>OX336388.2:1034828186-1036084051 GCA_946902985.2 Meconema thalassinum
CCCTACAGTACAGCAGGATCTATATTCAATCGTTTTAAGATTCGGAACACATCCTGTCGCATTCACTGCTGATATAGCAAAAATGTACAGGCAAATTAGAGTTCAGTCATGTGACAAGGGGCTTCAGCGGATACTCTGGCGTAAGTCACCCGATGAGGCAATAAAGATTTATGAGCTTCAAACAGTTAATTATGGGACAGCAGCTGCACCATTTCTAGCCACTAAATGTCTTCAACAGCTCGTCGAGGACGAAGGGTTTAGATATCCACTCGCAGCAACGGTCCTTCGAAGAGATTTCTATGTCGACGATCGGATGCGCTACAGTTGAGGAAGCGCTAAGGCTTCAGAGTTGATCCAGTTGCTAAACTGTGGTGGATTTCCATTACACAAATGGTGTGCAAATAACGGTGGCTTACAAGAAGCAATTCCTGTCGAACACCGTGAGACCCAGTTACCATTACAACTTGACAATGATGGTGGTGTTAAAACCTTAGGGCTTCTTTGGCACCCAACTACAGATAAATTTATTGTAACAACCAAGGTAAATATAAACGAGTCATCAACGATGAAGGATAACGTATCTAAGCGCATTGTATCTTCCTTTGTTGCATCAATTTTTGATCCACTGGGTCTTATCAGCCCTGTTGTGATTGTTTACAAAATATTTTTGCAGCAGATGTGGCTTCACAAGCTGCCATGGGATGAACATCTTCCAGCAGATTTAACGAAGGAATGGCAAATCATATGCAATCACTTGCCTACAGTAAACTCCCTAAAGATTGATAGATTGGTAATATGTCAGGGTGAGCCGGTCGACATTCAGGTGCATGGGTTTTGCGATGCTTCAGAGAAGGCATACGGCGCATGTATGTACATCAGATCTATAAACAAACAGGGAGAAACCATGGTACGACTCCGGAGTTCAAATTCAAGAGTAGCTCCAGTGAAAAGGGTAACCTTACCTCGTTTAGAATTGTGCGGAGCGGTCCTGCTCGCACAATTGATGCATAAAACCTTGCCAATTTTAGAACTGGATGTTAGCAACGTCTATTTATGGACAGACTCATCGATAGTATTGTCCTGGATAGCATCACCTGCAACCAGATGGAAGACATTTGTTGCTAATAGGGTTGCAACAATTCAAGAGGCTACTCATAATGCCACATGGAACCATGTTTCGTCCAGTCAGAATCCAGCGGATCTCGTATCGAGGGGAACCACTCCATTGGAACTAATGAGTTCACCAATTGGGTGGATTGGTCCAGAGTGGTTACAAAGAGACATCAACTCCTGGCCATCGACTGCTCCAACTTTAGAAGTTACTGAAGAACAGAGAAGAATCCAAGTAACTTTGGCAGTGCCAAACACTACAGGAGAATTCATGGAGCTCTATTCTACGCTGTCAAGCTTAGTGAGAGTGACAGCATACTGCATCAGATTCATTCTCAACGCAAGAAATCAAAAATTTAAAACAGCAGCGGTGTTGACAAGTGACGAATTGCATGTAGCTCTACACAGATGCATCAGGATTGCACAACATGTGGTCTACGCCCAGTAAATACACGAACTCAAAAGAGGCAACCAAGTGCAGAAGCAAAGCAAGTTGATGGATCTACATCCATTCTTGGATGGTCAGGGAATAGTCCGGGTTGATGGGAGACTCGACAACTCAAGCTTAACATATGATGCCAAGCATCAGCTGATTCTTCCTCCAAGGCATCACCTGACAAAACGCATAGTATTGTCAGAACATCTGCGGTTATTACATGCTGGGCCACAACTTTTACTGGCAGCACTTCGAGAACGTTACTGGATCCCTGCAGCCAAGTCAATGATCAGGTATGTTTCGCATAAATGCCTTAAATGTTTTAGACTGAAGGCTAGAGCTTCCCAACAACTAATGGGAAAATTACCATCACCTAGAGTCCAACCATCTCGACCATTCCTCAATACTGGAGTGGACTATGCAGGCCCAATCTTGATCAAGGGTGGAAATACGCGGAGCAAAACAACACTGAAATGCTATATTGCAATTTTCATCTGCCTTTCTACAAGGGCAATTCATGTGGAAGTGGTTAGCAATCTCTCTTAAGAGGCCCTCAAAGGGTTTACAGCAAGAAGAGGGAAGAGTGCCCATATATATAGCGACAATGGGACCAATTTTGTCGGAGCAAACCGGGCACTGCTGGAGCTGAGGAAAATGTTCCTGTCAGAACAATTCAATTTACGGCTTCATGAGCATGCAGCAGCTGAGCAGCTAAGCTGGCATTTCATACCCCCCAGTTCACCTCACTTCGGCGGTCTATGGGAAGCAGCGGTGAAATCAATGAGATACCGTTTTAAAAGTGTAATAGGCAATAATATGCTGACATATGAGGAATTAAATACATTAACTGCTCAGATAGAAGCTTGCCTTAACTCCCGTCCATTAACGGTCCTGTCAGATGATCCCATGGCCCCAAGTTATTTATCTCCTGGTCACTTTTTAATCGGTGCACCTCTCACCTGCCTACCCGAGCCTGATTTAACTGATCTGCCCTTGAGTAAGTTGTCCAGATGGCAGCGAGTGCAGGCCATGCAACAGCAGCTGTGGAGGAGGTGGTCATCCGACTACCTGAATTCGTTGCAGCAGAGGAGGAAGTGGGCCATTTCCAAGGACAACCTGCTACCTGGAGCAGTGGTCCTTGTTCGTGAGGACAATTTACCTCCCTTGCAGTGGCGGATGGGAGTCATCACTGAAGTTCTCCCAGGAAAGGATGGAGTAGTGAGAATAGTAACATTGCGAACCAAGGGAGGCACACTCAAGCGGTCCATCCAGAAGTTGGTGGTACTACCTACGCAATAGGAAGTTTATGACATTTGAACCTGGAAATTCGATAGGATGGGTTAAGAAGATGTTTGTCTAGTGTTTTGTATAATTGACTTTCTGTATTTTAACTGTGTTACTCAGATAATTCATTGTTTGTATTTTTGTTGAATATCAGTAGATTCAAGGGAGGGGAATATGTTTGTGATCGGGACCTTACGGCTTTGGTTGGTAGATTTTGAGTTGATGGGTAGGCAACAAGTTTGATTGTTGTAACAGGATCGAAACGGAATACAGTCCACTACGGTATATAAGTTGATTAAACCCAACATTTTAATTAAGCCCAACAAAGGTTGTTCAATGTTGTTATAAATACTACGGTATATAAGTGTATTAAAAACAACAAGTAGCAGCAACTATATAAGTGCATTGTGCCCGTTAGACAGGGATGTCAGGGGACCATCGACCGCTGACACGTTTCTCGACAGAATAGCCAACTGATGATTTCCTTTGAAATATAAGCCAAACTACAGCCTTCTAAACCAAATAGTTTGTTATATATGCTGTTTATGAAACCTTGCAAGATTTTTTAAAGAAATATTAGGATTACAGTAATATATTAAAAAGAAAATAAAAATAGTAATTATTGGACTATTATAATAAAACACATATCAAATTAATCAGAATGAATCATATATAATTAATGTGTAAAAAAAGTGAAAATGTCAAAATTAACCGATTTGGACTTTTACGACTTCCCTTACTGGGCTTGGAGCATCTTGGAAATCAGCTCCATTTACATTGGTGTATGTTGAATTGTCTGACAACCCATGTCATTCTTATGGGCTAGAATTGGGTAGTTGCCCTAAGACTTTAAATAAGGTACCTTTATGGTGTTTGAAGCCATTTTCAGTGTTGCCTTAGTGAACTTTCAAACATTCGTAAGGTACCTTTATGGAATTTTCCTGGAGGAAGAGTAGAAACCCGTGTAAATCCTCACTCAGGATGATCGCTGTCAACACTAGAATTCGAACCTTCGGTCATTCAACACCCTCTTCCAGTCGTGCAATTTTGTACATCGTAAAATTGTTTGTTGTGTGCGACAGCTTGCCTCAAATAATCCAAATGGTTTTACTTTCTAAACCTAAAAGTGTTCTGGAAAAGTGTGTAACGTCACTCTAAATGAAACAGAACAACAATTTTGTTTGATATTATAAAAGTCACGTATGGAAATTAACTCAGCGTGACCTTAATGGAAATATTGAAACTGTTCCGATAGTGGAACAAAGATACAGTAGGTAAACTCATGTAGCCCACTGGACTGGTCACTTAGGTGACTTGCACTTCAAGTATATCGTTCCAGTACCTCAAACCAGTATTCAATTTCTTGACAGGGCACAGAGTAGAAACTAGGCTTCCGCTAACCATCACACCACGAGAATTCTGTGGGAGGATAGAAGAATAAAATTCAGAGAGAAAACAGGCAAAGTTATGAACTAGTGAATATGATTTAACCTCCCCAGAAAAAAGAAGTTGTTGTTTCACTTGAGGGACTTGGACATCGTGGTCATTAGCCGTGCGTACTTGGGTGTGCGTGTAGAATTTGTCGGATAAAATGTGCTGTTGTGGTGTCTGTATTAGTGTGTGTATTTGTAACCGTGAGGATTGGAAAGGAGGCGGTCGTTGTCTGACGTTAGAAACCATTCCAGTATTTGCCTGGAGTAGAAGTGGAAAAACCAGGATAACAGAGGTGTGAATTGAACCCTCCTCTTCTCAGTTTTACATCACGAGGCTGAGTGTACCCCGTTACAGCCATCAGATCAGAATTAAATTCCTGGAAGAGCCGGGAATAAGGAATGACAGCCACTGTTGCCCAAGGTGGATCAGAAAAAAACAGCGATGAAGGTGATGTCTTGAAAATGTTCATACAAATGTGTTCTTGTTATTCTCCGATGTTTCTTAATTTCCTCCATCAAGTAACGTGCATTTCCCCCTGAGGTTTTCAATACTCTTTCCCGGTAAATGCTGGGATGGTATGTAAATATGGTCGCCCAGCGAGCCAGTCGTTAATGAGGAAAATGAGAGAACTATAAGCACTTAAGAGACTACGGAAAATCCTATGTTAAAATACTATTTTAAATACATGTTTTCAAAGAAACTGTTTAAAATATGAGGCTGCAATTTTTATAGTATACAGTATATACGAGGGTTTTGGTTTTAATTTAACAAAGGATTTTTTTAAGTTAATGGATTCATGTTTTTTTTTGTTTTTCATTATATAAATAATTTCTATATTTTGATATCAATTTGATATGTAATTCTCTACTAATTATTTAAAAAAATGCAGTGTTAAAGTAATGTCAAAATACCATTTAACATACTCGTATCTTGAATCTTTAAAGCAAGTCCATTGAGTAGATTCTGAGGAAACCTTCATTTTATAAGGGAAAACATTCCTTTCGGGAAATGAGCGTTGAACATTCGGTTACTTCTCTAGTCCATTTTAGCTGCATAGGATGGATTGTATCTGTTCCTGTCTACACTTTTCTTATTTGTGGTTTGTAGTTTTGGTTTTCCAACATTTATTTTCGTTTCAAAATCATGTGTTTTCTGGTCATGACAAAACCGTAACAAAAACACTCAAAACACATCTCGAACGGGAATTATTGACATTGTCACGAAAACCATAAAATCTAGAAGAATTCGATGAGAGTTTGGCATCGTTAGACGAAGATGACTACATAATTTCATCTTAGTTTTGGTCCGAATTTCCGTTATAGGGAAACTTTTAAAAATATATTAAAACAAATTTAACAGTAAGAAAATTACATACATTGTGCATCATTAGAAATTGTAGATTTAGTAAATTGATGAAATCTAAAAAGTAAAAATGTGAAAGTTTAATCGTTTCTCCCTTTCCGGAATCCCTTAAAACAGTCCCATTTGCTGCAATTTAGTTCCTCCTACCTGGCATCCTATCTTCTTGTATTCCTTCCCTACCTACGACATCTTTGTTTTTGAAGTGCTAAGGAACACATTGTTTCTTCTTATGAAATACAATTCATTTATTTACAAATTACAATAAGGAAATACACACGAGCGACCAATCGGATTCAAAGTTGTTCTCATAAACCTAGACGTTCACATTTCTTATGATAAAAGTAGATAAGTGGCAGTGATATCCCCGATATAATCCACTTTAGAGATCGGCAGCTTAGCGGGGGCTGACACGACTTATGAATATAAAAGATGAAGATAAAAAGTATTGACATTATCACGAAAACAATAAAATAGAGAAGACTTCGATGGCAGTTTGTCATCTCTAGACGAAGATGAGTAGGCCTACATAATTCCATCCTAGTTTTGATCCGAGTTTCCGTTACAGAAGGTTAAAATGGCCTCATTGTGCGCTTCAACAGACATGCAAACGAGGTTCTATAATCATATGGAAATTATTAAGACTCGTCTGGAGCTTGTTGGTATGCAAGAATAACTACAGTGTTATGACCCCTTCGAGCGGTTCCTATATTGCAAGCTATCCATCGAATGAAAATTATTTTTCTTTACGCATTACTCAGTTTGATGGCTTGACAGTGAAATAATAAAATTTGCAGTCTCAGCAATCTAGGTGGATGTTCAGTGACGGGAGAATCAGTTCACCTCCTGGCGTAGTGGTTAGCAATCTTGGCTGTCACTGTGGAGGTCCGGGTTCGAATCGCAACCCTACCAAGAAATTTATTCTGCTCTGAGGGTTGCAACGGGGGCCACTCAGTCTCGTGAGGTAGAAACTGAGGAGAGGTGGGTGCGATTCCTAACTCAGCTAGAATACAAGTGGTTTCCAGCTCCTACTGAAAGCAAATAGCTAGATGGTCCCTAATTTAAGGCCACTGTCGCCTCCTTCCCAATCTTAGCCTCATTTATAAATACACAGATCATCATACAACTTCTACACACACCCGAAATCCACGGGGATGAAACGGCCATGAAGTGTAAGCCCCTAAAATGAAACCGCTAGATTTGTGTTGGAGTTCCTTGTGAACAAAAGAATGGCGGTAAGCTTTGTGATCAGTAAAGAAGGAAGGTGTGATAACAGCTGAGCAAAACAGGCATGCTACTTCGTTATCGAAATAGAGCCCCGTAATTGGCTAATTTTAGTTAGTTAATTATTGTGGTTTCAAGGGGCGAAACAGCGAGGTCATCTGCATCTCTTAACACAGATTAAATTAAACAAATTTAAATTGATTTAAAATTTTAGAGGGGGATGCCTAAATTTATGAAAAGAAAACTCAAATTCTTACATGTTTTTGGTTCAAATCAAGTGACGTATGAGTGAAATGGTCAACTTAATGCATTTTAATATCGTTGTCTACCGTGAGTTGTTGTTTAAGGTAACTTTGTATTTATCCTGGACGACATGTATAATGACCAAATATACCCTCCTTTTGGGTAGATCTATACTCAGCCTCGTGAGGCAAAACTGAGAAATGCTGGGTACGATTCTCAACTCAGCCATATCGGAAGATGGTATTCTGTGGTTTCCCACTTCTTCTTAAGGCAAATGCCAGGATGGTTCCTAACTTAAGGCCACGGTCGCCTTCTTCCCAATGCTCACCTGAATTGGTAATGCACACACTTATACAGCCATCACAATAACACAGGTTATCAGGCATGGGTATCCACACACACACACACACACACACCCATGTACATGGGGCTAAATGACCACGACATTCAATCCTCTAAATGAAACAACAAAAATACCCTCCGTTTAATTTTAGTTTTGCTAGTTTGTTTGTTTGTGTGTTCGCTAATTGGTTAGTTGTTTGTGTGTTTGTTAATTGGTTAGTTGTTTGTGTGTTCGCTAATTGGTTAGTTGTTTGTGTGTTCGCTAATTGGTTAGTTGTTTGAGTTAGTTAGTTTGTGTGTTTGTTAATTGGTTAATTGATTGGTTAGTTGTTTGTTTGTCAGTTTGTTTGTTAGTTGGTTAGTTGATTGATTAGTTGGTTGCTTGGTTAGTTAGTTGGTTAGTAGGATGGATGGTTAGTTAGTTAGTTAGTTGGTTGGTTGGTTGGTTGGTTAGTTAGTTGGTTACTTAGCAGATTGGGTGGTTAGTTAGTTAGTTCGTTCGTTCGTTCGTTCGTTGGTGAGTTAGTTAGTTGATTAGTTATGTTAATCACTTAAACAAACACTTTAATACAACTGAGATGCTAATGTGGTTTTGTTGACTTGGCTGATTTCCGGGAGTTCCTGTACTGCATCCGCTTCACCTCACAATGCATTTCATTTCAAAATGCTTGGGGACTCACTTGCTTCAACTGTTCTAAATATCGCGAGGTGAGAGGGAATTTAAGCTAAAATGTGTGTTTCACAAAACTCTTTCTCTTAAACCAGGAGTTAGAAGGTGCGTTTTGAACCACAATCTTCCAAATCGTCTCAATAGTACAGGAAAAGTCTTGCATTTCTTGAAAAGTCAACGGAAATGTATTTATTTGTTTATAAAGTGCGTTTAAACAAATCAGCAAAACGATAGCCCCTGCCAGAACTGTGTCGCGTCGAGTCCCGCATAACAATAAAGTGCGTCGGGTGGTATATGCGCATGGGGCACTCACAAGTAACTGATCGTAACAAATGAGCATTCAAAAGAAAGCGAATTACCTTAAGCAGTGACGAATTGCTCACTCATTTAATAAATATTGGAAATTTGTTTATAAAAAATATTTAAATAAATAAACAAGACGATAGCCCCTGCCAGATTTGTGTAGCGTCGAACCTTACTGTGGTGCGAGGCTAATGATGTTGAAATGTGTCCCCTAGTATATGTATATACAGTATATTATGGACTAAAAAAGATGGAAAAACTATAAGATGACATGTTTCGCTTGTCAATCGAACATCACCAGATCTAAATATACCACACAAAATAGCTCTACAGAACACTACCAAACCCACAATGACACCCACAAACGATCTCTGTTCGCCATAAACAAAATATCACGACAGAAAACTTAGAAAGTGTGACAACTAGCACTGATAAATCTATAGGCTACTAATATTATATGTAAAAATGTGGTGGTATGTGTCTGTTTATTACTCAATCACGCAAGAATCACTGGTCCGACTTACATGAAATTTTACATGGAAGTAGCTGTATTACCTGGTTAACACATCGGCTACTTTTGATTCGATACTTTGCACTATTTAAATATGGCGACCATTTTAGTGACGTCACTACACCCTTTGGCTTCAAACTTTCATATTTCCATTTCAAATAAAAAGAGAATGCTAAGAAACCTTTGATGGCATATACGAGTTTTAAAATTTAATTTTCTATCCGAAAGGTCCGTATCACTTTTCGTGTATCTCCAACGGTTAGAGAGTAAAACTTACATTTGTGCTATAAAACATGGTCAACGCCGAGCGGTGTAGTTGGACAAAATGTTCCATCCTAACTCTCCCTCCGAGCAGCACCACGCCTATCCCCTGTTTTAACTGTCACCTTCACATTTTAATTTATTTATGACCCACAGCGAAGCACGGGTACTTCAGCTAGTAGACTACTAAATAATGCATTAAGCACCCGAAAAAAGAACTATTTACTTTAATATCTACAATGTTGCAAGACTGAGAAATGACTATCCCATCAACAAACAGTCTCCCTCCACCAACTAATCTATGAAGGTGTAGCAACTATTGCTGTGATACACTTAACCAATACGCCCTAAACAACAGTAGAATTGTAAACCAGTATGCAGAAGTGACCTACAGTAAGAGTACTCTGCTGAGATTATGGTAGCTAGAACTGCAACATATAAAAACAGTGTTTGTCTACTAATAATGTGCTTAAGATCTGATATGGAAACGTATCTGAATTGTGGAATGTCTGGCGGGGATATGAGCCCGCCAACGACGGGTCATCTAAGCTAGTTATGTCATACAGGGTCATTATCTATGTGCGTCCCGATAAACACGGCAAGCTAAGCCGGCTGTGACTGGCGCAGATCTCGGGCGCGCGTACGTGGTTGAGCCGGAGGTTGGCGCGTTCCGCTGACTCATATCGTTAGTTCACACCTTTTTTTTCTTTTCATTCATATGGACGTGTATCTGCAAAGCTTAGACGTTTGTGTTGCACGTTTAGTCATGCCTAGACACCAATTCACATTGCGCGAACGTGTGTATATCCATAATTCGTATATGAAAAGCAGAAAATCTTGTTCTGAAACGAGACGAAAATTTCGAATGAAGTTTCCAGGAAGACCTTTATAATTAGGAGACTTTCTAAACGATTCAAGGAAATAGGCTCTGTAAATAATGAAAGAGTTGACAGACATTCTTTCATCAGAAGATGTCAGGTGTGTGTTACAAGAGAGGGAGGACATTTTCAGCATCGCCTATGAGTAGCCTACACATTATTGAACATGTTTGGTAGAAGTGTGAAAGTGCGCGCCACCACCGGCTGAACCGGGTACGCGCGCCTGAGCTCTGCGGCAGCACAGCCGGCTTAGCTTGCCGTGTTTATCGGGGCGCACATAGATAATCACCCTGTACTTACGTAAGTGTGATATCAACATCTGAAATGGCATACTGCGCTTGCAGGTTTTTTTTTTTTTTTTTTGTTCTGAGAGGCCGAGTGCAGGTCTTTCTATTCGGCGCCCGTGGACAACCTGCGCGTCGGGATGAGAAATGGAATGGATGAAGATGAATGAAACTGGGCAAGGATGTGGAAGGAATCGGCCGTGGCCTATCAGAAGGTACCGTCCCAGCATTTGCCTGGTGATGAAAATGGGGAAACCACGGGAAACCATTTCAAGGACGGCCGACGGTGGGGCTCGAACCCATGCGTCCACCGAGTCAGCAGAGAGCTTGGTCCCATGACCTAACGCTGCGCTTTAGCCAGCTGAGCCAATGTTGTCGGTATAAATTTCAATGATTCAATGTATTGGTTGAAACGGGATTTGCATATCAGTTCTTGGTCAGTGTGTACTATGTCCCGTTCGTAGGAGGTGCTGGGGTCTCATCGCTCCACTGCGGGGGCCACAAGGCGGTGTATCGCTCGTCAGCCGGCCAAACAGACCGCGTCACACTTCATGCACACTTGACCACGCAACAGTCGAGCAAAGTGGCTCAGTCGTCACGGATACAGACACTCGATGACACAATATCAATATGTTTCATCTTCATGTTCCATGTACCTTCCTCAGTCTCAGAGAGCTTCAATATGTAGAGCCCTGCGCGGATAAACAAAACGATAGCCGCATCCGCCCCATAACCGCACGACTGTTATCCGCATCCGCCCCACATCCACGCGTTTGTTATCTGCATCCGCACGTTTGTTGTCTGCATCCGCCCCGCATCCACTCCACATCCGCACGACTGTTATCTGCATCCACCCCACATCCACACTACTTTTATCCGCATCCGCCTCGCATCCGCACATTTGTTATCCGTATCCGCTGGCATTACAATAAAAAAAAATGTTAGATAAAGCGTAAAGTATTAAAGCGACACCTTTAGAAATTTGAGGAGAAAGTCGTTCCCTTAGCCTTTGTATGTCATATGCTATGTTTAAATTGAATGTTATACAGCCAAAATTGCAACCCTTTAGGCTACAGTTTGGAGTGTTAATTAAGTGTTATGAAATAATTTGAATGAGATTAGCTAAAATCATCATCGTGCATTAATTGTTATGATAAAAACTAACGGAAAATAATATGTCATAAACATCCGGTTCGTAGTAATGATATTCAACAAGTTCAGATTGTATTCTAAAAACTATCCGCAAATTTACTTCAAACATTATCCGCTATCCGCATAGCCATGCAAACTACATCCGCATGGCGAAAACTTTTGCGGATATCCGCGTCAATTTTATGAAAATTCATATTCCGTACAGTTAAACTAAGCTAGATATTATGTAAATATTCCTTACGGATGATGAAGTAACGCGAGTAATGGGTTTTCGTTCTTTTCTTCAAAATGATTGGTTTAATTTTTTAAATGTATACAATAATTATAATGTTATTGGTTTTACATCCCTTTTAACTACTGAGGTTTTCACAGACGCCGGGTTGCCGGAATTTTGCCTCGAAGGGGATCTTTAACATGCCAGTAAATTTACTGGCATGGCTCCCTCATATTTGCGCACCCTAAAATAACAATTGACTGCGTCAAGAATCGATCCAAAAATGTTATTTCAATTTATTTGAATAATCAGTCTTCTAAGCTATTTTACGTTAAATTTTGGCCAACATCAACACTTTACCCAACTGTTTCAAATTCAATCCTCTGGCCAGAAGAGACGGCGACTCCGTCTTTTGCCATGTGATGAAATGAAACGACTGGGGAAGAATGTTCAGCCAGCCATTCCAGAACTCCTTAGCAAGGCGAGTGCCTCAGCAATGAGCACCTCCTTGCTGCAACTAAGTAAAAAATGAAAGTAACTTTGGAAAATAAACACGTGTTGCTAATCTATTCAAGCATGTCTGTTATTTGCTCTGTGCTGTTCCATTGTTTGATGCGCGCGCCGAGCATCCTATGACTGGCCTGGTTGTATCTGCTCTGCCCTGGGGCAGACATGCCCTACACCACCATTGGCACACTCGCACTGCAGTCACGTGCAGCAACCAGTGCACTGTAAACCAGTTTGCCACAATCTATGCTAATCGTTTATACAGTTGTGTCTCGCAAACTCGGCACTCGGTAACCCGGCACTCTGGATTTCTCGGCCACCCTGACAGGTGAAAAAAAACATGATTTTTGTTTGTTTTTGTGTTTCCGCAGAGAGCGTTATTATGCTTTCTTTCGTCTTCTCCGCTATGGACATTCTGTTTCTTCGCCGTCTTCGTGACGAGGCTTCAAGAAATAGGTTTCAAAGCGAAAAGCAAAAGAACATTACTTACTATATTGCAAAAAGGTACATGGTAATTTTCATTAAGTGAAAAAACTATTTGCGTACAGGAATTTTTTTGAACATAATACTGTACAGTGTACATATTATACAAAATAATTTGTATGCCTAGTTTTCCTAAGTTTTCTTTTATAATTTAATTATTTTCCTTGCTTTTTATTCAGTACAGTGGTACAGTACCGGTACTGATCTATATATTCAAGTCTGGCTGCGTGGCTCAGGGGTAACGTTCTCGCTTGCTGAGCCCAAGGTTGCAGGTTCGAAACCTGGCGCAGTCAGCTGGCATTTGAGGGTGCGCAAATGCGAGGGAGCCGTGTCAATACATTTACTGGCACGTTAAAGATCTCCTTCGGGACAAAATTCCGGTACCCCGGCGTCTCTAAAAGCCAGAGTTGTTAAAAGGGACGTAAAACCAATATCATTATTATTATTATTATTATTATTATATATTCAAGTACTGTAATTGTAGTGGGTTAATCGTTTTAAAATTTGTGTTTCTGTTAAAAACAAATAAATGTACTGCATTGCATTACTTTTAAACCAAAACAAACAGCTTATTTCTTCTTTTTAACACATTTCCCAATAACCCGGCAATTTCGCGAATTCAGCCACCCTTCGGTCCACATTAGGCCGAGTTTGCGAGACTCTACTGTACACGAGTATTTCACAAAGTAAATATGACTAAGCATTTAAGTTAGCTCATATGATTATTACTCACAATATGGTTTAATAGTTTAATAGAAATTAATAAACAAGGTTAAACTCCACTTCATTAACTTTTCCGCCAATATCTCCTCTTAGTTAGTTAGTTAGTTATTGTTGTTTTAAGGGGCGGAACTACGAGGTCATCTGCCCCTGATCTCCTCTTATCTAAACCTGTTAAGTAGACTACAAAACGAACATGGCAGCCAAGTGAAGTTGAAACATTTAAATAGACTTTTCTCGCGATTTAATCATCCGAGCGCAGTGGAGCTTGGTACAGAAAATGCTTATACACATTATAATGCACTGAAATATAATTTAGTTCAATTGTTTACATAACCTCAAGATGGCGGCTGTGCGAAATTTTAAAATTAAGTTTTTAATTTTTGTGTCCTAATCATGCGATCGAAGTGAAAATTGAATAATGAACCTACGAAATGATCTTCATCTGATGGTACATAACTCTATGGCCTACACATATAACAATCCAACATGGCGACCATCCGAAATATTTAGAAGATTCTCTATATCTACGAGTCTATTACAGCAATCAAACTGAAATGTTGTATGTTGATAGAGGCTATTAACATAAGTTCACATAAGGATCATTGAATAACCTGGTGAGCACAAAATCAACATGGCGGCGACACGAAATTTAAATATTTAAATGGAGTTTTCTCGTGACTTTTCATGCGAGCGCTGTGAAACTTAGCACGGTATATCTTCATACAAGTCTTAATGTACTGATGTCTAATTTAATGGAGTTTTATGAGAACTTAAGAATGGTGGCTGTGCATTTTTTTAAAATCTCGTTTTCATTTCTCGTGTCCTAAGTAAGACCAGTAGGATATATGAAAATAGGCTATTTAGTTATTCACGGAACTACTTGACAAAACAAAAGTTTGGTACTTTCCAGTCGGTCAACACGAATGTACGCAAAAGAGTTGGGTTATTCCCTAATGGCTTCAAACCCCACGGCACGGAACTATTTGTTAAACTACCCATAGTGATCATTCACTTTCAATTTTCCAAGTTGGATTGGTGAAACACATTAAATTTTGAAAGGCACGGTAGAGGTTGGATGAGGTAGTGGTACAGTATGTACTTACCGAGTTTCATTGAAATCGCTTTGGCCGTTTAGATTTTATTACGGGGACACAAACACACGGAAAAAAGTTGATCTCATTAAGCCTACTTTTTGATGTGTAACATCTTTCCACTCGGTTGCTGGATATTTTTGTGGGATTGATTTTGAAAAATGGGACGGAAGTGTGTAAGACGCACTGCCAGCTGGATCGTATCCCTCCTGGACATTCATCAACGCACAAAAATATTTTTTATTTACACACTAATAATACATCACAATTCCAAGACTCTCTTTTTTTCTTAACTGCCTACTTGATATTTCTACTCTCGCACTGCCTTCTTGATTGCTCACACACTGCCTTCTTGATTGCTCTCGCACTGCCTTCTTGATACTATGCTGCTAATCATATCAATATGACTCATTTAAACAGAATCCATATGAAATTACGTGTTGGACTGTGAATCAAGAGGGCCGGGAACTGGGCAAGCCTTTCATGATCTTCTGCTATGCACATTGCATTTACTCGCAAGTTGGCCTATTTATAAGGAACTAGCAGTAGTGCCCAGCTTCGCCCGGTCGATTTATTTGCTTTATGGATGATAATGAATACTACTACAGAACTGGCACATGATACTTAAACTTCTAGAAAATAAATATTTTTAATATAACTTTTTGTGGTGGTGGTGGTGGTGGTGGTGGTGGTGGTGGTGGTGGTGGTGGTGGTTGTAGTAGGGGTGATAAGCAGTACAGTATAATGGACGTAACATTTAGGTCTATTTCTCGTAATGATAATAATGATAATAATGAATATGGAAACGGCTATTTACTAACTTGAGCACTGACACATGTAATTTACAAACAAATTTCTAAAAATGATTAGAAAGAGGAGTAAGTGAAATAAAGGACATGGCCTAGGGCCTATATCTCATTGTCTGTTAGAAATGTAGAGACCAGTAGTGTCGTATTTTATCGCATAGCGCCGTAGGAAAATAATCAGAACACTTTGGAAAACTTCGGTTGTCCCGAGCTTCTGAGGTAGCAATAGTATCATTTATCGCCACATAGCGCTCAACGATGAGTTTCGGAATAAATTAAGGTAAATTTGAAAGCACCATTGCTTATTGCAACTGATAACCTCAATGTATTGCACCAACACCATTGCACTTATACAGAGGCATGACGATAACTGTTTTAAGGGGCCTAAGAAATATTTTTGCACTAATTACTCCCTGTGACTGCAATTTATAAGCAGCGCAAGATTTAACTATTTTCGCAATTCTGCAACAGAACACTGGTAGGGGTGACGTGATGCAGCCCGAATTGCCAGTCAACAATAGACTTATTATAATACCCTTACAGTTACACTACTACGGACATGAACGGTTCTAGGGCCTTAATACGTGGTTATCAAGTTAAGTTTGTTAAAGTGGACAGTGTCACCCGCAGGGTTCCAAAGGGTAAGGGTACAAAATGTGGTTCAGATCGGTGAAACGGTGTAGATTTGTGCCAAAGGACCTAAATGCAGGGAATGGAGTGGTCTGTCCGAAATTTCAAGCAGACAGTGTTACTCGTCGTGTTCCAAAGCGTAAGTATGTGAAATTTGGTTCAGATCTGAGGAACGGTGTAGGTTTGTGCCAAAGGGCCTAAATGCAGGGAATGGAGTGGTCTGTCCGAAATTCCATGCAGACAGTGTTACTCGCAGGGTTCTAAAGGGTTAGTATACAAATGTTGGTTCAGAACGGTGAAACGGTGTAGATTTGTGCCAAAGGGCATAAATGTAGGGAATGGAGTGGTCTGTCCGAAATTTCATGTAAACAGTGTTACTCGAAGGGTTCCAAAAGGTAAGTATACACATTTTGGTTCAGATCGGTGAAACGGTGTAGATTTGTGCAAAAGGGCCTAAATGCAGGGAATTGAGTGGTCTGTCCAAAATTTCATGCAGACAGTGTTACTCGCAGGGTCCCAAAAGGTAAGTATACAAATTTGGGTTCAGATCGGTGAAACAGTGTAGATTTGTGCCAAAAGGCCTAAATGCAGGGAATGGAGTGGTCTGTCCGAAATTTAACATGGCATAAACTATTCCTCTTGAATCTGGCTATCATATACAAAAAGCATTTTTCGAATCCGACTGGTAGTTCCAGAGATTAGCGCGTTTAAAGACACAAACACACAGACAAACCCTTCAGCTTTATTATATTAGTATAGATTTAAGGTTATGAGCGGTGTCGCGTCTATTAATCTAGTTGATCCATATCGTATTCTTTATTTATGCTAGTGCTGGTGGAAGCTACAAATCATCTAATAAAATGAGTTCCGAATTATAAACTACAATATCAGTAAAACCCTCCCTTTTACAATAGATTAATATTTGTGCCAATAATATTATAAAATACTGGTGTATCAACAATTTCACGTGAGGTTTCTTCTGTGTCAGATGTTACACATCACATGCGACTACTGTATGACTCGTAAAGTTTATTTTTAATATTCCATGCATCTCTTAAACATTAGAACTTGTCAACATGACAGCCACGCTGTACATGCTAAAGCTGGAATGGGAAAAGCACACTTTCTAAAGCCGGCTGAGATAAACACCCGGCGATCACTGACATCTGGAGTAGGGTAAAAACCTACTGGGGCTGTTGTTCTTCTCCTGGAAGGGTGCTGGGGTTAACTCCAAGGCCACCAAGAATGTCTGCAAGTCATTATTTTCTTATAAATTAAAATAGGCTAAAAATTACATGCATGTGGACTACATTATTGTCGCAACAAATTTTTCACACGAACTATAGTCTAATTGAAAAAAATAATATTTCGTTATTTTCACCATTATTCCCAGAAATGAAGAGGTAGGGGGATGTAGAACCAGGTAAAGGGGTGGGGGAGTAGTTGAATGCTTACGGACTCTTTTCAGGAATATCTTTTACCTCTGTGAATATATTGTCAGAAGTTTTCAAAGTGCTTCTCTTTTCACGCTTATATTTATTTGGAAAAGAATATTCAACAGTACTGTTTCTTGTCATTTACGTATTGAGTTGCTTGTCCTATAACGGCGGTTTCTTTCTTACTGCATCCAAGATTCTCAAGTAAGCTAAATTATTTTTTCATTACTAACGGTTTGTACGAAACTATTATGAGTAAACTGTAACCAATTCACAGGTCTGCACGATTTTGCGGTAAATTAGAAGATAGGCCATGCTGGTAGAGATTAATGTTCTGAATCCGAAAACTATGTCAGATTTGTAATATCACATCTTGGTTTAGCTTAATTCCCATGTTAGCCTATTTTCATTAATGAACAAATAGACGTATGTGTGTGTGTGTGTGGGCGCGCGCGCGCGCGTATGTGTGGGTGTGTGTGTGTCGTCGTCGTCCTCCCCCCATATAAATTCTAAATGGCCGGAGCGATTTCAATGAAACTCGGTAAAGATACTATTTCGGCCGATCCCGTCCGTGCCATTCAAATGTTATTGCGTCTCACCAATCCAACATGGTGGCTGTGTGAAATATTTCACCGGCATTCTATATCTCCGAAACTATTAGAGATATCTCCCTGAAATTTTTTAGGTGATAAAGAGCACTACTAGAAGCTCACATATGTGGCTTTCAAAAATTTGTCGACTGCAAAACGAACATGTCGGCCAAACGAAGTTGAAACATTTAAATAGACTTTTCTTGCGATTTAACCATCGAACGCACTTAAACTTGGTACAGCAATTGTTTATACACATTGCAATGCACTGGCATCTAATTTAGTTCAATTGCCTCAAGATGGCGGCTGTGCGAAATTTAAAAATGAAATCTTTATTTCTTGTGTCCTAGTCATGCGATAGAAATCAACGTTTGAATAATGAACCAACGCAATAATCGTCATCTAATGGTGCATAACGCTATGGCCTACATATATAAAAATCCAACATGGCGACCATACGAAATATTTAGACAGTTATCAATATCTATTAATCTATGACAGCGATCATACTGAAATTATGTGTGTTGATAGAGGCTATTAACATAAGTTCACCAATGGGGCTTTCAATAACCTGGTGAGCAAAAATCCAACATGGCGGTGACGCGATATTTAAATATTTAATTGGACGTTTCTCGCGATTTTCCCATCCGAGTGCAGTAAATGCTTGTACAAATGTTAATCCACTGGCATGTAATTTATTTCAATTGTTTTCATAACCACAAGATGGCGGCTGTGCAAAATTTTAAAATCTCGTTTTTATTTCTTGTGTCCTAATCATGCGATTGAAGTTTGAATAATATACCTACGCAATCATCTTCATTTAATAGTAGACTACATAACTCTATGGCCTATATATATAAAAATCCTACATGGAGACCACCTGAAATATTTAGGTGGTTCTCAATATCTACGAATCTCTTACAGCAATCAAACTGAAATTTTGTATGTTGATAGAGGCAATTAATATGAGTAGGATATATGAAAATAGGTTTTAGTTCTTCACGGAACTACTTGTTAATGTTGGAAATATTTCTTAGCAGACAGAGTAGTTGGCCCAATCTTAGCAAAATCCTAAAATTAAGCAATTTACTCAATTGCATCAAAAGTTGAAGGGCTAAAGGGCCCGGGAAGGTTACAAATTGTGTGTCTTGGGGAGCTCTATCAAACTAAAAAAAATATTTTTAAAATCACATCTGGCCTAAATGCAGTTCTGAAAAAAGAGCCTAAAATCGCTTGTTTCTTTACTCGTTTTCTTTTTTATTCACTTCCTAGCCAAATTAACTTATTTACATATTTATCTATTTTATGCGTTCCTTAGTTCATTACACTGAGGTACTTTTCTTTTCTTTCATTTTTTGATTTTTTGGAAAATCCTCACACCGGAAGTAGTTATAAGGGATTAAGTGAAACTCTATATTGACTCACACTGACGCTTCTAGTGGAAGAAAACGTAAACTGCTAATCTAATCGACCCGATATGGTTGAGTTTCATTGACTCACAATAGCGCTCATAGTGGAAGAAAAGGTAAACTGCTAATCTAATCGACCCGATATGGTTGAGTTTCATTGACTCACAATAGCGCTCATAGTGGAAGAAAAGGTAAACTGCCAATCTAATCGACCCGATATGGTTGAGTTTCATTGACTCACAATAGCGCTCATAGTGGAAGGAAAGGTAAACTGCTAATCTAATTGACCGGATATGGTTGAGTTTCATTGACTCACAATAGCGCTCATAGTGGAAGAAAAGGTAAACTGCCAATCTAATCGACCGGATATGGCTGAGTTTCATTGACTCACAATAGCGCTCATAGTGGAAGAAAAGGTAAACTGCTAATCTAATCGACCGGATATGATTGAGTTTCATTCACTCACAATAGCGCTCATAGTGGAAGAAAAGGTAAACTGCCAATCTAATCGACCGGATATGGTTGAGTTTCATTGACTCACAATAGCACTCATAGTGGAAGAAAAGGTAAACTGCTAATCTAATCGACCGAATATGGTTGAGTTTCATTGACTCACAATAGCGCTCATAGTGGAAGAAAAGGTAAACTGCTAATCAAATTGACCGGATATGGTTGAGTTTCATTGACTCACAATAGCGCTCATAGTGGAAGAAAAGGTAAACTGCTAATCTAATCGACCGGATATGGTTGAGTTTCATTGACTCACAATAGCGCTCATAGTGGAAGAAAAGGTAAACTGCTAATCTAATCGACCGGATATGGTTGAGTTTCATTGACTCACAATAGCGCTCATAGTGGAAGAAAAGGTAAACTGCCAATCTAATTGACCGGATATGGTTGAGTTTCATTGACTCACAATAGCGCTCATAGTGGAAGGAAAGGTAAACTGCTAATCTAATCGACCGGATATGGTTGAGTTTCATTGACTCACAATAGCGCTCATAGTGGAAGAAAAGGTAAACTGCCAATCTAATCGACCGGATATGGCTGAGTTTCATTGACTCACAATAGCGCTCATAGTGGAAGAAAAGGTAAACTGCTAATCTAATTGACCGGATATGGTTGAGTTTCATTGACTCACAATAGCGCTCATAGTGGAAGAAACGGTAAACTGCCAATCTAATCGACCGGATATGGTTGAGTTTCATTGACTCACAATAGCGCTCATAGTGGAAGGAAAGGTAAACTGCTAATCTAATTGACCGGATATGGTTGAGTTTCATGGACTCACAATAGTGCTCATAGTGGAAGAAAAGGTAAACTGCCAATATAATCGACCGGATATGGTTGAGTTTCATTGACTCACAATAGCGCTCATAGTGGAAGGAAAGGTAAACTGCTAATCTAATTGACCGGATATGGTTGAGTTTCATTGACTCACAATAGCGCTCATAGTGGAAGAAAAGGTAAACTGCTAATCTAATTGACCGGATATGGTTGAGTTTCATTGACTCACAATAGCGCTCATAGTGGAAAGAAAGGTAAACTGCTAATCTAATTGACCGGATATGGTTGAGTTTCATTGACTCACAATAGCGCTCATAGTGGAAGGAAAGGTAAACTGCTAATCTAATCGACCGGATATGGCTAAGTTTCTTTGACTCACAATAGCGCTCATAGTGGAAGAAAAGGTAAACTGCTAATCTAATTGACCGGATATGGTTGAGTTTCATTGACTCACAATAGCGCTCATAGTGGCAGGAAAGGTAAACTGCTAATCTAATTGACCGGATATGGTTGAGTTTCATTGACTCACAATAGCGCTCATAGTGGAAGGAAAGGTAAACTGCTAATCTAATTGACCGGATATGGTTGAGTTTCATGGACTCACAATAGTGCTCATAGTGGAAGAAAAGGTAAACTGCCAATCTAATCGACCGGATATGGTTGAGTTTCATTGACTCACAATAGCGCTCATAGTGAAAGGAAAGGTAAACTGCTAATCTAATTGACCGGATATGGTCGAGTTTCATTGACTCACAATAGCGCTCATAGTGGAAGAAAAGGTAAACTGCTAATCAAATTGACCGGATATGGTTGAGTTTCATTGACTCACAATAGCGCTCATAGTGGAAGGAAAGGTAAACTGCTAATCTAATTGACCGGATATGGTTGAGTTTCATTGACTCACAATAGCGCTCATAGTGGAAGGAAAGGTAAACTGCTAATCTAATTGACCGGATATGGTTGAGTTTCATTGACTCACAATAGCGCTCATAGTGGAAGGAAAGGTAAACTGCTAATCTAATTGACCGGATATGGTTGAGTTTCATTGACTCACAATAGCGCTCATAGTGGAAGGAAAGGTAAACTGCTAATCTAATTGACCGGATATGGCTGAGTTTCATTGACTCACAATAGCGCTCATAATGGAAGAAAAGGTAAACTGCCAATCTAATCGACCGGATATGGTTGAGTTTCATTGACTCACAATAGCGCTCATAGTGGAAGAAATGGTAAACTGCCAATCTAATCGACCGGATATGGCTGAGTTTCATTGACTCACAATAGCGCTCATAGTGGAAGAAATGGTAAACTGCCAATCTAATCGACCGGATATGGTTGAGTTTCATTGACTCACAATAGCGCTCATAGAGGAAGGAAAGGTAAACTGCTAATCTAATTGACCGGATATGGTTGAGTTTCATTGACTCACAATAGCGCTCATAGTGGAAGGAAAGGTAAACTGCTAATCTAATCGACCGGATATGGCTGAGTTTCTTTGACTCACAATAGCGCTCATAGTGGAAGAAAAGGTAAACTGCTAATCTAATTGACCGGATATGGTTGAGTTTCATTGACTCACAATAGCGCTCATAGTGGAAGAAAAGGTAAACTGCTAATCTAATTGACCGGATATGGTTGAGTTTCATTGACTCACAATAGCGCTCATAGTGGAAGAAAAGGTAAACTGCCAATCTAATCGACCGGATATGGTTGAGTTTCGTTGACTCACAATAGCGCTCATAGTGGAAGAAAAGGTAAACTGCTAATCTAATTGACCGGATATGGTTGAGTTTCATTGGCTCACAATAGCGCTCATAGTGGAAGGAAAGGTAAACTGCTAATCTAATTGACCGGATATGGCTGAGTTTCATTGACTCACAATAGCGCTCATAGTGGAAGAAAAGGTAAACTGCCAATCTAATCGACCGGATATGGTTGAGTTTCATTGACTCACAATAGCGCTCATAGTGGAAGAAATGGTAAACTGCACATCTAATCGACCGGATATGGCTGAGTTTCATTGACTCACAATAGCGCTCATAGTGGAAGAAATGGTAAACTGCTAATCTAATCGACCGGATATGGTTGAGTTTCATTGACTCACAATAGCGCTCATAGTGGAAGGAAAGGTAAACTGCTAATCTAATTGACCGGATATGGTTGAGTTTCATTGACTCACAATAGCGCTCATAGTGGAAGGAAAGGTAAACTGCTAATCTAATTGACCGGATATGGTTGAGTTTCATGGACTCACAATAGTGCTCATAGTGGAAGAAAAGGTAAACTGCCAATCTAATCGACCGGATATGGTTGAGTTTCATTGACTCACAATAGCGCTCATAGTGAAAGGAAAGGTAAACTGCTAATCTAATTGACCGGATATGGTTGAGTTTCATTGACTCACAATAGCGCTCATAGTGGAAGAAACGGTAAACTGCCAATCTAATCGACCGGATATGGTTGAGTTTCATTGACTCACAATAGCGCTCATAGTGGAAGGAAAGGTAAACTGCTAATCTAATTGACCGGATATGGTTGAGTTTCATGGACTCACAATAGTGCTCATAGTGGAAGAAAAGGTAAACTGCCAATATAATCGACCGGATATGGTTGAGTTTCATTGACTCACAATAGCGCTCATAGTGGAAGGAAAGGTAAACTGCTAATCTAATTGACCGGATATGGTTGAGTTTCATTGACTCACAATAGCGCTCATAGTGGAAGAAAAGGTAAACTGCTAATCTAATTGACCGGATATGGTTGAGTTTCATTGACTCACAATAGCGCTCATAGTGGAAAGAAAGGTAAACTGCTAATCTAATTGACCGGATATGGTTGAGTTTCATTGACTCACAATAGCGCTCATAGTGGAAGGAAAGGTAAACTGCTAATCTAATCGACCGGATATGGCTAAGTTTCTTTGACTCACAATAGCGCTCATAGTGGAAGAAAAGGTAAACTGCTAATCTAATTGACCGGATATGGTTGAGTTTCATTGACTCACAATAGCGCTCATAGTGGCAGGAAAGGTAAACTGCTAATCTAATTGACCGGATATGGTTGAGTTTCATTGACTCACAATAGCGCTCATAGTGGAAGGAAAGGTAAACTGCTAATCTAATTGACCGGATATGGTTGAGTTTCATGGACTCACAATAGTGCTCATAGTGGAAGAAAAGGTAAACTGCCAATCTAATCGACCGGATATGGTTGAGTTTCATTGACTCACAATAGCGCTCATAGTGAAAGGAAAGGTAAACTGCTAATCTAATTGACCGGATATGGTCGAGTTTCATTGACTCACAATAGCGCTCATAGTGGAAGAAAAGGTAAACTGCTAATCAAATTGACCGGATATGGTTGAGTTTCATTGACTCACAATAGCGCTCATAGTGGAAGGAAAGGTAAACTGCTAATCTAATTGACCGGATATGGTTGAGTTTCATTGACTCACAATAGCGCTCATAGTGGAAGGAAAGGTAAACTGCTAATCTAATTGACCGGATATGGTTGAGTTTCATTGACTCACAATAGCGCTCATAGTGGAAGGAAAGGTAAACTGCTAATCTAATTGACCGGATATGGTTGAGTTTCATTGACTCACAATAGCGCTCATAGTGGAAGGAAAGGTAAACTGCTAATCTAATTGACCGGATATGGCTGAGTTTCATTGACTCACAATAGCGCTCATAATGGAAGAAAAGGTAAACTGCCAATCTAATCGACCGGATATGGTTGAGTTTCATTGACTCACAATAGCGCTCATAGTGGAAGAAATGGTAAACTGCCAATCTAATCGACCGGATATGGCTGAGTTTCATTGACTCACAATAGCGCTCATAGTGGAAGAAATGGTAAACTGCCAATCTAATCGACCGGATATGGTTGAGTTTCATTGACTCACAATAGCGCTCATAGAGGAAGGAAAGGTAAACTGCTAATCTAATTGACCGGATATGGTTGAGTTTCATTGACTCACAATAGCGCTCATAGTGGAAGGAAAGGTAAACTGCTAATCTAATCGACCGGATATGGCTGAGTTTCTTTGACTCACAATAGCGCTCATAGTGGAAGAAAAGGTAAACTGCTAATCTAATTGACCGGATATGGTTGAGTTTCATTGACTCACAATAGCGCTCATAGTGGAAGAAAAGGTAAACTGCTAATCTAATTGACCGGATATGGTTGAGTTTCATTGACTCACAATAGCGCTCATAGTGGAAGAAAAGGTAAACTGCCAATCTAATCGACCGGATATGGTTGAGTTTCGTTGACTCACAATAGCGCTCATAGTGGAAGAAAAGGTAAACTGCTAATCTAATTGACCGGATATGGTTGAGTTTCATTGGCTCACAATAGCGCTCATAGTGGAAGGAAAGGTAAACTGCTAATCTAATTGACCGGATATGGCTGAGTTTCATTGACTCACAATAGCGCTCATAGTGGAAGAAAAGGTAAACTGCCAATCTAATCGACCGGATATGGTTGAGTTTCATTGACTCACAATAGCGCTCATAGTGGAAGAAATGGTAAACTGCACATCTAATCGACCGGATATGGCTGAGTTTCATTGACTCACAATAGCGCTCATAGTGGAAGAAATGGTAAACTGCTAATCTAATCGACCGGATATGGTTGAGTTTCATTGACTCACAATAGCGCTCATAGTGGAAGGAAAGGTAAACTGCTAATCTAATTGACCGGATATGGTTGAGTTTCATGGACTCACAATAGTGCTCATAGTGGAAGAAAAGGTAAACTGCCAATCTAATCGACCGGATAAGGTTGAGTTTCATTGACTCACAATAGCGCTCATAGTGGAAGGAAAGGTAAACTGCTAATCTAATTGACCGGATATGGTTGAGTTTCATTGACTCACAATAGCGCTCATAGTGGAAGGAAAGGTAAACTGCTAATCTAATTGACCGGATATGGCTGAGTTTCTTTGACTCACAATAGCGCTCATAGTGGAAGAAAAGGTAAACTGTTAATCTAATTGACCGGATATGGTTGAGTTTCATTGACTCACAATAGCGCTCATAGTGGAAGAAAAGGTAAACTGCTAATCTAATTGACCGGATATGGTTGAGTTTCATTGACTCACAATAGCGCTCATAGTGGAAGAAAAGGTAAACTGCCAATCTAATCGACCGGATATGGCTGAGTTTCATTGACTCACAATAGCGCTCATAGTGGAAGAAAAGGTAAACTGCTAATCTAATTGACCGGATATGGTTGAGTTTCATTGACTCACAATAGCGCTCATAGTGGAAGAAATGGTAAACTGCTAATCTAATCTAATTGACCGGATATGGTTGAGTTTCATTGACTCACAATAGCGCTCATAGTGGAAGAAAAGGTAAACTGCCAATCTAATCGACCGGATATGGTTGAGTTTCATTGACTCACAATAGTGCTCATAGTGGAAGAAAAGGTAAACTGCTAATCTAATTGACCGGATATGGTTGAGTTTCATTGACTCACAATTGCGCTCATAGTGGAAGAAAAGGTAATCTGCCAATCTAATCGACCGGATATGGCTGAGTTTCTTTGACTCACAATAGCGCTCATAGTGGAAGAAAAGGTAAACTGCTAACCTAATCGACCGGATATGGTTGAGTTTCATTGACTCACAATAGCGCTCATAGTGGAAGGAAAGGTAAACTGCTAATCTAATTGACCGGATATGGTTGAGTTTCATGGGATCACAATAGTGCTCATAGTGGAAGAAAAGGTAAACTGCTAATCTAATCAACCGGATATGGCTGGGTTTCATTGACTCACAATAGCGCTCATAGTGGAAGAAATGGTAAACTGCCAATCCAATCGACCGGATATGGCTGAGTTTCATTGACTCACAATAGCGCTCCGAGTGGAAGAAAAGGTAAACTGCTAATCTAATCAACCGGATATGGTTGAGTTTCATTGACTCACAATAGCGCTCATAGTGGAAGGAAAGGTAAACTGCTAATCTAATTGACCGGATATGGCTGAGTTTCATTGACTCACAATAGTGCTCAGAGTGGAAGAAAAGGTAAACTGCTAATCTAATTGACCGGATATGGTTGAGTTTCATTGACTCACAATAGCGCTCATAGTGGAAGAAAAGGTAAACTGCTAATCTTATCGACCGGATATGGTTGAGTTTCATTGACTCACAATAGCGCTCATAGTGGAAGAAAAGGTAAACTGCCAATCTAATCAACCGGATATGGCTGAGTTTCATTGACTCACAATAGCGCTCATAGTGGAAGAAAAGGCAAACTGCTAATCTAATTGACCGGATATGATTGAGTTTCATGGACTCACAATAGTGCTCATAGTGGAAGAAAAGGTAAACTGCCAATCTAATCGACCGGATATGGTTGAGTTTCATTGACTCACAATAGCGCTCATAGTGGAAGGAAAGGTAAACTGCCAATCTAATCGACCGGATATGGTTGAGTTTCATTGACTCACAATAGCGCTCATAGTGGAAGAAATGGTAAACTGCTAATCTAATTGACCGGATATGGTTGAGTTTCATTGACTCACAATAGCGCTCATAGTGGAAGAAAAGGTAAACTGCCAATCTAATTGACCGGATATGGTTGAGTTTCATTGACTCACAATAGCGCTCATAGTGGAAGGAAAGCTAAACTGCTAATCTAATCGACCGGATATGGTTGAGTTTCATTGACTCACAATAGCGCTCATAGTGGAAGAAAAGGTAAACTGCCAATCTAATCGACCGGATATGGCTGAGTTTCATTGACTCACAATAGCGCTCATAGTGGAAGAAAAGGTAAACTGCTAATCTAATTGACCGGATATGGTTGAGTTTCATTGACTCACAATAGCGCTCATAGTGGAAGAAACGGTAAACTGCCAATCTAATCGACCGGATATGGTTGAGTTTCATTGACTCACAATAGCGCTCATAGTGGAAGGAAAGGTAAACTGCTAATCTAATTGACCGGATATGGTTGAGTTTCATGGACTCACAATAGTGCTCATAGTGGAAGAAAAGGTAAACTGCCAATATAATCGACCGGATATGGTTGAGTTTCATTGACTCACAATAGCGCTCATAGTGGAAGGAAAGGTAAACTGCTAATCTAATTGACCGGATATGGTTGAGTTTCATTGACTCACAATAGCGCTCATAGTGGAAGAAAAGGTAAACTGCTAATCTAATTGACCGGATATGGTTGAGTTTCATTGACTCACAATAGCGCTCATAGTGGAAAGAAAGGTAAACTGCTAATCTAATTGACCGGATATGGTTGAGTTTCATTGACTCACAATAGCGCTCATAGTGGAAGGAATGGTAAACTGCTAATCTAATCGACCGGATATGGCTGAGTTTCTTTGACTCACAATAGCGCTCATAGTGGAAGAAAAGGTAAACTGCTAATCTAATTGACCGGATATGGTTGAGTTTCATTGACTCACAATAGCGCTCATAGTGGCAGGAAAGGTAAACTGCTAATCTAATTGACCGGATATGGTTGAGTTTCATTGACTCACAATAGCGCTCATAGTGGAAGGAAAGGTAAACTGCTAATCTAATTGACCGGATATGGTTGAGTTTCATGGACTCACAATAGTGCTCATAGTGGAAGAAAAGGTAAACTGCCAATCTAATCGACCGGATATGGTTGAGTTTCATTGACTCACAATAGCGCTCATAGTGAAAGGAAAGGTAAACTGCTAATCTAATTGACCGGATAAGGTCGAGTTTCATTGACTCACAATAGCGCTCATAGTGGAAGAAAAGGTAAACTGCTAATCAAATTGACCGGATATGGTTGAGTTTCATTGACTCACAATAGCGCTCATAGTGGAAGGAAAGGTAAACTGCTAATCTAATTGACCGGATATGGTTGAGTTTCATTTACTCACAATAGCGCTCATAGTGGAAGAAAAGGTAAACTGCCAATCTAATCGACCGGATATGGTTGAGTTTCGTTGACTCACAATAGCGCTCATAGTGGAAGAAAAGGTGAACTGCTAATCTAATTGACCGGATATGGTTGAGTTTCATTGACTCACAATAGCGCTCATAGTGGAAGGAAAGGTAAACTGCTAATCTAATTGACCGGATATGGTTGAGTTTCATTGACTCACAATAGCGCTCATAGTGGAAGGAAAGGTAAACTGCTAATCTAATTGACCGGATATGGCTGAGTTTCATTGACTCACAATAGCGCTCATAATGGAAGAAAAGGTAAACTGCCAATCTAATCGACCGGATATGGTTGAGTTTCATTGACTCACAATAGCGCTCATAGTGGAAGAAATGGTAAACTGCCAATCTAATCGACCGGATATGGCTGAGTTTCATTGACTCACAATAGCGCTCATAGTGGAAGAAATGGTAAACTGCCAATCTAATCGACCGGATATGGTTGAGTTTCATTGACTCACAATAGCGGGCATAGTGGAAGGAAAGGTAAACTGCTAATCTAATTGACCGGATATGGTTGAGTTTCATTGACTCACAATAGCGCTCATAGTGGAAGGAAAGGTAAACTGCTAATCTAATCGACCGGATATGGCTGAGTTTCTTTGACTCACAATAGCGCTCATAGTGGAAGAAAAGGTAAACTGCTAATCTAATTGACCGGATATTGTTGAGTTTCATTGACTCACAATAGCGCTCATAGTGGAAGAAAAGGTAAACTGCTAATCTAATTGACCGGATATGGTTGAGTTTCATTGACTCACAATAGCGCTCATAGTGGAAGAAAAGGTAAACTGCCAATCTAATCGACCGGATATGGTTGAGTTTCGTTGACTCACAATAGCGCTCATAGTGGAAGAAAAGGTAAACTGCTAATCTAATTGACCGGATATGGTTGAGTTTCATTGGCTCACAATAGCGCTCATAGTGGAAGGAAAGGTAAACTGCTAATCTAATTGACCGGATATGGCTGAGTTTCATTGACTCACAATAGCGCTCATAGTGGAAGAAAAGGTAAACTGCTAATCTAATCGACCGGATATGGCTGAGTTTCTTTGACTCACTATAGCGCTCATAGTGGAAGAAAAGGTAAACTGCTAATCTAATTGACCGGATATGGTTGAGTTTCATTGACTCAAAATAGCGCTCATAGTGGAAGAAAAGGTAAACTGCTAATCTAATTGACCGGATATGGTTGAGTTTCATTGACTCACAATAGCGCTCATAGTGGAAGAAAAGGTAAACTGCCAATCTAATCGACCGGATATGGTTGAGTTTCGTTGACACACAATAGCGCTCATAGTGGAAGAAAAGGTAAACTGCTAATCTAATTGACCGGATATGGTTGAGTTTCATTGACTCACAATAGCGCTCATAGTGGAAGGAAAGGTAAACTGCTAATCTAATTGACCGGATATGGTTGAGTTTCATTGACTCACAATAGCGCTCATAGTGGAAGGAAAGGTAAACTGCTAATCTAATTGACCGGATATGGCTGAGTTTCATTGACTCACAATAGCGCTCATAGTGGAAGAAAAGGTAAACTGCCAATCTAATCGACCGGATATGGTTGAGTTTCATTGACTCACAATAGCGCTCATAGTGGAAGAAATGGTAAACTGCCAATCTAATCGACCGGATATGGCTGAGTTTCATTGACTCACAATAGCGCTCATAGTGGAAGAAATGGTAAACTGCCAATATAATCGACCGGATATGGTTGAGTTTCATTGACTCACAATAGCGCTCATAGTGGAAGGAAAGGTAAACTGCTAATCTAATTGACCGGATATGGTTGAGTTTCATTGACTCACAATAGCGCTCATAGTGGAAGGAAAGGTAAACTGCTAATCTAATCGACCGGATATGGCTGAGTTTCTTTGACTCACAATAGCGCTCATAGTGGAAGAAAAGGTAAACTGCTAATCTAATTGACCGGATATGGTTGAGTTTCATTGACTCACAATAGCGCTCATAGTGGAAGAAAAGGTAAACTGCTAATCTAATTGACCGGATATGGTTGAGTTTCATTGACTCACAATAGCGCTCATAGTGGAAGAAAAGGTAAACTGCCAATCTAATCGACCGGATATGGTTGAGTTTCGTTGACTCACAATAGCGCTCATAGTGGAAGAAAAGGTAAACTGCTAATCTAATTGACCGGATATGGTTGAGTTTCATTGGCTCACAATAGCGCTCATAGTGGAAGGAAATGTAAACTGCTAATCTAATTGACCGGATATGGCTGAGTTTCATTGACTCACAATAGCGCTCATAGTGGAAGAAAAGGTAAACTGCCAATCTAATCGACCGGATATGGTTGAGTTTCATTGACTCACAATAGCGCTCATAGTGGAAGAAATGGTAAACTGCACATCTAATCGACCGCATTTGGCTGAGTTTCATTGACTCACAATAGCGCTCATAGTGGAAGAAATGGTAAACTGCTAATCTAATCGACCGGATATGGTTGAGTTTCATTGACTCACAATAGCGCTCATAGTGGAAGGAAAGGTAAACTGCTAATCTAATTGACCGGATATGGTTGAGTTTCATGGACTCACAATAGTGCTCATAGTGGAAGAAAAGGTAAACTGCCAATCTAATCGACCGGATATGGTTGAGTTTCACTGACTCACAATAGCGCTCAAAGTGGAAGGAAAGGTAAACTGCTAATCTAATTGACCGGATATGGTTGAGTTTCATTGACTCACAATAGCGCTCATAGTGGAAGGAAAGGTAAACTGCTAATCTAATTGACCGGATATGGCTGAGTTTCTTTGACTCACAATAGCGCTCATAGTGGAAGAAAAGGTAAACTGCTAATCTAATTGACCGGATATGGTTGAGTTTCATTGACTCACAATAGCGCTCATAGTGGAAGAAAAGGTAAACTGCTAATCTAATTGACCGGATATGGTTGAGTTTCATTGACTCACAATAGCGCTCATAGTGGAAGAAAAGGTAAACTGCCAATCTAATCGACCGGATATGGTTGAGTTTCGTTGACTCACAATAGCGCTCATAGTGGAAGAAAAGGTAAACTGCTAATCTAATTGACCGGATATGGTTGAGTTTCATTGGCTCACAATAGCGCTCATAGTGGAAGGAAAGGTAAACTGCTAATCTAATTGACCGGATATGGCTGAGTTTCATTGACTCACAATAGCGCTCATAGTGGAAGAAAAGGTAAACTGCTAATCTAATCGACCGGATATGGCTGAGTTTCTTTGACTCACAATAGCGCTCATAGTGGAAGAAAAGGTAAACTGCTAATCTAATTGACCGGATATGGTTGAGTTTCATTGACTCAAAATAGCGCTCATAGTGGAAGAAAAGGTAAACTGCTAATCTAATTGACCGGATATGGTTGAGTTTCATTGACTCACAATAGCGCTCATAGTGGAAGAAAAGGTAAACTGCCAATCTAATCGACCGGATATGGTTGAGCTTCGTTGACACACAATAGCGCTCATAGTGGAAGAAAAGGTAAACTGCTAATCTAATTGACCGGATATGGTTGAGTTTCATTGACTCACAATAGCGCTCATAGTGGAAGGAAAGGTAAACTGCTAATCTAATTGACCGGATATGGTTGAGTTTCATTGACTCACAATAGCGCTCATAGTGGAAGGAAAGGTAAACTGCTAATCTAATTGACCGGATATGGCTGAGTTTCATTGACTCACAATAGCGCTCATAGTGGAAGAAAAGGTAAACTGCCAATCTAATCGACCGGATATGGTTGAGTTTCATTGACTCACAATAGCGCTCATAGTGGAAGAAATGGTAAACTGCCAATCTAATCGACCGGATATGGCTGAGTTTCATTGACTCACAATAGCGCTCATAGTGGAAGAAAAGGTAAACTGCTAATCTAATTGACCGGATATGGTTGAGTTTCATTGACTCACAATAGCGCTCATAGTGGAAGGAAAGGTAAACTGCTAATCTAATCGACCGGATATGGCTGAGTTTCTTTGACTCACAATAGCGCTCATAGTGGAAGAAAAGGTAAACTGCTAATCTAATTGACCGGATATGGTTGAGTTTCATTGACTCACAATAGCGCTCATAGTGGAAGGAAAGGTAAACTGCTAATCTAATTGACCGGATATGGTTGAGTTTCATTGACTCACAATAGCGCTCATAGTGGAAGAAAAGGTAAACTGCCAATCTAATCGACCGGATATGGTTGAGTTTCGTTGACTCACAATAGCGCTCATAGTGGAAGAAAAGGTAAACTGCTAATCTAATTGACCGGATATGGTTGAGTTTCATTGGCTCACAATAGCGCTCATAGTGGAAGGAAAGGTAAACTGCTAATCTAATTGACCGGATATGGCTGAGTTTCATTGACTCACAATAGCGCTCATAGTGGAAGAAAAGGTAAACTGCCAATCTAATCGACCGGATATGGTTGAGTTTCATTGACTCACAATAGCGCTCATAGTGGAAGAAATGGTAAACTGCACATCTAATCGACCGGATATGGCTGAGTTTCATTGACTCACAATAGCGCTCATAGTGGAAGAAATGGTAAACTGCTAATCTAATCGACCGGATATGGTTGAGTTTCATTGACTCACAATAGCGCTCATAGTGGAAGGAAAGGTAAACTGCTAATCTAATTGACCGGATATGGTTGAGTTTCATGGACTCACAATAGTGCTCATAGTGGAAGAAAAGGTAAACTGCCAATCTAATCGACCGGATATGGTTGAGTTTCATTGACTCACAATAGCGCTCATAGTGGAGGGAAAGGTAAACTGCTAATCTAATTGACCGGATATGGTTGAGTTTCATTGACTCACAATAGCGCTCATAGTGGAAGGAAAGGTAAACTGCTAATCTAATTGACCGGATATGGCTGAGTTTCTTTGACTCACAATAGCGCTCATAGTGGAAGAAAAGGTAAACTGCCAATCTAATCGACCGGATATGGTTGAGTTTCATTGACTCACAATAGCGCTCATAGTGGAAGGAAAGGTAAACTGCCAATCTAATCGACCGGATATGGCTGAGTTTCTTTGACTCACAATAGCGCTCATAGTGGAAGAAAAGGTAAACTGCTAACCTAATCGACCGGATATGGTTGAGTTTCATTGACTCACAATAGCGCTCATAGTGGAAGGAAAGGTAAACTGCTAATCTAATTGACCGGATATGGTTGAGTTTCATGGGATCACAATAGTGCTCATAGTGGAAGAAAAGGTAAACTGCTAATCTAATCAACCGGATATGGCTGGGTTTCATTGACTCACAATAGCGCTCATAGTGGAAGAAATGGTAAACTGCCAATCCAATCGACCGGATATGGCTGAGTTTCATTGACTCACAATAGCGCTCCGAGTGGAAGAAAAGGTAAACTGCTAATCTAATCAACCGGATATGGTTGAGTTTCATTGACTCACAATAGCGCTCATAGTGGAAGGAAAGGTAAACTGCTAATCTAATTGACCGGATATGGCTGAGTTTCATTGACTCACAATAGTGCTCAGAGTGGAAGAAAAGGTAAACTGCTAATCTAATTGACCGGATATGGTTGAGTTTCATTGACTCACAATAGCGCTCATAGTGGAAGAAAAGGTAAACTGCTAATCTTATCGACCGGATATGGTTGAGTTTCATTGACTCACAATAGCGCTCATAGTGGAAGAAAAGGTAAACTGCCAATCTAATCAACCGGATATGGCTGAGTTTCATTGACTCACAATAGCGCTCATAGTGGAAGAAAAGGCAAACTGCTAATCTAATTGACCGGATATGATTGAGTTTCATGGACTCACAATAGTGCTCATAGTGGAAGAAAAGGTAAACTGCCAATCTAATCGACCGGATATGGTTGAGTTTCATTGACTCACAATAGCGCTCATAGTGGAAGGAAAGGTAAACTGCCAATCTAATCGACCGGATATGGTTGAGTTTCATTGACTCACAATAGCGCTCATAGTGGAAGAAATGGTAAACTGCTAATCTAATTGACCGGATATGGTTGAGTTTCATTGACTCACAATAGCGCTCATAGTGGAAGAAAAGGTAAACTGCCAATCTAATTGACCGGATATGGTTGAGTTTCATTGACTCACAATAGCGCTCATAGTGGAAGGAAAGCTAAACTGCTAATCTAATCGACCGGATATGGTTGAGTTTCATTGACTCACAATAGCGCTCATAGTGGAAGAAAAGGTAAACTGCCAATCTAATCGACCGGATATGGCTGAGTTTCATTGACTCACAATAGCGCTCATAGTGGAAGAAAAGGTAAACTGCTAATCTAATTGACCGGATATGGTTGAGTTTCATTGACTCACAATAGCGCTCATAGTGGAAGAAACGGTAAACTGCCAATCTAATCGACCGGATATGGTTGAGTTTCATTGACTCACAATAGCGCTCATAGTGGAAGGAAAGGTAAACTGCTAATCTAATTGACCGGATATGGTTGAGTTTCATGGACTCACAATAGTGCTCATAGTGGAAGAAAAGGTAAACTGCCAATATAATCGACCGGATATGGTTGAGTTTCATTGACTCACAATAGCGCTCATAGTGGAAGGAAAGGTAAACTGCTAATCTAATTGACCGGATATGGTTGAGTTTCATTGACTCACAATAGCGCTCATAGTGGAAGAAAAGGTAAACTGCTAATCTAATTGACCGGATATGGTTGAGTTTCATTGACTCACAATAGCGCTCATAGTGGAAAGAAAGGTAAACTGCTAATCTAATTGACCGGATATGGTTGAGTTTCATTGACTCACAATAGCGCTCATAGTGGAAGGAATGGTAAACTGCTAATCTAATCGACCGGATATGGCTGAGTTTCTTTGACTCACAATAGCGCTCATAGTGGAAGGAAAGGTAAACTGCCAATCTAATCGACCGGATATGGTTGAGTTTCGTTGACTCACAATAGCGCTCATAGTGGAAGAAAAGGTAAACTGCTAATCTAATTGACCGGATATGGTTGAGTTTCATTGGCTCACAATAGCGCTCATAGTGGAAGGAAAGGTAAACTGCTAATCTAATTGACCGGATATGGCTGAGTTTCATTGACTCACAATAGCGCTCATAGTGGAAGAAAAGGTAAACTGCTAATCTAATCGACCGGATATGGCTGAGTTTCTTTGACTCACAATAGCGCTCATAGTGGAAGAAAAGGTAAACTGCTAATCTAATTGACCGGATATGGTTGAGTTTCATTGACTCAAAATAGCGCTCATAGTGGAAGAAAAGGTAAACTGCTAATCTAATTGACCGGATATGGTTGAGTTTCATTGACTCACAATAGCGCTCATAGTGGAAGAAAAGGTAAACTGCCAATCTAATCGACCGGATATGGTTGAGTTTCGTTGACACACAATAGCGCTCATAGTGGAAGAAAAGGTAAACTGCTAATCTAATTGACCGGATATGGTTGAGTTTCATTGACTCACAATAGCGCTCATAGTGGAAGGAAAGGTAAACTGCTAATCTAATTGACCGGATATGGTTCAGTTTCATTGACTCACAATAGCGCTCATAGTGGAAGGAAAGGTAAACTGCTAATCTAATTGACCGGATATGGCTGAGTTTCATTGACTCACAATAGCGCTCATAGTGGAAGAAAAGGTAAACTGCCAATCTAATCGACCGGATATGGTTGAGTTTCATTGACTCACAATAGCGCTCATAGTGGAAGAAATGGTAAACTGCCAATCTAATCGACCGGATATGGCTGAGTTTCATTGACTCACAATAGCGCTCATAGTGGAAGAAATGGTAAACTGCCAATATAATCGACCGGATATGGTTGAGTTTCATTGACTCACAATAGCGCTCATAGTGGAAGGAAAGGTAAACTGCTAATCTAATTGACCGGATATGGTTGAGTTTCATTGACTCACAATAGCGCTCATAGTGGAAGGAAAGGTAAACTGCTAATCTAATCGACCGGATATGGCTGAGTTTCTTTGACTCACAATAGCGCTCATAGTGGAAGAAAAGGTAAACTGCTAATCTAATTGACCGGATATGGTTGAGTTTCATTGACTCACAATAGCGCTCATAGTGGAAGAAAAGGTAAACTGCTAATCTAATTGACCGGATATGGTTGAGTTTCATTGACTCACAATAGCGCTCATAGTGGAAGAAAAGGTAAACTGCCAATCTAATCGACCGGATATGGTTGAGTTTCGTTGACTCACAATAGCGCTCATAGTGGAAGAAAAGGTAAACTGCTAATCTAATTGACCGGATATGGTTGAGTTTCATTGGCTCACAATAGCGCTCATAGTGGAAGGAAATGTAAACTGCTAATCTAATTGACCGGATATGGCTGAGTTTCATTGACTCACAATAGCGCTCATAGTGGAAGAAAAGGTAAACTGCCAATCTAATCGACCGGATATGGTTGAGTTTCATTGACTCACAATAGCGCTCATAGTGGAAGAAATGGTAAACTGCACATCTAATCGACCGCATATGGCTGAGTTTCATTGACTCACAATAGCGCTCATAGTGGAAGAAATGGTAAACTGCTAATCTAATCGACCGGATATGGTTGAGTTTCATTGACTCACAATAGCGCTCATAGTGGAAGGAAAGGTAAACTGCTAATCTAATTGACCGGATATGGTTGAGTTTCATGGACTCACAATAGTGCTCATAGTGGAAGAAAAGGTAAACTGCCAATCTAATCGACCGGATATGGTTGAGTTTCACTGACTCACAATAGCGCTCAAAGTGGAAGGAAAGGTAAACTGCTAATCTAATTGACCGGATATGGTTGAGTTTCATTGACTCACAATAGCGCTCATAGTGGAAGGAAAGGTAAACTGCTAATCTAATTGACCGGATATGGCTGAGTTTCTTTGACTCACAATAGCGCTCATAGTGGAAGAAAAGGTAAACTGCTAATCTAATTGACCGGATATGGTTGAGTTTCATTGACTCACAATAGCGCTCATAGTGGAAGAAAAGGTAAACTGCTAATCTAATTGACCGGATATGGTTGAGTTTCATTGACTCACAATAGCGCTCATAGTGGAAGAAAAGGTAAACTGCCAATCTAATCGACCGGATATGGTTGAGTTTCGTTGACTCACAATAGCGCTCATAGTGGAAGAAAAGGTAAACTGCTAATCTAATTGACCGGATATGGTTGAGTTTCATTGGCTCACAATAGCGCTCATAGTGGAAGGAAAGGTAAACTGCTAATCTAATTGACCGGATATGGCTGAGTTTCATTGACTCACAATAGCGCTCATAGTGGAAGAAAAGGTAAACTGCTAATCTAATCGACCGGATATGGCTGAGTTTCTTTGACTCACAATAGCGCTCATAGTGGAAGAAAAGGTAAACTGCTAATCTAATTGACCGGATATGGTTGAGTTTCATTGACTCAAAATAGCGCTCATAGTGGAAGAAAAGGTAAACTGCTAATCTAATTGACCGGATATGGTTGAGTTTCATTGACTCACAATAGCGCTCATAGTGGAAGAAAAGGTAAACTGCCAATCTAATCGACCGGATATGGTTGAGCTTCGTTGACACACAATAGCGCTCATAGTGGAAGAAAAGGTAAACTGCTAATCTAATTGACCGGATATGGTTGAGTTTCATTGACTCACAATAGCGCTCATAGTGGAAGGAAAGGTAAACTGCTAATCTAATTGACCGGATATGGTTGAGTTTCATTGACTCACAATAGCGCTCATAGTGGAAGGAAAGGTAAACTGCTAATCTAATTGACCGGATATGGCTGAGTTTCATTGACTCACAATAGCGCTCATAGTGGAAGAAAAGGTAAACTGCCAATCTAATCGACCGGATATGGTTGAGTTTCATTGACTCACAATAGCGCTCATAGTGGAAGAAATGGTAAACTGCCAATCTAATCGACCGGATATGGCTGAGTTTCATTGACTCACAATAGCGCTCATAGTGGAAGAAAAGGTAAACTGCTAATCTAATTGACCGGATATGGTTGAGTTTCATTGACTCACAATAGCGCTCATAGTGGAAGGAAAGGTAAACTGCTAATCTAATCGACCGGATATGGCTGAGTTTCTTTGACTCACAATAGCGCTCATAGTGGAAGAAAAGGTAAACTGCTAATCTAATTGACCGGATATGGTTGAGTTTCATTGACTCACAATAGCGCTCATAGTGGAAGGAAAGGTAAACTGCTAATCTAATTGACCGGATATGGTTGAGTTTCATTGACTCACAATAGCGCTCATAGTGGAAGAAAAGGTAAACTGCCAATCTAATCGACCGGATATGGTTGAGTTTCGTTGACTCACAATAGCGCTCATAGTGGAAGAAAAGGTAAACTGCTAATCTAATTGACCGGATATGGTTGAGTTTCATTGGCTCACAATAGCGCTCATAGTGGAAGGAAAGGTAAACTGCTAATCTAATTGACCGGATATGGCTGAGTTTCATTGACTCACAATAGCGCTCATAGTGGAAGAAAAGGTAAACTGCCAATCTAATCGACCGGATATGGTTGAGTTTCATTGACTCACAATAGCGCTCATAGTGGAAGAAATGGTAAACTGCACATCTAATCGACCGGATATGGCTGAGTTTCATTGACTCACAATAGCGCTCATAGTGGAAGAAATGGTAAACTGCTAATCTAATCGACCGGATATGGTTGAGTTTCATTGACTCACAATAGCGCTCATAGTGGAAGGAAAGGTAAACTGCTAATCTAATTGACCGGATATGGTTGAGTTTCATGGACTCACAATAGTGCTCATAGTGGAAGAAAAGGTAAACTGCCAATCTAATCGACCGGATATGGTTGAGTTTCATTGACTCACAATAGCGCTCATAGTGGAGGGAAAGGTAAACTGCTAATCTAATTGACCGGATATGGTTGAGTTTCATTGACTCACAATAGCGCTCATAGTGGAAGGAAAGGTAAACTGCTAATCTAATTGACCGGATATGGCTGAGTTTCTTTGACTCACAATAGCGCTCATAGTGGAAGAAAAGGTAAACTGCCAATCTAATCGACCGGATATGGTTGAGTTTCATTGACTCACAATAGCGCTCATAGTGGAAGGAAAGGTAAACTGCCAATCTAATCGACCGGATATGGTTGAGTTTCATTGACTCACAATAGCGCTCATAGTGGAAGAAATGGTAAACTGCTAATCTAATTGACCGGATATGGTTGAGTTTCATTGACTCACAATAGCGCTCATAGTGGAAGAAAAGGTAAACTGCTAATCTAATCGACCGGATATGGTTGAGTTTCATTGACTCACAATAGCGCTCATAGTGGAAGAAAAGGTAAACTGCTAATCTAATCGACCGGATATGGTTGAGTTTCATTGACTCACAATAGCGCTCATAGTGGAAGAAAAGGTAAACTGCCAATCTAATTGACCGGATATGGTTGAGTTTCATTGACTCACAATAGCGCTCATAGTGGAAGGAAAGGTAAACTGCTAATCTAATCGACCGGATATGGTTGAGTTTCATTGACTCACAATAGCGCTCATAGTGGAAGAAAAGGTAAACTGCCAATCTAATCGACCGGATATGGCTGAGTTTCATTGACTCACAATAGCGCTCATAGTGGAAGAAAAGGTAAACTGCTAATCTAATTGACCGGATATGGTTGAGTTTCATTGACTCACAATAGCGCTCATAGTGGAAGAAACGGTAAACTGCCAATCTAATCGACCGGATATGGTTGAGTTTCATTGACTCACAATAGCGCTCATAGTGGAAGGAAAGGTAAACTGCTAATCTAATTGACCGGATATGGTTGAGTTTCATGGACTCACAATAGTGCTCATAGTGGAAGAAAAGGTAAACTGCCAATATAATCGACCGGATATGGTTGAGTTTCATTGACTCACAATAGCGCTCATAGTGGAAGGAAAGGTAAACTGCTAATCTAATTGACCGGATATGGTTTAGTTTCATTGACTCACAATAGCGCTCATAGTGGAAGAAAAGGTAAACTGCTAATCTAATTGACCGGATATGGTTGAGTTTCATTGACTCACAATAGCGCTCATAGTGGAAAGAAAGGTAAACTGCTAATCTAATTGACCGGATATGGTTGAGTTTCATTGACTCACAATAGCGCTCATAGTGGAAGGAAAGGTAAACTGCTAATCTAATCGACCGGATATGGCTGAGTTTCTTTGACTCACAATAGCGCTCACAGTGGAAGAAAAGGTAAACTGCTAATCTAATTGACCGGATATGGTTGAGTTTCATTGACTCACAATAGCGCTCATAGTGGCAGGAAAGGTAAACTGCTAATCTAATTGACCGGATATGGTTGAGTTTCATTGACTCACAATAGCGCTCATAGTGGAAGGAAAGGTAAACTGCTAATCTAATTGACCGGATATGGTTGAGTTTCATGGACTCACAATAGTGCTCATAGTGGAAGAAAAGGTAAACTGCCAATCTAATCGACCGGATATGGTTGAGTTTCATTGACACACAATAGCGCTCATAGTGAAAGGAAAGGTAAACTGCTAATCTAATTGACCGGATAAGGTCGAGTTTCATTGACTCACAATAGCGCTCATAGTGGAAGAAAAGGTAAACTGCTAATCAAATTGACCGGATATGGTTGAGTTTCATTGACTCACAATAGCGCTCATAGTGGAAGGAAAGGTAAACTGCTAATCTAATTGACCGGATATGGTTGAGTTTCATTGACTCACAATAGCGCTCATAGTGGAAGAAAAGGTAAACTGCCAATCTAATCGACCGGATATGGTTGAGTTTCGTTGACTCACAATAGCGCTCATAGTGGAAGAAAAGGTAAACTGCTAATCTAATTGACCGGATATGGTTGAGTTTCATTGACTCACAATAGCGCTCACAGTGGAAGGAAAGGTAAACTGCTAATCTAATTGACCGGATATGGTTGAGTTTCATTGACTCACAATAGCGCTCATAGTGGAAGGTAAGGTAAACTGCTAATCTAATTGACCGGATATGGCTGAGTTTCATTGACTCACAATAGCGCTCATAATGGAAGAAAAGGTAAACTGCCAATCTAATCGACCGGATATGGTTGAGTTTCATTGACTCACAATAGCGCTCATAGTGGAAGAAATGGTAAACTGCCAATCTAATCGACCGGATATGGCTGAGTTTCATTGACTCAAAATAGCGCTCATAGTGGAAGAAATGGTAAACTGCCAATCTAATCGACCGGATATGGTTGAGTTTCATTGACTCACAATAGCGCGCATAGTGGAAGGAAAGGTAAACTGCTAATCTAATTGACCGGATATGGTTGAGTTTCATTGACTCACAATAGCACTCATAGTGGAAGGAAAGGTAAACTGCTAATCTAATCGACCGGATATGGCTGAGTTTCTTTGACTCACAATAGCGCTCATAGTGGAAGAAAAGGTAAACTGCTAATCTAATTGACCGGATATGGTTGAGTTTCATTGACTCACAATAGCGCTCATAGTGGAAGAAAAGGTAAACTGCTAATCTAATTGACCGGATATGGTTGAGTTTCATTGACTCACAATAGCGCTCATAGTGGAAGAAAAGGTAAACTGCCAATCTAATCGACCGGATATGGTTGAGTTTCGTTGACTCACAATAGCGCTCATAGTGGAAGAAAAGGTAAACTGCTAATCTAATTGACCGGATATGGTTGAGTTTCATTGGCTCACAATAGCGCTCATAGTGGAAGGAAAGGTAAACTGCTAATCTAATTGACCGGATATGGCTGAGTTTCATTGACTCACAATAGCGCTCATAGTGGAAGAAAAGGTAAACTGCTAATCTAATCGACCGGATATGGCTGAGTTTCTTTGACTCACAATAGCGCTCATAGTGGAAGAAAAGGTAAACTGCTAATCTAATTGACCGGATATGGTTGAGTTTCATTGACTCAAAATAGCGCTCATAGTGGAAGAAAAGGTAAACTGCTAATCTAATTGACCGGATATGGTTGAGTTTCATTGACTCACAATAGCGCTCATAGTGGAAGAAAAGGTAAACTGCCAATCTAATCGACCGGATATGGTTGAGTTTCGTTGACACACAATAGCGCTCATAGTGGAAGAAAAGGTAAACTGCTAATCTAATTGACCGGATATGGTTGAGTTTCATTGACTCACAATAGCGCTCATAGTGGAAGGAAAGGTAAACTGCTAATCTAATTGACCGGATATGGTTGAGTTTCATTGACTCACAATAGCGCTCATAGTGGAAGGAAAGGTAAACTGCTAATCTAATTGACCGGATATGGCTGAGTTTCATTGACTCACAATAGCGCTCATAGTGGAAGAAAAGGTAAACTGCCAATCTAATCGACCGGATATGGTTGAGTTTCATTGACTCACAATAGCGCTCATAGTGGAAGAAATGGTAAACTGCCAATCTAATCGACCGGATATGGCTGAGTTTCATTGACTCACAATAGCGCTCATAGTGGAAGAAATGGTAAACTGCCAATCTAATCGACCGGATATGGTTGAGTTTCATTGACTCACAATAGCGCTCATAGTGGAAGGAAATGTAAACTGCTAATCTAATTGACCGGATATGGTTGAGTTTCATTGACTCACAATAGCGCTCATAGTGGAAGGAAAGGTAAACTGCTAATCTAATCGACCGGATATGGCTGAGTTTCTTTGACTCACAATAGCGCTCATAGTGGAAGAAAAGGTAAACTGCTAATCTAATTGACCGGATATGGTTGAGTTTCATTGACTCACAATAGCGCTCATAGTGGAAGAAAAGGTAAACTGCTAATCTAATTGACCGGATATGGTTGAGTTTCATTTACTCACAATAGCGCTCATAGTGGAAGAAAAGGTAAACTGCCAATCTAATCGACCGGATATGGTTGAGTTTCGTTGACTCACAATAGCGCTCATAGTGGAAGAAAAGGTAAACTGCTAATCTAATTGACCGGATATGGTTGAGTTTCATTGGCTCACAATAGCGCTCATAGTGGAAGGAAAGGTAAACTGCTAATCTAATTGACCGGATATGGCTGAGTTTCATTGACTCACAATAGCGCTCATAGTGGAAGAAAAGGTAAACTGCTAATCTAATCGACCGGATATGGTTGAGTTTCATTGACTCACAATAGCGCTCATAGTGGAAGAAAAGGTAAACTGCTAATCTAATCGACCGGATATGGTTGAGTTTCATTGACTCACAATAGCGCTCATAGTGGAAGAAAAGGTAAACTGCCAATCTAATTGACCGGATATGGTTGAGTTTCATTGACTCACAATAGCGCTCATAGTGGAAGGAAAGGTAAACTGCTAATCTAATCGACCGGATATGGTTGAGTTTCATTGACTCACAATAGCGCTCATAGTGGAAGAAAAGGTAAACTGCCAATCTAATCGACCGGATATGGCTGAGTTTCATTGACTCACAATAGCGCTCATAGTGGAAGAAAAGGTAAACTGCTAATCTAATTGACCGGATATGGTTGAGTTTCATTGACTCACAATAGCGCTCATAGTGGAAGAAACGGTAAACTGCCAATCTAATCGACCGGATATGGTTGAGTTTCATTGACTCACAATAGCGCTCATAGTGGAAGGAAAGGTAAACTGCTAATCTAATTGACCGGATATGGTTGAGTTTCATGGACTCACAATAGTGCTCATAGTGGAAGAAAAGGTAAACTGCCAATATAATCGACCGGATATGGTTGAGTTTCATTGACTCACAATAGCGCTCATAGTGGAAGGAAAGGTAAACTGCTAATCTAATTGACCGGATATGGTTGAGTTTCATTGACTCACAATAGCGCTCATAGTGGAAGAAAAGGTAAACTGCTAATCTAATTGACCGGATATGGTTGAGTTTCATTGACTCACAATAGCGCTCATAGTGGAAAGAAAGGTAAACTGCTAATCTAATTGACCGGATATGGTTGAGTTTCATTGACTCACAATAGCGCTCATAGTGGAAGGAAAGGTAAACTGCTAATCTAATCGACCGGATATGGCTGAGTTTCTTTGACTCACAATAGCGCTCACAGTGGAAGAAAAGGTAAACTGCTAATCTAATTGACCGGATATGGTTGAGTTTCATTGACTCACAATAGCGCTCATAGTGGCAGGAAAGGTAAACTGCTAATCTAATTGACCGGATATGGTTGAGTTACATTGACTCACAATAGCGCTCATAGTGGAAGGAAAGGTAAACTGCTAATCTAATTGACCGGATATGGTTGAGTTTCATGGACTCACAATAGTGCTCATAGTGGAAGAAAAGGTAAACTGCCAATCTAATTGACCGGATATGGTTGAGTTTCATTGACTCACAATAGCGCTCATAGTGGAAGAAAAGGTAAACTGCCAATCTAATCGACCGGATATGGTTGAGTTTCGTTGACTCACAATAGCGCTCATAGTGGAAGAAAAGGTAAACTGCTAATCTAATTGACCGGATATGGTTGAGTTTCATTGACTCACAATAGCGCTCACAGTGGAAGGAAAGGTAAACTGCTAATCTAATTGACCGGATATGGTTGAGTTTCATTGACTCACAATAGCGCTCATAGTGGAAGGTAAGGTAAACTGCTAATCTAATTGACCGGATATGGCTGAGTTTCATTGACTCACAATAGCGCTCATAATGGAAGAAAAGGTAAACTGCCAATCTAATCGACCGGATATGGTTGAGTTTCATTGACTCACAATAGCGCTCATAGTGGAAGAAATGGTAAACTGCCAATCTAATCGACCGGATATGGCTGAGTTTCATTGACTCAAAATAGCGCTCATAGTGGAAGAAATGGTAAACTGCCAATCTAATCGACCGGATATGGTTGAGTTTCATTGACTCACAATAGCGCGCATAGTGGAAGGAAAGGTAAACTGCTAATCTAATTGACCGGATATGGTTGAGTTTCATTGACTCACAATAGCACTCATAGTGGAAGGAAAGGTAAACTGCTAATCTAATCGACCGGATATGGCTGAGTTTCTTTGACTCACAATAGCGCTCATAGTGGAAGAAAAGGTAAACTGCTAATCTAATTGACCGGATATGGTTGAGTTTCATTGACTCACAATAGCGCTCATAGTGGAAGAAAAGGTAAACTGCTAATCTAATTGACCGGATATGGTTGAGTTTCATTGACTCACAATAGCGCTCATAGTGGAAGAAAAGGTAAACTGCCAATCTAATCGACCGGATATGGTTGAGTTTCGTTGACTCACAATAGCGCTCATAGTGGAAGAAAAGGTAAACTGCTAATCTAATTGACCGGATATGGTTGAGTTTCATTGGCTCATAATAGCGCTCATAGTGGAAGGAAAGGTAAACTGCTAATCTAATTGACCGGATATGGCTGAGTTTCATTGACTCACAATAGCGCTCATAGTGGAAGAAAAGGTAAACTGCTAATCTAATCGACCGGATATGGCTGAGTTTCTTTGACTCACAATAGCGCTCATAGTGGAAGAAAAGGTAAACTGCTAATCTAATTGACCGGATATGGTTGAGTTTCATTGACTCAAAATAGCGCTCATAGTGGAAGAAAAGGTAAACTGCTAATCTAATTGACCGGATATGGTTGAGTTTCATTGACTCACAATAGCGCTCATAGTGGAAGAAAAGGTAAACTGCCAATCTAATCGACCGGATATGGTTGAGTTTCGTTGACACACAATAGCGCTCATAGTGGAAGAAAAGGTAAACTGCTAATCTAATTGACCGGATATGGTTGAGTTTCATTGACTCACAATAGCGCTCATAGTGGAAGGAAAGGTAAACTGCTAATCTAATTGACCGGATATGGTTGAGTTTCATTGACTCACAATAGCGCTCATAGTGGAAGGAAAGGTAAACTGCTAATCTAATTGACCGGATATGGCTGAGTTTCATTGACTCACAATAGCGCTCATAGTGGAAGAAAAGGTAAACTGCCAATCTAATCGACCGGATATGGTTGAGTTTCATTGACTCACAATAGCGCTCATAGTGGAAGAAATGGTAAACTGCCAATCTAATCGACCGGATATGGCTGAGTTTCATTGACTCACAATAGCGCTCATAGTGGAAGAAATGGTAAACTGCCAATCTAATCGACCGGATATGGTTGAGTTTCATTGACTCACAATAGCGCTCATAGTGGAAGGAAAGGTAAACTGCTAATCTAATTGACCGGATATGGTTGAGTTTCATTGACTCACAATAGCGCTCATAGTGGAAGGAAAGGTAAACTGCTAATCTAATCGACCGGATATGGCTGAGTTTCTTTGACTCACAATAGCGCTCATAGTGGAAGAAAAGGTAAACTGCTAATCTAATTGACCGGATATGGTTGAGTTTCATTGACTCACAATAGCGCTCATAGTGGAAGAAAAGGTAAACTGCTAATCTAATTGACCGGATATGGTTGAGTTTCATTGACTCACAATAGCGCTCATAGTGGAAGAAAAGGTAAACTGCCAATCTAATCGACCGGATATGGTTGAGTTTCGTTGACTCACAATAGCGCTCATAGTGGAAGAAAAGGTAAACTGCTAATCTAATTGACCGAATATGGTTGAGTTTCATTGGCTCACAATAGCGCTCATAGTGGAAGGAAAGGTAAACTGCTAATCTAATTGACCGGATATGGCTGAGTTTCATTGACTCACAATAGCGCTCATAGTGGAAGAAAAGGTAAACTGCCAATCTAATCGACCGGATATGGTTGAGTTTCATTGACTCACAATAGCGCTCATAGTGGAAGAAATGGTAAACTGCACATCTAATCGACCGGATATGGCTGAGTTTCATTGACTCACAATAGCGCTCATAGTGGAAGAAATGGTAAACTGCTAATCTAATCGACCGGATATGGTTGAGTTTCATTGACTCACAATAGCGCTCATAGTGGAAGGAAAGGTAAACTGCTAATCTAATTGACCGGATATGGTTGAGTTTCATGGACTCACAATAGTGCTCATAGTGGAAGAAAAGGTAAACTGCCAATCTAATCGACCGGATATGGTTGAGTTTCATTGACTCACAATAGAGCTCATAGTGGAAGGAAAGGTAAACTGCTAATCTAATTGACCGGATATGGTTGAGTTTCATTGACTCACAATAGCGCTCATAGAGGAAGGAAAGGTAAACTGCTAATCTAATTGACAGGATATGGCTGAGTTTCTTTGACTCACAATAGCGCTCATAGTGGAAGAAAAGGTAAACTGCTAATCTAATTGACCGGATATGGTTGAGTTTCATTGACTCACAATAGCGCTCATAGTGGAAGAAAAGGTAAACTGCTAATCTAATTGACCGGATATGGTTGAGTTTCATTGACTCACAATAGCGCTCATAGTGGAAGAAAAGGTAAACTGCCAATCTAATCGACCGGATATGGTTGAGTTTCGTTGACTCACAATAGCGCTCATAGTGGAAGAAAAGGTAAACTGCTAATCTAATTGACCGGATATGGTTGAGTTTCATTGGCTCACAATAGCGCTCATAGTGGAAGGAAAGGTAAACTGCTAATCTAATTGACCGGATATGGCTGAGTTTCATTGACTCACAATAGCGCTCATAGTGGAAGAAAAGGTAAACTGCTAATCTAATCGACCGGATATGGCTGAGTTTCTTTGACTCACAATAGCGCTCATAGTGGAAGAAAAGGTAAACTGCTAATCTAATTGACCGGATATGGTTGAGTTTCATTGACTCAAAATAGCGCTCATAGTGGAAGAAAAGGTAAACTGCTAATCTAATTGACCGGATATGGTTGAGTTTCATTGACTCACAATAGCGCTCATAGTGGAAGAAAAGGTAAACTGCCAATCTAATCGACCGGATATGGTTGAGTTTCGTTGACACACAATAGCGCTCATAGTGGAAGAAAAGGTAAACTGCTAATCTAATTGACCGGATATGGTTGAGTTTCATTGACTCACAATAGCGCTCATAGTGGAAGGAAAGGTAAACTGCTAATCTAATTGACCGGATATGGTTGAGTTTCATTGACTCACAATAGCGCTCATAGTGGAAGGAAAGGTAAACTGCTAATCTAATTGACCGGATATGGCTGAGTTTCATTGACTCACAATAGCGCTCATAGTGGAAGAAAAGGTAAACTGCCAATCTAATCGACCGGATATGGTTGAGTTTCATTGACTCACAATAGCGCTCATAGTGGAAGAAATGGTAAACTGCCAATCTAATCGACCGGATATGGCTGAGTTTCATTGACTCACAATAGCGCTCATAGTGGAAGAAATGGTAAACTGCCAATCTAATCGACCGGATATGGTTGAGTTTCATTGACTCACAATAGCGCTCATAGTGGAAGGAAAGGTAAACTGCTAATCTAATTGACCGGATATGGTTGAGTTTCATTGACTCACAATAGCGCTCATAGTGGAAGGAAAGGTAAACTGCTAATCTAATCGACCGGATATGGCTGAGTTTCTTTGACTCACAATAGCGCTCATAGTGGAAGAAAAGGTAAACTGCTAATCTAATTGACCGGATATGGTTGAGTTTCATTGACTCACAATAGCGCTCATAGTGGAAGAAAAGGTAAACTGCTAATCTAATTGACCGGATATGGTTGAGTTTCATTGACTCACAATAGCGCTCATAGTGGAAGAAAAGGTAAACTGCCAATCTAATCGACCGGATATGGTTGAGTTTCGTTGACTCACAATAGCGCTCATAGTGGAAGAAAAGGTAAACTGCTAATCTAATTGACCGGATATGGTTGAGTTTCATTGGCTCACAATAGCGCTCATAGTGGAAGGAAAGGTAAACTGCTAATCTAATTGACCGGATATGGCTGAGTTTCATTGACTCACAATAGCGCTCATAGTGGAAGAAAAGGTAAACTGCCAATCTAATAGACCGGATATGCTTGAGTTTCATTGACTCACAATAGCGCTCATAGTGGAAGAAATGGTAAACTGCACATCTAATCGACCGGATATGGCTGAGTTTCATTGACTCACAATAGCGCTCATAGTGGAAGAAATGGTAAACTGCTAATCTAATCGACCGGATATGGTTGAGTTTCATTGACTCACAATAGCGCTCATAGTGGAAGGAAAGGTAAACTGCTAATCTAATTGACTGGATATGGTTGAGTTTCATGGACTCACAATAGTGCTCATAGTGGAAGAAAAGGTAAACTGCCAATCTAATCGACCGGATATGGTTGAGTTTCATTGACTCACAATAGCGCTCATAGTGGAAGGAAAGGTAAACTGCTAATCTAATTGACCGGATATGGTTGAGTTTCATTGACTCACAATAGCGCTCATAGTGGAAGGAAAGGTAAACTGCTAATCTAATTGACCGGATATGGCTGAGTTTCTTTGACTCACAATAGCGCTCATAGTGGAAGAAAAGGTAAACTGCTAATCTAATTGACCGGATATGGTTGAGTTTCATTGACTCACAATAGCGCTCATAGTGGAAGAAAAGGTAAACTGCTAATCTAATTGACCGGATATGGTTGAGTTTCATTGACTCACAATAGCGCTCATAGTGGAAGAAAAGGTAAACTGCCAATCTAATCGACCGGATATGGCTGAGTTTCATTGACTCACAATAGCACTCATAGTGGAAGAAAAGGTAAACTGCTAATCTAATTGACCGGATATGGTTGAGTTTCATTGACTCACAATAGCGCTCATAGTGGAAGAAATGGAAAAACTGCTAATCTAATCTAATTGACCGGATATGGTTGAGTTTCATTGACTCACAATAGCGCTCATAGTGGAAGAAAAGGTAAACTGCCAATCTAATCGACCGGATATGGTTGAGTTTCATTGACTCACAATAGTGCTCATAGTGGAAGAAAAGGTAAACTGCTAATCTAATTGACCGGATATGGTTGAGTTTCATTGACTCACAATAGCGCTCATAGTGGAAGAAAAGGTAAACTGCCAATCTAATCGACCGGATATGGCTGAGTTTCATTGACTCACAATAGCGCTCATAGTGGAAGAAAAGGTAAACTGCCAATCTAATCGACCGGATATGGCTGAGTTTCTTTGACTCACAATAGCGCTCATAGTGGAAGAAAAGGTAAACTGCCAATCTAATCGACCGGATATGGCTGAGTTTCATTGACTCACAATAGCGCTCATAGTGGAAGAAAAGGTAAACTGCCAATTCAATCGACCGGATATGGCTGAGTTTCATTGACTCACAATAGCGCTCCGAGTGGAAGAAAAGGTAAACTGCTAATCTAATCAACCGGATATGGTTGAGTTTCATTGACTCACAATAGCGCTCATAGTGGAAGGAAAGGTAAACTGCTAATCTAATTGACCGGATATGGCTGAGTTTCATTGACTCACAATAGTGCTCAGAGTGGAAGAAAAGGTAAACTGCTAATCTAATTGACCGGATATGGTTGAGTTTCATTGACTCACAATAGCGCTCATAGTGGAAGAAAAGGTAAACTGCTAATCTTATCGACCGGATATGGTTGAGTTTCATTGACTCACAATAGCGCTCATAGTGGAAGAAAAGGTAAACTGCCAATCTAATCAACCGGATATGGCTGAGTTTCATTGACTCACAATAGCGCTCATAGTGGAAGAAAAGGCAAACTGCTAATCTAATTGACCGGATATGATTGAGTTTCATGGACTCACAATAGTGCTCATAGTGGAAGAAATGGTAAACTGCTAATCTAATTGACCGGATATGGTTGAGTTTCATTGACTCACAATAGCGCTCATAGTGGAAGGAAAGGTAAACTGCTAATCTAATTGACCGGATATGGCTGAGTTTCATTGACTCACAATAGCGCTCATAGTGGAAGAAAAGGTAAACTGCCAATCTAATCGACCGGATATGGTTGAGTTTCATTGACTCACAATAGCGCTCATAGTGGAAGAAATGGTAAACTGCCAATCTAATCGACCGGATATGGCTGAGTTTCATTGACTCACAATAGCGCTCATAGTGGAAGAAATGGTAAACTGCCAATCTAATCGACCGGATATGGTTGAGTTTCATTGACTCACAATAGCGCTCATAGTGGAAGGAAAGGTAAACTGCTAATCTAATTGACCGGATATGGTTGAGTTTCATTGACTCACAATAGCGCTCATAGTGGAAGGAAAGGTAAACTGCTAATCTAATCGACCGGATATGGCTGAGTTTCTTTGACTCACAATAGCGCTCATAGTGGAAGAAAAGGTAAACTGCTAATCTAATTGACCGGATATGGTTGAGTTTCATTGACTCACAATAGCGCTCATAGTGGAAGAAAAGGTAAACTGCTAATCTAATTGACCGGATATGGTTGAGTTTCATTGACTCACAATAGCGCTCATAGTGGAAGAAAAGGTAAACTGCCAATCTAATCGACCGGATATGGTTGAGTTTCGTTGACTCACAATAGCGCTCATAGTGGAAGAAAAGGTAAACTGCTAATCTAATTGACCGGATATGGTTGAGTTTCATTGGCTCACAATAGCGCTCATAGTGGAAGGAACGGTAAACTGCTAATCTAATTGACCGGATATGGCTGAGTTTCATTGACTCACAATAGCGCTCATAGTGGAAGAAAAGGTAAACTGCCAATCTAATCGACCGGATATGGTTGAGTTTCATTGACTCACAATAGCGCTCATAGTGGAAGAAATGGTAAACTGCACATCTAATCGACCGGATATGGCTGAGTTTCATTGACTCACAATAGCGCTCATAGTGGAAGAAATGGTAAACTGCTAATCTAATCGACCGGATATGGTTGAGTTTCATTGACTCACAATAGCGCTCATAGTGGAAGGAAAGGTAAACTGCTAATCTAATTGACCGGATATGGTTGAGTTTCATGGACTCACAATAGTGCTCATAGTGGAAGAAAAGGTAAACTGCCAATCTAATCGACCGGATATGGTTGAGTTTCATTGACTCACAATAGCGCTCATAGTGGAAGGAAAGGTAAACTGCTAATCTAATTGACCGGATATGGTTGAGTTTCATTGACTCACAATAGCGCTCATAGTGGAAGAAAAGGTAAACTGCCAATCTAATCGACCGGATATGGCTGAGTTTCATTGACTCACAATAGCGCTCATAGTGGAAGGAAAGGTAAACTGCTAATCTAATTGACCGGATATGGTTGAGTTTCATTGACTCACAATAGCGCTCATAGTGGAAGAAATGGAAAAACTGCTAATCTAATCTAATTGACCGGATATGGTTGAGTTTCATTGACTCACAATAGCGCTCATAGTGGAAGAAAAGGTAAACTGCCAATCTAATCGACCGGATATGGTTGAGTTTCATTGACTCACAATAGTGCTCATAGTGGAAGAAAAGGTAAACTGCTAATCTAATTGACCGGATATGGTTGAGTTTCATTGACTCACAATAGCGCTCATAGTGGAAGAAAAGGTAAACTGCCAATCTAATCGACCGGATATGGCTGAGTTTCATTGACTCACAATAGCGCTCATAGTGGAAGAAATGGTAAACTGCCAATCTAATCGACCGGATATGGCTGAGTTTCATTGACTCACAATAGCGCTCATAGTGGAAGAAATGGTAAACTGCCAATCTAATCGACCGGATATGGTTGAGTTTCATTGACTCACAATAGCGCTCATAGTGGAAGGAAAGGTAAACTGCTAATCTAATTGACCGGATATGGTTGAGTTTCATTGACTCACAATAGCGCTCATAGTGGAAGGAAAGGTAAACTGCTAATCTAATCGACCGGATATGGCTGAGTTTCTTTGACTCACAATAGCGCTCATAGTGGAAGAAAAGGTAAACTGCTAATCTAATTGACCGGATATGGTTGAGTTTCATTGACTCACAATAGCGCTCATAGTGGAAGAAAAGGTAAACTGCTAATCTAATTGACCGGATATGGTTGAGTTTCATTGACTCACAATAGCGCTCATAGTGGAAGAAAAGGTAAACTGCCAATCTAATCGACCGGATATGGTTGAGTTTCGTTGACTCACAATAGCGCTCATAGTGGAAGAAAAGGTAAACTGCTAATCTAATTGACCGGATATGGTTGAGTTTCATTGGCTCACAATAGCGCTCATAGTGGAAGGAAAGGTAAACTGCTAATCTAATTGACCGGATATGGCTGAGTTTCATTGACTCACAATAGCGCTCATAGTGGAAGAAAAGGTAAACTGCCAATCTAATAGACCGGATATGGTTGAGTTTCATTGACTCACAATAGCGCTCATAGTGGAAGAAATGGTAAACTGCACATCTAATCGACCGGATATGGCTGAGTTTCATTGACTCACAATAGCGCTCATAGTGGAAGAAATGGTAAACTGCTAATCTAATCGACCGGATATGGTTGAGTTTCATTGACTCACAATAGCGCTCATAGTGGAAGGAAAGGTAAACTGCTAATCTAATTGACCGGATATGGTTGAGTTTCATGGACTCACAATAGTGCTCATAGTGGAAGAAAAGGTAAACTGCCAATCTAATCGACCGGATATGGTTGAGTTTCATTGACTCACAATAGCGCTCATAGTGGAAGGAAAGGTAAACTGCTAATCTAATTGACCGGATATGGTTGAGTTTCATTGACTCACAATAGCGCTCATAGTGGAAGGAAAGGTAAACTGCTAATCTAATTGACCGGATATGGCTGAGTTTCTTTGACTCACAATAGCGCTCATAGTGGAAGAAAAGGTAAACTGCTAATCTAATTGACCGGATATGGTTGAGTTTCATTGACTCACAATAGCGCTCATAGTGGAAGAAAAGGTAAACTGCTAATCTAATTGACCGGATATGGTTGAGTTTCATTGACTCACAATAGCGCTCATAGTGGAAGAAATGGTAAACTGCCAATCTAATCGACCGGATATGGCTGAGTTTCATTGACTCACAATAGCACTCATAGTGGAAGAAAAGGTAAACTGCTAATCTAATTGACCGGATATGGTTGAGTTTCATTGACTCACAATAGCGCTCATAGTGGAAGAAATGGAAAAACTGCTAATCTAATCTAATTGACCGGATATGGTTGAGTTTCATTGACTCACAATAGCGCTCATAGTGGAAGAAAAGGTAAACTGCCAATCTAATCGACCGGATATGGTTGAGTTTCATTGACTCACAATAGTGCTCATAGTGGAAGAAAAGGTAAACTGCTAATCTAATTGACCGGATATGGTTGAGTTTCATTGACTCACAATAGCGCTCATAGTGGAAGAAAAGGTAAACTGCCAATCTAATCGACCGGATATGGCTGAGTTTCATTGACTCACAATAGCGCTCATAGTGGAAGAAAAGGTAAACTGCCAATCTAATCGACCGGATATGGCTGAGTTTCTTTGACTCACAATAGCGCTCATAGTGGAAGAAAAGGTAAACTGCCAATCTAATCGACCGGATATGGCTGAGTTTCATTGACTCACAATAGCGCTCATAGTGGAAGAAAAGGTAAACTGCCAATTCAATCGACCGGATATGGCTGAGTTTCATTGACTCACAATAGCGCTCCGAGTGGAAGAAAAGGTAAACTGCTAATCTAATCAACCGGATATGGTTGAGTTTCATTGACTCACAATAGCGCTCATAGTGGAAGGAAAGGTAAACTGCTAATCTAATTGACCGGATATGGCTGAGTTTCATTGACTCACAATAGTGCTCAGAGTGGAAGAAAAGGTAAACTGCTAATCTAATTGACCGGATATGGTTGAGTTTCATTGACTCACAATAGCGCTCATAGTGGAAGAAAAGGTAAACTGCTGATCTTATCGACCGGATATGGTTGAGTTTCATTGACTCACAATAGCGCTCATAGTGGAAGAAAAGGTAAACTGCCAATCTAATCAACCGGATATGGCTGAGTTTCATTGACTCACAATAGCGCTCATAGTGGAAGAAAAGGCAAACTGCTAATCTAATTGACCGGATATGATTGAGTTTCATGGACTCACAATAGTGCTCATAGTGGAAGAAATGGTAAACTGCTAATCTAATTGACCGGATATGGTTGAGTTTCATTGACTCACAATAGCGCTCATAGTGGAAGGAAAGGTAAACTGCTAATCTAATTGACCGGATATGGCTGAGTTTCATTGACTCACAATAGCGCTCATAGTGGAAGAAAAGGTAAACTGCCAATCTAATCGACCGGATATGGTTGAGTTTCATTGACTCACAATAGCGCTCATAGTGGAAGAAATGGTAAACTGCCAATCTAATCGACCGGATATGGCTGAGTTTCATTGACTCACAATAGCGCTCATAGTGGAAGAAATGGTAAACTGCCAATCTAATCGACCGGATATGGTTGTGTTTCATTGACTCACAATAGCGCTCATAGTGGAAGGAAAGGTAAACTGCTAATCTAATTGACCGGATATGGTTGAGTTTCATTGACTCACAATAGCGCTCATAGTGGAAGGAAAGGTAAACTGCTAATCTAATCGACCGGATATGGCTGAGTTTCTTTGACTCACAATAGCGCTCATAGTGGAAGAAAAGGTAAACTGCTAATCTAATTGACCGGATATGGTTGAGTTTCATTGACTCACAATAGCGCTCATAGTGGAAGAAAAGGTAAACTGCTAATCTAATTGACCGGATATGGTTGAGTTTCATTGACTCACAATAGCGCTCATAGTGGAAGAAAAGGTAAACTGCCAATCTAATCGACCGGATATGGTTGAGTTTCGTTGACTCACAATAGCGCTCATAGTGGAAGAAAAGGTAAACTGCTAATCTAATTGACCGGATATGGTTGAGTTTCATTGGCTCACAATAGCGCTCATAGTGGAAGGAAAGGTAAACTGCTAATCTAATTGACCGGATATGGCTGAGTTTCATTGACTCACAATAGCGCTCATAGTGGAAGAAAAGGTAAACTGCCAATCTAATCGACCGGATATGGTTGAGTTTCATTGACTCACAATAGCGCTCATAGTGGAAGAAATGGTAAACTGCACATCTAATCGACCGGATATGGCTGAGTTTCATTGACTCACAATAGCGCTCATAGTGGAAGAAATGGTAAACTGCTAATCTAATCGACCGGATATGGTTGAGTTTCATTGACTCACAATAGCGCTCATAGTGGAAGGAAAGGTAAACTGCTAATCTAATTGACCGGATATGGTTGAGTTTCATGGACTCACAATAGTGCTCATAGTGGAAGAAAAGGTAAACTGCCAATCTAATCGACCGGATATGGTTGAGTTTCATTGACTCACAATAGCGCTCATAGTGGAAGGAAAGGTAAACTGCTAATCTAATTGACCGGATATGGTTGAGTTTCATTGACTCACAATAGCGCTCATAGTGGAAGAAAAGGTAAACTGCCAATCTAATCGACCGGATATGGCTGAGTTTCATTGACTCACAATAGCGCTCATAGTGGAAGGAAAGGTAAACTGCTAATCTAATTGACCGGATATGGTTGAGTTTCATTGACTCACAATAGCGCTCATAGTGGAAGAAATGGAAAAACTGCTAATCTAATCTAATTGACCGGATATGGTTGAGTTTCATTGACTCACAATAGCGCTCATAGTGGAAGAAAAGGTAAACTGCCAATCTAATCGACCGGATATGGTTGAGTTTCATTGACTCACAATAGTGCTCATAGTGGAAGAAAAGGTAAACTGCTAATCTAATTGACCGGATATGGTTGAGTTTCATTGACTCACAATAGCGCTCATAGTGGAAGAAAAGGTAAACTGCCAATCTAATCGACCGGATATGGCTGAGTTTCATTGACTCACAATAGCGCTCATAGTGGAAGAAAAGGTAAACTGCCAATCTAATCGACCGGATATGGCTGAGTTTCTTTGACTCACAATAGCGCTCATAGTGGAAGAAAAGGTAAACTGCCAATCTAATCGACCGGATATGGCTGAGTTTCATTGACTCACAATAGCGCTCATAGTGGAAGAAAAGGTAAACTGCCAATCAAATCGACCGGATATGGCTGAGTTTCATTGACTCACAATAGCGCTCCGAGTGGAAGAAAAGGTAAACTGCTAATCTAATCAACCGGATATGGTTGAGTTTCATTGACTCACAATAGCGCTCATAGTGGAAGGAAAGGTAAACTGCTAATCTAATTGACCGGATATGGCTGAGTTTCATTGACTCACAATAGTGCTCAGAGTGGAAGAAAAGGTAAACTGCTAATCTAATTGACCGGATATGGTTGAGTTTCATTGACTCACAATAGCGCTCATAGTGGAAGAAAAGGTAAACTGCTAATCTTATCGACCGGATATGGTTGAGTTTCATTGACTCACAATAGCGCTCATAGTGGAAGAAAAGGTAAACTGCCAATCTAATCAACCGGATATGGCTGAGTTTCATTGACTCACAATAGCGCTCATAGTGGAAGAAAAGGCAAACTGCTAATCTAATTGACCGGATATGATTGAGTTTCATGGACTCACAATAGTGCTCATAGTGGAAGAAATGGTAAACTGCCAATCTAATCGACCGGATATGGTTGAGTTTCATTGACTCACAATAGCGCTCATAGTGGAAGGAAAGGTAAACTGCCAATCTAATCGACCGGATATGGTTGAGTTTCATTGACTCACAATAGCGCTCATAGTGGAAGAAATGGTAAACTGCTAATCTAATTGACCGGATATGGTTGAGTTTCATTGACTCACAATAGCGCTCATAGTGGAAGAAAAGGTAAACTGCCAATCTAATCGACCGGATATGGCTGAGTTTCATTGACTCACAATAGCGCTCATAGTGGAAGAAAAGGTAAACTGCCAATCTAATCGACCGGATATGGCTGAGTTTCATTGACTCACAATAGCGCTCATAGTGGAAGGAAAGGTAAACTGCCAATCTAATCGACCGGATATGGCTGAGTTTCATTGACTCAAAATAGCGCTCATAGTGGAAGAAAAGGTAAACTGCCAATCTAATCGACCGGATATGGCTGAGTTTCATTGACTCACAATAGCGCTCATAGTGGAAGAAAAGGTAAACTGCTAATCTAATTGACCGGATATGGCTGAGTTTCATTGACTCACAATAGCGCTCAGAGTGGAAGAAAAGGTAAACTGCTAATCTAATCAACCGGATATGGTTGAGTTTCATTGACTCACAATAGCGCTCATAGTGGAAGGAAAGGTAAACTGCTAATCTTATCGACCGGATATGGTTGAGTTTCATTGACTCACAATAGCGCTCATAGTGGAAGAAAAGGTAAACTGCCAATCTAATCGACCAGATATGGTTGAGTTTCATTGACTCACAATAGCGCTCATAGTGGAAGGAAAGGTAAACTGCCAATCTAATCGACCGGATATGGTTGAGTTTCATTGACTCACAATAGCGCTCATATTGGAAGAAATGGTAAACTGCTAATCTAATTGACCGGATATGGTTGAGTTTCATTGACTCACAATAGCGCTCATAGTGGAAGAAAAGGTAAACTGCCAATCTAATCGACCGGATATGGCTGAGTTTTATTGACTCACAATAGCGCTCATAGTGGAAGAAAAGGTGAACTGCCAATCTAATTGACCGGATATGGTTGAGTTTCATTGACTCACAATAGCGCTCATAGTGGAAGGAAAGGTAAACTGCCAATCTAATCGACCGGATATGGTTGAGTTTCATTGACTCACAATAGCGCTCATAGTGGAAGAAAAGGTAAACTGCCAATCTAATCAACCGGATATGGCTGAGTTTCATTGACTCACAATAGCGCTCATAGTGGAAGAAAAGGCAAACTGCTAATCTAATTGACCGGATTTGATTGAGTTTCATGGACTCACAATAGTGCTCATAGTGGAAGAAAAGGTAAACTGCCAATCTAATCGACCGGATATGGTTGAGTTTCATTGACTCACAATAGCGCTCATAGTGGAAGGAAAGGTAAACTGCCAATCTAATCGACCGGATATGGCTGAGTTTCATTGACTCACAATAGCGCTCATAGTGGAAGAAAAGGTAAACTGCTAATCTAATTGACCGGATATGGTTGAGTTTCATTGACTCACAATAGCGCTCATAGTGGAAGAAATGGAAAAACTGCTAATCTAATCTAATTGACCGGATATGGTTGAGTTTCATTGACTCACAATAGCGCTCATAGTGGAAGAAAAGGTAAACTGCCAATCTAATCGACCGGATATGGTTGAGTTTCATTGACTCACAATAGTGCTCATAGTGGAAGAAAAGGTAAACTGCTAATCTAATTGACCGGATATGGTTGAGTTTCATTGACTCACAATAGCGCTCATAGTGGAAGAAAAGGTAAACTGCCAATCTAATCGACCGGATATGGCTGAGTTTCATTGACTCACAATAGCGCTCATAGTGGAAGAAAAGGTAAACTGCCAATCAAATCGACCGGATATGGCTGAGTTTCATTGACTCACAATAGCGCTCCGAGTGGAAGAAAAGGTAAACTGCTAATCTAATCAACCGGATATGGTTGAGTTTCATTGACTCACAATAGCGCTCATAGTGGAAGAAAAGGCAAACTGCTAATCTAATTGACCGGATTTGATTGAGTTTCATGGACTCACAATAGTGCTCATAGTGGAAGAAAAGGTAAACTGCCAATCTAATCGACCGGATATGGTTGAGTTTCATTGACTCACAATAGCGCTCATAGTGGAAGGAAAGGTAAACTGCCAATCTAATCGACCGGATATGGTTGAGTTTCATTGACTCACAATAGCGCTCATAGTGGAAGAAATGGTAAACTGCTAATCTAATTGACCGGATATGGTTGAGTTTCATTGACTCACAATAGCGCTCATAGTGGAAGAAAAGGTAAACTGCCAATCTAATCGACCGGATATGGCTGAGTTTCATTGACTCACAATAGCGCTCATAGTGGAAGAAAAGGTAAACTGCCAATCTAATTGACCGGATATGGTTGAGTTTCATTGACTCACAATAGCGCTCATAGTGGAAGGAAAGGTAAACTGCCAATCTAATCGACCGGATATGGTTGAGTTTCATTGACTCACAATAGCGCTCATAGTGGAAGAAATGGTAAACTGCTAATCTAATTGACCGGATATGGTTGAGTTTCATTGACTCACAATAGCGCTCATAGTGGAAGAAAAGGTAAACTGCCAATCTAATCGACCGGATATGGCTGAGTTTCATTGACTCACAATAGCGCTCATAGTGGAAGAAAAGGTAAACTGCCAATCTAATTGACCGGATATGGTTGAGTTTCCGGTGAACAATCATGTCTACCGCGTGTCATCATGCCGGCACCTCGTAAGAAACGTTTAGTGTATCCTTTACGTTTGGAAAAGTGGAAGAAACAAAGAAAATTAAACACAAATGCACCAATAAAGGAATGGTGCTCATGGAAGGTAACATATAGTCTATGATTAGATGTTTTCAACGTTGAGTTGTAGGACTAGAACTGTGGATTTTATTGTTATCATCAAAATTAAATGTTTCACTGTTGCCATTAGCGAAATGTTATAGGGAAAAACAGAATGCATTTTCGAATTCAGCACACCGAAGTTAATCAATCACACCTATTTTAAAACTCAGCAATTTTTCTAGGTTTGTGCCGTGTCTTGTGTGGGGTTTCGCCTAGGACACCAACCTGGCTCATCAGCGGGCTCTTGGAATTGCTGAGTTATTATTCACTGGCCGTAAAAGCCAAAATACCATACCTATTTTCCTTTTGTACCTGTGGTTTTATAAGAGAGTATAGAAACAATATGTATTCTTTTAAATGATAACATTATACAGTGAGATTATTTTGCTGGAGTGGGGCCGGCGACCGGCTGCCGGGCGCGCGCGCCTTTCGCCAGCCAACCGAGCTGGGGCCACCGATACCGCGCAGGTGGAAACCGTAACAATGTACATTAATTAATGGTAAATTCACCATAAAATCATGATTGAAGAACCTTTTCACAGAAAATGCTGAAAATGTTCTCCTTCAGCTGACAGACAGGCGTTGTGCCGTGTAAATGTAAATATTGTAATTCCCTTCTGTTGTGAGGGATGTCTGCTGCCGTATATTGTTCTCCAGCTCCAGAAGAGTATGGGTAATTGATCTGTACACTTTGTATTTTAAACTACCCCACAATTAAACATCAAACGGGCTTAGTTCCGGGCTTCGATTAATCACAGTATATACGCAGGGGGGAACAGGTGTAGCTACATAATGTAACGATGTAACTTCCAAAGTTACTGTCTGTCAGCTGAAGGAGAACATTTTCAGCATTTTCCGTGAAAAGGTAAGTTCTAACCTTTAACTGGCGACGTGAGGTCATCCAGATTCCCAAGAAATAAAAACAAAACATCTGTGCTTCTTTATTTAAATCTTGCAAGAAACTGTTGTTTATATTACCTTCTTATCTGTGCGCTGACACTTCATACCCTCGTTGATGAAAGTTTAGTGACTTAATGATTTTAATGATCCTGGTTATCGCGCCTGCGCGTTATCTGCGGCCCGAGCTCGGTTGGCTGACGGAAGGCGCGCGCACCTGGCAGCCGGTCGCCGGACCCGCTTCAGAAAAAGAATCTCCCTGTAGTTTATTGGACCGAGATATCCGCCAAATATTCCCATAAGAGTTATGTTACTGATATCGAATTTTTTCCTTTTCTAAATTTGATCTGAGATGATGATGATGATGATAATTGTTGTTTTATGGGGCCTAATATCTAGGTTATCGGCCCCCTAATGGTTTGAGTGAGTGATAATGAAAGATAATGCCATGAAACCTACAACTAGATCTAACTACGGACTTAACACCTCCTAACTTACATACTAGAAGAAATGAATAAAGAAAAAGAAAAGAAATAATGGACAGGAGGAAGAGAAAAGGAAGGAGAGCCATGAAAGGCAGATAGGAAAGGGAAAGAGGAGCGGGCCCGCCCCAAAGTCAGTGGAAAAAGGGGAAAAAAGTGGACCCAACTCAGGAATCCCTCTGGGTCACCAAATCCCAAACTCACCAACCATGAGCCCTTGAGGGTGTAGCTTTATCCAGGGTGCACCAGAAGTGGTGGGGCTACACACACCCTGCCTCCTTAAGGGTCTTGTGCAGAAGACAAGAGATATCACGGAAATACAAAAAAAAAAGGCTGACCCCTCGAAGAATGAGGGTATCAGGAAAAATGAGACAAGGCTTGAAAGTTAAAGAATCCCCAGGCCTCAAATACCCTAATATCGTCGGGGTCTGAAGTGAACAAGTGTTGACCAATGGAGGTCGACAGGAAAGATAACTGAAAAGTGCCTGGCACAAATTAGTGGAAGCAATTCCGGACTGAGCTGAGGTCCCGTGGTCACCAACCCATGTCCCACAAGTTGTGAGCAGCTGGGGGAGGAAAGTTGTTCTGTAAAGGAAGACTTACCCCTGTATTTCGTTCCAGAGCACTGCGCACTGCGCCTGCAATGGGGAGCTGAGTAATAATATAATAATATTGTATGGCCTCAAGTGCCGGGTGCAAGCTTTGTTATTTGACACCCAGAGGGCAGCTTCCATGTCGAATTTTGTTGAATCTTGAAGCACTATGAAAGTCAAGGAGGTTAGATATCTAAGCTTCTTGACACTATAGCACTTCATAGCAGAGAAATGAGGAACTTTGGGTTGGCGGAAAATCCCTAGATTTATTTTGCCATTATGAACACAGCGTACTGAATTCAAATGGGTTCTTTAATATGCCAACATTGTATGACATGCGTGTCGTGATTTTTGTCGCTTTTCAAAAATCACATACCACGGCCAGGAGCGAACCTGCAAGCTTGGGGTTAGTAATCCGACACGATAACCACTCACCCACCGTGGCATGCGGGGAGCTAAGTATTTGCATATCATAGGTTGGAAATCAAGTGTGATTCTCCCCGGGTTTTTCCCCACTCCCTTCAGACAAATGCGGGTATGTTATCTACTCCAGTCTTTGACCCTAAGAAATACACACTGCACTACTACAGTCACCACAGGTAAACTGACACACCCAAATACACAGGTCTGATGACCAAGTTGTCCCTATACCAGACTCAAAACAACTGTGAACATGGGCTAGCCGAGTAGCGTGCGTCCAGCTGAGCACTGTTGCCACAGCTGAGATGACACAGCTCTACGCTCGCAGTATACGCACGACCTGTTCCGTGAACACAAGGCGCTCCGAATGTACCAGCTGGGGGGCCTAATCCTACGAATATCTATGCTCACAACGGAGTGCGCACAATTTAATATGAGCCAGATATAAGATATCACACCAACGTTATTTGTGCACGTGTCCACCTCCTGGTGTAGCAACCAGCATTCTTGGCTGTGGCCCAGGAGGTCCAGGTTCGATTCCCAGCTCTGCCAAGCAATTAAATTCTAGTCTGAGGGCTGGAACGGGGTACACTCAGCCTCGTGAAGCAAAACTGGGAAGATATGAGTTTGATTCCTACCTAAACCATCCTGGAAGTGGTTTCTCTGTAGATTCGCACTTCTAATCCAGGCAAATGCCGGGATGGTACCTAACGTGCCATGGCTGCTTCCTACCCAAATCCTACCTGACTTACAAATACACACACTAGTACAGACATCACAGTGACACAGGTTATCAGACAAATTCCACACACACCCAAATACACGGGGCTACATGACTACGATGTCGCAAAGCCCCTAAAACAATCATCATCAACAACCCGTGAGGTCCGGATTCGATTCACGGCTCAATCATGACATTTAGTTCTGGTCTCAGGGTTAGAACTGGCTACACTGTGCCTCGTGAGGTAAAACTGTGAAGAGGTGAGTTTTATTCGACTCAATTACAAATAAAAACATAATTGCTGATACCACAATAACACAGGTTATCAGATTTTGTGTTTTCACGTACTTCTGTATTCGAAAGCTTCTTTTAAAGGCCATATACCCTGAAAATTATATTTCTTGCCTGGCTGAGTAAAACTCTTCGGCTGCCACTGGGCTTGCTAAGGGACATTGTTATGAGTTCAAAACTTCAGCTCACAGCACTTGTTAAAGCTCCACGACTGAATTGATACAGCAATGCCGTCATTCTTCGTTATCTACCCTAGTGAACCTAAATATTTCAACACCTAAATCATTCCTTCTTTAATTATGACTTCAGTTCAAGGGCAGATGTTATCTCCCGAATGGCTGGTCGTATCGTCACGGGTTTGGACAGTCAGTTTCAAATTTTTTAGCTCTGTAACATAGGGTCATCAAAATAATTTAATAATTAATTATTTTCGTGCGCGGAGAGAAATAACGATTTCGTACGGCGCAGCGAGCCCAGCTAGTTGAGTTAACTAGGCAACGCCGCGCTATGCTATTGGCAGGCACGAGTGAGCGAGGTAATCTGGCTCCTCCCTCATGTTCACAGTTGTTTTGGGTCTGGTATAGCCCCCGAATTAGGCAAAGACGATGACAACAAACCTAATCGAGTGCCTAAAGACATCAAGATTATTGTAATTAAGGAATTTTCATTATAGGTGTTGATTCACTTCAGGGGCTTAGAATATCTTAATCAACAGCCCCGTGTACTTGGGTGTGTGTTGAATTGTCTGTGGGTCAGATGACCTCGTAGTTCCGCCCCTTAAAACAACAATAAATAACTAACTATCTGAATTGTCTGATAACCTGTGTTTCTGTAGTGACTTCAGTAGTACGTGCAAGAGCAATTATTAGGGTTTACTGTAGAATTGGGGTAGGTGTTCCGGGACTTGAAATAAGTCACAATCTCAGCATTTTCCTGAAGGAAATAGAACATTCTGGGAGAAAATCACACTCAGAATGACTGCTGTCAACGCCGAGATTCAAACCTTTGATCCCTAGACTTCCAGCTCCCCCTTGCAGTCGTGGAGCTGGACTTGAAACCCTTGGCTACGCTGTAGGTTGAAGAAATTTTCCACATATAACGTCATTGACCCAGTGCTCAGGCCAGACTTGTCTAGCAAGTCCCGAGATGATTAATGCAAACTTATCAGCTCCTGTCAAACCTGTTCTGAAATTATAGAGAGCTAATTTACCATTGTGTATCTCACAAATTTGACGCATATATATATTAAGTACCTTCCAATAAAATTATCGCCATCTAATAGACTATAAAATGCCCATTTAAATTATGTAATAAACCCCACCACCATCGCGCACGTGGTTGTCGCTAAAGAGGTCGTGCGTTCTCCACATCCAGCTCCTGTCAGCCTCGGAGATAACAGTGTTTGATGAGTCTCTCGCCAGCTCAAATCAGAGGTCATCTGCAAACCATCCTCCTCTCTAAACTATGTTCGTACGTTGCGGAGTTACAGCCTTCACGTTCCAGCATGCATGAAGAGTCTATGCGGGCTGGACGCGACACAGTTCTGACAGGGGTTATCGTCTTGTGCATTTGTTAAAACGAACTTTATAAACAAATAAATATATCCGTTGATTTTTCAAGAAATGCAAGATTTTTCCTGTACTATTGAGACGATTTTGAAGATTTTCATACAAACTGCACCTTTTAACTTCCTCTGGTTTAAGAGCTAGAGTTTTGTGAAACATACACCTTAGCGTATTATATAAAAACTAGCAACCCGCCCCGGCTTCGCCCGGGAACAGTTATGAATGCATTCCGTGCTAGCTCGTAAACTGTCGCCTCAGTAATTGAATGAAGATTGTTGGAAGAAATGAGAACGTAAAATCACTTATAGTGGGCGATGTATTGAAGATAGAGATATGCTCTCGTGGACTTTTTTGTAGAACTTTTCATGCTGAACAATCCTTACATTCATGGTATATTGATATTTTTAACAGTTTGCCCAGCGTAAGCTTATAAAGCGCACGGACCCTTGGTTCTTTTTTCGACTTTTTCACTGAAATTGATACTGCTTGGCTTCCTTTGATCATAAATTAATTATTTTCAACAGAAACCTTCTCCGAGATATCCTTTACAGAATGGTGAAAACCGCATCAAAATCCATCCAGTGGTTCTCGAGATTACCCGTGACAGCCAAGAATCGGGAACTTTGTTTTATACTAAGTAGAGACTAGCGGACCCGTGCGAGAACTGCCCGGATCTAGTGCTATGCGGGCTGTACGCGACACAGTTCTGCCAGGGGCTATCGTATTGTTTATCTCTTTAATAGAACTTTATAAACAAATAAATACATTTCCGTTGACAATTCAAGAAATACAAGATTGTCCCTGTACTATTGAGACGATTTGGAAGATTTTGGTACAAACCACACCTTCTTTATTACTCCCTCTGGTTTAGGAGCTTGAGTTTTGTGAAACATACACCTTAGCGTATTATATAGTAAGATGATGATATAAATAAAAGTAAAAATATATATATATAATAAGACAACACAATCATGAACTCTACTCACATGTAGAAACGATCACGGACACCATTCGTAAGAGAAGGAGAGTTTTCTATGGCCACATTGCTCGTATGAGATCTACAAGGTTGAGCAATATTAGATCTTGAGTTTTTTCACTCCTTTGAAAAGGAAGGCAAGGGAGGCTTAGCCTCCACCATTTGTCTGTATAAATGCATTCTTCTTATTATTATTATTATTATTCTGCTTCTTCATCTTCATCTTCTTCTACTTCCTCTTGCTGTCGTTTCGGCCATCTACGGACCACGCTACTTCAACTGTCCTTTGCGCCTGGGCCTTAACGTTCGCCCAGTATTCTTGCATTCGTTTCCTATGCTGTTCCTTCCTCGCTTCAGTCCATGCTTTGCCTGCTTTTACTTTTGGCTTTCCTTGGAAACCATGATGTTCTTGGAGTTTCGACTTTAGTAGAACATGTTTCTGGATATCTTCTTGGGTTATCCCCACTTCGCGCAGGTCTTTTTATACCTCGGTGAACCACTCCTCCTCGGTTTTCTTAAGAAAAAACCTGAAGATCCTATTGCTCATTCTTGTAGAACTCATACCAGCAATGTGGCCATAGAAAAATATCCTTCTCTTTCGAGTGGTGTCCGTGATCGTTTCTACATGTGAGTCGAGTTCATGATTGTGTCGTCTTATTATTATATTTTTTTTATTTATATCATCATACGCTAAGGTGTATGTCTCACAAAACTCAACCTCATAAACCAGGGGGTGTTAGAAGGTGTGGTTTGTACCAAAATCTTCCAAATCGTCTCAATAGTACAGGAAAAATCTTGTTTTTCTTGAAACGTCTACAAAATATATGTATTTGTTTATAAAGTGCTTTTAAACAAATAAACAAGACGATAGCCCCTGACAGAACTGTGTCGCGTACAGCCAGCATAGCACTAGAACCGGGTGGGTAGTCTGTACACATGGGGCGCTCACAAATAACTTTTAATGATGTTATTGGTTTTGCATCCCTTTTAACTAAATCACTAATACTTTTAGAGACGCAGGGGTACAGGACGTTTGCCCCGAAGGGAATTTTTAACGCGCCAGTAAATCTACTAACATGATTCCCTCACATTTAAGCACCTTCAAATGTCAACTGACTGCGTTAGGATTCAATCCCACTATATGGAGAAGACGTGCTGTTTCAGAAACAAACGATTGAACTCTCTAACTTAATGATAATCCACAGCCTGCTTTCAGTCGACCGACCAGGTCAGGAAATGGAATCAATGAAGCCCCCATCTAGTGGCGAAGATATGAACTGTGCCGGCTGCCGAAGCCTGTCGCACTCCTCTGGGGCAATGATAAAATGAATGACAAATGAAATGACAGTGGATGGTTTTGCTGGAATGTAATTTGTGACAGGGAAAACCGGAGTACCCGGAGAAAACCCTGTCTGCCACCACTTTGGTTGGTTGCTTGGTTGGTTCCTAAGTTTAGGGGCTGCGACAACGTGGTCATGTAGCCCCGTGTACTTTGGGTGTGTGTAGAATCTGCCCGATAACCGGTGTTAATTGTGATGACTGTATTAGTGTGTGTTATCTGTTTTTAATTCAAGTAAGGACTGCAGACTTTGAATTTTTCAAATAGTTCCTCCTTTTGCCACCAAACGCCACCGTCAACGACCAACTAGTTCAGAACTTAGCTACCAGATGCCACCACAGTCGGCTCTTGGCAACGAATGTAGGAACCTAAGAGCGTTGTTTGCATTCTTAACCTATACAATTTAGCTTCATACAGGTGGAATTAGTGGAAGGTTCTTTAACATGCCATAAATCTATGACATGGGACCGCCGGCTTTACTTCCCCTCCTAAGGAAGGCATACTGAGGGATTCTTAACACTCTTAAAAAATCCGACGACTACTGCCTCCACTTTGTCCAGCACAAATCTCACATGGAGTGACCGGGATTTGAACCAGGGACCCAGCGGTGAGAGGCCGGCGTGCTGCCGCCTGAGCCACGGAAGCTCAAAACTGTTCTCAGGACGGTCGAGGGGGATTCGAACCCAAGCTCTCCCGATGCCAGCGAGTCACTAGATATCGCGTTAGCAACCTCGGCCCCTGTGGATACTCTCTAACTCAAATATATTCTGAAAATTAATACCTTAAGTCTAGATAGGTTCAATCACGCTCCTTAGGCAGACATAACGATGCAAAAGCTAAGATATCGTTATGTGCGTTATGTCCCTCTAACTACTATGTGTATGTGATATGTTTACTTGGATAAGGTGGACATTCTAAAGATGAATTAATTTTCTGAATATATTAAACTTCGTCGAGCTTCCAAGCCACATGGGAATTGCGGGAAATGAGTTAGCAGATCAAGCTGCAAAAGAGGCGGTATCACTACCACTACCTATCGCAGGGACAGTTCATGAGTGTAGTACATCTGCTGCTGTTATCGACCAATGGAGGTACCCGCTAGAGATATTCGCTCTCAGTTACGCCTACATGTTCTGGCATTTTGGGAGAGTGTGGCTAGCTGACCTACTGCCCAGTAAACTTTTTTTTTAGCGTATGGCTTTTAGTGCCGGGAGTGTCCGAGGACATGTTCGGTTCGCCAGTTTTGTAGCCAATGGGTGAGCTACAAGTACCGTTGGGGAGGAATGTTGGATGGGAGGGTCGAGGAGTTGGAAGGTAGCGGCTGTGGCCTATAGTTAGGGACCAACCCCGGCATTTGCCTGGAAGGAAGATGGAAAACCACAGAAGACCATCTTCAAGGTTGCCGGCGGGGGGATTCGAACCTCCTCGCCTCCCGGATGTGAGCGACTGCCAACAGTCATGCCGCAACGACCTCGGCTAACTCATCCGGTCCCAGTAAACTGAGAACGATCAAAGGAACTACTCGCGTGTGGCGGAGATCTTTCCGGTCACGGAGGGAGTCCGTCATTTTGTGTAGGCCAAGGATAGGTCATACAAGATCCACCCACTCGTACCTATTGAGAAGGGATGACCCCCCACGTTGTACCTGTGGAGCCGTTTTCACCGTGGCCCACATTTTAACCGAGTGTGTAGATCTTACTGACTTACGAAGAAACCTTGGTTGGCAGATGACACTCAAAGCTATATTAGCCGATGACGCGGTGGCTGCTGATCGCGTTATCCGTTTTATAAGTGAGAGTTGGTTAGGGCCAGAAATCTAAAATTTCCAGTGTACATTGACTCAACGACTTGTTCGTTTTTGAATGCAGATTTTTTTGTATTTCCGTTGTTTTTTTTTTTTTTAATATATTTTCAAATTTAGGTGTCTACCTCATTATTTTAAACTCAATTCCAAATTTATATTCTTAATCTGTGTTAAGAGGGGCAGATGACCTCGCAGTTCCACCCCTTAAAACAACAATAACTAAAACTTCGTCAGTAAGGAATAGGTGATATTCTTGTGTTTTCATCACTCTCTAACTTCCATGCACATTGCTTGCACTGTTTGTGCAATACACGAACTAATAGCAAACCTTTAATTCTCATCACTGCACCATGAAAATACAATTCATGAAATACAGGGTCATCGAATACGGTTGCATCACCATCAACTTCTATAGGCAATACCTTGTATCCGCAACCATTGTTCTCTGTCTTCAGCACCTCGTTTCATCTCAGAGTAGGAACCATAATTAAGAGTTAGTGTGATATCTTGCAGGAAACATTTTCTCGGTCGACCTCGGCCTTTCCTCCCTGTGATCTTTCCTTCCAGGAGATTAGTTAGGAAAGCATTAAGTCGCAAGATGTGGCCGGTGAATTTAGCTTTTCTTTTATGGATAGTTGCTTTCAGTTCTCTTTTCCCTTGAATTTCTTGCAGGATGCTGAAGTTAGTCCTCTTTTCAATCCATTCAACCCGTAATATTCTCTGCCAGACCCACATCTCAAACGCTTCAGATCGCTTCCAACCCTGACCTCTGATCGTCCAAGATTCACATCCATACAGTAGCACACTCCTCACAATGGACATGACAAATTTCTTTTTAATTGCAATATCCAAATTTGCATTAATCAAAAGATGTTTCTTATTATTGAATGCCTGCTTTGCGAGCGCTATCCGCCTTCTAATCACTTTACTACACCTGTTGTCATTGGTGGTTAGACTTCCAAAATAAGAGAAACTTGTGACTTGTTCCACTATCTTGTCAGTAATCTTAATGTTTGTGTGAATGCTCTCAGAATGTTTACTCGCAACTAACACCTTGGTCTTCTTAGCATTAATGTTCAAACGTAACTTTGACATCACTAATGTCAATACATTTAACATTCTGGACAACATCTTCTCAGAGTCCGCTACAATTGCTATGTCATCTGCAAATCTAATGCATTGAATATGATGCCCATTTATGTTTACAGCAGCAATTTCAAAAAAATCATATCTCCCGTTGTAAGTAAGATAAATCAATAATTCGATCTGCAAACTAATCAGAAACTCATTGAGTTTTAGTTTTAGATGTGACTGCACGCCTACTCCACCCGAGACCTTCAGCCATGCACAGAATGAGTGCGCGACAGGAAGCTGCCACGCCACTGTTTCAGTAGTGAGTGTGATTGCAATGGCGACAGTTCAGCAGAAAGCACAGTGTGTGTTGTGGTTAGCGGAGTTTAAATCTGTTATAACTGGTCAGAGCACTTTCTGACGTGTTTATGGTAGGGATCCCCATCATGCTAGTAGCAATAGACGGTGGTATGAACAGGTTCAGGAAACTGGCAGCGTTGACGTGAAGAAGTCCACCGGACGCCCTAGAACTAGTGACGAAACAGTCGAGCGCACATAGAAACATTATACAAAATTTAAAAAACTTTTTGAGATGGTGAATATAACAACAAGTAGTTCCGTGAAGAACTATACAGCCTATTTTCATATATCCTACTTATGTTAATTGCCACTATCAACATACACAATTACAGTTTGATTGCTGTAATAGATTCGTAGATATTTCGGATGGTCGCCATGTTGGATTTTATATATGTAGGTCCTAGAGTTATGTACTGTTACATGCAGATTATTGTGTACGTGTAGTATTCAAACTTCAATCGCATAATTAGGACACAAGAAGTAACAAGGAGATTTTAAAATTTCGCACAGCTGCCATCTTGAGGATACCGAAACAATTGAAATAAATTAGATGTCAGTGGATTACCATTCGTACAAGGATTTACTGTACCAAGTTTCACTGCACTCGGATGGTTAAATTGCGAGAAACGTCCATGTGAATATTTATACTTCGCGTCGCCGCCATGTTGGATTTGTGATCACCAGGTTATTGAAAGTCCTATAGGTGAACTTAAGCTCATAGCCCCTATGAACATTAAAAAAATTCAGTTTGATTGCTGTAATAGATTCGTAGATATTCAGAGCCGTCTAAGTATTTCGGATGGTCGCCATGTTGGATTGTTAAATGTATAGGCCATAGAGCCATGTACCATTAAAGGAAAATTATTGCGTAGGTTCATTATTCAAACTTTCACTTCGATCGCATGACTACATCACAAGAAATAAAAACTTAATTTTAAAATTCGCACAGCCGCCATCTTGAGGATATGTAAACAATTGAACTGAATTAGATACCAGTGCATTACAATGTGTATAAATATTTCCTGTAGCAGATTTCAGTCCGTTTGGAACATTAAATCGCGAGAAAGGTCTATTTAAAATTTTCAAATTCGCTAGGCCGCCAAGTTCGTTTTGTAGTTAACCGGTTTTTGAAAGTCTTATAGATGGACTTTCAGTAGTGCCCTTTATCTCCGTACAAAATTTCAGGGAGATACCGCTAATAGTTTCAGAGATATAGAATGCCGGTGAAATATTTCGCACATCCGCCATCTTGTGGTTATGTAAACAATTGAACGAAATTAGATGTCGGTGCATTACAATGTATATAAACATATACTGTACCAAGTTTCATTGCGTTTGGTTGGTTAAATCGCGAGAAACGTCTATTTAAAAGTCGCAACTTCGCTTGGCCGCCATGTTGGTTTTGTAGTTACCAGGTTTTCAAAGGTCACATAAGTGAACTTATAGTAGTTCCCTTTATCACCATACAAAACGTCACGGTAATATCGGTAATAGTTTCGAAGATATTGAATGCTGGTGAAATATTTCGCACAGCCACCATGTTGGATTGGTGAGTCGTAACAAAATTTGAAGGGAATGGTCGGGGTCGCCCGTAATAGTGCTATGCACTTACCGAGTTTCATTTAAATCGCTCCAGCCGTTTATATTTTATTATGGGGGGGGGGGGACACCCACTCGAATCACACACACGGACAAAAGGTGATCTCATAAGCCTTTTTTTTTTTTTTTTTTTTTTTTTTTCAAAATTGAAAATAGGCTAGAAATACTCGTTTAAATATCTCTAACAGTTCCTGAGCTATGAGTTTTTGAAATTGCTGCAACCTTTTGTCGACGACCCTGTATATTAATGACCCTTGAATATAATATCGTACACTGTTTGGCAGCTTAAATGAAAACCCCGTATGATACTGTATTTTCTTCGATCACACAGAAATGCAGCGTTTCCCAAACTGTGGTACGCGTACCCCTGGTGGTACGCTCGTACTGCTGCAGTTGTACGCGGTGATCTTACGAAAAATATAAAAAATTTAGTTTACGAAAAATTAAAAATAAAATAAAAATAAAAAACTTGTTATGTTGCCGGAGGACTTTAAGGCCAAACATAAGAAGCAGTTTTATGAATTGAATTGTGATTTAGAACTAAGGCAAACTTTTTCAAAAATGGCTCTTGGGAACTTTTGGATTGAGAGGCAGTCATAGCTGACAAAGCGGTTAGATTTTTACTGCCTTTGACTACTTCGTACTTGTGTGAAACGGCATTTTCTTCACTTGTTTATCTCAAGAATAAATAAAGGAATAGGCTCCGTACAGTGGAAAACGATCTTCGTTTGAGACTCAGCAATCTTAAACCAGACATTCCTAAGTTGGCTTCTAATCTTCAAGCTCACCCTTCACATTGAAGTTGTTAGTTGAACTTTGGTTTTTATGTTTAATTATTAAGAGTTCTTTTATTAATATTATTTGTACAGTGTCATTTCTGAATGTTTGAATTGAGTACTTATTGTAATAATTATAAAACAATATAATGTGTTTTTATTATTTGAACTTTAACTCTAGCAGTCTAACTCTAACAAACACAATTTACAATCCGTATTTTGGTCTGCTACGTAGTGGTGGTGGCGGTTATAGTTACTATATCCCCCACCAATAGGTGGTACGCGAGAGATTCTCATCTCTTAAAGTGGTACAGACACAAAAAAGTTTGGGAAACACTGCTCTAGAAAATAGCCAGCAAGGCTGGGATTACGGTTCATTTAAATTAACATACTGTCCTCGAAACATCACACACAGCCTCAATATAATGTGTTACACATCATAAAATCCCAGCTTTATTGGAGTGTTGGAGCAAACGCATAAAAGTACACACATCAAAAAAAGTTTTGCATCACCTCGGTTCCAAGAGTTCCGGAACCTTTAAATACAAAGGGAATAGAGATCAACACAAACAACATTTCTGCTCGTTTTATTGCTCATGAGACCCACACATTGCATGTTGTACCATCATACAGCTAGACTTTCAGCATTTGTGGTCCAGATTGCAGTACACACCACTACCTCTAATACCCAGTAGCACGTCCTCTTGCATTGATGCATGCCTGTATTCGTCGTGGCATACTATCCACAAGTTCATCAAGACACTGTTGGTCCAAATTGTCCCACTCCTCAACGACAATTCGGCGTAAATCTCTCAGAGTGGTTGGTGGGTCAAGACGTCCATAAACAGCCCTTTTCAACATATCCCAGGCATGTTCGATAGGGTTCATGTCTGGCGAACATGCTGGCCACTGTAGTCGAGCGATGTCGTTATCTTGAAGGAACGCATTCACAAGATGTGCACGATGAGGTCGAGAATTGTCGTCCATGAAGACAAATGCCTCTCCAATATTCTGCCGATATGGGTGCACTATGGGTCGGAGGATGTCATTCAGGTATCGTAAAGCCGTTTCGGAGCCTTCCATGACCACCAGTGGCGTACGTCGGCCCCACATAATGCCACCCCAAAACATCAGGGAACCACCACCTTGCTGCACTCGCTGGACAGTGTGTCTAAGACGTTCAGCCTGACCAGGGTGCCTCCAAACACGTCTCCGACGATTGTCTGGTTGAAGGCATATGCGACACTCATCGGTGAAGAGAACGTGATGCCAATTCTGTGGGGTCCATTCAGCATGTTGTTGGGCCCATCTGTACCGCGCTGCATGGTGTCGGGGTTGCAAAGCTGGACCTCGCCATGGACGTCGGGAGTGAAGTTGCGCATCATGCAGCCTATTGCGCACAGTTTGAGTTGAAACACGACGTCCTGTGGCTGAACGAAACGCATTATTCAACATGGTGGCATTGCTGTCAGGGTTCCTCCGAGCAGCAATCCGTAAGTAGCGGTCATCCACTACAGTAGTAGCCCTTGGGCGGCCTGAGCGAGGCCTGTCATCGACAGTTCCTGTATCTCTGTACCTCCTCCATGTCCGAACAACATCGCTTTGGTTCACTCTGAGACGCCTGGAAACTTCCCTTGTTGAGAGCCCTTCTTGACACAAAGTAACAATGCGGACGCGATCGAACTGCGGTATTGACCCTCTAGGCATGGTAGAACTACAGACAACATGAGCAGCGTACCTTCGTCCTGGTGGAATGACTGGAACTGATCGGCTGTCGTACCCCCTCCGTCTAATAGGCCCTGCTCATGCATGGTTGTTTACATCTTTGAGCAGTTTTAGTGACATCTATGAACAGTCATAGGGACTGTATCTTTGATACAATATACACAGTCAACGTCTATATGCCGGAGATCTGGGAACCGAGGTGATGCAAAACTTTTTTTGATGTGTGTAATACGGATATTTTACGACAGTCCCAGTGCCCTGAAATGATAAGTGTTACACAATAATTTCAGCGGAGCTAATTACGAACATGGTGCGACTTATGTAAGAGTGGATGATTTGAGAGGATGTCATATAAAACACTTCAGATATAGTGCCTGATAACTACTAACACTACTGTATATCACTCATCATCATCATCATCTTCATTTCCCCTTTTCCAGCTGACACTGGGTGGGGCAAATATGGTTCCTCTCCACTTTGTTCTGTCGTTTCACCATTCCTCTTCCGACACGGTGTTCCAATCCAGGTTCCGTTTTCTAATCCTATACTTCACCGAGTCCATCCAACGCATTCTTGGTCTTCCTCGTCCTCTCTTCCCTGCCATCCGTCGTTCCAGTGCTCGTCTTGGTAGCCTTACTTCATTCATCCGTTTGACATGTCCAAACCATCTCATCTGTTTTGCTCCAGTTCGTCATTTAGTTTCTGCACTCCCAGTTCTTTCCGTATATCTTCATTTCTCACTCTGTCTCTCCTCGTTTTCTGGACCATACTTCTCAGGAATCTCATCTCAGCTGCCTGTATTCTGCTCTCATCCCTCTTAGTCATTGTCCACGTTTCTGCTGCATATGTCATTATAGGAACATAATATGCTTTGTAAATAACTTCTTTAGCCCCCCGTACCTGTTGGTAGAAAGCACTCCCAAGTTGTATTCTTCTGCTAATTTCCAAATTTAGTCTTCCATCTTCAGTCAGTTCACCTCCCAAGTATTTGAAGTGTTTCACCACTTCCAATTCCTTATCTCCGACTTTGATTACTCCTTTTCCCTCTCTCTTAGCTCTACTCATCACTAGGGCTCGGATTTTTAGGTAAATAAATATATTTTTATGTAAACGCATATTTTAAGATTTTTTTCTTTAAATGCATAAATTCCTGCTTTTCACTTAATAGAACATAAAAGGACAAAATATTTACATTAAAAAAATTAGTATGCTAGATCTTTCAGTTGATTGCATTTTTGGTCTGTGTTACTTCAACGGAGAAGAACCTGTGAGCCATCTAATCTTAATGCACAGCGTATGTCAGCTTGCAACTGTGTTATTCTTAACATAAAATTGCCACGGTGGGTGAGTGGATAGCGTGTCGGTCTACTAACCCCAAGATTGCAGGTTCGCCCCTGTCCGTGGTAAGTGATTTTTGAAAGGCGGCAAAAATACGATACGCATGTCATACGATGTTGGCATGTCAAAGAACCCATTTGAATTCAGTAGGCCGTGTTCATAATGGCAAAATTAATCTCGGGAGTTTCCGCCATCAGAAAGTTCCTCATTTCTCTACTAGTTTCGCGCCTTCAGAATAAGTGTTTCGCGATAATCGTCGGTCATTTGTGATACACAACCTGAAGGTGTATCTCGTTGTGTATTGTAATGCTTTAGCAGTCAGGGAGGCATAGCATAAATTGCATTCGCGAGTACTGCATATTGTTTATATTCACATTAATAAACTAAATTATAAATAAATATTTTTACTTTTTTATCAAATATTTCAGGTATTTTAATACATAAAAAATAAATATTTTCCAGATTTTTAGCACCTAAAAATCCGAGCCCTACTCATCACCACTGTTTTACTCTTCTCCACATTTATCTTCAATGCCCATTGCTTAATCTTTCCAATTATTGCGTCTAACTCTTCTTGTACCTCCATCTCATCCTCGCCCCAGATCACAACATCGTATGCAAACAACATTACCTTCATCTTTGCCCTACCATAGTCTTTCATTGCTGCCTTCATGATGACTGTATATCACTATTAACGATAAAATACCCCACACTTTTTGATCCCGTACATACCACTATTAAGCGCATATTCTAAAAGAAAATTATTGATTTGATACAGAGAATGTCCACCTGATCCAAGGAAACATATCACACACACATACTGTAGTAGTTAGAGGGTCATAACGCACATAACGATTTGTTTCCCTTTCATATCGTTATGCCCGTCTAAGGAGCACGACTGAACCTATCTAGTTGTTCTTGCTTTCTTATCTTCCCGAAATGTATTCATGGTGACTTCGGTGGCGTAATTGGTAGATGCTGAGCTTCTAAGCCCAAACCCGGCCGAAGTCGTCGGATTTTTTAAGAGCGTTAAGAATTCCTCATTATGCCTTCCTTTGGAGGGGATATAAAGCCGGCGGTCCCATGTCATAGATTTATGGCATGTAAAAGAACCTTCCACTATGTACACTTGTGTGAAGCCAAATTATAGGTTAGACTAGTGGACCCGTACGAGAAATCTCGTATATTCATATACCACACTTTCCCCGGGGTCCCTACGGCCAAAATGCGAACTGAACAGCAATGATGTCGCGTATTTTCCTACAGCAACAGTATTTGGAAATCGCGCACTTCTTACAAAAAAAATAGCCTATTTTCAATTTTGAAAAAATAGGCTTATGAGATCACCTTTCGTCCGTGTGTCCGTATGTGCGCGTGTGTGTGTGTGTGAGGTGTGTGTGTGTCTCCCCCCCCCCCTAATAAAATCTAAACGGCTGGAGCGATTTCAATGAAACTCGGTAAGTTCATAGCACTATTCCGGGCGACCCCGACCGTGCCCTTCAAATTTTGTTACTTCTCACCAATCCAACATGGCGGCAGTGCGAAATATTTCACCAGCATTCAATATCTCCGAAGCTATTCCAAATATCACCCTGGAATTTATTACGGTCATAAAGGGAACTACTAGAAGTTCACCTATGTGACTTATGAAAAACTGGTAACTACAAAACCAACATGGCGTCCACGCGAATTTGCAACTTTTAAATAGACGTTTCTCGCGATTTAACCAACCAAACGCAATAAAACTTGGTACTGTGTATGTTTATACACATTGTAATGCACCGACATCTAACTTCGTTCAATTGTTTACATAACCATAAGATGGCGGCTGTGCGAAATATTTCTCCGGCATTCTATATCACTGAAACTATTAGCGGTATCACCCTTAAATTTTTTACGAAGATAAAGGGCACTACCGGAAGTTCATCTATAAGACTTTCAAAAACCGGTTAACTACAAAACGAACATGGCGGCCAAGCGAATTTTAAAATTTTAAATAGACCTTTCTCGCGCTTTAATGTTCCAAACGCAATGAAATCTGGCACAGGAAATGTTTATACACATTGTAATGCACTGGTATCTAATTTAGTTCAATTGTTTACATAATATCAAGATGGCGGCTGTGCGAATTTTAAAATTAAGTTTTTTTTTCTTGTATCGTAATCATGCGATCGAAGTGAAAGTTTGATAATGAACCTACGCAATAATTTTCATTTAATGGTACATGACTCTATGGCCTATACATTTAACAATCCTACATGGCGACCATCCGAAATATTTAGACGGCTCTGAATATCTACGAATCTATTATAGCAATCAAACTGAATTTTTATTTGTTCATAGGGGCTATGAACTTAAGTTCACCTATAGGACTTTCAATAACCTGGTGATCACAAATCCAACATGGCGGCGACGCGAATTATAAATATTCACATGGACGTTTCTCGCAATTTAACCATCCGAGTGCAGTGAAACTTGGTACAGTAAATCTTTATAGGAATGTTAATCCACTGTCATCTAATGTATTTCAATTGTTTCCATAACCACAAGATGGCAGCTGTGCGAAATTTTAAAATCTCCTTGTTACTTCTTGTGTCCTAATCATGTGATTGAAGTTTGAATGCTACACGTACACAATAATCTTCATGTAACAGTACATAACTCTAGGACCTACATATATAAAATCCAACATGGTGACCATCCGAAATATTTAGTCGGTTCTCAATATCTACGAATCTATTACAGCAATCTAACTGAAATTTTGTATGTTGATAGTGGCAGTTAACATAAGTAGGATATATGAAAATAGGCTGTATAGTTCTTCACGGAACTACTTGTTGAAATTAGAATGCAATTCGTCACTGCTAATGTCATTTGTGTGCTGAGTCCATTGATTGTCAGCTTAGTTGTAACACTCACCGGTTACCCGATATTTATGAAATTATACGATTTGAGTACTCTTTGATTTACTGTTTCTGAAATCCATGCAAAATGATAAAGGAAAGACCTCAGAATGTAAAAATGACATGAAACAGATGTCACAACGGCCAAAATGTGAAGTGGACAGCAATAAATGGAGCGTATTTTCCTACAGCAACAGTATCTGCAAATCGCACACTTCGTACATTTTCAAAGCCATTTTTTAAAGAAGTTATAGATATTTATGAAATTGGCTCGTAGTTTTTTAAAAGTTCGGTTATGATGTCTTTGTAAGTTATAATCTGGCGGGGTTAAGAAATAAAGAAATGCACAGAGAGATAGCGGGAATACAAAGGAAGTCTCTGTTGGTGTTTAAAAAAAGGGAAGTGAGAAAAAGCATGAAAAGAAGGGATATCCCAAAAAAGTAGTGATGACTATTGAAAACCAACTTGTTCTGTATATTCAGGAGAATATACCACGGTCTGCAAACATAGAAACACGGTGAAAAATACAGAACAATGAACTGTCTTTAAAGCGGTAAATAAAACTTGCGGGGTTATAAAAAAAAAGATATTTAATATCAAATGAGTTGTTTCAGTTAATATGCCGTCTTGTGTACAAGAAGTTACGATCACCAAGAGGTTGCTCTGCTCTTGGCGGTTTGACGAAATTCCCTTAGTCCCCGCAGTAGAGCACGGAGAAATTTTGCCTCATTACGTCATCGAATTCTCTCTTCGCAGTACGGAGAAATATCCCGCAGTCTTCTCGTTATTTCAGGACTTTAAGATAACGGTAGTTTCCAAATTTAGAGGTCAATTACAGAAATGAGAGGTTTCTGTTGAATTTCGGGAATAGTTGTCTCGCGAATACTCAGGGTCCCTAATAATACAAAACAAGAAGTTCCGTGACGAACTAAAGAGCATACTTTTCTTAAAATTTAAGATTCATGCCAATGATTAATCTATATGGATCTATCTAGCATAACGACGAAATTAAGTTGGTAATATCGAAATTTCTAATTAGTTCGAAATACTGTATTCCTGGATTAATGTAGCCTAATAGAGAACTACAGCTGGCAGCCCTGGTGATAGAATATATTCTTAGTTTCATCTCATAAGGTACAGAATACAAAATTTGGTTGAAGTCCGATGGATGGCATGGACGTTACATGTAGTTAAACATTGGATCTAACAGCGCGCGTAAAATCATGTTGGCAACAATGACATACATGTAAAGGTCAGAAATAATCTGAAATAATATGATCTATTGTTGTGTCAATTTTGAATGAAATCCATTAGTTAGTATAGAAGTTACATGTATTTTAAAATTGGGCCTATCAGCAGGCTTAGAATCATGTTGGCAGCAATGGCGTAGGCCTATATTAGTTCCTCCAATTTAATCTAGAATGCCAGGTACAATACGTGTGCAATGTTTAGGGCTATTGGTTTGCATACTTTCTGATATATTGATATTAGGGTAACAAAAATAGAGACAGTATTTATTAACAGTTGGCAGCCCTGGTTACTCTTAAGAATCGGCATAGTCATATCTGTTATGGTACACATAGCACACACGAAATTTGGTTGAAATCCAAATGATAGTATAGAAGTTACATGTATTTAAAGTTAGACATCTCAGCAGGCTTAGAATCATGTTGGTAACACTGACGTATATAATTTACTCAAAATTAATATAGAATGTCAGGTACTATACGTGTGCATAGTTTAAAGCTGCCGGCTTGCATACTTTCTGATATATGGGTATTTGGATTTTTTAAAATGAGAGCATTTATTAACAGTTGGCAGCCCTGGTGGCTCTTAAGAATAAGCTCAGTCATATCTGTTTATGTACACATAGCACATACGAAATTTGGTTGAAATCCAATTGATAGTGTAGATGTTATATGCATTTAAAATTTGGATCTATCAGTAGGCTTATAATCATTTTGGCAACACTGCCATATATGGCCTCCTGGAAACTAAACTGCAATATTATTATCTATACGTGTGCCAATTTTGAAATCGCTCCCATTCATACCTTCCAAGATATCTTAACATGCAGCTCTAATTTAAATTGCGATTTTTCATCAGTTGGTAGCACTGACATCATTTTCAAATATGACCGTGATCTTTACTCCTACCAAATTTAGTTTTGATTGCTGCAGCCGTTTAGGAGTTGATAGGGGGGGGGGGACACACACAGACAGACAGACAGACAGACAGACAGAAGGACAGACAGACACACATTTTCCCAATCTCATAAGTCTACTTTTTCCTCATTTTTGCAAAATGTGAAAAGTAGGCTATTAACAGTGAACTCTGTTGGTTGTTGGCCATTGAAATATCTACTTGTAAAACTCCTGTGCCAAATCCTTTCAGCAAATATATCATGAATATTTTCACATCAAAGACCGACAACTTGAAGATGATTTATAGTAGGAATATCTTTAATGGGGCCTCCAAACCTTGAAGTAAAACGTATGCTATATACATTCCACATCCTACTATGTGTCTACCGGGAGCGCAAATCCCTTGTTAACAGTGAACTCTGTAAATCATTGAAATAACTACTTGTAAAACTTCAGTGCCAATTCTTTTCAGCAAATATGATATAATATTTTCACACCAAAAAACGACAACTTGAAGATGATTTATTGTAGGAATATCTTTAATGGGGCCTCCAAACCTTTAAAGTAAACCTTATGCGATATACATTCCACATAGCCACATGGCCGACAGTACGTCGTTGTACCAATCTCCGCCACCGCGCTCGCTCATTGTTTCCGTTGCATTTCCGTCCCTTTTCCAAAATCATCCCCTCAAAAATATACAGCAACCGAGTGGAAAGATGTTACAAATCAAAAATATTTCACACGAAACTCTTCTTGATGCCGAAAATATACATTGAACCGATGTATAGGCTACCACTCAAGGTATCCTCATTATGAATTTCCTTGAGGTCGGGCACAAGAAAATATAGCTTTATTGCGCAATCGGCGGCACTTGCCTGAAACTCGCTCCATTAAAATCTGTGAACCTAGCGATGCGAATTTAACATTTTTAAATCGACCTCGGCGAATTTTCATTACCTCCAACTATCCAGACTTAAGAATTTGCTACTTTTTGTAAGCCTACCAGTAGACACCCTGTAATTGCAATATAAAGCACAGGTTATGTTAAAAAAAAAAGTAAATAACTATAAAAATGAGTAGTGTATGACTCATAAATCAACATGATGCATCATGTGAGGACATGTCCACTTTTGCTGAGACTTCTTAGAGTAAATCATGAGAGTTAGTTAGTGTTGTTTTAATGGGCAGAACTACGATGTCATCTACCCCTCTTAGCACAGATTAAAGTACTGTATAAAAATTTAGAGGTGGACACCTGAATTTGAAAAGACCGAAAATTAATCAAACAAAAAATGTAATAAAACTAATAATTATAATTTAAACAATTACTGGCACGGAAAAACAAAAATTCAGCATTCAAAAAAGAATAAGTCGTTGATTCAATGTACACTGGAAAATTTAGATTGCTGGCCCTAATCCACTCTCACGTATAAAGCGGATGACGAGATCAGCAGCCACCGCGTCATTGGCTAATACAAGTTTGAGTGTTATATGCAAACCAAGGTTTCTTCGTACGATAAGTCAGCAAAATCCACACACTCGGTTAAAATGTGGGCCACAGTGAAAACGGCTCCACTGGTACAAAGTGGCTTCTCTTCAGGTACGAGTAAGTGGATCTTGTATGGCCTACCCTTAGCGTACACAAAATGACGGACTCTCTCCGTGACCAGAAAGAGCTCTGCCACAGGCGAGTAGTTCCCTTGATAGCTCTCAGTTTACTGGGCAGTGGGTCAGCTAGCCACTGACTCTCCCAAAATGCCAGTACCTGTCGGCGTAACTGAGAGCGAATATCTCTAGCGGGTACCTCCATTGGTCGAGGTGGTAGTGATACAGCTTCGTTTGCAGCTTGATCCGCTAACTCATTTCCCGCAATTCCCATGTGGCTTGGAAGCCACAGAAAGGTGATTCGAGTGTCAGCGCGGCTCATAGAAGCACATATTTACGTGATTTACTGAAAAGTTCAGTGAATGGGTCTATATTACGAACGGATTGTTGGCTTACCTGAAACAGCCGTTACTATCCTTCGAAGTAATCCCCGTGGATGGTTATGCACTTCTTAGAACGGCTGTACAAGTCCTGGCATAGTCTTCCTGAGGGATAGCCTTCATTTGGGTCGTCAGATTACGTTGGATGTCCGAAATGTCCGAAAACCTCTGGCCTTTCAGGGCTTTTCGGCGACCCTGGACTCCGATACTCCATACCTTGACGCTTGCCTTCGAGGTCGTACCTCAGGCACCAGGTCTCGTCACCCGTGACGATGGTTTTCAGGACCATTCCATTCCACGGAACATTCACCCTTCTCACTGCCACCCGTCGAACAGGTGTGCACGTTAGGTTGCATAAATTCACCCTTCTCACTGCCGCCAGTCTATCAGGTGTGCAAGGCAAGTTGCATAAATTCACGCTTCTGTCTTGCTTTCAATTTAGAGTTTTAACGATCCAAACTGAAGGCTATCCCTCAGGAAGACTATGTAAGGACTTGTTCAGTCGTTCTCAGAAGTGCATAGCCATCCACGGGGATTAATTCGAAGGACAGTAACGGCTGTATCAGGTAAGCCAACAATCCGTTCGTATTATAGACCATTCACCGAACTTTTCAGACAGTGTACAATTCATAATGTCCCCCAGGTATATGAAATAAGGTATGAAAATCATATTATATTATCGAAAAGAAAGTTAGTTAGTTAGTTAGTTATTGTTGTTTTAAGGGGCGGAACTACGAGGTCATCTGCCCCTAAAGCGAGATAAAAAAAAGTGACAGCTGATTCATAATTAAGATTTAGGTAGCTCGGTCGAGACCGTCTAATAGATGTCCGAAGAGTCTCGCCCACTTTATTCTCGTAATCTTCTTAGTTAGTTATTGTTTTAAGGGGTGGAACTACGACGTAATCTTCTTACCAGACGAAATCTAATGTAATTCCTTGTCAAGATCTCAATCATCTCCTACACCAATTCTTTTTCTCTTCTTACTTTCCTTCTTTTCTTACAACAACCGGTCTATATTTAAGTTCCCAAAAGCACAGACAAGTTCTCATCAAAATAAAATAAAGGAATAATCATCGAATGTCCGCACATTTCCACTCAGGTAACCGGAAATACGTTACACTCCAAGACCAGTCAGAGAATAGCCGGGCAACCGACCGGCACAATAGTAAACACAGGCGTCGATCCGCATACCCCACTGTGTGGAGCAAGACTGCAATGGTAATGGAATGTCGGGTGCTTGAGATTTGAAAAGTTCCCTGCGTGAGTAAATACCCTCTTCGTTTAAGACACAGGCTCTCACCTAGAGTAAAACCTCTCATTAAGACCACTCCTCTTAAGCGACTACTCCATTTAACGACCGATTTGTAAAAACCAACATTTTTAACCCTTAGCATCTATTCAATATGTATCTATCTACCACCGACCAGCTTTTTCCGTCCATAGCTTTAAGGCTTGTGCTTGTGCATTCGGCTTAATATTAGCGATTGAAGCAATAATGAGTACTGTGTGTCATATATTTATACTCCAGCAAATATGTAAGGGTTTTGTCCTGTCCACCAAGTCAGGCCCATCAGCGGGCTCTCGGTTCACCCTGCCCGAACCGCAACTGGGTTTGCGCACGTCCCATACGTATACACACCGCTGTGCTACTTTGCTGCGTAAACCAAGGACTCGCAAGCCTCTTCTCCTCCCTAAAGAGGTTTCGTGAATTTTCGGCGAGAGCCTTAAAATGAAATCTCTAGAAGAATTTGTCCCATTTTAGCCACATGGAGCGACTCAAAGTGTTAAATAAGGACTCTCTTTTTATAGAATATTAGCAACCTGCCCCGGCTTCGCCCGGTATCTTTAAATGTTTACCCAGCGTAAGCTTAAAAAGCGCACAGACGACAGGTATTTCTTCGACTAGATTCACTGAAATTGTTACTGCTCGGCTTCCTTTGGTCATAAATGAATGATTTACAGAAACCTTCCTCGAGAAATCCATTACAGAATGGTGATAATCGCAACAAAATCCATCCAGTGGTTCTCGATATCATCTGTTACATCCAAGAATCGGGGACCTAGTTATTATACTATGTAGAGATTATGGTGTACTGACTCAGATTTTAAGGTCATCAGCTACCACTGGAACTAACATATTTCAGTTACAGCCAGAATTTGAAAAAATGCGGACTGCAATCGCTGCTCGTATGTTGACATGTACGGCAGATGTTGAGATGAGAATTGTCACAAACAGAAAGGAACTAAATTCAAGTCTCCCTGGGATTGTGTACGTGCGCTTGTATAGAACAGGAAGGGAGTGAGCCATCAGAAGACGATTTCATGGTTATTTTACTTGACTGGATTAGATATGGCTCCCCCACGAGCTGGCTATAAAAAGCAAAGATCTAACTAATCCTGTCACAAGGCTCGGGATAACTGAACTAATTGCAGTGGTAAGTCAGCGTTGTGACACGAGCATACCCTAGCGTATCGAATATTAGAATGGTTCATAGTAATCTCAGCTCCTCACTACTGAACTACGAAAATGAAGAATACGTGGAAAGATTAGGGAGTTCCTGTACCTACATTTATCACGAAGGATTTTTGAGAATTGGAAATATAAAGGCGTACTTTCCGTTAGATCACCTCGTGACGCAGTGGCTAGCATTGTTGGCTGTCACCCCCGAGGTTCCGGGTTCGATCCCCGGCTCTGCCAAGAATTTAAAAGTCTTGGTATGGTCTGATACGGGGTCTCCCAGTCTCGTGATGCTAAATGGGAACCTGTCGGATGCTATGGCAGGAGGAGTGGAAAGGAACTGGCCACCCTACCACACGCAAGCTCCGGCTCGGGACGCCTGATTAGTGATCCCTTGACGAAGCCAAGGGCTCTAATTCAGGTCGCCTATGTCCCTGGAGGGGATATGGCACTCGAATTAAAAAATTCAACTTTCCATTAACTTTTGTACTCTGAATGAGACGATTGATCCAGTTTTCACTTGTATTTGCTTTTGAATCCCAAATTATTAGTAAAAGATCGACAAGATCTCGTGTTTCCGTGTACTAGCCTATGTAGGCTACAACAATATTTACACATGCACTTGTTAAAATTCGTTTTTGATCTATGATACCGGCCTTAACCAACGAATAACTTATGGTGTAAAGGTGTCAAATTGTTGCAAGTTAATTCCTTTTAGGACTTGGGACATCTTGATCATCAGCCACGTACACATGGTCGTGTTCTCAATTTAGTTGATAATCTGTGTTTCCGTGCTGACTGTAGTACTGTGTATGACTTTCTTGTTAGAGTTCGGAAAAGAGTAGGAGCCCAGAGATATGAAATAAGGTACTATCCCAGCATTTACCTGGAGTGAGTGTGAGGAGAAGATCCACACTCAGGATGCGGTGTTAGACAGTATTCTAGTCATTCATAAGGCGATCTTAAGTGAGAGTCGGTCTGGCTGAATACTCGTTTCCACACCACCATGAGGTAGAGTACATGGCGCGTTTTTTTACGTGGTTTCCCCAGTAGGCCTAGTCCACAATTACTGTATTTAATATGTCACTCATGTTAGGTTCTGGTCCCCAGTAATATTCAGCAACATTGCGTCTATTTTGTTGTAAACTGATCGTAACCTTTGACTGTTTCCACTGGTGACTTGCCACGGTGGGTGAGTGGATAGCGTGTCGGTCTGCTAACCCCAAGATTGCAGATTCGCTCCTGGCCGTGGTAAGTCATTTTTGAAAGGTGGCAAAAATACGACACGCATGTCATACGATGTTGGCATGTCAAAGAACCCATTTGAATTCAGTAGGTCGTGCTCATAATGGCTAAATTAATCTCGGGAGTTTCCGCCAACACAAAGTTCTTCATTTCTCTACTAGAAAGCGCTATAGTGTTCAAGGAGCTTAGGTATCTAACCTCCTAGACTTTCATAGTGATTCAAGGAACAACGAAATTCGACATGCAAGCTACCCTCTGGGTGGCAAATTACAAAGCTTGCACCAGGCACCCGAGGCCATACGATATTATTATTATTATTATTACTGGTGACTCGTCGTCCATCCTCTTTCTATGGTGAATATTCGCTGATTCTCTCGTTATAGAAGTTAATAAAACACTATACATGTTCAATCAGACCTAATATAAGGCAAAAGTTGGTCTCCATCGACTGCCTTTAATAAAACATGAAGCGCTAAACGCTCCTTCGATCATGATAATTTGGGTGGAGTCTGTCATTTTCTTATGTTTCAAAATATGTCAACCATGTCAGTGTAATACATCTTGGTTCTATTGCATGCCATATGTACTACGAACATTGTTGCTGTTCCTTCACCTCGGCGATAGTGCTCCAGTAGTGTTTCTGATATTGTTAGAATTGATATATTTCTTTTATCTCCCTCTTCGTGTTCATTTTGTAATCAGACATGTTATTTTTAAGCTATCAGCGCTTGCTGAAACAAATGGGAACTCTCCTCTGTATTTAGTCAGTAGGGTTAGAACAATACTATATTAGTTCACACACACATGATGGGGAGGGAATTGGAGGATAGAGTAGTCTCACAGCCAAAGGAGGTCCAGTTATGGGAACGTAACCTCCTCATTGACATGGCTGTGCTCCTGATACCTGCGACCGAGACTACACTTTGATGATGACACCAGTCTCTCTCACATACACACACACACACACAAACTCCCCATTAGACACATGAATGGGAGGGTATTGAAGGATACTGCAGTCTCACAGCCAATGGGGGGTCCAGTTATGGGTACGTAACCTCCTCACTGACATGGCTGTGCTCCTGATACCAGTGACCGAGACTGCTCTGTGATTATGTGCTCTCAATCCCATCACCAGACACACATGATATCTGTTAATAAACTAGACACTTGCCGATTCTCAAAACACTTACTGGTCCTTACAGTGCAATACTACCTCGCCGAAGAGATCTCCATCTTTGCAGTTGGCGATACTGACTGTTGAATCTAGGAGGCACAAAGATCAGTTGGTTCTTGTACAGTAGAGCAACAGAAGATTCTACAAGACACAATCATGAGGAAAGTCCGAGATGACTTACACGATGATCTAGCCTACTTTGATCTGCAATACAGTAAATGCCATAGCCATTAGTTAGCATGAATCCTAATGGACGTGGATAATATCAAGCAGGTTGGAAGGTTAATATAACAGCCTACATAGGGAGGGGTTGTTTCTGGAAATTCACCGTAGCGTTGCTCGATGGTTGGGTTATCTCTTGGCCATTCATCCGCATGTGTGGGATAAGCAGCCTATTATACTGTATTTGGTAAGAATTTCGACGGTGTGCACATTCTAGCAGTTTACACCAGCGACATGTTATTTATGATACAACTTAAAATCTCCCGCAATGGAATTAGTTATATGATAATGTAAAATCGCTATGGTTACGCGATCATTGTTAGATACATGGTTTGTTGAGTTCGTACCACGGCCAACTAAGATGGCTGGTTGGTTCCTCACTTTAGGGGCTGCGACAATGTGGTCATGTAGCCCAGTCTACTTTGGGTGTGTGTAGAATCTGTCGGATATAATACTATCGCAAGAAAATGTTTAAATGGGAAAGGCTTCTGCTGCAATATGGCTAGGTTTGTAGCACTGAATGGCAATAAGAATCATGAGGACGGAACTCAAGTAGGCGCTCACTGCATCTACAGTAGGTTCCAACGTTCGTCGCCAGCAGCCAACTGCGGTGGCATCTAGTAACCAAGTTCAGAACTATTTGTCGTTGACGGTGGCGTTTTGTAGCAAAAGAAGGAACTATTTGAAAATTGAATGTCTGCAGTCCTTTCTTGAATTAAAAGCAGATAACACACACTAATACAGCCATCACAATTAACACCGGTTATCAGACAGATTCTACACACACCCAAAGTACACGGGGCTACATGACCGCATTGTCGCAGCCTCTAAACTGATGAACCAACCAACCAAAATGTCTTCATCCTCTCACTATGGCTCTTTCTGCGCTTCCCCGTCCAGGTTATTTTGGATGCAATATTTGGGCGGTCAGAATATAAATGATTGTCAACAAGTTCTCTGAATTTAGATCTTTCCAGTACCATATCAGTTGAGATGTGTATTTCCAGACAGAAGGTATTTTACTTTTCAACTTCTTGCAGCCAGTTGTCATAACGTTATTATTATTCTTTTCTCGATCTTGGCCATTCTAGGACCACGTAAAATAACACTTCCTTTTGAATCCTGCTTCCTTTCTTGTTTGCCAATATTTCTTCATTACATCACTTTGATTTTCCTTCCTCTCCTCTGTCCAGATGTAGTTTCGTTCTTTCCTTACTTTCCCCTGGAAACCATTGAAATTTTACCTTAAATTTCTGAAAGTTATTCTGTCACGTTTTATGTCTGTTGTTATTCCCATTGCCGGCCCCGTGGTGTTGGGGTAGCGCGCCTGCCTCTCACCTGGAGGCCCCGGGTTCAATTGCCGGCTCCGTCATGGATTTTAGAAACTGACGTGAGGGCTGGAACTGGGTGCACTCAGTCTCGTGAGGACAATTGAGTAGCTGTCGGACAGTGAGGCAGCGCCCAGGTCACGAAAACCAAGATTAACGGCTGAGAGGACCCGATGCACTGACCACGCGTCACCCCAATATCTGCAGGCCGAATGGCTGGGCAGTGGTCGCTTGGTAAGCCTAGGTCCTTCATGGGCAGTAATGCCAGGGGTTATTATATATATGTTATTACCAGTATTATTATTATTATTATTATTATTATTATTGTTATTAGTATTATTATTAAAAAATTGTCTACTTTGTGACGTAAAGGCTATCAATCTTGACTGTCACCGCAGATGTCCGGGTTCGGTTCCCGGATATGTGAAGAAATGTAATTCTGGACCAGAAACTGAACTGAAACAGGGCGCATTCAGCCTCGTAAGAGAGAAATGTGAAGAAGTCGGCTATAAAAAGTATTTAAATAGCTACCGGATATAATATATTATGACGGCTTAATAGAGAAATAAATCAATGATGCCCATTAACGCCATTGTTCGTATATAACCTGTATTCATCCTATTAACGATCCGTTATGTATGACAAAATAACACTATACTCGTACATGGAAGCAATAGACTCGCATCAGTTAGCTTACTTCACTGATTTAATAAAACTGAGAAGTAGGCTTATGGGTTTCTTTCCTACCCATAGCCTCCTTCTGTGATCTCGTTTACGTTATGAGACTCCGGTCCGGCAGTCCCAAAGGTCCTGAGTTTGATTCCATACTGTGCCAAGAAGTTTAATTCTGGTCTTACAAGGGAACATCATAAACTCGACCTCATAGTTTAAGGAGAAGTTGTTGTTGTTGTTGATTCTTTATGGGCTTTGTGACATAGTAGTTATGTATCCCCGTGTACTTGGGTGTGTGTAGAATTTGTCCGATAACTGCTGTTAGTGTGAAGTCTGTACTAGTGTAATTGTAATTGAGGTAGGATTTGGGTAGGAACCGGCCGTGGCCTTACATTAGGTACCATCCCGATATTTGCCTGGAGTAGAAGTGGGAAACCACGGAAAACCACTTTCAGGATGGCTGAGGTAGGAATCGATCCATCTCTTCTCAGTTTTGCCTCACGAGGCTGAGTGTACCCCGTTCCAGCTCTCAGACCAGAATTGAATATCTTGGCAGAGCCGGAAATTGAACCCGGGCCTCCACGTTGACAGCCAAGAATGGTTGTCACTACGCTACGGGGTGGACTTAAGGAGAAGAATAGCTCACTTGCATTGCATCTGGTCCAATAATTAGTCCCACGGGAAAATTTGGGCCATAAATCAGTTGCAACGCAGTTAGAACCCTCTGAATGTACAGATTCTGAACGTCTGCACACGCTTCTTGTTTACATCTCTCTCCGCCTGATTTCTGAGTGCTTTGCTACTGAACGTATACTGTACATGCCTGCGGATAACGTACAACTTATTTATATAATTTATCTTTCTTTTCGCGTAAAATAACCCGTATTGCAAATGAGACTTAAAAATACGCTAGGCAGACCTTATCCATACGCCAACACCCCGTCCCTCTCCCCCCTCCCAACGAATCAATCATTTGTTTTTCTGGTGGTTGTCGCTCTGCTTTCATTTTTTCTTTTATTTCGTGTGGCCTTCTGAGAGGCCAAGTACAGGTCTCTCTAGCCGACGCCCGTGAGCGATATGCGCGCTGGAATAAGAGATGAAATGATTGAAGAAGAATGAAAGTGGACAAGGATGTGGAAGGAAGTGAGCGTGGCCTGTCAGAAGGTACCGTGCCAGCATTTGCCTGGAGTTTAAAATGGGCAGCCACGGAAAACCATTTTAAGGAAGGTCGACGGTGGGGCTCGAACCCACGTCTACCGAGTCAGAAGAGAGCTTGGTCCCATGGCCTAAAGGTGCGCTTTAACGAGCGTAGCTACCAATGTCGGTTGTCGCTCTGCTGTACATTTCTTAGCGCTCGGAAATCAGTTATGCCACTATTACAAGCAGATGAGTGATATATTGCGTCGTTACATAAGTCCATGAAATTCATAAAAGAAAGAATAAAAAGTAGAAATTGATGCTATTACGCTCTGCAGAATATGTTTAAATCGAGAAATTTTAGTACGAATACTAAAATTAAATTTACAGTACAATACTAAGACGTCTGAACCTGGGAGTTGTTAAGGATAGCAAGAGGACAGAGTACCAGGAAACGAGAATCAAAGTATGGAACCTCAAGGAAAAGGAAGTCAAGGAAGAATTCCAGAAGATAATAAGGGAAAGGATGCCAACAGACAATCCTAGAACAGGGGAAGAGGAATGGAAGCAATTCAAAAATACAATGGTGGAAGCTGCAGTGGCAGTATGTGGAAGAACAAGCAACAGAAAGCGGTGTAAAGAGACACCATGGTGGAATGAGAGAGTAAAAGAAGCTGTAGGAAGGAAGAACAAGGCTTTCAGAGTGTGGTTCCAGGAAAGAACTGATCTGACAAGGGAAGCTTATAAGATAAAGAAGAAAGAAGCAAACAAGATTGTCGCAGAGGAGAGGAAGAAGTGGATGGTAAAGTGGACAGAGATGATGGAGGAAGACAGCAGAGGAAATAAGAATGTACTTTATGGGATGGTCAAAAGTAAGAGAAGAGGTCTGCGAGAGGATGTGGTAATGGTGGACAAAAACGGAAATGAGGTACACAACAAAGAGACACTCAAGACAGTGTGGAAAGAGTACTTTGAGGATTTGCTGAATCCAAATGGGCATAAGGTGGAAGACAATGTATTGGAAGATGGAGAAGACAACTCAGGAATGGAAAAGGACCTGACTTGGAGAGAACTGGACATGGCTATAGACAAGATGAAAGGAGGAAGGGCACCAGGTGTGGACGAAGTGAATGTTAATATGGTGAAGGCAGCAGGGGAGGTTGGGAAACAGTGGCTGTACCGTGTGATGAGGGTGGTATGGAAGGAGAAAAAGACCCCCAGAAGATTGGAAGAAAGGATTAATTGTCCCAATATTTAAGAAAGGAAGCAGAAAGGAGTGCAGAAATTACAGGGGAGTCACACTCATACCACACAGTGCCAAGATATATGAAAAGATATTAGAAAGTAGAATACGAGCCTATGTGGAGAGAGAATTGAGAGAGGAGCAGTATGGATTCAGACCTGGGAGATCAACAGTGGATCTCATATTTTCAGTGAGACAGCTCCAGGAACACCACTACGAATTTGGAGAGGATCTGTTGATGGCCTTCCTGGACATCGAAAAGGCCTATGATCGTGTGTGTAGAGAGAAGGTTTGGAAAGCAATGGAAAACATGGGGGTGGAAAAAGGGACTGTAGACAGAGTGAAGGAGATGTATTGTGGAAGTGTGTGTTGTATGAAAGTTGGAGGGGAAAGAACAGACTGGTTCATACAAGTGAGTGGCCTGAAACAGGGTAGTGCACTGTCACCCCTTCTCTTCATTGTGGTTATGGACGAGGTAATGACACAGGTAGCAGGAAATATAGGAGAAGATAAGATGAAAGCAATGGTGTTTGCAGATGATCTCATGGTCTGGGGAAACAAGGAGGAGGAAATTCAGGAGCAACTGAAGGCTTGGGAAGAAACAGTGGGAGAGTACGGATGGAAGTTCAACATCAGTAAATGTGAGATCCTGTTAACGACCAAGAAATGGGACAGACCAATGAGTGGGATAACACTTGGAGGTGGACAGCTGAAGAAGGTGGAAAGTCTCAAGTACTTGGGAAGTATAGTGGAGGAAAATGGGAGAAATGACAAAGAGATTACGGATCGTGGCAGACAGGCAGAAGCATTTCTGAGAAGCATTAGGAGCTTAGTGTGGAATAAAGATGTCCCACAAAAAAGCAAGGAAGTGTTATACAGAAGCTACTATATCTCGATACTGACCTATGCATCAGAAACGTGGATAATGAAGAAAAGAGACATAAGCAGAATACAGGCAAGTGAAATGAAGTTCATACGAAATAGGATCGGAGTAACAAGAAGAGACAGGGTGAGGAATGAAAAGGTCAGGGAAATAGTGAAAGAGGAGCCCTTGCAGGGTAGGATTGAGACATCAAGACTGAGGTGGTATGGACACTTAAAGAGAATGGAAGAGAAGAAGATTCCCAAGAGGATACATGAGTTTCAGATGCAGAAGAAACGACCAAGGGGAAGACCAAGAGATAGATGGCTGAAAGGAGTGGAGGAATGTGTCAAGAAGAGAGGCGAGGACTGGACTAGAGTGACAGCGGAGAGTGGTGAGAAGAAAGGACTAAGTGGCGAGGCTTATGTTCCAAACAGACCCAGCCTGGGACTGGAAACTGTAGATGATGATGATGATGATGATGATGATGATGATGACTAAGGCCAAAATGGGAAAGGAAGTTCTTGAGGAAAATATACGGGCCATTGAGAGATGAGGAAGTTTGGAGAATAAGGACAAATGCGGAATTGCAGAAACTCTTCCGACAAGCAGATATCGTGGTGAAAATTAAGCAGGGGAGGATAAGATGGGCAGGACATGTACAGAGAATGACAGAATCGCGTAGTGCCAAAAACGTGTTCACGCTAATACCGGATGGAAGAAGGAGAAGATGAGACGGTGGTTAGACGACGTGGAAGACGACCTCATGAATCTGGGAATCAGGAGCTGGGGAGGGATGGCAGAGGATAGAGACGAATGGATGCGGGTGACAAAGGAGGCCAAGGTACGTCAAGGACTGTAATGCCGACCAGTAAGTAAACATAAGTCCCTGCCATTCTTAGTAGAATAAAATACAGTACATTGCATTACATTGCAATAACAAGACTAATGCACAATGTCAATCAATCACACATGTAAACACCATCTCTGTGAATGACCACCTCGATGCGTTCAGGTAGGAGTTCTATGTCTCTACGGTAAAACAGTTGTTGTTTCGAGTTAAAGATATCTGTTAGCCAGTTGCTAAGAGCCGTTTTCGTCATGAAACACTTGTCCTTGAATGCTATTAGAGAGAGACCGGAACATATGGTAATCGGAATGGGCTATCTCTGGTAAATGTGCAGGGTGAGGAAGTGGTTCCCAACCAAATTCAGCAATCATATCTGTGGTGATTCTGGATGCGTGCGAGCGTGTATTATCGTGGAGTGACAACACAGGTTTACCAGGTGTATGGTTTGCAATAGCAACAGCGAGTCGTCTTAGTTGTTCAGTATACACAGTATCGTCTATCATTCCATTATTTCATAGCAATTTGTGGTGAAGAAGATAGTTTGGTTCCACCAAACGCACAACATGATTTTCTAAGGGTTGCACCACCCTTCGCACAGGGTGTTGTTTTTTTCGATGGGCTGATCCATTCTTTCCTCTTCTTTAAGTCCACACACTGGCTCCATTTTCTCGTCACCTGTAAAAATGTTTCCAAGGAATGTATTTATTTATTACTAGCTGAAGTACCCGTTCTTCGAACGGCTTTTAGAACTTGCTGGCCTAAATCATTAATATATATAATCACACATTCCTAATGTAGTTATGTTATTTCCATGTTACCAACTACATGTGTACACTACATGCATTTTCACTCACCAAATTATTAATCAGAGGTAGGAAAGTGAAAATCCTTAGCCTGCTTTCAGTCGACCGACCGGGTCAGGGAATGGAATGAATGAAACCCCCATCTAGCAGCGAGGATATGAACTGTGCCGGCTGCCGAAGCCTGTCGCACTCCCCTAGGGCAATGACTATATGAATGACGCATGAAATGAAATGATAGTGGAGATTGTTGCTGGAATGAAATTGTGACAGGGAAAACCGGAGTTCCCGGAGAAAAGCCTGTTGCCTCCGCTTTGTAGCTGAGAAAGTGCGTTTAAATATTGGAAATTAATATCAGCTTCTATGTAGTAAAAGTTAAATAACCTGTCTTAAATATTGAACACCTATCGTTTAACGTCTTCATACTATTTTTAAACATATAAACATTATGCTAAAAATATATCAAACTTGATAGCAATTATCATATCCGCAATAAGTAATATTGCGGAAAGTACGTACCATGTCATGATAAAGAGTAACAGCAACGGAACAAACTTCAATCATCCCAAGTAATAATAACAAAAACAAATTAATCACAGACAAATTTTCTAAGTTTATGCCGTGTCTTGTGCGAGATTACGCTTAGTAACTCCGAGATGATTCATCAGCGGGCTCTTGTGGTCTATTTGCGGACTACCAAAGGAGTGGTATATTGTGCGATACCTCAATTCTTATTTAGAACACCTCAGCTACATTACTGCGAGTGCTAAAGGTTAAAACAGTCTTTCACCTCCCTATAAAGGCTTCCAAAATGATTGTATATTCATTTTCAGGGCCAAGCAATTAAAACTCAGCAACTTTTCTAGGTTTAAGCCGTCTTTCGTGCGGGTTTTTTAATTGGCCGCGAAAGTCAAAATACCTACTTTATTGAAATAAATTTGCCCAGTTCGGCAGTAAGATTAATATGAACACTAAATAAACTAATGTGACAGTCGATAGACTTCGAAACATTCGTCTATGAATATGGGTTTCTAATCATGGTAAAAAAACACGACAAAAAGCAGATAAATATTGGCCAACTGAAATATTCATTTAACGAAAAACAAATCGATAAAAAGGATGAAAGCATACCGTGCAAAGTACAAAGCCCTATAACATTGTGAAACAGCGTAAAGATCCAAATACTCACATACAATAACCGGCACAAAGAGTATAAAATTAGACTCAAAATCACGTCTAGTTTCGGACCACACAAACTACCTCTATAAATAAAACAGTTCATGTAAAGACTAACATAGACTAACATCGCTCGGCGTTGACCGTGTTTTATAAGACATATTTAGGTTTTACTCGTTAACCGTTTGAGATACACGAAAATTGATAAGGACCTTTCGGATAGAAAATTAAATTTTAAAGCTTTTAGTGCCATCAAACGTTTGCTATTTCTTAGCGTTTTCTTTTTATTTGAAATGGAAATATGAAAATAGTCGCCATTTTTAAATAGTGCAAAATATCGAAATCAAAGGTAGCCTATATGTAAGCCTGGTAAATCAGTTATGTCCATGCAAAATTTCATTTAAATCGAACCAGTAGTTCTTGTGTTATTGAGTAGCACACAGACACACACCATCTCAATTTTATATCTTAGTATGATTTATCGTATGGCTTTTAGTGCCGGGAGTGTCCGAGGACATGTTCGGCTCGCCAGAGTCTGTAGCTGCTTCCAGCAGACAACCATAGGGTGAGCTACAAGTTCCGTTCAATTTCAAGTAGTTCCAACTTTCGCTACCAGATGTCAATGATACCTAGTGGTGAACGTTGGAACTTTAATAGAGCGTTCCAACGAAATCTAACTTAACAATTTAGCTTCACACAAGTTTAGTCTGTGGAAGGATCTTTTACATGCCATAAATCTATGACATGGGACCGCCGGCTTTACTTCGCCTCCGAAGGAAGGCATACTGAAGGATTTTTAACGCTCTTAAAAAATCCGACGACTTCAGCCGGGTTTGAACCCGCTATCTTGGGCACACCAGTTCAGCATGCTATCAACTATGCCACCATTCCAAGGAATGGTTCGTGCCTACGACAAGCCAAATGGTAACGGGCCAGCAAGGACGAACATATGCGATATTTTTCGTGTCGTTTAACACGTGTGGTACCCATGTACCCATTGTTTGCACCTTACCCAATGAATATAAAATGGCGCATAATGGTTGTGTCATCGCATTCCATAATTTGTGCCAATTCTTGTGTTGTTTAAAAGCCTCCGTGGCTTAGGCGGCAGCACGCCGGCCTCTCACCGCTGGGTCCATGGTTCAAATCCCGGTCACTCCATGTGAGATCTGTGCTGGACAAAACGGAGGCAGACAGGTTTTTCTCCGGGTACTCCGGTTTTCCCTGTCAAAATTTCATTCCAGCAACACTCTTCACTATCATTTCATTTCATCTGTCATTCATTTAATCATTGCCCCAGAGGAGTGCGTCAGGCCTCGGCAGCCGGCACAGTTCATATCCTCGCCGCTAGATGGGGGCTTCATTCATTCCATTCCTGACCCGGTCGGAGACTGGAAGCAGGCTGTGGATTTTCATTTTCTTGTGTTGTTTGTCGAGAATCAATGCGAACTAACTGATTTAGGCGGTTTTCATCGATAGGAAAAGCGTCTTCCAGAATGTGGTTCATCACACAAGTAGAATTTTCCTTCTGGGAAACACGAAAATCATTTCCGTGCCGTCCTCACAGCGATTGCTTCCCTCCCATACAAACCACAAATTCTTATCGCGGCATTTGCATCAGTATATAGATCCTCAATTAAACTGGAAGAGTAAAATGTGTCGGAGGTGTTCAGTTTTCTCACTTGACACTCCATACTTATCAGTCTTGAAAATGACCAAAACGAGCTATTAACAACATAAAAGTTCCTGTTTGCAACAATCAAACTCCAAACAGAAGTAAGAAAACAATTTAATAACGACAACGAAGATTTCACAATGCAGTGGTGCCAACCCAATGCAGAACGGCACGGACGTATGCACTGACACCGTCAGAGTTCAATATATCGCCTATTTGCTCGTACAACAGTATCATAACTGTACTTTTTCAGGTTTTACTTCAGTGTAGTATTGAAAACTCTTTTTCTCGATTGATTTTAAATCGACACTACTCTAATATTTGTTTTGTTTTATGCTTTGTTGTTTTGCAACATGAGACTACATAATTGTAGTAGTGCCAGGTTCCAAAAATATCGTAATTATATCAAGAACGCGGATACGTTGGCGTCTGCTACACTCCTCTGTAGCAAATTAATAAATCCTCAATTTAATGTGGTGTCAAAACCTTGACATTATTAAAATAATCCACCGTTTAATAACTCCCTTTAAATCTTGAAATGCAATTTCCCACAAACATATTTTGAGTTATGTTACTTTTGCAGCGATATGCTCTCGTAAGTCCCGGATGGGAATATCCAAGCAAACATGTCAACGATAATGGGCTTTTTTCGCATAGAATATAAAGACAACGTGTATTTAAGGCAAAATCAAGTAAGAATTTTATAGCATTCCAAGAAATATTACTATTTTATCATTAAATAATATGAGGGCACTTAAACAAACGTCCTGCCCTCCAACCCATTTTAGATCACGACTTATATAGAAAAACTCCAGCTGTGTTCGCCATGATACGCGTCAATTATGGTCTTCTTGCAACAAGAAACCCCGGGAACACGTAAACGTTAATGGAACTTTTTTGCACAGAATATAAATAAAAAGTGTAGGATTTAAGGCGAAATCGAGTAAGAATTTTGTAGCATTCCAAGAAATACTTCACGGACAGTGTCAGTGATGCAATGGTACATTTATGTAATAATAAAATAGTAATATTTCTTCAAATGCCGCAAATTTTTACTGGATTTCGCCTTAAATACAGTACATGTTTTCTTTATTCTCTGTGCCAAAAAAAAGTTCCATTATCGTTGGCGTGTTTGCTCTCAGATGTACCTGTGATATATCTGGAAAAGCATTATTTCTACGTGTACGTGTCTATTTTATACAGGCAAAGTACGTTAAATAATTAAATAAATTGCTGATTACTATAACGGAGGTCCAAGTGTGACAACCTAGCCCCCCCCCCCCCTGGTTCTATGACCCCGTGTATTTACTCCTTGGAGATCTGCAGTACGAACATTAATTATAACTCATGCTGGAGACTGCTAAGTCATTGCTTGTGAGAGGCTTCAGTCGCCCTGCCCTTCTCCATTGTCCCACACACCTGCTATATTCCCAGTTCGTTCCTCGGGCGGGGTATGAGGTCAGTATTACGCACAACCAGAAGGGAAAATATGATATTTATTGATTGTAAATTTTCACGGCCCCAATGATGAACAAAGAGGCTTGTCAGCTATTAAGTCATCTTGTGTGCACTGAATACAAGCCATATAAAAGTAAAGTAGAGAGTTTAGATACCATAAAGCCTCTTTATTCTCTAACCTTTGCGTGCCAGCACAAGTGGAGTCACTATGAACCATAAGTAATACGTGCTACCAACTTAACGCACATCTTTCAATAACATGCAGCACGCGGCGTAGCCGTCGCATTAAATCGCTCTCAATGACCGAGATGGGGAGCTGCAGCAGAAAGTTGGTAGATCAGAAGTTCGAAACCCGGTGCTGACCGCGGCTATGTTGGTACCTTATTTCATACCCCGATGCACCTGTCCCATTTCCGGTCATAATATTTATAGTCACAGACACTAGTACAGTCATTACATAAACACAGGTTATCTGACAAATTGCATACACGCCCAAGTACATAGGGCTGATGACCAAGAAGACCCAAGCTCCTAATTAAGACGAATTAACAAGAGCAACAAAAACGGAATAACTCGTAAACGGTTGATTCATTTTTTCCAAACTTTGTACGAAGAAAACTCTCACTAGAGTCATTTTATTTCTGTACTTTGATACTAGGATTTTTTGAAAGGCGACAAAAATAACGACATGTATGTCATACGTTGTTGGTATGTTAATAATAATAATAATAATAATAATATCGTACGGCCTCGGGTGCCGGGTGCAAGCTTTGTTAATTGACACCCAGAGGGCAGCTTGCATGTCGAATTTCGTCGTTCCTTTGAACGCTATGAAAGTCAAGGAGGTTAGATATCTAAGCTCCTTGACACCACAGCGCTTTCTAGTAGAGAATGGAGGAACTTTGTGTTGGCGGAAAATCGCGAGATTAATTTTGCCATTGAACACGACCTACTGAATTCAAATGGGTTCTTTAACATGTCAACGAAGTATGACATCCATGTCGTGATTTTTGTCGCCTTTCAAAAATCACTTACCACGGCCAGGGGCGAACCTGCAAGCTTGGGGTTGGTAGTCCGACACGTTAACCACTCACCCACCGTGGCAAGCCTATCACAAAATACAGTATAAGGTAATGCCAACTTTGCAAGAATCCTCGAGTAACTCGTAAATCATTGGGTCAATGTTAACCACACTTTGTGCGAACGGTACAAGTGTTCATACTCTTAAATGACATGGTCATACAAACTTAACAATCAATACTGAACAACTCTTAAACGAATGACTAGATTTTACCAAATATGGAATGAGGGTAGTACTTGCTACGTGGTACAACATTAACGTTCTCGCCTGCTATACTCAAGGTTGCGGAATCGAATCCTGGCCCAGTCAGCTGGCATTTGAAGGTTAAAGATCCCCTTCAGGGCAAATTCCGGCATCCCTGAAATCTGCTGTGGTTAATAGGGACGTCAACCCGTAACATAAACACATCAAAAAAAGCTTTGCATAATTCATGTTTACTATGATTAGTTACTAGTTAGTTAATGTTGTTTTAAGGGGCGGAACAGTGAGGTCATGATTCAGAGGTATGAGGGATATTGGGAGACTTCAATCTAATAATTGAACTCACATCAGTTCCTTCATTATCTAAGCTAATTGTCATCATGAATTTGTCTAATAAGCCTTGAAAATGCTCTTCACACTTTAGGGCGAAACGTCGGTTGATTTATTTTCACGTAGCAAAAATACACTGATATGAGCTTTAATAACAACTTGTCTTTGATCTTTGATTGTACGAGCGTACTTGAGTGGCTAACATGTGTGTTGTCTGTGTTCCAGAAGACCATCTCCAGCCACAACCCCAAGCTCTCCAAAAACCAGAGGATGGAGTTACGAGGCAACCGCGGTCACGATATGACTTGGAGGAGATACCATCGATACGGAGGTAACTCACATCACATTCATATTCGACAAAAGGATTGCGTGGATTTGCAATGATTATGAATTAGTATATTGAATATATTTTGATTTATGACGGTAATGAATTTTAATTCATAATGATGTTTCGTAAATACTGTGTATTTCAGAGTGGGTTCGATTCCCACCTTTCGTGGTAATTCTTTTAAAAATATCAATAAAGTTTAATGTTACAATAGGTGCTTGTGATACCCTACAATTGTTGACCCCAACGTGGGCTGGATCCACAGAAGTTTAACTTGGCGAAACAAAACGACAAAGGAAGGAAGCAAGCTTACAGTTTTACGTGACCGTGAATCTTGTGATTATGAGCCACGGGACCTCCTTTTTACGTGGAATCCGAACCACAGGACATAGCATTTCACTTCGAAAAATCTCACATGCATTGACTGGGAATCGAACCCAGTCCACCTTGGTGAGAGGCCAACAGATTGACCACTGCGCCACCACGCCCCACAAAATATTATATCATCTTATGGAGTAAATATGTCACACGTCATGATCTCCGTGAGAGGGGCAGATGACCTCGCTGTTCCGCCCCTTAACGCAACGATAACTAATTATGATATCCGTGAGGCACTATGTAGTTCCCTACAAGTTTATTAAATACCGGTACTAGATTACTCACTCTCCAATGAATTGGAGATTACCTATGCGTATGTTCGGCCTTACTTTCTCCACGCGTTCCTTCCTCCATTCTTAGAAGTGCAGTACACTTACATTTCATCCAAGCACGTATTTATATCTGCTCACGGAAAATTATTCTTGGTTCAAGTAGAAGTAAAGAAAAGAATAAAGAGAATATATAAGCCTTCCTGTTTACTCCAGCTGAGCAACTGCTATGACCTAGACAGCGGAAATATGTTATTACGACAAATTTCACTTCGACGGTAAACTATATAACGTTCTTGTTTTGAGCAGAGGATGTGGGCGGATTAGGAGCTTCTGGAATGTTGTTAGTATCTGGGGCGATCGACGGATCTTAGAGAAGCATTCACAAACTTTCTTAGTTGTCTATCAAGCTATGAATACAGTGCAGTTGCAAGGAAGCGTTATACGGTGCTTCGATACTCATGGTTGGTTGGTTGGTTCTTAAGTTTAGGGGCTGCGACAACGCGGTCATGTAGCCCCGTGTACCTTGGGTGTGTGTAGAATATGTCTGATAACCGGTGTTAATTGTGATGGCTGTATTAGTGTGTGTTATCTGTTTTTTAATTTAAGTACTGCAACTTAGAATTTTTCAAATAGTTCCTACTTTTGCGGCCAAGCGCCACCATCAACGACTACTAGGCCAAGTTCAGAACTTAGCTACTAGACGTCACCGCAGTCGGCTCTTGGCAACGAACGTAGAAACCTAAGAGCGTTGTTTACATTCTTAACCTATCCAATTTAGCTTCACACAGGTGCAAGTAGTGGAAGGTTCTTTAACATGCCATAAATCTATGACATGGGACCGCCGGCTTTACTTCCCCTCCGAAGGAAGGCATACTGAGGGATTTTAACTCCCTTAAAATATCCGACGGCTTCGGCCAGGTTTTAACCCGCTATCTTGGGCATAGAAGCTCAGCATGCTACCGACTACGCCACCGAAGCCGCCTTCGATACTCATTGAAATACATCAACCTAGTTGTCAATGAATTAATTCCTAAATTGGCAAGAGACAAGCAAGCAAGAGTGGAAGATCCTAGAAAACTACTTTCCGCAAACATGGTACGTGCGAGGATAGGAAGTAGGCAATTCAGTGCAATCTAGCGAATTCATAAATATAATGAAAGTGATAATGGATCAAGGACTGACAAAAAGAGGAGAGAAAACTCTTATAAAATAAAGTGTACGTGTGATAGAAAGATAACAGTTTTGTAAATCCTCAGATATAAGAACAAGAGTACATAGCATAGAGAGTAAGTAGGTTAGGAATAGATAAATCAATAGTTACGAGAACAAATACAAGAACACAGATTACTAACAGGCCAAGAAAGGGGTGATTCGGCAAATAGGGGATACTTTATGGTCCCATGGCTGTATAGGGGTTATTATTCTAACTGCATGCCACGGTGGGTGAGTGGTAAACGTGTCGGTCTACTAACCCCAAGCTTGCAGGTTCGCTCCTGGCCGTGGTAAGTGATTTTTGAAAAAATTACGACACCATGTCATACGATATTGGCATGTTAAAGAACCCATTTGAATTCAGTAGGCCGTGTTCATATTGGCAAAATTAATCTCAGGAGTTTCCACCAACACAAAGTTTCTCATTTCTCTACTAGAAAGCACTCTAGTGCTCAAGGAGCTTAGATATCTAAACTCCTTGGCTTTCATAGTGCTTCAAGGAACAACGAAATTCGACATGCAAGCTACCCTTTGGGTGTCAAATAACAAAGCTTGCACCCGGCACCCGAGGCCATACGATATTATTGTTATTATTATTATTATTATTATTATTAGTATTATTATTATTATGATTATAACTACACAACCGACAGTAGTGGCTACGCTGGCTAAAGCGAAGCATTAGGTCATGGGGCCAAGCTCTCTGCTGACTCGGTAGACGCGTGGGTTCGAGCCCCACCGTCGGCCGTCCTTGAAATGGTTTTCCGTGGTTTCCCCATTTTCAACACCAGGCAAATGCTGGGACGGTACCTTCTGACAGGCCACGGCCGCTTCCTTCCACATCCTTGCCCAGTTTCATTCATCATCATTCATTTCATCTCTCATTAACCCCTCTCATGAGGTTGGCGTCAGGAAGGGAATCTGGCCGTAAAAACCATCGCCACAAAGACTTCCATCGCATCTCATCCCCGACCCCGTAGGAAAACGGCAATAATAAGGGGTAGACATACATTATTATAACTACACAGTACTATTAAAAATGTATCATTTTATACATTAATATATTACAAATGGACTAGTTTTGAACACAATTTTGGGAATTGAACAATACAGAAATAATAATAATAATAATAAAACACAATTTGTCATTAGCATGGATGTCCCTACCCTAGTCATCACTTCCAAAGTGTTTGCTATTGTATTTATTGAAGTATGAGGTTCACTTCCTTATGAATGCATGAATTTGACTTGCATATAAACCTTAACTTATATTTTATTTAAACAATTTTACAACCAAACAAATAAGTTAGTACATTTTTTGAAAATGTGTCTCTGAAGTATAGTGTCATTAGCATGGACAGAAATAAAGGCTGCAGAATGGGAGGGAATTTTCGTTTTGCACTGGGATAATATGTGTGTCGCAGCACTGATCCAGGTTGTAATGGTGGACTGTGTCTTGCTGAAGTGGTTTGTTCTTGCGATTTTCAGAGGCTTCTTTACTCCTGCATTCAAGGTGCGTATATTAATTCATAGTCATTAGAATGGACAATGTAGAAATAAATAAGTTCACAAAAATCAGCTAAATAAATCTTCAAATTGTTTATTAAAATGAATGAATTCAATGGTGTAAGCCATTTTGTCATTAGCATGGACACATTTCATGTCAATGGACCATGCAACGGACAAACTGGCATGCTAATGACATTAATTTTAAATGTGTTTGGAATATAGTGTAAGCCTCCGTGGCTTAGGCGGCAGCACGCCGGCCTCTCACCACTGGGTCCGTGGTTGAAATCCCGGTCACTCCATGTGAGATTTCTGCTGGACAAAGCGGAGCAGACAGGTTTTTCTCCGGGTACTCCGGTTTTCCCTGTCACAATTTCATTCCAGCAACACTCTCCACTGTCATTTCATTTCATCTGTCATTCATTTAATCATTTCCCCAGGAGAGTGCGACAGACTTCGGCAGCCGGCACAATTCATATCCTCGCCGCTAGATGAGGGTTTCACTCTTTCCATCCCCTGACCCGGTCGGTAGGCTGGAAGCAGGTTGTGGATTTTCTTAAAATATACTATCTAATATGTTTTAATTATATAAAAATTAACATTGTTATCAGATTCATAATGTTTACTTTTGGTACATTCATAAATTATATCAACTGACTTACTAACACAGGTGTTCCTTAGTCTTTACCCAATATAATTGATTAATTTATGAAAAAATTGTGTTTCATAACTATTATTCCTATTTTTATTTGAGTTTTGTTCCCATCAATTGATCTAATGTCAATAGAATGGGCAACATTTAATTAGCTTGGATCACATTGTTTTTCAAATTCATAAAAAATTAAATAACAAAAATTCAGCTCTGCAACATATAAGGTGAGTACTAAGGGTAAGTGTGATATAAAAACACGTGATTGAATTGGTCTTAAAATGTAGGACAAACAAATTTTTCCAAGCGCAAAATGTCCCTTATTAGAATCACCTAAAAGGCTTCACTGCTCACGTAAGTTGCATAATGGAGTAAAATCCATGCCTAGGCAGGAGGCCATTGCCCTTAGGGTATTTCAAGGCTGTGTTTATTATAATGATTATTATTATTATTTCTTTTTCTTCTTTCGATTCGGCCATCTAAGGACCACGTCATTTCAACTGTTTCTTGTTGCATCGAGCTTTAACATCGTCCCAGTACTTTCGCATTAGTTCTCGATGCTATTGTTTCCTTTCTGCAGTCCTCTTCTTGCCATTTGGAAGCTTTGGCTTTTCTTGGAAACATCGGTGTGCTGTTAGTTTTTGTTTAAGGGTGGCACGTTCCCAAATACCGTAATTCTCACTTCTTGTAAATCTTTGTCCACCTCAGTGAACCAAGCTCCCTTGGTTTTCTTTTTGAGGAAGTAGGTGAAAATTCTATTTGTCAATCGTGCTGGGTTCATTCTTGTTATATGACAGTAAAAGACAATTCTCCGTTTCCTCATGGTATCAGTTATTGTTTTTATTATTATTATTATTATTATTATTATTCAGTGTGATAGGTGTTTACTTTTGAAAATTTATGTTTTTCAGAAGAGGAATACACCGTAGTATTCAGTAAAGGGCTGCAAATAATCATCAGGAAATAGGAGAATCTTTACTGAAGGCATTTAGAACTTTTCGAAACCAGGTTAAGGAAATATGGTTTAAAAATTGACGACCGTTAGAGCTTACAGTTTCCCCTATCACATATACAGTATAGTATTTCCATTAAATAGCCACTTTTAGGATGGCTGAGGTGATAATCGAACCCCAGATATTTGAGACCAGATCCTCAATACGTACCCTGAGACCATAGAAGTCGGTACTGATCTAGTGTCTTTTACGTGAAGAAAAAGATCTAGTCCCTATCAGTAGAACACTATAGTTGGCAACATAAATTATCTGGAAGCAGTTGAACCCTCAAACTACCAGTGTGCCCAGGAAATGCAAGCCATGTGTGCAAATCCCTGATCATTGTATGCAAATGACGTAGTTCACTGCTAAACAGAATGCTACTACGATCTGCTGTCATCACTTGACTTGAATCTAATTGCGATTCAGTTAAATTACCATACGATCCATGTTGCGTGATACAAATCATAAATTCCCTTTCATTCGATAGCTTCCCTTTCAGATGTTTAAGTTGCAAACAGGAACTTTCGCCTGTTCTGATGGCTGCACGTTTTACTCTCACGGCGGATGGAGTGTGGAGTAAATTGATCACGCCATAAGTACCGGTAGTCAAGATGGTCCGTGATTATTCAGGCTATCAACATGTTAGGGATGGGAATTATTTGACCGGAACCGTGCCAGTCTTAGATCTCATCTTAAGGTACGCGCACACCTATCTGCAGCAGACATACCGAACGCACCGGATGGATTGGATGTTCGTATTAAATAAGTTGATTCAAATGAACCTACGCATATCTGTCCGCATCGTACGTAACGGATGTCAGCAATGCCAGAAAGTATTCGCGAGGGGGCATTCAATCCGTACAGAGGGATGACATCATTGGGATTTCAAGAAGCAAACAAAAGTTTGGTGCTTTTCAGTCGGTCAACACGAGTGTACCCAAAAGAGTTGGGTTATACCCTAATCCTAAAAAAAAACATGAGATTAATACATACACTAGGATGACCAGTTTCGACCGTCAAGCGATCATCAACAGATCCATTACACTTAGGCTACAAATCTATGTCTGAAAATACGGGTGAAAATATTTACAGTATGTACACTTACTTAGTTGCTGTATTGGTAGTGCAACTTGTCGGTATTTGTTAGTTGTAGTCTACATAATGTTTTAGTGAGATGCTGAAAGTTGTGATAGAACTCCGGAATTTGCCTGTTTTTGGAGTGACTATGTTTTGTTGTGAATGGTCAGTTCTGATTGGAAAGTATTACACAGGCTACGTATCTGGTTAGGAGAGTTGTGCAGTTCGGCAGCGCGCTGTTCACTCGGTGACTAGTAACTCGCGACTGAACTGGTTTGGTATCTCCCAGTGCTGCTTCCCCCCTCCCCGCATTCCTAAATGATGTTTGTGTGCAGGAAGGCCATCATACAGTAACATACACCATATGTCTAGTCTTGGCAAACCACCAAGTACACTTGCACTTGACACAAACAGCATTTAGGAATGCGGGAAGGGGGGAGCAGCCCTGGGAGATACCAAACCAGTTCAGTGGCGAATTACTAGTCACCGAGTGAACAGCGCGCTGCCGAACTGCACAAGTCTCCTAACCAGATTAGTAGCCTATATAATACTTTGCAATCAGAATTGACAATTCGCAACAACCACATAGTCATTCCAAAAACAGGCAAATTCCGGATCTGCATGAGAGACGTCTATCACCAACCAGACGAACGATGCGTGTGCAAGCTTTGTAAGGGTCCTTGCGACAGATACCACGTGAGGACGTGCAAGTGCAGAGAGGTGTCGCTGACGAAATTTTGTGAAAATTAGAAAATATATGGACACCCCTTGGAAAGAGGCATTTCTCATAGAGGAGCTTAGACTGTCGATGTTTCTACCTTCTACACCAAGCTGCCTACTAGACCTGCAACAACCGCATCAGACGAAAACAGAAATCCGGATAGTCATGCGGGAGGAAGACGTGCTATAGCCCCAGTCCGGGCTGTGCGTGTGATCTCTGTGACATATTTTCTGAAAGATGTCATGTGTCAAATGTTAAAGAAAATGTATATAAGTTTATATTAACTGGCATATCTACTTTACATTTTGGCCATTGGCTGCACTCATTAAATTATTAAATTCCGGAGTTCTATCACAACTTTCAGCATCTCACTAAAACATCATATAGACTACAACTAGGGGGCGTGGTGGCTCAGCGGTCTAGCTGTATGCCTCTCACCAAGGCGTTCCGGGTTCGATTCCCGGTCAATGCATGTGAGATTTTCGAAGTGAAATGCCATGTCCTGTGGTTCGGATTCCACGTAAAAAGGAGGTCCCGTGGCTCATGATCTCGAGATTAACGGTCACGTTAAACTACAAGCTTGCTTGCTTGCTTAGACTACAACTAACAAATACCGACAAGTTGCAGTACCAATACTAAATGAAAATCCACAGCCTGCTTCCAGTCTCCGACCGGGTCAGGAATGGAATGAATGAAGACCCCATCTAGCGGCGAGGATATGAATGTGCCGGCTGCCGAGGCCTGACGCACTCCTCTGGGGCAATGATTAAATGAATGATAGATGAAATGAAATGATAGTGGAGAGTGTTGCTGGAATGAAATTTTGACAGGGAAAACCGGAGTACCCGGAGAAAAACCTGCCTGCCTCCGTTTTGTCCAGCACAGATCTCACATGGAGTGACCGGGATTTGAACCACGGACCCAGCGGTGAGAGGCCAGCGTGCTGCCGCCTGAGCCACGGAGGCTTCCCAATACTAAATAAGTGTATATATTGTAAATACAGATCTTTACCTGTATTTTCAGACATGGATTTGTAGCCTATGTGTAAGGGATCTGATGATCGCTTGACGATCGAAACTGCTCATCCTAGTGTATTTATTAATCGCATATATTTTTTTCAGGATTAGGACGTAACCCAACTCTTTTGGGTACATTCGTGTTGACCGACTGAAAAGCACCAAACTTTTGTTTACTAAGGCAACACTGAAAAATAGCTTCAAACCCCGTCATAAGATTTCAAGAAATGTGTGCACTCTCTCACGCCGATATTACAGTAAGATCCATCTCAAAATGACGGAACATCGCAGGTGCCGTGTGGCGGCTGGACCACTGTATATTGCAGCGTGTCGAGCAAGGCATTGGCACTAGTATTAGCGTAGCGCCCAACTAGTTCAACACGTTTACACTTTTTAACGTATTTAATAATCATCATTACTTACATGAATTTCAGAGTAGTTGATGGAAATGCTGTCCTTCGTTTTCTAAACAAACGTTGCACTAACGTAGGAAGTTTTGGTACACTCACTGTAATTCATCCTCACTGATATTTAGTATCAGTGCAGTTATTTTGTTCTCGAGAACCTCCAGAGTACGCGGATTGTTTCTGTACATTGTTGGTTAGTTGGTTCCTTAGTTTTGGGGCTGCGACAACACGGTCATGTAGCCCCGTGTACTTTGTATGTGTGTAGAATCTGTCTGATAACCGGTGTTAATTGTGATGACTGTATTAGTGTGTGTCATCAGTTTTTAATTCAAGTAAGGACTGCAGACATTGAATTTCAAGCAGTTCCCAATTTGCCGCCAAACGCAACCGTCAACGACTACTAATTCAGAATTTGGCTACTAGACGCCTCGGCAGTCGGCTCCCGGCGACGAACGTAGGAACATAATTAGAGCGTTGTGTAACCTATAATTAATTTAGCTTCACACAGGTGTAATTAGTGGAAGGTTCTTTAACATGCCATAAATCTATGACATGGGACCGCCGGCTTTACTTCCCCTCCGAAGGAAGGCATACTGAGGGATTTTTAACGCTCTTAAAAATCCGACGACTTCGGCCGGGTTTGAACCCGCGATCTTGGGCATAGAAGCTCAGCATGCTACCAACTACGCCACCGAAGCCGCTTCTGTACATTGTGTTTGAGGTTCCCCCACAAGTAAAAATCGCATGGCGCTGAAACTTACCAACATATTTACTGTAAGACTTCTTCTTGAGAAGATAAGTTTCCACTAGGAAAATTCGTTGTTTTGTTCTGTACCTAACCATATTCACGGGATACGAGAAAGGTTACAATACTTCTCAGCAAACCTTAACTATCTCAACTAAGGTATCTTGCCAACTGCGTATGTAATCAATGCTATGGCAGCATCTGGTACTTCCCGACCCACTGATTTGTAATCGGTAGATGCCGTAAATCATCGCTCTACGCCCGTCACACGACCCCGGCGAGGTTTCGTTCTATAGAGAAGGACCTCCCTTTTAACACACTTTTATGTACAAAATGTAGCGGCTTCAGTGGCCTTGATGGTATGCTGAACTGCTATGCCTAAGATCGCGGGTTCAAACCTGGCCGAAGTCGTCGTATTTTTTAAGAGCGTTATAATCCTTCTGTGTGCCTTCCCTCGGAGGGGAAGTAAAACCGGAGGGCCCATGTCATAGATTTATGGCTTGTAAAAGAACCTACCACTACATTGGTAGTGTGTAACTAAATTTGTAGGTTATTTGGCTAGAAACGCTCTATCAAGTTCCAACGTTCGTCTCTGGGTGTCAGTGATGCCTGGTAGCCAAAGTTGGAACTACTTGAAATTGAAATTTCCCAGTTTCATTCATCTTCATTCATTTCATCTCATCCACATGCGACAGTTCTTGTAGCTCACCCCATTTATTTTATGTATTCAGTAGTGGCGAAGTTAGGGCTCATGGCCCTCTCTTACATTTAACCACGTGATATGGTATCAGTACATATGAGACAATTTTGGAAATACAAAAAATTATTATGATGATCACTAAGGAGTAAATTAATTATGGTAATAGTCTACTAATATTAATGAAAAAAGCACATGATTAATGACAGTAATAATTATAACAATACTAATAATAATAATAATAATAATAATAATAATAATAATAATCACAATGTCACAGACCTTTCTATAATATCCTAGATATAATCCTAGCTCAGTCCTGTCATCCATCACCATTCACACGGGGCAATCAGCAGTATTCAACAGGTAATCTCGGCATGCGGCCATAAATTTCTTTATTGCTGTGGAATTTCTGGTATCGGCAGGAGTTGAATTCCATAGTCGAGACCCAGCTACAGCAAAAGAGCGGTTGAACATGGATGAGTGGTTGATGGGGATGGCGAGGGAAGAGCCAGATCGAGTGCTTCGATTATGATATGAGGACAAGTAACTCAATTTAGATTACATGTACGTGGGGATGTTTTCATGCAGAAATCGATAGATGGATGTCAACAAGTGAAATTTACGGCGTTCATCAGGTTTAAGCCAAGAAAGGGCACGGTAGCTTGGGGTTATGTGGGCATCGTATCTTAGATTGAAAGCAAACCGAAGACAAGAGTTCAATGCTTGTTGAAGTTTCACTGTTAGTCCATGAGTCGCGTCAACGAGAACGATGTCACAGTAGTCTAGAATTGGTAGTATTAGTGTCTGGATGAGTTTAATCTTAATGTCTAGTGGTAAAATGTTCTTATGGCGCACGAGTGGGTGAAGGGATGCGTATATCTTTTTATATGTATGTCTTATATGTGGTGACCAGTCGTGAGTTTCAGTTAAGGTTAACCCAAGGTTCCTTACTTATTTACTAAAGGGGATGGTGATGGAATTCATTGTTACTAGTGGCACAATGTAGTTATGGGTGTCCGCATAGAAGTAGCTACAAACTCTGGCGAGCCGAACATGTCCTCGGACACTCGCGGCACTATATGCCATACACTAAATAAATAAACAAAGAAAGAAAGAAAGAAAGAAAGAAAGAAAGAAAGAAAGAAAGAAATGTACAAAATATTTGTTTTCTCATCGACTGTGATTGGGCACAATTTGTGTAGACCAACTGAAGAGCTTTCTTTAATAGAACTAGGCAACGATGAAAAATGGCATCTAACACATCAATTTTCACCGTTAGATTATAGTGTCTGACCACCGACAAATATCGCCTTAGGTCGTATTGAACTAGTAGTCATAAGTAGGACATAGTGTATCTGGGGCTAGGATTTCCCCACTTCCTTGATAGGTTCTGGCAACATTCCGCGGTGTACTCTCTACTAATAATTATAGGCTATAGAGATATTTCCAACTTGCTATGGAACTACTGACAATATTGAGTAGTGATGAGAGATAGCGACGCTGGTTAAATAAGCTAAACTTAACGACCGATGGATACTAATAATACTAATGTTATTTGTTTTTAACATCTCCGGCATTTAGAGACGTCAGGTGCCGGAATTTTGCCCCGAAGGGGATCTTTAACGTGCCAGTAAATCTACTGACATGGATCCCTCGCATTTGCGTACCCTCAAATGCCAGCTGACTGCGCCAGGATTCGATCCTGCAACCTTGGGAACAGCAAGCGAGAACGTTACCGCTGAGCCACGCAGCCAGCCGCGACGACCAGGGGAGCACGTCGTGCTGACCGCGTGTCACGTCGCGATCTCCAGGTCATATGACAGGTCGTGAGTAATAGTCGTTTGATACGTTGGGCTGTGGACACACAAGGTTTTTAGTGTTTTTATTACGAAATCTAAGGGCCTCCGTGACGTAGGCGGCAGCACGCCGGCCTCTCCTCGCTGGACCCGTGGTACAAATCCCGGTCACTCCATGTGAGATTTGTGCTGGACAAAGAGGGGGCAGACAGGTTTTCCTCCGGGTACTCCGGTTTTCCCTGTCACAATTTCATTCCAGCAACACTCTCCACTATCATTTCATTTAATCATTGCCTCAGGGGAGTGCCACAGGCTTCGGCAACCGGCACAGTTCATATCCTCGCCGCTAGATGGGGGCTTCATTCATTCCATTCCCTGACCCGGTCGGTCGACTGGAAGCAGGCTGTGGATTTGTCATTACGAATTCTACTGGGAGAGTTTACCGCATTTAAAAATCGTAAGCGTCAATCGCCTGTGTCGTACTTCACGAACTTGGGTTGAAGAGGCAGACGAGCAGCTAACCTGAGCCCACATGTGTCTGTTGTATTTGTTGCTTCATTTTAGGGTCATGGGCATCGTGGTCATTTAGCCCCATGTAAATGGATGTGTGTAGAAACCTGGTAACTTGTGTTATTGTGGTAGGGTTTGTATTTGGAATTTAGGCGAGGATTAAAAAGGAGGTGACCATGGCCATAAATTAGAAACCATCCTGGCATTTGCCTGGAGTAGAAGTGCGAAACCACGGAAAACCATCTCCAAGATGGCTGCGGTTGGATTCAAACCCACCTCTTGTCAGTTTTACCTCATGAGGCTGAGTGTACCCCATTCCAGGCCTCAGTCCAGAATTAACAGGGGAGTTTGTAGTTTAATGTGACCGTTAAACTCTAGATCAAGAGCCACGGGACCTTCCTTTTACGTGGAATCCGAACCCCAGGACATGGCATTTCATTTCGATAATCTCACATGTATTGATCGGTAATCGAAACCAGTCCGCCTTGGTGAGAGGCATACAGCCACCAGAATTAACAACCTTGAATGCTAACCACTACACCACGAATGGTAATCTTTCAGTTACCGTACACATTACTAGAGTTGGTAGTAGAACTATTCTTCCCCAAGCGCTATAATGAAATGTTGGTTGGTTCCTCAGTTGAGGGGGTGCGACAAGGCGGTCATGTAGCCCCGTGTGGGCTACTTTGGGTGTGTGTGGAATCTGTCTGATAACCGATGTTAAGTGTGATGGCTGTATTAGTGTGTGTTATCTGTTTTTAATTCAAGTAAGGACTGAAGACATTCGATTTTCAAGTAGTTCCAACTTTTGCTACCAAACGCCACCGTCAACGACCAACTAGTTCTGAACTCGGTTACTAGATGCCACCGCAGTCGGTTCCTGGTGACTAACGTTGGAACCTAAGAGCGTTAGTCAAATCTAACCTATAATTTAGCTTCACACAAGTGTAATTAGTGGAAGTTTCTTTATCATGCCATAAATATATGACAAGGGGCCGCCGTTCTCTTGTTTCAGACATGCTCCGCTACATGCAGCATCTGACCAGCACCTATCCTAACTTGGTCGAGATACTAACCATCGGCCAGTCCTCCAGAGGTCTGCCCTTAAAGGTCGCCAAGGTCTCTACAGGAGGTAATTTGGACAAGGACGGCCATCCCAAGCCTGCCATCTGGATCGACGGTGGTAAGTAGACCTGCAGGATATTATAATGAAATCTTCATCCACAGGTCATCAATATCCCCTTGCAGTGTATGGAATACTCGACCACTGAATAAGTTGTATTGCAATTAAGCCTATTGCTCGAATCCAAGCTCCGTGAACCTGAGAGGAATGTGGATCGTGGACGATGAGGAGTGTTAACGGGGGTTCCCGGTCCGTGCGTACTAACAGAACCAAATTCATTGGTTGGTGACTCACTCACCGATTCGCAACACCACAGTGGTTTGGGCAACGGCCCTATGTTAGTAGTGTTGGAATGGACAGGAATTTCAGATAACACGGCGGGCTGTTGACAGGCCCTCTCTTCCTGCCTCCCGCGACACTTCACCCCGCAAGTTCACAGAGCTTGGAACCGAGCAGGTAGTTTCCTCGGTGGATCAATGGTAGTGCATCCCACCTTTTAGTCCAAGGTTACAGGTTCGATTCCCGACCGAAGGAGTCGGATTTCTGAAAGAAGGGAATATCCATGCCGCTGTGAGTCGTACGCTGTTGTCTCGTAAACATAACCTCTCGTATTATATTTGATGATTGCAAGACTTCAATGAAGAGAAAAGGCATTGGAAGTGGCCAAGTTTTGGGCAAAAATAATATAACTGTAAAATATGTATATTTCTGATACGAGAATAAATTACAATACAAAATGAATAGATTAATATCATTATTTCGATGTTTGGGAAAAGTGTACACAGCAGCCCCACAATAATCAGAATTGAGCTTTGCGATAAATTACGATATTTTTTTCCATTTTATAATGCATGCATTTTCTCAACTGTAGTGCATTTATTTATTATTCTTATTATTATTATTATTATTATTATTATTATTATTTATTCATTTGTTTATTTATTTATTTATTTATTTATTTATTTATTTATTTATTTATTTATTTATTTATTTATTTATTTATTTATTTATTTATTATTATTATTAGTTCATTAACTTCCGAGGTCTAGTTATGAGAATGAATTCAACACAAAGAAAGACTTTACAAAACTTACCAGATCACAGTAAGTACTGGAAATGTTCTCCATCACACGCCTATACGCGTTCGAGCGTGAATGATGTTAACTCTGCAATTTCAGTCTCTTCCTGCTCTGCAAATCCATTCTGTGTTTGACACGTTATATATACACTCTTTTGTCTATTAAATCACAAAATAAAAAAAGATACGAGCCTTACAGTAGTCGCATATGATGTGTAACATCTGACATGTTATTCTACTCGTATACTACACAGCTTGGACATTCTTAAAATGTTAATTTACACTCCAATTTCATACTGGTACTATGATGAATGTGTAGATTGAATTGGAGATATGCTACTGTCACATTTGTGGCGCAACGGTCAAGCTGTTAGTCTCTCACCGAGGTAGACCGGGTTTGATTCCCGGTCAATACATGTGACATTTTTGAATTGAAATGCCATGTCCTGTGGTTCGCATTCCACGTAAAAGGGAGGTACCGTGGATCATGATCGTGAGATTAACGGACACGCAAAACTACAAGCTTCCTTCCTTTTACATTAATAATTCATAATAACAAAGTGACACACAACGTCGACAGGACTCTCAAATACTGTGAGCACATTCCTCAGTAACTATATCATTCATTATTCTCAAGGCTCTCATACAGTTCGTCGTAAACAATCAAAACATGGCTTCCTACAATCATGAAATGACCTAGTCTCACATATGATGAAAATACAGCTTTTATTCCACTCATATAACAACATTCTGTTATGCATTTAATATTTGACTACTCACCCACAGCTTGACAATAATGCCGCTTACTTAAATGTTATTTGTCGTCTTTGTCCTACCCCATGTGATATTCAACCTTGAACGTGAAGCTTCATAAACTGCTCAATGACAAATGAAAGTCGGTGAAACATTTGCCACTGTGCTCGTCAAACCAGTGCCTGTTAAATTCACTGCCTACTGTATTGCCATAACATTCTCGCGCTACAGAGCACACACTACCTTGTTTCCAATACACACATTTTCAATTGTACATCCAGCTGGCAGTGCGTCTTCACTTCCGTCCGATCCACTTCCGTTCGATCCACTTCCGCCCGATTCACTTCCGTCCCATTTTTCTGGCAGTGCGTCTTCACTTCCGTCCGATCCACTTCCGTTCGATCCACTTCCGTCCGATTCACTCCCGTCCCCAATTTTCAAAATCACTCCCACAAAACTATCCAGCAACCGAGCGGAAAGATGTTACACATCAAAAATCGTTCCCACTTTGGATCTCGCGCACTAGGAATCTGATTACGAAGGGTCCTTAATCTTCCATCAAATTAAAGTATTCATACATTTCACACAAAAACACTGTTCGATGGCCATTTAACTTGCTACCACAAAAAAGCAAACAAGGAATGAAGAATACTTCTAACTCGCAGCGTAGCTGTGCTCGTTAAATCGTGCACCACGGCCGCGAGGCCTGCTGTGCAACGTCTGGAGATTGGAGGTTCGAATCCCGGCGCTAACAATGGCTAAACTGAGTGTGTCTTCTTCCGGGATTTTCCACGTTTTCTCCGAGCAAATGCCGGGATAGTACCTTATTTCAAGTCCCATTCCCGACGCTAATAATTACAGCTTCACATTCTACTACACTCGCCACATCAACACAGGTTATCAGACAAATTGAACACACACCCAAGTACACGAGGCTTGCGACATCTCATCAGAGCTCTGCCAACTCGACATACCCCCGGAGGAATGTATAGGGTCGCTTTCTTTTGCTCTAGATATTTTTATCTTTCCACTTGGAATGCTCAATAACACCTTACTTGCCGTTTGACTTCACTTGGCACCTTTATCTGTTCAAGGAATAAGATCATCGACTTGTGCAGCGAGACTCCTCGCGTGTCCAAAACGAACAGAAAAAGAGAATCTTGCAGAACAGGCTAGCAGTGTATTATTATTTAATCTCTATGGAGAGCATAGTCCTTTAAACAGCCGAGATTAAAGGAGGCCGCATTGCCTGAGGGGCATAACTACTGCACATAGATAGGTTTCACGGATCCAGAATATCTAGGTCACCCTCAGAAAGTAAAGTAGTAATAATAATAATAATAATAATAATCTCTACTCAGTATAAAACAAAGTCCCCGATTCTTGGATGTCACGGGTAATCTCGAGAATCACCGGATGGATCTTGATGCGGTTTTCGCCATTCTGTAAAGGAGTTCTCGAGGAAGGTTTCTGTAGAAAAACATTCATTTATGTCCAAAGAAAGTCGAGCAGTAACGATTTCAGTGAATCGAGTCTATGAAATACCTGCCGTCCGTGCGTCTTTTAAGCTTACGCTGAGTAAACCGTTAAAAATATCAATATTGGCCCTACTATGAGTGTAAGAATCGTTCAGCATGAAACGTTCTACAAAGATAGCATAGCCTATCTCTATCTTTAATACATCGCCCACTAAAAGTATGTTCACGTTTTTATTTATTCCAACAATCTCCATTGAGTGGAAATTTAAATTACTAGCTTCGGAGCGAGTTTAAGATCTAGCGAGCGAGCTTCGGCCATCTGTCGAGTCGTGCCAAGGTAAACACTTCAGAGAAGAGTATTTATGTTTGGAGTTTCACTATTCACCTCGGCTTTTCTGAATTGCGTCCGGGACCTGCCGACCGTGCGCCTTTTAAACTTTCGCTGGGTAAACCGTTAAATATACCAAGCGAAGCCGGGGTGGGTTGGTAGTAATAACAATAATGTTATTGGTTTCACGTCCCTTTTAACTACTGCGGCTTTTACAGACTGCGGGGAGCCGGAAATTTGCCCCGAAGGAGATCTTTAACGTGCCAATGAATATACTGACGACTCCCTCCTATTTGCGCACACTCAAATGCCAACTGACTGTGCCAGAATTCGATCCTCAAACCTTGGGCACAGTAAGCTATAACGTTACCGCTACATGACGCAGCCAGTCCTAGTAATAGTAGTCGTAGTAGCAGTTGTTGTTGTTGTTGTTAATAGTTGCGTCGTTCGGGGGCAAATAACCCCTTAGGGTTAAATAATAATGATGATAACATTCCCTTTCATCCTTGGGGACACTTCCTGGTGTAGCGGCTAGCATTCTTTACTGACACCCCGGAGGTCCGGGTTTGATTCTCAGTGCTCACAAAAAATGTAATTCTGGTCTGAGGGCTTGAACGGGGTACATTCAGCCTCGTGAGGCAAAACTGAGAAGAGGTAGGTTCGATTCTCGCGGAAATAGTTTTCCGTGGTTTCCCAATTCTACTCCAGACAAATGCCGGGATGGTTCTTACTTTGAGGCCACGGTCGCCTCCTTCCCAATCCTCATCTGAATTACAAATGCACACATCAATACAGCAATCACAATAACACAGGTTATCAGACAAACCCCCCCACCCCCACACACACACACCCAAGTACTCGGGGCAAAATAACCACAATGCCCAAAGCTCTCAAATAAAACAACAACAACAACAACTCTTCATTAATGTTACCGGTGATTTCACTATTGACCCCTTGCTTGAACTTAAACATTTTGACACAACCTGGTGAAGATATTTGCATATAAATAGGTCTTCCATTGAATCTTGCTCGACTGACATGAGAACCCTTATACTGGCTTTTCAGCAAACGCCACGCCGGATTTTACAGTTATACTTAGGACAAGCAAGGAAGGTTGTGGTTGTTGTTGTTAATTCACCTTAGGGGCTTGGGATACCTTGGTAATCAGCCCCGTGTAATTGGGGTGTATGTTAAATCTGTCAGATAACCTGTATTTATGTGAGAACAGTAGTAGTGTGTGTAGCTGCATCAGGGACAGGGATGAGGTAGGCGCCCAGGAACTTGAAATTAGGTACTATCCCGACATTTAACTGGAGAGAGTGTGAAAAAAAACGGAGGAAGCCCTCATTTAGGATAGCCACTGTCAATGTCAGGATTTGAACCTAGCATCTCTGGACTTACTGCAGCTGGCCTCGTGGTCATGATGCACTATTTAACGAGCATTGCTACACCGCAGGAAGTAAGTAAGGAGTAGCAAACTTAACTCGCGGTTTCAAGAAGTAGAAATGGATCTTTTTAATACTGGTACTAAAGTGCAGAAGCGTTGAACATTCCGTGATGGTCAGGGTCAGTTCTAGAATTTATAATTATCCCGGGGTACAATCTCGGAGTCTCTGGAAACAGGAGAGACAGCTGTGGCAGAAGTGGGTGGAGGAGTCTATTGATAACTTGACTATGAAACACTCACCAGGGGGTCAACCTTAACTGTCACCCCTAGGTCTGGATTCGATCCAACCCTTTATAAAAATGTTAATTCGGGTCTGTGGATTGCAACAAGGTTTCCTTTGCCACGTGAGGCTTGCGACATCATGGTCATGTAGCCCCGTGTACTTGGATGTGTGAAGATCTTGTATGGTAACCTGTGATTTTGTGGTATCTGTAGTAGTGTGTGTATTTGTAATCGAGGTTAAGATTGGGAACGAGGCGGGCGTGGTCTTAAGTTAGAGACTATCCCGGCTTTCGCCTGGAGTAGAAGGGGGGAAATCACAGAAAACCACTTGTACGATGGCTTAAGTAGGAATTAGGACTGGTACTCTAATCGAATAATTTCAGTTATCGAATAAACGATTAATTGAAGCAGAAAATCGATAAATTTCAGCAACATGATTAATCGATTGTACGTTATTCGACTTGCCGTTTAATCGATTAATCGGTTGGTTCAATACTGATTAATTGTTTTGTCGATTAATCGATGAACCTCGCTCCTTTAACTACACTCTCACAGAGGCATTCAATTAATTAAAATAATTTGTGTTCATGTATTTTCAAATAATGTACCTTCTTTGAAAAACTAGGCCAAAACAAAGTAAAACAAACACTTTCCTGTTCTAAGTTGTAAACATTGAAGAAGAATTCAAAATCTTTGCTGAAAACTCCTCGTTTTCTTTTTTCGAAACCCTTCCCAATTTGATTGATATTTGTCCTTCCACTGTCACTGACTCTTATTGGGTTGTTGGTAACATAAACAAGGAAGAACATTTTGTATATTTAGGTAAAAGGTAATTTTTATAGACTTCTATACATCATTCCAAAAATAAGCGTAACCCAACTTAAGTAATGACCTCTCATTTAAACTTCCTTTCTTATCTCGTGTCTACTAATCAATATATCGATTCTTCGGTTAGTCGATTAATCAATTGAACGGCCGGTCAATTAATCGTTTTCGATTAATTTCAAATCATTCAATTAATGGATGAAGCATTACCATAACCTAACATTTATAAGAATCGCATGGGATAAGTCGGGGGAGTGTAGACGGCATGACAGGGCTTTCAACACTACCGGTGGTGCTTCCTGTAGTTGTATATTGCGCATACCATCGCCGAATGGCGTGTGCACTCGGTACATCTTTGTTTAACTTCCTTTTGAAGTGTCGCTGCATTGTTATGTTCCTTGTGATCATGTTGTGACAAACTGATACGAAGGAAGGAAGATTGTAGTTTTACGTGACCGTGAATCTTGTGATTATGAGCCACGGGACCTCCTTTTTACGTGGAATCCGAACCACAGGACATGGCATTTCACTTCGAAAATCTCACATGCACTGACCGGGAATCGAACCCGGACCGCCTTGGTGAGAGGCATACAGCGAGACCGCTGAGCCACCACGCCCCTCAAACTGATACGAATTAAATTCAAGCGTCTGTCACCATCCTTACTAACTGCTGCGCTCTCGCGACAGAAAGCCGAAACCCGGCTGCAAGAAAACAAAATATGATGAGTTTTACCATCGCCGTCTATAATTTATTCACAAATGTGAGATTTTCGAATTGAAATACCATGCCCTGTGGTTCGGATTCCACGTAAAACGGAGGTCCCGTGGCTTATGATCGCGAGATTAACGGTCACGTTAAACTACAAGCTTCCTTTTTATAATTCACAAGCTGTGATGTTGGTAGAATTGGCAACGTTTAGTGGAGTCCGTAAGTTCTATACACACGTAAGACCACATGCTAAGATTTTTTCATAAATATCGTTTATTTTGATATGACAGCATCTAAAAGCAGTTCGTACTAACTATTTCAATACCCGTGAAATTCCTCGTGGTATATCAGACCTGCTGAAAGTTGTAGAAGTGAGTATTTCCCGTATTAAGTTACATGTGTATAATACCTACTAATGAATTTATCCAACAAATTCTTCACTAATATTTCATTAAACTATTTCAGAGGGGCAGATGACCTCGTAGTTCCGCCCCTTAAAACAACAATAACTAACTAACTAACTAAACTATTTCAGATGCCTTTGAAGTGTTGTGTGCTTGACTGTAAGTCAAATTATGGCAGCACTATTAAATTAACTGGTTATATCACTACGTTTTGATCACTACAGCGAGGTGGACTTTCAGTTCCTAGTAATTTAGTTTTGGTATATATATTCATGTGACCTCTATATTCCAGTACATTATGAACTGTACTCAGTTGGCAAGTGCCTTTAGATAGATTTAATGAGAAAGCTACCAATTTTTTAATTAAGTGATCAGTGGAGCATTATTACTAGACTGTCAGCATTAAGCTTGGAGGCCTATTGTGACTATGATGAGTGCATGTGTGGACAAAAAGTGAAGAATTTTTTATCAAAGGCAGTCTCTAAGTTCGTAATAATAGTCTTAAATATTTTTTCTGAGCGTGTCAATGACGGCAGTGAGTTTAGCAGCATTAAAAGGAAACTTCAGACATTGAGACATTGAGGTACAATACAGCCTTTTATTATTGCCTTATCGGGAATCGACAGTACATAGCATGATAATATGTATCCTTTATTTGTGATATTTGAGTGTAGATTTAGCGGACGTTATGTTCTGTTGTATTTTCGGTAACATTTTGGGTCAAAATCTATGTTTTTACGAAGTGTTAGCAATTACCATGTGCTTGCGCTAGGCCTCCCAGATGACAGATGGGCGGTGTTGCCAAACCTTATAACACGGCTTGAGAATTGTAGACGGCAATGGTTTTACTCGTACAGACAGTATGACTGTAAAGTTTGCTAACTATACGTCAAAAAATACCTAATTACAGTAAATATGTGTAACCACTTCGATCATAATAACCTGTACATATATTCCAAAATATCGTTACGTGAAACTTTTTTTTGGAGGTTATCTGCTTATATTTTGTAATCACGTACCGTACGATGGTGATGACACAGCTCTGATATGGTATTGTTTCAGGTATGCATGCCAGGGAGTGGATCTCCCCCGCAGTGGCCATGTACACCCTCAAGCAGCTGGTGGAGAACTTTAAGGTAAACAAGAAGATCGTGGAGGCTGCAGATTGGTACATCCTGCCTGTAGTCAACCCTGATGGCTACGAGTACACCCACACCACGGACAGACTCTGGAGGAAAACACTGTCCAACTATGAGAGCGACAGTGACGAGAAGTATTCAAGGTTCATGTGGCCAGACTCGTGTGAAGGTAACCACATCCATAATCAAATATGGTAGAATAGCTCACTGGGCTACTCGCATATCATCGTTTAAGTTCTCTGTTCGCCACATTCGTGGGACTGACAATGTGATTGCTGATTGTTTGAGTAGGATGTACAATGATGATCCTAAATATGAAATTTAAGTGAAGGAAAGATAAAACGCAGACTTGAAACTTAACATTTATAATGTAAATCTGTCTAATTGTCCCATGTTATTCGGGGACGGTTCTGTAAATCAAAAATAAGATCATGTTCTTTGTGAAATACTTAGGAAACTTGAAAATGAGGAAGTCATTAAACCATATCCAGTGAGAAATTGTACATTGTGTTGTTTGGCTCTTCACGATAGAACACCTAAGATTGTATTGCCATCTGTCTTGATTGAGGAAATATTTAAATACTTTCATGAAACTCCTGTTGGGGGGCATTTAGGGGTCTTCAAAACAAGATAAAACATTAGACAAAATTGTATCTGGAAGGGAATGGATAATGACATTAGAAGACTTGTCAATTTTACCGTATGTAGTTTTGCTAAACCGTCCACGAATACTTAAGTGGGGTTGTTGTCGTCTCAAGTTGCTAAGAAACTCATGGAAAGATTGTTCATAGATATTGTTGGCCCGATGCCGTTGTCGAAGTAGGGACCGGTTCGTATTAGCTTGTACTGATGTTTTTTCCCGTTTCAACTGGATTTTTCCTACTCGATCAGCAACGACTTAAACTGTAATCAAAATGTATCAATCAAATTTCTGCTTCCTTCGGACCATGTCAGTTCTTAGTAACGGACAACGCATTTCATTTAGGCTATTTCGTAATTTCCCATTTGAACTTTCTATTTGTCACGTAACGTCAACAGCCTATTCGTGCGCGGAGAGGGTTAAACGAAATCTTTGTGCAGCATTAATTGCTTTTCATCATAAAGATCACAACGCAATGTCCTAACCACTAGACGATCACGAGAAAGTCTAAAACTCAGTGACTTTGAAACAATAGAACGAGTCAAACAAAGCCCGCTTCCTCAAAAATGCACTGAGAGTGGGAAAAGCAGCACCAACAAGAATGGTCTATAGACTAATAAAGGAGACCTACTACGCAGAAGACCTAAGGACCCAACTGCTTCTACCAGCTACAGAACATTACTTTAAACATCTGGAGAGGAGGAAAGCCAAAAGCGAAGATATAGATCCGGACTTCTGCGCTACAAGCGCCATGGTGGACAGGAACTGGATGAAGGAAAACCAGGAACTGAGACATGACGTGACGAGACACGCCATCCACGGTTTTCATCACAGAGTGTGTGCAACAAAATCGTACCATAACCCAAGCGAAAGCTGTGTATGTGAGCTGTGTGACCAGAAATGTGACAGGTACCACCTATCAAAGTGCTCCAAAAGAACATTATCATTGACTGAGTACAGTAAGATGTAAATTCTCTTCTTTTGGCCTTTCGGCTGCAATAAATTCTTATTATCATAAAGATCACAGGTTATTGGACAGCTGCATCCCATGGTTAACATATTCATTTAACACTGCGGTACATGAATTACACCGTACTACTCCTTTCAATTTAATGTTTTCATTTGTAACAAGTTCTCCTATCGCTATTTACAACTTTTAGCACGAGCCTTCCTCACAAGGTGGCGTAGCGTACCATAATTTTAGTTCACGTAAGTAGGAGACTTCGCCAACAGATGACGCGGAGGTACGTTTCCAATATACTTCTTATAAAAGATCAAAGTATTTTCCATTTAAATAATGTTTGTAATTCTACACCAGTATTGTAACGTATCAAAATACATTATTACCGAGTTTGAAGATCGGCGGTTCTATTCTCGGAACGGACAGTGGTCATCCTGAATGTGTTTCTCCCATGAGACTCGACACTCACTCTAGATAAAATGTCGGAATAGTCACAGCTACACACACATTGAGTACAGTTATCATAATAGCACATGTTGATATAGGAGCCTAATTCGGCTCCGAACTTCCCAAATATCTGGATCGCCTGTAAAACAAAGTGTGCCGTTTACAATGGTGTTGCAAAAGGACTGTATTACCAAAAAAATGGAGTATTTCAAATTATTGCTGTTAATTCTCCTCAGTGGCAGTGATTACGGAAGATGGAGATAGATCCTTCTAGGCCTCTATCTTCGATATTCTTTAAAACCACTGTGTCTAAGGAGAAAGATCTCCAAAATTCCGCGAGGAGTCCCGGAATAGTTCCACGTGCTCCCACCATCAAAACAATTATTGATATTTCGTCCAGGTTGTACATCTTCCGGTAATAATGAACTGTAGGATCGTACAGTGGCGTACCAAGGGGGGTGAGAACGGGGCGGCCGTAAAGGAATGGAAGCGCCAAAATCCAAATTAAAAAACATATTGTTTTACCTTAAGAAAAAATATTTTTATTTCAGGAAAAATATACGGTTTTAATGGTCAAATTTTCTGTATTACTTTGCTAAATACTGCAGTGATATTATTTAGAAATGAAGTAAACGATTCGTTTTAAACTATTTATAAAGAATACGAAATAGTTCGTGGGCGCCGAAATGTTTACGGTGTACGGGCGAACAGAGCGCCTGACAATGAGCCGGAATCAGAGCGGTAATGGAGAAGGGATGCGTGGTTGATGACGGAGCCGGCCGGCGCAGGGTGGGGGCATCAAGTCACAACAGAATTTAGGATTGCTAGTTTTCTAGTCATTAGCAAAAAAATATTAGATTAAATTCTCTAAAACAATAAAAAAAAAGACAACAACAGTGTTTCCTCTCTATTACGTTTGCTATTGACTGAAGCAATTTTAACCTAGAATCATTATTGATCAATACCAAGAATCATAATTGATAATAGTAAAAGGTAATTTGTTTCATTGTATACTCAGTTTCCATTATGAAACGACACAAGGCAAGTGGGGCTCAAAATAGACAACTGAAACAGCAACGTACCAAAGCACTTGATAGTTCGAACTCGTTTATGACAGCTTTTATATAAGGATCACTGAACTCTGAAAACAATGAATATCAGAAAGAATGTGAATTTGACAGCATCAACCTAAGCCTTCATATTAATGAATCAAATATTACAGTAGTTAACGAATTGGCTCAATACGATGATCTTGATGGTACGATTCAAATCTCTCAATCCAACTCTTGGAATCAAGTGCAACTTTTTGGAACAGTTCAGCAAGTGTATGCATTTTTCCCTAGTTCGACTCACAGGTGGAGTGTCCTCAAGGAACATGTTGCCTATTGGTCAAGGGCCACTGCGATACAAGATGGAGTTCTAAAGCAGAGGCCGTGAAAGCCTTATCATCTCAGATGGAGTGCTTCATGCTCTAGACAAATTGAGAGACACTACAACTGAAACCGTCCATACCAGACAGGGTGCAGCGCTGTTAATTAATGCAATAGAAAGATTTGACTTTGTAACTCTGCTATTTTTCTGGGCTGAGGTACTTACAAAAATTGACCGAACACAGAAACTTTGCAAATCGAAGGCATTTCGTTCACTTAAGTAATAACTTGTCTACAAGCTTTCCAAGATCAGCTTAATATGTGGAGAGAAACCCTTCCAGTTGATGTTAGGCCTATATCAAAAGCTACTAAGAAGTGTGAGGAATGGGCAGAACCCACGGAACGAAGACAAAGAGTGGAGCGGAAAATGCAAGGGGAATCCACTGATGATGTTGGACTTTCCTGGAAAGATGAAGTAAAGCGGAGCACACTAGAGATCTTAGATAAACTTATTCGTGAGTTAAGTGAACTGTTCGCCAATATCAAGGAACTGGATGAACGTTTTGGCTTCCTCTGTAATTTTGATGGATACACTCATAACGAAGCCCCAAATGAAGACGTTTTGAACACTATAAAGAGGGAATGTTTCGAACTTGCAGAGAAGTACCCTGAAGATTTGAACGGAGAAGAACTCTTTGAAGATATTAAAGATGTCATAGTTTTATTACTAAGATCAAAGACAAATAATGAAAAGATCGACATGAAACCCAAAGATATTTTGTTATATTTAGGTCTTATTTGGGGTTAGAGGCATACAGTAACTTGATCATCGCTTTCAAACTACTTTTAACGATTCAAGTGTCTGTGGCATCTTGTGAACGATCTTTTAGTAAGCTGAAGCTTATTAAAAATTACTTAAGATCCACAATGACGTAAGAAAGACTACCGCAAATAATTTAGCATATTTATCAATTGAACGTGATGTGGCTGCTACTATAGACTTCAACTCTATTATTAATAAGTTTGCATCCATCAAGTCTAGGAAGGCACATTTTAAAATTTTTGTTATGACTCTGAAACTTCTTTTCTCTTTATTTTTATTTATTTTTTATTATTTTTCAAACAAACTAACCTTTATTACTTACAGTTTTAGTTTTTCATATTTTTCTCTTTATAATGTGTTAAAGTAACGTACTACTTATTAAAAATACATATTTATGAACATTAAACTGTGTTTAAATTAAACTTATTGATCATTGAACCGTTTATTAGTGTTGTGGGCGACTAGGATCTAGTTGGCCCCGGACGCCAAGTAGCCACTGGGATCGTATATTCGAAGTTTTTCTACATCTGCACGCTGCCCACTGTAGCTCTCAAAGCGGACAGTTGGATCTGCAATGCGTAGGGGTGATGTTTTTTCGCAAATGCGATAAAGCGCGAAATGCTCATAATGGCTTGTACTCTTGTATTTTCACTTTTCACGACCTGTAAACCACGTTTAAATGTGTTTTTGAGAAAGCGACAAAATGCGAAAATTATACCAAAATGCTACACAAATAGGAAATCTACGATTTTGTTTTAATATAAATATTTTATTTTCCTTCTTTTTTATATGGAAACTTCGAGTGAGGAGTTTGTACACCTTTTAAATGTTTATGATGGTTTAACCACCGGTCTGGAATGCAGAAAGTAATCCCTCCAGCACCTCGGTGCCCGCCCGTCGCTTTCATTCCCTTCGCGTAGGTCAAGTCAACACGTGCAAGTTGGTGAGACCGAAAATGTCTATAAAATAGCTCTAAGATTTCATTCAACAATGTTAATGATTCATGAACTTGCATGCACTTACTAAATGTGGCGGATATTGAAGCTAGACTTGAGTTAATTTTGTGTATTTTCCGGTATTATTCTTGTTTTGCATCAGTATTATTTTTTTGTAAAACTTTAGTCGGGAACAATTTTATTCTGTGCTACTTTAACCTAATTAATTTAAAATAAATACACAATCTACTTCGTGCATTTTTAACACTATTCAAGTTTTATAAATGTGATTTAATTTCACATGAATGTCATTTTAAAAGACATTACTCATTTGTCAGATTTAACCCAGATTATATGTATTTTTTAAAAATGCTATAAAATGCTAAATTTCAAATGCCTAGGACTAACAACTAAAAAATACATTGAAGAAATTGAAAAAAAAAAAAGGAATGAAAAATTTTAAGAAAAATTCTCGAACCCAAAAAATGTGCTGACACATATCGATTACGCAGTAACAAAGAAGTATATAAAACATGCAGCAGAATCTCAGATACCATACGAAAACGAAGGGTTAAATTGTTTGGACATGTTTCAAGAATGCCTGACGACAGACTCACTAAGAAAAATTTTAACCACTTCAACAAGCCCAATAGAAAAGGTAACTCTTATGAAAAATGGTTTGCTAACTCCAAGAAGGATCTACAAGAAATGAACATCACTGATCAAGACATCCGCAACAGAACAACTTTCAGAAATAACATTTGAGGGGTTCCTAGAGCGAGAAACAGCGACCAAGAAGAAACAACATTGCACAACTGAAAAGAAAGAAGCTGTGAGCAAGGGAATGAAAGAATACTGGCGCCAAAGAAAACCGAAATCATGAGTTATTTTCGTGGTCCTTAGTTGGCCAAAATCGATTATGATGATGAAAAGCTACAAAATACTAAATGTAACAAGATGTTCGGGAAAGAACATATAGCCTACTTTCTCCTAAATGTATGGGTATAGTTATAACTCTCTGTCCTTATCATCTCCTAATTTCTTCCTATTTGAAGTGCAAATTGGCACACTGGATTTGAACAGTGGCGTTCAAACCATAGTTTATAATTCACCCCAGCATTTTGCAATTTCATCAGCAAACACTCCAAACACCGACTACTTACAATAATTGAAACTTCGTTGCTCTAATAAGGCCCATCTACAATGCGCAGTCGGCAGTCCGTAGTTGGTAGTCCTCGGTCGGCAGTCGCGATCGACTCCGTGTATACTATAGGCACCGTGCAGGCAGCTCGAAATGCTACTACTAGCGCTACGTAGTGGCCCGTTCTGAAACAAGAGGTGAGGCGTATTGCGCGAGTCTCAGTACAGCATGTGTGACGTTTGAACAAGTTGCGGGTTTAGAGAGATTCAATTCGGGGATCTAAGTGAATCATCATGGAAGAAAGGAAAAACCCTAGTTGTCAGTGGCCACGTGAACGACGTGGAAGAGTTAATTTCGAATGCTTTCGGATATATCACAGGAAAAGTCACCCGGCAAACGTCTGTGACTTTGCCGCCTTATATCGTGAAACTTGAGGTAGGCATGGTGTAGATAGGTCACAATTTATAAAGGTTATTTAGGAAGAATTACTTAATGTATCTCAGTACGTAAGCCTCCGTGGCATAGGCGGCAGAACGCCGGCCTCTCACCTCTGGGTCCGTGGATCAAATCCCGGTCACTCAATGTGAGATCTGTGCTGGACAAAACGGAGGCAGACAGGTTTTTCTCCGGGTTCTCCGGTTTTCCCTGTTAAAATTTCATTCCAGCAACACTCTCCACTATCGTTTCATTTCATCTGTCATTCATTTAATCATTGCCCCAGAGGAGTGCGTCAGGCCTTGGCAGCCGGCACAGTTCATATCCTCGCCGCTAGATGGGGGCTTCATTCATTCCATTCCTGACCCGGTCGGAGACTGAAAGCAGGCTGTGGATTTTCATTTCATCTCAATACGTAGACTTTCACGACCACTAAATGACATTGTAATATTTAATTTGGGGATATTAGGTCACCTATAATATATATACAGCTGACGCGTTTGCATGTTTGATATGAATTAATAACTTGTAAACAATTTTATTTTGTGTTTAGGTTGACCAGAATCGTAATGTCTCGAGCAGTGACTGCTCCTGTCTTGGAGGTGCCAGAGGAACTTGCAAACACGTAGCTGCGGTAGTGTATTTTGTAAATAATGAAAGTGTTGTCTCGAAAGCAGACCATCCGCAACAATGGGGAAAACCAAGTCCGAAAACAGTGTCAAAAGAAAAATATAGGAAAGGCAAACGCGTAGAAGCACTGTTCGGCAAAAAGACTTTAGAGACACCCCTTCCTCCCTTTGAATTAAGTGAGGATATTTTAAAACACATCCCTTGCAGTCCTCGTGCAATACTTCGAGCAGAAGCAAGAACTGAAATCGAACAATCGTGCAGGGCCGTAGTCAGCTCGTTGATGGACAGGGTAGTGAATGATGTGGAGAGAGAAGAATGTGAGGAAATTGTGACACAGCTAGTACATTTACAAGTCTCTAACGCCGTGCGCTCACCGGTCAAATACACCTTTCACACTGTGAGTGACGAAATGTTTTTTTTTTTTTTACCAGCAAAGGTCAGGTTGATACAGATCAGATAATTAAAATCTCCCTGGATACTGTACCTCAATCACGAAGCCCTCGATGGTTTCAAGAAAGAAAGATACGAATATCTGCTAGCACGAAAGCACATCGGATCAAAACTAGGAGACATAACTTTGATACTTTAGCTCTCGCATTTGTAACTGATTCACCAATTAGGAGAGCTGCTTTGAACAATCTTTCTTACGGAAGTGAAATGGAATGTGAGGCAATAGAATGTTATGCAAGTTCATTCAGTGGTCGTGTTATTCGGTGTGGGTTAATAATTCACCGAAAACAACCTTGGATTTGTGGCTCTCCAGATGGCATAGTTCTCAAGGGGAATGTAGCTGACAGAGTGTTAGAAGTTATGTGTCCATCTTCCTGTAAAGATAAACCAATAGTTGATGAAGCAGGGAACGTGAGAGTACGTTATCTTCACGCTGACGGGCAAAAGACATACATTTAAAGACAAGCCATATGTATTACACACAAATACAAATACTCATGTACATAACTGGCATAGCAAAGCACAGCAGTTGACAATACCTGTTTATAAGGACAATAAGTATGTCGAGGAATGCCTCACCAAAATTTCAAATTTCTTTTTCAGTAATTACTTGCCAAAAATTAGCGGTATTCCTAATGATAATTAAATAATAATTTGTGCTTGGTAAACACTGAACAGTTCAATATAAAATGAAAACAAAGAATATATAAAACAAACTGATGGTAGAAAAATTCTCGAACTATTCTTTAATTATTGGAGTTTGCAAATTTTCTAAAACGCAACATATATGCGCAATGTAATCTATGTACTGAAACAGACCTGTTGGCAATTTCTGGAATATATTGTATATTTTGATTCTTTGAATACACCTTTCTACATGAATTCTAACACTCGCAATATTGTAAGTACTCTCAACCTCCTCAACTGTTAATCTCCCACCATGTAAGAACGGTGGCGTCACTATTACGATACCGCGGCCAGATAAGTTAGTTCTGATGCCAGGAAATCCTTTATCAGCCATGACCTCATAGCCAGGTTGAAGTAAAGTTAATAAACCTCTGTTAGTTGTTATGAATGAGTCGCTAGCTCTTCCATCATATTTCGATTTAAAGGCGATCATACCACTAGGCGTGATAGCAATTAAAAGTTTTGCAGTGTAGCAACCCTTGTATTGAGAATAGAAATACACTCTCTGATCTACTTGCGGAGGATGCTCAACCCTCAATTCCATGCAGTCAATAATGGCTCGACAATTATTGTAATTTCTCTTAAATGCTGGAGGCATTGTTTCTTGAACACTTTCCTTACTAGGCCAGAATATGAAATTTTTCGTACGCTGCGCGAGTAGCATAAGAACGGTCATAAAAATACGTAAAATTGTAGTCCTGTGAACACCGAATAGGACAGTTCAGTTTTCATTTTCATTAGGACAATTAATAATCTGGTTTCTTTACATACTTTGGAAACGTTACAGTTTGGTAATAACGCAATGAGTAAGGCAAATACGTGGAAGTTTACACCTGTTAAATCACGCATTTGTGTATTGTTCCTTATGGAACTGTGACCTTGGAAACCTGGGCTCGTGACGTCTGCATGATCGTCTTCCGTTCCACACATTTGATCATGTTTCGAAATGTTCTTTCCCAGACCGAAATTAAGTGGATTACATGCTTGTGTATTTACGTCGTTTACATTTACAGAACAAGTAAACATGAAGTCTGAGCAATGAAAGTCTGTTCGCACGGATGCATCCTTGGTTATGTTACTTGCGCAAACTGTAGCCGAAACTTTTCCGCCTGATTCTTCCTTTTTTAATCGTTAAGTTGTCTGTAAAAGCGCTGTAAGCTAGGACCCGGCGAAACATTCCTCTTCTTGTATTCATCAGTAAATATTGTCGGAACATAGGCTGGAATTAGTGGGTGTCCAGATCTTCTGTTTCCGATGAAATGTGCACTGCATATTCTTGAGTAAATCGTAGGTTGCCAAAGTGATCCATCAATGCTAAAAATTAACACCAAAATGAAATTAGATCGGGTCAGTTGAACTTATTGCAAATGTGTGCAGTATGTACGTGTACTTACTTCCTTCGGTTAACTGCTTGTATCCATCGCCTCCTTCGGTCCACTTCTATCGCTCGTTTTGGAAAACAATGAAATTGTATTTCACTTCCGGTATTTGCATAAGTATTGGAACAACCGACAACACAACAATTGCGTTTACTTTATCTTCGTTTCTCTGCCATTATCGTCGGTGACTACGCGCTCATACCAGAACAGAGACTGCGAGTGTAAGGTAATCTGTGCTGCGAGCCTGGAGTCGGCCTCTCACCTATAGTTCTCCACCCGGCCGCTAGAGCGACATGCACGGTGTCTATAGGCACCATACACAACATGAAGTTGCAGTTGGTAGCTGGCAGTTGGCAGTCGCGAATTTTATCCTTGACTGCCAACTACCCGACTGCAGCAATGTAATAGCCAATCAGAGCAGATCAGAAACTGACGTCACTTTGTTGTTCTGTGTCGTATACGAATGATATAGGACTAAGTGAAGTAACTTCGCAACCCGTTAATTCATAGACTAATCTTAAATACACGGTATAACAAAATAATCCATCTCCAAATCATCCATATTGCAAGTTTTGAGGTTATCAACAACGCCTCTGTGCACAAGGAATAAACGAATGTTACTGTATTATTACTCCTAGCAGTCGTTAAGACTGGGTTCACTAACTGGCCGGTATAGAGCGCTGCTCGAATCTATAGTTTCTGCATAGTACAACTGAAGGCTGGTAGATGTCACTCCGGTGGAGAATGTCGTTTTTTTTTATATATAATTTCCATTGCAAAAAGCACCATATAACGTCTCAGTACTCAAGAAACAATGAATATAAAAAATCAAGCAAAAAAGTTCTACTCTGATAGGATTTGAACCCCGGCCAGCCACATGAGAGACGGGAGCTCTAACCACACAGCCAATCGTACACTCATAACTCACGCGTTATCGATCAAATACATATAGCGTACTGTATTAGCAAATAATCACTTGGACTGAAGATTTCTTCACTGGAGTGTATTTCAAACCGAGTTCATTTCATATTAAGTTCATATAATTTTTATCAGTAGGTTATATTGCATGCAACATACTGAAATTAGTAAAATGTAGGTCAGAACGAGAGGTCAGCTGCCATCTTGTCAAATAGCCGAGACTATTCAGATTTTTAAAGTCACTTCTAGATTATAATATTACAATATAAACTTTTAATTTCGAACGAACCACGTCGCTTAGAACAGATTAAACGATTCTTGGTTCGATGTGCACAAGGAATAAACGAATGTTACTGTATTATTACTCCTAGCAGTCGTTAAGACTGGGTTCACTAACTGGCCGGTATAGAGCGCTGCTCGAATCTATAGTTTCTGCATAGTACAACTGAAGGATGGTAGATGTCACTCCGGTGGAGAATGTCGTTTTTTTTTAATATATAATTTCCATTGCAAAACGCACCATATAACGCTTTATTTTATAACGTCTCAGTACTCAAGAAACAATAAATATAAAAAAAATCAAGCAAAAACGTTCTTCTCTGATAGGATTTGAACCCCGGCCAGCCACATGAGAGACGGGAGCTCTAACCACACAGCCAATCGTACACTCATAACTCACGCGTTATCGATTAAATACATATAACGTACTGTATTAGCAAATAATCACTTGGACTGAAGATTTCTTCACTGGAGTATATTTCAAACCGAGTTCATTTCATATTGTGTGTGTTAGGTAGTCAGCCCGAAGGCTAGTTGGATCCTCAAAAAGTACCGCCGTTACGTTATGTGAGTAGATACCCACAAAAACCCAAGGCAGCAATATTTTGAGGCGTTCTAGGCAAGAAGAGGTGTGAGGTAGTTTGCCATTGCTTTCCTCACTGAGTCAGAACAGTAATCCTAACCCTATGAGCAGAACCTTTCACAGCATTCACAGGCACTGACTGTGCCCCGAATGCCATTACTAAGCACCACCCATACCTCAGTAGCTTCCATATAATCACAGCCATGAGTGAGACTGAGACATCGGTGAAAAGCCACCTTTTACTCTAGCCTGTGCCAACTGACAAATGCAAATGTACTGTATTCATCAAGAGATGGCAAACAGGCCACATTTCATATTAAGTTCATATAATTTTTATCAGTAGGTTATATTGCATGCAACATACTGAAATTAGTAAAATATAGGTCAGAACAAGAGATCTGCTGCCATCTTGTCAAATAGCCGAGACGATTCAGATTTTTAAAGTCACTTCTAGATTATAATATTACAATATAAACTTTTAATTTCGAACGAACCACGTCGCTTAGAACAGATTAAACGATTCTTGGTTCGATAATCGGAACTGGTGGGTCCCATGTTATGGATTATAAATTTTGCATAATTCACACGGCCGCCATCCTGAAATGGTACGTTTGATGACCTTGTAGTTTGAGCACAAGACGCGTCCCATATGAAGGTAGGTTGTTACCAAATTTGGTAAAAATCCGATGATTAGTTTGGTCGTAATGCATTATTAAGTTTTGACCATTCGATTGGCCGCCATTACCTTTTGGTAAAGATGGCGGCAATATAAAACATGACACTGAGGTGCCCTTTGCCAGTGCTACCTCTGTACCAAATTTCGTTCAATTCGGTTTAACCGTGTTCGAATTGATAGGGGGGGACAGACATTCAGAGTACACACACTCACACTCTCACACACACACACACACACACACACACAGACTCACACACATACACACACACAGGCAGACACACTTTTTTTCGCCCTGTAGTGATCTCATAAGTCTACTTTCATTTTTTGCAAAAATCGAAAGTAGGCTAAAAATTAAATTGTTAAATTTCTGATTTTAAAATGCTAAAAATCACTGCCCCTAAAATTCGCTGTACGTCCAGAAAGTAAGTTCCGTTTGGTAATAGAAACAAACTATTTATTGCAAAATAAAATACAAATTGTAAACTATCTTCCCACAGAGCTTCCACCATTTTGGAGGCACTTGTCACAGCGTGGCACAAGTTTTTGTATGGCTTCTTCATAAAACGTTCCCGTTTGTGTTGTCAAGAGTTTCATGAAGAAGTAATCTTCAAATTTACGGACAGTTCTCCAACTGCATGAACCAAGTCTTCATTATCCATCTATGGACGCCCACTCTGTTCGTCATCGTGCACTTGATCACCTCCTTCATTGAACTGTCGGACTCATCTCCTCACCATTGAATCACGCGTCGCATTTTCTCCGTACACCTCGCAAATCTGTTGATGAATGTCGACTGGTTTAGTGTTCTTCGCATTTATAAGACGAATGACAGATCTAATCTCACAAGCGGCGGGATTTTAAATCAACTTTGTCATTCTAACCAAGCACTATAAAGCGTAAACAACAGAGAGCTATCTCAAAATGACTCAGAGCAACAACCACGCATGCACCGAACCACGATTGCAGCTATGCCAGGGCAACATATAGAAACGGTACTTAACATACTTTCTGGACGTGCCTAGCATATCCAGCTGAGGACCGTTCTTTAGTGACGAGCCTTTTACTGCTGCCGTCATATGCCAAGCCATGTACTGTACTTCTTCGAAGACTTCGAAGCCTTTCCCTCTAAGTTCATCACCTTTTGTTGGCCGGTTCTGAAGATGTCTACCGTAGTTAGTGTACTGTAGTTTCCAGGCAGCGGCTGGCGCGGCAGAAAGAGTACAGAACGTTAATCCGAGGTTTGTTGGTTCAAGTCCTTATGCGGAAGCTCTTTTGTCCCCATTTATTTTAGCCTATTTTCATTTTATGAAAAAAAAATAGGCTTATGATACCACCTTTTGTCCGCGAGCGCGCGCGCGCGTGTGTGTGTGTGTGTGCCTGTGTGTGTGTGTCCCCTAATAACCTCTAAACGGCTGGAGCGATTTCAATTAAACTCGGTAAGGTTATAGTACTATTTTGGCCGACCCCGACCATGCCCTTCAAATTTTATTACGTCTCACCAATCCAACATGGCGGCTGTGCGAAATGTTTCACCGGCATTCCATATCTCCGAAATTATTACTGATATCACCCTGAAATTTTGTACGGTGATAAAGGGTACTACTAGAAATTCACCTATGGGAATTTCAAAAACCTGTTAACTACAAAACGAACATGGCGGCCAAGCGAAGTCGAAACTTTTAAATAGAGGTTTCTCGCGATTTAACGATCCAAACGCAATGAAACTTGGTTCAGCAAATGTTTAAACACATTGTAATGCATTGGCATCTAATTTAGTTCAATTGTCTATATAACTTCAAGATGGCGGCTGTGTGAAATATTTCACTGGCATTCTATATCTCCGAAACTATTACTGATATCACCCTGAAATTTTGTATGATGATAAAGGTTCATACTAGAAGTTCAGCTATGAGACAATCAAAATTCTGTAAACTACAAAACGAACATGGCGGCCAAGTGAATGTGAGACATTTTAACAGACGTTTCTCGCGATTTAACAATCTGAGCACACTGTAATATGGTACAGTAAATATTTATACACATTGTAATGCACTGGTAACTAATTTAGTTCAATTATTGTTCACATAATCTCAAGATGGCGGCTGTGCGCATTTTTTAAATTAAGTTTGTATTTCTTCGATCATTCGATCGAAGTGAACGTTTAAATAATATACCTACGCAAAAATCGTCATCTAATCGTACATAACGCTATGACCTACATATATAAAGGTCCAAAATGGTGATCAACCGAAATATTTAGACGGTTCTCAGTATCTATTAATTATGATAGCAATAAAACTGAAATTGTGTATGTTGATAGAGGCTATGAACTTAAGTTCACCTACAAGACTTTCAATAACCTGGTGACCATAAATCCAGCATGGCGGCAAAGCGAAATATAAATATTTAAATGGACGTTTCTCGCGATTTAACCATCCGAGCGCAGTAAAACTTGGTATGGTAAATGCTTATACAAATGTCAATTCACTGGGATCTAATTTATTTCAATTGTTTTCATAACCACAAGATGGCAGCTCTGCGAAATTTTTAAATCTGATTTTCAGTTATTGTGTCCTAATAATGCGATTGATGTTTGAATACAACACCTACACAATAATCTTCATGTAATAGCACATAACTCTAAGACCTACAGTACATACGGTATATAAAAATCCCACATGGCGACTATCCGAAATATTTAGACGGTTCTCAATATCGACGGATATATTACAGTAATCGAACTGAAATTGTGCATGTTGATAGAGGCAATTAGCACAAGTAGGATATATGAAAATAGGCTGTATAGTTCTTCACGGAACTACTTGCTATTAATTTGTACGTCACTTACACTGAAAATAAACCGATATAATGCTCAATATATTGTATCTATTAATATTTGCATAAAAGTCGTGAAACGGAAAGGCAAAGAAAAATTCGGGATGGCAAATAAATGTCCAGGAAGGGAAATCAATGCGTAAACGAGAGCGTCGTATAAAACACTAGCAGGTACCCGCGGTTTCGCATGCGATGAGGACAATGGGGATGATGCATTATTGTTGATAATTGGTCTATTCTATTACAGCAATCTCGGCTGGGTGGGTCTATTTCAATTCGGAAAATTCTGATGCTTATGAGCCGCAAAATGGGAATTCCATAGAGTTGAGAAAGTGTACAGGATACGATGTTACCTTATGTGAACACGTTTTAAAATTACGTTTTTGGTTTTGGCATGTTTTGCTGAGACATAATGATTTTGTTGTCTGGATACTCATGAGCACACCACATACAGTTGCCCATAGGAAAACATGGTTTGTCTAAATGCACACCTGCTGCTCTTAAGTGTGTGTCATTGCACTTTGTTAATAGTAATTGCGAATAATTTTTGAAGAGGGAACTGCACTCTTGCACACTGGAATTGCAAACCTATCGGAATATGGGGAATTAAAGGTATTTTTCCTTAAGCTATTCAGGGTGTAATTTTCCCACAATTATTGATGATTTTAACGGTAACATGTCGCTATTAATAGGCCTATAGTAAAATATGTCTCACATTGGCCGCTGATGTTCATTATGCAGCCTCTTCCAGTATTACATCCCAAGGATTGAAAATCTCCAACAACCCTTTTCCTCACATGCCTCTCTAAATATTGAAAATTGCATTTTAGGAGAGTTTTCTCCTGTTTTACTCTTTTTATCTGTCCTTGATCCACTATCACTCATATTTATATTTAAGAATTCACTGTATTACACATAGAACAATACAATAAAGTATTGGCAAATCTGAGTTCAAATAATTGTTGTTCAGAATTTGTCTGGTGTTAAATCCGCAGAAGCTTTCTGTACAGGTTACACGGCCCATGTTCGTAACATGGAATGTTTTCCTTTGACAATGCATCTACACCATGTGCGAGGGCATTGATTTGCTCATTTCTTATCCTCATACACACTAAGTTTCGAAAAGGAGTCTTTTTAGAGTCTTCTACTCTTGCCTGTCTCTTGGTTTTCTTGCCCACTGTGGTCTTGAATGTGTCAGCCCAGAGAGTACTCAGTCTTCCAACGTTTCCCCTGCCGATTCTGGGGTCCCCACATCGTTAGTCTGTGCTTCCACCTTTTATGAGAGCTTGTAGTTTAACGTGACCGTTAATCTTGAGATCATGAGCCACGGGACCTCCTTTTTACGTGGAATCCGAACCACAGGACATGGCATTTCACTTAGAAAATCTCACATGCATTGACCGGGAATCGAACCCGGACCGCCTTGGTGAGAGGCATACAGCTAGACCGCTGAGCCACCACGCCCCACTTCCACCTTTTATGTTCCATACTCGAAACGCCTATTATTACGATTCGTGGTGAATCTCAGTATTCGAAATAGGCCTATATGAGTTACACTAAGTGTAACAGAACACATTTTGAAGACTCCACGGAAAGAACGGGATAAGTCCATATATTTCGGAAATGAGTTTTGGTGCATTCTGGTGGCCAGCCATCGTCACTACAGATCAGTTGAAATTAATTTCAAACTAGTTGAAGCCCGTCAAAACATGACGGTCAATGTGAAAATACTTATATTTACTGAAGAATTTTCTTATATATATACATTCTTTGTACGATTATTTTTTGGCACCATTAAAACTTTAAGGGCGTCAAAAGATTTCACTCTCGACATTGCAACATACTGCTGGCCATGATTGAAAACTTGATGAGGTAAATTGAGACCTATACGTTTCAGAGTTTCCCCTTGTGCTTTATTGATTGTGATAAGGTATGCCAAACGAATTGGAAAATGTTGCCTCTTAAAAGAAAATGATTGTTTTATCGGATGGTGTTAAATCATGCCTGCCTGTACCTATTATTTCCAAATTCAAGCAATTTTCATACATATTTCTTATAATTAATATGATTGCATTTAGAAGCCCTTAGGAAACGTTCAGATTTCTAAGGAGCATAACTATGGGTCAAGCGTTTGGAGTATGTGGAGGCAAATCACTTAATTCCAAGAAATTCAAGAATTCTGAGGAGTCTAATATATACAACTGGCCGCAAAAACCGTCGCTTATAATTTTGGAATATACACTACCGGTAACGAAGAAATGCGATGAAGGGCAATTCCATAGGCCTACATTTTAAAACAATATGGACCGTATGCGTGTGGCACAGTAACATTGGAACCGAATGAAACGAAGGACATAGCATTTGTTGTACTGGCGATTATTCTCTCTTAAATTCCTTGAGATATCATTTCCAGTGAAAAATTGTTGCTGCTTGTCAAATATTTTATATTTAGTCAGATCAATGTTACCATTATGTCGCCTCCGTAGCGTAGCGGTCAGCATGGTTAGCTGCCGCCCCGGAGGTCCTGGGTTCGATTCCCGGATCTGTCACGAAATTTGAAAAGTGGTATGAGGACTGGAACGGGGTCTACTCAGCCTCGGGTGGTCCAAATGAGTAGAGGGGGTTCGATTCCCAACTCAGCTATCCTCGAAGTGGTTTTCCGTGGTTTCCCACTTCGTCTTCGGGCAAATGCCGGGATGGTACCTTCTTCAAGGCCACGGCCACCTCCTTCCCTCTTCCTTGCCTATCCATCATAACCATCCCTTACCTTCCCTCATGAGGCCCCTGTTCGCTTTGCAGGTGAGGCCGCCTGGGCGAAGTGCTGATCACACCTCCCCAGTTGTATCCATCTCGACCAGATGTTCCAAGCTCCAGGACACTGCCCATAGAGGCGGTAGTGGTGAGTTCCCTCGCTGAGTCCGTGGGAACCACCAACCTAGAGGGTAAATTGACTAAATAAAAAAAAATACCATTACAAAAGCAAAGGTCAAAGTACCCAAGCGTAGATTTCTCACTTCAGAAATACAGTGCAGAACAATGTTTACATTTGTTCGTCAAAGACCCTACACTGTACGGCATAAAATCTGGAATTGTTTCTGAAATGGCATATTTATATTAGATTTTAAAAGTGGCTTCGTATTTTTCTCCGATTTCCCACTTTGTTGCGGCTAATGTTCTTTTTCGTCAAATGGGTTTATTTATAGTAGCATTTCTCCCCAAATTAACGTCATATTCAATAACACTATAGTGGCCTGCATCAACGCAGCCGCCAAATATTAAATGGCAAATAATACTTCCATTGCCAAAATCAACAGCGTGGTTAGACTGTTATGTACTCTAAACAAATAATCAATAAACAATAATATTCACTTATACAATGAAGTTCAGATACTTTCATTCTCAAGTTGGTTGCTGATGAGAATGCGATGGTACTGATCGCCAATATAGCTTGCAAACGCAGCTGAGGATTACGTTCTTTATTTTGAAATAAACATTAAAAAACTGCTCTAAACAAGCAATTTCCATCACCTGTTGTAGGTACAATCCTTTCCATTTCCATGACAGTAAATTAAGCAAGGGACCATACTTCGCCAACTACTGGAATGAGCATAAACTCACTTCGACAGCCACCGTAATGGAGGGAGTTTTAGAATTATATATTCAGTGCTTGTCAAAAATCGTATTAACACAGGGAAGTCCAATCTTAAGGCTACATTCTGAGATATCGCCCTGGATTCCGGGTTCGATCCCTGTTTTGCCAAGATATTTAATTTTGGTCTGAGGGCTGGAACGGGGCTCACTCTTGAGGTAAAACTAAGAAGAGCAAGGTTCGATTCCCATCTCAACAAACTGGGATGTGGTTTTCCGTGGTTTGTCACTTCCACTGCAGGTAAATACCGGGATAGTTCCTAACTTAAAGCCTCTGTCGTCAATTCCCCATTCCCCACTTTAATTACAAATGCTCACATTAATACAGCCATCACAATAACACAGGTAATTTTACACACACGCCAAAGTAGACGGAGCTGAGTGACCACGCTGTCCGAGTCCATCAAATGAATTATGTTCGTCAATTGTCTCTCATGGCGAAATCGATTGTGGCCATCTTTTATTTAATAATTTAAAAGTATATGGCAACGTAAACCGTGGAGAATTCCTTACTTTATGGGAATGATAAAATTAAAATATGTTAAGACAATGTATTACCAATAGGCAGAAATAATAATTGGGAAATACAAATACATGTCTGAGGTGGGATTCGAACTCCTTCGACAATGCAAAATTCATTCCGGGGTCAGCAATGTTACCCCTGAGCCAACAGACAACGGGCTTCGATTGCAATATTAAGTTACCTAAACATCAAACGCACTCAAATGCCTGTTGAAGTTCTTCAATATATTCCTTCTTTTATGTATCTATTCCAGTATATATCGTGAGAACATGATAGGCGATATTCTCCCTCTTTTTAATTCTCATAAACAAAGATCACACTACGATGCGGTGGATATTTTATCCGCCATTTCTCTCGTGAAAGAACGCCATTGTGCGCACGCGCAATCGTCACAAATATTACATTTTTCTTTAATCATTTAAAAGTATACCCTAACATATATTTTCCTTTTAAAGACACTCTGCAAATCTACATCCAAGAGCTCTCGTTAGAATACATTACGAAGTCAAACGGTTAAGACATTTTCTCAATCTCGATGTAACAAAAGTCACCTTAAGAGTTTTAAATATATAGATAGATAAAGAGGAATGTCACCGAGATACAGAGCTTTTTATTTTTAGTGGAAACGGAAAGAACGTGCCATATCCTCTCACTTTTTCACAATTTAAATTTAGTTGTTCTTTGTTTTACGTGTACTTCCTTTATAAGAAATAAATTTGGCAAAATGACTATATTGCGTACCCTCAATTGGAGTGTTTTTAAGTATTTATTTTTAGTGTTGTCGCCTCCGTAGCGTAGCGGTCAGCATGGTTAGCTGCCGCCCCGGAGGTTCTGGGTTCGATTCCCGGCTCTGCCACGAAATTTGAAAAGTGGTACGAGGACTGGAACGGGGTCTACTCAGCCTCGGGTGGCCCAAATGAGTAGAGGGGGTTCGATTCCCCCTCAGCCATCCTCGAAGTGGTTTTCCGTGGTTTCCCACTTCGTCTTCGGGCAAATGCCGGGATGGTACCTTCTTCAAGGCCACGGCCGCCACCTTCCCTCTTCCTTGTTTATCCCTCCTAACCATCCCATACCTTCCCTCATGAGGCCCCTGTTCGCTTTGCAGGTGAGGCCGCCTGGGCGAGGTGCCAATCCCACCTCACCAGTTGTATCCCTTCCGATTCGATGTTCCCAGCTCTAGGACACTGCCCGTAGAGGCGGTAGTGGTGAGTTCCCTCGCTGAGTCCGTGGGTTCCACCAACCTGGAGGGTAAACGACTAAAAAAAATAAAAAAAATTAGTGTTAAAAGTTTAAATTGACTCTCCTGAAAAATGTACATAATGTGACTTACCCCGTTTTTCCCGTGGATCTTTAATTTCTCAAAATAGTATATAATATTCAAACCTTGTGATCAGGATCTGAAGGTGGCCGTATAACGGTTGAAACGCGTAATCATAAATATCCCCCCTTTAACAGTGAACAATACCAATACCAATAAAGTATATTAAAATACTGTATATACCCTCCCTAATCTAATTGGACAAACTTGTGTTGACCGACTGGAAAATATAAAATTGACAGTTTGTACAGGCTTCAAAAATTCACATATAAAATGACTCATGTCTCAGTTTTTCATTAATTAAAGCATAATATGTTGCACAGGTGTGGACTTGAACCGTAACTGGGACTTCCACTGGGGTGAGAAGGGTGCAAGTGATGACCCTTGCCACGAAACGTATGCGGGCCCTCGGCCCTTCTCTGAGCCTGAATCTCGCGCCATCGCTGACTTCATCATGGACCGCAAGGATCGTATGAAGCTGTACCTCACACTGCACTCCTACTCGCAGATGTGGCTGGTGCCCTGGGGATACACCTATAAGAAACCGTCCGACTACGACGAGATGATGAACATGGGCAAGAAGGCAGTGGAAGCTATCTCCCGGGTCAGCGGAGTCAAGTACGACCTGGGACCGTCTCCCAAACTCATGTATCCCACGTCAGGTAAGTTACAATGGCTTATTCCATTCTCTGAATATCCCTTGAAGGAGACACTATACTTCAAAAGTGTTGGTTATAAAAATCTAAAATGTGGGTTCGTTCCAAACTCGGTCAGAATACACTTAAATGTTTTAAAATGTAACTTCATTTCTGTAGATTGACCTGCACGTTAACGATACCCTCCAAGAGAAAAATTATCCCCGGCGCGGCGTCTCTGAATCCACACCAATCAAATTAACATTAAAACTATAACACCATATCTCAAAATCCCGTCCAGACGAATCAGATTTGATTGCCTGTCCTGCCATGAAGGAGAGTTGAGATGGGGTTTGCTCATCCCCATGGGGACAACTGAGTTGAAAGTTCAAATCCCAGTGTCAGATATAGAAGAGATGAATTAATGTATACTTATACTTAGAATTAAAGTCTTAGGATGTAGATTGTGAGTTCAAATTTTCATCGAATTTGATATATAGGGGGAAAGGTTTAATTTGATGCCACATTGTTGAGTGGAAGTTAACTTTCAAGTCATTTCCACCCGTCTATCTTTTCAGGAGGATCGGACGATTGGGCCAAGGGTGTTGCAGGGATCAAATACGCCTACACTGTGGAGCTGAGAGACACGGGGGATTATGGATTCCTTCTGCCAGCATCTGAGATCGTCCCTACAGGCAAAGAAACCTTCGCTGCCATCAAAGCCTTAGCAAGAGCCATCGCGTGTAAGGTGTAGACCGATCGACTGAACGAGATATTTCAACTTGATACAGTGAAAGTTAAAGGCAGCTCAACTTGGTCCTCATCAGCGGTTTAGTGAAATCTAAATCAAAAATCATTCCAAACGTAATAGTAAATGTAGAATAAAATACGTAATAAGGCGAGGGACTCATTCATGTCTGAAGCTTCTCCCGGTATCCTTCCAATCCAAACCCAAGTACTTTCACGTATCCCTATAAAGGCGCACTTAGTTCAACAATACAGTAAATGACCCATTGGAATATCGCATTGCGTCGTCCTACAGAAAAATAAACGTTGGCTACGATCAAAGCATGCAAATGAATACGAAGATTCAAATAATATTGCAATATATAACGTAAGTGTATCTTCAACTAAATAAACCAATAATTTACAGCGCAGTAGGCAGTAGGCTACTTGAAAAGAATCATGATTCGCATTACTGACTATTGTCTCTAGGCTATATATACACATCAAAAAAAGTTTTGCATCACCTCGGTTCCCAGATCTCCGGCATATAGACGTTGACTGTGTATATTGTATCAAAGATACAGTCCCTTTGACTGTTCATAGATGTCACTAAAACTGCTCAAAGATGTAAACAACCATGCATGAGCAGGGCCTATTAGACGGAGGGGGTACGACAGCCGATCAGTTCCAGTCATTCCACCAGGACGAAGGTACGCTGCTCATGTTGTCTGTAGTTCTACCATGCCTAGAAGGTCAATACCGCAGTTCGATCGCGTCCGCATTGTTACTTTGTGTCAAGAAGGCTCTCAACAAGGGAAGTTTCCAGGCGTCTCAGAGTGAACCAAAGCGATGTTGTTCGGACATGGAGGAGGTACAGAGATACAGGAACTGTCGATGACAGGCCTCGCTCAGGCCGCCCAAGGGCTACTACTGTAGTGGATGACCGCTACTTACGGATTGCCGCTCGGAGGAACCCTGACAGCAATGCCACCATGTTGAATAATGCGTTTCGTTCAGCCACAGGACGTCGTGTTTCAACTCAAACTGTGCGCAATAGGCTGCATGATGCGCAACTTCACTCCCGACGTCCATGGCGAGGTCCAGCTTTGCAACCCCGACACCATGCAGCGCGGTACAGATGGGCCCAACAACATGCTGAATGGACCCCACAGAATTGGCATCACGTTCTCTTCACCGATGAGTGTCGCATATGCCTTCAACCAGACAATCGTCGGAGACGTGTTTGGAGGCACCCTGGTCAGGCTGAACGTCTTAGACACACTGTCCAGCGAGTGCAGCAAGGTGGTGGTTCCCTGATGTTTTGGGGTGGCATTATGTGGGGCCGACGTACGCCACTGGTGGTCATGGAAGGCTCCGAAACGGCTTTACGATACCTGAATGACATCCTCCGACCCATAGTGCAACCATATCGGCAGAATATTGGAGAGGCATTTGTCTTCATGGACGACAATTCTCGACCTCATCGTGCACATCTTGTGAATGCGTTCCTTCAAGATAACGACATCGCTCGACTACTGTGGCCAGCATGTTCGCCAGACATGAACCCTATCGAACATGCCTGGGATATGTTGAAAAGGGCTGTTTATGGACGTCTTGACCCACCAACCACTCTGAGAGATTTACGCCGAATTGTCGTTGAGGAGTGGGACAATTTGGACCAACAGTGTCTTGATGAACTTGTGGATAGTATGCCACGACGAATACAGGCATGCATCAATGCAAGAGGACGTGCTACTGGGTATTAGAGGTAGTGGTGTGTACTGCGATCTGGACCACAAATGCTGCAAGTCTAGCTGTATGCTGGTACAACATGCAATGTGTGGGTCTCATGAGCAATAAAACGAGCTGAAATGTTGTTTGTGTTGATCTCTATTCCCTTTGTATTTAAAGGTTCCGGAACTCTTGGAACCGAGGTGATGCAAAACTTTTTTTGATGTGTGTATAACAAGTCAAGGGGATTGTTTCTGCAGTGATGATCTCATATAAGCTAATTAATATGTTTTGAAATTGAAAAATGTATATACGGGCTGATTTTACTTCTACTGCCGGATTTATTATCGTGTAGAATAATACCTCCACGGAACAAGTTCTCTCCCCACGCCAATATTTGTCTCTTAGATTGTCTGGTTGAAAATCAACAGATGAGTCCCTTCAGAAATAAAATTCTGCGTACAAGCCAGGGTTTCTATTGGTCTCTGTCTTAATTTTACAATTGGCTAGATAGCTTCGATGGATGCTAGCCTAACTGTTGAAAGTCATGGAATGCACACTTGACTGACCAACAAACTATCCTGACCTCAACCTTATTGAAAATGACTGATCAATTGCGAAGGAAGACTGAAGGCAAATAAACATGCGTCATAAAACTTTTGGATTCGCAGCATCAAAATTCGACTTCAAATATTCAAATAAAACGAATGTAGAGAATTGGTTAGGTACATTCCAAAACATAATACGTTATAGAAATCAAACGATGAATCATAAACAGAAAAAGGTTAGGCCTATTCAGTGTGTTTCCGATATATGTGATCTGACTCAAACACAACTTTAACATATAGCCTAATAAACTACATTATTAAATCGAATTAAAGAAAACTTAAGAAATCATGATGAAATCGGTCTTTTAAAAGCCTCTTTGTAGTTAAATATTACTAAGTTCTCCACAGTGTTTACAAAGAGACTTCTCGAAATACCAATAATATTGTACTCCTGCCAGAAACCGCGTCTGCTCATGTTAGCATCAGAAGCATGACAAATGCGGGATCTATTGATTGTATCGACCACAATTCTACCCTATTGATTACCTAAGGTTAAACCCACGTTAAAATCAATTTTAAACAGCTTAATATTAGCCTAAGCTATGCTCTTATCAGTCATATATGTCTATAAAAATAGACCAAGACAATGAGCTGCCTATTCACCTTACCTTCATATGCTTTGCTTTAAGGATAAGTAGCCTATTAATTTTCATCATATTGACCTGAAATAAGAAGCTCGTTACGACTACAGCGAACTAGCCTTGATAAGTTATATTATTGCATTGATATCCATATTCACGTTCACTCCTCTAGAATAGAAATGCATACACCTAATGTAACATTTAACCCTTGATATGCTTAAAAGATAGCATATGTTCATTGCAGATATTGTGAACTTATTTTCCAGAGAAATGTTGATCAATGTGTTCATACAGAACTTAAATGGGAAAATGTATCGTTGTTGAGTATTGAGAAGAATCATTATGGTTATGTATTTACTTATATTATCACATGTACATTTAGGAAATGATAATTTTATTTATTTGTTTATTTATTCATTTAATTATTTATTTATTTATCTCCCAAGTGGTGTTTCGGTGATTTGACGACCAACGTGATAATCAAAATTCATTAACTCCTGAAGATAGAGATTTGAGACCCCGGTGATTTTACTGTCAAATAAAAATTTAAACTTATAATAATAATAATAATAATAATAATAATAATATAACTGTCCGGAATACACGAGCTTGGGTTCGATTTCGACAGTGGCCTCATTATCAGGTCTTACTGTATACATTTGACCACTCTATAGTACGGTAATTTCTGTGAATCCATCTTCTGTTGTTGATTCTTTAAGAGCTTTGTGACATCATAGTCATTTAGTCCCGTGAACCTGGGTGTGTGTGTGTATAAGTTGTCTGATAACCTGTGTCACTGTGATATCTGTACTAGAGTGTGTCCTTGTAATCGAAGTAGGATTTGAGTAGAAAGCAGCCGTGGCGTTAAGTTAGGAACCATCCCAGCATTTGCCTGGAGTAGAAGTGGGGAAACCTCAGACTTCCCGTGTGGCTGAGGTAGGGATCGAACCCACCTCTTCTCAGTTTTGCCTCGGTTTGAAGGGTGCAGTATATAGACATGTTTAACGGTTTACCCAGCGTAAGCTTAAAAGGTGAATGGACGGCAGGTTTTTCTTCGACTCAATTCACTGAAATCGTCACTGCTCGGCTTCCTTTTTGGTCATAATTTTGTTTTCTACAGAAACCTTCCTCGAGAAATCCTTTACAGAATGGTGAAAACCGCATCAAAATCCATCCAGTGGTCTCGAGATTACCCGTTACTTCCAAGTAGAGATGCTATGAAGAGATTTGATAAACAAAAGTTTTAGTAGGCTTCTTATAATATTTATTTAGTTTCAGCGAGGTCGATAGTTAAAAAGTAACACTTGAAGATATATTCTTTTTAAAGTTGAATGTCTTATTTTACGTTTTAGAAATGAAGGCCTAATTGTATTATCTTCTGTTCCAATAAATCATTAAGTCTGTGATATCAACTATTGCAAGCTTCTTATCTTGTAATGGAAAATCTTCTATGGCAATTGAATGTGGAATCTTAAGAGATTGTCTATGTGGGTGTAAATGAATGGTGATAGGGAAGTAAGGAATGCAGCAGTGAAGACAAGTTATGTTTCTTCATTGTAGGACGGCATGGTCATTGTTTTTAGTGCTGGAAGTACATTCATCAATTTCATAATCTGTGGAGCTCGATATAGAATAAAGAGTGAATTGTACATAACAGTAAGTTGTTATAGATATAAGAGCTTAGCATTTGCAGGAAAGAAGCAGTTTTTTTCCTTTACCTTGCCATGAATGAATTAACGTGTTGCTGAACATCGCAGTTCTAGAAATTTTTATTTGAATTTTGATTGTTTCATAAGAGACAAAATTTAATAGAACATTTTTAAACTTTTATATTTGACATTTTAAAAATAATAATTGTTTATGTACGGTATTTAGTTTCATTGTGGAGTTCGTGATATTCTAAAATTCAGATTCCTTCTGTGTCGTTCAATTGAACTGATTACAATACAGACTGTTAATTATTTTATTATTCTCAGAAATTGAACGGAACTTGTAGCTCACCCTTTAGGGTGTCCGCTGGAAGCAGCTACAGATTCAGGCGATCCGAACATGTCCTCGGACACTCCCGGTACTAAAAGCCATACGATAGATAGATTAAGAAGGTTATTAGCACTGAATTGTCAAAATAACCATTCTTATTAAGATACAGAATTGTAAGCAATTTACATATGAAAGAAGGTGATTTTTTCAGCGATTCTGGGACCAATGCAATGGTCCAATGGTCCGGCAATAAATCCCAAACCTGATGCAATACAAAATTGGTTTAGATGTACTGAATAATGTCTAAATTTAATCAATTTCATGACTTAATCCAACATAGAACTGGAGCCTCCAGAAGTAAAGAAAAATAATCAACAAAATAAAAGAGTAAGGGTTGTGAGGCTCAATGGTTCTGGTCCAAACATATCTATGTCGGGGATTTTTAATTTACGTTTCCGGTGATGTAAATTGGCCCTTGTTGGAAGTCAAATCACCATGACTATGAATAAGACTGATTTTGTACGATGGTACGAAAAATTGAAAAACTATCTTTTGTTGTTAAATATTTTGGTAATATTTTGTGGATATAAATACAAAATGTATATTAAAATTTCATTATCACTATGAAAATTCAGCAATAGAACCATAAGTTATACTATCTGGATATGTGGACATTAAATTGTAACATAAAAATTGTATGCCTATTTTGTATTCCATCGTACTTCTTGGTGTAGGAAAAAATCGCTCAAAATAATTATTATATGCACTGTTATTTAAGGAATGTATATGCAGTGTTACTTGTGATAGTTTACGAGTGTATATTACTTAAATGTAAAATAATTTGTATGATTAAGAATATTGTGTGAATCAGCATTTTCCACATGTACCAAGCTCAAAAACTACGAAACGTTAAATGCTGCAAGGTCAGTTCCATTCATCAGTATTCGTCATCAACACTCATATCTTTTACATTTCAAAATGATATCAAGTAGCTCTCTCTCTCTCTCTCTCGCTCTCGCTCTCTCTCTCTCTCGCAGACAGCTTTCAACTGGACGTCCTCCATGTACCTCTGTCCTGAGCATCTTCTTTTATTTGCTTATAACTTCTTCCTCTTCACATCCGTTAATATTCCAAACCTTCTTCTTCCTCTCCCTCTTTCTCCTTCCATGATTCTTTGTAGTAGACAATTCCTACGTAGTATGTGACCCATCCAAGATTTATTTCCTCTTCAGTATCATCCTCATTAAACTGCTCTCCTCTCCTACCCCCTCTTAGCACCTCCTCATTTCTCATTATATCGGTCCATTTCACTTTCTCCATTCTTCTCCATAACCACATTTCAAAACTTTCTAAATATTTTTGTTCTTTCTGTCTGACTGTCCATATTTCCAAACCATAAGACACCACACTCCACTTTGTTAGCACAGAATGAAATATTATGCATTTGTGCACTCATTATGTATGACATTTGAAAGTTATTTTTCAACTTCCTTTTATTGTTGTTTTAAATACATTCTCCACTTTGTCAAGCAAAAGACTGGTGTATTTGAGTTACGACAGGTTTTTTTTACATCCATTTACTTCTGATTGGCAGTTTGTTCTTATGTTTTATATTCTTTAACAACCATGTAACGTATCGGTTGTTCAAAATTATGTATGCTATTATAATAGGAATAACAGGTCTGATCATCCCCAAAGTGAACCTTAACTCATGCAGTCAGAAGCACGATTTCTCATTCGAGACAACAGTATGAAGGAAGTATTCTGATAAAATTTCAACTTTCGAGAAAAGCTGGTTAATATTGACACAATCTGACAACGTTGGATTTACAGTAATGAATCAGTAATTTCACTGCAGGTTTGTGTTCTCCCCTGGCATCGTGGGAAAATGTACGGTTATGTTCTGAAGCTCAGTGGTTCGAGTCTGTTTCTTCATCCATTGCTGTTTATGTTAATTACTGTACTTTGTTAGCACAGAATGAAATATTATGCATTTGTGCACTCATGTGCATTCTTCAATGTCACCCCGGAGGTCCGGGTTCGATTCCCGGCCCTGCCAAGAAATTTAATTCTGGTCTGAAGGCTGGAACGGGATCCACTCAGCCTCGGGAGAAGAGTTGGGTTCCATTCCCAACTAAGCGATCTTGGAAGTAATTTTCCATGGTTCCCACACTTCTACTCCAGGAAAATACAGGGTTGGTTCCACCAGCCACCTCCTTCTCAATCCTCATCTGAATTACAAATACAGCCATGACAGTAACACAGGTTATCAGAAAAACCTACACGCATACACACTCAAGTACACGGGACAAAATAACCACTATGACCAAGCCCCTCAAACGAAACAACAACAATAAACAAGAATATTAAAAAGACAACGCTTGAACGAGATTAACTAGTGCAATGTACTATAAAGAAGCAGCATCGCCGGCGTAGTTGGTAACATGCTGAGCTTCTATGCCCAAGATCGCGGGTTCATACCCGGCCGAAGTCGTCAGATTTTTAAGAGCGTTAAAAATCCCTCAGTATGCCTTACTTCGGAGGGGAAGTAAAGCCGGCGGTCCCATGTCATAGATTTATGGCATGTAAAAGAACCTTCCACTAACTAAAATTGTGTGAAGCTAAATTTGTAGGTAAGATTTGATTAATGCTCTATTAAGTTCCAACGTTCGTCTCCAGGAGCCGGTTGTGGTGGCATTTAATAGCCAAGTTCGCGGATAGGTGTCGTTGACGGTAGCATTTGGTAGCAAAAGTAGAAACTACTTGAAATTGATCGTCTGCAGTCATTACCTGAATTGCAGATAACACACACTAATACAGCCATCACAATGAACACCGGTTATCAGACAGATTCTACACACATCCAAAGTACACGGAGCTACATGACCGCGTTGTCGCAGCCCCTAAACTGAGGAACCGACCAACAGTACTGTAAAGAGGCTTTGTTCGAGTTGGAAATAGAAGTACAATTCAAATTAAATTGCATATTGAATACTTAAACGTCAACAAAGAAAGAAAAAACCATGGGCGTATCTTACATCGAGCTGTGCGAACTGCTGTTCACATTATTAGCACGGACACTCTTAGTTAGTTAGTAATTGTTGTTTTAAGAGGCGGAACTACGAGGTCATCTGCCCCCACGGACACTCTCCATCAGGGGCAGATGACCTCGTAGTTCCGCCCCTTAAAACAACAATAACTTACTAACATTCTCCATCAATGTTATACAAGAAGCACCCAAATTCCATTTTCTGCGTAAAACAGTAAGATATTCGTATATGCTTCCTGCACTTGTAAACAAGCTTGCCACGGTGGGTGAGTGAATATCGTGTCGGTCTACTAACCCCAAGATTGCAGGTTCGCTCCTGGCCGTGGTAAGTGATTTTTGAAAGGCGACAAAAATACGTTACGCAGGTCATACGGTGTTGGCATGCCAAAGAACCCATTTGAATTCAGTAGGCCGAGTTCATAATGGCAAAATTAATCTCGGGAGTTTCCGCCAACATAAAGTTCCTCATTTCTCTACTAGAAAGCGCTATAGGAGCTTAGGTATCTAACATCTAACCTCCTTGACTTTCATAGTCAAGGAACAACAAAATTCGACATGCAAGCTACCCTCTGGATGTCAAATAAGAAAGCTTGCACCCGGCACCCGAGGCCGTACGATATTATTATTATTATTATTATTATTATTATTATTATTACTTGTAAACACAAGACATATTAAAACTCAGCAATTTCTTTAGGTTTATGACGTTCTTGTGCGGGGTTTCGCCTAGGAACACCAAGATAGGTTCATCAGCGGACTCTTGATCTCCGTTATTTATTGTTTTCTTTTAAGGCAACTGTCTTCAGTTTTTACTAATTTGTGCGGGGTCACTGGAACCAACCTGGCCTATTTGGGTGATAGCCTGGAATTTAAGACAGAATGCCCTTCCTGACGCCACGCTGTCCTTACATGCTGCAGCTGCCTTCGTGGCCATGGTGCACGATTACGCCGCAAGACAAGAGTACGTTCGTTACTGTTGCGTGAAGGATTCTGACTGCATGAATCAACATTCGCCTTGCATATAAATAAGTGAAATGTCTAATAACGTATTAACCCTTATTTCTACTCTTCTGACTGTCGGACCTATATTGCAAAATTGTTTGTAAACTTGAATGAATTATTTCAAATAAATTGAATTGATCTTGTATATTCTAACAAGTTATTCTTCCTATACACTATGTCTTAAGCCATTACAGCGCCAGATATTCGACTTGCCTCCTGACCTGAAGTTATCCAGTCCAAGTAATAATAATAATAATAATAATAATGTTATTGGTTTTACGTCCCTTTTAACTACCCTGGCTTTTAGAGACGCCGGGGTGCCGGAATTTTTCCCCGAAGGGGATCTTTAACGTGCCAGTAAATGTACTGCCAGTCCAAGTATCACTCGTGTTGAACAGAAATATTGGCCAACAAATTGGAATTTCCTACAGTATGATGGGATCAATATTGACCCGAATTTTTAAAACTAAAAGTAGACTACGTGCTTTTAAATGCTGGAAAGTACAGTCACTCAAACACACTCCTGATAACAATATATTACTTCGTTTTGAGGATTAAAACAGCTAATATGAACTTGAATTGACCAGCTCGTGGTGTAGCGGATAACGTTCTTGGCAGTTGCACGGAGGTCCGGGAAATTTTAATTCTGGTGTGAGGGTTGAAACGGGGTACACTCAGCCTCGTGAGGCAAAACTGAGAAGAGGAGGGTTTGATTCCAACTTCAGTGGAAGTGATTTTCCGTAGTTGTCTAACTTAAGGCCACGACAGCTTCCTTCCCAATCCCATAATCAATTTACAACTACACACACTGGTACAGTCATCACAATAACACAGGTTATTACACAAATTACACACAAATACACACCCAAAATATATATGACTACGAAGTCGCAACCTCTAAAGTAAGCAACAAAAACAACAAATGAACTTGAATTATGTTCCTTAATTTCATTGCTCAGAATAATCTAATAACGTTAGCCATACAAAAGCACCGCCCTCTATAGACTCCCACATGTGCAAATGTGTTTGCGAGAAAAAATTAAAACACTAGGCTCATTCTTTTTTGAGTGACTGTACATCCTTTAAACATCTCAGGGATGAGGTAGGTGCCCTGAGACTTGAAGTAAGGTACTATCCCGGCATTGCCTGGGGTGAGTGTGTCAGCAACAGTAAGAAAAGTATTAATTTTTAAATACAATTTATACTTTGAAGCACAATATTAGGAGTTAAAAAAATTATTACTATTATTATTGTCTAATATAAGCAATACGTAACTTAACAATAAAATATACTAAATTACACTGAAGAAAATGGAAATTGCAACATCCAGAAGGAGTGGTGCTACATTGCTGCAATTGAACATGCAGGACGGGTGTTCGGTTGTGATTCGATGATTACACTTTCAGGTCCTCTGACCGCAAGTTTGGACAACAATCAATACAGGATGTGCCCACCACGAGCTGCAATACATTGATGAATTCGGCGAGGCATGGAGTCAATAAGGCCCTGGATCGCTTCCTGAGGAATTATGGCCCATGCTTGCTGCACTGCACGGGTCAGTTGTTCCAGAGTTGTGGGTGGCTGAGGACGGTTGGCCAGTTGTCGACCCATCATGTCCCACACATGCTCAATAGGACTGAGCTCCGGGGATCTGGCGGGCCATTCCAAGGTTGTGATGTCGTGGAGAGCTTCTCTGGAGATGCGTGCAGAGTGAACCCGGGCATTGTCCTGCTGAAACAACCCATTAGCAATGTTCGCCATCATAGGGATAACCACTGGATTGAGTACCCTATCAACGTACTGTCGAGCAGTCATAGTGCCCTCAACAAGCACTAATTGTGATTTCACATTAAAGCCAGGAGCTCCCCAGACCATAATGCTTGGTGTTGGCCCTGTGTGCCTCTCGACAATAAGGTCTGGGCGGCCCCTCTCCCCGGTACGTTGGCGCACACGATTCCGGCGATCACTGCGGTCAAGACAGAAGCGCGATTCATCACTAAAGACGACCCTGTGCCATTCGTCGACCCACGTCGATCGTTCTCGACACCAGGCCAGCCTTACACGTCGCTGTTGTGGGGTCAATGGAACACCTTCTGCAGGGACACGGGATCGTAAGCCAGCTGCACGCAGTCGATTACCAACTGTTTGCTGTGTAACGTGGGGTGCCACAGCTGCTCGAATTTGCGCTGCTGTTGCATGGGGTTCCATCCGGGCCATCCGAATGATGCGGCGATCCTCTCTCACAGTTGTTTGTCGCGCTGGGCCTGTGCCAGGTCTACGAGTGTGGGTACCTTTATTTGACCACTGCTGCCATACAGGTTGTACCGTAGATGCCTGTCGGCCAACACGTGCAGCGACAGTCCTTAGCGATAATCCAGCCTCACACAGCCCAATTATCCGAGCCCTCTCAAACGGCGACAGTTGTTGATAGCGTGCTCTTCTCTGTCGCCGAGGCATGTTTGACGGGGAACACTTCACAGCACAGACTGCAAGTCAACTACGCTATACCAGAGTCCGTATACTGGAGTTGATTCCTCCGCGACCAATCACGTGGGGAGACCTGTAGCAACAATCCAATGGGTCTGAAACTTTGCTCGATTACATACCTACATGGCATCGTTCCATATCTTGAAAATCAACACAAACGATCAATGCCTTCATGGTGTTGCAATTTCCATTTTCTTCAGTGTATTATGCTTCGCTTTCTGTGGTATCAAGTTGCGTATTGAGACTCAGGATTCAAAGACCTTGGGTTCGATTCCTGGCTCTACCATGAAATTAAATCCTGGTCTGACGGGTATACTCAGCCTCCTGAGGCAAAACTGAGGTGAGTTTGGTTCAATTCCTTCTACATCTGTCCGAGAGTGGTTTTCAGTGGTTTACTACTTCTATTCCAGACAAATGCCGGGATGGTTCCTAAATTAAGGCCACGGCCACCCACTTCCAAATCCTAGTCTCAATTATAAATAGACACCCACTCACAGCCACCACAATGGCACAGGTTATCAGACAGAATCTACGCTCACCTAAGTACACGGGGCTACATGACCTCGATGTCGTAAAGCCTCTAATATGAATCACAACAACAACTAAATTACACAACATTTGAAATGAAGAATCAACAGCGAAAAGGAAAAATACACTAGGACAGGGGCATGATGGCGCAGCAGTTTAGCTGCTTGCCCCTCACCAAGGTTCGATTCCCGGTTAATACATATGTAGGGTGCAAGGAAAGAGTTTTGTGAATGAGAGGTTCTTTCCTGTTCTAACTAATACCTAAGGTGGTTTTGGAAACAATGTTTGTTGTTGTTGCATATTTGAGGAGCTGTATATCGTTGTTATGTAGCCCCGTGTATTGTGTGTGAAATTTGTGCCATAACCTATGTTATTGTGGTGGCTGTACTATGCCCAAGATCACGGATCAAAACCCGTCCGAAGTCGTCAGATTATTAAGAGCGTTAAAAATCCCTCAGTATGCCTTCCTTCGGAGGGGAAGAAAAGCCGGCGGTCCCATGTCATAGATTTATGGCATGTTAAAGAACCTTCCACTAATTACACCTGTGTGAAGCTTAAGTATATAGGTTAAGAATGTAAACAACGCTCCTAGGTCCCTACGTTCGTTGCCAGGAGCCGACTGCGGTGGCGTCTAGTAGCTAAGTTCTGAACTAGTAGTCGTTGACGTGGCGTTTGGAGGCAAAAGTAGGAACTATTTGAAAAATTCAAAGTCTGCAGTCCTCACTTGAATTAAAAAACAGATAACACACATTAATAAAGTCATCACAATTAACATCGGTTATCAGACAGATTCTACACACACCCAAAGTACACGGGGCTACATGACCGCGTTGTCGCAGCCCCTAAACTGAGGAACCAACCAACCAACTAGTGTGTGTATTTGTATATTGGGGATAGGAGTGGGAAGAAGGCAGCCGTAGCCTTAAGTTAGGAACAATCCCAGCATTTGTCTGGAGTAGAAGTGGGGGAAACCACTTCCAGGATGGCTAACGTGGGAATCGAACCCTCATCTTCTCAGGTTTGCCTCACGAGGCTGAGTGTACCCTGTCCCAGCCCTCACTCAGGATTAAAATTTCTTGGCAGAGCCGGGAATCGAACCCGGACCTCCGGGGTGACATTCAAATAATTTAATGATATTTTTTTTTTAGGAAATGTCTAATTTCTGCCGGGAACGCACCATTACTGAACATTTCGAAATTGTGTTCGAATCCCTTCTTTCGCAGTGCCGTTTTATGAGATTTTTGTGATGAAATTTGGAAAATACTGATATCCCAGATAATATCACTGTAGAATAATGTACAGTGAATCCCATTGTATCTTGTGATATTTAGTAAAGCAAGCTCTTGCCTACAGTGTAGCCTCATTCGGCATCCTCCAACCTGTTTGCCTACTTAGTGAAATGAATGACGTCAAAGGTGCACTGCTTCATTAGCGGCACTGACAATAGTGGTGATGGCCTTCAGCTATTAGCTGTGGAAACAGCCAGTTACTATACAGTATATAACCTCAGCCAAACATTTACTGGCTAGCTCCATGCGTTTATGCGCAAGGCCAAATTGACCCCACCATTGGCCATCCTTGAAATGGATTTTCCTATTTTCAACTCCAGACTAATGCTGGGACAGTACTCCCTAATTCGCGAACTCAAGCGACTAGCGTATGGGTGGTGGGAACATAAACAAACAAACAGATGATATAACCAGTGGCGTACCGACGGGGGGTGTTTAGGGTTTAAACCCCCTCCCCAGAGATATTCTCTCACTTTAATCTTTATTTTGTCCCATCTATCACCTGTTTTACGCTACAGCTAGTGAGGCGTCTTAACTCCTGTATATATTTTAAAAGTGATCATGTTCGTCACTTAGTAAATGTCCAACGCTCTACTCGCAGCGAGACCCTCCTTCAGCGTTGGAGCTAGCCATAGATCAGTTTTGCTGTCAAAGGGTGCGATCGGTAACAGTTTTCACGTCGCTTTGGGTTGCTTTAATTGTGTGTGTTCGTTTCGTTAAAGATAATTCGGTACATAAGGAGTTTCTGCAATTAACTCCAATTAATGTTACAGATAGAGTTATCAAGATAGGCAGATTTTGAGAGTCAATAGTAATAACACTAGGAACACAGAGAGCAAAACATTATTTTTCTCTCATATAATATCAATATTATAAGCAACCACGTAACTATGGTCATGATGATACCACTGCATCATGTCAGTTTTAATATTTAGTTACTGGTTTCCATATTTTTTAGAATGTTTTTCATTTTTGTGTCGAAAAAATGAGACCTAAAATAGATTTTATGCAAAAAGAATGGTTATTTAATTATTGTATTTTATGAATATTAATCGAAATATCATTTTAATTATGATGACTGTTGTTTTAAGGAGCGGAACAGCAATGTCATATGTCCCTTTTATAATGTACACAATTACCCTATTATATTAGTGAACCCCGCCCCCCAGAAGGAAATCCTGCGTGCGCCACTGGCTATAACATGTGAATTGAGTTGATAGGTGTGCTCTTCTGTCGTTTTTTCAGTTATTTTCATAATAATTGAGGCTAAAAGATTAGTAATATAATTGCTCAGTTCCACTGTGCTCTTCAAATTCAACAATTGCGATATCAATGCTTTACTTCCAGTGGCGGCTCGCTTATATCGTAGTTGGTGGGGCTGCATGCACATGCATTAACTTACCTTATTTGTAGAACAGCTCCAGGCGCCGAGTCTTGAACGTGACGAATTTTTCGATGACAAGGTTATTGAAATTCGGTATGCTGTTTATCAGACCCTTCTCAATAGACAGCATTCCAAGTGCAGTAAGTCTTTCTTGTCCCATGGCATTCCTGAGGTACGTCTTGATCCTCTTGAGGCACGAGAAGCAGCGTTCTGGTTCAGCGGTAGTCATAGGCAGGGTGATAGCGATACGTAACAGTTTAACGACCTCTGTAAATGACGGACCTAAGTTTTCAGTGAGAAGGAAACTCAAAAGTTTTACAGCACCACCAATGTTTCGAAATTCTTCTCTTTGATACAATATAGCCAGTTCGGTCCTGAGTTTGTCCGGCTCGAGCATCGGAAAGACACGTACGGTAGCTCGTAAGTCTCCTTCCGGAAATGAGTTCTTATGTATCTCAAATTTTTCGTTTTGCAGAAGAGAAGAAAGTACTAAATGGTCAACAAATTGAAACCGCGATGTGACTTGATTGTTGATGACGTCACAAATTTCCCTTGCAGCAGCAATACGCGTTTGACTTCCTCCGATCTTCCGTCTCTTTCTAGGTTGTTCACTCTCGTCAGCGTTGTTATCCAAATGGAATGAGTCTCGGACTTTCTGGACAGTTTCAACAAAACTCGAAACGCAGCTACGCACTTTCCCTACATCGATCTGACGACTCTGTAATTGTTGGTACAGAATGTCCACATGAGGCATGATGCAATGAAAGAAACGGAGCCAGAAATTGAATTCTGGATCATCCAGTGTCCGAAGAAGAGAACTAGCTTCGTTAACTGTAATATCACTCGAACGATCTGACTCGACTAGCACAGTGAAACATTCTTCTAGGGCTTCTTTTTTCTCAAACACAGTGTTCACCGTTCTAGCTCGAAAATTCCACCTGGTTGCTCCCGCAGACGGTATTCTCCTGGACACACACGAATCTAAAACTGATGTCCTGTGCGACGATCTCGAAAAGAATGCTGGGATAGCAGACAAATTGGCAAAAAATACTCGAGCTTTTGTATTCTGCTTAGCGGCTCTTTCCATAATCAGGTTCAGCTGATGGGCGTAACAGTGGATAAAAAAAGGCATTCATGTATTCGTCCCTGATTCGCTTCTGCACGCCATTTATTGCGCCACTCATCACAGATGCTCCATCGTAGCTCTGGGCAATTAACTTTCCCTTGTTGTCTTTCAATATTATATGTAGCTGAGAAACAATGCATTCATATATTGAACTTGCATCCTGACCAGCTGGCTCAAAAAATCCCCAGAATCTTTCAACTGCTTTGCCTTCATTAGTGCAATATCGCAATACAATCACTAACTGCAACTTCTCAGTGATATCGGTAGTTTCATCGGCAAGAAGAGAAATGAAATCTACATCCTCAATTTCAGCTAAGATTCTTTCACGACATACTTCCAGCATGTAACTAAGCAAGTCATTTTGTATGCTTTTTGATGTTCCTTTGAATGCTGTCGAGCTTTCTAAATGACTCTGAAAACAGGAGTCTAATTCACTCGTGTATTGCACTAAATTTAGAAACACGCCCTTGTTGTCTGAATCGGCTTTCTCATCATGTCCGCGTAGCGCTAACTCATTAAAGCCGCAGAACTTAATACAGTTTATTAACTTTGAAAGTATTTCCCTGTTTCTAGTTACTTCATTGTTATGACGCTCAACCGATTGTTGATATGCCGAACTTAAGCTTTTCTGTACATCCACTTTCCCTAACACAGCAAAATTTACCATGTTATTTAAATGAGTTCCGGAAGATGCGTGTTTCTGAATTTTTTTTCGCTCAGTTTTCTAAGATCTGTCATTCCCTTTTGAGTCCAGCTGAATTCTCCACCGAACAAAATACATGGAAAACAAAATAAAGCATGCTTTACCTCGCAACCACACAGCCAATCAAATTTCTTATACACGTCAGGATTGAAGCTCCTAGTGTATTGCTTCTGCCTGCTAGTAGAACACTGTTTGATGTCTAATACAGGTGTTGGTCTACCCTTACTCTTTACATCACATTTCTCGTGAAGCGTCAAACTACTAAATTGAAGCGACTGTAAAAATTGCACAGTGTTACTCATTATTTACTTGAAACACAATCACAAGCTAATCACACAACCGTACACAAACTACAACAACACGTACTACGGTTTTTGACAAGGAGGTAACTTCCACAGCTTGTGTAGAGCACTGGAGTAACGGATTTTTTTTCTAAGACTAGTCTGAAATAAATCGGTTTTGTAAGAACAAGGAACATTGCTAGGTATCATTAAAATAGGGCGAAATCTACTGTGAAATAATATGCAAGTATTTGTTAAAATCGCGCAAGCATACTACTTTAGAATCTTTAGCTATAATTCGCACGTTGGCAAGACTGATTGTACAAGTGCTTGAAGAAAATAGCGCCAGTAATGGAAATGTTTGAATGCCTCCCTCCTTGCTTTCACTGGCCAAGGGATGGAGATGGACTTAGTTCTGCTAGAACCTAACAGATGCCGTGAGCGCATTCTTCCTGCTTCTACTTATGATTATGTTGCCACTCAGTGATACAAACCTAGCCGTGTTACAGCAAAATCCGCTGCGATTTAAACTTATCCTTGCGATAGTATTATGATTCTATCTATAATTTATTGCATTAGAATATTAGTTGCTAATTTTCTGAATACGAATTAGGAGCAGTTAACCGCTGCCAGTACATTATTTGAGCTGTTTGTAAACTGTATATCCGATTGTTTCCAAAGATGTGTTGGCACTTCGTATCGATGCTGCATGGAGTGCAGCTCCCTAAAGATATAAAGATATAAAGATAAAGGACCAACCTGATTGTGAGGTACTGCTTCTAGCAGCATCAGCATCCAACTCTGGATCTAGAATGCAAACGAACGACATAATACAAAATAATGCTTCCTGATACCTTTAAAAAATACCGGTACAAATAAAAGATAAAGGATCTACCTGATTGCGAGGTACTGCTTCTAGCAGCAGCAGCAGCAGCAGCAGCAGCATCCAACTCTGGGTCTAGAATGCAAACGAACGACATAATAAAAAATAATGCTTCCTGATAACTTTAAAAAATACCGGTACAAATAAAAGATAAAGGATCTACCTGATTGCGAGGTACTGCTTCTAGCAGCAGCAGCAGCATCAGCATTCAACTCTGGATCTAGAATGCAAACGAATGATATAATTAATACAAAATAATGCTTCCTGATAACTTTAAAAAATACCGGTACAAATAAAAGATAAAGGACCTAGGCCTACCTGATGGAGAGGTACAGCTTTTAGCATCGGCATCACCAGCCGGTAAATGGTGACTAAAAAACTGTGCATTGAACGCTGGATCTGGAATGAAAACGAACAACATAATACAAAATATTATACATAAATTGTACCATAATGCATAACATTCTGGCAAGCGAGTGTAACCTCCATGTGTAGCCAAGTGTTTTAAAATGTTTTACAACAGAAACTTACCACTATTCAGTCTTTCGTGTATTTCTCGTGTTTCGGTGACAGAATACACTCGATCGCCGTATTTGTACTCCAACATAATTAAGTAGTTCGGCACTTCTTGCACTTCTTGAACACTTAAATTCGCGCTTCGCACGTGGTCCTCCATCTTGCTTCTCAACGTGTTGCGAGTATGGAGCGAAGTTAAAGTATGATCCATAAAATGGCGTCCGCTCCATGGAACATGTTTAGGGAGCGCTCCATCAGATCGCGTTCACAGCGTACTTTCTTCAACAGTTGATCAACTGTTTGCTACCGTGAACGCAACCTTTAATGACCTGCCTTGGCAATGGGGGAAGTGGATTCAGGAAGTGCGATTTAAGTTCTTAAGCTGCTGCAGATGATGCAGCTGCCGTGGGGGGAAGCGGATTTACAAGCCAGCCTATACTTGCGAAAAATTGTAATCGCCTAGCAGAGATCCGTATAATTATACCGTCACCCCGTTACGTTCAAAGTGTAAATTGATATTGTCAAATACTCTGGGGGGGGGGGGCTGCAGCTCTGCAGCTCCCCTTCACGGACCGCCACTGTTTACTTCCACAAAAAGAAAGCTTTTCAGACGGAATGAAGTCGATTACTTCGCGTCGCAAAGCCGATTTCGAAGTATATAATCGTATGCGGCTGGCATTTTACAAAGGAGAAAATTATTAATAATTACTAATGAATTTCTTACAATATCCAGTACCCTACATTCTCCCCTGCACTACATACTAGGAGACTTCCCATGTGCCAAACATTACTTTTAGGTGTCGCTTTATCGTAGGCCCACAATGGTTGTCTTTCTTTAACTTGCCCCATTGCTGCTTCAAATCTGTGAAACTCAGGTCTTCTAAGTTTTCAATCATGTGCTTATTAAAAATTTTAAAAATCTTTAAACTTGTACGGTACAGTCTTTGATTTATCGAATTCAACAGCATTCCAAATTTAAATGTAGGCTATGTTGCGTAAATAACATTAAAACATTCGCGACAACTGCTTGTATCTACTTACTGAAGTATTTAAAGCAATGTACCGACTATAATAATAACCCCCTGGCACTACAGCCCATTAAGGGCCTAGGCCTACCAAGCGACCGCTGCCCAGCAAATTGGCTTACAGATATTGGGGTGATACGTGATCAGCGCATCGGGTCCCCTCGGCCGTTAATCTTGGGTTTCATGCTCGGGGCGCTGTCTCACTGTCAGACAGCTATTCAATTGTCCTCACGAGGCTGAGTGCACCCCATTCCAGCCCTCACGTCAGTTTCTAAAATCTCTGGCGGAGCCGGGAATCGAACCCGGGGTGAAAGGTGAGAGGCAGGCGCGCTACCCCCAACACCACGGGGCCGCCTATGTTCCGACTATAGCCTACGCGTATTACAAATTCCTGAACAAATTATCTTTTTCTCGGCAACTGGTGACCGAATTTCATTTTGAATCTGGGGAGGTGCTCCTCTCAAATTAGTAGTTTGTGAGCATAAAGCTTCAAGTCTCATAAAATCTTCCGTTTCTAGCACTTGGCATCTAAAATTGTCTGTCCTTCAACGAGAGCCCACCTAGAATTGCCAACAACATTAAATACATTATGAAGTCTATCACCCTTACGTTCACCATTTTGTCGCGACCGACCTGCCACCTACATACGATTGAGTTCGCGAATAGACCACGGCCACTTCCTTCATTTCAAATGATGAAGAACCGTTCATATATGCGCGTATAAACAAACCGTTATCCGCATCCAGCCCGCATCCGCACTACTGTTATCCGAATCCGCTGACATTACAATAATATTTTAGCCTATTTTCATTTATGAAAAAATAGGCTTATGAGATCACCTTTTGTCATGTGTGTGTGTGTGTGTGTGTGTGTGTGTGTGTGTGTGTGTCCCTAATAACTTCTAAACGGCTGGAGCTATTTCAATGGAACTTGGTAAGGGGAAGATCATGGTACTATTTCGGCCGACCCCGACCGTGTCCTTCTCACCAATCCAACATGGCGGCTGTGCGAAATATTTCACCTGCTTTCTGTATCTCCGAAAATATTACCGATATCAGCCTGAAATTTTGTACGGCGATAAAGGGCACTACTAGAAGTTCACCTATGAGACTTTAAAAAACCTGTTAACTAACTACTAAACAAACATGGCGGCCAAGCAAAATTGAAACTTTTAAATAGACTTTTCTCGCAATTTAACCATCCAAACGCAATGAAATTTGGTACAGCAAATGTTTATACACATGTAATGCACTGGCATCTAATTTAGTTCAATTGTTCACATACCCTAAAGATGGCGGCTGTGCGCAATTTGAAAATTACGTTTTTATTTCCTGTGTATTAATCATGCGATCGAAGTGAACGTTTGAATGATGAACCTACGCAAAAATCGTCATCTTACTCTATGGCTTACATTATAATTATCAAAGTCCAACTTGGCGACCATCCAAAATATCTAGACGGTTCTCAATATCTACGAATCTATTACAGCAATCAAACTGAAATTTTGTATGTTGATAGAGGCAATTAACATAGGTAGTATATGTGAAAATAGGCTTTAGTTCTTCACGAAACTACTTGTTAATTTATTAGATAAATCGTAAAGTATTAAAGCAACGCATTTAGACATTTGAAGAGAAAGTCGTTCCTCTAGGCTATGTGTGAATCGCAAGACAATGTTGACTGATTTTTGTCCCTCAGAGTAACGGCATGTGAATTAAAACAGCGGGTGGCTAATTATATCATTTACAGTATACTTATTCGTCTGATATAACCTCGCAGGTAAGAACTTTCTTTTGGTATAAGTCAACTCTAATAGAGGGTATTTCCATGACTGGCTTCCCTCACTTCTCTATTATTCTCATACAATCCAAGAAAAAGCAAATAGGGAAATAACAAGAAACGTGAAAAACGCAATCTTAGCAACAACTAAAATTATTTAAATAAATCAATTCAACTTTGTATTCTAAAAACTATTCGCAAATTTATTCTAAAGATTATCTGCACAGCCATGCAAACTATATCCGCATCCGTGCAGGGCTTTACTCATAGACACACATCTCACCGCAACCCTGACTCCGTAGATTCGGGAATTATAAAGGTTCGGAATGCTTCTTTTTTTTTCACTTAGGATCACGCTACAACTACATTTCTTTTTCCTCGTGTGGAGTTTTCTCCGAGTCCAGTAGTCCTTCATGTGTTTGCTGGCCTACTTCCATTGTTCTTTGCTCCAGTCTCTTTCGGTCATTCTAGTTCTTTCTGCGGTCGGAACCCCTTCCTAATTTTTCACAGTTCCTAATATAATGTATTTCTGTTGAACAATTGGACCTCTGAGATGTTGAACCTTTCCATATCCTTGCTTCCTTAATCCATGCTGTAGTAATCTTTTTTCTCCAGAAGTAACAAAATATAGCCTTCTTCCTAGTCTTCGAGATTCTTTCCACCTTCTAATAAACTTCTTTGTTGCTCCGAAGCTTCCATTCGCTTTCAGTGTGAACAGCTCGCAATTTCTTTTTCTGAGGAATATTCTTTCCAAGACCACTAGCTTATCCAGCTTGTAGTTCAAAGACAGGTATTCACTGGCATGCAGACATTCTGTTTTCACCACGGTGTTCATGGTGTTTATTATTATTATACAGTGTTTTGCCAAGCGTTGCTCTTGTTGCACCTTAGAAGTTAAGGAGACGTAACTACACATGGCTATGAATTACAATAAAACAAGTCAATATTAGTATTTTTTGACATAATAATTAAAACGCTGGTGTTCCTCCTTATCAATACTATGATAATTGTAAGAGGAATAATATTTATCCGTACAGTACATATTTCAGAACTTTTTAGTCCCTCTTGGATAAATGAGTTACAGTCTCGAAAAGGGAAAAAAACAGCAGTGTTTAATTGTTACTTATACAGGGTCCGTTCATAAAGGAATGCAAGTGATTTTATTGTGAAGCAACTGTGCGTTGCATCGCAGAGCGTTAGGACCGCTTGGTTTCACAACACACCCCAGGTCAGTCTGCTTCGAGCAGTGGTTGCTTTAGTATCGTTGATTTTGTGATATTCTTCTCATAGCCCGGTCATAGGCAGTCACGACGCACGATGGAGAAAACGATCGAACAACGGTATGCGATCAAGTTCTGCGCCAACCTCGGCAAACGTTACACCGATATCTATCAAATGATCCAGCAGGTCTACGGGGACTCCCCTCTATCGTCTTACCAAGTTTCAAGGTGGTTGAAGAGGTTTAAGGAGGGCCGGGAAGAAGTGACTGGCAACACCCGCTCTGGAGGGCCAACAACCAGCCACTCCGACGAAATTGCTTTTTAGAAGCTAAGGGTGTGGTTCACAAGGAGTTTGTACTCCAGGATAAACCATCAACGCTGCCTAATATGTGGATGTTCTCGAAAGATTGAGAAAAAAGGGTCCATCACGTGCGAAAGGAGATCGCCGATACCCGGGTGCTGCATCATGACAATGAAACTATTTTGCTATTCATCCTGATTTTGTTTTCATACTCATCGGCGGTTTAAAAACGAAACTACGGTCGTACAAGGTGCAGCAAGATAAATTTGAAGAAAAGTTCCCTTTTCAGCCAGTCTATTCGTCAATGGGAGTTGTGAAGGGTAAGGGTTAATACTCAGCAATTTTTCTAGGTTTATGCCATGTCGTGTGTGGGATTTCACCTAGGAACACCAAGCTGGCTCATCAGCGGGCTCTAGGTGTCCGTGCCCGAACCCCCACAGGAGTAGCGAACTGCACACTACCTCCCTTCTTATGAAGCGCGCCATGGCTTCTTTACTGCGAGAACTAACAGCTCAATCAGCCTTACACCTCCCTATGAAGGCTTACTAAAAGATGGTATATTGGCTTTCACGGCCAGTGAATTAAAACTCAGCAATGTTTCTAGGTTTATGCCATGTCGTGTGTGGGATTTCACCTAGGAACACCAAGCTGGCTCATCAGCAGGCTCTTGGTGTCCGTGCCCGAACCCCCACAGGAGTAACACGGACACCATGAGCCAGCTGATGAGCCAGCTTGGTGTTCCTAGGTGAAATCCCACACACGACATGGCATAAACCTAGAAAAATTGCTGAGTTTTAATTCGGTTGGTTGGTTCTTAAGTTTAGGGGCTGCGACAACGCGGTCATGTAGCCCCGTGTACTTTGGGTGTGTGTAGAATCTGTCTGATAACCGGTGTTAATTGTGATGGCTGTATTAGTGTGTGTATCTGGTTTTTAATTTGTGCAGACTGCAATTTAGAATTTTTCAAATAGTGTACCCTTAAGTGTTCTTCTAGGATGCCGACTCTAGCTCGGGGAGTGGTCTGTTCGGTGTGGCTCTAACTTATTCTAAACATCCTAGGAATATCGTCGAGGATCACAGGAGGCTTAACTTAAAATCAATATGTCAGAGAACTCCTAATATAACAATAATTTTATGCACAAAAACATCATCTCCCATTTCTCCCATCCATAGATAATAAACAACAAAATAAACTCCCTTAAATTACTCTAATCATCAACATCAAAAAAATGCAAAAATAATTTATCACACTGGCTGAAACTAGGAAAAGAAAAATAATCTATTTTACTGCAGTCACTGCTTCAAGTTCAAAAATTAACGTCAACAGACTTAGTTCATCAAAACTATGGCCTAAATAACCCAGCCATTCTATCACAACAAATATGCGCACTCATGTTTATAACTTGCAAAATTGGTTTTTGGGAGCTCGGACATGTTTTCTCGTACAATCATCATCTTTCCTCACAAGAGTCGGTCAATGAAGGCAATAGATTTATTCTAGGTCACAGGCATGTGTGCACTTCTAACTTAAAAACAATTACTTCTCTCAGAGCCATGACTCTAGTAATTATGGTAAAATGAACAAGTCAACATACATGAAGCATCAAATAAATACTTCGGCGGCCGGTGCCCCGCGACTATTAATAAACAAACAACTCTAAGGAATGCACTCAAAATAATGACAATATAAGACGTCGCTTCCTAAAGCGGCACAAAAGAAGAAACCCTGGGAAGCCGGACTACCTTCCCTCATAGAATACAATAACATCCTCGACCTTGTGACAGACACTCTCACCACACTAACCAGCTGGGCAGGCAATAACCTTCATTGCTACTTTTAGAATCCAGACGGCTGGCCGCCCTCCTATACCTGCTTCCTAAACCCTTCTTTTGACTACCTGGGGTTCGAGCTGTACAATTACTTTTCCGACGGAGCTAAAGTGCACTCTCATCAGACAATGAACTCAATCATTTCACTTACCATTTATATCATCGTAGAACACGGGAATACCACCTCCGTTATTAATTTCACTTACCATTTATATCATCGTCGAACACGGGAATACCACATCCGTTATTAATTTCTGCTCAACCCAGGATCAACTCTCAACCTTTTCTGAATATTACATTATCATCCAGCCATTTTGTCTTACCTTCCTTTACCTTAGTGTGATCATCAATTACCATACTTATTATTCTCATAATTTCAGTGTCATTACTAGTCTTGTCACAATATCGAGCTGTCTTTCCCATATTAGCTTTTACGTGCATAAGCACTATCAAACCAATTATTCCCTTAACTGTGCATTCAGCAAGATTACTGACATTCTCAAACAAAACATATTTATATAGAACTTTGATGCTCATATACTAATTACGTTATAAAACACACAAAAATAATCATTACTGATAAATACACAAATCTACACAAAACATGCCTGCTATGCCTAAAATATCTATTTTTATCATAATTGCTTATGATCGAGATAAACTTATCCGATCCCCATGATGGGATGCGCTATGGCAAACATGCCCCATACAATAATTACTTATCTCTCATACATCCTGATGCTGCTCTGGTCCTTGATATCAGTCTTCTTGATCAGTTGGTTCATCTTGCTAGGAGGATAATTTACACACGGTTTCCAAAATTCACCAAAGCAAAGGTCCACTGTGAATTATTATTACAATGCACGGTTCTCGCATATGAAGCTCCTATCTCCTATAGCTATCATCAACCTACTTAGTTCAGCTGATAGTTCCATAGCTTCCTAGACCACTGATTTAGCTACTAATAGCTCGTACGGCTATCCCTATCATTATAACTGCGTACTGTCATGATATGCACTGTTCTAATTCGCACTCGCGAATACTTAGCGACATTCAAATTCCAAAGGTATAACTGCTTCTACTTATAAAACTTGTACAATTTGTTAATATCCTCGTTGCCACAAGCGCGGGCTTCCGCCTCCACAGCGCCCGGGTAAGAAAACTTATGGAAACTTGTAAAATTGTTCCCACCGCGACGATCGTGGGCTTGCGCCTAAGCAGCGCCCCAAATAGAAAACTTGTAAAATTGTTACTTTTCTGACGGCTATGGGCGTGGGCTTCCGCCTCTGCAGGGCCCCGATATGAAACTGTTTGCGCTGCGTCTCCAACCATTATTTATATGATTTCTCTTAGGGGGACTTGGAGTGGGGAGTTTATAGAATTTATTTCCATAATAACACTCACATGAATATGCAAACTAGCTCCCTTGAACGTCCTCATTTCTAATGTCTCAATGACTTCTTTTTATCCAAAATCCGATCGTTGAATCTTTATATAATGAGCTCCGTAATTTCCTCCATTGTTCCTTAATTTCGGCGGGATTTGGTCGCGTCTCGCGTCCCTCGCTGCTATTGGTAGTTTTAAATCCACCCCCTGATTTCATTTTAATTCTGGCAAAAATCACAGAATGATCCAATTTAAATTTTGACGATACTTCTGAGAGGCTGGGATTGTCCCCTATACGATGGTATAATTCCTGTTTCTGTATTTTAATTACTGCTCCGATTCCTTTCAAATGGGCGGGGTTTATTTGGTGAGTGATCGTTGAAATTTTCGCATTTACCCGCTTAGTTGAACGACCTTCGCGCGTAGTCTGAGCGCATTTGGTATCCAGATGTTTAGCTTTCTCTCCCTACCGTCATTGTTTGCGCTGGGTGAAAGATACTTTAAGGCACGTACGAACCTCCCTTTGTCATGCCTGTTCCACAAGCTACATCTTTTCTCACACCGGCTTTGAAACATGAATAAAATCTTGTTGGAATAAATATGTAAAATTTATGCAATCACAGATGCATAAAGGTTACAATAGTTCCTACTTTTGCCGCCAAACGCCACCGTCAACGACTACTAGGCTTAGTTCAGAACTCAGCTACTAGACGCCACCATAGTCGGCTCTTGGCAACGAACATAGAAACCTAAGAGCGTTGTTTACATTCTTAACCTATACAATTTAGTTTCACACAGGTGTAATTAGTGGAAAGTTTTTTAACATGCCATAAATCTATGACATGGGACCGCCGGCTTTACTTCCCCTCCGAAGGAAGGCATACTGAGGGATTTTTAACGCTCTTAAAAAATCCGACGGCTTCGGCCGGGTTTGAACCCGCTATCTTGGGCATAGAAGCTCAGCATGCTACCGACTACGCCACCGAAGCCGCCGAGTTTTAATTAACTGGCCGTGAAAGCCAATATACCATCTGTAAGGTTAAATATCTGCTCTTTACCTGTGGCAAGGAGTACGAAGGCAGGATGCTCAGCAATGCATTTCTAATTATTTGCCTCAGCGGCGGCTCGTGGGGTTTAAGTTCGGTGCAGCCCAACACACGCTCGTGTGCAGTAAACGTATACATTTTGTAGGGTCATCTAGCTAGGATGAAATCTGGTATGTCAAAAGTGGTTGGGGTTGATTGCTTGATATTTTTTTTTTATCCTCCTCCTTCCATTTAGAAAACGAAGTTTCTCCTAAAATACAAACTAAATCTACGGACAGTTCCATGTTAAAACACGCCTTGGAGGGAACACTATTATTTCACACTATAAGAAAAGATTTAAATACTATATACCTAAAGTACGATATCTCACTCTACATATTCGTACTTATACTTATAACATAACTGAATTTCAAACGCACTTCCTCTCCAAGCCTATAGGCGGCTTCGGTGGCGTAGTTGGTAGCATGCTGAGCTTCTATGCCCAAGATAGCGGGTTCAAACCCAGCCGAAGCCGTCGGATTTTTTAAGAGCGTTAAAAATCCCTCAGTATGCCTTCCTTCGGAGGGGAAGTAAAGCCGGCGGTCCCATGTCATAGATTTATGGCATGTTAAAGATCTTTCCACTAATTACACCTGTGTGAAACTAAATTGGATAGGTTAAGAATGTAAACAACGCTCTTAGGTTGCTACGTTCGTTGCCAAGAGCCGACTGCGGTGGCGTCTAGTAGCTAGTTCTGAACTAGGCCTAGTAGTCGTTGACGGTGGCGCTTGGCGGCAAAAGTAGGAACTATTTGAAAAATTCAAAGTTGCAGTCCCTACTTGAATTAAAAAAACAGATACACACACTAATACAGTCATCACAATTAACACCGGTTATCAGACAGATTCTACACACACCCAAAGTACACGGGGCTACATGACCGCGTTGTCGCAGCCCCTAAACTAAGGAACCAACCAACCAACCAACCATCCAAGCCTATAATTATGTTATGATTAAACACAGTAACTATAAAAACGCCAAGAGCTCACTCTTTTAGCTGTGCTACTGTATGCTCTTCAAAAGCGCTTAGCCTATTCTATTTACACTTCACTCGCAATTAATGCGCCACATGGCCACGAATCACAATTCAACAGCACAATTTTTACTATAAAAGAATACTTCGTACACCACACGTTCAAATGTATAACAAACTTCTTGTTACAGCTGTTGGAACAGTAGCCACAACTCTCGCGACAAAATATACTAGTAAATATGTATTTGCGTGATCGTGTTTTAGCGTGATTGAGATACTAACATTTGTTTATTAATTTTAAGGTTCGTATTCGTGAATATCAAAATGAGTACGAACAATGAGTGGAGTCTCTGTTCTCGAAATTAGGCCTAAAATCTGATGAATACCTCAACACCAAAAAGAACTTAAAAATCAATTTGGTGTAAGTACCGTGATTATTTCGGCATCATTATGATAGTTCCCAAGATGTTCCTTCTTTGGTATAACGCGCACCTTCAGACACCTGTATTCAATTTAATCAGTATTACAGCGTTTTATTACGTCTTACCGCGTCTTTCTTACAAAACTAGCCTTGCATAGGTGCTCTCATATTTCTATTTAAATTTGCTTTTAAAACGATAACGCAACTTATTTGTGCCAAGTACCGTGATGTATAGAGTGTATTCTGCCTATCCAAGAAAAAATCTAGACTTGTCATTGAAGTTTTATGTCACTAAAATCCAAGACTTGTTGGAGTGGTTTACAGCTTCAAAAGCATAGGAACAGCCATTTTCTTGCTACCCAAATTGGGCACGCCGTTTGGCTTCAGCAGCTTGCACTAGGCAGCGCAGCGAAGGCATCTCCTTCCGTTCTTTCCTCCGAGGAGCGAAGAGCCCGGGTTATATATTCGGGTGCATTTGGATAATATCGTCACAGCTCGTGCGAGGCAGCCAAGCATTCATTTTGCTCCAAGGGCTGCACCAAGCGGAATACTTGTGTATACATACTGCAGGCGGTTTGGCGCGTTGTCATGGCAACCGTTCAGTTATACGTCACAAGTCAGCCCGTATTGCTGTGAGCATTGGGAGGGCTGCACTCACGGTCAGAACACAAGGCGCAATCGTGAAGGAAGCAGACTGCGGGGCTTGCTTAATTAATAATAAATATGAGCACTACGCCGGTTGTGTAATCACAAAAAAGCACACTCTTCGTTCTTTTTAACGAATACGGTAGGTTTTAAAGAGAAAATATAGGGATTCAGAAAATGATATACAATTGTTTTGAGAAATGTTAGTGCAGCCGGTCTGTACCTGATGCACCTGAAAAGCCTCTACTGATTTGCCTTTACCTATTTGCCAATGGAGGAAATCTCATCAGTACTTACCTTTAAACCAGGATCTGTCTAGAACATGATAGACCACTACTAGGGATCAAAACTTAGCACCTTCGGTTGGTAAACCAACACCTTAAGCAACCAAGGTGTACAGTCGGTGGTGATTGCTGTTTAAAGGGGAGAAACATTGACATTATCAGCCTCATTACCATGCCCTAATTAAATTGCAAGCACATGGAGAGAACCAGATGCATTCCAAAAGGGAGCAGAAGCTCAGGTTTTAAGCAGAGGATCTTGTAGATGCACAAGAGTATAGCTATCACAGGCAATGAAAGTACTGTATTGACTGGAGCACAATATACTGTCGTTTTGGCAGTTCAACAGTTACCCTACATACAAAATATTTTCAACTCAGCTTGAACTAGGCTCATAGCAAGAGGGGAGCCAATTTGGTTTCTAGCATTTAAAACAAAGTACAGTTCAGGATCCAATAGGAACAGATTTCAGCAACAGTCGTGCAAGAAGAGGAAAATCATAATTATGGAAATGGGGATCCACAAATGTGTTTAGGTTTAACACAGTTTCTCCAGTTTCTTACAAGAATCAACATGCCAAGATTAAGTACTGAGGGGTCCAAAACTAAGTACTCTCTCTCTTCTTTGGCTTATTCCAATTGATTGGAGTCGCCGGAGCCAACCAGGCTCGTTCTGGTTTTGGCCGGGGATTTAAGGCCTGATGCCCTTCCTGACGCCACGTGATTTTCCAGGTGAAAATTCCACGCCACTGCGATTCGAACTCCGACCGTCCGGATGGTAGACGAGCATCTAAGCCACTGCGCCATCACGCTCTCTACCAAAACTATGTACTCACTATTTATTAATCAATATCTCAGGAATCAAATAACATAGACTTACAATTCTTATGCCGTAATATAGGACTACTATAATGCTTTCTGAGCAGACGGCAATGATCACACGACTCATTGTAGGTGTTCAAAGTGACTACTATTAAAGGCCCTATGGCATCGATGGTGCTGAACTGCTGAGCAAACTATGGATGTCAGTGTGTCTGGTGTGGTAACTACGCACGCTGCTTTGATGGATTAACCTAGCGTTTCCAGTGTAGCTGGCTTTTGCCTATAAACTTCATTCTTCACAGCCCCCCATAGGTAGAAGTCCAGGAGCGTCAAGTTTGGAGACCGCGGTAGATACTCAATGGCACGAGAACGGAAAGTCATCTGAGATCTGGTTCCTGAGATATTATCATCAAAGAGTGAGTATACAATGACTCGAGTGAATATCTTGAGAAAGCCTTAAACTACACCATAACGCAAGAATGGAAAGACTATGTCATTTGGTTCCCAGGATATTGATTAACAAAGAGTGAATCCATAGTTTTGGATCCCTCTGCACACTCTACTCCCCCCTTATTTTAGTACAGTGAACATTTAAATGAACACTGTACAGCTTTATGCAAGCAACATTTTTAAAACTCAGCAATTCTTCTAGGTTTGTGCCGGGTCTTGTGAGGGGTTTCGCCTAGTACACCAAGCTGGCTCATCAGCGGGCTCTTGGTGTCCCCGCCCGGACCCCCAACAGGACACAGAACAAACCTAGAAGAATTGCTGAGTTTTAATTCACTGGCCGTGAAAGCCAATATAACATCTTTTTGGAAGCCTTCATAGGGAGGTTGAGGCTGCTTGAGCTTTTAGTTCTCACAGTAAAAAGGTGCAGTTGCACTTTATATAAAGGGAGATAGCGTGCAGTTCGCTACTCCTGTTGGGGGTCCGGGCAGGGACACCAAAAGCCCGCTGATGAGCCAGCTTGGTGTCCTAGGCGCAACCCCACACAAGACACGGCACAAACCTAGAAGAATTGCTGAGTTTTAACTCACTGGCAGTGAATGTCAATATACCATCTGTTTGGAAGCCTTCATAGGGAGGTTGTGGCTGCTTGAGCTTTTAGTTCTCACAGTAAAAATGTGCAGTTGCACTTTATATAAAGGGAGGTAGAGCGCAGTTCGCTACTCCTGTTGGGGGTCCGGGCGGGGACACCATGAGCCCGCTGATGAGCCAGCTTGGTGTTCTAGGCGAAACCCCTCACAAGACCCGGCACAAACCTAGAAGAATTGCAGAGTTTTAATTCACTGGCCGTGAAAGCCAGTATACCAACATTTTTAATTTTTATGTATTCATTCATATATTCACCTCATGTATTAATTTGTTCTGTATTAAGTTGACAGTCTACATGTTGACTGACTGAAGAGCAATCAAAGTCTGTCAATTATCTGACTCAAGACGTATATCACTTTTAATTCGTTTTAGAGACTTGGGGCATCTTTATCATCAGTTCTGTGTACGAGTGTGTGTGTTGAACTTGTTTGACAACCGATGTTTCTGTGATGACTGTAATATGATGATGATAATTGTTGTATTAAAGGCCTAACATCAAGGTTATCAGCCCCATTGATGATGAATGTAATAATGTGTGTAGCTATATTAGAGCCAAGGATGGGGTATGTGCTCTGGACCTTGAAATATGATACTAAAACAGCATTTGAATAGAGGGAGTGTAGCGAAAACCAGGGAAAAACAACACTCACTGCCAGTGCCAGGATTCAAACCTCTGGTCTCTGTACTTGCTGAAGCTCACCATCGCAGTCATGCTAAATCACGGGGTCAGGAAGCAAATGTAAAATTACTATGCTAAGGAAACACCGATTTTCAGACAGTCTCTGTCCATTTAACCCTTTCCTTGTTGCATTTCCAGGCATGATATCCACAGAAATCACCATATTATTTTAGAATATGAAGTACTGTGGACATGGGTATAAACTCTTGCACAACAGGGTTAATTTAATACAATTAAATTAAATAAAATTTTACACGTGAATTACCAACAGTCTTGCAATGACCCACAGTTAATCTCACTCCCCTGGGATCCTTGGTTTGAAGTCTGCCCTCATAATAATCTGGTCACAAAAACAATTTTAAAACTATATGATCTGGCCACATAAACAATTATGCCACTTCAGCATCTTTATTATTTCTCCCGGAATTAGTCACATTGGCTCATACAAAAATTGGCAAATCCTAATTTAAATATGCCAATATATACATCTCGGTGTCCTGCTCCATGGAGTCCTTAGTTCCCAATATCTACTCCCATTGTCAGAACATACACGGGCGCTTTCGGGCGCTTTAGGAGGGAGCCATGACTTTCATATCCGGGCGCATTCGAGCGCTTTGTAGAGGAAAGATTTAATTCATGGTGTACAGCCTCAACTTCCACTCTCTACTAACAACCTAACAAACAACTACACATTAACCCACTGAGTGCTTCACCCATCTATAGATGGTGGACAAGAACTTTTATTTTTCATATTTCCCATTCGCTTTCAAGTGCCGAGTCGTATATTACACCTTAGTGAATAAAAATAAATTAATGATCTTCGGCATGTTCTGCCATCTGTTGGGCATAATGTAGTACTACCTGAGTTTGGATTTTTGCTTCTGGAAGTAATCGAGGAAGCTGAAACGCTGGGCCATGTCCTAGGATGTTGTCCAAAATGCGAGTGGATGAGAAACACTCAACATCACATGGTTCGGTCTCAAATCGCAAAGCTGTACAGAAGATAAAGTGGGAATTCTATGAAGAAGTCCATTGCTTGGCAGAGGATGGCAGCACTAGACGGGCAGATATTATAGCTCATGATAGGCCTCTGGGGAACGCTATGAATCTAGACCCCACGATTCGATTTGAAAAACATGTCCAGCAAGCTATCGAAGTTGACGAGGAGAAGGCTATCTATCTCCCATGCATTCCTCACTAAGTGAGAGTTACAATGCAACTGAGTATACCATGGGAGGTAAGAGGTCTCCTCTTCAGTGCGCGTGGGACATTGTTTCTTTATAACCAAACCCTGTGGCACCACAGCCCATGGAGTCTTGGCCTACCAAGCGACTGCCATTTGGCCCACAGATTATTGTAGGGTGGCGCATGGTCAAAGCATCGGTTCCCCTCGGCCGTTAATGTAGGTTTCCGTGACCGGGACGCTGTCTCACTGTCAGACCACTACTCAATTGTCCTCACAAGCCTGAGTGCACCCCGTTTCAGCTCTCACGTCAGTTTCTAAAGTCCCTGACAGAGCCAGGTGAGAAACAGGCACATTACCCCAAAACCACAGGGCCAGCATCGTTTCTTTATGCTAAGATATATCTGCAATGTCTTGGCATGGATGCCCAGCAGTAATATTACTCGGTTCATGCATGGTTCTGAATTGATTGACAATTAAGTACAATATACGGAGAGCGAATCCTGAAGGATTCTATTCATATTTTGAATAACCATCCGCAAAATAACATGTGAACTTTACTCCTCGGCGCTACAGTCCATGTAGGACCTTGGCCTCTCCAACAATCGTTGCCCAATCCCGACGATCTTCTGCACGTTTCCTCCATCTTCTTATTCCCATCTTGCGTAAGTCATCCTCCACGTCATCCAACCATCGTTTCCTAGGTCTTCCTTTGCATCTTCTTCCACCTGGATTTCCTCTATAGGTCTTTTTAACCACTGCCATTCTCTCCACATGTCCCAGCCATCTTAGCCTATTACTCTTTACTTCCAAAACTATATCAGGATGCCCATATAATTCCTCCAATTCTTTGTTTTCCTGTATTCTCCATCTTCCTGCCTCATTCACTGCTCCATAAATCTTCCTCAGTATTTTCCTTTCCCATCTTCTCAAAAGCTCCTCTTCTGTCACAGTCATAGTCCATGTTTCCGAGCCATACATTACCACTGGTCTTATAACTGTTCGGTACACTGTCACCTTTGATCTTCTACTGAGGATGCGCGCTTTGAGGATTTTTATCAGTGCCCAATAAGCTCTATTACCGGCTGCAATTCTTGCTTTTATTTCTTCTCTTGTGCTATTATCTTCAGTAACCTGTACTCCCAAATACTTGAAACTTTTACACCTCTCAAAATTCACCCCATTTAGGTTTATAAATAAATTTATATATTTATCTTTCTCCACAGTATTTCTCCTAGATAATAATAAATATTGAGTTTTGTTGTAGTTCACTCGTAATCCTACTTCTTCTGATACTTTTTCTAACCGTCCCACCCCTTCTTCAAGATCTTTCAGTCTTCGTGACAGCATACCTACCTCATCAGCATACGCTAGATTTTGGCTCATACGGTTGAACAGCGTGCCTCCTGGATTGCTGATATCTATCTTCCTCATTACTCGCTCTAGTACTATATTGAACAGCAGCGTGGACAGTACGTCTCCCTGTCGTAAGCCTTGGTTTACCTCAAAAACTTTTGAGAGTCTTCCTTCAACTTTAACTCGACATTTTGTGCCAGTAAGAGTCATTTGCACCAATCTGATTAGTTTGGGTGGGAATCCCATGTCCATCAAGGTCTGATACAGAGTTTTCCTTTTTACACTATCATAAGCCTGTTTGAAATCCACATATAGTTGGTGCACATCCACATTATATTCGTAACACTTTTCCATTATTTGCCTTATTGTGAAGATATGGTCCGTCGTCGATCTACCCTGTCGGAATCCACACTGGTATTCTCCAAGTCTCTCTTCAACAAGAGGTGTAAGTCTCATAGCCATTACCTTGGCTAGGATTTTATAGACCACTCTAAGCAGTGCTATGCCACGATAATTTTCACAATTTGCTTTATCATTCTTCTTATGGATTGGGCAAATAATGGCCGTGTTCCACTGTTCTGGCATCACCTCCTTCTCCCATATCTCCACAATCAACTGGCGTACCATCTTTGCCAAATGTTCCCAACCACACTTAATCATCTCTGCTGAAATATTACCACCTCCTGGGGCTTTGTTATTCCTCAAGCTTTTAATTGCCAAACTAACCTCCTCCAGCGTCGGCACGGGTACTGGCATTGCATCAGTGTTATCCTTGCACCATGGTTGGTTATTCTCTTGACCCTCCTGTTCTAGCAATACCGTCTCTGCAGTAGCATTGAGCAGCTTGCTGAAATATTCAGCCCATCGATCTAAAATCTGTTCTTCTCCTCCTATGAAATTTCCTTCTTTATCTCTGCAGAAAACTGCTCGGGGTTGAAAGCCCTTCTTCACTTCCTGTATTCTTTTATAGTACTTTCTTACTTCTTGATTATTGTATTCTTCTTCTAGCTCTTCAATCCATTTCTTCTCTGATTCTTGTTTCTGTCTTCTACAAATTCCATCTGCCTCTTTCCTTTTCTTTTTATGTTCTTCTGTATTGTTTCTCATTGGTCTACTTATCATTTTCTCCCTTGCAGCATTCCTCTCCATTATAGCTATTTTACATTCTTCATCGAACCAGAATTGTCTTTTAATCCTTTCTTCTGTCCCCAATACTTCTTCTGCAGCTTCGTGTTGTGCGTCCCTCATTATACTCCATTTTCCTTCTACTCCCTCTAAATCCCAATTTTGTTTAGTCTCCAACTTCTTCCGTAAATGTGTTTCATATTGTTCGGCAGTTTCCTTTTCTTTTAGTTTTAAGACATTATACCTTCTAGGGTCTTTCCTCATCTTTCCAGATCTGTACACTGCTATATGCTGTCTATATTTTAGCCTTACCATGAAATGATCAGAGTCACAATCCGCTCCTCTACAACTATCAACTTCGAGTATATCAGATGCGTGTCTTCTATCAATTACCACATGGTCAATTTGGTTGAATGTGGTTCCATCTGGTGAGCACCACGTTACTTTCCTTATATTCTTTCTCTGAAGCCATGTACTTTTCACAATCATTTCATTTCCAATGGCAAAGTCGATGAGTCTCTGTCCATTATTATTTGATACCTCATGCAGACTTTCCTTTCCTACCGTCTCTCTAAATGCTTCTTCTTTTCCCACTTTCGCATTGAAATCACCTAACACGATTTTTGCATCTTGCCTTGCTATACCCTCGAGTTCCTGTTCAAGCTGACTGTAGAACGTGTCTTTCACCTCATCCTCATCCTCTTCGTGGGGGCATATACACATATAAAGGTGATATTAAAGAATCGTGCCTTCATTCTCAAAGTACATATCCTTTCATTTAGAGGCTTAAAATTCAGTACTGCTGTTTTATATCTATTATCCACGAAGAAACCTGTGCCACCTATTCTTCCACTGTTGCCTCCACTATACATTATTGTATGGTTATCACTTCTCAATATACCATCTCCTCTCCATTTGATCTCTTGGATCGCAGCCACTCCTATACTATATTTCTCCATCTCTTCCTTAAGGCCCTTCAACGCTCCAGGTTTGTTCAATGTTCTCACATTCCAGGTTACTATGTACATATCATTTTTCCGTTTACATTTTCCTTTTCCTTGCATAGGTCGTTTATCATTATCATCAGTCCGCCTATTATTGTATTGGAGTTTCATAACAGGCTATTTTTTTTGATATGGGGTTGTTAGCCCCATGATCAACCCCCAACCTGGAGGACCAGGGTATCCCTCTTTGTCTGACCCATCACCTTTGACCTGTCCGACATGGGAGGCCCTACCAGGAGCTCACGCTCCCGCCGGCATAGCTCGCAGGATCATTTGGGCTCTCAAGCCCCCACATCACAACATGATGAGGATACCATCGTGAGGGATGTGAACTTTTTAGCTGTATTTTATATGTTTGCGTTGCAGTCTTTAAGAAATAATTTTATTTTGGGCCCTTTACGTAGAATGGAGCTGATGCAAGCGTGGGCACATGAAATTCAATTTTGATTAGTCTCAAAATAAAAATTAATATAAACGTAGGATTATGAATTTACATTTATATTAATAAAAAAAACGAAACCTAAAGACATTTTTATCCAATTCCCCCCTTATAAGTTTAAAGTTACTTCTACTTCTTTTTCTTGCTGTGCTGTCTTCTATCGAAGGTTGGCAGTCATCATGGCTATTCTTCGAGTCTGCCACACGGAAAAGGATCGTCATGTTCATCTCAAACCAGTCCATGAGGTTCTTCAACCATGAGATTTTCCTTCTGGCCAGGTCCCCATTGCCCTGAGATCCCCTGAATCACCAAGTGGAGAATCCTGTATTTTTTTCGTTCCGCATCATATGTCCGAAATATTTGGATTTCCGCTTCTTGGTGGAAAAGAGCACTTCAGTTTCTCGTTTAATCTTCCGTATTCCTCATTCTTTCGGCCCACGAGATACATAACATCCGCCGATACACCCACATTTCGAAGGCTTCCAGCTTCTTGCACAGGACTTGGGTTAGAGTCTACCCTTCCATTCCATATAATAGTAAGGGAAATACATATTCCCTTGCCTTCATCTCTAGACTGAGTTCCCAGTGTTAATTCAGATTGCACCCAAGGTACTTAAAAGTGTCGAACACATTCGATCTCCTTGGTGTCAAGCATGAGTTTTGCTTGAACGGACCTTCGTTTGCTGACAATCATGAACTTTGTCTTTTTCATGTTAATTTTTAGCCCCCAGTTATTGCATGCGGTGTTGACTTTCACCGGCAAGGCCTGAAGATCTTTTGCATTGTCCGAAAGCAATAGAGTATCGACATAATGATGTATTCTCCGTTGATGCTAGGGGCAGATGACATTGTAGTTCCGCCCCTTAAAACAACAATAACTAACTAACTCCGTTGATGCTGATACCTTCTGTTTCGGTTGTCTCCAGTGCCTCATCCAGTATTGCCCTTTGAGTATATGTTAAAAGACAGGGGAGACAAGATTCAACCATAGACATACTCCTCTCCGGATTTTGATGTCTTCTACAATTTTTAGCCTACTTTTCTCATTTTGCGAAAATTAGGAAAAAGTAGACTTATGAGATCGATCCGGGCAAATGTGTGTCTGTCTGTGTGTTCCTCCCTATCAACTCCTAAATGGCTGCAGCTATCAAAACCAAATTTGGGATGAGTAAAGATCTATACCTGGATATCTCACGGCCATATTTTAAAGTGACGTCAGTGCTACCAACTACTGAAAAATCACAATTGAAATTTGATCTCTATGTTGGATATCTCAGAAGTTATGCATGCGAAATGTTTCAAAATTGGCACACACATAGATAATATTACATCAAATAAATTAACAGGAGCCCATATATGATAGTGTTGCCAACATGATTATAAGCCTGCTGATAGGTCCAATTTTTAAATGTATGTAACTTCTATACTATCAATTGGATTTCAACCAAATTTCATATGTGCTATGTGTACTATATAACTACAGAATATGTATTCTTAAGAGCCACCAGGGCTCCAACTGTAGTGCTCTATTAGGCTACACTATTTCAGGTATATTTCAAACTAATTAGAAATGTCAGTATTATCGACTCAATTTCGTCCTTGTTCTACATAAGTCTATAATAATCATTGGTATGAATCTTAACTTTTAAGAAAAGTAGGCTCTTTAGTTCGTCACAGAACTACTAGTTTTGAAACGCAAATGAAAAATTATTACGTTATTATAGTAATCAGTAAATGGGGATTTAATAATACACTGACCGGCAAAAAAAGTGGAACACTTTAATTTTTGTATGTAATTTCTTAATTTATTCCACTAAAATGTATCGGTTTTCCAATATTTGCATTATTCATGTAAGTTTTAGATGGTTGGCTACAGAAAATACCGAAACATGTTTTACAACACGCTTTAACTCACATATTTCGTTTCATTTTGCAAATCTTACAATTTTCTATTTTTTAGTAATGTTCTTTTGGGCTGGTTTTTATCAAACGTATTGCCAAACAAAACAGTATTAATGTTTGCACTGCACTGCACGAGAACACTGGTCACTAAAAACGAGCGTTTCCACCCTTAGCGTCTATGACAGCTTGTAAACGCTCAGGCATACTGTTCACAACCCGTCGAATGGCATCTGCCTGGATGCGATCCCATTCCTCCAACAGCGATGTTCTCAGTTGTGCCAAGGTGGTGTGGTCACGCTGTCAGACGTTCCTTCCAAGCATATCCCATACATGTTCGATGGGGTTGTCGGGACTACGAGCTGGCCAGTCCAGGGTTTGAATCCCCACTTCCTGCAGATATTGTACAACACAGCGAGCAGTATGAGGGCGGGCATTATCCTGCATTAGCATGAAATTCTGACCTATGAAAGGTGCAAAGGGCATCACATGGTTCATCAGGATCTCTTCGATGTACCTTTGGGAATTGAGCGTCACGTGATTGATGCACATTAACTCAGTGCGGGCCATAACGTTGATGCCACCCCACAGCATAACCGAGTCACCTCCAAATGGAGTCCTGGAGGAGAAAGCAACAGGACTGTACCTCTCTCCACGCCTTCTCCACACTCCTTCTTTTCCATCAGGAGATCTAAGATTAAAGAGACTCTCGTCAGTGAAGAGAACAGAGGCCCACTGCTCGTGGGTCCATCCGAGATGCTGCCTTGCGAAGCGAAGACGTGCCTCTCTGTGATGTCGTTCGAGTGCGGGTCCACGTGCAGGTCTCCTGGACGAAAGATGAGCTTCTTCAAACCTTCTTCTTACTGTTCGCTCACTCACTCTCACATTTCTGACATTTTCCAGTTGATTTCGTGCCTGGACTGCTGTGGTATGGCGATCACGCAGAACTTGCAGGGTGAGAAATCTGTCATTCCTGGCACTTGTGCATCTTCTACGGCCTGACCCTCGTCTCCTGTCGTAATTTTGGAGTTCTCTGTAACGTTGCACTGCACGGTGAATGCTACCGAGAGATGATCCAATGACCTCAGCAACATAACGGAAGCTGCAGCCATCCTCCACCAATGCAACTGCCTGTGCAGCTCCTTCACGGCTAAGAGGCACGTTTTAGTGTGAACTGCACATGGATAACTTGCTAAAATGTATGACAATGGTTCACACGTGTTCAACAAATGCCAGTTGTTATCCCTAGAACAACAATAAGCAAGCGGCAACACTCATAAACCATAAACGCTTACAGTGCGCTTCCCGCCATAAAACCATTAAGATAGGCTCATCGAAGATCGGGGGTAATTGGTGGTAATAAACCACCCTAAAAAATGTCATATTATCAATTTCTATTCACGGATGTTTCAGATGTTTGTTCTAATGCGTGAAAAGCTTTTAAAATGTGATTAAATCTTTTTCGTGGCTAATTTTATACTATTTATATTACTTTTTTTAACTGTTCCACTTTTTTTGCCGGTCAGTTTATAAATAGTTGTCTTCGATATTGTCATCCATGTCATTTAATTTTGATACTGGGTAACTTAAAAGGTTAAGGCATTCAAAATGTTATTCTAAAATGTTTTATTTTGCTAGATCACATTTTAACAGTGAACATAGGATAGAAGAGATCATGAAGAAAACTTTGCTCAGAATGGCAGGCACTCCCAGCCTTATACAAGATACGGAACAAACAATTATATTTATTGAGCTTAGTTTCCTGTACAATTTATCACAAAAGCAGAAGTCTTATTACTTATTAGTGCCTCAACAATGAAGACCAAATAACACTTCAATTCCAGCATACCTGAAAATCACATTGTTAACTCAAACCCGTTTACAGAAGAAGAAAAAATCATTTCTGTTAATAACTAAAAAGTTCAGTTACACTGTATGATAACCAAAATGTAGTGTATAAACATCAAATTTCATCCATAGTGAGTCATTTTACTATATTACACATTTTGTCCATTTTTAGTGGATCATTTTACTCCAGACTTGTTCTATTGTAACATCTTAAAATTTTAAATATCACTATTATTATGAAGACCTCAGTAAAATAATGGCTCTTGAACAAAGGAGAATCAAACTATATAGAGCATACTGTGCTTGCAGAAAACTGTACGCCTCGAAACATCTGTCGGTGAATGTCAAACTAAGACACTATAATGCATTTCAATATTCTGTATTATCTCCCATATTGGAAGATGTTGATTATTAGATTGACGATAATGTGGTAGTCAGACCATCAATCCTCTACGCAGCTGAGTGCCTGATTCTAACTAAGAAGGTACCTCGAACTACAGGAAAGGAAATTCTTGCGGAAAATAGTGGGATGGAAGAAGATGGTACAAACCAAATTGCAAACTCTACAAACACCAAGAAAACCTCACCGATGCCATCAGAAGGAGACGCATGGCTTTCTACGGCCACCTGTACAGAATGGACCACCACAGGCAGTCTTATAAGATCTTCATGGTAGCCAAGAAGGGTAAAGCCACTGGGTCCTTGTGGATCAAACAAGTTGAGAAGGATCTTGCTGTACTTAATATTCAGCAAGACACAATAAACAACAGGAGTCGCTACCGTCTGACAGTTGAAGCCAGGCCTTTCCTCACATGCATTACAGAGCTTCACCCCAACGCGTCCAGGAAATGGTCCGAGGAACGTAAAATAGAGTTCAGCAAGAAAATGAAAGATTACTGGTCCAAGAGAAAGGCTCAAGATTTCAGCACAAAAGCAGCTGCCAAACAATCCACCAAAAACACCAGAAGTGGCATACAACACAAGCACCGTGGTCCATAGGTGGCCAAACGACCGAAATAGAAGAAGAAGAATCTAACAGGCAACACAAATGGTAGGACTCAAAATAAATATACAATTTATTTATAACCCAGGATTCAAATGAAATCAGAGTGTTATTCTGTTTAATCTTCATCAAGCTACAGTATTACGTGAAAAAGTCTCAAGTTTATATTCAATTACAGTATTTGAAGTTTACTCTTTCTTTACAGACTACTGCACAACAACGTGAGGCCTACAAGTTTTTAACATTTATCGTATCTCTTGAGTTAAATCTTTTAAGTTTGTAAACTGTAAGGGAAATATACTGGTTGTACCTCCTAAGATTCATCAGTCATATGTTCTCCTGAGTTTATCAAGATATTTTCAAGGCAGTTTTTACTGTGTAGGAATCTACCCAAATAAAGTCTGTTTATCAGCCTCATCAGGGGCGTCCAGCCTTTTCACGCTCAGCGTGCTAGCTATACAACGCCACACGCCAGCAGGCTGGCCTTCGTCTCTCTTGGCTGGGCTGCCTGCCCTGACTGATGGCGCTGCGACAGCTCTTCACCACTTCTGACCAAATCAAGTCGGAATCGCTAACACACCAGATGTAAAGTAAACAAACAAAAAAAAAAATTTGTCCAACACATATACTTTGTGTTTCACGAAATACTGAATAAGTGATAAGATATCAAGGAACTCATTTAAGGCATGGCAATTTCTGTCTCATGTTTTTTTTTTTTTTTTTTTTTTTGTTTTTTTTTTTTTTTAATATTTACAATATATTGAATACCGTTTGACGTTTGACTGATCAACTACAAACAAACCGAAGGCAGTATGGGAAGGAGTAAGACGGGAAAGAGAGCGAGAGGGACATACATTAGTCTTCCCCCACTATCGCTGCAAGGCTGTCCGCGCCAGAGGCAAGCCAGCGTGCTGTACGGACACCTCTGAGCTACATCATGTAAAATCTATTTTAAATGAAAAATGTAATCGCATTTGACATTAAAAGTATTCCTCCCATTTCTCTTTGGAGGTTATTTGGTCCACCTAGTCAATACATGTAGTTATTCATAATATAAAATTTAAATATGCATGTTTCAGACTTACTTAGTCCTTCTTCAGCAATTATTTTTATATCTGTCTATTGTACAGACGAAAATGTACTTGAGTGTGCATCCTATAATCTGAACACTTTTATTTTTCTAAACTGAGTATTTAAACTCTCAATCGATAGCAAAGATTTAGCAGCAAGAAGTGTGGGGAAGTGTGAATATGCAACCTGCCACAGATGCCCGTTCTGCACCTGCTACTGAAATGAAACGTAACATTTGCCACCATATTGAAATGGTGAAACATTTAGAAACGGCAATAGTCCTGTGTTTGTGGGGTTTGAAGTCTATGTTTATTGGTACAATCTTATCAATGTTGTTCAATCATCTAATAATAATAATCAAAACTGTCATATTATGGTACAAATCATCTATGTTAACAAGTCAATTTATGAAAGTCAAAAGCTATCACAGTAGACAAGCTTACAAAAATGTTAATATATTTTTCAACATTACATCGCATTTTTTTATATAAAAATGAGTGAAATCATTGAAACTGAAGTTTATAAAAGATGTGATTTTTAAGAGATATTTGTAAATCATCTATAACTAAATTGAAAAATTCCTGAGTATGATAAGTCTGAAACATGAACATTAAATTTTATAAATGAAAATAAAGCTACATGTATTGACTAGGTGCATCAGAACAACCTCCATAAAAGAATTGTAAGTCGTTAAGGATCCTATTCACTTTCATAACCAACATGGTTATTTATTTGCCGTTAAAAACAAAATGTTTTAAAGTTTTATTTCATTTGATCCATCAGTTCATATTAGACTACTGTGATCTCATTTCAAGGGGCTGTCCACATATTATGTAACCACAAAGAGGGGGAGGTTTGAAGATTGATTATGTTGAAGATGTGAGGGGAGGGAAATGAAATGATAACGTAATCATTTAACAAATAATAAAAATCAACTCATTTTCCGCTCTACACGGCTTTCCAACCGCACTGACGGAAGGAGCGAGCGAAGCCTGAGAATACTTCTATTCAGGTCGTAAAGAAGTTCAAAAAATATTTTTCATGAAAAATAAAGGAGGACTTTCATCAATTGTTCATACATTTCTTGTGCTATTTTGACCCCAAAGTACCTCAGGAAACAGCTTTATATTTTTTACAGCACTTGATGTCCCCCGAGTCTCTGAAATTATGTTTCTTCTTTCATTTATTTATGCAGATAAATAGTGACAAAATTAGAAATATTAGGCATAGCTTTTTGATTACGTAATATGGTGGAGGGGTGCGGCGATTACACGTGATTACAAGGGAGGAAAGGGGGGTAAAAAATAGACTAAAAATTATTACGTAATATGATGACAGCCTCTTACTGGTGGTGGCAGAGCAACAAGAGTAACAGTCATTAATCTATATAAATAAAGAAAGCTTTCTGTCTGAATATAAGTAAATTTTGGCTTAAACTTTGTATTTATTTGAGTGACCGTTGAAATATTAAACCACCCCACCAATGTCAATAGCCCAAGACACCTACAGTTAACAGCATCAGCTCCAGTCATGAAATTCTACAAAACATGGTTCTGCTTGGATGGTGCAGTGGGTGTCACGTCCGGTGGTTTGGATTCCATGTAAAAAGGAGGTCTCATGGCTTTGATTGCAAGATTAGCAGTCACGTGAACTACAAATGCCACTTTATTATCATTACACTCTGTTTTGACAGACAAGCAGCTCTGAAAGACCTGTTACCAGATAGAAGTTGTCAGGAAAAGGAACAACTCGCCTTTAGAATGATAAATCACAGTTCCTGGTTAAATGGGATACATGATCACCCTATGGATGAACCTTAATGTTTCTATCACAATTAGATAAATAATTAATTACAAAATTAGAGTACAAAACGTAATATCACTATTCCTAAAGATACTGAAACTAATAAAATTAAATACTGTTTCAATTAATCAAAAACTTTAAAATTCATACAAACTCAACAATGGTTCACATGCTTTGGTACAGTTACGATGCTGCTCGTCTTCGATGAGATAAAAAGTTTTCCGGTTTCCTACTTCTTCACACAATATGCTTTACTGCTACTACAACAACGAACCAACTCTCAGTGAAAGACATGGAGGCGGAGAGAGATGCACATTAATTCTTTCTGGAACCTCGTCGCTTCATCGATGATGTGCACTGGGGGCAGTACCATTTGCCTTTTGGTGGAGCCTTAATGTCCACACAAGCATAGTGAAACCACTCGAATGGGCACTGAAATCGTAAAAATATAAGGTTTCAATAAACTAGAAAGTTGAAGCAAAAACATCAGCCAAATTAAATAACTGACCAATAACTCTGAAAATAGACAAACAAAAATATTCAATAAGCAATACACATACTTAAGAGTTTGTGGGTTCATAGCATTTTAAAGTCTAAAATTTAGCTCTTCATAGAAAATTTTCAGTCTGGCAATACTGTACAAACATATCCCACATCCCCAATTGAAAAAGAAATTGAAGGGTTCAGGTGTAAACCATGGTAAGTATAGTAGCCTCACTTTCCTGGTTAATGACCGGCTCGTCTTTGAAACCTAGCTGAACGGATATGTTTACATTCCATAGCTGCGGGGTGCCGAGGCATTCACGGCTTAAGGCCGGTGAGCAGGTACTAGACTGGCGTCCACACCTTGTCTGCACTCCTCGTGGACAGATGGAGGAAGCATCTTATTGGTCAAGAACCGTCAGGTATTTGTCAGCCATAAATAATGGCTATTGTCGGCTCGTGCTAATGCTTGACGTTTGAGTCGCCGGTCGTTAACCAGGAAAGTGAGGCTACTATAACAAATCACTCATTCTGGTTGGGTCGTATTTGTTATCACTCTTCATAGTGTACATGCAGCAAGGTGGTAGTTACCATAGATACACTCACTCAACGTGCTGCTGTCTTTTGAAAATTTTGGGTACTGCCTACACTAGATTGCCTGCAACATCACTTATGATTCTATGCATGCGATGTTTTGATTTTGATCAAAATGTCACTTACCATGGTTTACACCCGAAACCTTCATTTACATGCAATTAAATATTATTTACGCAGAATACAAGGGGGTGTTCAAACGGATGGCATGCTTCGCTCATCAAGCGAGAAATCACAATCCCACCAACAAACAGTCTCCTTTCACCAACTAATCCATGAAGGTGTAGCTACTATCGGTGTGATATACTTAAAACAATAAGCCCCAAACTACAATTATGAACACAAATATGTAACAATTGTCTATGAGTACTGTGCTGAAATGTTGATAGAAAAAACTGGAACTGTAAATACAAATAAGCAATGTTTGTCTATTAGTCTACTAATACTGTGTTGAATAATAATAATAATATCGTATGGCCTCGGGTGACGGGTGCAAGCTTTGTTATCCGACACCCAGAGGGCAGCTTGCATGTAGAATTTCGTTGTTCCGTGAAACATTATGAAAGTCAAGGAGGTTAGATATCTAAGCTCCTTGACAGTATAGCACTTTCTAGTGGAGGAATGAGGAACTTTGTGTTGGTGGAAACTCCCAAGATTAATTTTGCCATTATGAACACGGCCTACTGAATTCAAATGGGTTCTTTGACATGCCAACATCGTATGACATGCGTATCGTAATTTTTGCCGCCTTTCAAAAATCACTTACCACGGCCAGGAGCGAACCTGCATGCTTGGGGTTGGTAGTCCGACATGTTAACCACTCACCCACCATGGCAAGTTACTGTGTTATCTGAAATGTGCACTGTCTTCAGGCTACTCTGACAGCAACTCATTAAAAAATAAGGATTCATCTATTTTATAGAACAACCTCTATGTGAAACTGCTAGTAAAAATATACTTTGGAAATCAGTTCCACCATATTTTATTCTTTTAAAGTTTTGGTAGTGTTTTGTAGAATAATTTTGTCTACTTGTATATTTGTGATCTGGATCATGATGGTTGCTTGATGAGAAAAACATGTCATCCTTTTAACCCCCCCCCCCATTTTATTCCGTATATATTATTATTTAATCACATGTAAATCTTTTTCCAGTGTAATCACATTATCCCAATTTAATTGGGGATATATTCATGTTAACCAATTGAAAATTATTATTAAACTGTTAATGAAGCAATACTGAAAATAAATAGGTAACCTCACTGAGAGGAAGGAGTTGAATATTTTATCATTAGGGGACATTACTGCATTTTATATGTGGTGGCAACATGATTATGTTTGGCACTAGATTGCACAAATTAGCACCAAGTACTATCTTGGAGGTGCTATGGACAGTTCTTTCTATAAAACAAAATTAAAGATAGAGGTTTTGTTTCCGAATATCAGTGGGGAAAGAGTTGTACGGCGAGATGGACATATTGATAAATTTAACATACAAAAACAGGGCTAATGTGGGGCTTACCACCCTCCACAGAACTCCCCACCTCCCTTGCTTGGACTGCAGTATAAACAGTAATTTTCATCCAGACCGTGATTGAACCCAGTAGCAACCAATAGTTTGGTCCAGACAGTGGTGTATCCCAGCAGTGACCAATGATTTAATTCTGAAAATGGCTTTAGGGAAACAAGTGAAGTGGAGTTGGCAGCTTTGCCTGATCCAAGCCTTATTCAAAATGGCAAATAATGTTGTGGCCAGTTCATTACTGCAAAGTTAAAACATTGTTAATTTCCTTATTAAAGTGCAAATGTGGGGTTTCCTGAAAGCAGTTATCCTCAATAACATGGAACAGTAAGTACAAACAAATTTATGTATGATATATACAAAGTTACTAATTATCGAAACATAGCTACTTATAAGTTAACAAACAGTCAACGGCCTTTTGCATCCTATAGCTGATAACATTAAGAGTCAATTTCAATGTTATTGCCTCTGACATTTTCCAACATCAATAACACATTTCAGTAGTGGTGCCAAGAGAGAACAGTCCACAGCAATACAGCAGAAACTTGACAATCCATTACCCTCCCATAAAAGTTTGCGTTAACTGCATACAGGGATCTCATGGTGTTGTGTTTGCTTTTAAAGTGTTGGCAATTCTGTCAGCCGTTAAGGGCAAAGGTAGAAGAAAGGATGACGAGAAGGCTGTATTGTAGTAGATGTGTTTCAATTTTGACAATCCACAGTAAAATACACAGTACCGTATTTTATGTGTGAACTAGTCTTATTGAGTGTTTTTATTTATGCTCCAGGTCATATAGGAGAGTTCTTACAAGTGCTATTTTGCATTCTAACTGTAGAAGACCAACAGCGACAATGGACACTTGTCCAGTCTTTTGCACAGCATTTCAAAGAAGAATCTCTTGGTGGTGATAATATTGCTTTAAGAGGCAAAACATCTAGGTCATCTGCCCATAATGGTAAGAATGATAATGAAATTAGTATAAAACGAGCTTCCGAGTTCACCACCGGACATGAACCTTTGAGAGTGTAGCTCCATCTAACGTGTACCATGCATAGTGGGTACATACAACCTGTCCCTATAAGGGCCTCTTCCGGTAGGCAGAAGGTACCATTTAAAAAAAAAGAGAAGAGGAAGAAGAAGAGAAATATGAGGGTATCAGGGGGGGAAAAAGACAAGGGCCAATTAAGGCAAGCCAAATACAGACACCCTAAACCTCGGATACCCTAATACCATTGGGGTCGGAAGAGAATGGGAGGTTGAGAGAAATGAGGAGTCTAGCACAAGTAAGGGCAAGCAATGCCAGACTCAGTGAGCATCCCAGGGTCGCCAATCCATGTCTCACTAGGAGCGAGCCCCCTAGGAGAATAACATATTTCTGACAAGGAACATTTGTATTTAATAGACAGTAATAAACTTTGTATCCTATGTTTAGTTCAATTATACTTTATTTTTGAAAGCCTTTGTGCGCAGTGTGGTGCTCTATGGAAGCGAAACTTGGATTTTTGGTGAGTGAACATTGGACATGTGGTGTTACAACCAAACGATGAAGATTAGATGAGTAAATACAGTAATTGATGAACAGGAATTAAGACGAGTGGGAGAGATGTTTCTGGCGAGTGCTTATGATCATGATGTTAAATGCCATGTAAAACTTAAAGCTTGCTTGTTTGGATGTCACCAGCATATCCTATGGAGTTACCACTTTGGAAGAGAACAGACCAAGTTTAAAATATAAATTATGGCTTAACTGAATAGAAGAAGAATTGCGGCATTGATTCAAGGGGGTTATACACTAAGAACATGGCTGGGGATCCACAAGTGCAGTTTTCCAAGTCATGGGCAAGGTACAGGGGATACCAATGATGTTAATATGTGGAAGGTTGGTCGCCCTAAAGCGACAACACAATGTCAGGATTGATACATTCAAACACCAGCGAGGAGATCATTATTGACTGATTGAGATTTAAGAGATGTTTGTGAATAGCATCAGCAATGAAACTTAAGCATGCAAACTATTAGGAATTGTACCCAACTATGCTCATTCAGGTCATTACAACCTGTTCCACTTGATCATAATCGAAAGAAGAAGAAGAAGAAGGAGGAAGGAAGGAAAGAAAGAAAGAAAGAAAGAAAGGCCTGTCTTAACATTTGAGCAGTGCCCAAGAAGTCCATCCAAACTTGGATGGGGTGGCGAGATGTATTAAGCATGAATAAAGTATGGGCACTGTAAACCTTTGATACTTATTACAGAAAGGGTGAATAGCTGAGGTTCCATAGCTATTTGTCAAAGTGTTTAAAAACCAAGACTTGTCGATGATAATACACAAGCTCATCATAATGCACCCATAATGGAGTTCATGTGAAAGGCAGATATCAGCAATACAGACTAGTCAGGTCACCAGATCTGAATGGCACTGAACATGCCAAAGTCATGTTGCAACAGTTGATTTTAACCAGCCACAACCTACAGTTGTAGGTAGGTACAGTATGCAAGTGACAAAGCCTTTCTAGCCCATTTACCTATGGAGCTACAACTCACAATAAACTTTTTAAGAATGAATACAAAAGTTTCGGTCTTATAGAAACACCAGGCAAACTCCTGCAGGTGACCACTCTTGCTGATGCACAAGTACCTCAGCTGATATTACACAATTTGAAGAAGAATATCCACGACATGAAATAAAGGCTCGTAAAAGATGGAAACTTTGGTATGTCCAGACACATACTCCACTTTCCATCAGGTACAGCATGTGTGACTGCATATTCTATGCAAGGACTGGCCATCTTAGTCAACAATGGCACCATCATAGAATATAAAAGAGGAAAATCAGGTGCAAAACGTACACTCATGTACAGTTCTTTTACTATTTAATGCTGAGAATGACTCCCAAAAATTTAGCTAAAAAGGAGTTACATGTCTATAATGCAATGTTTTGACCCTACAGTACTAAATACACACTTTAACTGTTTGTTCATGTGTTTAGTGGCTAATTATACAATGCAATGTTCATTGTTTATTCAAGTCAAGGAACATACATAGAAATCTAGGACGGCTTGTCCTCTGGAAACATTTCTAAAGTGTGATTGTATAGCTGATGGCAAAACTGTGAATACCAGGAAGATCCAAGACCAAAATATGTGATTAGAGATGGAATATCAATACTCATGATTCTTGCCAATGTCAAAGCAATCAGTAACACCACTTTTCTGTGCAGTGTTGAGCTCAAGACTTTTTTAATCTGTGCTACGATGGTCAATTAAAGAGAACTATAAAATGCTACCGTACTCAACTTACAGGTAAAACATGCAATTGGCACTGCTCTCAGACTGGTTAATGATTGTTTCACTGCTCCCAGGTTCACAGGAATGACTTGTAATCATTGCCAGTTGGCAAGAATCTCTCTCTTCCTACAGTTTTAAGTTTGCAAGTATGATTTGAGACTTGACAGCACCATCACTGTCATGCCAGATGGTAAAAATCCCTACAGTCTTGAGTCAACGGGTACAATGTACATTCTGCCGATAGTCATCGGTAGAGCTAGGCTTTTTATGTAATATCAACATACAAAATATACACACATTTATCTAATAATATTAGGTGAAATATGCAATATTACTTTTAAAAAAATTAAATATGCAATATTAATTTAATTTTTATATAAATTATTCATTCCACTTTTAATTACTCAAAGATTCCTCATTGTTATCATTATATTTTTGCAAAATAAAGTGTGGTACAATAATTAATTAATTAAGCATGTCCATATTATAACAAATTTAAATAAATTATGCAGCTTCGATGTCATAGTTGGTAGCATTCTGAGCTTCTATGTCCAAGATCGCGGGTTCAAACCCGGCCGAAGTTGTTGGATTTTTTAAGAGCGTTGAAAATCCCCCAGTAGGCCTTCCTTTGGAGGAGAAGTAAAGCCGGCAGTCCCATATCATAGATTTATGGCATGTTAAAGAACCTTCCACTAATTACACCTGTGTGAAGCTAAATTGTAGGTTAAACATTTGACAAATGCTCTTAGGTTCCCACGTTCATCGCCAGAAGCCGAGCGGTGGCATCTGGTAATCAAATTCTGAACTAGTAGTCGTCGACGGTGGCGTTTGATGGCAAAAGTAGGAACTACTTGAAAAAATTCAATGTCTGCGATCCTTACTTGAATTGACAACAGATAACACACACTAATACAGCCATCACAATTAACACCGGTTATCAGACAGATTCTACACACACCCAAAGTACACGGGACTACATGACCGCGTTAACTCAGCCCCTAAACTGAGGAACCAACCACATAAATTGTTGTTGTTTGAGTCTTCAGTCTTTTAACTGGTTTGATGCAGCTCTCCATGCCTCCCTGTCCTGAGCTAATCGTTTCATCTCTACATAACTACCACACCCGACATCTGAGGCAATCTGTTTAACATATTCTAACCTTGGTCTACCCCTACAGTTCTTGTCCTCGACCCTTCCTTCCATAACTAAGCTTGCTATTCCTGGGTGTCTTAGTATGTGTCCTACCAACCTATCTCTTCTCTTCATTAGCAGTCGCCAGAAACATCTCTCCTCTCCCACTCGTCTTAATACCTCTATGTTTGTAACCCTATCTACCCATCTGATCCTCATCATTCTCCTGTAACACCACATTTCAAATGCTTCTATTCTCCTCTTTTCTGCTGCACCAATAGTCCAAGTTTCACTTCCATAGAGCGCCACGCTCCAGACAAAGGCTTTCAAAAATGACTTCCTAATACCTAAATCTATATTCGATGTCAGCAGATTCCTTTTTTGTAGAAAAGCTTTCTTTGCCTGAGCCAACCTACTTTTTATATCCTCTTTGCTTCGTCCATCACTGGTTATTCTACTTCCTAAGTAACAGAAGTCTTCTACTTCCTTCAGCTTTTCACCTGTCAATTTGATCTCCATAGAGGTTTCTGATTTATTTCGGCTGCATTCCAGTATTTTTGTTTTACATTTATTAATTTAATTATGTATGAGAAAATGTGTACGAACTCAAGAATAATTATTGAGAGGGGCGCTTTTTGTTGCAGGGTGGGAGGAAATATAGCAGCCTTTCTGAACAACAGAAAAGTAGAGCCTCAGACACTCACTTGACAACTGTAATAAACTCAAGTCCAGCAACTGAGCCTCTGGCAGAGTGTGATGTGAATTCCATTCCCTTATCTTCACTAATATCTTTCTGGAATTCTTCCCTGGCCCTTTCTCAACAGCTTATGAAGCTGCATATGGCATTCCAGGAGTTATCATAAACATTTCAGAAAGCTGCATATGGCATTCCAGGAGTTATCATTAACATTTAAGAAAGTTGCATGTGGTATTCCAAGAGTTATCACAAACATTTAAGGAAATTATATCTAGATGTGATTTTACTAGTTATTTATGAAAAGTCTCTTTCTCTATGCATAATTACAAATAATTATAAAAGCACATTCATAACTATGCCAGGGCTGCCACCAATATACTGTAATTTCAAACCCTGAAAAATCTGTGAAAATCCACAAATATTACAAATTTATGAAGAAAATAAAAAGACATACCAATATGAATATAAATGACAAAAACAATAATTTTGTGGGTGTTTGTTTCCAAAATGTTGAATTTTACAGCATTGTGATAAATAGAAAGAAACCATATGTACCAGTGAAATCCATTGAAACTGAAGATGGAACAGTTGTATGGAATGAGATGGATATAAAACAAGAGATGAGGAACTATTTTGCACAGTTATATAATGGGAAAGTTCAGAGGATGAAAATGAGAGAAGAGAAAGAGAGCCTCCACTGACCTGGTCAGAGGTTGAGAACACTTGGAAGAACATGCGTAAAGGCAGGTCACCTGGTATAGATGAAGTGAGCGCTGACACGATAAAAGCTGCAGGAATTCCAGGACTTCACTGGTTGCTCAGAGTTATGAATGCCATATGGAAGGAAGATCAGATCCCAGTAGATTGGACGAAAGGGATTATAGTACCCCTTTTTAATAAAGGAAGTAGGAGAAACTGTAACAACTACAGAGGAATCACACTCCTGTCTCATGGGTTCAAATTAATGGAAAAATTATTGATAAGCGATTCAGGAACAATATTGAGCCTCAATTAGAAGAAGAGCAATATGGATTTAGGAGTGATCAACTACTGATCTCATCTTTACTATTAGGATGATTATAGAAAAATACTGGGAGAAAGGATGAGATATCATTTCTGTCTTCTTGGATCTCGAAAAGGCTTATGACAGCTTGCCTAGGGACAAGATATGGGATTGTTTATCAAAGAAAAACATACCAGAATCTGTTATCAGTAAAATGAAAATGCTGTATAGCCATTGTCAGAGCTGTGTTCAAATAGGGAGTAAATATTTAGATTGGTTTGTTACATTAAAGGGAACCTAACAGGGAAGTGCATTGTCACCATTGCTGTTCATCTCTGTAATGGACAAAATCATAAAAAGGGTAAAACAACAGCATCTTGAAATGGATTTCACTGCATTGACCATTGTGGACGATGTGGTGATTTGGGGTTGCACAGTTGAGGAAGTACAGAAGAAATTAAATACCTGGAACAACCAATTTAAAGAGTTTGGACCGAAAGTGAGTCCTACAAAGACAGTACCCATGAAGGTTAGTAGACAAAAGGGTAATTTCAATATCATTTTGGATGGAAGGAACTTGCAAGAAGTTGATCCGTTCCAATACCTTGGCAGCATTATAACTGGAGATGGTCGTTGCTCAGCAGAAATTACCAATAGGATTCAGAAGGGAGCTAATTTGTACCACCAAAATAGGCTTATGAGGTCACCTCTGCGAGTGTGTGTGTGTGTGTGTGTATGTATGTGTGTCCCCACCTAATGAAATCTAAACAGCTAGAGTGATTTCAATGAAACCCAGTAAGGACATACAGTAGTACTATTTTGTTCGACCATGACCGTGCCCTTCAAATTTTAATACATCTCACCAATCCAACATGGTGGCTGTGCAAAATATTTCACCGGCATTCTATATTCTTTCCTCAAATTCCTTTAATATCAAAAACAACATTGTATAAGGCCTACTTTGTACCAACAACAATATATGGCCTGGAAATGTACACCATTAATAGAAGGGATAACAGCAGACTTCAGGCTGGGGAAATGAAATTTCTGAGGACACTGCTTCAGAAAACGAGATGTGATAAGATCAGGAATGAAAAGATCCGTGAAGACATACAAGTGAAACCACTTAAGGAAACTATAGTTACATCAAGGTTGAGATGGTTCGGTCACTTGAAGAGGATGAATCTAAAGAGAGTAGCATGGAAATGGTTTGATAAGGACATAAAAGGAAAGCGACCTAGGGAAGACCAAGGACACGATGGATCTCCAAAATAAAAGATGATCTGAAAGATAGAGGAGTGGAATTGTGTAAAGTTGAAGAATTGTAATTGCATAGACTGAAACAGAGAGCGCTCTTACACCACACCCGGGAAACTAAAGACTGTTAAATGATGATGATGATGATGATGATGATGATGAGTTTCTTTTAACAAAACATTAATCTCTCATTTTCATTGTTTAGAGTTTTAAAAAGAATATACTGCATTATGTGTGTATGCTGTGCCGTTGTGTAAACCATGCACCCTGATTTTGCTAAGTTGCTTTCAGGAAAAACAAAAGAAGTAGAATGAAGGAGCTGATGTCTGTTGAAAAGACGTTCCATCCAGCCCCTGTTTGCCTGAAAAAAACTAATTATTTAGCAGTATCAATCGCCTGCAATTGGCACATCTCTGTCGACACAGCATAAACAAATTGTCTTTTACTTCTTATATAAAGAGCGTCGGCACAAAAACCGATATAACCACTATTACTGCATCCATGTTTGTGTGCTCCTGGGAGGAGTATTGGGTAAAAAATGATTTAAAATATGATTCTACATACATCTTCTATCAGGGGCCACTCAATCTACCTTAAAAAGTCATTTGAAATGCCACAAAGTCATCAGTGTTGATTACATTCTTCAATTGCTTTGCTTGTGCGTCAGGCCTCGGCAGCCGGCACAGTTCATATCCTCGCCGCTAGATGGTGGCTTCATTCATTCCATCCCTGACCCGGTCGGAGACTGGAAGCAGGCTGTGGATTTTCATTTTTCAATTGCTTTGCTTGATTTATCGATTTTTGTTCTGGCGCTCCTCATACATTCTTGCAATCGTTTTTCCACTTCGGGGAAATTAGCATTTTCAACACGGAAGACCATGAGATTTCCCGAACAGTTTACGAGTTTATCCTTATTTTTAGCCTATTTTTATTGATGAAAAAATAGGCTTATGAGGTCACCTCTGTGTGTGTGCGCGCGTATGTATGTGTGTCCCCACGTAATAAAATCTAAACGGCTGGAGTGATTTCAATGAAACCCAGTAAGGGCATGGTACTATTTTGTTCGACCCTGACCCTCACCAATCCAACATGGTGGCTGTGCAAAATATTTCACCGGCATTCTATATCTCCGAAACTACTGCTGATATCTCCCTGAAATTTTGCACGGTGATGAGAATACTCAGTGAAGTTCAGCTATGTGAAGCTTAAAAACATGATAAGTACAAAACCATCATGGCGGCCAAGCGAAGTTAAAAAAATATTCAAATGGCATTTTCTCGAGATTTAATCAACCGAGCGCAGTGCAACTTGGTAGGATAAATGTTTAAACAAGATTCAAACTACTGGCATCTGATTAAATTCAATTTTCTTCATAACAACAAGATGGCGGCTGTGCAAAATTTTAAATTTTTTATTTTTTTGTTTCCTAGTCATGCGATTGAAGTGAACGTTTGAATTATAAACCTATGTAATATTCTTCATCTAATGGTACGTAACTCTATGGCCTACATATAGAACAATATTGTGTTCAACCGGAATATTTCGATGGTTCTTAATATCTCCCAATCTATTTGAATATGTTGATAGAGGCTATTAACATAAATTCTTATATGGGCTTTTCAATAACCTGATGAACACAAATCCAACATGCCGGCGATGCGAAATTTAAATATTTATATAGATGTTACTCACAAAATACTTGTATTAGGCAGGCGAATTTTAATGGAAAAGATCAGTGGGATATATGAAAATAGGTTATTTAGTTCTTCACGGAACTACTAGTTTATATCCAATCTCGAATACATGATTCAGATATATCATGTTTCCTACCCACAGCATGATTTCCTTCTTGTGTTTCCTTGATGATTTTAAGCCTTTCTCCTGGAGTAAATGATTTTATCTTTTTGCAGCACACTTTTTTTTACCTGATCATTAGCACACACTGAGCACCAACCTGGCACACGGTCAACACAAGACTGATCGACTCCAACCATGCGTCACAAGCTCATGCTGTCACTTCTGCTAACAACGCGAGACAAAACAGCAATGATTTTCTACGGGAAGTGTGACCCGTAATCACGCAATATTGTTTGAATTTTACATTACTTGTATACATAATTTGAGCATCAATTTTTCAGCGGAATAAATTAACGAGCAACTGATTAGAAAAGTAAATTTAATTTAATTATTATTTAAATACTGTGTTGTTTCAACTTCCGTTTGCCACATCATTAAAACAACGTCAGTCAAATGATACATCATATACACCGATAGCGCAAACATGGTTTTGGATGGTCATATACAATTTCGTCATGTATAACGTGAATTCCTTATTTTAGGTGCACATCATACAAGCATATGATGATGTGGTGGTGAATTTCTACAAGGAAAGAAAGATGCAAAATCATAAATTAATTTGTATTCTTTACCATTATATCAAATGTTTCAGGACACTGTTTCTTTAAACAAAACACTAATTTTTATTTCTTTTGTTTAAATTTTATGCCATATCATTCGCAATGATAAATATAAACTTCTTAATATCATTGTCTCATGAAGCAAAACTGAGAAGATGAGGGTTCGATTCTTACCTCAGCCATTCTGGAAGTGGTTTTCCATGGTTTTCCCACTTCTACTACAGGCAAATGCTGGGATGGTTCCTAACTTAAGGTCACAGCCACCTCCTTCCCAATCCTACCCCTAATTTACAAATACACACACTAGTACAGCCATCACAATAACACAGGTTATCACACAAATTCTAGATAGATAGATAGATAGATAGATAGATTGATATATAGAGAGAGAGAGAGACAGAGAGACACACACCCAAAATACATAGGGCTATATGACCACTATGTGGCAGCCCCTAAAATAAACAACACCACCAATAGTAGTTCCTACTCTCACCGAATACTTCTGGTCACCAACTCATCGCCATACCTATGCACGATTATCAAAATATCGTGATAGTTACTCTCGTTATTTACTCGCAGTCGCTGCGACATAACCATCCGTACTCACACCAATTACTTGTGGTCACGAAAAGTCCAAATCAGTGTTTCCAGTTTGCTAAATTTGACGTAAGATCTTGGCACTTTTAAATATCATTCGATGACTAAATATCTAATTTTCTATTGCTAAGTTTAGGTTTTAATTATTTCTTTAACTGCCTTACATGCCAAAAATAATATACAGTATTTAGGCCCATTTCTCAATGATAAAGGACGTGAACAACTCTACATTGAGAGGGTGATTTTCTATACATTTGTGCACTCAGTTGTACCATTACCCAGTATAATAACAACCCATGTGTCCTCAGGGTTGGAAAATATGCACCATCTCGACTTGTCTATGAACTTGCCAAGGAAACGTTTTACATGGAGGATCTCCGATTACGCCTGCCTTCTACTAGGCGTCCATCAAACTACTGGAGCGTAGGAGGAAGAAGAGAGCAGAGAGAGACATTGACTTCTACGGTTCATCATGATCGATCGCACCTGGACCAACATGAACCAGGAGCAAAGACATATCATCACGAGACTGGCCATACATGGTTTCCACCACAAGATTTGTGAGAACAAGCTTTTCCACTCACCGAATGAAAGATGTGTGTGTGAATTATGGGGACGGAGGTGTACGCTGTATCACGTCACAGTGTGCCGGAAAAGGACGAAATCTTTGTCTGATTACAGCAGTGAAAACTAATACCCTTTCGGGTAAAAGATATTTCAGTATTATGGTACTTATTTTAGCTTGTAATTAAGGCTCTTTCGAGCACACCTTAATAAATTATAACAACCCATATGTTCGATTGGATGATTGTGGTTAGGTGCCGATTCTGGGTGACATGTTTTTGCGTTTAAGTTTACATTGCAATTACACTAAACTTTATATTTGCAAAAGAATTCCCACCCAAGAATAAAAATTCACATCACCAAGTTTTTATTTTTTCTAGAAAAGGAAATGTCATTTTCAAACACCTCTAATGATAAATTACAAACATTATTTATTAGGTGGTTTTATTTATTAAAATGCAACTTTGTATGTAGCTTGATACAGTGAGGACTATCCCTATAGAACAGAGCCACAGAAGCGCCGCGTGACGGACGGGCCACTGTGTGTAGTCACCTGTTGAGCATGGCACTGGTGCTAGCAGGAGGGAGTGCCCAACTAGTTCAACACATTTAGCCTACACTTTTTTACGTATTTAATAATCTTATTTACTTACATGAATTACACAGTAGTTGCTGGAAATGCTGTCCTTTTTTCTAGACACACGTTGCACCAACGTAGGAAATTTTGGTACACTCACTGTAATACATTCTCACTGATATTTCGTATTGGTGCAGTTATTTCATTTCAAGATCCTCTAGAGTACGTGGATTGTTTCCATATACCTTTTGTTTGAGGTTCCACCCACAAGTAAAAATCACACAGCGCTGAAACTTGAGAACAAATTTACTGTGAACTTCTTCTTGAGAAGATAAATTTCCACTATGAAAATTCGATGTTTTGTTCTATACCCAACCATGTTCACGCAATACGAGGTATGCTACAGTACTTCACAGCAAGTCTTAATTATCACAACTAACATATCTTGCCAGCTGCGTATGTAATGAATGCTATGACAACATCCAGGGCTTCACGGCGCGCTGTAGTAATCGACACATGCTATAAATGTGACGGTGAGTCATTGCGACCTGTCGGCGGCACGGCATTTGGAAAGCCCCGGTCTATAGGAAAGGCCCTCACTCTACAAAACTGTAATTTTACTGAGTGTTGTATTGTAAGATTTTCTAGCATTTAAGGCCAATAATATAAAATGCGTGTACGCTAACCATTTTAAATTGGTAACAGTTTTGTTCGTATTGAGAGGGCTGTGTGGCACGGTCGGTAGAGGCGCTGAGCTTCTAACTGAAATGGCGTGGGTTCAATCCCCACCCGGATAGTGGATTTTAGAAACAAAACTACCACTTTCGGAAATGCAATTAGCCCTGGGGTTCACTCAGCCTACACCAGAAGGCTAATTCCTTGGAGCAAAGGCGGTCGGGCGTGGAGCTGACAACTCCATCCCATCTAGTGCCGATGTCACAAACAGTGGAAGCCTTTACCTTCCCAGAGCCTCCATGGCCTGTATGGAGTTGGCTTTGCTTTTTTGTTCATATTGATTAATGGTAATATGTATTGTGTAATCCACCTTGTCAATACTATGAAATGATATTTAATAAAATATTTTAAACGTACATGTTTCGATATGACAACGATATCTTCAACAGCGTTGATAGTTTAATAGTTGAATCTGATAAGGAAACAATCGCCCTTGCCATTATACTGATTGGAATGAGTTGTAAGGCTTGGCACTGTTTGATGAAGATATCATTGACATATTGAAACAGGCACATTTAAAATATTTAATTAAACATCATTTCATAGTATTGAAGGCAGATTACACAATACATATTCAATAATATAAATCAAATATCAACACTTAAGGGTATCCAGGGGCGTAAAACACGGGAAGGGCAGGGGGGGATTGCCCCCCTCAAGTTTTAGGTACAACACAAAATTTTTAAGTACCGTTAATAAATTAAAAGTAAAATAACCTGAAACTATTCTATAAATGAATTAATACTATGTTAGGAGTCAAATCGGAAAAGCCATCTTGCCTTGCTTGGACGTAATTTCTTTATTCTTCCCGAACAAACAGTCTGTTTTTTTTACGCTGTTTCCTGCCAAGGCACTTTGTCCCCTTACCACGACGATCCAAAAAGAAGCAATTTTTAACTATTATTGATGAGCCACGGTTTAAAATTGAGGTAAGAAACAGTGACACACAAAATCCTGCCAGGAAGCGCGCCTTTGGTTTTCGAAACAAATAAGGTAAAATAACACGACTCTTCCCTTGCACACCTCGCGTATTAAGCTCACCCTGCGCATGGGCCGTGCGTTCGAAAAGCAGTGATGCACTTGACGTCAGAAGTTTGACTTTTGGTGCCTTCAGGTCTTTTGCTAGACGTTGACAAATGTTTTATGTTTTGTAATCATATTCTGATTGTATTTTAATTATAAATAATGAATAAAAAATCATCCTTGTTTTTTAATGTAGCGAGCGTTAGGTCTACATTACCTAGTTAATTCAAGCTTTAATACCTTAAACTAAAAAAAAATCCTTGGTAGGTAGGCAACCGCAGTTTAAAAATTTGACCCCCCCCCCCGCCAAAGTTTCCGAAGAGTTTTACGTCCCTGCGGATATCTACCCATGAATGTAAACTCAAACCACCACCTTCTATATTTTATATCAACAAATTTAACAAGAAGTTCCGTGACGAACTAAAGAGCCTACTTTTCATGCCAATGATTATTCTACAGTATATGAACCTATCTAGAATAATGACGAAATTAAGTTGCTAATATAGAAATTTCCAATTAGTTCGAAATACTGTATACCTGGCATAATGTAGCCTAATAGAGCACTACAGTTGGCAGCCCTGATGACTGAATATTTTCTTAGTTCCATCTCTTAAGGTACAAAATACAAAATTTGGTTGAAGTCCAATGAATAGCATGGACGTTACATGCAGTTAAACATTGGATCTAACAGTGCGCGTAAAATCATGTTGGCAACAATGTCATGCATGTATTGGTCAGAAATAATCTGAAATAATATGATCTATTGTTGTGCCAATTTTGAATGAAATCCATTAGTTAGTATAGAAGTTACATGCATTTTAAAATTGGACCTATCAGCAGGCTTAGAATCATGTTGGCAGCACTGACGTATATTAGTTACTCCAAATTCGTCTAGAATGCCAGGTACTATACGTGTGCAAAGTTTAGAGCTATTGGCTTGCATACTTTCTGATATATTGATATTAGGGTAAGAAAAATAGGGACAGCACATATTAACAGTTGGCAGCCCTGGTTGCTCCTTAGAATACGCATAGTCATATCTGTTATGGTACACATAGCACATACGAAATTTGGTTGAAATCCAAATGATAGTATGGAAGTTACATGTATTTAAGGTTGGACCTGTCAGCAGGCTTAGAATCATGTTGGTAGCACTGACGTATATAAGTTACTCCAAATTAATATAGAATGTCAGGTACTATATGTGTGCATAGTTTAAAGCTGTCGGCTTGCATACTTTCTGATATATTGGTATTTGGATAAAATAAATTAGGAGCATTTATTAACAGTTGGCAGCCCTGGTAGGTCTTAAGAATACGCTCAGTCATATCTGGTTATGTACACATACAACATACGAAATTTGGTTGAATTCTAATTGATAGTGTAGAAGTTATACGCATTTAAAAATTGGACCTATCAGGAGGCTTATAATCATTTTGGCAACACTGCCATGTTTGGCCTCCTGGAAATTAAACTGAAATATTATGATCTGTATGTGTGCCAATTTTGAAATAGCTCCCATTCATACTTTCCAAGATATCCAACATGGAGCTCAAATTTCAATTGCGATTTTTTAGCAGTTGGTAGCACTGACATCATTTTCAAATATGGCCGTGAGATATTCAGGTATAGATCTTTACTCCTACCAAATTTTGTTTCGATTGCTGCAGCCGTTTAGGAGTTGATAGGGAGGGACACACACACAGCCAGACAGACAGACAGACAGAAGGACAGACAGACAGACAGACAGACAGACAGACACACACACATTTGCCCGATCTCATAAGTCTACTTTTTCCTCATTTTTGCAAAATGTGAAAAGTAGGCTAACAACAAAAAAACATTTTCCAACACAAACTCATGAGATGGAATATTAATTTTCCTGATGACAAATTTAACAACGAAAGAAAAAAAAAAAAAAAACGATACTTATACTCATGAGATTGAATATTAATTTTCCTGATGACAAAAATCTGCTCTTTTGTCATGGATCTGCTCATTGCTGGTAAACTGTTATCCACCCAGATATATTTTCAGCTCTCCAAAAGAAAAAAAAAAAGAAAAACTTTGAAAAATTACAATGCACAATATCGTTATGAAATAGCAAATGTTGCCAAGCCTCTTTTCAAAACTATAGGAGCAAATCTTGATGCTGTATACCCACTGAGAGAGACAGCATTGTTGTGAGCAAGATTAACACTTTTGCCTCACTTTCAACACATGGCTTAATATAAAAACCTGTATGTTTGGGATCAGTAATGAGTACTGCAGAACCCCATTAGTCCAAACACAGCTAAACTAAAGCCCAGATAAACTGAACAGGTCTAATAAATAGAAACATGTTAAAAATGATTTTTTATAAACATTAAATACCGTATTTCCTCGCATAATCGTCGCCACCGCGTAATCGTCGTACCCCACTTTTCAAACACTAAAATAGGTTTATAAAATTTCATCGCATAATCGTCGCATAGCATATTCGTATTTGTGCGCCAGTCAGTTGCACATGCTGCCGCGACTTTGTCAGAAGAAAAATATCTCGTCTTAATGCTTGTGGGCTATGAACTGTGACGCGAGCGGCAAGCTTCGTCACTTAGCACATTCCGCGAGCATATCATTTGGCGTGATATTGTCAGGAGAAAGTAAACTCGTCTTTATGCCTACGGGCTATGAACTGTGACGCGAACGGCCAGCGCACATTACGCAAGCTTATAGGCCTAATCTGGCGTGATCATGTCAGCAGAAAATTATCTCGTTTTTATGCATGCGGGCTATGAACTATGACGCGAGCGGCCAGCGCGCATTCCGCGAGCTTATAGGCCTAATCTGGTGTGATCTTGTCAGGAGAAAGTAAACTCGTCTTTATGCCTGCGGGCTATGATGCGAGCGGCCAGCGCACATTCCGCGAGCTTATAGGCCTAATCTGGCGTGATCTTGTCAGCAGAAAGTAATTTCGTCTTTAAGCCTGCGGGCTATGAACTGTGACGCGAGCGGCCAGCGCACATTCCGCGAGCTTAGAGGCCTAATCTGGCGTGATCTTGTCAGCAGAAAATAATCTCGTTTTTATGTCTGCGGGCTAAGAACTGTGACACGAACGGCCAGCGCACATTTCGCGAGCTTATAGGCCTAATCTGGAGTGATCTTGTCACCAAAAAGTAATCTCGTCTTTATGCCTGCAGGCTATGAACCACGACGCGAACGTCCAGCTTCATCAGCACATTCTGCGAGCTTTAACCTGTCGTGACCTTGTTAGAAGAAAGAAGCCTGTCTCTGACTCACGCCAGACTCACGCTAAGCGAATGACTGGCCTGTGCAGCAAATAATGATACAGTATATTCTTTGAACTTAAATATTCTTTGCATAATCGTCGCACCCTGCTTTTTTCCAAGAATTTTAGGCTAAAAAAGTGCGACGATTATGCGAGGAAATACGGTAATTTTAAAATGTGGAGAATGTCTACGTTTTGGAGCCATCTTATAGCATATAATTTGCTGTACTCAAATGCCAATAAAAATGCTTCAGATACGTCTGTAACTCTAACAAGCAGATCCGTGAAGAACTAAATAGCTTATTTTCATATATCACACTGGTCGTTTTCATTTGAAAACTCTCCCACCTATTAAATACATTTCCCATATGATGGACTAAATAGCTTTGGGTACACGACCTACATTGTGATAAAGTATAGAGCAAAAATTCAAACTCAAAACTCAATGTTCGAACATTGTAGTCATTTCAGGCAAGAAACTTTTTTTTTTTTTAAACAGTAAAATGATCTTCCTAAGGTACTTGCCCTATCTTACATTAAACCCTTCATTGTTACACAAGGTAAGTTACACCAACACACCATCATCACTGGAAAATGAGACTTATCAAAATTACATGAATACAACACTAAAGAATCGTGTACCAAGTCATGGTACTGGTTTATCAACTTACTGAGAGGCCATTTCAATAGAACATCCGTAGAATAAGTTTCTTTCCAAAACAGAATATACGTGCTATAAAGGAAATATAACTTTCAGTATTGGTTAATTGTGACTCCTTCTGCAAGATGACAAATTTCTGTAATCAGATACAGCTGTTAATTTTAAGAAAAGTCAAATGTACGACATATAATTTAAGAAAGGCAAGTTACATAATTCAATGATATTATATAACTATTACAGTTGAACCTGCTTTATACGTAACTCTGTTCTGCGTAATTAAAATGTAATGTAATTTAAAAACGTGCTGGCCTTTGTTACACCACTAGTAAGTAAGGGTCAACAATGTCAATGTGAAACTCTGTGTTTTGTTTGAATATGAGAATTTCTTTCATAGGAACAATGGAGAAGTAATCCATTTATACGTAATTCGCTGTTATATGTATGGAGTGTCAGTGAAATACAACTGAGTTTTGCATAATTGTACTGAGCACATGCTGTTTTAAAAGAAACTACAGTACTGTATTTACGTAGTTTCCTCTTTGTTGGCATAGACGGAAGTAGAGAGGTCATGTTTCAGATTTGTGTTTATTCAGAGCTAGAGTTTCTATCTCACGTGGTACGTACTCTCAATTGTACCCACGAAGGAAATTCTCATATTCAAACAAATTTATTTTCTTTTGTTTCCGCAATAAAACCGCCGACTCTGCTTGTATCTTAATCTTTGGCGGCATTGTGAAGGTCAAAAACGAAGCAGCGGAGGAGCGAGATAGAGAGCAAAGGGGACTCGCTCAGTTGGCCATGGTTGCGCCGCTAGTACCGTAAGTATGGGTCAACACACTCTGTGAAACTCTGTGTTTTGTTTGAATATGAGAATTTCTTTCGTAGGAACAATGGAGAAGTAAAATGTCCACGGTGCCGGTATCTAGTGTTTACTGTTGAACAGTGTTTTGCCGTTCAGTTGCTTTCGATTAGCCATGGAGAACGCAAAAAGGAAAAGTTATACACTACATGAGAAAGTAAAATTCATACGAGAAGTGGACGATAATCCACACAAGACAAAAACTGAAATTGCTTATACCAAGCTATGCACAGTCATCAGTAAAAGAAACGCTGCTTTGGATGAGTTTTTAAAACTGGGTTCAAAATCAGCAAAACGCAGCCATCAGCAAAAGTGGGCTTCAGCTCTACCAATTAGTGGTGACATGCTGAAGGCAAAGGCAATTGAGTTAGCTAAAATGATGAGCATCACGGCTGATATCAAGGCTTCGTCAGAATGGTTGCAAGGATTTAAAAATTGTCATGGAATCACAGGGAGAACAATTTGTAGTACCTCAAGGATGACGTCACAGTGCAACACTGGAAAGAAGAGATTCTGCCAGGTATCATAAGCGATTCCCAGCCTCCAAGCATCTACAATTGTGATGAGACCATCTTATACTACAGTCACCTTAATAAAACATTAGCTGAAAAAGGTGACTTATGCCATGGAGGGAAAAAAAAGTAAAATTCGAGGAACAGCTCTTCTCGCTACCAATGCAGATGGATCTGACAAACTTCCTCCACTTGTGATAGGAAAATCGAAGAATCCGAGCTGTTTTAAGTGGGAAAGCAAAACCTACGGTATATGAATCTAACAGAAATTCTTGGATGACTATGCTTCTAATGGAACAGTGGTTGAAAAAACTGGACATTAAAATGAAAAGGAACAGAAGAAAATCGTTCTTAAATTTTGTACTACCACCATCTTCAAATTCCCTCAAAAATTGAATTAAATTAGATGCCAATATAGTAGGATTTGTATAAAGATTTACTGTGCAAAGTCTCATTGCGCTTGGATGATTAAGTTGTGCGATAAGTCTATTTAAATACTTCAAATTTCCATGGCCACCATGTTGGTTTTGTACTCGTCAGGTAATTTTGAAAGTGGCATAGATGATTTTATTTTAATAATCTCTATTGCCACAAAATTTCTGTTTGATTGCTGTAATAGATTCGTAGATATTGAGAACACGTGAAATATTTATCGTGGCTGACACATTGGAGTGTTTTACATGTAGGCCATACAGTTATGTACCAGCATATGAAGGTTATTAGGGTGGTTTTTTTATACCAACATTCACTTCAATCTCTTAATTAAAACACAAGAAATTACAACAAATTTTTGAAAAATTCCCACAGCCGCCATCTTGAATATCTCAAAACAATTGATTTAAATTAGATGACAGAGTATATTAGCCCTTGCATAAAGATTTATGATGCCTGGTTTCAATGCACTCGGGTGAATGAATTGCGTGTTAGGTCAATTTTAATATCTGAACTTTGCATTGCCGTCATGTTTGTTTTGTTTTCGAAAGTAATATAGGTGAACTTAGTATAGTATCCATGACCATACAAAATTTGAGGTTAATAGTGGTAATAGTTTTGGAGATACAGAATGCAGGAAAATATTTTGCATAGCCACCATGTTGGATTGGTGACACTTATTAAAAATTTGAAAGGTACAGTTAAGTTTGGACGTGGTAGTAGCAAACCCTTGCCAAGTTTCATTGAAATCACTCCAGCCACTTAGATCTTTTTAAGGACACACATACAAACAAACGAAAGGTGATCTCATAAGCCTATATTCCGTGAATGAAAATAAGCTAAAACTGTATACTACTGGATATGTACAGGTGAATACTTTTCACTGTGCATAGAAGAGAGATTACCAAGTTAGCTCATGACATTGGTACTGTAATCTTGACACAAAACAAATCACTGGACATTGACGGCAGAGTGGAGTGGAGGCACACACACAGCTTACAGTTGTTTTTCCCACTTGTTTGACCCACTCAATCCGAAAATTTTACTTATCCAAACTGGACTGGATCCTAATTAGTTCATATTGACAGTGTCTTCTATATTAATTGATGAACCATTTTCCAAAACAACTCTCTCAAAGATAACAGAGGCCATAACCTCCCCTGCGATAGAGCGACTTTGAACTACTGTGCCTTCTTTACAGACAAAAATGGATATCTCCATTCCATAGATGCTCTCTTCATTTCTGAGGTGACAAGCCTAATCTTCTAGTAAATTATACACCTTATCAGGTAATTGTTAGCATAATTGGCTACTACCACAGAGGTCTTGGATGGATTTCCAACTCTGCCAAAAATGTAATTGTAATTCTGGTGTGAGGTATTCCTTGTTGGCATGTAAGCCATCTAAGTGGTGTCAATTTTGAAGATTTACATCAGGCTAGTAGGCCATATGAGTTTAGTTATCAGGTAAACTGCAAATCCCAATTTGTGCATTAACAGATGCACATCTTCCACAATTGCATTTAAAGCAATTAAGCAGGGCCTTAAATTGTAGCTAGGAGTTTGAACTCTATGATCCAGAGCTAGTTAATGATTTACAGTTAAGGAAGTATTCCACATTCCCCTCCATCTTATTTCTTGGTCAAGATAAAGTACATTATCCACAGGCAAATGAAGGATTCCTAGAACATAGCATAGAGCATACCTCTCCATCCTGTGCTCGACTCCGGACAGTCGCTACTACCTCACAAGTCAGGAGAGGGTTGCTCTGATTGGCGTTTCCTGATGACCTCTCCGTACATTTTCTCGCACTGGGTGCTCTTTAGGCACCCACAAGACTGGTCTGATTCGAGTCGGCTAGTGGGCAGTTGAACTACAGAACCATGGCAGAGAGCAGTGAGAAGTACAGTTCCAAATTCATGTACAACAGAGGCCTTACATCTCAGATTAATTGGGACGACATTGGCAAGAACTGGTACCATGAATAAAGAATGGCTTCCATGTCTCCATCAAAGCCTGTGCTGGAAATGGATATGTGTTTCAGGTATAATCACTTCTTTCCTCAAGTGATTATAGTGACCTCTCACATTTGTAGTCCAGCATGCAAGATCATAATTATTGTTGTCCATCTTTACTTCATGAGCAGGAAACTCAAACTGGTCAACAAACACTCCTTAATATTTAGTTCAACAAAATAATAAATTGCTATATTTCAAGAACTGTTTGGTAGCATCTTCAATAGTTATTCTTTCATATACTATACCATCAGTTTCCTCAAACCATTGAAATTCTTCTGTAAAATCCTCATTGTCAGGTCATGTAGGAGCATACTTGGTTTACAATTTAATCAAGTTATAAATACTGTTGATTAATGGGAGGTTATTTTCACCCTTCAGAAGAAAATCAAAAGACCTTTTTCTGCAAGTAAGAGACCAAATCATTCTCTTTTGTAATTCCATTTCATTGTTATTTCAACATCTTGAAGCACCGGGAGGATTAATGAGGTCAAATTCATTGGTAAATAGTGTGGAAATAATGCTAGGAAGAAGAAGATTCATTGGTAAATATGAAAGTATTGTACCTCCACCAGTTGTAAGTTGTTTAGTTTCAAAGGGGTGGGATGATGCATTATCTAAGAACATTACTTATGTCATGGACATTCATAAGAACGATTCAGCTATCAGATGCAAACATTTCTAAGATAAACATTCTTTAACATATAGCACAAACTTTGAATGAAAATATTTTAAATATTATTTAAGTATTATTAAATTAATAAATAATATTTTTTAAATATTATTTAAACATTCACTATGTAAGCAGAATAATATACTCCAGTTTATGAATGATATTAATAATTATATTCTTGACGCAATCTGCCATCTCGGACTTTTATTGTTTTTTTTAAGAGTTGAGTTTTACATTGCCTCTTTATCTTCTTTTGCCTTCCAAATGTGTTATATTAGATTACTTATTTCTTTCTTCCCATGCCTTTTGCCTTCAAAAGTGTTATTGTGTCCTATGATATGCCATAAAAACTAATTTTCTTACATTCCATTCTTCCAGCCACAGCTCATTCCAAATTGTTCATTACATCCACATTTCTGCTACTTCAGTTTAAAGATGATTCTTCTCCTGCCTTCTCAATGTCCAACTTTCAATTCCACAAAGTAATATAGGCCAACACTACACAAATGATTTAGAAATATCTTTCTTTACATCTGTGTTAATATCATGTAAATTTTTTTGAAGTTTTAAGAACAGGCTTTGCTTACCAAAATATAAACTTTGGTAGCCTCTACACTGCGAGGGTTATTGGCTATTTTGATATCACGTCTGTATTCATAATTCTCAGTATACATATCCAATAGGATATTTCATTGCTTTTGGTCAATAGCTACTTTGTTATAATGCAGATCATGATTATATGCACTATATTTTTTTTTAATGTCCTGAAGAACTCAACAGAAATACCTCAGTTTCAGTGATAACAGTTTGTTAGCAAAAGCTGAGCTTTGTCCTTGTAGCAACACCCACAGTCTTCAATCTTTTAACAAAGATATCAACATATTCTTCTAAAAATACTTGTTTTGTCAGAGCTTTGATTTTCCATTTCTACCAAACATCTGTTATCTTCTGCAATTATACTTCTCAGGTAGCAGACTGGTTTATCTGTTCGACTTTGGTCTGATTTATTTTGTTGTTTCCTCTAGTTTTCTTTTTGTACACTTACCAGTAGAATTGCAGCAGAATTCCAGACATCACTCCGAGTATTCTATTAATACCCATTTTGTAATTACTACTATGATAACAAATGATCGCAGACTCAATTCAGTCTAGTACACCAGGTATCACACAGATTGTCATGAATGTCCTGTGCAATGTTAGATTTTTTTACTCCCACCACAGCTCACGAGATTTCTCTCTTCCTCCACCATGCTTCCAGTCTATTAAATATATCTTCTTAAGCAGAGGTGTCACAAGTCAACTCTTGGAGCACTTCTTTGGCTTGCAATGAGGACTAAGTGTTCAATCAGAAGAAAAGATGCTACCAAAGTACACTGTAGTTGAATTTGATCTTGCATTGTAGTTTTCGTTTTACAAAATTACTAGTGTTGAACAGCATACAGTGGGGGAGGGGGGAATAAACTTCAATATGTATTATACTCAATGTTCATACCAACTTGAGTTAAAATTCTTACAATTTCAAGAGGAGCTTTCTATGTGACGATGTCTCCACCCAAGGCCATACTCTTCATTTGACCACCGCTGTTACAAATGTTACATGTTGCTGCCCCTGGGAATGAATGCTTTCTCACCCTTAAGTTTCCATGTTGAGTAACAGATGCTCTGCAACCCTCCACAATGGTCTGTGAAGTTAATCTGTCGGTGGAAGTCCTTTCCAAGGTTTATGAATGTAATCAATCAGTGTAGTCAGCACATCTAACTCAATGGAGAGCAACATATTATTGATTGATACAGAGATCTTTCACTTTGCTGATAAACACACGCTGCAGTTTGTGCTCTCCTAAGACAAAAGCTTTTCTTCTCTTTTGCTTGATTTGTAATACAACCACTTGAGCATCATCCTATGACAAAATGTGTGGAAATCCTTCACAGTTTCTTTTCTTTTTCTTCTTTGTAAGTCCATGGCAAGTGTCCAATCTATAGCATAATGGCAAATTAAAGCTTTACACCATTAGGTCGTGTATTGTCTAGAAAGTACATGTCCTTTAGATGGAAGGTAGAGAATTAAAAATGTCTGACCCATGCAAGACTCAAACCCCTGACTTCTGGCTTTGTATGCTGTTGCACTGATCACTTAGCACAATGTGTCTCTTTTTGAGTAAATCTCCTAACCTACTATTTTGACACCAACATTTCATTCGTTTGTCATATCTGACAACAATAATTGTTGTGAATTATTCACACAATTACCAGGCTATCCAAATTGTTGATCTTTTTTTAATATATATTATTTTTTTTATTATTATTTCCAATTTTTATACTGTCTTTTTCTGTCTCTGTACAACTTTCCTCCACTAAACACACCAAATATAAGAAGAGAAGGGTGATGCACTCTTCAAGAATTAAATAGCTTCGCACCAGACCTTAATATGGCTTAGTCTTAGTCTTGCTGAATTCATCGTAAAGGAAAAACACAGATGATCAGTTAATTGCTCAACAGGTAATTAAGTTTCTATCATATATATGAAATGTCCCTATCAAGCTTTCTATTTGAGTAAATATCACAATGATCTTACATCTTGATTATCACAGGCGACCATGTAACCATATGACACTTGGTTACAAATACAGTATCGGGGCTCGTTTGGATCGTAAGTCCAGTCGGGGTTCTCTGCGTTTGGATCGACATTGGCATCAGTATCTGCACTGCGATCTTCCACTTCGGGTGGCGGAGGTGGTGAAAGAATTAGCGGTGCTACTATAGAGGCCACAGGAGCTGCAGGAAGGACAGGCATTGCAGTTGAGGCTGAAGAAACAGATGCAGAAGAAGGTGTTGACGTAGAGGCTGCCATTGGTGCCGATTTCCTAAAAGTAGCAACATGAAAATGTATTTGTAAGACAATTTTATTGATTTGAGCAATAATAACATGAAATATAGACAATACAAACAGTGCTGGTAAAAAACTAACTACCGTATTTCCTCGCTTAATCGTCGCATATTTTTAGCCTAAAATTTTCACACAAAAATTGTGATTTCACTAAACTTGGCTTGGGACCATTAACATAACCATTCATAATATCTTGGCATGAAAAGGGTTAATAAAAGCACTGACTAAGCTGTAACCTACCGTGCTTATTTATGTAAGTAAATATTACAATAATTTACACAGTACGGAACCAATAATATAGCAATATGGTTCATATCACATCAATATGCTGTCACAGTATATCCTGGCTCTGTCCCTGTTAACCCTAGAACTGCGGACCGTCTTCCAGGAAGACTGTGTGTTGTTTAATCAAGTGCGGCCGTCTCTCTGAAAGACGGTCTCAGAATTCAAATTTAGTACTACTGTTAGCCATCAGATGGCACTAATTTCAAGTCATGCTGGTTCCCGATGCTTTTATCTTTCGTAGTGTAAGTCTTTGGCAAACAAATGACAATATGCAGGCTATTATTTGGCTGCAGAAGTGGAAGTACTTCCATGTTGACATTGAAGTTGCATTGAACAAAATGGCAGCCTACTATGTAGCTGACGATTCAGAAAATGAGCACTTGATTTTTGACGATTCGTGTGATAGTACGGACGATGACAGTGATTATTGTGTGGATTCGTATGGAAATGAAGATGGTGTAAGTAGTGGCAGTGATACCGGCGAACAGGATGTCACGCAAGTTATGGAAATCCCCATCAATGCGAGGGATGTTTATCATGTTCCTACAAACAATGTAAACATGCCTAAAGTTAGCTGTGAAGGGAAGTGTGAACTGGACTGATATTCAACCCGAAGAAAGTCACTTTCCAGGTAAAAATGTACCGTTTGTCGTTCATCATTCTGGGCCTGTGAACTTCCCTCCCCGTAATTTCGCGCCGATTATGTACTTCAAAATCGAGAAATGTCATCTTGTAAAAATAATTTTCTTTTTTAGTAAATAACAGGAATTATTTAAAACTGGTTCTTGAAATAGTAACACAAAACTGTGAACTTTTCATTTATGATGTCTCTGACAAACATTTAACTTGGCAATATGGTTTTCTAGAGCAGAAAAGTCAATAACATTTTTATAATTATTTTTTTTATAATATACTTTCTATGTTTAATTCAAACTGATGAGTATGAATGATTCACCTCTATCAAAATAATATAGAACAGTCTTTCAGCTTTCTATTGATGATAAGTTATATTCATGAACACAGTATGCTTACAGATACCAAGTTCCTTTAGTGTTTACTTTATGGGAATTTACTGCAGCATTTAACAGATAAACCTGCAGCAGTTCTAGGGTTAAGAGTGGCAGAGAGCAAGTGAGTTCTAAGCACCAAGGTTGCCAAATCAGCACAAGAACAGTGAATTCATCATTACCAGTGGGACTCCCAGAAAAAATAACATGAAAGTGGGAAAGCAAGTTGTGTTAAAATGTGTAACGATTCTGCTACTAATCCATTTCTAAGATTTCAAATAATGTCTTATCCCCAAACTAAAATGCAGTAGGTTAAATGTGCTCTATACCACTATCAAGTCTACAGGCAGAAAGAGAAAAGAAGTAGTGATCTGGGAAGTAGCACTTCAGTAGCCATACAGAACAGAAGAAAAGGGTTAATCCTAAGTTCACATGATATACCGGTAATACTCACTTCTTTTGTTTCTTCGTTGTCTCCTGTATAGCAGCAATTGCTGTTTGTGCAGCCCCTGCAAGCTCTTTACCAATACTGAACTCGTGCCCATGAACACCAATATTAATTGCTTCATACGATGCTTTAAGACTTGCGGTTCTACGGCCCTGCTGCATCTGTTAAACAAAATTATAATATTTCTGTAAATAGAAAAATAAAATAAAACCTCAATGTTTTCGAAATATACTATGATGGGGCCAAACATTGTAAAGCTAAGAGAGTCTAATTTGAATGTTTTGTAACTCTCTTACAGGTCAATGAGGCTAAAAAGCCTCTTTAACCCTTTGTATTTATTTAATTAATTTATCCTAATTTTAATTTATTAATTTTATTTTGTGTTATCATTTTAATTTTTATGTTTATATATGTTTATAACTTAATTTTTGTATAATTGTTATGATCTTAATTTTTTTTTATTTCTAATTTTATACGCTTATTTATTTGTAATTGTAAAAGCTTATTTAATTCTAATTGTAATTTTATAAGATTATTAATTTTTCAATTGTACAAGCAGATTTATTTTCAATTTTAATTATTTTCATCATATTTTATTTTTTACGTTTTAACTTTAAGTATTTTTGTTAAAAGAACTAAATTTCATCAAACATCTTAGGTCAAGAAGATACTGTAGAAGCATATTATTTGGTTTTCTGAAATATTTACACTTCCAATAGAAAGATTCAACCAACAGCATCTTTGACAATATAGCAGGTGGTTAATATACAGACCACTAACCTATAATGGGTTAAGCAACTCTCTTCATTCAGAGGGCGGTAAAATAAAATAAAAGAAGAAAATATAAATATCAAGTAGATGGACTTTGGAGACTATACTCCGTAATATGAAAGTTGAACGGTGACGGCTGTCATTCACTTGAAGGGTGAGGTGTGGAGAGAGGATGTGCGGGGTAATGGTATCCATGGTAACAACCAGAGGTGTTGCAATGTATGCAGAGACAGCGGTGAGCACATGGCTTGAGGCAGTGTTCTACTGTGCCTTGACTCGTAACTGTCGTCCCGTGTAGGGCTGAAACACCACAGACTGCCAGGCAGGGGGACTAACTTCCCGCAAGCTTCTTGGAATGTTATGAGTCGTGACCTGTCCCAATGGCAACGCAGCATTTCCCCACGTGCTAGCTTTGACAGACGTCAGCATTCATTATTCGTAATACAGACTATAGCTTCTAATGAAACAGTCGGATTAATAGTTGAGGAGACGAGAACCTGCCATTGAAACTCACAACTACCTTAATATGGATAATACATGATTTTCATACCTTTCTAGGACAATACCAATTGAAATTACTGTCTATTATCACTAGTGCACTGACAATACAGTATATGCTAAATTATGTAAATATGTGTGTTTGTTTCTTCCTCATTGAACGACGGCAGCAGTCGTCAACTGTTACCTGGGCGGAGACATGACAACATGTTGACCTCACGGTAGTATAGCTAACATGTTAGATATAAAAGACACCACCACATGAGGTCGGTCATATGTGTGACTATTTCCACTGTGCGTGACAAAAACCAGGGGTGCATACATGGCTGGGCTGCGCAATCTATAATTATTGGTCTAGGTAAATGTAACTTTTACAAAAACAATTACACACACCTTGTAACATCATACTGGAGGGAGAGAAGCTCCAATGTGTAAACAGTTTCAATTATCTGGGTAGTGTCATATCATGTGATGGAAATGCCAAACTAGAAGTTTTAAACAGAGTTGCGATAGGATCCAGTTTCTTCCATCAAGTATGAAACCTCATCTGGGACAAAGGAGTACCTCTAAAAGCTAAGCAGACCATGTATAAAACCTACCTCCTGCCAATCATGACGTTTAGTCTGGAGACCTGTGTCATAAATAAGAGAGAAGGGAGTCAATTACAGGCATGTGAAATGAAGTTCCTTAGATCAGCCCTACAAAACACCAGAAGAGACAAGGCCAGGAATGAATATGTAAGGAGAGACATGCAGGTGAACATGACCACAGGGGAAAAGATGCGTGTGGCGAGATAAAAGTGGTTAGGTCATGTGAAGCGGATGTATCAGACCCGAACTCCAAGCCAATATTTGGAGATGGAGGTGCCAGGAAGAAGACAGATTGGATGCTCTAGGAAGAGATGGACAGACCAGGTTAAAGAAGATCTCTTAAGGAGAGGAGTAACATGGGATGCATTGGAGAGGGGCAAACTATACCAGGACAGGACTAAATGGAGGCATATCGTTCACAATGTTCCTACCCGGCTCGCTGGAAGGATATCCTGATGATGATTAATTAGTACCGTATGCATGGGGGGTCGGCAATACTGCACTTGTGCACAATTCAGGCGGATAATGGCCGACAAGCTGGAATTTTACTAAATAATTCGTGATCTAAAAGGGGAAGGCAGGTGGTTTATAGACAGCGGAGGAGTGAACTACATACTTTCCAGATCTATTTTGAATCATTACTGAAGGAAAGACAGCGTAAGACTGCTCCTAGAAAAACACTATGAATATGGAAAGGATTTGGTAATGGTATTTCTGGACATAGAGAAGGCATACGATAGCTTGGATAGAGGAAAGGTGTGGGAATCCCTACAGAAAAAGGGAGTTAAAAATCAAACTGTGTCTAGAATAAAGGAGATGTACCAAAGAAGTGTGAGCTGTGTGAAAGATGGGGGAGAGAGGTCAGACTGGTTAAAGCAGAAGAGTGGGTTGAAGCAAGGGAGTGCACTATCCCAACTGCTTTTCATCTCTGTGATGGATGAGGTAATGGTAGAAGTGGCAGCACAAATAGGAGAACATATCGCACCCCCAGTGCAAGTCAAAGAGGACACATTTTCAGGAGAAGCATTTAAAGATTTTGAGCTAATAGGAAAAATATAAATATTTACACAAATAAAGTGAAAGTAACATATTATCAACTTCTAACATTGTCTAGTACTATACAATAACATACAAATTTCTTTCATGGATTATAATTATGTGTTTTAATCAATAATAATAATAATTTTGAGTTATGGCAGTTTTCTATTCAGTGCCGTAGAATTGTTATTTATAGGATCTGAGTTGTGGCAGTTTTACAGGACACGGACTTGATCATAGGCACTTATAAGTACCACATATTTCAAAATTCATGTTTTTTGAATTGTGGCAGTCTTATACCGGGGGTGCGAATGAGAGCAATGATGTTTGCAGACGATCTAATGATATGGGGAAATGGAAAGGCAGAGGTACAAGAAAGGTTGAATGTATGGGCAAAGAAGTGTGAAACGATGGTGACAACGAGAAATAGGTGTAACAACAGATACGAGGGTAATTCTAAAAGTAAGGTCCGATTCGCCGTAAATATTTGAAAGCGGCGCCAAGGGCAAAATACGCATGCGCGCCGACTCCTGGCATGCCTTGCGCGGCAAAAGCCACCTGTAGCGTTGTTACTGTTGCTGTATGCTGTTGATAGTGTCAGTTCACAATGTTTAAGACAATCAGCCCGCCGATTGTGAAGTAAGGGAAGTGATATGGTTTCTGTCTGCAAGAAACATTTCTGCGGCAGAAATTCATCGGCAGATTACTGAAGTGTACGGTCCTAACATAATGAGTGGCAGTAAAGTGGGCAAGTGGGTGCGAGCCTTTAATGAAGGACGGGAAAATGTGCACGATGAACCCCGCTCTGGCAGACCATCAGTGATTTCAGACGAGTTGGTTCATGCTGTTCACTTTTCAGTGAAATTTACAAAGTTCACTTATTTTTATTATAACATAACCTCTCACCTGTCATGTCATTCCATTTTTCTTCAATCTGTTCTTGCTAGCACGTGTTCCATGGCACTGTAATGATTTCCGGAACTAATGTTGGTCACGAGGTTCATTTTCAGTTGGCCCCTTGCTCTGATTGGCCTCAGCAGTTTTCGAGAATCTTCCATGCTCTAGGATTGGCCGACGCCACCTGTCCGCGTCACGCATTCCGCGTGATCTCCGGTATATAGCCTGCCCTGGCCTACATCAACAGTCTGTCTCGTCTGTCTCCAGCAAGTCACAATGCCAATCACTCGTCGTCAGCTGTCTTCACGCTGTTTGCACAACGCTTGAATGTGTCTCAACGCTGTGTGCTAATACATCGCAAAATGCTTCTAGTCAATCCAGCAGTGCATTCTAAAATCTACGAAATCTATTTAAGTTAACATCGATACTTGGCCTACGTCAGTTTGTCATGAGCAAAAAACGATAAACAAATTTTCTTCTGTGCTGGGCACGAAGTCTTCAACATTTCCAAGACGGAAAAAAGTGATCAAAACCGAGTTCTACAAAGTCTATATAAGTTTACATCGATGATTGGCCTACGTCAGTTTTGTGCTGGGCACGAAGTCTTCAACATTTCCAAGACGGAAAAAAGTGATCATCACGCTCTTCCTCTATTTATATTATGTGGAAATTCCTCTACACCAACGCCAACAAGCTAAGTGTTTATTATAACCTCAAAAATTTCTAAATCTTAAAAATGTGTCTTTCTTTTTAGGGTTATGTTACCCGACTTAAACAACTTGTCAAACTATGCCAAAGTCAACTTATTTCTTTCTATTAAGTGGTTTAAGCATGTATTATGCCTTTAAATTGTAGGCTATGAGAAAACGGCTGTTCTCTCTCTTTCGCATGTTAACTTTCCTTCAAAACAAATCATTCTTTTCTCTATTTTTGTACAAACTATTGGGCTTAACACCAGTTCACCTATCTGACGAAGTGAATGGCTTGTTCTTCATTTAATCTATCAAAGAGTTCTTGGGAATGCTCCCATTTCAATTGCAAACAACTTTGTCTTATAACTATCAAGCGACTAGCAGGATGTTATCCCTACTGGCATGTTAATTAATGTTGATTTTTTTTCTGTAAATAAACTAGCCTACTCTCTGTGTGCAGTCCTAGGCTAAATTTTAAGCCTTCATTTGAGCACTATAGTTACTCACTATTTTACCCTGCATAGTTCTACTTCAGACTAACTGGCCACAAAGTGGTTACTTATTCTCAGGGTTGTTGGCATTCAAGCTTATGAAATCTTGTTCGCTTGTTGTTGGCCTGTCAAAGGTCACATTTCCCTTACATATTTATATATTTATTGTTAATCCTTTTCAAACTTATGAAATCTTGTTCGCTTGTTGTGGGCCTGTCAAAGGTCACGTTTCCATTACATGTTTATATATTTATTTATTGTTAATCTTTTGAATGTTGGCTTTTGAATAAAATACCACTGTTATTGGCAAACTGTTTCCATTCCTATTTACTCATCAATGTTCAATCTGTTCCTGCTTAAAGTTCATTTGCTTATTAGACTAGAAGCTTCACTTCTAGTCCTTCCCGAAAAAGGAGGTCTCGCATTGACAGATCCTAACCATGTTGGTGCCGAAACCCGGGACCTTTAAATAACCTTCATAATTGTTTATTGTATGAAACAGGTTGCCAAGCCATTCGATAAGCTATTGCAGCTTTTCACTTCTGTCACTAATGCTAATTGTATTTTTCAGCTATCGCTATGAAAGCTGTGTTGGGGTGAGCGGAGATGTCCCTTGTTACCACCTCTACCAGTACCAATACTACTACTACCACTTCAGACGCTCGGCAGTCTAGCAGATCGGTGAGTGAAAGTACTCAAAGTTCCGCCATGTCTCTTCCTAAAGAGCTTGTAGCCAAAAGAACCGCCTGTAAAAACAAACTTACTCGTTTTCAGCAGTTTTTAGGTTCCAAATCTTTTGATGATCACAATTATGACGTTCTAGTTCAACGTTTTAATGTTTATCAGCAACATTTTCAAGAGTATGATGTGTTGCAAACCGAAATTGAAACAATCGAACCTGATCAAGAACAGGATCGTAGTTCTGTTGAAGAACTGTATTACAATATGTATGGCGAAGCTAAGGATTTAATTAAGCAATTAGCAACCCATCAAAACACCGAAGTTAGCAAACCGTTTCTTCCTAAAATCCAACTTCCTACCTTTTCAGGGGAGGAAAAACAGTGGGATTCCTTTTTTGAACTTTTTACTTCTCTAATACATGATAATAGATCATTCCCTGAGATTCAAAAATTTTATTATTTAAAGTCTGTTCTTCAGGGTCCTCCTTTAAAGTTAATTGAAGCTTTACCTCTCACAACCGAAAATTACTCGGTAGCTATTGACCTCATCCAACAGCGATATGGCAATGCCAAACTTAGAATTCAACGCCATATGAACGCCTTGTTTAATTTACCCGCTTCACGCCCTGATAATTTATCATCCCTTAGAAATCTGGGAGACACCGTTGAACTTCATGTAAGAGCCCTAGAACATCTTAAACAACCTGTTGAACATTGGGATCTTTTTCTTATACATCTCACTACCTCCAAATTTGACCTTAATACTCGTAAAGCATGGGAATCTGATTTAGTGGACAAACCTGAACCCACATTTAAAGTGTTGATCTCTTTCATAAAGAAACGTTGTCAAATTCTTTCTGCTTTAATCAATAAAGCTGAAGGTTCCACCGATGTCAGCAAAAGTAAACCCATCAAGCATTTCTCGGAAAAAGCTTCACATTCTCATGTTTTCTCTATACAAGGTAATAAAACCTCATGCATTCTTTGCAATAATTTGCACCCTTTATATTTCTGCAATACCTTCAAAGGCCTTTCAGTTGACGATCGTAGAAAAGCTGTGTCGCAAACCAAATCTTGTTTCAACTGCCTCTCTTCAAAGCATATCTTAGCGGACTGCCCTTCGAAAGGAGTTTGCATGCATTGCAAGCTAAGACATCATTCTACCTTGCACCGCTTCGAAAAGCCACGGTCTATTCCTGGAACAGTTTCAAATCCTAATGCCCAACCTGCGCTGAGCCTCACTAGTGATGCTTCTCCACCAAGCTCTTCTGTTTCTACTGTAAATACAGTTGCCCAATCCTACAATCAAACAACCCCCTCATGGCGTAGTGCTCAAGTTTTGTTATCTACGATCCAGGTCCAAGTTAAAGATTCTTCCGGCAATTGGCACTTAGTACGAGCCTTGCTCGACAATGCGGCAACTCATGACTTCATAACCTCATCATTAGTTGAAAGGTTAGGTCTCAAACCACTCTCCACCAATATTGAAATATCTGGTATCAACAACAGCAAGTCTACTTCCTTAAATTATGTCAAGCTGCAGGTGAAAGATTCAGTCCAATATGGCACTAACTTTCATCTAAACTGTCTGTCCATTCCGAGTATTGGCAGTCCTACTCCCAGTCGCTCTTTTTCCATTGACGAATGGAAATTTCCCTCTGATCTAAAACTGGCTGACCCTCAATTCTATAAAAGCTCTCACGTTGACATTCTTTTTGGAGCTAACACATTTTGGCAAAATCTTCTTCCGTCAAGGGTTAATATTTCATCTGGTATCTACGCCCACCATACAAAATTTGGCTGGCTTATCACAGGTTATATTCCTCTTCAAACTGTTCAAGGTTCCTCTCAATGCCATTTCACTAATGCAGATCTTCATCAGCGTCTGGAAAAATTTTGGCAAATCGAGTCCATTGAATCTGCTCCTTCTCTTTCATCAGAAGATGAATTTTATGAACAACATTTTTTAGAAACCACTGTTCGTAACCCAGATGGCAGATTTATTGTCACAATGCCACGCATTTCTTCTCCTCCTTCTTTATGTGATTCCTATCCAAAAGCTCTTAAAGCTTTATTTGCAGTTGAGAACCAACTCAAGCAAGATCCTTCCACTCGCAAACAATACCTTGAATTCATGGAGGATTATGAAGCTTCAAACCATATGGAGACTGTTAAAGATTTCGACCCTTCTTTAGATTCAGTGTATTTAAATCACCATCCCGTTTGGAAGAATCCCTCCACCAAAGAAAAGATAAGAGTTGTTTTTAATGGTTCTGCCCCTGATGCCAATGGCATTTCCTTAAATGACACTCTCCTATCTGGACCTGCCATTCAGTCTGATCTCCCGTCTATTCTTTCAAATTTCCGTCTATTTCCAATTGGAATCATAGCTGACATACAACAAATGTATAGACAAATTCTGATTAATTCCGAACAACAAAATCTTCAACGAATTCTCTGGCGTGATGCTCCTACCAAAACCATCAAGATCTTTAAATTAAAAACCGTAACGTATGGGCTCAAACCATCGGCTTTTCTTGCCATTCGCACTTTGAAACATCTTGCCGACCAAGATGGTCACTTGTTTACTTCTGAAACTCCTATTTTGTTAAAAAATTCCTTCTACGTTGATGACTTTCTTTTTTCTTTCAAGAATGTATCTGAGGCTATCGAACTCTCTCAAAGTTTAAAAACTTTACTTAGCAGAGGAGGATTCTTACTTCATCGTTGGAACTCAAATTCTGAGGAACTTCTATCCAATCTCTTGCCACAATGTCCTGTTGATACTCCAGTAGAGCTTTGTAAATTGGAGGATGCTACTAAAGTTTTGGGAATACACTGGTATCCTAAAGCTGACTCATTCTTTTACGAAGTAAATTTGTCTTCCTCACCTCCACAAACCAAAAGACAAGTGCTATCAGAAATAGCTAAGATATATGACCCGCTTCAGTTCATTGCACCCGTAATTGTTCTAGCTAAAATCTTTATGCAAGAGCTATGGTCATTGAACTCGAATTGGGATGATCCCATTCCTCCTTCGCTTTTACAAAAGTGGCTTACCTTTCGGCACAGTCTTTGTGATCTCTCATTAATAGACATTCCTAGAGTGCTAGTTCCGTTCTCTTGCTCTCTTGTCTTGGATTTGCACCTTTTCGCTGACAGTTCGACCAAAGCATACGGTTGTTGTGCTTACATTGTAAGCCGCTCCCCCTTTTTCTCCAATTTGATATGTGCTAAATCTAAGGTTGCGCCTTTGAAACCAGTTTCATTACCTCGTCTTGAACTCTGTGCCGCACTACTTGCTGCCGAATTAGCTAACAAACTCAAACAAACACTCAACTGTAAGTTCTCGCACACATATTTTTGGACAGATTCCTCTATTGCTTTGGCATGGATTTCTAAACCTCCTTCTAATTGGCAAACTTTTGTAGCTAACAGAGTTGAGAAAATTCAAACTGTTTCTAAACCAGAACAATGGAACCATGTTTCTAGCAAAGACAACCCCGCCGACCTCATTTCTCGTGGTTGTTCACCTAAGTCACTATCTCAATCCTGTTTGTACTGGCACGGCCCTTCATGGCTTTCTGAAAGAATTCAAAACCGACCTTCCAACTCTAATTTCCCGTTAGAGGATATTCCTGAAATCAGCAAAAAAGCTTCTGCCTTTGTAACTGCCAACACTCCTTCCTTGTTGGAACGTTACTCTTCTTTTCAAAAACTAGTGCGCGTCACTGCTTATGTGCTCAGATGGAAATGTTTAGTACTAGATCAACCTCTATTCCCTCAGCCTTTTCTTTCGGCTGTTGAACTGCAAATTGCCACCATCAAAGTTCTTTGGCTCACCCAGAGAGAGGCATTCTCAGTCGAAATAAACATATTGGCTAAAGGTAAAACTCTCAAGAAACACAGCAGGCTTTTTGCCTTATGTCCTTTTCTCGATGGCGATGGTTTGTTAAGAGTGGGCGGCAGACTTTCTCTTTCTGACTTCTCCGATGAAAAAAAGCACCCTATTATCCTTCCGTCTAAACATCATGTTACTCGGATAATCATTCGTCAGTTTCATTATCAAAACTTGCATGTTGGTTCTAGAACCCTTCTATGCTTGATACGGGAAAAATACTGGCCTATTAATGGTTTACACGAAGTCACTTCTGTTATACATAAATGCATTACTTGTTTCAAAGCTAAGCCTAAACCTAATCAGCAACTCATGGCTGACCTTCCCCCATTTCGTTCAGCTCCCTGCAGGCCTTTTTCCTTCACCGGCATTGATTACGCCGGTCCGTTTGTGTATCAACAAAATCACCCCAGTGCTAAAAGGAAAATCCTTGGAAAATTATACGTTTCTCTATTTGTCTGTATGGTCACTGGCTCTATTCATCTTGAGCTCGTAACTAGTGCCTCCACCTCATACTTTCTTTCCGCTTTCTCTAGATTCATTTCACGAAGAGGCATTCCTTCAGAAGTCTTCTCTGATAATGCCAAAACCTTTGTTGGAGCTTCGCAGCAATGGTATAAAGCCCTTTGTTCCCCTCGTGCGAAAGAACAAATCTCCAATTACTCGCACTTAAACCAATTCAAATGGCATTTCATCCCTCCTTATGCTCCCCATCATGGCGGACGATGGGAATCTTGTGTGAAACTCACAAAAAATCATTTAAAGAAAACTCTAGGCTCTGGTATTGTAACTTACGAAGAATTCAATTCTTTAATTATACTCATTGAGGGAATTGTCAACTCACGACCTCTTTCTCCTCTTTCCAACGATCCTTGTGATTTCCTTCCTTTGACTCCAGGTCATTTTCTGGTGGGCAGTTCCTTAGCTGCGTCTCCTCCGTTGCTTGATCGTAAACTTGATCTGTCTTTGCCTATCTTGTGGAGAAAGATAGAATCCCTTAAAGCTCAATTTTGGAAGAGGTGGAGACTTGAGTATTTTCACTCGCTCCAAAGGAGGAACAAGTGGCAGCTCTCTCAGCCTAACCTTCAGGAGGGTGATTTGGTTCTTCTCAAAGACCCAAGTCCTCCTCTTGTATGGAAAACTGGTCGTGTTATAAAATGCTATTATGGCAGAGATGCTAGAGTTCGAGTGGTCAAACTTAAAACTTCATCAGGACACTGTGTTCGTCCTATTTCAGTCATTTGCCCTCTGCCACTCTAGTTCTTCTCTCTCATGTTATTTTTGTTTTTTTTTCTCTGTTGCCCCTCTGGCAGTATGTTCACTTTTCAGTGAAATTTACAAAGTTCACTTATTTTTATTATAACATAACCTCTCACCTGTCATGTCATTCCATTTTTCTTCAATCTGTTCTTGCTAGCACGTGTTCCATGGCACTGTAATGATTTCCGGAACTAATGTTGGTCACGAGGTTCATTTTCAGTTGGCCCCTTGCTCTGATTGGCCTCAGCAGTTTTCGAGAATCTTCCATGCTCTAGGATTGGCCGACGCCACCTGTCCGCGTCACGCATTCCGCGTGATCTCCGGTATATAGCCTGCCCTGGCCTACATCAACAGTCTGTCTCGTCTGTCTCCAGCAAGTCACAATGCCAATCACTCGTCGTCAGCTGTCTTCACGCTGTTTGCACAACGCTTGAATGTGTCTCAACGCTGTGTGCTAATAAATCGCAAAATGCTTCTAGTCAATCCAGCAGTGCATTCTAAAATCTACGAAATCTATTTAAGTTAACATCGATACTTGGCCTACGTCAGTTTGTCATGAGCAAAAAACGATAAACAAATTTTCTTCTGTGCTGGGCACGAAGTCTTCAACATTTCCAAGACGGAAAAAAGTGATCAAAACCGAGTTCTACAAAGTCTATATAAGTTTACATCGATGATTGGCCTACGTCAGTTTTGTGCTGGGCACGAAGTCTTCAACATTTCCAAGACGGAAAAAAGTGATCATCACGCTCTTCCTCTATTTATATTATGTGGAAATTCCTCTACACCAACGCCAACAAGCTAAGTGTTTATTATAACCTCAAAAATTTCTAAATCTTAAAAATGTGTCTTTCTTTTTAGGGTTATGTTACCCGACTTAAACAACTTGTCAAACTATGCCAAAGTCAACTTATTTCTTTCTATTAAGTGGTTTAAGCATGTATTATGCCTTTAAATTGTAGGCTATGAGAAAACGGCTGTTCTCTCTCTTTCGCATGTTAACTTTCCTTCAAAACAAATCATTCTTTTCTCTATTTTTGTACAAACTATTGGGCTTAACACCAGTTCACCTATCTGACGAAGTGAATGGCTTGTTCTTCATTTAATCTATCAAAGAGTTCTTGGGAATGCTCCCATTTCAATTGCAAACAACTTTGTCTTATAACTATCAAGCGACTAGCAGGATGTTATCCCTACTGGCATGTTAATTAATGTTGATTTTTTTTCTGTAAATAAACTAGCCTACTCTCTGTGTGCAGTCCTAGGCTAAATTTTAAGCCTTCATTTGAGCACTATAGTTACTCACTATTTTACCCTGCATAGTTCTACTTCAGACTAACTGGCCACAAAGTGGTTACTTATTCTCAGGGTTGTTGGCATTCAAGCTTATGAAATCTTGTTCGCTTGTTGTTGGCCTGTCAAAGGTCACATTTCCCTTACATATTTATATATTTATTGTTAATCCTTTTCAAACTTATGAAATCTTGTTCGCTTGTTGTGGGCCTGTCAAAGGTCACGTTTCCATTACATGTTTATATATTTATTTATTGTTAATCTTTTGAATGTTGGCTTTTGAATAAAATACCACTGTTATTGGCAAACTGTTTCCATTCCTATTTACTCATCAATGTTCAATCTGTTCCTGCTTAAAGTTCATTTGCTTATTAGACTAGAAGCTTCACTTCTAGTCCTTCCCGAAAAAGGAGGTCTCGCATTGACAGATCCTAACCACATGCAGTTGATGACAAAATTCGTGAAGATCGACGACTCCCTATTTCAGGGACAACGATCAATAAAGCCACCTACTGCGCTACCCTGACTAAACTTCGACGTGCAATCCAGAATAAGTGACGTGGTCTTTTGTCGTCTGGAGTGTTGTTGTTGCATGACAATGCCAGACCCCATACTGCGAATGACACGCAAACTCTAATCAAGAAATTTGGATGGGAACAGATGGATCACCCACCGTACAGTCCGGACTTGGCACCAAGTGATTTCCACCTATTCCGCTACCTAAAGGAGTTTCTTGGCGGCAAGCGCTTCGACACAGATGATGAAGTGAAAGAAGCTGTTAAAGGCTGGTTAGCTTCGCAGGCGGCCGAGTTCTACGACTTAGGCATTCAAAAGCTTGTGGAACGATGTGACAAATGTGTAAATAAGTATGGAAAATATGTAGAAAAATAGAGAAAGACGTAAGGAATGTCAATAAAACAATTGTTTTGGAAACAATTTTGATTTTGGATGTTTTTCTTTTAACCGGACCTTAATTTTGGAATAGCCCTTGTGTAATGATAGGAGGAGAAGTACTAAAGAAGGTGGACAGTTTCAAGTATTTAGGGAGTGTAATAGAAGTAAGTGGTAGAAATGACAAGGAGATCAGTGAGAGAGGAAGGCAAGCCCATGTATTTCTGCAGACCGTGAGAGGTCTGGTATGGAGCAGGGACGTACCCCAGAAGAGCAAACGGGTATTGTATCGAACGTATTATGTCCCAATACTCACTTATGCATCAGAAACGTGGGTTATAAAGATGAGACATGTGAGCAGGATCCAGGCTTGCGAAGTGATATTTCAGAGAAGCAGACTAGGAATAACAAGAAGGGATAGAGTAAGAAATGAGAGAGTGAGAGAGATTGTGGAAGAGAATCCCTTACAAGAGATCATAGAGAAGTCAAGAATGAGCTGGTACAGACATGTTAGGAGAATGCAGGAGGGCAGGATACCTAGGAGATTGCATGAGATGGAAATGGAGGGTGAGGGACCAAGAGGAAGGCCAAGAGATACGTGAATTGTGGGTGTGAAGGAAGGAGTGCAGGAAAGAGGAAAGGAGTGGGACACAGTGAGGAGCGAAAGGTGGTGGAAGGATAGAAAACGATGGAGAGGCTTTTGTTCCAAGCACACCCAGCCAGGGGCTGGAAACTGTAGACGATGATAATGATGACTGAAGGAAAGGGGCGAGGTGGCTCAGCGATCAAGCTGTCTGCCTCTCACCAAGGCAGACCGGGTTCGATTCCCGATCAATGCATGTGAGATTTTCGAAGTGAAATGCCATGTCCTGTGGTTCGTATTCCATGTAAAAAGGAGGTCCATGGCTCATGATCACGCGATTAACGGTCATGTTAAACTACAAGCTTCCTTTTTTTTTTTTCATTACTGAAGGCATTTATGGCTAATATCAGTAGTCAAGTAAATATTTTCGTGGGTTCTCGTCTCCTCAACTGTTACCGAAGTTGGAACCGGTAATGAGCACATTATGGAGAAAACACGAATCCTTCTTTGGACATTTAATCTGGACACCAGAAAGCAGAATCAGAAGGAGAATAATAAAAAAAAATATGGAACAGTAAGAGTAATGTTGGGTAGATTAATGAAGGAAGATATGAGAGATTTGAGAATTACTATTGAGGATTCAAAGAACAAAACAGATAAAATTAAGAAACTCCAAAATACAACAAAGCACACTACAAACTAAGATAAACAAACGAGCAATAAGATGATTTCAGGCAAAGATAGAAGACTACGATTTGACAGAATGAGGTACAGGGCTGATAGAAAATCAAAAATCCTTTGTATAGAATTGAATCAAGTGGTCCAATTAAGGGCATAAAATGTAAATAAATAATAATAACAGTAATAAAAGAAGAAAATATATAACTCACATATACAGTTGAAAGTGACAAGAAGAGAGAAAGGTAAACTTCAGGCCAGTGAAATGAAGTTCTTACGAAGTATGATAGGAAAAACAAGAAGGGATAAAGTGAGAAATGAGAGAGTCAGGACGGCCATTGTGTAGAAAAGTTAAATGACGGAATTGAGAGGAGCAGCTTAAAATGGTTTGAACATATCAAACAAAAGAAGATGGAAGAATACCGAAACACATGTTGGAGGAGACGTGGGAAATATAGAGAGCAAGAGGAGGAACCCGAGCACGATGGATCGGCTTGATTAATACTAGTATAAGTAGATGGAATATGGACTGGAAGAAGAAGAGTGGAGGGACAGGAGAAGATGGAGGAGTACCATATACGCCCCGAACTGGCATTTAACTGGATAAGGGGGAAGGAGGAGGATGATGACAAAAATCATGTCATTGGTGCAGGTAGCTGCTATTACTTCTAGATAATGTTTCATTTGTACCTGCTGCCATATGAAAACCAATTACTACATATTAGCCTAAGTTTTATTTCTGTTTTAACGTTGGTATGCTTTAGGGCTTGAGGGTCTATCTGACAATTTGCAGACCCTAGTTACCGTGGCAACTAGTGCAAGAGCAATTAGTTCCCCCTCGATGAAGTGTGCGCAAACACCATACACAAGTCGAAGGTGATACTTATAATAGATGAATATAAACATATTCATGGTTCTATGTTTTGGTTCTCCAATAACATCACTTTTTTTTTTTTTACCTGTTACATTTACATTTAGCAAAAAATGTACTGCACTACAACAACCTGTAAGTCAGACTGATTATATGTCAGCAAAAAGGATATTTTAAAATACTATCAAAAACAGGTATGAAGAAATGGCAAAGAAAACGGCAGAAACCAAATTATGGAAGGACATTGATGCTAAATGGGATCAATATAAATTAACGCCAAGAAGAGAAGCTGTAGCCTTCTTCAGACTGAACACTGACCATGACTGCCTTGCAGCTCATCTGAAATGAATCAACATCCTGAGATCTGAAAAATGCATACTTTGTCATGAACCTGGAAGTAAAATGGATAAGGGGCACCTGCTACATTGCAACAAACTCGATGTGACTGCTGGAACTTCAGGAAACCTCACACAACTCTATTGGAACGCAAGCAAGCTGATGGATTGGAATCCGGGCTAGCCATAAGAAACAACAACAACATTTACTGTGTAGCAAGCTATTGTTCAAGCTCTGCAGTCTGAGAGAGTGGCCAATACAAATAAAAACATTCTTTTCAGCACACCAGAGGGGGAGGTAGATTTCACCATGCAAAGAAAAATATTTCTAATTCTCTAAATTTGCCAATTGTTGTATACCTACAAAAGTTACACATGTTCAGCGTACAAGAAGAATTCCGAAAATATTATGCTCATCCCTTGGCGTAAGGGTGGGTCACATCAAAAATTCTTTCATACAAAAATTTTAGGTAATTTATAGAGGACTATCGACCATTTTAAATGGTTTGATATTGTGCCTATTAAGGGAGTATGATCTTTTTCTCAAAATTCATTTTTTTTCCCACCCCTTTCGTCAATGATTGGTGCTATCAAAAAAACTTCACTTAGATAAGTATTGGGCCATATTGTAACCGATATTTTATGAGTTCCCCATGACAGTTTTAATGTAGGCTAGTGGGTTTATTATTTCTTTATATCATGTTATCGTGTTGGCAACGTGTTCAATTGCATTGGACACGTCTGCAGTAGACGCAGTGTCATTATTATTATTATTACTATTATCATATACGTATGCTTTTTATTATTAATTATTCAATGTATTTTAGGTCACTTTTGACGAGATTCTGAAGCTAGCTCTAATCGTATGTTGTCTAAGAAAGTTTATTAATATTGTTCAGACCACCGAACCAGGAGTCAGGTTAATGTTCTGGTCACACGTGCAGGAGGCAACACTTAATGGACACTATTGTCTCGAGCAGGTATGCTCGCTCACCCCGAGGGGGTGATGAGGAAGCGGCCGAGCAAATGCAATGAGTGGTCTGGACAAACAGGCGTATGACAATAGCAATTCTGTGAAGACTTCCTGGAAGGAGCTGTGGCTGGGAGACGTGTTGTAGCAAGCGACCTAGTGCACGGCGGAAGGGATTGTCTCGCTGGACTTTGAGATGTCAGGTTGTGTAGGGTGTCTCTCTTGAGCTGAGCGCTTGGTGTTTCTACGGAAAGCTTGAAGACCGTACGGTACCTCCGAATTGTTTTAGTATGGAGGGTACCACGTGATTGGGTTCTGGCTATAATGCCACAATCATAGTAGGGCTAATACCCATCAAGATAACTGTGCTAAGTTGAAGAAGACCTTCATGGCGGTAAACCATAATGGCATGGCTGACCAGCTTCAAAGTGGTGATGAAATGGACATATTGGGCAGACGACGGCATTACCGGTAATGTGAAAAACAAATAATAAATCTTTAAAGGCCTAAATATTATTATTATTATTATTATTAGGGATGGGCGCGACTGAAGCCTGGAATCGAGAGTGTCGACTCGATCGACTCCGAACACCGGTCTCGGTTCGCATGAAGCCTCGCGACTCCACGTTAATCTCATGCGTATTGCGGGGCCGCTTCGCATGAAGCCTCGCGACTCCAAGCTCACGTGATGGGTATTGCGGGGCCACACGGTCCCTTCGCATAAAGCCTCGCGATTCCAAGCTAACCTGATGAGTAAGGCCCGGATAGTTATGTGTTTATATATATTTAATTTTACTAAATATTTTCTATTTATTTACATATATTTGCCGTTTTTATAAATAAATACATATTATGGCGAATTTATTCGTAAGTAGGCTACATATTTCATGTATTTGGTGGTATGTCGCACTCCTTATATAAATGCTGCCGACAATTTTCGACCCTTGGCAATTCCATTAATTTGCCTCTCTATTTCGTGAATGTACCCCTGTCTCTGTATTCTAGTAGTATTTCAAGGCAGGAATTCCCTGGCCATTAAATAGACTATAGCAGGGGGGCTGGAGAAGACTCGCGACTCCAAGCTCCCCTGATGAGTATTGCGGGGTCGCTTCGCATGACGCCTCGCGACTCCGAGCTCACCTGATGAGTATTGCGGGGCCGCTTCGCATGAAGACTCGCGACTCCAAGCTCATATGATGAGTATTGCGGGGTGGCTTTGCATGAACACTCGCGACTCCAAGCTCACCTGATGAGTATTGCGGGGCCGCTTCGCATGAACACTCGCGACTCCAACTCACCTGATGAGTATTGCGGGGCCGCTTCGCATGAAGACTTTCGACTCCAAGCTCACCTGATGAGTATTGTGGGGTCGCTTCGCATGAACACTCGCGACTCCAAGCTCATCTGATGAGTATTGCGGGGTCGCTTCGCATGAACACTCGCGACTCCAAGCTCATCTGATGAGTATTGCGGGGTCGCTTCGCATGAACACTCGCGACTCCGAGCTCATCTGATGAGTATTGCAGGGCCGCTTCGCATGAACACTCGCGACTGCAAGTTCACCTGATGAGTATTGCGGGGTCGCTTCGCATGAACACTCGCGATTCCAAGCTCATCTGATGAGTATTGCAGGGCCGCTTCGCATGAACACTCGCGACTACAAGCTCATCTGATGAGTATTGCGGGGTCGCTTCGCATGAACACTCGCGACTCCAAGCTCATCTGATGAGTATTTCGGGGACGCTTCGCATGAAGACTCGCGACTCCAACTCACCTGATGAGTATTGCGGGGCCGCTTCGCATGAAGACTCGCGACTCCAACTCACCTGATGAGTATTGCGGGGACGCTTCGCATGAAGACTCGCGACTCCAACTCACCTGATGAGTATTGTGGGGTCACTTCGCATGAACACTCTCGACTCCAACTCACCTGATGAGTATTGCGGGGTCGCTTCGCATTAAGCCTCGCGACTCCAAGCTCACCTGATGAGTATTGAGGGGGGCACACGGTCGCTTTTTTTTTCAGAATCTCTCATTATTATTATTATTATTATTTTTATTATTTACAATCATTGTACCAAATTGTTGTAATATTGCACTTTAGGCAGGTTGTATTACTATTATTGTTATAAATAATAATCATCATAATAAACACAATAACAATTACACCTACAACATTACCGATGATAACCCGAAACAATCTTCTATGTTTGCTGGCTAATAATCCTACTGTATTCATCGTAACACAAGGTATCAAGGGACGAACGTGGATGGATAACAAGACCGTCACAATATGAGAGGCCTGTGCGCACATCTTAAACAAAGCAATTAACAAACCATAACATAGGCCAAATCTTACATTAATTCAACACCCAACATTTTTTATTTGAGACACGTAAATGAAACACCCTATAATGAAAGTAAAAATACACACACAGTGCCAAGAACTTCGTAATTGTTATTCGACATTCCATATAACGATCCTGCCGGCAAAATAAATATCCCATCACTATGCAGCATATTCTCATACTGTAGAATCCTACAGTAGATCATAACAAAGAACGACTTTGCATATAATCATTCTATTGAATCGTTTTGCAGGTTATAATAGCTTGCCATGCATTTCAATACCAAAAAAGTATAACTGGCAAGCTAGCAGCAAGATTTTGTCAGCTGTATTGTAAACATGCCGCAGCGATGGCGAACAACGTTGCTGCTGGCGCTGTGTGGCATACATGTTCAAGCAGTTCCTAAAACAGATGTTAGATGGCGTTAGTGCATCAGTGGAGTCGAGACTGGAGTCGAGAGTATCGGTTCCAGCGGCAGCAGTCTCGACTCTTCGCGACTCCGTTCGCAACCCATCCCTAATTATTATATTATTATATATATATTTTTAATTGCATTTCTTGTGTGTCACTCTTTTTTTTTATTATATTCATCAATTTCTTGCACGCAGCTTCAGAATATAAAGTAGATTTAAATTGGATAGTTTCTTTTTAGTTAAATGCATGTAAACCTTCCTTCGCCTTTATTAATTTATAGGAGGTTTTGGTAAGGCCTATGTACGAGCCAGTCCTTTCAGAATATCTGCACACGCCCGGAGATAAGAAGAGTTTCAAAAAGGTGGATTTGTTCAATTACAGTACTAATTATGTCAGTTGCTTAAATTTTAAAGAAAGGCCATTTATGAGGCAGAATATTCATTTTTATTTAATTTTTGTATCTTCAAAGTTACAAATGGCTTCTCTGGGTGAAGCCAACTTGTGGCTAGAATTGAAAGATTACAAATGGCGCCCAACTATGGAGTGTGAATAAGGCTGGCTGGTGCATAGTATGGCAGTACGCACAGGTAATTTGTGAAATCTGATCGGGTATTTTAGGAAGGGTATATATGTTCAGTGATTTTGGAGGGTATGCTAAGTAATAAGGGTGAGCCTGATTTATTAAAGTTGAGATCTAGAAGTGTTGACAGAAGCACTCTTGGTCATTCTAGAAGAGGCAGGAGTCAGTCAAACAGGCAGACCAATAAGCGGTCAGATTCCACAAATTCGAGAGTAGTTCTTAGTAAAATGGCAGATAAGGATGTGATTTCTGGTACGTTGGAGGGAAGTGAGGGGGCCGAGAAAGATGATGTTGCAACTAGCAAGGAGTTAGGAATGGGAGTGAATAGTGACGAGGAAAATGTAGGGCTGGGGGAAAACTCACAGATGATCAAGTTAATGGAGCAGATGATGTCTAAATTCAGTAGTAAACTAAGTGATTTAAGTACTAAAATGGATATTCAGAGTAATGATTTATGTACTCAAATTAATAATCAAAGCAGTGAATTTAGTACTAAGATAGACATTCAAAGTACGGATTTAGAGAGCAAAATTAATAAGATTGTAGAGAGTATGAGTAAAGGCTATAAGGAAATTCGTCAGGAAATTGCTAGTAGAATTGAGATGGTAGATAAAAGATTCGAGCAAGTTGAGGAGAAGATAAGCTTACAGAGGCAGGGCATTATGGATACTGTTGATAAGCAGATAGGCGAGGTGAGTAATGAGGTAGCCATTGTTACGAAAGAAGTTAGTGAGAGGTTGATAGTTGTAGAGGAAGAAATGAAGGATATAACTGAGATTAGAAATAAGCAGGTGTCTTTCGAACAGGAGCTAGCGGTTTCTTCAGCCAGAGTAACGATGGTAGATAAGAGTGTAAAAAAGGAGATTAGTGAACTGAAATCCTTTAATGAGAGCGAAAATTTGAAATTAAGAAGAGAGCTGAATCAGGCCAAGTCAAATAAGGAAAATTGTAATCACTCTGTAGGACATAGTAACTTCTATCGGGAATCTGACTTACCTAAATTTAGTGGAAGGCAGTTTAACCCTATGGAGTTTGTTAAAGTTGTTCAGAAGAGGTTTTCGAAAGGGTTAGAAGATGGGTCTTTAGACTGGGATATTGTTGAGGAAATCATATCATTAGCTTTTGTGGGGGAGGCTAAATCTTGGTATCAAGTTTTTAGGGGAGGTTTTCAGGGGTTAGAAGATTTTAGGCAGAAGTTTGAGGGAAAGTTCTGGAACGAACAGACTAAAGGAAGAGAAAGAGACAAGATTTCTTTTGGGAGGTATCAGTCGAATCAGGGGGTGAGCATGACGGAGTATTTCCTCACACATGTCCTTATCAGTCAGAATTTAGACACTAGTTCTTCTGAAGGTGATATTGTTAGGCGTATGGCCCGTCATTTTTCTGATGAGGTGAAGATGGCCGTAGTCATGCAGGATGTAAATACGATTAAGGACATGGAACGTGTGTTAGAAAGGTTTGATACTTTGGGTAGAATGGGAGGTAAGAGGCAAGAACAGGGAAGGGAAGGAAATTACGATCAGGGGTATCAGGAGGAAGGGAATAGGCATTATGAGCGTAGGAATATTGATAGGCTAGGTAACTTTGTGAGGAATGATAGAGGAAATTTTGTAAATAGGGATAGGGGTGACCAAGGGAATTTTCGGAATAGGGGGCGCGGAGAACAGAGGCAGGCAGAAAATCGGGGACCTGGGGAACAAAGGCAGTTAGAGAATAGGGGGCGTGAAGAAGAGAGACAGCCAGCTCAGCCGAGTAATTTAAACGGGAACAGGGCTCTTTAAGATGGTCAGATAGAGGGTCCCATCCCAGTATTCCAGTTCATGTGTTGAAAAAGATAGAATACGACCTTGATGTTAGAAAGGAATTGTTAGATGACCAGGTTGAGGTTACACAGGAGAGATGTGAGCCTACGTTGATCAGTCCTGTGATTAAGGTGAATATATGGGGTCAAGTCGTCGATGCCTTATTGGACTCAGGGAGCATGTGTTCTTGCATTAAGGCAGGCTTTTATGATGAGGTTAAGAGTAAAGGAGAAGCCATAGAGGAGATTCCTGTGTCCAATATATTTATATTGTCTGCTGTTGGGACTAAGTCACAGAGAGTGCGTAGACAGGTTGTCGCACCTATGTACATTGATGAGAAATGGGGTCGTCAGAGTTTTCTAGTGGTCGCGAATTTAGTGTATCCTGTCATATTGGGTGCGGATTGGCTAAGCAGTCAGATGTGTAAGCTTGATTATGGCGAATCTAAGGTGAGATTCAAGTGGGGTGAGAATTTTGATACGATTAGTCTGAGTTATCAGGTGGACTCGGGAACCTTTGTGAGTATATCAGTGTGTGTCCAGGTTTTAAATGAAGAGGAAGAAGTCAGTGAGGTTAGTAGCGACATGGTATCAGAGGATATTCAAAGTTGTAGTATGGTAGTGGAAGAGGAGCGTGAAGGCGAATTTTCAAGTGTTGTGGAAGATACCATGTTGGAGGTAGAGCAGAAGGCTCAGTTGTTAGAAGTCTTGAGAGAGCACAGTGAGGTGTTCTCTGACAAACCTGGTAGGACACATGTTTACGAGCATAGTTTCGAGATCACCGATAGGTCTAGTTTTAATGGTGTTAGATACCCGATACCACACGCCCATGTCAAAGCAGTAGATGATGTCATTTCGCAGATGCTAGACGATGAGGTGATCGAATTCAGTAGGAGCCAGTATGTCAATCCGTTGGTAGTAGTGATTAAGAAGGATGGGTCAGTTAGGCTATGTTTGGATGCAAGACAAGCTAATAAGCGCATTGCGCCGGATCATCAGCGACCGGAAACTACTGAGGATTTAGTACAGAGATTTGGGGGTAAAGAATGGCTGTCCACATTAGATTTGAGTGCTAGTTTTTGGCAGGTACCCTTACGGAAGGAGGATAGGCAATTCACGGCTTTTTGTTACAAAAACCAGCTGTTACAATTCACACGGATTCCTTTTGGTATGAAAACATCGTCAGCTGGGCTCATTCGCGCACTTAACATCGCTCTGGGACACGACACAGGGGATTTCACAGCCAGTTACATCGATGACTTAGTCATCGCATCACGTACATTTGGGGAACACATGGAACACCTTAGAATCGTTTTGGGAAAGTTGCATCGGGCCGGGTTCACAGTGAAACTTAAGAAGGCGACCTTTTGTGCACAACAGATCACGTTTTTAGGCCACACTATTACACCACAGGGGGTTACGCCAGAAGGGTCGAAATTAGACAACATAATCAACACTCGGACACCACGTAACGTCAAACAACTTCGCTCTTTTCTGGGGGTATGTAATTATTTCAGGAGGTTTGTACTGCGGTATTCGCAGCTGTGCGGGCCATTTAGCGGGTTACTTAAACAGAATTCTAAGTGGGTTTGGGAAAAGGAACACGATGAGGCATTCATCAAACTTAAAGAGGGTTTTAGGGATGCTGTCACACTTAGGTACCCCGGGCAGGATAGTCAGTATATAGTGATGACAGATGCTAGCGACTTAGGGTTAGCAGGGGTGCTTTGTCAAAAGGATGGGGATGGTAATCTAGGCATCGTGTCACTCGCTAGTAGAGGTCTAAATTCCGCGGAGAAAAGATACACTACTAGTGAGAAGGAATTGCTAGCCATTGTGTATTCGCTGGGCAAGTTCCGGACCTATGTGCTTGGCCGGAAATTCCTAATCTATACAGACCATAACGCACTTACGTTTCTTAGGACATGTAGGATAACCTCGAACCGGCTTTCTAGGTGGATATTGGCGATCCAAGAGTACGATTTTGATATATTTCATGTAAAAGGGTCAGAAAACGAATTCGCGGATTTTGTGAGTCGCCACCCGGAAATTGCTGGGGAGGGAGTTGAAGCTAGGAGAGAGGAAGGAATTTTGGTCTGTGTAACTAGGATTTCAGATAGGGACGGGGAGAGGTTAAAGTTGGGTAAAATGAGAGAGGAACAATGCAAGGACGAAGAGATTCAGGACATTTATCGGGAACTCGAGGAAATGGAACATATGGGCATTGCTAAGAGGGGTAATAAGGAATTCAGGCTTTTTAACGACTTGCTAACTAGGAAATGCTTTGGCGAGAGATGGTGCGTGTGGGTTCCTAAGTCTTTGAGGTATGATATTATCTGGTTTTATCATAAGGAGTTAGGCCACTATGGTGCAGAGAAGGTGTTGGGTGCTATTCAGGAGAACTTCTTCTGGAAAAACATGGGCAGGGAAGTCAGAAAAACCCTAGCAACATGTGAGTTGTGTCAGAAGTGCAAGCACCCCACAAGGTATTTAGAAGGGCCAAGGCAGGCTGTTTTAACTCAGAAACCAGGTGAGTTGGTGTGTGTTGACCTCTATGGGCCGTTGGTGAAGTCTCAGTATGGCTACCAATATGTGTTTGTCGTTGTTGATGCCTTTTCTAAGTATGTTAAGCTCTATCCCCTAAGACAGGCCACGGGGAGGGGTTGTGTAAATTGCATACTGGGGAAATATGTTCCGGAGTTTGGTAAGCCACTCCGAATACTCTCAGACCACGGTTCTCAGTTCACCTCGAAGATATGGAGGACCAAGTTGAGTGAACTGGGAATACAGTGTACGTATTCCTCTATTAGGTATCCCCAAGGAAACATGTCTGAGAGAGTAATGAGAGAACTAGGGCGCATGTTTAGGACCTATGTGAGTGAGCGACATAATGCCTGGTTTTCGATGCTTGAGGACGTTGAGCGTTGGCTCAATGTAACTAAACACGAGAGCACGGGTCGCACTCCCATAGAAGTCCAGCTGGGCAGGAAGCCTGTCAGCGAACTTGCCATGATTTTGGGTTTGAGGACAGGGGAGGCCGTACCCAGAGATTTAAGTATCAGGTTAGCTGGGGAACATTTATGTAAGGCCAGTAAGAAACGGCAGAAGCAGCAAGGGAAGCGGGCAGGAGATAAGTTAGGTGTAGGTGACCTTGTGCTTTTGAGGGTGCCTCATGTCTCGTCCGCAGACCAGAAATTGGTGAGTAAATTTTTTCATTTGTATGAAGGACCGTATGAAATTGCACGGAAATTAGGGGCCTGTGCGTACGAGCTCCTTACAAAGGACGGAAGGGTGTTAGGGATTTACAATATTTCCAATCTGAGGATGTACATATCCTAGTAGCCCTGTTGGTTGTGTATATATTTGTGGAAGGAAGGAGTTAGGATTTTGGAAGGGAAGTCATGCCTAAAAGGATTGCTTTTTATTCTATGGTATAGGACCAAATGAATGAAAAGCAAGGGGGCGTTCTGTAACCGATATTTTATGAGTTCCCCATGACAGTTTTAATGTAGGCTAGTGGGTTTATTATTTCTTTATATCATGTTATCGTGTTGGCAACGTGTTCAATTGCATTGGACACGTCTGCAGTAGACGCAGTGTCATTATTATTATTATTACTATTATCATATACGTATGCTTTTTATTATTAATTATTCAATGTATTTTAGGTCACTTTTGACGAGATTCTGAAGCTAGCTCTAATCGTATGTTGTCTAAGAAAGTTTATTAATATTGTTCAGACCACCGAACCAGGAGTCAGGTTAATGTTCTGGTCACACGTGCAGGAGGCAACACTTAATGGACACTATTGTCTCGAGCAGGTATGCTCGCTCACCCCGAGGGGGTGATGAGGAAGCGGCCGAGCAAATGCAATGAGTGGTCTGGACAAACAGGCGTATGACAATAGCAATTCTGTGAAGACTTCCTGGAAGGAGCTGTGGCTGGGAGACGTGTTGTAGCAAGCGACCTAGTGCACGGCGGAAGGGATTGTCTCGCTGGACTTTGAGATGTCAGGTTGTGTAGGGTGTCTCTCTTGAGCTGAGCGCTTGGTGTTTCTACGGAAAGCTTGAAGACCGTACGGTACCTCCGAATTGTTTTAGTATGGAGGGTACCACGTGATTGGGTTCTGGCTATAATGCCACAATCATAGTAGGGCTAATACCCATCAAGATAACTGTGCTAAGTTGAAGAAGACCTTCATGGCGGTAAACCATAATGGCATGGCTGACCAGCTTCAAAGTGGTGATGAAATGGACATATTGGGCAGACGACGGCATTACCGGTAATGTGAAAAACAAATAATAAATCTTTAAAGGCCTAAATATTATTATTATTATTATTATATTATTATATATATATTTTTAATTGCATTTCTTGTGTGTCACTCTTTTTTTTTATTATATTCATCAATTTCTTGCACGCAGCTTCAGAATATAAAGTAGATTTAAATTGGATAGTTTCTTTTTAGTTAAATGCATGTAAACCTTCCTTCGCCTTTATTAATTTATAGGAGGTTTTGGTAAGGCCTATGTACGAGCCAGTCCTTTCAGAATATCTGCACACGCCCGGAGATAAGAAGAGTTTCAAAAAGGTGGATTTGTTCAATTACAGTACTAATTATGTCAGTTGCTTAAATTTTAAAGAAAGGCCATTTATGAGGCAGAATATTCATTTTTATTTAATTTTTGTATCTTCAAAGTTACAAATGGCTTCTCTGGGTGAAGCCAACTTGTGGCTAGAATTGAAAGATTACAATATGTATATTGTTGGGGGCCATGATAAGATCTACAGATGTGGTGCTGCCGCAGTTTTGTCATTTGAAGTTGGTTTGTGTTGTTTTAGGGAATCATTATGTGTTTTCACAGCTTTTTTAATGTGTATCCAGTGCCATTTCCTGTTATCTCGTCGATCTGTGCTCTCATTATGCAGGTTCACTCAAGTGAATCATTCTGTATGTTTCTATGTCCAAAATTGCCGACATGTTGTTTATCTTGCGTTGATTTGATATTTCGTAGTTCTTTACATTCAATGAGGAAGAGCACACGGGCCTATACCACCTTCTGTATAATGTCCATGACAATCCGCACGTTTGTGTGAAATGACATATCTATACAGTTGACAATCAACGATTAAAATTTAGGTTAGGTACACATCCTTCCTCCTTGTAGTAGATGATGATCCCTACATTTTGAATTATTACCAATTTTATATGATCTTTCTTTGATAGATATCCAGAACCCTGAACATCTGGGGTTGTCCTCTGCGGCTAACAACCGCAGTTGCAATTCGGAGCTTGCTCCACTTAAGGATGATAACCTTCGACAGTCAGATATGGAAAAGTCTTTAAGTAGTAAAGGAATTCCACCGTCCAACCACTTAAGGATGGAGAGGACTACATCGGACTCGGTGGGTAGTCGCCTAAAAGACAAGAATGAATTTAAGCATTCAAATGCATACAACCAAACACAGAAACAAAGAATCAAACATAAGCATATTAGCTACATTGCGACGCACAACATAAACTCTTTACTGACAACCGGAAAGCTCAAGAACTTCACAGATGAGTTAGATAGGCAGAATATTCTTCTGGTAGGACTCCAAGAAACGAGAAATTTAACAGAAGATCCGTTTGAATCTCAGGGTTATAGAGTGTACAATGGGAGGGCAGGACAAAGAGTCATGAAACATTGCCCCCAATTTGGTACAGGATTTATAGGAAGTCTGAAAATAATAGATTCCATAATTGATTGTAAAGCCACCTCACCAAGAATTGCAATTCTAACTTTAAAAGACACAAACAAAATTTACACCATCATTAATGCTCATGCCCCTACAAATTAAAAAAAAATCCTAACCAAAACTCTGCAAGAAGTCAATAATTTCTGGGATCTCCTGGATCAGACTATGAATAAAATAAATATTTATAACATCAAAATCCTTATAGGGGACTTTAACGCTCAACTGGGTAAAGAAAAGAAGTATCGAGATGTAGTAGGAAAGTGGGCTCCTCACAAATATACTAATAGAAATGGCCAAAGACTCGTAGAAATTCTCAGAACCCATGGACTAATCTCCAATTTCAGCTAGACCATGTATGTATGGACAAATTCTATCACAAGGAAATCCACAATGTCAAAGTTCTAAGAGGAACCGACACTGGCTCAGATCATTACTTAATTAAAATCAAGATCAAATTTACTCCGTTAAGAAGAAAAAGACAAAATACAGTTGGAGGGAAAAGGACATACGACCCTCATCAGTTAATCCAGAATGACCAGTAGCGGCAATGAACAGGAACTACAAGACTAACAGACATTTTAGATGAACTAATACCAATACTTAAACAGAACGCAGAAGATTAAATCCAAAGAAAAGACATGCCTGGTGGAACTCTGATTGTGATAAAATGCATGAAGAAAGACATCAAGCTTAGTTGAAATTTCAAGCCCACAGAACAGAAGAGAACGCCACTAACCTCAAGAATGTCAGAAAAGAATTCACCCAAACTATTAGAAGAATAAAGAGAAAATATCAAAAAGATTTAATAAACTCTATTGAGGGAAATAATTACAAAACCAATTCTAGAGATTATTACAAAGCATTTGATAAACAATTGCAAAAATACAGCTCCCCCACATTATTGTTGAAAAATAAAGATGGAAAAATAGCGCATAACAATAAGGAAAATGCAGAAATCATGGCGGAAGCATTTAACAAGCTCTTGAACAATGATGAACCTGAAAAGATTTTATTCATTGATACACATACCCCAATAAAAATAAAAAATAAACCAGAAAACATAAACCCACCTACAGCGAAAGAAGTTGAAACAGCGCTTAAGGAAATGAAGAATTACAAAGCGTGTGGTGAAGACCAGGTTTTTGCAGAGATGTGGAAATACGCTGGCAGTTCGGCTCAGACATCCCTCCATATGGTATTACAAAAGATTTGGATATCAGAAAAATTCCCAGAACAATGGACCACAGCTATAATTAACCCAATTCATAAGAAAGGTGACAGAAGTAATCCAGACAACTATAGAGGTATTTCAATTCTGGATATCACTTATAAGATTTTTTCTAAGATACTATATAATCGGACTAAAGATCAACTAGATCAAGAGTTAGGTGAATACCAGGGAGGCTTCAGACCATGGAGAAGCCGCACTGACCAAATAATAACTTTGAAGCTAATCATGGCATATTACAGAAAACGAAACAAGCCCCTTTCAAAAACATTTATAGATTTCAAGAAAGCTTATGACTCCATCCACAGACCATCATTATTGAAAATTTTAAGACATTTCGGACTTCACCCAAAGCTGATCAAATTGATAGAACTTACTCTAACGAATACAATTTCTAAAATTAAGTTCAGAGGAGAACTTTCTGAACCATTTTTGGTAACAACTGGTTTGAGACAGGGTGACGGATTATCACCTCTTCTTTTTAATTGTGCGCTGGAGTACGTTATGAGGGAATGGTACAAGAACAACTCGAAAAATATAAAAATTGGAACCCAGAAAGACAACATACATCTGAACTGTCTAGGATTTGCTGATGATCTAGCTCTTCTGGCCAATGATATTCAGGAAACAAAACTGCAAATAAAATCTCTACAGGAAATAGCTCAAAATATTGGTTTGAAAATTTTATTTGAAAAAACAGAAGTTATGCTAACTCAACCTCTGCTTGCAAACAAAATTAAGCTGGGAGACCAAGAAATAAAAATTGTAGAAAAATTTAAATACCTAGGTGAAGTAATCACATACAACCTGAACGAGAAACCAGCATGGCAAAATAGAATAGATAAACTGGTTAGAGCACAGCATGTCACCAAGAATACATATAATAAAAAATGTCTCTCGATAGCAACCAAATTGAACCACTACAAAACAGTCACCCAGCCACAAATTACATATGCATGTGAAACATTATTCAAGACAACAAACACAGTTGCAATAGATAGAGTACTCAAGTTAGAAAGGAGAATAGTGAGAACCTGTTTAAATAAAAGTTATCAAGTAAATGGAGTCTGGAGACTAGCTTCCCACGAAACAGTTTATAAAGAAATAGAACCAGTGACAAGCACAATGAAAAAGAAACGAATACCATTCTTAGGGCATCTAATACGGTCACCAGAAAATAGAATCAGTAGAAAAATAATAGAAAAATTATGGACGAGTAAGAGTAAGAACAATATTAGATGGATCACAGAACTTAAAGAAGACATGAGAGAGTTACATATTACAATAGAAGATTTAAAATACAAGACAGACACACTCAAGATTCTGAAAGACAAACACACTAGACTACAGACAAAAATCAACAAGCAGAGAATAGGAAGAGTCATTCCTGAAGCAGAAAGAAAATTACGTTCAGAAAGGATGAAGAAATATTGGGCTGACAAAAAGAAGAAAAACCTCCATAAACCTGACTAATGTAGTCCTATGTTGGCTAAAAAATTAAAATACATAAATAAATTGGGCCATATCTGAAGAATAGTACAAACTTTAAATAGATTTGATTTTCACATACTAAGAAAGTTATAGCGACATTTCACTTTTTCAAAAAAAAGGTCCCCCATTTCCACCCTATTGATCCGAATTTGCCCATTAACGAACTTGACAGACATTTTGAATGGTTTCATTTTATGTATAATTCTGAAAGTGATTGGTGTAAAATGACGGTAGTCATCATATTCACAAGAAAGTGATATATTTATAGACATACAGTACAATATAAATTATATATAAACTTTTGAATTGACTGTGGTTCTGGGGTCTGGGGGATGTGAAACACGAAGTCGCAACATGGTACCCATTGCAATAGTAGCCTTAATAAGCAAAAATATTTGCCATAATCGCAAATTGTGTAAATCCATATTGATAGAATAATTAAAAAACACTTATGTTATATATTCGCCAAATCAATACTAAAAACACTTAAATGTATAATTTTATAGACTATGTGTACATGTTTCAAAACATGTTGGTTTCTTCATCAGCACATTAATTGAACACTTTGTCACGAACCTGGAAGTAAAATGGATAAGGGGCACCTGCTACATTGCAACAAACTTGATGTGACTGCTAGAACTTCTGGAAACCTCACACAACTCTATTGGAACGCAAGAAAGCTGATGGATTAGAATCCGAGCTAGCCATAGGAAACAACAACAACATTAATTGAACTTATCCTAAGTATACTTAAACTAAGCAAATGGGTACGCTTACATTAAGTTTTTATAAATAATTAAGAAAAAACATTAATAATCCCTTGAAAATATCTACTGTATGAAAATTTGTATTATTACATAATCCTTTGAATATATCTATGAAAATTTGTATTATAAGCAATTAACAGGTGTTATCTAATAGTAATAATAATCCTCGTTTGCCATATATCTTGTTCAAAATAACTCGTAAAAGTCTTAATCCTTTGAAAATATCTATGAAAATTAAAAATAGATAACACCGGTAATTGCTTATAATACAAATTTTCATAGATATATTCAAAGGATTATGTAATAATACAAATTTCCATACAGTAGATATTTTCAAAGGATTATTAATGTTTTTTCTTAATTATTTATTAAAACTTAATGTAAGGATATCCATTTACTTAGTTTAAGTATATTTAAGATAAGTTCAATTAATGTGCTGATGAAGAAACCAACATGTTTCGAAACATGTACACATAGTCTATAGAATATAGACATTTAAGTGTTTTTAGCATTGATTTGGCGAATATATAACTTAAGTGTTTTTTAATAGGTAGCCTTCTCGTGAAATCTACCTAACACTATGTTTATACTTCACATCTTCCATTCAACTATAAAACTGTCAATTTAAAAAAAAAAAGAGGACAGTCATGTGCTCTGTATATGAGCGAATTATTCAATAAAAAGTTACCACACCTGTTGTGTAGCAGCAATAGCTTGAGATGCTGCAGCAGCAATCGCATTTCCACCAGCACCTATGTGTCCTAGGTTGTAACTGACATTGGTTGGGTTAGGAGGAGGAACTGCGACTGGTATTGATCCCGAACCAGCAGAGGTTGGTCTAGTCTCTGGAAGAATTGCCATGGTTTTCTCAGCAGGCAAACGCTTCTCGATGTTCACTGCAGATGAGTTTGAATCCCGACGTTTCTCTACGAAAAGTAATCATGAAATTTTCCTATACAGAAATAATATTCCCAGAATTAGCAACAAGTTATCACATGGTGTTTCAAAATTTGCTACCGACATATTTTTAGGAAATGGATATTACCATATACAGTAAAATCTCTCAATTGCGGACACTGATCGGACAAAATAATTTGTCCGTGTCTGGGAGGTGTCCTTAAATGGGAGGGGCCACTGTTTAAAAACAAAATTGGGTCAAACAGAAATAAAAATGCAATATGTACTGTAGCAGTTTTGCTAGCCCTATATTGGTAGCGACAAATGCAACGGTTTGGCTGCCCCAAACTGTTGGGTGATAAATGTAACTGTTTACCTTTGCCTAAGCTATGTTGTTTTAATGGGCGCCAAGACCTCAATGCAATGTTGAAATCTAAATTTGTATTTAACAACGTCTAGCTCTGGCAGAACACCTTCAAGACTCTATTCACTCAGATCGTGGTATGATTTGATCATTAACCCAACAAACAATTGTATCAGGAGAAGGAATTGGTCTATATCTAATGCTACCTACTGAAAGCAAAGATGGCATTGTAAAAGAAATGAATTTATTATATAAAACAAGAATAGCAAAATTAATAATAATAATAAGTTTAAAATTTAAATTGGAGCGTTGCGATTTTAATATTACCGATAGAAAATTACGTGGAAACGGAGTCTGATAAATTATTGATTTTACTCTTATTCCCAAGCTATGAAGTTACTGAAATATGAAATATAAAACAAAGAGAAATGAGAGATTGCGTATTTCTGCGTCATTCGCGCTTACCACTGGAAATTGCTGAAAGCATTTCCCTCGTACTGGATGATGCTGTGTGCTTCCCGCAGTCTCCTGGACGTCTCCATCTCCGTCGATATTTGATGATATTCTGGTAGATTAGATAATTCTATGGTCCGTACATCGGACCCAAACACTCGTACAACCACACTGGTTAAGTTTTACAAAAGTTAGTCCTCCACTTCACGGAACATCGGAGCGACTCCTGCGTGAACCATACTCGGCAAGTTCTACACTGATAGTCCTCGTTCCACGGAACATCGGAGCGACTCCCGCGTGCAACCACACTCCGCAAGTTCTACACAGATTGTCTTCGTTCCACGGAACACAGAACGATATATGCACCCGTCGCATCCCCACTCTTCATCCGACTTCTAGCTTGCGTGGTCTCCACAGATTGGCTGCACCCCGCTACTTCCCCTCCTCTAGTTCATTACACTCGGCGGGAGGGAGAAGTCGTTTTCCGTTCCATACATTCGCCTTTTCGTGACGCTGCGACCCAGGATTGCGTCATGCTTCCCGACAAGATTAAGCATGTACTTGAATTCCCAGTGAGTCACGTCTCTCGATATACCCTAACTGACGAAAACTCCGTAAAATTCCGCAATCACATAATTTTCTATGATATTGTCGTTCGTAATAATTTGCTTGATAGCGTTTTCTAAGACATAGAAAACCTATCTGAATGCTAATAATTTTTATAAAATGCTCCGAAAATACCTTAATAATAATTATAATAAATTAATAATAATAATAAATTAACATGAAAAATTCTCCTGGCTGAACAATTTGCCGCGTAAATAAATATAGAACGGCTTCCTACTGACTTATGCCAGTTGCATAAAAACCCCTCGAAAAACACGTTACATATTCGCCTCGGATCATCGGATGATTTACCGCGACGACGGTCCATTATCTGATTATCCCAGACACGTTAATAAACCCCATCCAAAATACATATTACATAAATGAGATCACCCTAAATTACAGATATATACACTCATAATTTTTCTTCACGCACTTTGCGTCAAAGTTTGTTGTCACTATGGATTGCACTTTGCAACCAGTCCAATGTTTTACATATAGAATAGTGTTCCACGGATATTTCCGCCTCTCAAATTTCTCTATGTTGGAGAAATAGACATAATTAATGTGTGAGCACTATGTATTTATGATGTCATATCACATGCATTGAAGGTGTTCTGATATATTTACCGTATATACTCAAATACCACCCGCACATTTTTAAACAAATTCGGACGTGAAAAATTGGGGTGCGGGTCTTATTTGAGTCATCCAAATTTGAAAGATCTAAATTGCCCGCCGCGCGCGATATCGGGTGTTGCGAGTATCCGCTAGATGGTGCTAGCCTTCTTCCGGCTATAACTTTGTTTTACCATAAGCACGCGGCGTCATAGTCACACGCACGTTCTCCGAGTGTAAATATGAATGCTTCGAAACGTTTGCGGTCATTTACTGTGAGTGAGAAATTGAAAGTTGCGAGGGAAGCTGAAGTTATTGGAAATAGTGCCCGGTAGGAAATATGATATTGACGAGTCATGTATTCGTGATTGGGCGGGATGACGTCTATGCTGCGTGAACCGCCCGTTCAAAGCAGCCTTGAAACAGCTGTGTATGGAGCGGATGGCGGCCGATAAGCACGCACGGACTCCAACTGGTCGTATTCAGCGCCCGAAAGTTCAGCTGCTGTGTTCGTGGATTTTGACGGCATGGAATCGTATCTCTGGAGATCTCATACGGAAGAGCTTCAAGAAATGTAGTATTTCGAATGCTATGGATGGCTGTGATGACGACATTTAGTGGGAAAGTGATGGTGATAAAAGTTCCGAAGTTGGTACTTCTGATGACGATGAATGAAGTGTTTGTGTACTTTTATTTGTATTTTTAATCGTTTGATGTGTGTTATTTTAGGACGGCTTCAAAACTGTTGGAAACTATTTTGGATAAATGCTATTCTGTTTATTTAGTTAAGATAGTAAATAATTTTGAGTAAAAATTCTTTTCTTAAAATTTTGTTCTTCAAAATCAGGGTGCGGGTCTTATTCGGGGGCGGGTCATATTCGAGTAAATACGGTATATCTCCATAGAACTTCCTAATTTCACTGGAGGTCCCTTCCTTATGGTGAAATTTAATCTCACTTATCACTGAGCACACGATCACACTATTGTGGCAGCGCCTCGTGACCATAATACTTAATCTCTCTTTAAAGTAGATTAAATTAATATTGACTTCTGAAAAAAAAAACAGTAAATGCGCATTACATATAACACCAAATATTTCTGTGCCGTAATCGCCCTATCTTGTTAAGTTCCTGTAGACCATATTCTACTTAATACTAGTTCTCAACACAGATTGGTTCTCCTCACACAAATAATACCTTTGTACAAATTACCTTAAATTACACACTTACAAATCTTACATGGCGAGGCCGTAAACAGAAATCACTTGTGCTGATATGTATGAGTTTCATGAAGGACTGTCTCGCCTTCTGATGGCCCATCTTTTGCCTCGTGGACGCCTTAAGCAAAAATACCCTGTTCAAGCGCTCACCCATCTCTAGGAGGCAAATGGGAATTCACCAGCGCTACCAAATTCTGGCCTTGGTGTATCGAGACATTTTAGTGCTCAAGAGCATCCGACAATCCCGTCATATTTCCCTGTACCTTAAAAACTCTCATTTACTTACATAATACCCCCCCCCCCCCCCCTGTGTGACTTCTGATACGCCTGCCTGGAAGACCATCTCCACCCACGCACCAAATACCACACTTACTCATTTGATAGGCTGGCTCGCCAGCTAAACACACTTACTTTATGACACATATTTTCGTAGACTATGTATATTATACGTCCCGTATAATCTGTCTCCCTCACTATTCTCCAGCACATATGCTGTTTTCCCAATACGTTTGGAAACTATAAATGTTTCTGCGTCACCTGCTTCCAACCTTGCAAGTCGCTCCCTTAAATGAACGTCATCACGTTGCTCTACCTAGCATATTTCTCAGTGTCTGTAACGATGCCCTGTTGCTACTGTCCACACATGCTAACCCTACTTTCCTCTGGTGTAACACCTCTACTTGACACTCTATGACCTAAAAATGTCACTTCTGACTGACAGAATGACGACTTAGACAGCTTCAAAGTGAACCCTGCCTGATCTAACTTCTGAAAAACTATATCTAAATGACGTAGATACTCCTCAAAACTGCGTGAACTAATTACCATATCATCTATGTAAATGGTTACAAACTCTCCTGTGTCATCCCCTAATGCGATGTTTAAAGCCCTAATTAAAGCTGCTGAACTACTCTTTAACCCTTAAGGTGTTCTACAAAATTGATAAAGGTTATATTTATGACTAAAAGCTGTAAATGGTCTATCTTCGTACATAAGTGGCACTTGCCAAAAACTGGAACTCTAACTACACAAGTGAAATACTTCTTCCCCTCAAATGTTTGCATTAATTCCTCTATTGACATAGATTTCAGCTGATCTGAACTAATTCTACTGTTAACCAAACGAGCGTCTAAACAAATACGAACCGTGCCGTCGGTCTTGGGTACCGTGATCAAAGAATTAGCATACGGACTGTTAGAGTGCTCAATAATCCCATCTTCAAGCATCTGGTTAATTTGTGCCTCAACTGCACTCTGATAAGCGAAAGGTACAGGATATCTATGTCCTGTCAATACTGACCTATCAATAACGTTCAATGAATGTGTATAGCAATTGGCCATACCAATGCGATCCTCAAACACTCTCCTATTACACAATAACACATCATAGAGCCGAACACACTGTTCATCCTCTATATTTCCCTGAAATGCAGCATCACGTAACGAGTCCTCTAGACTTCCGTTCGTAATCACACTGGCCACAAAACATGGAGAACCCCGCTCTACGGCTGGCGATATCTCATTTAAAGTACAAAACACACCTACAATACTACTCCTCTGAATATGGTCATTGAACGCTACTTCTACTTCAGAATCTCCCCATTTAAATTTCAAACTCCCTACATCATAACATAAGTTACCAGACACTCTACTTAGCCACTCTGAACCCAAGATAACACTGAATACTAAATTTGGAATTACAAGGCAAATCTGCTTCTCTACATGATTATTAATTTTAATGTCTACTAAAACTTGCTTAGAAATTACTTTAGACCTCTTCCCAACAGCTGTGATAATAAAAGTGCTTTTAATTGGCATCTCCTCAAAATTTACTCCAGTTCCTTTCATTTTATCATAAAATGCACTACTTATGCAACTCTTCATACAACCACTATCAATTAAAACATCTGTGTACGCCTCGGACACGTTAAATTTAACTATGGGGCTCTTACTAACCACTTCCTGAATAATACCTTCATCATTTAGTTCATGTAATAATTCATTTCTTACATTTAGGTCATAGGGTTCCTGTATAATTGTATGGACAGGGCATGCTACAGACTGAGATTCTGACCTTACTTCGCAGCCTGGTTCGCGTTTAAAGAACCGCTACAGCTGGCCGTAGTACTACTAACTACTGAACTGGTCTGGTTGTTCTGGGCTGTGTTGTCATTGTTTGGCTGTATATTACTACCACTAGGCTGTCCTCTTCCTTGACCCCTATTCTGGTTGTAATTATTGTCATCATAATTTCTCCCTTGATTTCCCCTGAAATCATTGTTTCTCCCTTGATTTCCCCTGTAATCATTGTTCCTCCCTTGATTTCCCCTGAAATCATTGTTCCTCCCTTGATACTGATTACCATAGCCATTTCCTCTGTTCTGATTTAGCTGATTATTGTTATTTCTATTTTGAGCGTTGGCCCCTTCGCCACCGTTCCCTTGAACTTCTTGATGCCTGGCTTCATTAGGTCTATTACTATTATTACCCTGGTTCCTATTGAAATTGTCCTCATAACCCCCTCTCCTTAGTGCATCAAATGTGCTTAACAAATTTTCTACTTGTGATATTGTCTTTACATTCTGGATACAAGCAGCCTCCTTGATCCTATAGGGAAAGTGCCTAAGTAGCAACCTTACCACATCACTTTCCTCCTTCATCCCATCCAGATATTTACACACTAATACCTGCCCTAAAAAGTATTCGGTCATGGTGGAGCTTCCTTTAGGGTTATATTTACCACACACTACTCCCTCACGATGCTGCGACTGAATAACCTCATTCCAGAACTTTTCACAGAATTTCATTTTAAAATCATTGATATCAGTAAACTTGTCTCTGTAGACAGCAAACCAATTCCTCGTTTCCCCCACAAACACTTGTTCTAAAATTTCAACTACCTGGCACCACTCAATACTACCATTTTCCAACCTCTTCCCGAATTTATTTTCTATAGTGTTCATGAACTCAATTGGGCACTCCTGTCGATTGCTGAACTTACCCAGTTCTACCTCCCTGTGTGTGCTATTCACAAAAACTGGCCTATTCTGACTATTTTCTTGCCTGATCCTAGCTTTTAATTTTAACTCTAATTCTGCGATTTTCTCCTCAGCCTTCCTCTCAATACTGTTTACTGTTAATTTAATGTTTCCTTCTGATTCTTCTACTTTATCATATAGCTTTGCTTGTTTCTCCTCAATCTTGCTAATGCTCTCTCTATTACTCTCTCTTAAATCATTTACTTCTGCAACTATTTGTGAGTGGACTTTCTCAATTCTACCCCCCAGCTGTTCCTTAACCTCTTTAGTAGCTACCTGAATTTTGTCAATTTCTCCCCCCAATTGCTTTTTGACCTGCTGTGTTTCCAGTTGCACTAGTTCTTTTAAATTTTCAGCCTGTGTACTGATTCTAATCTCCAACTCCTCCTGTACTTTTCCTAATTTTCTGTCTACATCTGCAATAATCTCTTTAGCCTTTTCTTCCATCACCCCCCTGATCTCACCTCTAATCAGTTCGAATTTGTCACTCATTTCCCTACTGTTTTGTTCTAATTTAGCATTTAAAGTTTCAGTACTCTCTCTATTTTCCTTACTGTTTTGTTCTAATCTGGCGTTTAAAGTTTCATTACTCTCTCTATTTTCCTTACTGTTTTGTTCTAATTTAGCATTTAAGGCATCTGTACTTTCTTTATTTTCCCTACTGTTTTGTTCTAATCTGGCGTTTAAGGCATCTGTACTTTCTTTATTTTCCCTACTGTTTTGTTCTAATCTTGCATTATTCTGTTCTAACTTTGCATTTAAGGCATCACTTCTAACTTTGTTCTGATACATAAACTCGAGAAGTAAAGTTTTTAATTCTAGTTGGCCGCCTACACTCCCTGTTTCAGTATCGGGATTTACCTCCGCTACCCCGGTACTACCATCACTCGACATACTGCTCATATCATCACTCTCCCGTTGATGACCACTACGTAACCTCATCTGTCTTTCTTTCTCATCCCCCATAATGATATACACTGATACAGACAAATAACCCCCAAAATACAGGCACAGAAATATATACCCTTCTCCTTCCACAAATGTTATTAAGTTTTCAGCCCCAAGTTGTCAGCGACAATTGTAGCAGTTTTGCTAGCCCCATGTTGGTAGCGACAATTGTAACGGTTTGGCTGCCCCTAACTGTTGGGTGATAAATGTAACTGTTTACCTTTGCCTAAGCTATGTTGTTTTAATGGGCGCCAAGACCTCAATGCATTGTTGAAATCTAAATTTGTATTTAACAACGTCTAGCTCTGGCAGAACACCTTCAAGACTCTATTCACTCAGATCGTGGTATGATTTGATCAATAACCCAACAAACAATTGTATCAGGAGAAGGAATTGGTCTATATCTAATGCTACCTACTGAAAGCAAAGATTGCATTGTAAAAGAAATGAATTTATTATATAAAACAAGAATAGCAAAATTAATAATAATAATAAGTTTAAAATTTAAATTGGAGCGTTGCGATTTTAATATTACCGATAGAAAATTACGTGTAAACGGAGTCTGATAAATTATTGATTTTACTCTTATTCCCAAGCTATGAAGTTACTGAAATATGAAATATAAAACAAAGAGAAATGAGAGATTGCGTATTTCTGCGTCATTCGCGCTTACCACTGGAAATTGCCGAAAGCATTTCCCTCGTACTGGATGATGCTGTGTGCTTCCCACAGTCTCCTGGACGTCTCCATCTCCGTCGATATTTGATGATATTCTGGTAGATTAGATAATTCTATGGTCCGTACATCGGACCCAAACACTCGTACAACCACACTGGTTAAGTTTTACAAAAGTTAGTCCTCCACTTCACGGAACATCGGAGCGACTCCTGCGTGAACCATACTCGGCAAGTTCTACACTGATAGTCCTCGTTCCACGGAACATCGGAGCGATTCCCGCGTGCAACCACACTCCGCAAGTTCTACACAGATTGTCTTCGTTCCACGGAACACAGAACGATATATGCACCCGTCGCATCCCCACTCTTCATCCGACTTCTAGCTTGCGTGGTCTCCACAGATTGGCTGCACCCCGCTACTTCCCCTCCTCTAGTTCATTACACTCGGCGGGAGGGAGAAGTAGTTTTCCGTTCCATACATTCGCCTTTTCGTGACGCTGCGACCCAGGATTGCGTCTTGCTTCCCGACAAGATTAAGCGTGTACTTGAATTCCCAGTGAGTCACGTCTCTCGATATACCCTAACTGACGAAAACTCCGTAAAATTCCGCAATCACATAATTTTCTATGATATTGTCGTTCGTAATAATTTGCTTGATAGCGTTTTCTAAGACATAGAAAACCTATCTGAATGCTAATAATTTTTATAAAATGCTCCGAAAATACCTTAATAATAATTATAATAAATTAATAATAATAATAAATTAACATGAAAAATTCTCCTGGCTGAACAATTTGCCGCGTAAATAAATATAGAACGGCTTCCTACTGACTTATGCCAGTTGCATGAAAAAAACCTCGAAAAACACGTTACAGTACATTACATACTGAGCAAAATACAAAACTGTATTATAGGTTATGCACATCTCCAATTACAGTAAATAAAAGCAGTAACGCAGTACAGTACTTACAATTTTACGATAATGTAACCCCTTGTAGTACAGTACCACAACAGTGTAGGCTACGGTTTAAACTAACACTGAAGTTAGAGAAACAGATTTGCCAAAAATGAACAGCTCGTTTGTCAGGAATTCTTTTGTGAGAATGTTATGACTTCTTGGAAATTCCAACTAACAGTTCTGTAGGGGGTAGGAGGTGTAAACAGCAACAGCCAACCCTTATCAATTATTGTTCTTGCAGCTTACTGACCTGGGAGATAGACTACTGTATGCAGTCTTTAGCTCATTCTTCTTAAAAACATGTACAGGAGTTCAGTACAGTCTTCAAAGTAGAAATTTTCTCATTTTGCAAATTTTACGTTTGAAACCCGAATGATTTTGTCCGAATAACGGAGGTTAAGCAGACTTACTGGCCTTAAAGAACTGTCCGTAACTGAGAGTGTCCGTAAAAGAGAGTTCATTTCATTAGCAGTTAGATATAATTTAATTCAGGACATAAAATTTTGTCCCTATCTAGGGAGTATCCGCATCAGAGAAGTGTTCATAAAGAGACGTTACACTGTATATATATGTGAATAATCCTCACCATTGAATAGACTCTGCAAAAGGAAATTTTCAAAAATAAAAATAAATTATATTTAGTTATATGGATTTTGTGGCTGAGAAGGCTTGTTATTATGGTGCTGCTGTCAGGCTAATTGAATTCTTTAATTCTTTAACCTCCACAAACCCCCTCAAAGTTTTACATCAAGACAACATCAAGAGTTTCAGCAGTCAGTATCGTGATATTACTGTGCATGTGTATCTGAAAATAAATTGAGCACCACTCACGAGTCGATTGCTATTCTTAGCACTCTAAACCTAGTGATTTCGTGGTAAGTTATGGGTTCCACTGGCCATTGTCAGAGCACGGTTTTGGTGGCCACGGGAGTCGTTATCACGATATAATGGTGTGCATACAGAAATAAGGTCAGCGTCACTCACAAGCCTATGGCAAATCTCTAGACTTCAAAGTTCGCAGCAAGATTTGCATTTCGCCAGCCACCATTAGGGCGCAGTTTCAGTGTCCACGGAGTCAGTATTGCAATATTAGTGTGTGTGTATTTTCACAGATGCAGTAAACACCTTTTCACCATACATCGCATGTCATGGGCAAGTGACATCATCAAAATTAGTAAGAGAGAAGTTTAATACCAATCTTGGCGCAAATAATGCCTGCAACCCAATTTTTCACTTCCAATTATTGAAAAACTTATGTGGGAAGTATTCGCACGTATACAGTAAGCTTCTTGTACACAATCTTCGCATAGGTTATAAACTGCTAGTATCATTAAAAAGCATATGGTTTTATAGTTTTATTTAGAAACAATCAGTTTAAAAGATATTAGTAAAAACAGTGAAAGCCTTGTTTGTCTCAACCAAGAGATGAAGGAAATTATTTTTAATATTTCTTCAATAATTTTATTAATAGCCTCACTCCATCAATAAATAAGATGGATTTCTAGTAATATGCAATGTAATTGTTGTTGTATTGAAAAGGCATACAATTAAATCCTTTTTATATTGTAAGTCATACACGTAAAGGAAGTAACGTTTGTAATTTTCTTGTATATACGTCCTCAATTATTATACACATTTTAGAAACACATATTGTCATTAGTATATAAGAGTTGGCAACTTGAGTGAAGCTTTTTCTTGTGTTTGAGGAATGTCTGAATGCTTCTAGAAGTGTTAAGTGAAGAGGCGTATAAGAGAGGCTGAAGAAGGGAGTGTATATTCCCTCAAAACATATACTTCTAATACAATGAAATTGAAGGAGCAGTGGTACATGGATCGACCAAAATGGAGAGCGCTCGTAAACCACACCCGGGAAACTGGAGAGGAAACTTGATGATGACGATGACAATGAAATTCATTAAGAAAAAGGTATTGACATGACAGACTGTTTAGTTAAAACCCTCTGAAGAATCTGTAAACCCATTTCAACATCCAAAATTCCATTAAAACATATAAAATTCATTAAAACGTCAGCCATGCCATATTTCTTCTTTGTACCATTCTTTTCAATCAAATCAGTAAGCTCCTTCTAAGACTTCTTAGATAAATTAAAGCAAATTCTTAATTTACTTCAAGACCCTCAAAGACCAGTTTGACAAGAGATATTGTCTACCACTGTAGAGTATCGAAAAGTCTTGTGAAGTTTATAAGTTTCACAATAGAAAATACCGGCAGACCTGTAGACTTACATGAGCTAGTTTTAGAGTGTTTCAGTTGTTACCATTCACAATAAGTGATGACTTCAGTGAAAGGAAGGAAGATTGCAGTTTCATGACTTTACAGTAAATCTTGCAATTATAAGTCAAGGAACCACCCTTTTACGTAAAATATGAAACACTGGGCATGATTCACTTCAGAAATCTTGTGTGTATCAGGCAGGAACAGAACATGGGTCACCTTTGTGAAAAGTTACCACTATGCTATCATCCTCCTCCAAGTTCAAGGTCAGAGACATGCTCAATTAATATGACAAAATGGAGAAATTAATTCACTTGGAACCATAGCGTTTGAAAAGGCAGCCAGGCTAAGTAAAAAAGTACAGAGTTAAAGTAACTTCAAATTGCACCCAAAGTAAAAGATGATCAAAATTCAGAATACTGCTCTAAAAATGCACTACATGAAACCCTGCTTATTTTCTTCTAAAATTTTGACAAAAAAATCATCTTACACATTTTCATGGAGTTAAACTTCACTGTAGTTCCCTTTTTTTTTCTTAATATGATTATTTTCTTATTTTTCTAAACTTTTCATTAACATTCATTAAAAAATCATCCACTCAATAATTACATTCTAAAAAATTATATTTAAAAAATACAGATACAAAAGATACAGGTAAATATACAGAGTGTCGAGCGATGACCTGTTTTAAAATTCCCGTATATTTCCCGTATGAAAATCAACCAAATTCCCGTATATTTTAGAACTCTCTAATACTTGAGTTCGCATACCGAATGGCTCAAAAATGTATCTTGAAGCGCGAATCAAGATTTTCTGGCGTAAATATAACTGCATTTTTGGAGATACTTGCGCAGCCCACGGGTGATGGCGAGCTTTAGGCCCAATCCGTAGTGTGAGCAAAGAGTGCGAGTGAACTCTCTCGCAGATGGGATGAGATGCTATGAACACAAATAAAAAAAGTCCTCTCGGCACGCCGGAAGGCGGAGGTAGAATTCACTGGACAAACTTGGGGATAGATGATAATAGGCAGAATATGCAGGTTTTCGTAGAAGGATCACACCTCATTTATTGCGAGAAAGTATTTTATAATTGGAGATTAATTAACTTTGTTTTTCGTCATTTTATGCATATTTTAAACATTTTATTGTCTTATGATGACGGTAACCTTCTTGTCATTTGGAGTCCATTTTTATACTTGTGGTCACACTGTTCTTATGTAAGGTTTCGTCACTGATGTGTAACAATGTAACGGTCTGTTACTTCTTCACGCAAAATTATATCTCCCGCAGAGATTTTGGTTGGTTCTTCAGTTAAGGGGCTGCGACAACGCGGTCATGTAACCCCGTGTACTTTGGGTGAGAGTAGAATATGTCTGATAAACGGTGTGAATTGTGATGGCTGTATTAGTCTGTAATTCAGGTAAGGACTGCAGACGGTCAATTTCAAGCAGTAGTTCCTAATGTTGCTACCAGATACTACCGTCAACGACACCTAGCTGTGAACTTGGCTACTAAATGCCACCGCAACCAGCAACTCGCAACGAACGTTGGAACTTCCCCTCCAAAAGGAAAGCATACTGAGGGATTTTTAGCGCTCTTAGAAAATCCGACGACTTTGTCCGGCTTTGAACCCGCGAGTTTGGGCATAGAAGTTCAGCATGCTACCAGTTACGTCACCGAAGCCGCTTCACACTTAGTCAGATGGAAATCTGAATCTGATCTCGTGCAAGTGCCTTGTCATGGCAACGTCTGATGGCTCATCCCTCATCAATTTAGTAGTGTTGCCATGGCAACCACTGATAGCTCTTGGCATTTTCTTATAATTCCGAAATCATTTTTCTCATCCCTTGGCGTAATGGTGGGTCATATCAAAAATTCTTTCAGACAAAAGTTTTAGGTAATTATTAGGGGAATATTGTCCATTTTGTACGGTTTTGATATTGTGCCTATTAAGAGAGATATGATTAATGTTTCCTGAAAAACCCACTTTTTCCCACCCCTTTGGTCAATGGTTGGTGCTATAAAGAAACTCTTCGAACATAAATTTTTGGGCTTTATCTGACACATAGTATGAACTTTGAACGGATTCGATATTTCACATATTACGAGCAATATTTCACTTTTTCGAAAGAAAAAAAAAGCCCCCCATTTTCACCCCCTTCGACCGATTTAGCCCAGTAACGAACTCGACCGAGATTTTATAGGTATACATATTCGGTAAAAAATTCAAAGTGATTGGTGCAAAATTACGGCAGTTATCGTGTCCAAAAGAAACTGATATATATATATATATATATATATATATATATACATAAATTATATATAAACTTTTGAACTGACGGTGGTTTTGGGGTCTGGGGGATGTGAAACGCGAAGATATGTCGAAATTTTCCGGAAGTCGAAACATGGTACCCATTGCAATAGTTAGCTTTCTGATAAAATCTACCTAATACCGTTTACCTGAGGAGAGCTGATATAAATGACTGTTTTACTGAGGAGGGTTGAGAGAGTAGAGAATTGGAGTGTCACATAATAAATGTTTACGGGAGGTGACTGAATTATATGGTACTGTAACCGTATAGAGCTTCGAGTTACAATGGTACCGAAGCTTATGCATAGCGAACTTCTGGTCCGCGAATCTCCATTTGATTTTCATTGGCAGTGTATTATTCGTTCGTGATTATCTTCTTTATTTTTTCGGATTGTGGTTTTGCTTTTAGGCGTTCAACTAATGAAATAAGAACTAGAGGGTTGGCCTTCCATGAATATTCCAAAGACAAGTGTCTCCTAAAAGAGTAATTAGTAAAACTTCGCATCAGAGACCACCATAACAAACAGCTTGCCTACAAAGCGTGCGATTTGCACATTTCAAACGGCAGTGGTCTAACATACCTTCGACTACAATTGTATAAAGTTGGTGCAAGTTAAATATGTTATATGTGAGAATATTATTATAATTTTCTATCCGGTTGTTACATTAGTATATTATGCATTAACATGACCCGTTTAAATGCTAAATTGTGACGGAAGCTACGAGATATATGCCATTCACCGAACCGGTAGGCCTAATATTTACTAACAACGCGTCGTTTCTTCTTTAATATTTATTTAATCATTATAATTATAATAGCCTATCTATTAACACTATTTAACCACTATCATTTTATAATTATACACAAATTCCAGGTGTTGCAAGAAAGCGATATTTGATAGCGCATGCGGTTCCACCTTAAAATCCAACCGTGCCTAGTTTTCAGTACCTATGGAAAATATTACCGTAAGTTAATAAGCCAAACAACTGGCGGAAAAAAAAAATTAAATGCTCATTTACATCTTCACCCTAGTCTACGTAAAGTACCATACGGTAATCACTGAAAGGGTAGGGAGGGGTTATGACCTCAATTTCATAAACGAACGAACCTCATTTTGCATGAATTATGGAACCCGAATCCTAATGGAGGTATGGATTGTCTGCATTTAGAAATATTTTAGTCAATAATTTAAAACAAGTTGCCAGAAAACTAAATACAAAAAGCTGCGTGCCTACTACGGTGTCAAGTTGCTCTGTGGAAGAAAAACCACCTCGCCAAGATTATACGATGTGCTTACAGTTAAATGCAATCATCCAATTGGAGAAACACTTTCTTCGTCACGATCTTATAAGCAATTCAAACATAACAGCTTAGGCTTTTACGATCGGCGTTCATAATCAAGTACACGTTTCTCGGGCTTGTAGGCCGTGGTCCAGACAGGATATCTCCCGACGTTTCACTGGAAACTGCGTCCAGCATTTACAAGGGTTCCGCTCCTTTCCTTGGTCAGCAAGTAGCTGCTCTTGATGCGGTGAACCATTGCGCCAGAAAGCAAATTCTTCTGATTACAAAGAATTTCCAGGACAATGACGATCCTAACTTCTGCCAACTTAGGAGTCTCAGCGACTGCTATAGGGTCTAGACAGGAAATAGCACGGGTCATCTTGTGAGCAAGAGTTGACCTCTCTTTGATTTTTTCAACCGTAGGATGCGAATGTACAATTTTCGGCAGTTGGTGCGAAATTGCAGCACATCTGCGTCTGGAATTTTCTGAGATCTTCAGCTGTTAGCTACTTTAAGAGCTGATCTTATCGAGAAACCCAGGTCGAAAAAACAACTGGTCTCCTCTGTGAATAACAATGCAGACTGATTCCCGTCTGTCATTGTCAGCAAGGAGTGTGGCGCGCGGAGAGGGTACGGCCGGCGGTTGGCCAGGCAAAGCATGCATTCGACGTTGGCTGGGTTCTCATCCTGCTTAGCGCTCTATCGGCAGCGCGGTCTGCAAGCGAAATAGAAGGCTGAGCGGGAGGACTCTACCGAGCGTTAAGAAGTCGGGCATTACGAGACTTTCCATGATTTCCCGTATCAAGTGCGAATTTCCCGTATTTTTCCCAGGTAACTAAAATTTGCATATATTTCCCGCATTTCCCGTATCGCTCGACACGCTGATATACAAAATATGGCACAGGGTGGGTTAAAGGGAAAAGTCTCAATCTATATAGTTAATATGCCATCACAATTCATCATCTTTTTGCTAGAGTTCAGTTTTCTATTCATTATAGATATGATTCCTGCACTTTTGATGGCTAGAAAACAAGTATAATCCCCAAGATATAATCATCCTTAAGAGTAATTCTACCCTAGATAAGCTAATTACCATGATGAGATATCCTTGTTGAGTTGAAATTATAGCGATTCTCCTTCTGACTGCTGTTCGTTTGTGGTTGGTCGAGTTCAAGGGAACCTGTGAACAAACAATGTAATAATGCAAGAAAAGATACAACATTTCTTCAGTGCTAATGCATTGATTATAAGGTCATTCAAGAAGACTTAACTTCAAAAGTGTTAAATCAAAGTTCGTCCATTTTCTACTCTTTGCCACATCACCAATGATTAATAGACTTTCTAGAGTTGAAATGAAAATCCACAGCCTGCTTCCAGTCTCCGACCAGGTCAGGAATGGAATGAATGAATCCCCCATCTAGCGGCGAGGATATGAAGTGTGCCGGCTGCCGAAGCCTGTCGCACTCCTCTGGGGCAATTTCTAGAGTTAAACAGCCTTAAACAAATGCCACATTGGAAAAGATTCCAATCCCAGGCAACAATTAAATAACACAGTTTAACAAATTTCAGAATAACAAAAATTTTCAGTTATGCAGTTATGTTCCACATAAATGCTATGTTCCACATAAATGCATCAATAAATTGACAAATTTTGCTGAAAAAGTTAAAATTCAGCATTAAATATTAATATTTTTACACAACAGCAATATTTTTCATATTCCGAATGTTCAAACAGATGAAATTTGACCAAACAAAAGTTTGAAACATAATTTCTGTGCTCTACTACAGTAACAGTGTAATTATATTTTGCAAAAAAATTATATATATTTACTTCCATTAATTATTACAAATAAGAAATCTAATTCAATTGCTCTATTCCTAATTGTTAAAAATTAATATATTTTTAAGTAGGGCCCAGATGTTGATGACATGTCATCTCTTTACTGAGCTGTCTAAAACAATGCTGAAGTACATAGAAACCCCGGACGGGCCACCCCATCTTCAAACATGTCATTTTTATTTTGCATCTTTTTGCATTTTATTTGCTATTTTTCCATTTTAAGAGCATTTTTTTTAGTTTGATATATTTTTTTGGTCATATTTTAGAGAAATCAGCCTTTTAAGGTCATTTTTTTCCAATTTAGTCATGTCACAGATTTATATGAGGGAGTCACATCTCTCAGAGTTAAGAAGAAGCTAGTAGCTATGAACATAAACCTTTTGTTAAGTGCTAGAAATCTATTTTGATTAACTTTTCAGTTTGAGCTTCAGATGTCATTTTTGAAATATTTGTGAGTTTATTATTATAAGATCATTTTCTCCATTTTATAGTGCATTTTTCGAATTTTTGAAATATTGGCGAGTTTAGTCTATTATTATAAGATCATTTTCTCCATTTTATAGTGCATTTTTCAAACTTTTTTACGGCATCAACATCCGGGCCCTATTTATAAGCAATTAAATATTATACATTAAAGTCAAACCACACAATACTGAAATATTCTATTTCAATATTTTAAATTATCTTGTATCAACTACTAGCTTCTTCTTAACTCTGAGACACGTAACTCCGTCATATAAAACTGTGACATGACTAAATTGGAAAAAAAATGACCTTAAAAGGCCGATTTCTCTAAAATATGACCCAAAAAATCTAACAAACTAAAAAAAATGCTCTTAAAATGGAAAAATAGCAAAAAAATGCAAAAAGATGCAAAATAAAAATGACATATTTGAAGACGGGGTGGCCCGTCCGGAGTTTCTATGTCATCATCATCATCATCGGCTTTAACTCGAATCCGAGTATAAATCTTCTTCCATCAGTCCAGTTTGTGGATGTGTTTACGGTGACTAAAGAGTCTAATCCTGGCATGGAACAAGCATCCACACAAGTCACATAGTATTGCTGGAGGAGGACGTGGTTGGGCTGCTCGAAGTTTCCTAGCTTGACGCTTGGCCTCTTCATGTGTGCGACGATCCCTTTCAAACGTCTTTACAGTATCCGAGATGGTACGGCGCCAAGTTGAGCGGTCTTCAGCCAGCATGTCCCAGGTTTGTGAATCAAGACCTGTCAATTTCAGGGTCTGCTTAAATTGGTCCTTGTAGCGCCTCTTAGGACCACCATGAGGTCTGGTGCCATAGCATAACTCACCATATAGCATTTGACGAGGTAATCTCACATCATCCATCCGATGGACATGACCAATCCATCTAAATTGGTGAACTATTATGGATGATTCTATGCTGTTGATTTGAGCCTTTTCCAGAACAGCAATATTGGTAATGCGGTCTTCCCATTTAATCCTCAGGATTGGTCGAAGTTTTTGTAAGTGGAAACGCTCAAGCTTCCTAAGATCACGTCGGTAAAGGGCCCACGTTTCACAGCCAAACAACAATGTAGAAATGACTACTGCTTTGTACACCATAAGCTTTGTACTCATGGACAGATCTTTATTCATGAAGACCCGGTGCGCTAATCGTCCATATGCTGCATGGGCTGTGCCAATTCTCTTATCCACATCCTGCTCACAGGTACAGCTCACAGAAATGGTACTGCCCATGTACGAGAAGTGGTCTACCTGTTCTAGTGGCAAATTTGAGATGGAGATATTGAACTGAGGAAGAGGTGTGCCTTGTGATGGTTGTGCCAAGACTTTAGTCTTATTGACATTTATGGTAAGACCAAAGCGATCACATGCACTTTTGTAACAATTAACTGACTTGCAGCTCTTCTGGTGTGAGAGTTGGCGACGCAGCATCATCTGCATACAACATGTTAGTAACCTTAGTAACCTGAGTTTTCCTCAAGGAGCAGAGACGAGTTAGGTTGAAAAGCCCTCCATCAAAACGATACTTGACCTCCACATCTGGGATGTTTGTGGGTGAATCATAAAGCATTGCAGCCAAGTACAGCGCGAAAAGCGTTGGAGCCAGTACACATCCTTGTTTCAGTCCATGGGTAATAGGAAATTCATCGGACATCTTATTCTGATGGCAAACCTGACCTGTCATGCCATCATGGAGAGCCTTGAATAGATCTACAAAACGCTGAGGGCAACCAAACCGCTTCAGCACCGCCCACATGGCTGGTCTTGGAACCGAATCATATGCATTTTCCAAGTCATAAAAGACTAAGAAGCTTACTTCAGCACTGTTTCAGACAGCTCAGTAAAAATATGATTGTCATCAACAACCGGGCCCTAGTTATGAGAATGTTTGAAGGGGCTGGCAGAGAGATTAGGGAAAGGGCACACACATGTCCCTAGTCTGTCCTCTGCTGGAATTGGAAGGAGTACAAAGAAAGGCCGCCAGGTATGTAATGGAGTACTACAGATCGACGAGTAGTGTGAGTAGAATGATTCAGGATTTGGGATGGTATCTGTCTGGTAGATTCTCAAGAGCAAGACTAGGGGGTATATTCTTTGCTTACAAGGGGGAAATTGCATGAGAAGACATTCATGACTGATTGGGAAAGGAAGGTTCATATATGGGCAGATACAGTCATTCTTGTAAATTAAAATTAAGTCAGTGGAATAGTAACTGGGGCAAATATTCTTTCACTGGGAGGGGGGAAGTAGAATGGAACAATTTGCCAGGGGAAATTTTCAGCCCTTTGCCTTCTGATGTTGGAAAATTCAAGGAGTTGGTAAGAAAGCACCAGATTAGGAGACAGTGATGTGCGGTACATGACTTGATGGATGAAGAAGAGCATAAATTATCCTTCTTATTTTATAATTATCTCTTCTTCTTTGCCTTTTGAGACCACATAGGATCACTTTAACCAGCCATTAGTTCATCGACTTGTAAGAACTGTACGAGCCTTGCGTTCCTCCCAGTACTTCTTCATTTGTATTGATTGTCTACCCCTTTCTTGGGCGGAAAATATTCTTGTTGGAATTTTTTTTTATGAGTGGAAAATAAAAAGTCACATTTTTAAGTGCTGTAGTTAAACTTTACTTATTTATAGCATCATCTGATGTTAGGCCAATTTCTATAATTGTCTCTATTATTATAATTTAATTTGGTATTCTGCCCGAAGGCAGGTCCAAGCCTCCGAAGAGGCTACCTCCAGCCGGAGTTTACATGCGGTACGGTGGCTAGGGCCTTTCCGCTCCGCCTTATGTTGGCCAACAGCGCGCAGTACCCAGATCCGGCATACCATCCAAGTTCCAACCACGCCCAATGCTGCTTAACTGCGGAGTTCTCATGGGATCCGGTGTTTCAACTCGGCTAGGCCGTTGGCATTATTATAATAATTATTATTATTTTCTTATACTGAATAATCCTTGTATTCTAAAATGTACCGTATTTACTCGAATACGACCCGCCCCTGAATAAGACCCGCACCCTGATTTTGAAGAACAAAATAAAAAAAATTTACTCAAAACTATTTACAATCTTTACTAAATAAACAGAATAGCATTTCTACAAAATAGTTTCCAACAGTTCTGAAGTCGTCCTAAAATAACACACAGAAACAATTAAAAATACAAATAAAAGACACAAACACTTAATTCATCGTCATCAGAAGTACCAACTTCGGAACTTTTCTCACCATCACTTTCCCACAAAATGTCTTCATCACTGCCATCCATAGCATTGGAAATACATTTCTTGAAGCTCTTCCGTATGAGATCTCCCGAGATACGATTCCATGCCGTCAAAATCCACGAACAGAGCAGCTGAACTTCCGGGCGCTGAATACGACCAGTTGGGGTCAGTGTGCTTATCGGCCGCCATCCACTCCATATACAGCTGTTTCAAGGCTGCTTTGAACGGTCGGTTCACGCAGACATCCAGTGGCTGTAGCATAGACGTCATCCCACCCGGGACGATTGCTAGGTCGGTTTTCCCATCCTTGACGAATTTCTTCACAGCGTCTGTTGTATGGCCTGAGTAACTGTCCAGAACAAGCAAGCTCTTTCGTCGTAATAATGCACTAGGGCGACGTTGCCAGACACACTTTAACCAGTCTTCCACCAGTGAACTGTCCATCCAACCAGAGTCCTGAGTTCTAACGATAACACCAGCGGGTATATTTTTTGGAAGAGTCTTTCGCTTGAGAACAATGTACGGTGGAAGTTTGGTTCCATCAGCGAGTATACACAACATTACCGTGCACCGTTGTTTCTCATTACCACCTGTTCTGATAGTTACACTTTTAGATCCCTTAACATTCACAGTACTGTCCAATGGCATTTCAAAGTAGACTGGCGTCTGATCTGCATTACCAATTTGGGAAAGCAAATATGAATTTTCCTTCCGCAACTGAATTATGTGACGCTGAAAGGAAAGTAACTTTTCTTCATAGACACCAGAAAGGCGCTGCGAAATTGAGGTACGCCTTCGTATGCTCAATCCATTTCTTTTATAAAAATTTTGAATCCATCCTCTACTTGCTTTAAACCCTACCGTAGAAAGTTCCTTTGCGATCTGTAATGCCTTTAATTGACACATTTCGGTCGACACCCCATTTCCCAATTCCCTCCTTTCTGTTACGTATTTATAAAGTTGTTTTTCAATTTCCGGAAACTGTACACTCAGTCCGCGGAAAGCTCTACGAGCACCACTACTTGTTAGCAACACGTTTTTTTCTTTCTCCAATCTCGAATACATGACTCGTCAATATCATATTTCCTACCGGCGGTACGATTTCCAATAATTTCAGCTTCTCACTCACAGTAAACGACCACAAACGCTTCGTAGAACTCATGTTTACACTCAGAAAACATGCGCGAGACTGTTTGACGACGCCTGCTTACGGAAAAACAAAGTGATAGCCGGAAGAAGGCTAGCACCATCTAGCGGATACTCGCCACACCAGATATCGCGCGTGGTGGGCAATTTAAATCTTTAAAATCAGGATGACTCAAACAAGACCCGCACCCCAATTTTTCACGTCGGAATTTGTTTAAAAATGTGCGGGTGGTATTCGAGTATATACGGTATTTTTGCAGTTGAATAAATGATTTATTTTGCTTAGTTATTGTAATTTGCCACCATGGACAGTGTCCACATTTGCAAATAAATACATGTATGTGCCGTATGTAACATCTGTTAGCTCCATACACTGTTAAACTTGTAAATCTGTCTTTGATTTCAGGGGTAGTTCCAAGAATCTAAGTAAAGATTGCTTTTCAGTTGGTCAACACATAATCCCCTGGTTGCCAAGGGTAAGGCCAAGATACTCAAAAAGGTGCTCAGTATTTGAGGTGAAGCAAATATTCACCAAGGCAGGCTACGTGGTACAGCGTTAACATTCTTGCCTGCTGTGCGCACGATTGCAGGATTGAATCCAGGCATAGTCAGTTGGAATTTGAGGGTGCTTAAACGTGAATAGATTTACTGGCATGTTAAAGATCCCCTTCACGGCAAAATGCAGGCACCCCAGTATCTCTAATGATGTTGTTGTTGTCGTCTATGTTAAATATTCAACAAGAAGCTACACATTATCTCGCAATAACCCTGAAACTTGTGATTGGGATGGAGTGTACACCACTTATAGCAAGATACAAAAACTAGTCAAGGAAGACTGTGAAAATAACAAAGATGTGAAGATATGAAGAAAATGAGCCCAGAAACCTCTCAAGCAACTTGGTGAACTCCTTATAAGTGTCTGACTATTCAAAGACCATCCAGCAGGCTTGCCCAGGATAGTTGTGTGCTATACAAGCTTGGAACCATGCATGGGGAAGAGAGCCATACAGAAATGTTCCTGTCACTGCCTAGCCAGATGGGTGGGAAGGAGAAGGCCATGTAGCCTTGTGTATTTTGTCTTAGCAATGGTTTGCCGACTTATGCACTGGGAAAAGACGTGGCCTAAGAAATTGCCATCATTTATAGATATGAAGTGCAACAATAACTCGGGAAAGTTTGAAAGGAAATGATGTGAATTAGTTTATGGGGCTTAGGACATCTTGGTCACCAGCCCTGTGTATTTGGGTGTGTGTTCAATTTGTCTGATAACCTCTATTTCTGGGGTGACTGTAGTAGTAAGGTCGGGAAAGGAATAGGTGCCCCAGGGATTGAAATGAGGTACTATTCCGACATTTACCTGGAGGGGGTGTGGAAAAACCACACACAGAATAGCTGATCTCCAGACTAGCTGTAGATCCCAATCGCGGTCATGGTGAGAAATTTAATGCACACAGCTACACCTCGAGGTGACAGAAAACAAGTAGGCTGCTTTAAATTTTTAGTGTGGACTATATAGACAAGAGTACGTGCTCATTGTTACAAGAATATATCGATAAAATCAAACTGTTCTGTCACATGACAACACAACAAGTAACTAGACTGACCAGAGTGTCAGTAAACAAATGGGTTGAATTCAGATTCCCTCTGTTGATTAAACTGCAGGTTACCTAGCATTTTCCTTTTCTTCCTGTGTATTTGGGTGTGTTCAATTACCGGTTACTATCCTCATTGACAAACAAAAGCAACCCTATACAAGGTTTATCAAAGTGAATGAAGAGAGGAAGTATGTGTTAGGAAGCTTTAGAAAGGAATGAAATCGAGCCATACAACATCCTTCATGCTTGGAAAACGCAATCCAGAATGGGAGATCCTATGCTGGCACAGCCCTTGAGATTAGCAAGCACTTAAGCACCAATGCCAAGGTCTTGGGTGTTTCTCGAAGGTCAATTATCAATTATCATTATCATCTTTTTTCTCCTACATATTCACAAGATGTTGATAGTGCACAAAAACATGTGTGTTTAACAATGCAAGAGATACTTACGCTTTTCAAGAACTTCGGTAATGCCTGCATTATCCGCTTCTAATTCCATTTTGAATTTATGGAGTTCCTGATCTAGACGTCGTAAATAACGATCCACAAGATCATACATCTGGTTTGCAAGATGGACTTTTTCATCTGAAATTTTAAATTACATTAAGAATGAAATAAGTTATCTAATATGCTGAACTGACTCTTGTGATAATCTAGAGAAACGTTTGATGGTAATCCACTTCTTTTCTTTCTTCTTTTACTCAGCTACTTAAAGACTATGGTCATGAGATGCTAATCTGTTAATGATAATAAAATTCATGCTGAGGCTGGCTAGTTGAAGACTTTGTAGACATGTCCCACATTGAATGCTTTATACAAATGTACGAGGGAAGTTCCGAAAGTAAGTTTCGTCATTTTATAGCATTAGCAGATGGTACATAAGGCGACACAAACAATCGCCATAAGAATCCACACCCGCGGCTGGTTCAACGAAGGAGAGAGCGTAAGCAGAGGGAGAATGATGCATGTGCAGAGCACCGACAAAGAGAGAGAGGAGCAGCGTGCCCGATATCATTTGAGTATAACTCACAATGGCGGACAGACGGATACTGACAACGTGGTGGCCAATGGAAGTGCGTGCTGTTATCCGGTGTGAATGGGCACATGGGACTAGTGTGTCAGTCATCCATGAACGCCTACAGACCATGTGTGGTGAAGTGGTCATGTCTCTTCAAATGGTTGGTCACTGGTGTTGCAAGTTCAGTAGAGGAACGCAGAGAGTGGAGGATGAAGATCAAATTGAGCATCCCTCACATCAACAAATGAAAACAACATTGCTCGAGTGACATGGTGTTAGCGGACAGGTGCATAACGGTAGCAGACCACTGCGTATTGGTTGTGTCCGGGCCTATTACATGCTCCATGATGTGTTCGGTTACCGAAAGATGGGTACTGAGATACCTGACCCCTGAACACAAGAGTGCAACAATGGGCATCAGCCTCGATCACTTAATGCAGTAAGGGCGATGAGACATGGGTGAACCACTTCACATCGAAACCAAAGCCGCTTTAATGATGTGGAAGCATCCCAGTTCACCAGTGAGGAAGAAATTCAAAGTGGCACCCTCCGCAAGAAAGGTGATGGCCACAGTGATCTGGGATGCAAATGGTGTGATTCTCCTTGATTTCCTCCATGAAGGGACCATTAATGTGCAACGCTACAGCAACACCGTAACCAACCTTAGGTCCGCCAATCGACAAAAGAGACTAGGGCTATTGAGTGAAGATGTTGTGCTCTTGGACTACAATGCATGACCACACACAGCAAGGCTCACACAAGATCAGATTTGTTCCTTCGGATGGGAGCAATTGGATTACCCAGCCTACAGCCCCGACTTTGCCCCTTCGGACTATTCCCTGCATTGAAAGCCGCTCTCTCAGGACGTCACTTTTACACCACTGCTGAGGTGGAGCAGACTGTGCGACAATTCCTTGCATCGCAGGGCACCGCCTTTTACCAGAGTGGTTTCTTCAAACTGATTGCATGCTACAAGTGCCTCAATATCAGTGGCGACTAAATCAAAAAATAGTGCAAAGTGTATAGTTCATGATGCCATGACGTATGCCAGTTTGGCAATAAAGGTTCCCTGGGGAAAAAGTGACGAAACTTATTTTCGGAACATCCTTCATAGATGCACAACCTTGTTGAGAAATAACTTCACTAATTTAAAATTAATAACACTCAGCCTTCACTCAGCTCTTTAAAGATTTGACCACTGATGGACTCAATACTCAGTATACAACCTTGTATACTCATCGTAAACATGCATTGTGAATGGATCTTACGTCATCACTGCATCAATGACTGACAGCTTGACCCTGCAACTAATTGTCTGAGCATCTACCTGTACAGAGCCCAGCTTCTAAATTCTCAACAGAAGTTTTTTGAATCAACTGGGTGGGTGTATTGACTTTTGATACTCACAAGAAAGTAAACAGAAGATAACGACTTGAGAGATTCTAAACAATGAAATACCTTCTAAAATGTATATACGGAAATGACCTTCAGAATAACCGATTCTCGGCTGTTCCATGACAAACAAAGAAACTTTTCACAATACAGGCGAGGTTTTAAAGACAATGAGTAACCAATTGGTTACCTACTAAGCACAACTACACGAGATTTAATACATCACACAATAAATAATTCATACCAAAATTATTCAAGTACCGTAGTTAATATATTAAAATAAAATGAAATAAACTAATAATCAATAATCATACCAGTTAAATATAGAATACAAGTAGCTCATCATATTACATAGCCTACTGTTACAAAGTCTACAAATGCTATAAACATTCTCTTCTTTCCTTATTCTACCTTCCAGGAAGAGCCTAAGGCTCAGTACAGCTTCCCTTGTTCCTACATTTCTCCTGAAACCAAATTGGTCTTCACCCAATTTGGTACAATCTGTCGTTCCATCCTCCTGTGAATTATTTGTCAGGATTTTTTAAGCATGTGTGATCAAGTTGATAGTGTGACAATCATCATATCTGCCAGGTATAAGGATGATAAAATTCTTCTTAAAATCAGATGGCACCTCACCTATCTCATAAATTCTACATACTAAGTTAAATAACCTGATCAGACTTTTATCCTCTATGCAACTTGGCAACTCAGTTGGTATATCATCTATGCCTGGTGCTTTGTTCTTAGTTGAGTCTTCCAGTGCCTAATCCTCATCAATTTGGCAGAGCTCTAGGTAAAACTTATGAACAGTGTAGTTTCTGTAAAGCACAAAATATAGCCAAATATTCTTTCCTACAAACTTTACACTGAAATTTACCCAAAATAAGCACAAAAATTAGGGAGAGAACAATCAATAATCTATAACTAACATTATCTGGCCAAAGCCAAAATTGTCACTCATATTCTCTGACCTGCATCCTCCAGTGTTTTGTAGTAATCCTTCCGTATCACTTCGTATTCATTCTCCTTGTCAGAAGGTTTCAGCTTTTTTGCATTCCCAAAGAAAGTTTTCACACGCTTCTCTAAACTATCCATGGAATCTGTGGAGGAAAATCAGGAATTTCATATTGTAACAAGCATACAAAATATATTTTTGTTCTTTCAGAAGAAATAAAACTTTAGCAAACAATCAGCCCTGCCAATGCATTAAATACATCAAGTCAAAGTCTAAGGGGAAGGAAGCCCTTAATCGATTTTTGCTATTTTCTTCGAAGCTGTTGGTTTAATTTAGAAACTGCACGGAAAAAAGTCACTGGGAATTTAAATACGAACATTTTTAGCTAATAATATTCACCAAGATTAATGCAAAATACTGTCCAAGTAAGTAGAAAAAATGTACAATCTCCATTCACTTCCCTTTCTCTTTGAAGACAAGGGTTCATGCTGTCTATTATCATATCATGACATGTGAAGGTGAGTTTGTTGTGACATATGAGTACAATCGAGTTCCTTACTTTTGTTTTCCTTTCTTTCCGGCCAGCGTGGGTTAGCATTAAGGTAGTGGTCTTGAAATGGAGCTCCCACTCAGCTGCCAGTTCCAATCCAGCCAAGGGCATGAATGTGTGTATTGGATTTAGCCTACTTTCAAATTTTGTAAAAATGAAAGTAGACTAATAAGATCTACATATGGGCTAAGAGCATGCGTGCGTGTGTGTGTCTCCACCATCAATTCCCAAACAAAAAAACAAGTACAGCAGTAGCACTAGAATAGGGCACCTCCATGTCATATTTTATATTACCACCAATGAAAACAAAATGACCACCACCTGAGTGTTCAAAGCTGAAATCTAGTACAAAACTAATCATCGGATATGTACCAAATTTTAGAAAAACGGAATTCCATGTGGGAAACATCAGAGGCCTAAACTACAAGGTCATCAGCTGAATAATTTGAAGATGCAACCATGCAAAACTTGAAAACATTGTAATCCATGCCAAATGCAGTTTTTCAGATATTAAGATAGCCCAGTTGGTAAGAGCATCGGACCGGAAATTTGAAGGTCCCAGGTTCAAGTTCTGGTCCCTTCAAAACATTTATATTTCTGTTTAACATCTTTACCTACCAATAACTGAAAAACAGCATTTGGTATTCATACGGTCATGGAAAATACAAATTCCATTGTATTACATGACTTATGATTCAATGAAGCAATGCTCACAGTAATTAATATTCAGGTAGGTTTACAGTATATAAAGATCCTGTGTTCCCAAGATGATAACTAATAAGGTTTGGAAGTTAAGGAAAAGTCATATTTTTTTTCTGAGCTTATTTCGGCTTCATGCAAATCATATTTTTTGCTTCTGTAATGACTTGCAATGATAAAATCTAAGAGAATATTGTTCAGCCTAGTCAATAGGCCTATATAATTCTATTGTTCATTGAAAGTACATGTTTCAGAACCAATAGCATACCTGCCAACCTCTCAAAGTGAAAAATCGGGAGATTCGACGCGGCGACGGGGAGGGGGGGGGGGGGGCGAGGACGCTACATAATACATACATAGGCTAAGACATTGCAGCAAATATGTATCGAAGATCATATTATTGGTCGTTGTTGCAGGTGACTGAGGCTGATTTTGCCCTCTTCAAAAAGGTCTTGCTATATTCTTGCTCAAAACACTTCTCTTTCTGAATCGACTTCAGAGTTGTAAGTTTGTCCAAAGTCTTGTCAGAGAGAGATGACCTGAACATCCTCTCACACTCTGCATTACTATGCGGAATGGTCAGAATGGAAAGCATAACTTGAGTACCCCACCACTACATATCATTTGGCCTACCAGTGCCCACTTCACATCAATTCTCTCTTCTTCTTCAATAGATGTCACATCCTCAAGTTGGAAGTTACAAAATTGGGAATGTAAAGCATCCATTTCCTCATTAAAATTGACTTGAGTGTCTGTTAACATGCTAGGAAATGTATTTACAAAAAACTTAATTTTGGAAAATGAAATGTCCCCCTTTCCAATATGCGAGATACTGAAATCACACCTACAGTCACTACAAAATGCAAATGTTGCGCCTCTTCCTGACTCAGTTATATGCGGAATCAGGGTGTCTACTGTTAAGGATGAAGTAAAAACTAGTTACTTTTTAGCTACCTTTTAGTTAATTTTAGTTACCTTTGAATTCAAGATACGTCTGCGGTCTGCAAGCAAATGGGCTCATCACGCGGTGGAGAAAGAGAGCAATGAACTGTGTTTAAAGCGGTAAATACAATTCACTTAGGGAGTTACAACAATTTCAAAAATAATAAATAAATACTAGAAATTTATTATCAAATGAGTTGTTTCAGCTAATATGTCGTCTTGTGCACAAGGCGTTTTTATAATTGCCAAGAGGTTGCTCTGCTCTTCTCTTGACCGTGGCGAGATTTCCTTTGTCCCCGCGGTAGATCACGACGAAATTTATGGGACGTTACATGATTGTAACCGAATTCTGTCTTCACAGTCAAGTACGGCGAAATTTCAAGATGTTACACGATCGGCGCTGGTCTCACCCGTTTGTCAAGATTCCCGTTGTTTTCGCGATAGAACACTGATAAATATCGCGATTTAATAATCGGTGTCACTTTTAGTCGTTCGACGAGATTTCCATTGTCTTTGAGGTCGGGCGCGAGGAAATATAGCATTATTATGCAATCGGCGCCACTTGCTGTCCGTTTGACAAAAATACAGTTGTTCTCGTCATTGAATGCGGAGAAATATCGCGATGTATCGCAATCGCTGCCGCTCTCAGCCGTTTTACGAGATTCAAGTTGTCCTCGCGATATTATGCATACCGCGCCGCACCCGGCCGTTGAACGATTGTTTATTCGTCCTCACAGATTGGTGGATGCAAGCTCAGGGTTGGGCATGGTTAAAATTCACGAGTAGTTATGGACAAGTTGTATGGCCGGCGCCGTGATTCCCGCTGTCCCTATGCTGTGGTTGGGAGCTCATCAGTTCAGGGTAGATCACGAGGAGAAATTAGTATCGCGACGCTACGTAGGCTGTCATTTCTAAGTGGGTAGATGCACTTCTCGCTCCCCGTACGCTTTTAAGTATACGGTCATGGGAAAAGTAGCGAGTAGGTTTCGGAATGTTTCGTGATTGGTGCCCAATCATCTTTGACGGGATTCCCGCAGACCTCGTGGTCACAAGTTCACGATAGGGGACGGGTTTTTTGATTTTACGCTACTGACGTCGATCTCGGTCCATTTGACGAGATTCCCGCAGGCAAGTCGTGCGGTCAGCCGGCCGTCTTGAGTATGAATGTTCGAAGTAGGTATCAAATATTAAGAATTATTCGGAGAGGATTACACGAATAATACGACTAGAGGACACGTTTTCTTTCAAATCCGAATCACGAATTATAAAAGTTATACAAGTTTTCGAAATAACCGGTTAGATTATAATATATCCGATGGAACCCAAGTTAGAAGGAAAAATCGACATATAACGGAATTTCGAATTAACCATACTGGATGTCGCAAATTTACGAGACAGATTTTTAAAATAAGTTACAGCCTACGTATTTCGAATCTTTTTCAAAACGGTAACATTTCGCAAGATCGCGACATTAAATTATTTAGCGTTATTTCTGGACTTCAATTTAATAGTCTCCAAATAAATGCGAAAAATGCGAGGTTTCTGAATAATTTCAGAAGTTTTCACGAATAAACGTCTCGCGAAAAGTCAGGCTTCCTAATATAACACATAATTATTTCACACAAAACTAAAAGTCATCTTGATGCCGACGATATACGCTGAACGATGTATACCACTAAGGGTATCCTCAGTATGCATTTCCTCGAGGTCGGGAACGGGGAAATATAGCTTATGCAATTGGCGCCGCTTGCGTGAAACTCGCTCCATCGCAATCTCTGAGCTTAGAGGCGCAAGTTTAAATGATTCAATCCGCCTTCGGAAAATTTTCGTTACCCGTATGTAAAATTCGTTACTTTTCCGTTACCCATTTGTAAAATTCGTTACTTCCGTTACCGGTAGACACCCTGGGAATGTGATCTTTGTACACACTTTTAAATGTCACATATCATTTCGCCTTATTACCGACGAACCGACGCAATCACTCAGTTCGAAAAATCACAATAACCTACCGGCATATTAACGCCAACAACATCAAACTAAGTTATACACAAATCATATAATTTCACGTGTGAAACAGATACAATATTCCGCAGCGTACAACTACCTATCACCCACTGGTCATTATGCAACACATCTAGGAACAAGCGCTGAATTAACCTTCGACGATTTCAAACGAAGACTTATTCGAAGCCGATTTCAAACGAAGACTTATTCGAAGCCAACTTTTTATAACAGCAGGACGCGACGCGGGAGTTAGTACGCAGTTGTCGATTATCGATACAAAGCGAAACTGCGGTATCGAGATATAACTTCAAAACACGTAAAGTCGATCCGTTCGATAGACGACATATTAAATCCGAAATTACGCGTGGGTTTTTTGAAAAATCGGGAGATTTAATACGTTAAGCGGGAGGGCGGGAGAAATGGTCTGAAATCGGGAGTCTCCCGCCTAAATCGGGAGAGTTGGCAGGTATGCAATAGGATTCCTCAGGTGCACAGACACAATATGTGGATGACCCGTATTAGTCTAAATGATTTAACATGATGATTAGTACAATGGTAAAGCATTACAAACTAAGTTTACAGATATGTATATTGAGAACATGAAGCACAAAACAAATATGAAGGACATACAAATACTCAAATTCCTGGGACTCAGAAATTCACTTGTGATGAAACTTGGTAGCATGATTCTTTACACTCAGATGAATACCGGTAGACTATATTGGTATGTAACTCCATGTTTGGCAGAAACGAGATAACATTTGTAGGAATTCCATGAACACTAGTGATAATCACTGCCGCAAATATTATTTTATACAAGTTCTTTTCAATTGGGAGAGAAAACAGCCACTAACATACTGAAGAACCAAATAATTTAAAATTTCACAAAAAATAAACATTTAATATGAAAATAATGTGTTTCAATAACAGGAGGACATGTATTGCATTACTGTATAATGGTAGTAAATTGTGTTATAGCAAATGAAAATTTATGCAAGTGCTTTCTCAGGAGTTTTATAATTTGTACTATTTTTCGTTTAGTGGCATCATTTACATGTAAAAGTGTATTAACCTATACCTTCAGGTCGTAGCATAGCAAAGATAGACTAATGGAGGAGTTTAAAGTTAAATGTGCACATGCATGAGTATCATTTTAAGGACACTAATCATCAAACATATGAAACTCTAAGGCGTATGTTTCACAAAACTCAAGTACTTAAACCAAAGTGAGTTAACAGGTGCGTTTTGTGTCAAAATCTTCCAAATTGTCTCGATAGTACAGGAAAAATTTTGCATTTGTTGAAAAGTCAACGGAAATATATTTGCTTAAGTGCATTTGAACAAATAAGACGATAACTCCCATCAGAGCTGTGTGGCCTCGAGCCCGCATAACAGTGAAGCCAGGCATACACCTACGGCGCTCACAAGTAAACGTTTGTAACAAAGGAGCATTCAAAATAAAGAGAATTGCCCGCAGCAGTGATGAATTGCATTCTGAGCACATAAATATCGACAATTTGTTTAAAAAGTGCATTTAAACTAATAAACAAGATGATAGCCCCTGCCAGAACTGTGTTGCGTGAAGCCCACATACCTACGTCACCCTTTACCATGGGCATTAGTTATTGTTGGTTTAAGGGCGGAACTACGAGGTCATCTGTCCCTCTTAACACAGATTAAAGTATACAAATTTGGAATGGAATGTAAAATTTAGAGGTGGGCATCCAACTTTGAAAAGAAAAGAAAATTAATAAAACAAAAAATTAAATAAAACTAATCATTTCCTAATAATAAACATAATTTATGGAATAGACAAAAATTCATAATTCAAAAAAGAGCAAGTCTTTGAGTCAATGTAAACTTGAAAATTTAGATTGCTGGCCCTAATCCACTCTCACTTATAAAGCGGTGACGAGATCAGCAGCCAACGTGTAATCGGCTAATATAAGTTTGAGTGTCATCTGCAAACCAAGGTTCTTCGTAAGTCAGCAAGATCCACACACACAGTTAAAAGGTGGGCCACGGTGAAAACGGCTCCACAAGTACAAAGTGGGGGGGTCTTACCTTCTCATTAAGTACGAGTGGGTGGATTTTGTACGACTTATCCTTAGCCTACACAAAATGACGGACTCCGTCCGTGACCGGAAAGAGCTCCGCCACACGCGAGTAGTTCCCTTGATCGCTCTCAGTTTACTGGGCATTGGGTCAGCTAGCCACTGACGCTCCCAAAACGCCAGCACTTGTCGGTGTAACTGAGAGGGAATATCTCTAGCGGGTACCTCCATTGGTCGAGGTGGTAGTGATACCGCCTCTTCTGCAGCTTGATCCACTAACTCATTTCCCGCAATTCCAATGTGGCTTGGAAGCCACAGAAAGGTGATTCGACTGTCAGCGCGGCACAACCCAGCTAGTAGGTCATGGATTCACTGCACTAGGGGGTGTTGCGGGAAACATATAGCAATTGACTGCAACGAACTCAAAGAGTCGGTACATACGAGAAAGTGGAATTGTGCATCCTGTAGAGCAAACTGCAGAGCTTCATAGATGGCAACGAGCTCCGAAGTAAACACACTACAGGCCTCAGGCGAACGGATTTTGGTATTTGCACCATCAAGTAAGCACAACCCACCTTTTCGTCCACCTTCGAACCATCCGTGTATAGAATACCAGCATCGGGAAATTGGTGAACTACGCTGTGGAACTGCCTCGGGTAAACCGAGGCATCCGTTATCACCTTAGGACCTCAGTGTAGATCTAACCGAATTTCCGGGCAAGGGACTTGCCATGAAGGCACCTCGCTAGGTGCCCGAATCATACAGGGACCTACAGCCACTCCTATTTCAGTACACGAGCTATCGAGTCTAATACCAACCAGCCGAGTGGCATTGAGGTACTGGTGGTATTGGGTACTAAAGAGAGCTCGATAGCTCGGATGTTGCGGCATTTGACGCACATTGGCAGCATATGTTAAGAGCATATGCTGGCGTCTATAATTTAGAGGTGGAACACTCGATTCGGCAGTAGGCTGGGTATCGGGCTGGTCCGGAAGACACCGGTAGCCAGCCTAACGCCACTATGGTGAATACTGTCCAGCATTTTAAAGGTTGCCGGCCTTGCTGAACCGCATGCCGCAGAACCATAGTCTAGCCAGGACAGGACGAGGGCTTGGCAGAACCATAGCAGCACCGCACGGTCATCCGCCCACATAGTGCCACTAACAACCTTGAGCATGTTCAGTTACCATGACGTTCCTCTCTACTGGCAATGTCAACTGCTGTGCCAATGCCAAACCCAAAAATAGAATAATCTGCTGGTGCATTATGACCTGTACCTCACCAGGACTGAATTTATGATATCAGATCGACGAGAAATTGGAAGCATTCAGGTAGATGGTGAGGACCTGTCATGAGTGTCAAGATTCAAGTTGGCTATCTAGACCCCAAAATCACTGATGTTGGCCAAATTGTCAAAGAGGCCTACTCAAGGATAAACACCTCCTAGATGAAATGGTGAACATCGACCGGAGTTACTTGTGACCAGAGAATGAAAAGTCTTACATCATAAAGGTATTGTACCATCATCTAACCTGTTGGACTGAATGTTTGCAATTTTGGCCAACTACGATTGAGGCGAAGCATCAACTACGTGTAATGGTAACCAAGATGCTGAGGTAATAATAATGTTATTAGTTTTACTACTGAGGCTTTTAGAGACCCCGAGGTGACAGAATTCTGCCTCGAAGGAAATCTTTAACGTGCCGCAGGGTACAGTTCCGAGATCATAGTGTGTGGGTCACTTCCTTGCAAGCTGGGATCCACCTTAAACAAAATCTCGCTTGTGGCACCTTTTTCCTGCTGTCACATCTGTCAACTCAAGTCCAGCGGCGATGGGATAAGGATGGTGGAGGCAGTTTTCGGGTTGAAACTGGAAGCCTCTAGATCGAGCCTGCACGTAGGCAGCAGATGTGTGATGGTCGTCTTCCTGAGACCTCGTGACTACTCAGGAGTTCGGTCCTGCATCTGTGTTTGGGCAGGCCTATTTAGGATCACCGCTGCCCACCTTAATGGGGAAGGCCCTAGAAAATGTGGGCTAAACATCGGTAGTCACACCTTCAGCCGGCTGGGAGGCCACACCCAGCGGGTCACCCCTTTTGCAGTCGAAAAACGAAAACAAAGAATATCCAAACATTAATTAGAGGATCCTGGAATGTTCGAACGTTACTCGGTTTGAAGGACAATAACAGGCCTGAGAGAAGAACAGCGCTCGTTACCCATGAGCTAAGTCGAATGAACATAGATATTGCTGCCTTAAGTGAAACCAGATTGTCCAGCGAAGGTAAAATTACAGAGTTCAGGGAAAAGATGAGGGAGAGCGCCGTATTCATGGTGTTGGTTTCGCTATAAAGACCACACCGGTGAATGATCACCAGCTAACTCCAACTGCTATCAGCGTCACTTTATGGCTCTTATCTCTGCATATGCTCCCACCTTGGATGCTGATATAGAAGTTAAAGACTAATTTTACAACCTGCTGAGCACAATCATCACCAATGTACCACATAGAGACAAACTCTTAATGCTTGGCCATTTCAACGCCAGAGTTGGTAAAGATCATCAACTATGGAACAATGTGATGGGAAAACAAGGACTTGGCAACTGCAATGCCAATGGTCTAATACTCCATGGTCTATGTGCTGAACATGAACTCTTTATTACCAACACTCAGTTCCGCCTGCCAAATCGCTACAAAACCACTTGGATGCATCCTCGTTCGAAGCACTGGCACATACTTGACTATATCATCACCAGGCAATGTGATAAAAAGGACGTCCTTGTCATCAGGGCCGCAAGAAGTTAGACAGATCATAAGCACCTTTTTTTGCCAGTTGAGGATCTCAATCTGCCGCAAACCGAAACGATCCATCCACAACCTGTCCAGACGGAAATTTGTCACTTCTAATCAACTGCTACAGATTACAGAAATGAAATCGCAAATAAGCTGGCTAGTCACACATAGTGTAGTACAGGAATGAGCAACGCTTCAGAAGGTCATCTCTGAGTCAGCTGAGGAAACAATTGTTTTTGTGAAGAACAAAAGACAAGACTGGTTTGATGAAAATAATGATGAAATTATGTGTCTCATCAAAGCCAAACGGGAAGCCCAATCTATCCTTTCTTCAAGATCCGTCTTCCAGTGTTAAAAATCACAATTCGTGCAACTTAAGGGGAAATGTCAGGCACAAATCAGGGAAATAAAGAACAATTGGTGGCAGCGAAAAGCTGAAGAACTGCAAAAAACTATCTGATGCCTGTGACTTGCGAAACTTCTATGCAGGCATAAAGGCGGTACGGCCCAATCCGATCATCATCAGGTACATTGAAAACTGCTGATAATTCCGCCATTTTAATTGATCAAGGACAAATTTTGGAGCGTTGGAAGGAACATTTCTCTGCACTTCTAAATCGTGCCTCCAATATTGCCGAGGACTTTCTTCACAACGTCCCTCAGTAGCCCCAACAACCATGGATGGCGGTTCCGCCGACATTCCGAGATTTCACCATAACGCTCAATCAACTAAAGCCGAGAAAGGCCCCTGGTCCTGATAACATTCCTCTGGAGTTGTTACAAAGTGGAGGTATGGCTTTGAAGACTCCACTTTTTACACTTATCCTCTTAATTTGGGAAACTCGAGAAGTACCTGACGACTTGAAGAATGCTACCAACATCACTATCTTCAGCTTGCCACGGTGGGTAAGTGGTCAACGTGTCAGTCTATTAACCCCAAGCTTGCAGGTTCGCTCCTGGCCGTGGTAAGTGATTTTTGAAAGGCGGCAAAAATTACGACACAATGTCATACGATGTTGGCATGTCAAAGAACCCATTTGAATTCAGTAGGCCATGTTCATAATGGCAAAATTAATCTCGGGAGTTTCCGCCAGCACAAAGTTCCTCATTTCTCTACTAGAAAGCGCTATAGTGTTCAAGGAGCTTAGATATCTAACCTCCTTGACTTTCATAGAGCTTCAAAGAACAACGAAATTCGACATGCAAGCTACCCTTTGGATGTCAAATAACAAAGCTTGCACCCGGCACCCGAGGCCATACGATACTATTATTATTATTATTGTCACTATCTTCAAGAAAGGCGATCGTAGTGTGTGTGGGAACTACCGTGGTATATCGCTATTATCCATTGCAGGCAAAATTCTCGCAAGAATTCTACTAAGCCGGCTCCAAAGTATCTCGGAGAGGATTTTGTCCGAGTCTCAATGTGGTTTCCAAACCTCCAGGGGCACAACAGACATGATATTCTGTGCCAGATAACTCCAGGAAAAGTGCAGAGAGCAACAGGAGCCTCTGTATTTAATTTTCTATGACCTGGAAAAAGCCTTTGATTCAGTACCAAGATCTGCTATGTGGAAAGTATTAGCGCACTTTGGATGTCCAGATCGTTATATGGAATTAGTTAAAGCTCTTCATGATGGAATGTCTGGGAAGATTCTTCACGGCAACTCTGTATCCAATCCGTTTCCAATCACTCACGGTTTGAAACAAGGCTGTGTGCTTGCTCCAACACTCTTTGCATTGTGCATGGCTGCCATCATGTATGAACCATCTTCCAACAACCCAGGCATAGAGATTAAGTTTTGCTTCGATGGAGGTCTTTTCAATCTGGCAAGACTTCGTTCACAGAGACATACCCAAGTTACCAGGGTGACAGAACTGCAGTATGCCGATGACACCGCATCTCCTGTTCCGACACCTGCAGAGCTTCAACAATCGGTCAAACGCTTTAGCACTGCGTGTGATCTTTTTGATCTTATCATCAATGCAAAGAAAACAAAGGTACTTGCACAACCTGCCCCAGGATTACCTCTTCCTGAGTTCAATATCTCCATCTTAGACTCAACACTGGAGCAGGTTGATCATTTTTCATATCCTGGTAGCATCTTGTCTAAACGGTGCACTTGCGAACAGGATGTTGACAAAAGAATTGGGGCTGCCCATGCAGCATTTGGCCGTTTAATGCACCGAGTCTTCATGAATAAAGACCTAAAGATGCATACCAAACTCATGGTGTACAAAGCTGTCATCATCTCAACGCTACTGTATGGCTGTGAAACTTGGACAATCTATCGCCGTGATATCAAGAAACTTGAGCGCTTCCACCAACAAAAGATACACCTTGAATATCAAGTGGGAGGACTATGTGACCAACACTGCAGTTCTCGAGAGAGCGCATCTCAATAGCATTGAGACAACTATCATCGCTGAGATGGTTAGGCCATGTTCACCGTATGAGTGATACCAGGCTTCCACGTCAATTCCTTTATGGTGAACTTTGCTCCAGCACTAGACCTCATGGGGCCCCTCTGAAGCGTTTTAAAGATCAGCTAAACACATCATGACGACGACTGGTATACATATCCACTCATGGAAAACATCTGCTGCAGACCGTTTACTGTGGCGGAACACTACATCGACCGCTGTCAACTTCTTTGAGGAAGAACGTTGCAGACATGAAGAGGCCAAGCGACAAGCAAGAATGCTTCGTCAATTACAACCCAGCCCTCCCCCGACCATTGGGTGCAATTTATGTGGGCGCATGTTTTATGCCAGGATTGGCCTGTTTAGTCATCAGAAACACATCCACAAGCTGGTCTGAAGAGTTTTATGCAGGAAGAAATATGTGTACTCGGAATAGAGTTACAGCCGACGACGAAATCTACAGACACGGCACCCTCAAATGCCAACTGACTGCGCCAGGATTTGATCCTGCAACCTTAGATGCTGAGGTAGATAGCTGCTGTCACTAAATGGATCACATCTCTAATGAAATCATCAGTGAAAGATTTGGCATTGCATAGTTCCAAGACAAAATACTTGGGAAACACGTCTATGATGGTTCGGACATGTGTCAATGGAAGAAGCTGATAGTATCAGAAGATTTTAGAAGACATTGGCAGGAGACCAAAGGAACAACCAAGCAGCACTAGGCCAATAATCTTCATAAGGATCTGAAGAGTCAGACTTGGCCCAGGACAGTACCAATTAGAAACAGATCCATGAAGCAGACCCTGCTACCAGGCAGAGCAAATGCTGAAGAAAGAAGAGTAGTCAGTAGTCAGATTTTACCCATTATCCCATTATGCTGTGATTTCATCAGTATATATAGTAGATCACCTTCCGAAAAGACAGTTAGGCCTACAGCAAGTTATAAATCGAGGTTGAATTATGCCTTGGGCATCTAAAGTAATTGTACAATACTGCTCAGTCAAGCTCCTTCCACCTCAAAAATAACTGCCTACTGTAGGCAATAAATATTTAGACCAGAACATAACAAATCATAGGGGCCAGGTCACCACTCCAACTAAATAATTTATAGTAGGCTATAACGTGAGATTTTTAATATTCTGGAGTATAACTTAACATATCGATACCGTAATAGATTAACATGTGACTAAGTGGAAGTATCCTGCAAGCAGAAAATTTTGGTCATATAATGTCCGCCAGTTATGAACCTTTCCACTGCAATCATGCATTTGGTAAGCACATTATTAACCAGTTCTCGTGGAGGATACATGTATTTTATGAATCATTATTACTAATAGAATTTGTGTTAAAAATAATATAAAGTATGGTAGACAAAGTATAAACTAAAGCTAATAACAAAACTGATTTGTTTTGCACTGGCCCCTAGTTCACTACAAATCCAGCGATAATCATTGGAATCAGCAGATATTAACTTATGTGGCCATGGCAACCAACCTGACTCAGTCACCCATCAATCTATCACTATAATCAACTCCAAGCTATCAACCTTAAAACCTTAAAAAATCTCCCCATCTGATGTAACTTAAATGATAAAAAGTCAAAATAGATCCAATCTCCAGAAGTTAAGTGAGCTTTCTTTCATATGTACTATTTTTCTAAATATCCATTATGGTAACCTTGAATATGATGGGAAATTCATGGGGGAATCACCTAGCATCATTCTTTCTCAATAATCTCTACCCGGGCATTCACCGAGAGTAAATTATTTGTCAGTGGATGACTACCTAACCTGTCATGTCAGAACCGATTGGCATAGGATTTAGGCCATGTAGGCTACAAATATTTAGAACTAGGGCCACCAGTGCATAACAAATCCTAGGGGCACTTCAAACTTCTCATTATGAGTCTCTCATAACTAGCATTATTTTCAAAAGTAATTTTTGTTTAAAAAAAAAAGTTTCAAAACAAGTATATGTAAAACAAAGACATATTAGACCAAAAATAATGCTCAAACTCAAGTAGGCCTACAGCAGCATCTTGCCCTACAACTCACAGACTGTTTTGCAAATGTATTTTAGTGGAAGATAAACTGGTATAGAATGGATATTGTCATTTTCACACATTCTATACTTGACCTGTTTTCAAGGGTTTGAATATTTGAATATGTAGTACAGCAAGTCTATCTGAAGCCCCCTGAAAATATATGTATGTGAACAACTATACTTTACCCCCTGACCCTTTTGCTTTAAAATTAAGAGGGAGTTTGTAGTTTTACGTGACCATTAATCTCGTGATCATGACCCACAGGACCTCTTTTTTACGTGGAATCCGAACCACAGGACATGGCATTTCACTTTGAAAACCTCACACGCATTGACCGGGAATCGTATCTGATCCACCATGGTTAGAGGCCAACAGCTTGACCACTGCGCCACCACGCCCCTTTGCTTTAAAATTGCTGTTGTTAAAAGTATGGGGAGTAGTATAGATCACAATACCTTACACTGCAGGAAGCGGAAGGAAGCTTGTAGTTTTACGTGACCATTAATCGTGCAATCATGAGCCACCGGACCTCTTTTTTATGTGGAATACGAACCACAGGACACGGCATTTCCCTTCGAAAATCTCAGGTGCATTGACCGGGAATCGAACCTTGGTGACAAGCAAATAGCTTGACCGCTGCGCTACAACCTTACAGTACAAAATTCCCCTAGACATAAAACAGCAGCATCCACGACATCATGGACAATACCAAAGGTTTAAACGATCCATACACGTTAAATCTCTGTGCTAATAGAGCTTTACATACGAGTAAAAACACAAACCTAACCTGGGGCTTATGCACCAGACCTCCTTGCTTGTAGTTCAAGCAGTAATTTTCACCCAGACAGTGGTCTAACCTAGTAGCGGCCAAAGTCTTTGTCACACCATGCCTTTAGTAGAGTGCAGTGCAACTTTTCAATTGCACTGCACTCTACTATAGCCATGGTGAGAACAACTAAACAACTAAAAGTAATTCAAGAACTTCTTAACTGACCACCAAACCTCGCACTCAAACACATCTGACTGCATCCGCATGCAACAACGCACTGTTTGAACCTCATACAGCTGAGTAATATGGTGGCCGAGCCCCAACATCAACGTCCACACGTAATCCGCGACGTCATCAACTACACTAAAAAATTCCCCTCGACACACATGTATTGAGGTATATTCTTGAGCCAAGGTATGACTTCCATAGCTACCTCATCACAAACCATGAAGGAGCAAGTACATTCAGTGTTGCATTATGGTCATTCCACTACCAGCTGCCATACGGTAATCTTCATAAGGCAAGCATTATAGCCTGACAAAATCAACAATTTGACAACAGTAAACTACTAGAATTCTCCCCCTTCCACGTGCCAACTTTCCCTCATGCAGGGCTAGAGCCAATAGCGTCAGAAGCTCAGGGCCATCGTTTGAGTTGCCATGCTATACCGTACTTGTATTTGCACCTTCGGTTAACTCGCCTACATCGCTCCACCTTCATCAAGGGAATAAGTGTCTCTGGTTATCGCTCTCCAGTTGGTACTGATGTTATTCGTCTGTGGTCTACTCACGACATCCCTCTTTATTAGCACTGCATGTAATATAGCCTATCCCTTTCATACTTTGAGCTTTAGGTTCCTTGATATTACCGTAGGTTGCCCTACTGTGTATTCTCTCCTTTAGAGTATTGTTTCAATGTTGCCTCAGTAACCCATGTTGAGTTACCCTCTGTATGAATCTTTTCAAGGTCAAAATCATATCAGCCTCTGATATCCAGTTATTTTTCTATAACTTGACATTTATTTGTGATATTTACCTTGAAGTAACCAGTAACACAGGCAAGCTCTCAGTCATTCAGTGGCTAACATTCCAGCAGACACAGAAGCTTTTAGAACCAATATACAACAAGACAAGTGAATACACTGCCGGGAAAAAAAATTAGGTCACCCTTTTAGAGGTTACCAATTCACTCAAGATTTATTGTGGCAACAGTGCATATGGAGTACTGTACATAAAATGATTAGATATACAGATCAACAGGTCAAGCGGCTCAGAGATACCAGGTATCGACCCATGCTGAGGTGTAGCCTCCACGGGCGGCAATGCAGGCACTGACTCTTGCATCCAGCCGATCATACAGATGGTGAATACTGCCTTGGAATACGTTATTCCACGCCTGCTCGACCTGTTCACACAGTCTGTAAGAGTTGTGGGTAGACGAGTCGCACGAGTCACTAGTCGGCCCATCATGTCCCCCACGTGCTCGATTGACGACAAGTCCGGCCATCGTGCTGACCAGGGAAGATGCTGCACGTCTTGCAATGCACGTTGAGTTACACGGGCAGTGTTTGGGCAAGCATTATCCTGTTGGAACAACACATCCCCTTCCTGTTGCAAGAACGGCAAAAGAATGGGTGTAACAACATCCTGAATCTACCGAGCGCTGGTTAGCGTTCCCTCCAATAAGGTGAACGAGAGTTGTAGCTGATCGCACCCCAGACCATAAGGCCTGGGGTGGGGCCGGTGTGTCTTGGACGAATGCACTCTACGAGACAGCGCTCACCAGGTCTACGTCGAACGCACCAACGACCATCACTTGCGTGCAGGCATAATCTGCTTTCATCGCTGAAGACCACGGTGCACCATTCCATCTTCCAAGTGATCCTCTGACGGTGCACGTCGATGCTGTGGCATGAGTGGAAGTCGAGCTAGAGGTGTGAGTTCCCGTAGACCCACTGCTAGTAACCGGTTTGCAACAGTTCGTGTTGACACTTATGGGCTCACAAACCCTCGTATCTGTGCTGTGGTAGCTGTACTTGCTGCCACTGCTGCCATTACAATACGACAATCCTGGCAGACGTCTGTGCTGCGTGGACGTCCAGAACCTTGTCTACGGGTGTGAGAATGTTCACGTCACCACTGATACCTGCATCGTTGCACAACGGACACAGCACGTCCAACTTGTGTGGCAATTCTCCGAAAGGACCATCCCGACACTCGGAAGACCACAATTTGACCCCTTTCAAACTCGCTCAGTTGGCTGTAGGAAGCACGAGTGCATCTCCGTGGCATTGTACTGCCCCCGTAAAATGAATTTCGAAGCCCATGATAAAATTTTATCATGGGCTTCGAAATAAAATGTAATATTCCCATTTTCATCCCTTATAATTCATTTTACGGGGGCAGTACCTGCTTGCTTCACACGTTTGCACCACAATGAGCTGCATGGCTGTGAGCTTTCCCTATTAAATGGTAGACACAGATAGCGCTCTGGTAGCTATGCCACTGCGCTATCTGTTGGCGGACAACGTTGAAACCCTTAATCAGTACATCTACTATCTCCCAGGTGGCATCTGCTGTCATTGGATCAAAATCAACGTCGTCTTTTCAGGTGACCTAATTTTTTTTTTCCCCGCAGTGTATATCACAGCACTTTAACACAGTGTTTGTAGACAGATGTTAGTCATTTGTGTCTATATTTAGTTCAACTTCGCGGACGTCTTGCTCAAGCAGATCACAGTAGTAAGAGCTGCGCATTCACGGATTAGTGGTGGAGGGCCCCAACTATTTGTGGGTGCCATTGCGGTTTCTTTTAGTCTTATATAGCCTATAGTTGCCTCACTTTCCTGGTTAACGTGTGGCTTGCCTTTGAGATCTAGCTGGCCGGATATGTTTACATTCTATGGCGCCTGGAGGCACAGCATTGTCAACTTTCCACCATACCCACTAAGAGCAAGCAGCGAGACTGGACAGAACTACATGCAGATGTGCAATATTGGACACTGATACCAGCGGGAGACACGAGCTAGCCGCCAGGGCAGGACTTTTTTGAGTCCACATTGAGTGATAGAGGAAGCATTCTATTGGTCAACAACCGTCAGCTATTGGTCAGTAGCGAGGAATGCTTATTTTCGGCGCGTGCTACTGCCTTACGTTTGAGTCGCCACTAGTTAACCAGGAAAGTGAGGCAACTATACTAGCTTTCATTGACCATCGTTGATGGGTTCATAAAGAAAAAAAAAGCTGCTAATGAGGACAACTTCTAGGCCCAATTTAGAGGATAGTCTTGCCCTCTAAATCACTAATAGTGGAATACATTACACTAACACAATGATACTTGAAGAATTAAATACGGTACCTACTAACATTGCAATCTACAGCAAGGACTCAATGTTACCACATCCTTTGATCCAGTGGAGTCATAGCAGAGCTGTGAAGAGAATCGATCATCCCTGCTCCTGATAGATGACTGAATATAGATAGCGTGCGTATCGACACATTCTACAGCCGCTTGATAGGGACACAAGCATGTCATAACGATGTGCTTCTCGCCTTATCGCAGAAGTACTGTGGGACATTCAGCCACCTACATTTAAATTCATGTCGGAGCCCGCTGCTTCATGTCAAGTGATGGATATGAATAGCGCAAATGCCTTACTTGTGGGATTTGAGGCTTCCAGATAACCCCTCACGCCTTTCTATTACATATCATAAGTAACTTGTAGTCAAGGAGTATTTTAAGGTTGCTTTCCTCTTAAATATGCATTTTTATATCATTCGCTCCAGTAGTTTTGACATCAACCCTTAAGTAAACAAACCGACAAAAATTAAACCAATGGTAAATTTTGTCACTATAGGCCTACGCCTCATCCTGGATAAATACGAAGTTTTAGCCATAAATGTTCAAACAGGAAGCTTAGGCTACTTTATTTATAGAGATGTGGCTGATATGATTAGCATGAATCTGATGATGTTCGCCTGACGAACAAACCATGTCCTCCTTGAAACCCCAACCCCTCATAATCTGTGCAAATAATAATTTAAGTTAATATTCTAGGAATTTGTTCATGCAGAATTGTATAATTCCTGCCGAATATAATTGGGCATAAATATGTGTTTGACTGGCTGAAAAGTAACAATTAGTTGGTTGGTTCCTCAGTTTAGGGGCTGCGACAACGCGGGCATGTAGTCCTGTGTACTTCGGGTGTGTGTGTGTTATCTGTAATTCAGGTGACTGCAGACAATCAATTTCAAGTAGTTCCTACTTTTGCTACAAAATGCTAACGTCAATGACACCTAGCTGTGAACTTCGCTACTATATGCCACCACAACAGGCACCTGGCTACGAAAATTGGAACTTAAAAGAGCGTTAATCAAATCTAACCTACAAATTCAGCTTCACACAATTGTACTTAGGGGAAGGTTCTTTTACATGCCATAAATCTATGACATGGGCCCGATGGTTTTACTTCCTCTCCAATGGAAGGCATACTGAGAGATTTATAACGCTCTTAAAAATTCAGACGACTTCGGCCGGGTTTGAACCTGCGATCTTGAGCATAGAAGCTGAGAATGCTACCAACTACACCACCGAAGCCCCTGAAAGTATCAATTAACAGACAAACTGGCTGTATGAAACATTATTTGAATCTTTGAAAGATTCTTGTGTAGTCACTGAGTTATGTAAGACACTTTGCTTATTCTAGCTTCCAGTTGATTATTGAACTAGGTGCCTTATGAACATGTACCATTACGTGCAATGACTTACAAGACTGTACTTCCAGAAGAATAGCCTGAGTACCTTTTTATAGTGGTTGTCCCATGTGGTGCCCCAAGCATTCTGTAGTGATTTAAAACACGCCTTCTCAGACCATCACAGTACCTGCATCTTATCTGTGCTCAAACATAGCCATAAATTGTTTCTCTACGGAAGCATGAAGGTCGGGCCTTATTGTATTTGCTGTCTCGTAAAGTCAGGCAAGTTAATACGTTGGAGACAAAATAGTATGTGTTCATGCTTACACAGAAGATTCCTGCAACTCCTCCCACTTCTCCTCTCTGTATCTTGCTCCGCTAAGGGACAGGCCACCAAGCGAGACAACCATTATACATTCGGAGGAAGGGTGGGTCAGGATCAAGCGGAACATCAGCTCCAAAACCCCCCAGCTGGTCTACATGCCTCAGAACAGTCATGTGATAAGAATAACTAGGCCTATCTTTGTAAGATACAGAGTGAACTATGCTTTGATTGGTGAGCAGTGGTATGTGTCAAGGAGGCTAAGCTTGTAGTTTTATATAGCTCTCAACTTTGCGATCATAAATCACGGAACCTCTTTTTAACTTGAAATCCAAACCAATGGACGTGACATACGGTATCACTTCAATATTCTCACATGCATTAACTAGAACCAAACTGAGGAGGCAAGTAGCTTGACCACCGGAATTGTATAAACATGTTCACTACTGTACAGACACCAGCAAGACAACATTGACAGACTTTAATACAAGTTAAGGTGTAACCACAAATTTTTCTATTAGCATACAGTACCACTTGAATAATCTACCTTGGAAATACCCTCCATATTAGCTAAATGTGTCCATAAAACAGTTTTGATAAATTGAAATGACGAGGAAAATAACTTGTATTCCTGGGGGCCAATCATACTTCCAGTGTCCAAAAAACATAAGAGATAATTATAAAGCGCTGAAGTAGTACAGAGCTGATGACGATGATGAACTGGCATCTCATCCAAACATTCTGCTGAGAGAAAACTGTAGGCTACTCACTTTGAACTGATAAATCCATTTCACGCATTTCTGTAAATCTATCCCTCAGCTCCTGGGGGAGATGCTCTATCACTGCAAACAAAACAAATTACATGTCCTACGATTTATGACATGTTACAAGGAAGCTTTTCAACAGACTTTTATTGTAAATCATTTGCTTATAGCAAGCAAATACAAGGTTCCGGTAAAAAGAAATGCAATATAACACAACATAACCTCAACTTGTATTATCATCACAATACAGTGCATGAAATTACGAAGTACGTTTGCTAAAAGAATGTACAAAATTAAGTGTTTAAGTTGGCTTATAGGTTATTCCTGTTTGTTTTACAAATATTACCCATATGAAACAGTAATTTCATTCAAACTAATATAACTACATACTATAATAGGTTATACGTACTCTCAAGATAATCTTCCAAATACAGCATATTTAGGGGTTGAAAGACCCAAGTATGTAAAAATAGATTCTTTATTTTGTATAAAACAAGATTAATCCGTGCTATTAACTCTTAGTCTCCCGGCAAACGACCACACCACAACACAAAATTCGATTCAAGTGAGGACTGCCGACATGGGTAAGGTATGCCAGGAAGATCACATAAAATTACAAATCATTTATTCGTGGAACAGTATATAGGTCAGAAGAATTGAGGACATGCATCAAGACTTCTAATAATGAGAAGGGTTTTTAATCATATTTTATCAGCAATTGAAACTGAAAAATCATCCCCACTTTCATTAGGATTATATTTATTCTTAGACAACATTGAACATTCCCAAAGACAAACTAAATACATTTCAATGCTGCCAATATACGATAGACATTCTCGGTCTCAAGAATATCACAAACAAATTTCTCTTGTTAGCAGACAATGAGTTTCCAAACTCATGAATCAAACCATTGAGATGAAGGTACTGCCTATGGTCGCATCCAATTCATTCACCAGAACTACAAATTTAACTGAACAAAGATATACGAAGCGTGAGAAAAAAGATAAAAGCATCTTAATTCATGCGGCTATAGACGCCAAGCATTGCCGTCAGATGGCAGGCCGGAAACTTGTAATTCAACTTGCAAGTTCCCTGTTCTAAATGACATGACGCCCGATCAAATTTTTATAACCTAAACATCTGGTTGTGCAGGCGCGGATTCAAGGGGGGGGTCACGGGGGTCATGACCCCCCCCCCCCCCAAACGGAGACCAATTTTTTTGCAAACTCAAAAAACGAAAACACAATTACCAGACAAATAAAACTTAACGAATTTTAACTGAAAAACAGTTTTTTTTTTTTCATTTTATTCAATACTGAATTATCTTTATTGGAATTATTATGTTCTGTTACAACTGTACATATTTACAACTTCAAACCTCTTGTATAAAAACTATTAGTTATACAACAAAATCAACTCGTCTATTTTGTTTAGCAAACCTTGTGATTACCGAATCGATGTTTATAGTGATGTCACGATGAATGTGCAGCAATGCACGGATAGGAAACTGGGGCTTTTTTCGCACCAAAAATTTTTGCCGACTTCCAAACCGCAAGCTTGGTTGGCAATATAAGCTGTGACTTTCTCCCTTTGTCGGTACCAACTCGACTTGCCGAAACTGTAACGTACCTTGATCCTTTTCTCGAAGCTCGATGTAAAAGTCGCAAAACACGCCGTTGCTATTTGTACGAATATTTTTGGTGCGCTAAACGCATCAAATTTCTATCCATGTAGCTTGCAAAAAAATTGGTCTGGTTTTGTACGTTTGGTTATTTTGTGATTGCGTTTTTAGTGATACCATTTTTCTTAACAATTTCGATTCTCTGACCCCCCCCCCCCCCCCCCCGCAAGGTCAAACTCTAGATCGATTCTCTGACCCCCCCCAAAACCAAACTCTAGATCCGCGCCTGTGGTTGTGTATGTATGTGTTACAATTTTCCAGTAGTTTCTAGTTCAATTATTGGATACTCTTCACGTGTAATAGTATTTTTTAGGGCTGTGACCAAAAAAGTCGCATATTCCTCGAGTGAAACGTTCTTCGCTTGGTAAAAGCCCTACACTCGACTCGCAGCGTGACTTCAGCGTTGGCTCAATTTTACTGTTAAGTGTGCGATCGGTAATCATTTCACGTCTCTTCGGGCTGCTTTAAATGTGCATATCTGTGTCACTGTGTGTACGTTTCGTATAATTCGGTACATGGAGTTCCTGCAATTTATTTATATCAATGATACATATAAAGCCATCAAGATAGGCAGATTTTGAGAGTCAATAGTACCGTAGCTAATGGCAGTAAGAACATGGAGAGCAAAACACTATTTTTCTCTTACATAATATCAGTATTATAAACAGTCACGTATGGACATGATGATACCACTGCATCACTTCAGGTTTATAATAATTGTATTAATGCAGCCAATGGCCATGTATTTTTCTTTTCAGGACGGATCAGGGAAGGGATAATGAAAGGAAATTGGCCGTGGGCCTATTGAAAGGAACCGTCCCGGCATTTGCCTGGTAGTGAAAATGGGAAACCACGAAAACCATTTTCAGTTAATATGTAGTTACTGTTTTCCATATTTATTTATTTTTTATTAAATGCTTTCATTTTTATGAATAATAATCGGAATATAATTTTAATAAAGTACCGCACACAACTACCTTACTGTATGAATGGAAACCCCCCAGACAGAAATCCTGTGTATGCCACTGCTCTTTTTTAACATTGCTGAAATTAATGACGCTGCCAACAAGTCGCTTATTTGGTAGCCTACACTGAATTCACTGCTCTAGCTACTTTCTCCGATGAGATTGACATGAAGTTGTCACAGTCCCACATTACAATATACCGGCAATGCGTAACTGCGTGGATCTAATTTAAGCAGTACGTACGGTGCAGTGAACAATATTTGGCATGTTCTATAACAGAAATTGGGACCATGGGCGTAATTTCAGCTTTTTAACTGGGGTGGTAAGTTTTTCCGGGGGGGTACGGGGGCCCTCCCCCGGATTTTTTAAAAATTTTGCGTAAAAACTGTAGTTTACAAGTACTTTTTAAACTGCTTTACATACCATACCAGCATAAATGTAAATAATTTTTACCAATGATCTGTGTTATTATTTATGGGCCTAGTTATACCAAAATGTGTTATTTTTAATAACATCAACAACAAAATCGTTTGAAAAAAATACCATCCATACATAGTTTTTTAAAGTTTGGTCTGTTGTTGATAATTATTAATTTTAATGCTTACCCTAGTTAAGTATAAATTAAGAAAACATCATACTAAAATAACAATGCTTTATTGAAGTTTTACTTGATAACACCATAAGTTGTACAAAAACTATTTTACACAAAATGAAGCCTTCTCTTTTGTTTTGAGTTAAAAACATCAATTACTTGGGGAATATCTATTTCAACACTCCTTTCAATTGCCAGAAGGGCCAATGACGACAACCTTTCTTGGCCAACAGTGTTTCTGGTGTAGGTTTTCAACCTCCTTAAACATGAAAAAGACCTTTCACAGGATGCTGAGTTCATGGGAATTGTAAAATATAAGCAGAACAGTTCAAAAAGAAGAGAGAACACACTTTTCAAAGATTTTTTAACCACAAGGTCAGCTCTTTCTTGAATACTCCTTTTCTTTTTGAACTCATCTATGTTGTAAAAACATCTTAGTTCAGAGAGGAGCAGTTCACTTTCCATACTGTAGTACTTGCACAAATACTGTACACTGGAAAGTTCCACGTCAGTTGCACCAAGAACTTTGCTTAAGTGGTTCAGTACATCTAGATTGTTTTCTTGAAGCTTGGCTTCTATCTCTTGCACCAGGATGTCAATAACTGGCCAAAGGGTTGAAACCTTGTAATATTGTTCCACTGTTTCAAAAGTAGTTTTATCCCCACCACCAATGTTTGATGGAATTCTCCCTCTTCTTGGCATGTGTGCTGCTTGGAATCCGCAGTGCTCAGAGATTTATGTGCAGTGGTTAAATAACTTATTAAAAAATTCATCTGTTCTGAAGGATTGTAAGACTTCAATTGTGCTGATTTTGACAGATTTCACAACTTCGTAGGTCACATCGCTTGCTTGTAATGTTTTTGACAGTACATCACATTGCGTAAGAACTCTCCTCAGTAACAGCAAGTCAAACACAAAGCTGAAATCCTCCATGCTTTTTAACAAAGCATTGGCCTGTCCACCACTATCAGGGTCTATGTGTTCAATTTGTTGTAAAGTGTTCAAAGTTGTTTCGAAATTGTCTAACAAAGACCGCACTGCTTCAACACGGCAAGCCCATCTGGTATCACTTAAAGACTTTAATGTTACAGTTCCACCACTAAAGCTTTTGGAACTGTTTTGAATTTGTTCAAAAACAGCATGTCGTTTACTTGATTTCTCAATAAAGTTGTAAAGACTTTGAAGCACAAAAAAAGTGTTTCTTATTGATGTTACGCTTGTACAACTGCTTACAATGCACAAATTTAATAAATGTGCATTGCAGTGAAAATACATTGAGGTTGGGGCTTCTTCCATAATTCTAGCTGCCACTCCTTTATATGGACCCCTCATGTTTGAGGCCCCATCGTAGCACTGAGCACGCAGATTTTTAATGTTCAAATCCAGTGAAATCAAAACATTCTTTAGTTCATTTGCCAGAGTTTCACCATCAGTTTTTTTGGCTCGATAAAACCCTACAAAGGACTCATAAACTTGCATTTTATCGTTGACATGCCTTAAAACGACAGCTACTTGCTCGTGCTTTCCTATGTCTTGAGTCTCATCAGCTATAATGGCAAACACTTTGGACTCTTTAACTTCTTTGGCAATGTGCAGCTTGATTTGTTCTCCAATAATGAACAGTAACTCATTCTGGAAAGTCGCTGAAGTGTACTGAAAATTCTTTCGATGCTCAGTGTAGAACTTCTTGATCAAATCACTATCTTTAGAACGAAGCTCCATCAGCTCCAAAAAGTTTCCTCTGTTCTTTGATTGTGCAGATTCATCATGTCCTCTGAGAGCAATGGATTGCCTGCCACAAAATATTAACGATTCACACAAAGCTCCTAAATACAATCGGTTTTCTTCAACTTCTTTGGAATACTTTTCATTAACTTTTTCAATAACAGTACCACTTCTATCTGCTTCTTGTAGAGAGGTGAACTTAGTCATACTAGTATTATGCAAATTACTACAATCATGTTTTTCAAACACTTTTACAGCTTTCTTCCACTTCGAAAACCCACTGATTGTGAAAGCGTCTTCAGCATTTTTTTTTTTTCGTCTTGTAGTTGTAAAACACACGACAGACAAAACAGAATGCTTTATCGGTTAGAGGACTATATTCCAGCCAAGAAAACATTTTGTACCATTCAGGCCTAAACTTTCTTCCATCCTTTTTAGGGAAAACGAAATCTTGTGGTTGAAATGATCCTTCCTTAACATGCAATATGGCCATATCTGGACCATGGGCAGGATCACGCTCGTTGATCAGTCCAATTGACAATAATTGGTCAATTGCAGTAGAGGGGCAGCTAGAACTTGGTAAATTTTCCTCACTCGAAGTACTGCACTTCGTAAGTGTAGATGACTGAGTGGATGAGGAGCCTAACACTTCTTCTGTAGGCTGAGGTGGCTCTGACTTATGTTCCAAAGAATCTTTTTCTGTTGGTTCATCTTCTAGACGCTGTTTCTTCTTGCTTGGTGGGCCTGAGCAAAAGTAAGACAACAACGAACTTTGTCCCTTTTTGTTCTTCTGAGCCTGAAAAGAAAGGGATTAAACTTGTTTTCAAACACCAACAATTCAAAAATTTACAAGATTTCTGTCTCATGGTAAATAAAAAGTTGTATAGGGCCTACAAGTTAAATTTGTTACAAGTTGCAAGTTTTTATTTACCATAGTATCAACTTCAAGAAAAGGGTTTAGTGTAATTTGAGGGGGAAATTAGACTCAGTTTATAAACAACAGTACAAGGTTGGCTTAAAATGACACACAACACGAGGAACGGTGAAAATATTCTGTATGTTTCGAGGCAATTTTTCCCTCGTTAAACAAGATCAAAAAATAATAACTGTAATATGATAAGGCAAATAATGTGAACATGGAGGAACGGAAATAACGTGGAAAACTGCAAAAATAACCAGGCACATAGTATTTTTCTTTCAGTAGCAACGTCTTAGAAAAAAATAAAATTTGCTTGGATTTAAAAAAAAACATTTAAATAAATCTAACCATATCAAAGTTACTTAAACACGCAAAAATATTTTGTTTATTTTTTGTTACAGCACGTTGGACAACACTAGACTTGTTCTATGCTATGCGTTTGAGGTTATGTTTCTCTGACAGCTGACTCCGTGGCGAGTTTAAATTTCGCGTGGTCCCAGTTTCCCGCGCTCGGCACTTTCGTGGCGCTTTATTTTCGCGGTTAGTGCATTTCTCTGTTCGCATATTGGGAACATAATGAGGCCAAATTTCGCAGTCAACGTGTTAAACCGCAGTGTAAGTGAATGGCCGTCTTTTATTTTACTCAAGACCGTTCTCAGACGCGTGATTTTGCTTCCTCTAGAGTCTAGACCTCATCAATATTGCGGACACTGGCTTCACTATACTATTCTGTGCGCTGTGGGAGAAACTGGCTTATAACTTAACCTATAAAATAGGTAGACACTTGAACTGAAATTAATTTAACATACGGTACCATGTCTCAGTACATGAAATCCAATCCTATGATGCAGATAGATCACTGAAAGAAACTTAGAAATTTCAAGAAAATGAAGGCAACACGTTACTGGTAGAATAGTACGAGTAGATCTCTTTCGAAAAGGCAAACGACAGACAACAGCTGATGTCTGCTTTGCATTACATATTACAGGGTTGCCACCTAGTGACATTTATATCGCTTAGTCCCATTATTCACGCAAATGGTTTTATTACTTTTTACGCCATCATTTTGAAAATGAAAGCTATTATTGTTTGGGTAATTAAATTGTTTCTGAGAGATACAGTTAAAAACAAAATCAAGATTGTACCAAGTTCATAAACTAATTTTTTACTTGTTTGTAGGCAAAAAGTGGGGTTTGGGAATTCTGGGGTGGCAACTGCCACCCCTTGCCACCCCGTAATTACGTCTTTGATTGGGACGAGACATAGGGTAACTGTGCCTAAGGTCAGCCAGCCCTCAGTAGTCAGCCATGTCGTGATATATTTCCCTGTAATACATTTCAAGGAGCATATAATAAGAGAGACGACACTCAATGCTAATTTTCTGGACGCTTATATTGGCTAGAATTTCGTAGAATTTCAGGTCCACGTGGCAATGTTTGGGCTACAATGGCTACCAATCTCGCATATAAAGTAACTACGATTGACTGTGATCATTACGAATGCACATTACTACGTTCGGAACAGATTTTCAGTGTCTGACATTGAATCAAAAGCATTCGTTATTGCACCTCAGGAGGCGATATCGTTCCAAAAATGAAATACTAATGAGTTTTGGTGTGACATGTTGGTATGATTTCCAAATCTACGAAAACTTTTTTTCCATTTATTTGACTATTTGGAAGCCTACCGGTGCTTTTAATACAATATAAATGTTCTTAATAATGACTTAAAGCTGTTAAAAATGATATAATCAAGAGTAATTAAGGTTTGCTTCATTGTGCCATCATAACCTCAAAACATTCGTAACCTCTCCTCGCCCCCAACCATGCTGCTCAAGGGCGTTTTCGGCCAGTTACTTTATTCACCACTAATGTAGCTACAATGAAATGCTATGTTCATATATTTCATTCTCCCATAAATTCTACCCCCACCCTCCTCTACCGCATGAGATCAATATAACCTCCATATTCTATACAGTAATGTGGATTCAGGATGAGGAGTAGGTTTCGAGAAATGATAATTACTTTGTGAAAGACAGATTTCATTTATTTTCAGCATGTTTACATGTTGTCTTTAACATTTGATTCTGCAGCTGAAAACAACCTTCAGAGATGTGAATACCAATGGTTAAGCTCGTTGAGAACACAGGAACACATGAGATCTTGAACGTGGTCAGTAGGCTACTTGGATGGTAGATGGCACACTGTTTTAAGCCACCCGACCTCAAACTCCAGCCTCGGAAACCTTCTTTGGAAAACTGCACCAGCCCCGGGTGGAAGATAAACTGCAAATGTCCAAAGCACAAGTCGAAGCAAAAATTAAATTTCAATGTAGGCCTACACAGATAAATGCAATGCATTTTGTAGTATTATTGTAAATCAACACCACATATATGCAAATGGTCGGTAATCCTCCTTTCAATATAGCAGAGGCAGAGTGGGGGAATGTTTGTTTGCAGTAGGATTGTGAACAGGAGCAGCACACGTGAGTTGCTCTTCTGACCAGTCCTAGTGTAGGCTGGGCGCCTGATACTAGTTTCATTTATTACCCCTTATCTTCATGAAGCTAGAGAAGGTCTCAGATGACGAATGTGATAAAGCTGAAACAGATTTGTGAACAGAAAAGTTTGTCCTGGGTTCTCTTATAGTTCAGAAGTTTGCAACACTGTAGCACTACCGCTTTTAACACAAGTTGTTTTGTTGTTGCTTTTATCATTTGAGGGGCTTGGACATGGTGGTCATTGAGACCCGTGTACTTAGGTGTGTGTATTTTTTTACGATAACCTGTTGTAATATGGTGACTGTAGGCTATTAGTGTCTTTGTACTTTAGGTGAGGATTGGGAGGGAGGCAGCCGTGGCCATAAATAAGGAACCATCTCGGCATTTGCCTGCAGTAGACGTGGTAAACCACTTCCAAGATGGCCTAGGTGGCAATCGAATCCACTGTTTTGAATGTGTTTCTGTAATTTGTGAATGTATTTCTGTAATTAAATTTGTTTTTTGTAAGTTGGCACCCTTGGAGCGTTGATGAGCAAGATGGAACAGGTTTTGAGTAACTGAATGTAATGGCTGGATAGTGATGCTCCTTGTTGTGTACAATAAAAGTGATTGTTCTTGAATTGTAGACATGAGTTGAAGAATTGATTTGTAACATTTTGGCGACCATTGACAGGACTGGATTGAAAAAGTTGGTTTGGTAAACAATTTCCCTGTTTTGTTTTGTTTTGGATTTGTTGCCTTGCAATGGCCACGATTGAAAAGTTGAAAAAGAAGAGAAGTGCCTATCGGGCAAGTGCGACGAAAGCTATTGGAGCGGTCGGAGTTGAAGCCGATTTCCAAAAATTACGTGTGAAAATAAATACCCTCCGAACAATTGCGGATACCTTAAAAGAATTGGACGAAAGCATCTTGAACGAGTTGTTGAATGTTGACGGAAACGAGGATGCCTGTATCGAAGAAACAATGCACTGTGTTACCGTTCAAGAAGATCTTCTGCAAGCACTTCTTGAAGCCGAGGATAAAGTGGAAGGATTAAAACCTAGTGTTGCCAGTTGTGTTGATGCAGGAGATAATTTCAGCGTACAGAGCAACGTGGCTTCGGCGTCGTCAACCATGTCGTCAGAGAGGTTAAGGCTACCGAAAATCACGCTTGAGGTATTCGACTTGGGTCCAGGTAACTGGATAAATTTTTGGACACAATTTCAAAGGATTCATGAGGATTCTAACATTACGAATGTTGATAAGTTTAGTTACTTGAAAATGTCACTGAAGGGACAGGCTAGGAAGTTAGTTGACAGTTATCCACACACAAGTGAGAATTATGTTAAAGTCTTGGAACATTTAAAGAATCGTTTTGGTAAAGATGAGATGGTTATAAATTGTATGTATAAAGATTTGTTGCAATTGGTTCGCTCGGATTTATCTGTGACTGACCTGTATGATAATATAAGTACTAAGTTGAGATCCCTAGAAACATTAGGCATGAATTCTGATAGGGCAGCAATCTTAGTTCCACTCATTGAAGAATGTCTCCCCATTGACGTTTTGAAAATATGGGAAAGAAGAGCAGCAGAAGAGGACGATGATAGTGGTAATAAAATTGATAAACTTTTGTGTTTTCTGGGCAAAGAAGCCGAGAGTGAACAAAGACTGCGTAATCATGCTAAGGTGAATGAGGTTGATAAATTCACTGCGCCCAGAACAGAGCCAACAGCAGCAGCTCTCGTTTCTTTCACTCCTACTGTCAGGCAGAATCGGGTAAGTTATCAGCAAACAGGACGGTCACACAAAGTAACCCTAACCTGTTTGTTTTGTAATGAGAACCATCCCTCTTACAAGTGTTCTAAAGAAATGTCGGTTAAGGACCGTCGTAAAACTGTAAAAGAAAAACGAGCTTGTTTTGCATGCTTGCAGGGAGGTCACTCGAGACAGCAGTTTAGGAAAAGAATAGATTGTGGTAAATGTAAAGGGAGGCACTATGATATCATGTGTGTTGGTGAACCCAGCAGAACAGCATCGTTATTTGCAGGGCCTAGTGGAACTGTCATTTTAAAAACATTAGTAGCACAATTGCGTGGTGTCACTGTTCGAATATTACTTGATACTGCTTCACACCGCAGTTATATTTCGGAAGCTATCTGTGAAAAATTGGGTTTGATCGAATGTGGTCGTGAAAATATTTGTCATATGCTGTTTGGTGGGAGTGTGTCATCTGAAATATCACATCCAATTCATGAAATTGAACTAACTAGCTTACAGGGTGATAACAGTTTTGTTCTTAAGCCACTTAGGGAGAAGAAGATTTGTGGTTTGATACCACCTGTGAATGATCCGCATTTGTTACGGAAGGTGGCTGCACATGGTATTACATTGACAGATGATGGAGTTAACCGACCTATTGATGTGTTGTTGGGAGCTGATGTTATGGGCGAACTTGTTACAGGTGTGAAATGTATTGACTCTAAGCTGTTAGCATTTGAGACGAAGCTTGGATGGTGTCTCCTGGGTACCGCAGAGAGGCAAGAGGTAAGCAGTATGACAAATTTTGTGACCTCTTTGCTCAATTTACACCATCCTTTATGGGACTTAGAAGTTATTGGAATTGAGAAACAGACAGAAACAAAAAGGTCGGACATAGATGATAGATGTTTGCGAAATTTTGAAGACACAATTCGTTTCGAAGGTGAAAACTGTCGGTATGTAGTAACATTGCCCTGGATTGATGAGCACCCCCCTCTTCCCACTAATCGTGAAATAGCTGAAAGTCGTCTGAAATCAACAGTAAGCCGTTTAGATAACAATGGACTCTATGATGCGTATGATACTGTTTTTAAACAATGGGAAACAGATGGGATTATTGAAATAACATCTGATGAAAACATAGGGCACTTTCTACCTCACAGACCAGTTATAAATTATGGGAAAACAACTAAAATCCGCCCAGTCTTTGATGCATCGGCGAAAAGTATTGGAAACGTCTCTCTAAATGATTGTTTAGCAACGGGACCCAACTTGATTGCTAGTATCGTACCTATCCTATTACGTTTCAGGTTACAGGAGGTCGGTGTTGTGGGAGACATAAAACAGGCTTTCTTAATGATTGGACTGAACCCTGAGGATCGAGAAATGTTAAAATTCTTGTGGTGGCGTGATGGGCATATTATAACGCTGCGTCACTGTCGTGTAGTTTTTGGAGTTGTGTGTAGCCCATTTTTGCTGAATGCCACCATCACTCATCATTTGAATACTCTAAGTGGTGACTTAGTTGAAAGACTGAAAAATTCCTTTTACATGGATGATTGCCTTTGTTCATTTCAGTCCCTGAGTGATGCCAAGGAATTTGTGTCCGAAGCTACAAATGTGATGTCTCAAGCCAGTTTCCAACTCCGTGGGTGGGTTTTGTCAGGAGATGATGTGACACAAAATGTCTTAGGTGTCAAATGGCATGCTTTAGATGATCTGTTGGGATGCAACTTTAGCTTCGATCCAAAAGAGAAAATCAATGAATTAACTAAGAAGAAATTGCTGTCGATTATAAGCAGGGTGTTTGATCCATTGGGTTTGTTATCGGCACCTTTACTCCATCTGAAAATTGCATTGCAAATGGCATTTAAGCTCAAACTACACTGGGACACACCCCTTCCAAAAGAAATTCAAATGAAGTGCTCGCAGTGGCTTACTGAAGTTGATTTGATTGACAGCATTGTGGTGCCTAGATGTTTAAGAGGTGTCTCTGACACAGCTTGTTTACATGTATTCAGTGATGCCAGTCTCCTTGGACTGGGCACTTGTGCCTTTATGAGGTATGAAAACAAAGATGGCTTTAATGTTCGATTTGTTTTAGCTAAGTCCAGAGTTGCACCAATGGAAGACATGTCAATCCCTCGTAAAGAGCTTGTAGCGGCAACACTTGCAGCAAGGCTTGGTTCTGTTATTAGTAAATCGACTAATATTTCCAACATTGTGTACTGGTCTGATTCTATGATTGTTCTTTACTGGATCAAGAAAGGTGAATGGAAGACCTTTGTTGGAAACCGGGTAAAGGAAATCCACCAGTTGACGTCACCCGAGCAGTGGCGATTTGTTCCTGGCGATTGTAATCCTGCTGATATACTCAGCCGAGGATGCTTGTTGTCCGAATTTGTTGCATCAAAATGGTGGGAGGGTCCTCAGTGGCTCCTAGAGAATGAGAACAAGTGGTTAACTGTGAAAATAGCCCCTACAGAAGAGGAATCGAAGAAAACGGCTGTTAGTTTGTACAACACAAACGATGTAAGAGAAAACTTGTTCACACACTTTGCTGCTTTCTCGAAAAATGTGCGTGTTGTTGGTTGGATCTACCGATTTCTTGAGAAAGCTAGTGGGAAAAGTTCAAACTGCGGAGAGGAGTTGACTGGCAAAGAAGTACGACATGCTGAATTAAAATTAGTACGGTGGATTCAGAGTAGTCACCCTCTAGATGTAAATAATTTCAACATTAAAACTGATGATGATGGCTTGATTCGAGTTCGTACTAAAATATTATCTGATGAGTTCAAGGAACCCATTTTACTACCTCAGTGTGAACTAGTGGAGTCCATGGGGGTAGAATGTCATGAGAAAATGCACCATGCTGGAGCAAGTACTGTGTCAGGAGCCCTGAGAGAAGAATACTGGATAGTCAGAGGTAGACGATTAGCCCGACGTGTTGTTAGTAAATGTGTTCGTTGTCTTAGGCACAAAGCCCAACCAGTGAGAACGCCACCTGCCGGGTTACCTAATAACCGTGTAAATCTTGGAAAGGTGTTCCAAGTATGCGGAGTCGATTTGGCTGGACCTCTTTTCATAAAAGATGGTACTAGGGTTTGGATTGCCTTGTTCACCTGTGCTGTATACCGTGCAGTCCATCTTGAAGTGGTAGAGTCGCTCTCTACAGAATCGTTTTTACATGCTCTTCGAAGAATGATTGCCAGACGAGGCAGAATCACAACTATGTATAGTGATAATGGTACTAACTTTGTAGGAGTTTGGAATCTCATTAAGCAGACTACAGTTGAACATGAATTGAAAATTCAGTGGCTGTTTAATGTTCTCACAGGTGCTTGGTGGGGTGGATTTTTTGAGCGGCTTATTGGGGTGATGAAAAGACTGTTGAAAATATCCCTTGGTCGTGCGTTATTAAATCTTTGTGAACTAATGACCTTGATTACCGAGATTGAGGCTGTTATGAATGCGCGTCCCATTACCTACATGTCTGACCAATAACGCCTGCTATGTTTTTGCAGGAGCAATTTGAGACAAAGGTGCCTGATCTTGACGAAGTGGATGAAAAGGGTCTTTCTGCTAGGGTGAAATATGTAGCTGAGGTTAGGATAAACCTAAAAGAACGTTTTCGTCAGGAATACCTAGGGTCTCTGATGTTAAACACTGCTAAGTCTTCTAAGAATGTCAGGGTGGGAGATGTTGTATGGGTTGTGTCTGACCAAAAGAAAAGAATTGATTGGGAATTGGCTCGAGTGCTTGAGATCTTCCCTGGTAAAGATGGAGTAACTAGAGTGGCAAAGGTAAAAACAGTTAAGAGTGAGTTGTTGCGACCAGTCCAACGTTTGTGCTTGATGGAGATTGGATCTCCTTATGAAAATAGTGATGGTTCTTTGTGTGGTCCCAATGCTGTTGACTTGGTGCCTGATTGTGACTCTAGTAACCCCCCTCAAGTAGTTGAGAGTGAAGCTGTTGCTCTGACAAGAAGGGGCAGGGTTGTTAAAAGGCCAACCAAACTGAATTTGTAAATATTTGTTAATTCCATGTTTATTCCTAGGTTTTGTATTATTTTGTGCTTTTAGTTGAAACCTACCGTTTCAAGGTGGGAGAATGTTGTGAATGTGTTTCTGTAATTTGTGAATGTATTTCTGTAATTAAATTTGTTTTTGTAAGTTGGCACCCTTGGAGCGTTGATGAGCAAGATGGAACAGGTTTTGAGTAACTGAATGTAATGGCTGGATAGTGATGCTCCTTGTTGTGTACAATAAAAGTGATTGTTCTTGAATTGTAGACATGAGTTGAAGAATTGATTTGTAACATCCACCTCGCCTAAGGATTGCCACATGAGGCTTAGCATCAGACCAGAATTACTTTTATGGGCAGGGCCAGGAAACGAACCCAGACCTCAGGGGAAAGAACCGAGAATGCTAGCCACTACACGAGGTGGTCAAACAAGAATTGTGTCCAGGAATGCATCTAGGCCTAATGGGTAAGACTAGGGAGTTGTGTGTCTACAAGGTATAGGGGAGACGAATGGTAGCCTTTTTCTTCCTGGGACTACAAATTGTCATTCACTCATTGAGAATAGTTTCCAGCTAGACTGTAAAGAACCCATTACAGATTTGGGTGCTATTCAGCACCCAGAACAAATAATAGGTACTGAACTCCATTGTCATGCACAGGAATACAATGCTAACTTTCTTAGATATATTGGGTGGTCAAGCTAAAAGAACTTTAACCCTCAGTGTAAGAAAAATGTCCCTACGATGCCAGAACAACCCTTGTTCTCTCAGCTATAAAATGCATGTTAGCAGGCTCCACCATCAAATAGGGAGGTACAATTTGACATGCTGCATATATAAAATGATGATTACTAACACAGTAAGACTGAAACCTACAATGAAGCAGCACCCAAAAATAGCTAAGGGCTAACGTACACTACTGAATGAAGCCCTACTGTACAGGCCGGACGTTTGTTTTAGACGAGTGAAAAATCTTAATGGAAGCCTGGATGCGAGTTACTACAGTACCTGTGTTGTTAACAGCTGCCCCAAGCGGTCCGATGATTGACAAAGATGTCTGACACTACTGCTGAAGTACAGTCATTGGCAAATATATTGACGTTTTGTTCGTAACTACGTAACCTGTACTTCCCCGTCACACAATACTTCGACGTGGACTGTACCGTCTCCAAGGCGATGTCGCCACGTGTTCAAGTCAGGAATTCCATTACATCAGATCGGTGGTGACAAGTGTGAAGCGATAGGGTGAGAGAGTGACTGTGTGCAGGCTCACCCGCTGGCTTCAAGATCAAGGACAATCGTCTAAAACAAACGTCCGGCCTGTACTTCTAGGCTTTTACATACAATAATGTAGTAGGCCTACACCTTGCAGGCTTTAGGCTAAGCATAATATAGGACCAAAAGGAAGATAACAAAGGGTGTGTTTCTATCTCCCAAAATTTTAATAATGGCACCCCGTGGCGTTAACGAACAGCTGATTCTTCACCTCAAGTTAAAACCAGGGGGACGACAGTTCATAGGGAGCGCGTGGGTCGGGGTAAGGCCCTGTACTGGTTGTTCTGCCAACCAATGAAGAATTAATTTTAGCACTAAGGTTCCGTAGTTGGCACTCATGAACGTTCACATCAAACCGACTGGCGGAAGCGGGAATAGTCTGTTTTGATTGATATTCCTCGTGGTGTTGTTGTTTGGTTTGATTTGTTCAGTATTTTGATTGTTTATTTTAATTGAATTGAGAGTCAATCATGCCACTGCAAGGGAGGAAAAATTGCCAAGCACCGGGATGTAAGAATTATAATGATAGTAAGAAAAATACGGCAATTTTCATCTTCCTGGTGTTGACCATGTGAAAAACTAGTGGGCAATATGGACTACTCTCGAATAAAAATATATAGAGAATAAATGTGTGCATTTCATCTCTTGTTTGTTTTCTTACCCATTCTCCTTTGCATTGCAATAACATTTGTGGTTTAGGGCTACGGGGAGGGGTGGGTGGTTGCGGGCATGCTAGGCAAAAAGTGAGGTTATGGCAATGTAGTGTGTGCATTTGGACGATTGTCTTTATATTCATCGAATATCCCAACTATTCTGTAGAGTATGAGAGCATTTTTTAATTAGCCTAGAGGTGAATTAAGCTCTAGAACGGCATAACTGTGTATTTCGTGACAAATCCATTGCCAACATTGATATATATCAAAATGTATTCTTTTCCTATCTGGACGTATATTTCAGCACCTAGCGAAAGGCGCAGTTATGTTTGAGTTATTTTCATCAATAATAAATAACTCGTCGCAGAACATACTGTTCATTTACGTGTAATAAAGGCTACATTCATATGGCTTTTTACTTTTTATGTTGCCAGACTTGGCAGTACAATCCATAGCCTCAGGCGGTGTTCTCTCTCGGAAATTCTATAACCAAAAGTGACGAATCTCTTATACTTACATGATCCTTGGTTAAAACGCAATGAGAGTGAAACGCGAATTATGATCCGCATCATCCTGGCTTGTTATTGGCTGGCAATTATCACCAGCCATTGGCTGTCCGCTGGCTTGTTTACAATTATCACCAACATGGCGGCGAGAGGAATAGATTTCTACATCAATTAAATTTCTAGAAATTTATTCCTGTTTATGACAGTATGAAGTGCTGTAACTCTTTACCAGCCCTTCTTGGGCGACTGATTTAAAACTTCCCAAAATCATCCTCCTATTTTTGATCGGAAGTACTTCATCATATACCACACAATTGAAATGGCAGGGTCGTGGAGTGTTGGACACACATTTGGTCAACCTAACTGGTATCATTTGGGCGTTCAACTATTAGGTGTAATTCCCTATAAAGAAAACTAATTATAACCTTCAAAATATGTGTATTAATATCAACTTTAAACATATGGCGGGGACTCTCGTCGAACAGACTATGGTTTACTATCTTCTCTCCTCGGCAATGACGAAAACATGTGACCCAAAATGAATGTTGGAATATAAAGATGTTTGTTACTCACTCATCGACGATCTAGCAGATAATCTACGAGACATGCTCGATAGATCAGTTCTCCCCAGCATTTCTAAGATTTTCCACACGTGGTTTGAGGTTAGAGATGTTTACTGGTTTACATAGCCACATCTCTGCGAGAGAAATGAATGTGCTTCCGTACCCAACTTGAATTGTGCTAACAGAGATAACATCGTTGTGATATGTAGCCGTTTCGAGTACATTCACAAGCCATGCTTTCAACAAAACTGTTTCTCCAAATAGGCCTACGCCAAATTACGAGAACGCGACCTTTCCAATCAGACGCTACAATAGAAGTGAAGCCCCGCTATACACGAAAATCCCACCTCTCATCTTGTAAACACATGTTTTCGTCTTTCTCCGCCAGGGTCATGATACCCTCCAACCCATACAAAATACACCAATAATCTCGAACCCATGTATATTTCTTACAACTCGTGGCGCGAAACTCTTCTCTGACGTCAGAACCTTACACAATTTACACAAAGCTTTCTTCAAGACAAGGGAAGTTATTCTCGGCCCAATCTAAATTTGGCCTAGAGTTTCCTGCTGTTGCAACATCTTGTAGCTTACCTACACAATCCGCTGTCTTGTATACTGACATCTCCCATACAAATTAAATGAAATATTCCTGACTGAGTCCCCGAGATACACAAGATATATATACACTAAATAAAATGAAATTCTACAACCTAAATGATGATGATGAACAAGAAAAGAAATGGTATGAACAAATTACCCTAACCTGACTTCTCTTGCAGTCAACCAAATAAGGGTTTGGGAACATTGTGACCGGAACAGTCACAATACGCCCCCATGTGATTCACACGGGTGAAACAAGTGTGGATCACAAACACTCAAACAAGCAACGCACTGAAAACACAAAGAATTACACTATTACATAAATAAACCCTGGAAGACATATATACATACACACTTGTCAAATTTTCACACATTCTCACTCTCTCGAATGTCTTATTGTGTCCATTTCCTAGCCTCACTGATTTCTCTCAAGTGTCTTAGGTCTACCACTTCATTTTCTTCGTCTCATCATGAGACCCTATCGCTTCACAAGCCATGGTATTTGCCTGCACAGGCCTTATCATACCATCTATCCATCTAACACTCGATGCCACTTTGCTGGTTAGCATTCTTCGTCACATCTCTTGAGTTTTGTCATGCCATCACGTTATGTTGACTGATTCTCTAAGAGTCCATGCCATATTATTTTACAGAGTGATATCTACGGAGATTCCTAATATTATGTGTACTGACAGACTTACCATCCTGGTCCGTTAAACTATAGGCACACTCACCAATACGTTTAACCACCTTAAAAGGCCCCTGAAATAGATGAAAAAACTTCCCTATCTCCTTATCTACAGCTGAAGACGGATATGGAACCCTCAGAAGCACCTGATCGCCTACTTCAAAAGAATCAAACTTTACCCGCTTCTGCTGGCGCCTACGCTTATTCCCTGCCTTGATTAAGTTGTCCCTAGCCAGCTGGATACAAACATCCTTCCCAATCTCCTCTCCCGTGACCAAACCTAGCATTCTAGCAAGCTCATTGGTAGGCTTCCTACCATACTGAATTTCATAGGGAGTGCATTTTACACTCTCATGGAACGTACTATTGAACCATCGTTCAATATCTCCTAACTTGGAGAACCACGCATTGTGGCGATTGTTCACATAGGTGCGAAATACTCTCCCTAATTCTCTCATAACTCGTTCGGGCAAATTCCCTTGAGGATATCGAATAGATGAGAATATGTGCTTGATACCCAATTCACTCAACTTGGTTTTCCAGATCTTTGAGGTGAATTGACTACCGTGGTCTGATAGTATCCTGAGAGGCACCCCAAACTCAGGTACATACTTATCAGTGATCTGTAGGACACAACCCTTCCCGGTCGCTTTTCTCAGGGGATACAGTTTGACGAGTTTACTGAATGCGTCAACAACCACGAAGATATACTGATATCCAAACTGAGCTTTAACCAATGGACCATACAGATCGACACAGAGTAAAGCCCTTGGTTTTTCTGTGATCACCATTTGCCGAGGTCCCTCAAGAAACCTCGTTGGGCATTTACACCGTTGACACGAGTCACAACTTGCCAGAACTTTCCTAATCTGCCTTCCCATGTTCTTCCAAATGAAATGCTGCTGAACAGCAAAAAGAACCTTGCTTGATCCAAAATGCCCTAAAGCCTTGTGATGATACCAAATCATCGTTACCTGCAATGAGCTTGGCACACACACTCTCCAGGCACCTTCATGGCACAGCCTAGCCAAGAAACCACACTCCAACTTGTACCAATACTTTCCAACCTTAATTCTACTATCCACATCCATACCTCTCAACTGAGTCAAGATATCACCTAAGACCTCATCCTTCTCCTGCTCTACAAGCAGATTCCTTAAGCAGCGTATCTCATAATCACACTCGCTTACCTTGGTTACGCAGATAACAACACCTTCCTGTACCTCCAGTACCTGATGACCCTCATCACCCCCAATGTTTCTACTCATGAAGTCAGCCACAATGTTCTCAGTACCCTTAATATGCCTTACCTCAAAGTTATATTCACTTATAGCCAATATCCACCTTGACATCCTGTTCGAAGTGAGCTTGCAGGATCCAATAAAAAGTAATGCATGATGGTCAGTCAGTATCTGCAACTTACTGCCCAACACATAACTCCTAAACTTCCCTAGAGAGTATACGATTGCTAACATCTCTATTTCAGTAATTGTATATCTCTTCTCCGCCATGCTTAGCCCTCTGCTTGCTAATGAGACAATCCCTAGATTGCCCTCACTATCCTCCTGACACAAAATGCCTGAGATGCCTTGCATGCTCGCATCAGTCATCAAAATGTAGGGACAATCCAGACGAGGATACCTAAGCATGACAGTCTCTACAAAGCCTCTCTTCAACTCCTTAAAAGCCTCATCGTGCACCTGGGTCCATACCCACTTAGTACCCTGCTTCAGCAATTCCCTAAACGGTTCTACAAGACAGGAATATTTAACTACGAATCTACGAAAATAATTGAAAACCCCTAATATTGACCTCAATTGTTTGGCGTTACGTGGTGTAGCAGTGTTGTGAATCTTGTCTAATCGTGACTGTTCGGGAGACACCCCTTGTGTTGTGATAGTATGCCCTAAAAATGTGATTGATGTTGTGCAAAACAGAGACTTCTTAAGTTTAATTGTAAATCCCCCGTCCCTTAATTTCCCCAAAACAATGTCTAAGTGATCCAGGTGTTCCTTTAATGTGTAAGATGCAACAATTAAATCATCTATGTACATTGTCACAAACTCGTGTGTGTCCCTCCCTAACACTAGATTTAAGGCCCTAATCAACGCTGAACTGCTGGTCTTTGTTCCGAAAGGAACGACCCTGAATTGGTACAAACCACTCTTAAAGCTAAACGCAGTCAACTTCCTGTCCTGTTCTCTCAACGGTACCTGCCAAAATGATGCACTCAGATCCATAGTGGAAAACCATTGCTTACCATTGAATTTCTGAACCAGTTCCTCAACACATTCTGGCCTCTGTTGGTCCCCAGATATCCTACAATTGAGCTGCCTGGCATCAATACACAACCTGACCGAGCCATCACTCTTCCCAACCACAACTAAGGGATTCAGATATGCACTAGTTGAAGGCTCAATAATACCCTGATTCAGCATAATGCCTATTTCTTTCTCCACAGCATCAGCAAATTTGTGAGGTATCGGGTACTTGGGTCCTGAAAATGGAGAATGATCTACAATTTCGAACTGATGCGTATAGACATGTGTTAGCCCTGGCTTGTCACTGAAAACTTCTTGGTTTAGCTCTAAAACCTCTAACAACTTATCCCTCTCCTCAACACTTAAACCACTCTTATCCACAGCCTGCTGGAGTTGATCACACTTATCACCCTCCACAGCAATGTGACATAAATCCACAACTTCCTCCTCATCGTCAGCCTTACCTTCTGCCATATCCCCTACAGTGACCTCAGTAACACATGCCTTTACTGTCTTATCTACACTCTTGCATTTCATTCTCATCTCCTGGCTTATATTCCCCCTCACAAAGTTGATGACACCCCGGTCAAAATCAATAACAGCACTATGCTCGTTAAGCCAGTCTATCCCCAAAATCATTTCATAAATTAGGTTAGGAATTACCAAGCAAGTCTTGTGGTCAACTTCATTACCAAACCTCATGGGCAACAATACCTGCTTTCCCACTCTTTGGGATTTATTACCAACAGCAGTTACCACATATGTCGACTTAACTGGAATTTCTTCCAACTTACCACCGTCCTTGATTAAAGTATCATAAAATCCCTTACTGATGACACTTCTCTCACTCCCCGAATCCACCAATGCCTGCACTCTCTTACCTAGTATGCTCAACTCAACAGTTGACATAAAAGCCTCCTTCTCCCCGATACATGAGAACTCCTGCTGGTCAGCTAGCAGATCCTCCCGACTCATAGGCATAAAATCCTCCTCACCCACAATAACACACTGCTTGACTTCATTTCTTACGGACTGCCTGACTGACCTCCCTGCACAGCCCGTTCGGAGTTTAAAGCTCCTTGACCACCTTGTTCTTGTCTCCTCTGGTTCACCTGTACTCTTTCGTTACCACCTTCCTGACGCCCCCCACCTCTCTGATAGTTACCTTCCTGTCGCTGTGAATTATCCTGACGCCCCCCACCTCTCTGATAGTTTTCCTGCCTCTGCTGATAATCTCTTTGCTCCTGATTAAATCTACCCCTATTAAACTCCTGATTATTCCCCCTATTGCCCCTAAATTCCTGTTTGACCTCTGGCCTCTCCATGTGCTGCTTGCCTAAAACGTCAAAGCTCGTAAGAAGCTCTTCCAACTCTTCTACCGTCCTTACCTTCTGCATACAAGCTGCCTCCTGAATTCTAGGTGGGAAGTGCTTCAACATGACCCTAACCACATCACTGTCAGAGGTCAGCCCATCCAAATTCTTCCAAATAAGTACATGTGCCAAAAAATATTCTGTCAGGGATACCCCTTCTCTCTCCTTATATTTCCCAAAAGTTAATTTTTCCCTTTCCCTGGACTGTACCCCCTCCCCCCAGAACTTAGCTTTGAATTTATCCCTGAATTCCCTTAAACTATTCATGTTAGGCCTGTATATTTGGAACCATGCTTTCACATCCCCTTGAAATGAGTTAGACAAGATCTCCAACACTGTTTCCCATTCGACAACCCCGTCTTCTAGATCCTTGCTGAATTTCTTCTCAATGGTTTTTAAAAACTCCATAGGGTTGAACTGCCTTGAGTTAAATTGTGGCAGACCAGGGTCCCTGAGTAGCAAACTAGATGGCATCACAACCCTTTGACTCATCGGTCGCTCTTTCAACTCTCTCCTGACCTTTATCAGCTCTTCCTGCAGCTTTTCGTTTTTCTCGGTCAATGCCACCTGCTTCCCTCTCAGACCCTCAATCTCTCCCAACTTATTTTCAACGGCACCTACTCTATCTAAATATTCCCTCTTATTCCCACTTACAGTGTTGCATATCTCATAACACTTTCCCGTTACATTCTGTACTTCTGCCCTTGAACTAGCTATCTCTGACTTAATTTTCGTTATTTCCACATCTTGCTGGTTCTGATGGCCTTCCATTCCTTCTAGCCTACTTGTGATCCCAGCCTGATTCCCCTGCATTTCTGCCCTGATTTCCTCTCCCTGTTTGCTAATTTTCCCACTTAATTCCAGGTTCATACTCTCCATTCTACTATTAAGGACAGACTTATGGTCCCGTATTTCTTTGCTGAGACTCTCTATCCTTGTGTTCGTGGCCCTGTTGCTCTCCTGAATTTCCTTACTTACAAATTCCTTCACTTCTACTATCTGTTTGGTCACTGACTCTACCTTCTCATTTACAGAGCCTACCTGCTCCTTAATTTCCTTACTCATAGATTCTCCTTGCTTCTTAATCTCTTTTATTTCACTCAGTAGCATTTGGATCAAACTATCGTTCATAACCCCCCCATTTACATTTAAGTTACTACCTTCAGCGATCAGCTGCGACTCAGTAGTAACAATGGTAACATATGTTCCCACTGTCTTTTCCACATCTTCCTCACTGCCACTTCCCCCAGTTTCCTGATTACCTGACATTTTACTGTTTGATTTACACACAACCCTTGACCTTAATTCTAAATTGTCTGATGTGGACATACCCCTTAAAACAAAACAAATTACTGTGAACCCTAATACTCCTAAGGTGTCTATCGGCTGTGTGCATATGTGCCCTAATGATACCTGCTAGGTTTCCCTACTCTTGCCCCACGTTGAGGTGCTATGTTGTAACTTTTTACCAGCCCTTCTTGGGCGACTGATTTAAAACTTCCCAAAATCATCCTCCTATTTTTGATCGGAAGTACTTCATCATATACCACACAATTGAAATGGCAGGGTCGTGGAGTGTTGGACACACATTTGGTCAACCTAACTGGTATCATTTGGGCGTTCAACTATTAGGTGTAATTCCCTATAAAGAAAACTAATTATAACCTTCAAAATATGTGTATTAATATCAACTTTAAACATATGGCGGGGACTCTCGTCGAACAGACTATGGTTTACTATCTTCTCTCCTCGGCAATGACGAAAACATGTGACCCAAAATGAATGTTGGAATATAAAGATGTTTGTTACTCACTCATCGACGATCTAGCAGATAATCTACGAGACATGCTCGATAGATCAGTTCTCCCCAGCATTTCTAAGATTTTCCACACGTGGTTTGAGGTTAGAGATGTTTACTGGTTTACATAGCCACATCTCTGCGAGAGAAATGAATGTGCTTCCGTACCCAACTTGAATTGTGCTAACAGAGATAACATCGTTGTGATATGTAGCCGTTTCGAGTACATTCACAAGCCATGCTTTCAACAAAACTGTTTCTCCAAATAGGCCTACGCCAAATTACGAGAACGCGACCTTTCCAATCAGACGCTACAATAGAAGTGAAGCCCCGCTATACACGAAAATCCCACCTCTCATCTTGTAAACACATGTTTTCGTCTTTCTCCGCCAGGGTCATGATACCCTCCAACCCATACAAAATACACCAATAATCTCGAACCCATGTATATTTCTTACAACTCGTGGCGCGAAACTCTTCTCTGACGTCAGAACCTTACACAATTTACACAAAGCTTTCTTCAAGACAAGGGAAGTTATTCTCGGCCCAATCTAACTTTGGCCTAGAGTTTCCTGCTGTTGCAACATCTTGTAGCTTACCTACACAATCCGCTGTCTTGTATACTGACATCTCCCATACAAATTAAATGAAATATTCCTGACTGAGTCCCCGAGATACACAAGATATATATACACTAAATAAAATGAAATTCTACAACCTAAATGATGATGATGAACAAGAAAAGAAATGGTATGAACAAATTACCCTAACCTGACTTCTCTTGCAGTCAACCAAATAAGGGTTTGGGAACATTGTGACCGGAACAGTCACAGTGCAAATCACTTATTGATGATGAATTGTACGTACGTTTATATTTAAATTGCAGCGTGACACTGTTCATCGAAATTTGTGAAAATAAAAGTACGAATCAACACTCTGGCTGATCAACTGAAAGTTTCTACTACTTTGGATGTAAATCAATTGGCTGTCGTTTCCACCAGTTTTATTCATCATTTCGAAGTACATTCAGTACAATAACATTTTGTGCACTATAAAACTACATTATTGACCATTGCGTATTGATGTTGCTGTCTGAATATATGACATGTAATTTGTAGGTTATGCCTAAGGCATATAATTTAAGGTCCTTGCTGTATTTATGTACAAATATTATGGTTTAACTAATGAAGCAAGGATTAAAAGTGCAATTTGCATCGCCACCCTTTTTTTTTTTAAATATTGACAGGCCTATGTAGTTTCTCAGTCTGGTAACTTCTTGGATTTGCTTGAGATAGATTTATAGTAATATACTACCTTATTAACCTGCAGGCTGAGTTTTATTTAAAACATGCCCAGGTGCATACAGTAGCATACGACCTACTGCAGGCTATGTCGATCCTAAATGTAGGCCTATTATAGTGCTCATGTCAAAGGTCGTCCTAAAGCTTGAACTATTGAGGCTTTATTTGCATCAAAGATAATTTCAGCTGAGTCTGGCAAGGCTTCGTAAACTTGGGTGCGACTTATTCCTCATGCTCCATAAATAAACATGACAGATTACAGCATAGCAATGATGACAGTAACTTATGATATGCTAAAATGTTTTTAAAATATGCATAGAAAGTGGCTTGATAAACCCTGTATCATCAATCCATTTAAACATTCCCACAGAGTTCTAATCAGAAGCTCATTTTATGTGCAACATGTATGTAGAATAAACCTCCCTCCCAATAACTTGTAGGCCTAACGTGAACATAATCCATGTTAAGAGCTGTTTCTTGGTTCACAAAAAAACCTACCATTTAAAATCTTGCACATAGGCTACTAATCATATTATGGTGCAATTACCTATGGTAATTTTAAAAATCATGGCTACCAGCTACTGATTTAAATATTCCAGACATCTTTCTTAACTCCACTTTTACTGACAGCATGTAAGTCCTTACTACTGTCTTTCAAGCCATTGACCAATTATGTTTTTCATGAGGAACTATTTTAGTCATTCTTCTCTATGTGAAATACAGTCGATGACAACTGCCTGGAAGACTCGGGTGTTTTTTCTTGTGTCGCTTCTCTGGTTGCCTACGACACTTCCTAATTATTAACAGAATGTTTCATTGAATTGTTGTATCCAATTGACCAACTGGTAATATATTATGGCTTGCTTTAATATTCCTATGATACTCTTTTAGATCCCATACATTAATGAAATATACAACACAGGCTGACATGTTGAACCAATTTCCCATTCCCTAACACTCCCAACTAATGGGACATAAGCTACCCAGTGGTTGGTCTCACATTGCTTCCATCTACATGTACCGTACTAGGTCTAGTAGTACCATAGGTATTGTGACTGTTTTTCCAACTCCGTCAAGGAAACTAATTCTGAACTAGGATCTGGAATGGGGTACACTGTCCCACTAGGAAAATAAAGGACAACTTGAACCATTCAAGTGATTTTTCTATTTTATTTTACCAACTAACCAGGTGCCTGGAAATGCTAGTGAAGGAGGCAGCTAAGTAGGCTAGCTTACTGGTATTCACCATTCAGAGAACATTCTCAGCGACTTGTCTATGCATAGGCCTATGACACAATTTTAAGAAATTGATACAGTAGTCACAGAACACTAATGGTGCCCAGTACTCGCAGCTTAGCATAGGACGGAGTGGATTCCAGCCACAGATTAACTCGTGATCTGTCAACGGGTTTTCAAACAGATTGAGCACACACCCAAGTACAGGGGTCTTGACCATGATGTTCCAAGCCTCTAAATGAAACACTCCTCTTTAAGACTTTCTGGTCTTGCATCCATGGTCGATCAACATTCTCCTGATCTCAGTGTTCTCAAGTTTCTGTTGGTTATGCACATGTTTTTATCCTGACAACTTCATATTTAAGGGGTTGGGGTACATGCCCTATTCTTAATTAGTTCAGCATAAGATCATTGAATCTCCTTACGAAAAATAGGGAACATCCATGTGTTATTTGCCCATAGGAAAGGGATAATTAAAGAAACTGAACATCTAGGGACATTGATGCAGATGACTCCGAGTAAGTAGGCTAAATCAAAATGAACATTTTTCAGTGTTGCCTTAATAAAGGTTGATAACTTTCTACCGTTCAACATGAATAGGCCTATATTGGATGGAAAATATTTTTATTATTTGCAGAGATTACAAGGATGACTTGTTGATGCATCATTATTTTGTTAAGCGAACATAAGTTCCAAGTCCATATTGTGTTGGAACTCATATTTCAGTGTTGGTCAACACGGTTGCACTTAATGGTAATTAGCATTATTCCCAAGACCAGAAAAAAACTGTACATGCAGGCCTAACATGTCAAATCAATCATACCTACAAGACAACAAAAATGCTCTATGAAAAACTATTAAAACCCCATAATGGTAGTCAAAAATAATCTCAATCCAACGCCACAATTTCGCGAAGGTGCAGAAAAAATCTTAATAAAGTACAGCTATTCGTAATAGTAGGCTACGGTTGTGATAAACCGCTAAATGAGTGATAGGCCCCCGAAATAGAACTATTTCCCTTAATGACTACAAGATAACGAGATTGCCAAAAAACCACAATGCCACCCACAAATCTATAGAAGACAACACTAAAAATGGCTTATCTAATCCACAAGTCACCCACCCTTCACCAACATTAATATTTGTAATGTAAGTAACTTAGGTTATGTTAAATTGAGGTTAATGGCGGAATTGATTGCGGCTGTGTGGCGGGAAGGACCCAATAAGTGCTCAGCCAATCAGGGACGTTTTGATTGGAGACCATGCTCGGAAAAATTTTAGATCATTTTGATTCACTTGCCTTCGTTAAGCCCCCACCCTAGGCCATGGCAGCGAACAAAATGGCGGCTTAACGAACACGACGGGGTGCCATTATTAAAATTTTGGGAGATAGAAACACAGCCAAAGTAGTCAATAAAGCCTACTATTATTTTGCTGGAGGGTATCTGTATTAATATCTTCTAGCAAGTACACAAACAATATTAACATATATTTCTAGAGCCAACAAACATTCTTTGTCGACTTCATTTCGACTTTTTCGCCCATGCCTAGGATTGTACCAATCCTTGCCTTGTTCCCTGGCACATAGGACACCAGAAGTCACAGCCATGCAGTGTGTATGTCAAAATAGGACCAGGGTCCAAACCTGGGTGCTTCGATCACAAGTCACTTTGTATCTTTAATACTGTACTTGTAGTATTTGATTGAGACAGCTGCATGCATGCAAGTATTAGCATAGATAGGAAAATTATGGACATGGATAGGCCCTTCCGCATATCAAACTACTTAAGTAGCCTACCGTTAACTAAACTAAAGCTGATCCTGCACATTTACAAAGACTTGACAGAAGTCTTCAGCAAGATGAAAACAATTGTTTGGTACATTTGGCAGGAATAAATTACATACTGTCCAATATGTACAAGACTATCGTACCTATATTCGGATTTTTACGCGAAAAACAAACAATCCATAAATTCTGATTAGTCAGTATAATTATACCGACAGAAACTATGACAAAGGTTTACATCTTTAGCAATTAAAACCTACCCTACATATCAATTATGTTATCCCACGTTTATAGCGAACGTAGCTGTCGCCATTTCTAATAACACCGCTAGCCACTTGTTATTCAAATTAGTATTGGATCCAACATAATACAGATTACGTCACTAAAAATGGAGTATACTGCAACCGTTTTCGGCATGCGGGCCCAAACAGTAAACAAAACGCACATGGCGGTCTTTGTTTTGGTTCTAATCGCCCATAACAGTGTCCCGCGCCTGCTTCACAACTTCATGTAAAACGTATTTTCGTAAAAGAGCCTTTACTTAGTTTGTATCATTTGCGATTACGTGTTACATGGATGTGTGTGCTGACTTTTTGGTGTTAAATGATGTAAGTTGGCAACACCAAATGTGGCGGCCATGTTGGTTTTCTAGTAACTTATTTAAGGTGTCCTGTAGAGCCGGGCAAAAAGCTCTTGAGTTCCGATCGGTCTCGTTGGACGAGAATAAAAAACGGAAATGCTGGTTCCGGAACTGGTATTACCGATAATGTGGGCTCGATAACGATAATTCTCGACATTATCGCTGGTTCTCGCTTGGGCAATATGGCGCTGCCTGAAGGCACTGAGGCTTGTTGTGTAAGGATTCAATGGAAATTGTTCATTCCGTTGACTGGAGTCTGCGAATTGGAAGAATCCACTCAACTTCAACGACATCATATTAACAGACTACCTAAGGTATATTGAGCATATCATCCTAATAACATATGGAAGGAGATTTTGATCGTCAGTCGATATTTTTTGTTCATTAAATTTCAGCAAAACAAAATGCTATTTGACGCGTAGGCTACATATTAAGATTTTTCGTGTAGTGCCACATTCAAGCACTATCGTATGTAACTTTCTCGTAATAAAACCTGAAAATTCATGCACTCGCTATATTACTGTGATGCAACTGTGTTCTGTCGTATCATTTTTGTAGTTATATACTGGTAAAGTGGTCGACATAAACAATAAAACGTAACGAAACAAAAATTGAAATCACTTCCCTTACCGAGGATCGAACCCCGGACCTTTCATTCACGAGTTCAGCGCGTAACCAATTCAGCCATTTAGATTCTTATACAACGAGGGAAAATGTTACAAACATGAAAACTTTTGCGTTGGATACCTGACACTCTTTACCTCAAATGCTCCTACTAGTTTGAATAATATTCTCTAGTCGTCGGGCATACGAAAAAATAAAGTTCACCTTCAAGAATAAGATTGATTTTATATTTCGTCATAATGGCTTTTTCATATGCTTAGGCTAAGCCATCGCCATTACAATCGCGTCCCTACGCACGTGCTCACACGTTGCATCATGGGTAGAGAGAGCAACGATATTACCTTGTGATCGAACGAGACTTTGGGGGTATCGGACGAAGTAACATTCCCGCGGTAATGAGTTGTTCTCAGTGCAACTCCCGTCACACTATTCTCACTCAAACTGTCATATCATTGGCATTTATGGACAAATCAGTGAGGTGTTTGCACTACATGATTAACATACCGCATGCCACAAACTGGTATTGTTTTCAAGCACAATATCAGAGTTTTTAATAGATGAAATTAGTTGAAACTTTTCAGCGTAATATTTTCCAAGTGTATTTTCACCATCGCAGCCAATTTTTGCACTATAGTTGCCTCTAATTACAACCAGTTACAAGGTGGAGAAGAAGGTTGAAAGTATTCTTTAAAGCAAATTCCTAGTCAGTAGGGCTAAAAATTCATGAGTCATACACGTGAGATTTTCTTGTAGCTCTTCTCTGCTACGCCAATTATTTGAGTTTTATTTTACTTTAGGGGCTACAACATCGTGATCATTTTTGTGTTCTTGTGTGTGTCAACTTTGTCTAATAACCTGTGTTATTATGGTGTCTGTATTAGTGTGTGTATATTTGTAACTTAGGGTAGGAGTGGTAAGGAGGTGGCAGATGCGAGCTCAATTCAATGTGATCTTCCTGGGGTGGATCACTTCATACTGCTTTAAATTTGTCAAATGTAAGAACGAGGAATGGTTTACATTCCGGAGTTATTACAGAAGGCTTTGACTTTACACTTGCAGCTGCTGGAGTGACACGTGCAGCGGCGTGAGTGAGCTTGTTAGGTAGATTTCATTAGAAAGCTATTGCAATGGGTCCCATGTTTCGACTTCCGGAAAATTTCGACATATCTTCGCGTTTCACATCCCCCAGACCCCAAAACCACCGTCAGTTCAAAAGTTTATATATAATTTATGTATATATATATATATATATATATATGTATATATATATATATATATATGTATATCAGTTTCTTGTGGACACGATAACTGCCGTAATTTTGCACCAATTACTTCGAATTTTTTACCGAAGATGTATACCTATAAAATCTCGGTCGAGTTCGTTACTGGGCTAAATCGGTCGAAGGGGGTGAAAATGGGGGGCTTTTTTCGAAAAAGTGAAATTTCGCTATAACTCTCTTAATACGTGCAATATCGAATCCATTCAAAGTTCATAATATGTGTCGGATAAGTGCCAAAAATTTATGTCAAATAAGATTTTTGATAGCACCAACCATTGACCAAAGGGGTGGAAAAAAGTGGGTTTTTCGGGAAACATTAATCATATCTCTCTTAATAGGCACAATATCAAAACCGTACAAAATGGACAATATTCCCCTAATAATTACCTAAAACTTTTGTCTGAAAGAATTTTTGATATGACCCACCATTACGCCAAGGGACGAGAAAAATGATTTCGGAATTATAAGAAAATGCCAAGAGCTATCAGTGGTTGCCATGGCAACACTACTAAATTGATGAGGCATGGACCATCAGACGTTGCCATGACAACGCACTTGCACGAGATCAGATTCAGTATTTCCATCTGATTAAGTGGTTGGTTGGTTCTTAAGTTTAGGGGCTGCGACAACGCGGTCATGTAGCCCCGTGTACTTTGGGTGTGTGTAGAATCTGTCTGATAACCGGTGTTAATTGTGATGACTGTATTAGTGTGTGTTATCTGTTTGTTAATTTAAGTACTGCAACTAACAATTTTTCAGATAGTTCCTACTTTTGCCGCCAAGCGCCACTGTCAACGACTACGAGGCCAAGTTCAGAACTGAGCTACTAGACGCCGCCGCAGTCGGCTCTTGGCAACGAACATAGAAACCTAAGAGCGTTGTATACATTCTTAACCTATCCAATTTAGCTTCACACAGGTGCAATTAGTGGAAGGATCTTTAACATGCCATAAATCTATGACATGGGACCGCCGGCTTTACTTCCCCTCCGAAGGAAGGCATACTGAGGGATATTTAACGCTCTTAAAAAATCCGACGGCTTCGGCCGGGTTTGAACCCGGTATCTTGGGCATAGAAGCTCAGCATGTTACCGACTACGCCACCAAAGCCGCCTGATAAAGTGGGAAGCGGCTTCGGTGACGTAACTGGTAGCATGCTGAATGTCTATGCCCAATGTCGCGGTTTCAAAGCCGGCCGAAGTCGTCGGATTTTCTAAGAGCACTAGAATCCCTCAGTATGCTTTCCTTTGGAGGGGAAGTTCCAACGTTCGTTGCGAGTTGATGGTTGGGGTGGCATCTAGTAGCCAAGTTCACAGCTAGGTGTCGTTGACGGTTGTACCTGGTAGCAACATTAGGAACTACTGCTTGAAATTGACCGTCTGCAGTACTTACATGAATTAAGACTAATACAGCCATTACAATTCACACCGTGTATCAGACAGATTCTACACTCACCCAAAGTACACGGGGTTAGATGACCGCGTTGTCGCAGCCCCTAAACTGAGGAACCAACCAGAGGTAGATTTCGTTAGAAAGCTAACTATTGCAATGGGTACCATGTTTCGACTTCCGGAAAATTTCGACATATCTTCGCGTTTCACATCCCCAGGCCCCAAAACCACCGTCAGTTCAAAAGTTATATATAATTTATGTATGTATATGTATATCAGTTTATTGTGGACACGATAACTGCCGTAATTTTGTACCAATCACTTTGAATTTTTTACCGAATACGTATACCTATAAAATCTCGGTCGAGTTCGTTACTGGGCTAAATCGGTCGTTGGGGGGTGAAAATGGGGGGCTTTTTTTTCGAAAAAGTGAAATATTGCTATAACTCTCTTAATATGTGAAATATCGAATCCGTTCAACATTCATACTATGTGTCGGATAAAGCCCAAAAATGTATGTTTGAAGAGTTTTTTTTATAGCACCAACCATTGACCAAAGGGGTGGGAAAAAGTGGGTTTTTCGGGAAACATTAATCATATCTCTCTTAATAGGCACAATATCAAAACCGTACAAAATGGACAATATTCCCATAATAATTACCTAAAACTTTTGTCTGAAAGAATTTTTGATATAACCCACCATTATGCCAAGGGATGAGAAAAATAATTTCGGAATTATAAGAAAATGCCAAGACCTATCAGTGGTTGCCATGGCAACACTACTAAATTGATGAGGGATGAGCCATCAGACGTTGCCAAGATAACGCACTTGCACGAGATCAGATTCAGATTTCCATCTAAGTGTGAAGCGGCTTCGGTGACGTAACTGGTAGCATGCTGAATGTTTATGCCCAAGGTCGCGAGTTCAAAGCCGGCCGAAGTCGTCGGATTTTCTAAGAGCGCCAAAAATCCCTCAGTATGCTTTCCTTTGGAGGGGAAGTTCCAACGTTCGTTGCGAGTTGCTGGTTGCGGTGGCATCTAGTAGCCAAGTTCACAGCTAGGTGTCGTTGACGGTAGTACCTGGTAGCAACATTAGTAACTACTGCTTGAAATTGACCGTCTGCAGTCCTTACCTGAATTACAGACTAATACAGCCATCCCAAAGTACACGGGGTTACATGACCGCGTTGTCGCAGCCCCTAAACTGAGGAACCAACCAAAATCTCTGCGGTAGATATAATTTTGCGTGAAGAAGTAACAGACCGTTACATAGTTGCACATCAGTGTCGAAACCTAGCATAAGGACAGTGTGACCACAAGTATAAAAATGGACCCCAAATGACAAGAAGGTTACCGTTCCCATAAGACAATAAAATGTTTAAAATAAGCATAAAATGACGAAAAACAAAGTTAATTAAGCTCCAATTATAAAATACCTTCTCGCATTAAATGAGGTCTGATCCTTCTACGAAAATCTGCATATTCTGCCTATTTTCGCCTATCCCCAAGTTTGTCCGGTGAAATCTACCTCCGCCTTCCGGCGTGCCGAGAGGACTTTTTTTTCCTTTAAATAGATACTGTCGATAACGCCGAGAAAAAAGGAGTTCCGGTATTATCGAGACTCCCACTCAGTCAGTGGCGGTCCGTGAAGGGGGGAGCTGCAGAGCTGCAGCCCCCCCCCCCCCCCCGAGTATTTGACAATATCAATTTACACTTTGAACGTAACGGGGTGACGGTATAATTATACGGATCTCTGCTAGGCGATTACAATTTTTCGCAAGTATAGGCTGGCTTGTAAATCCGCTTCCCCCCACGGCAGCTGCATCATCTGCAGCAGCTTAAGAACTTAAATCGCACTTCCTGAATCCACTTCCCCCATTGCCAAGGCAGGTCATTAAAGCCTCTTAGGGAGCTGCACTCCATGCAGCATCGATACGAAGTGCCAACACATCTTTGGAAACAATCGGATATACAGTTTACAAACAGCTCAAATAATGTACTGGCAGCGGTTAACTGCTCCTAATTCGTATTCAGAAAATTAGCAACTAATATTCTAATGCAATAAATTATAGATAGAATCATAATACTATCGCAAGGATAAGTTTAAATCGCAGCGGCTTTTGCTGTAACACGGCTAGGTTTGTATCACTGAGTGGCAACATAATCATAAGTAGAAGCAGGAAGTAGGCGCTCACGGCATCTGTTAGGCTCTAGCAGAACTAAGTCCATCTCCTTCCCTTAGCCAGTGAAAGCAAGGAGGGAGGCATTCAAACATTTCCATTACTGGCGCTATTTTCTTCAAGCACTTGTACAATCAGTCTTGCCAACGTGCGAATTATAGCTAAAGATTCTAAAGTAGTATGCTTGCGTGATTTTAACAAATACTTGCATATTATTTCACAGTAGATTTCGCCCTATTTTAATGATACCTAGCAATGTTCCTTGTTCTTACAAAACCGATTTATTTCAGACTAGTCTTAGAAAAAAAATCCGTTACTCCAGTGCTCTACACAAGCTGTGGAAGTTACCCCCTTGTCAACAACCGTAGTACGTGCTGTTGGAGTTTGTGTACGGTTGTGTGATTTGCTTGTGATTGTGTTTCAAATGAATAATGAGTAACACTGTGCAATTTTTACAGTCGCTTCAATTTAGTAGTTTGACGCTTCACGAGAAATGTGATGTAAAGAGTAAGGGTAGACCAACACCTGTATTAGACATCAAACAGTGTTCTACTAGCAGGCAGAAGCAATACACTAGGAGCTTCAATCCTGACGTGTATAAGAAATTTGATTGGCTGTGTGGTTGCGAGGTAAAGCATGCTTTATTTTGTTTTCCATGTATTTTGTTCGGTGGAGAATTCAGCTGGACTCAAAAGGGAATGACAGATCTTAGAAAACTGAGCGAAAACATTCAGAAACACGCATCTTCCGGAACTCATTTAAATAACATGGTAAATTTTGCAGTGTTAGGGAAAGTGGATGTACAGAAAAACTTAAGTTCGGCATATCAACAATCGGTTGAGTGTCATAACAATGAAGTAACTAGAAACAGGGAAATACTTTCAAAGTTAATAAACTGTATTAAGTTCTGCGGCTTTAATGAGTTAGCGCTACGCGGACATGATGAGAAAGCCGATTCAGACAACAAGGGCGTGTTTTTAAATTTAGTGCAATACACGAGTGAATTAGATTCCTGTTTTCAGAGTCATTTAGAAAGCTCGACAGCATTCAAAGGAACATCGAAAAGCATACAAAATGACTTGCTTAGTTGCATGCTGGAAGTATGTCGTGAAAGAATCTTAGCTGAAATTGAGGATGTAGATTTCATTTCTCTTCTTGCCGATGAAACTACCGATATCACTGAGAAGTTGCAGTTAGTGATTGTATTGCGATATTGCACTAATGAAGGCAAAGCAGTAGAAAGATTCTGGGGATTTTTTGAGCCAGCTGGTCAGGATGCAAGTTCAATATATGAATGCATTGTTTCTCAGCTACATATAATATTGAAAGACAACAAGGGAAAGTTAATTGCCCAGAGCTACGATGGAGCATCTGTGATGAGTGGCGCAATAAATGGCGTGCAGAAGCGAATCAGGGACGAATACATGAATGCCTTTTTTATCCACTGTTACGCCCATCAGCTGAACCTGATTATGGAAAGAGCCGCTAAGCAGAATACAAAAGCTCGAGTATTTTTTGCCAATTTGTCTGCTATCCCAGCATTCTTTTCGAGATCGTCGCACAGGACATCAGTTTTAGATTCGTGTGTGTCCAGGAGAATACCGTCTGCGGGAGCAACCAGGTGGAATTTTCGAGCTAGAACGGTGAACACTGTGTTTGAGAAAAAAGAAGCCCTAGAAGAATGTTTCACTGTGCTAGTCGAGTCAGATCGTTCGAGTGATATTACAGTTAACGAAGCTAGTTCTCTTCTTCGGACACTGGATGATCCAGAATTCAATTTCTGGCTCCGTTTCTTTCATTGCATCATGCCTCATGTGGACATTCTGTACCAACAATTACAGAGTCGTCAGATCGATGTAGGGAAAGTGCGTAGCTGCGTTTCGAGTTTTGTTGAAACTGTCCAGAAAGTCCGAGACTCATTCCATTTGGATAACAACGCTGACGAGAGTGAACAACCTAGAAAGAGACGGAAGATCGGAGGAAGTCACACGCGATTTGCTGCTGCAAGGGAAGTTTGTGACGTCATCAACAATCAAGTCACATCGCGGTTTCAATTTGTTGACCATTTAGTACTTTCTTCTCTTCTGCAAAACGAAAAATTTGAGATACATAAGAACTCATTTCCGGAAGGAGACTTACGAGCTACCGTACGTGTCTTTCCGATGCTCGAGCCGGACAAACTCAGGACCGAACTGACTATATTGTATCAAAGAGAAGAATTTCGAAACATTGGTGGTGCTGTAAAACTTTTGAGTTTCCTTCTCACTGAAAACTTAGGTCCGTCATTCACAGAGGTCGTTAAACTGTTACGTATCGCTATCACCCTGCCTATGACTACCGCTGAACCAGAACGCTGCTTCTCGTGCCTCAAGAGGATCAAGACGTACCTCAGGAATGCCGTGGGACAAGAAAAACTTACTGCACTTGGAATGCTGTCTATTGAGAAGGGTCTGATAAACAGCATACCGAATTTCAATAACCTTGTCATCGAAAAATTCGTCACGTTCAAGACTCGGCGCCTGGAGCTGATCTACAAATAAGGTAAGTTAATGCATGTGCATGCAGCCCCCCCAACTACGATATAAGCGAGCCGCCACTGCACTCAGTACCGGTATTATCGAGACTTAAAGATTCTCGTTCAGCGGAGAGACCTGGCCTTGAGTGCGCTTGGTGGGGGGCGATACTAGCCATGCGGAAACTTACGATCCCGATCGGAACTAGAGCAAATTTGCCCGGCTCTAGTCCTGGACTATACATTTGTTGGGAACCTAACTGTCAATTAATCCGAGTCCCAGTACTCAGCAACCCTTGATTCAAATATTCCAACCTCCAACTAATGGTGCCCCCTACCGGGACTATTTGAAACTTCCAAGAAGAGACTTCGTTAGCTGCCTACCAGCATCATGGCAGTTGAAGAGCATGTGCAGTTTTTGAACTAACTGCAGCCCATCGATTGAGAGGTCAGTATTATGCTTTCATCACATATCAATCAATTATGGTTGTAATACAATAACAAAGGATGAGTTTGAAGTTTTTTCATGAATCTGTTGTGTTTCTGTATTTCCTAACCTACAATTTTGGGAGGCTGACTATTAGGGACAGTGGTAGCATCAAAATCCAGTGCTCGGACTAGGAGGCTGAGTACAGGCGTTTGGGCTCATTCAAGATATTGTTCCATGATGTTCATTGGTTGAAAATCGGAACTGGCCCTTTTCTATAGTGTGAAAGATATGTCCATCCCACTCAATAATACCAGTAGTCAGCCGCATATTAAAATAACGGCTGACTACTGGTGCGATGCTAACCAGTAGTCAGCCATGATGTTTCCTTTCGGCTAATTTCCTTTTTATTATATCATGATCTCTTTCTGCATGTGAGATTTTCGAAGTGAAATGCCATGTCCTGTGGTTCGGATTCCACGTAAAAAGGAGGTCCCGTGGCTCATAATCACAAGATTCACGGTCACGTAAAACTACAATCTTCCTTTTTTTCTTTCTGCATTAAATAACTGTACGGTACTTTTTCTTACAGGATCTGTAGCACGTGCCTTTTATAAATATGCCAGGGACCAAGAGGCCTATTCATCAGTATCCTGAAGATGCTCTCACACAAGCTCTTCAGGAAATACGAGAAAATGAAATGCCAATTAGAGAAGCGAGCAGGAAGTTTGGCGTGCCAAGAGGGACTCTACAAGACCGTCTTCATAACCGAGTTGCAGAGGGACCACGACAGGCGCGGATTCAAGGGGGGGGGGGTCATGACCCCACCCCCCCCCAAACGGAGACCAATATTTTTGCTAACTCAAAAAACGAAAACACAATAAACTAACCAGACAAATAAAACTTAAGGAATTTTAACTGAAAAACAGTTCTTTTTTGATTTTATTCAATACTGAAAATATCTTCATTGCAATTATTATGTTCTGTTACAACTGTACATATTTATAACTTCATACCTATTTCTTACACAACTAATTTTTTTATATACTTGGCACAACAATTAACGGGCCACTTGACCATTAAAATGCATTGAAAAGTGGCCCGCTAATTGTTGTGCCGAGTATATATTGATTTATAGAAGAAACTTAATTGTTTTGTCATATATATACACGGATAGGAATTCGGGGCTTTTTTCGCACCAAAAAATTTTGCCGACGTCCAAACTGCAAGCTTGGTTGGCAATTTAAGCTGTGACTTTCTCCCTTTGTCGGTACCAACTCGACTTGCCGAAACTGTAACGTACGTTGATACTTTTCTTGAAGCTCGTTGTAAAAGTCGCAAAACACGCCGTTGCAATTTGTACGAATATTTTTGGTGCGCTAAACGCATCAAATTTCTAACCATGTAGGCCTAGCTTGCAAAAAATTGATCTGGCGTTGTACGTTTGGTTATTTTGTGATTGCGTTTTTAGTGATACCATTTTTTTTAACAATTTCGATTCCCTGACACCCTCCAAAGCCAAACGCTAGATCCGCGCCTGGACCACGAAATATGGGGCCTTGCACAATTCTTACTGAATTAGAGGAATTGAAGATAGTGAAATGGCTAATCACGTTAGCAAAGTGCGGGTTTGCTCGGAAAAAGGATGACCTGTTGAATACTGTGATGGATATTGTTACAGCTGATGGCAGAAAGACGCCATTCAAAGACAACCGTGCAGGGAACAAGTGGTATTCTGCATTTTTATGGCGACATCCTAAGTTAAGTGTGCGCACCGCAGAAGGAATTTCTAAAGGGAGAGCGGCTTCGGTGGCGTAGTCGGTAGCATGCTGAGCTTCTATGCGCAAGATAGCGGGTTCAAACCCGGCCGAAGCCGTCGGAATTTTTAAGAGCGTTAAAATCCCTCAGTATGCCTTCCTTCGTAGGGGAAGTAAAGCCGGCGGTCCCATGTCATAGATTTATGGCATGTTAAAGAACTTTCCACTAATTTCACCTGTGTTAAGCTAAATTGGATAGGTTAAGAATGTAAACAACGTTCTTAAAGGTTTCTACGTTCGTTGCCAAGAGCCGACTGCTGTGGCGTCTAGTAGCTAAGTTCTGAACTTGGCCTAGTAGTCTAGTTGTTGACGGTGGCGCTTGGCGGCAAAAGTAGGAACTATTTGAAAAATTCTAAGTTGCAGTACTTAAATTAAAAAACAGATAACACACATTATTACAGTCATCACAATTAACACCGGTTATCAGACAGATTTTTCACACACCCAAAGTACACGGGTCTACGTGACCGCGTTGTCGCAGCCCCTAAACTTAAGAACCAACCAACCAGAGCAATAGTGTCAGAAGAATGCATTTGAAAGTGGTTTCGCGACCTGTGTGAGTATTTGGAGGAAGTTGGTGCAAAGGACATCTTAGAGGACCCTAGAAGAATCTTAAACGGGGACGAAACTAGCTTTAGTATGTGCCCAAAGACTGGGAAGGTAATTTCTCCTAAAGGATGGAAAAATGTGTACGACATAGCGCGTGGTAATGAGAAGGAAACCATCACCGTACTTTTGGTGTTCACAGCAAGTGGGGAGACTGTAACCCCTATGGTTGTATTTCCATACATCAGACCACCCAAGGAGGTTGTCTGCAGTATGCCTGAGGGTTGGTTTTTGGAGAGGTCTGACAGTGGGTGGATGAAGAGTGACATCTTCTTTGAATACATTGTTAATTGTGTAGACAAGTGGTTAGTTGACAATCTAATCCAAAAACCCATTTTGTTACTTGTTGATGGCCACCGAACACATCTCACAATGGAATTAGTAGGGAATGTTCTGAGAGAAACATCATTCTCTACTGTTTACCATCGAACACAACGCACATCATGCAGCCAGCAGATGTTAGTGTTTTTAAACCACTCAAATCGGAATGGAAAAAGACAACTCGAGAGTGGCAGAACGATCCTAAGAATGTCAATACCCTTCTGACGAATTCAAACTTCTGCCCACTTCTATTCTCGATCCTAAAACACGAAAGTCTCCCCACTTCAATTCAAAATGGATTCAGGAAATGTGGACTGTATCCATTTAATCCTAGTGCTGTGGTTTACTCGAAATGTGTTCAAAGTCAATTGGAAAGCTTGGCCGACACAAACCCAGCCCCAGAAAATGCGCTAGAACGTGAACATTTCAACATAGCTAAGAAAGTTATTCAGGAGTTGAGGAATGAATTAACTTCAAAAGGACAAGATGTTGATGTCATTCTTGAAACTGTTAACACAGTAATGGAAGGATTTACAGCTGAGAGGCCGGCCACAGTGTTAGACAGTCAAATTGAAATTGATGGCGAGTTGCTTGATTTTGATATTGAACCGGGGGTATATGAAGTCCAGGGCACTTCTCTCATCAATTCTTGCACTGTCCCAGATCGACCCCTGTCTATTCATGACCCATCAAGTTCAGTAACTTTGTCAGGTAATAACTTGGCTGTCGCATCTCAAGAAACACACACTCCATTTCTCGCCCTTTCTGAGGAAGATTCAACTTCTATTACGGCAGAAAATTCTGATTGTGGGACCCCTGATTCATCCCCTTCCTTGCAGGTGTCGCCTTTCTCGTCATCAGTAACCACACCTACCTCTTTAACTGCTAAAAGATCCCTATTCGATAGTCATTTGTATTTTCCATCTCCTATTCCGAAGTCCACAAAAGCGAAGCAGAAGAATGCATTAAAAAGAGGGGAGAATGCACCAAAGACACCTCCCAAGGCAATTTCATCAATTGCATGGAGAGAATGGTATTCAAGGAAGGAACGGCAAAAGAAAGAGAAAGAAGAAACTTTGCTCAAGAAAAGAGAGGATAGGAAGAAAATGGCGGAAGAAAGAAGATTAAATGAAACAAAAAAGAAAAGGAACAGAGTTAAGCGAGGGAAACTCTCTGAAACACAAAATAGAGCCGCTGGTGTTATTAAGTGTACAGAATGTCAAGAAGATCTGGTTAGTGACTTTGAAGATGACGATCTAAAAAATGTTGGTTGCGACAACTGCCCAAACTGGTTTCATTTAAAATGCACTAAATTCAAAGGTTTGTCATTTGACTCCGTATATGAATCACCATTCCAGTGTAAAAATTGTTAAAACATAGGCTAAGCAGAATAGGATATTTTGTTTTTGTAACCATTCCATGCCTTGCATTTTCAGGTGTGACTGTTTTATTGTATTATTGTAGAAATGTGTCAATTGTTCTTTTTGTATTATTTTTTCCAAGATTAAAAATACGGTATAATCAAAACACTTACATTTTCAAATTACTAAACTTAAATCTCCAGAACAAACACTGGCTGACTACTAGGACTAGAAAGGCTGACCACTGAAAATTAATGGCTGAGTACTAGAAAAAGTGTCAAGTATATTTATAGCAGTTAGGAGCAGTATTCTTTTTGAAATGATGGTGAAAAATAGTACATAACAGAAAAAGTAATTAATCATTCTACCACCCAGTTACAAATCTACCTTGATGTGCTTAGGCAGTGGCGTTCTGTAGTAGGAATAACCCACAAGTTTTGTTACCTGGCTGACTACTGGCGCATTTACCCAATTCTCGCAGCTGACAGCGGAAAAATGGAGGAAAAGAAGTGTTTCACGTTCACAATAGAGCTTCTTACTAACAATTATCTTCTATCAATAGAGAAGTGTGACTAATTCATTATTAATGATTTAAGCCCACTAAGGAGCGCTTATGACTACTGTAGTTCTTCATCGATGCTTTCTTTCGTTCCCAATATCTATTGAGCCCGGCTGATAGTTTTTCCTTTCTTTCCTGTGAGAGGGGTTTCCGATAGGCCTACTTGGTGGGTACCAAGAGTTTAATCATGTTGTACATCAAGGTCAGAAATCCCAGCGGAATCCAAGTGTTTTTGGACTTCGTTGAGCCATAGGCTTCCAGTCTTGTAGCTTATAACCAAGGAGAAGACCCTCTTGGTAGGGTAAGTCTGGTGTTGTCCATTCGTAGAAGGTTCCCGTTGATCTTCAACCACCTACGTCACATGCTGGTATTGGCCGTTTCCAACCATTAATACTGTTACGTGCCACCCCCTAGTGGCACTTTTGTTAACTGGATTACGGTGGGGGTACAAAGCACAACACCAATTACTGCTTAAAGAAATAATTAACTTTTTTGTGGCCAGAAAATTACACTAATCAGTAAATACAAGCAATTAGGAGCCTTCTCCAGTTTCCTCAAGTCTCTTCCTTATGCGCTCTTGGCCCCTTTCACTTGCAACAGACCACAGAAGTTAATCCGTCCTAATGAGTCCGGTGGCCTCGGCAGAACCTACCTGCCCCTCTTCCTCAGGTACAACAAATACAGTTACTTACGAGCACTTGATGTACGCTGTTCACAAGCTGGGAGAAACAATGTCACAGCACTTCGTCACCACACTTCTGTCGCACAAGATAATCGCTCGCACTAGCTCGTAAAACACAACAACCACAACTGCTTCACGGGTCACTCTTATATAGCAGGCCGGTGACTCAATAAATGCTTCCAGATCCATCCAGGGTCCACGGCTTCTCGAGGTTTCCAGCGCTGGTCCAGTCACGAAGATTCTGGACTATCCCTTTGTCCTAGTAGCCCTGTTGCATAAGGCGCGCGCAATACAGGAGGCAGGGCACAGCCCAGCCCTGGGGCAGTTGTGACTCATGCGGCGAGTGATGACACAAACTCACAGCCGTAACACCACCCCCTTCCTAAAAAGGCTGATCGTCCCGATCAATCATTGGTCCGTCTGTGTCCCTCCGTAGGCTGCCAGGCGATCTCGGTGCACGATCTTCATCTTCGCCCTCGGGCTCCGCTGGATCCTGTAGACGACATCGTTGATCCGTTTCACGACTCGGTACGGGCCCTCCCAGGACTTCTGCAGTTTAGATGACAGGCCTTTCTTCCGTAATGGGTTGAAGAGCCAGACCAGGTCGTCCTCGTGGAATCCGCCGGCATCCGTCTGCTGGTCGTATCGGGTCTTCATTCGGTCGGTCTCGATCCGCGGTTTCCTCCTCGCGAACGCGTGTACGTCCTCCAGTTGGTCGACCAGTTCTTGACAATACTGGCTTACCGGGATCGGATCATTCCCAGGTCGGCCGAAGGCAAGATCGACAGGTAGACGGAGCTCCCTCCCAAACATGGCCCGGGCTGGTGTGCACCCGGTGGCTTCATGCACGGCGGCGCGGTAGGCCAGGAGAAATAGTGGAAGATGCTTGTCCCAATCCCTCTGGTGCTCGCTGACGACTATTCGGAGATGGTTCTCGACGGTGCGATTGAATCGCTCTACCATCCCGTCGGACTGAGGGTGTAGCGGCGTTGTCCTTGTCTTCCGGATCCCCAGCAGCTGGCATAGGTTCTGGAACACCTGCGACTCGAAGTTCCTCCCTTGGTCGGAGTGCAGCTCCAGGGGTACTCCGTACCGGCTGACGAATTCCTTCACCAGGGTCTCTGCGATCGTCGCGGCTTCTTGGTTAGGGAGCGCATACGCCTCCGGCCATTTGGTAAAGTAGTCGCTGACGACTAATATGTAGCGGTTCCCTGCCTCGCTTAACGGGAATGGCCCAGCAACATCGATGGCCACTCTCTCCATGGGGCCGACCACGTTGTAGGTCTTCAGTGGACCCCGTCGTCTTCGTCCTGGGCCCTTGCTGGCTGCGCAATCGTGGCACCTCGCGCAGTGGTTCTCCACGTCTGTTCGGCATCCGATCCAGTAGAACCGCTCTCTCAGCTTCTCCAGGGTCTTCTTTATCCCTAGGTGTCCACCAGATGATCCTCCATGAACTTCCTTCAGGACTTCCTCCGTCATAGCCTTTGGAACGACGACTTGTTCCCGAGATGTCTTCCCGTCGGTGCTCTCCCAGGTACGGCAGACGAGGCCATCCCTTACAATCAGCGAGTCCCACTGTGCCCAGTTGGACTTAAACTTTGGGCTGCAGTCACTCACAATGTTCCACCCGGGTCTGGGGACACAGGCCCTCTTCCATTCGGCTATCAGTCCCAGGTCGTCATCTTCCGCTTGCGCCCGCGTGAAAGATTCGCGGCTCCAGTTCCCTTGAAGTTCCAAAGTAGTCCGTCGGCACCGTATCCCGGTGTTCTCATCCCTTCGGGCACAGAAGGTGCAGTCTTCGGGGCACGGTCTTCGTGACAGGGCGTCAGCGTTAGAATGCAGTTGGCCTTTCCTGTGCTGAATCTCAAAGTTGTACTGTTGAAGCCTCTCTAACCACCGCGCGAGTTGACCCTCGGGCTGCTTGAAGTTCAGGAGCCACCGCAGGGATGCATGGTCGGTCCTGATGAGAAATTCTTGCCCGTACAGGTACTTGTGGAAGTGTTCAATGGTCTTCACGATAGCGAGCAGCTCCTTCCTGGTGACGCAATAGTTCCTTTCTGGCTTTAACAAGGCCTTGCTGAAGTAGGCCACTACTCTCTCCTCGCCGTCCACTACTTGCGACAGGATTCCCCCTATGCCAAAGTCGCTGGCATCGGTATCGACGATGAACCTTGTTCCAGGTCTGGGGTAGGCCAGAATAGGTGCGGTGCACAGAGTCTGCTTGAGTTGTTCGAAGGCACTGTGGCATTCTGCTGTCCACGTGAAGAGTTGGTCCTTCTCAGTCAGTCGATGTAAAGGTTTGGCGATGTCGGCGAATCCTCTCACGAAGCGACGGTAATAAGTGCAGAGTCCCAGGAAGCTTCGTAGTTGGGACTTGTCCTTCGGAACTGGCCACTCCCTCACAGCTGCGGTCTTCTCTGGGTCGGTGCGCACCCCTTCCTCGGAGACGATATGCCCAAGGTACTGGACCCGCTTCTGGAAGAGCTGACACTTCTTGGGGCTCAACTTCAGCTGGGCAGCCCGTAGCTTCAACAAGATCTCCTTCAGGTTGCTGTAGTGCTCCTCGAAGCTCCTCCCCAGAACGATGACGTCGTCTAGGTATACCAGGCAGGTCTTCCAGTGTAGTCCCCTCTGAATGGACTCCATCAGCCTTTCGAAGGTCGCAGGGGCGTTGCACAGACCGAATGGCATGACGGTGAACTGCCAGAGCCCGCTGCCCACAGAGAACGCCGTTTTCTCGCGGTCCTTAGGGTGGACCTCCACCTGCCAGTAGCCACTCTTCAAATCCAGGGTGGAGAACCATCTTGACCCTGATATGGTGTCCAGGGTGTCGTCGATCCGGGGTAGAGGGTAGCTGTCCTTCTTCGTGACGTCGTTCACCCGCCTGTAGTCCACGCAGAACCTGGTGGAACCGTCCTTCTTCTTCACAAATACGACCGGAGAACTCCAAGGACTATGTGATGGCTCGATCACCCCTTGCTCCTTCATCTCTTCTACCATCCGGTCGACTTCGGCTTGCTTGGCGAGCGGGACACGTCGGAACGGGGCCCTAATCGGTGCGCTGTCCCCAACGTCGATTCTGTGCTGGACCAAGCTTGTCCTGCCGAAGTCTTTGCTCCCCACGGAGAAGACATCCTGGAATTCGCGTAGCAGGTCCTGAAGTTGGCGTGATTGTTCCTCGTCTAAATGGTCCTGGGATCCTTGGTACAGCTTCTGTAGTTCTTCTGGCAGTGTGCGTCTTCTTCGGTTGTCCGTCTGCAGGTGTCCGTCCGTCGTGTCGGTGATGCGGGCAATCCAGGTAACGGGCTCGCAGACTCCTAGGTTGGTGTCCCGGTGAACCGTAATGTCGTAGTCGTTCAGGTTGGACAGGCGGACGTACGGCCGAGACGTCGTGTTGATGAGGGTCTTGGCAACTAGCAATCCTTTTGTCTGGATGTCCTCATATTTTGGCTCGATGACAGCCGCCACTCCCTCAGCAGTTCCGTCGACAATTACGGCAGCGCTGACTTCCGTCCTGGCGGGAACGATGACGTCTTCTCTCAGCCTTACTCGTCGTGCGGTGATGGACTCGTGCGCAGGTTGCAAAGCAAGTTCCTCACCTCCGAAGTGCAGAGTGTTGGTACTCAGATCCAAGATGATGTTGTTCTGGTCCAGGAAGTCCAGTCCGATGATCACTTCATTTGATACGTCAGCCACAAGCACTGGATGCCTTATCGCCCGTCGACCAATGACGAACTCCAGTGATGCTTCGCCATGTACTGGTGCGGTCTCTCCGGTCGCGGTTATTAGCTGGAGGTTCCTTTGTGTGGGTTGCACATCCACTTCGGGATCACGGTGGGATTGACGATGGTCCTCGACGCTCCCGTGTCGATCAGCAGAGGCCAGCTCACTCCGTTGACGACTCCGTCGACCATCAGGCTGCTATTGTCCCTCCGTAACTTCGTCACACGAACTTGGACTGCCGGGGCTTGACGACTGTCACAAGCCAACCTTTGCCCCCCTAGGCTGGCTGATACTTGCTTTCCTGGGCCGCGCGGTTTCTCTACGACTGACTGTCCCGACGGAAACCCTTGGCGGCGGCGATCACCGCAGTCCTTGCTCAGGTGGCCTCTCTTACGGCAGGTCCAGCAGGTCGGTAGTCCTCTTCCAGGCCGCCGCTCCGGATGTCCTTCGGCTACGTTTTTGTTGGTGGTACTGCGATTCTTGAAGAAACGGCTTAGCGCCTCCATCAACTCGTCGGCCAGGGGCTTGGTCTCGTTGGTTTTTACTGGTTCGTTGACGTCCACTTGACGCACCCGCGCGCACATTCTAGATACCTGCTTTGCCGTCTCGAACTCAAGTGCGTGGCTCAGCGCATCTGCCAGGGTCTTATTGCGCGCGAGTCGCAGCGCCTGTTGAGTGTCCGAGTCCCGTAGCCCGTCGGTGAAAGTCTGCGTCGCTATCTGCTCCAGAAAGTCGGCCGGCGCTGTTGGGTAGGCGAGCCTTACGAGGCGTGCGATGTCCATCTCGAACTCCTGCAGGGTTTCCGCGTTCTTCTGTACCCGGGTCCGGAGCTGCATCTGGTAGGCCTGCTGAAGATGGCTATCTCCATATCGGGACTCCATATGGGCGATCAGTGCAGCGTAGTCCTGGGATCCAGTCGGGATGGCCTGAAGGACGTCAAGGGCGTCACCTCTCAGCGCTACAATGAGAGCTGTAGCCTTTTCTGTGTTGTTCCAGTTATTTATGGAACAGGCCGCCTCGAACTGACGTAAGTAGGTGCTCCACGGGACCTTTCCGTCGAAGGTTGGGGGCGTCACTCTGCTATGTCCCGTTCCTGATATTCCCGGTGTAACGGTGGGCGGGCGTTGGCGCAGCTCGGCAACTTCCTCTTGTAGGGCTTTGACTCTCTCATCCACCCCGGTCGGCGGGCGTCGGCGCAGCTCGGCGACTTCCTCTTGTAGGGCTTTGAATCTATCTTCCATCCCTGTCGGCGGGAGTCGGCGCAGCTCAGCAAATTCCTTTTGTAGAGCGTTGAATCTCTCTTCCACCCCCATCAGCGGTCGTTGGCACAGCTCGGCAACTTCCACTTGCAAGGCGTTGAATTTCTCCTCCACCCCCATCAGCGGGCGTTGGCGCAGCTCGGCAACTTCCACTTGCAAGGTGTTGAACTTCTCCTCCACTGCCGCGACTTCCTCACGTAGGCCCTGTTCTAATTTCCTTTGGCTCTCCTCTAATTTCGTCAGCAGACACTCTTCCAGATTTTTCTGGCCATCCAGAAATTTGGCGGTTAGGTCCTCTGCTAACTTATTCTGGCTGTCTTCCATCTGCTTCAGGTCCTCCGCTAACTTATTTTGGCCTTCTTCTAATTTGGACGTTAGGTCCTCGGCCAACTTCTTCTGGCCGTCCTCTACCTTCTTCTGGCCGTCTTCTAATTTGGCAGTTAGGTCCTTGGTTAAATTCTTCTGGCCGTCTTCCATCTTGGTTTCCATGCCACTTAACTTTTCTAGCAATGCTGCGAATTTCTCCTCCATTTTAGTTGTTTGTCTTGTAAAGGGCATGCACTCACAGGAAAATTAGAGAAAATGACCTGCTCGGGTTTTGAAACCAGGACCGTCAAGTGTTGTGCTTGAGTTCGTAATCCGGCTTCTGACACCAGTTGTTACGTGCCACCCCCTAGTGGCACTTTTGTTAACTGGATTACGGTGGGGGTACAAAGCACAACACCAATTACTGCTTAAAGAAATAATTAACTTTATTGTGGCCAGAAATTTACACTAATCAGCAAATACAAGCAATTAGGAGCCTTCTCCAGTTTCCTCAAGTCTCTTCCTTATGCGCTCTTGGCCCCTTTCACTTGCAACAGACCACAGAAGTTAATCCGTCCTAATGAGTCCGGTGGCCTTGGCAGAACCTACCTGCCCCTCTTCCTCAGGTACAACAAATACAGTTACTTACGAGCACTTGATGTACGCTGTTCACAAGCTGGGAGAAACAATGTCACAGCACTTCGTCACCACACTTCTGTCGCACAAGATAATCGCTCGCACTAGCTCGTAAAACACAACAACCACAACTGCTTCACGGGTCACTCTTATATAGCAGGCCGGTGACTCAATAAATGCTTCCAGATCCATCCAGGGTCCACGGCTTCTCGAGGTTTCCAGCGCTGGTCCAGTCACGAAGATTCTGGACTATCCCTTTGTCCTAGTAGCCCTGTTGCATAAGGCGCGCGCAATACAGGAGGCAGGGCACAGCCCAGCCCTGGGGCAGTTGTGACTCATGCGGCGAGTGATGACACAAACTCACAGCCGTAACAATACAGTTCAGTGTTTGCTTTCAAGCGGTACGGTAGGTTGCATCTGGGATCAATCTCGGCCCATGAATTTTCCTGATGATAAGTCTTTTGAGCTTCTCCAGATCATTCATGGTGCCCTTCGTGTTCATTAGGAGGGGCTCTATGGCGTACAAATCTACAAAACCTGTGGCCTGACAATAGTTTTGTACTGACAGGTCTGAGCATTCTTCGAAATGCACGGCTTGATGTAACTGTTGCGAGACAGGCTGTGTTGAGTCTGTTACGACTTTCTAAGATGGAGGTGCCGTCTCTAGCCTACAGACTGTTGGTATGAGCCCATTCACCGAGATAACGGAAGCGCCATTTCACAACTTCAGACTCTCCCGATCGTTTCATGTATGGTCGTCAAAGGGACTTTTCCGGGGTGCCGATTATCATAGTAGGCTACTTGGTCTTGCCGTACGATATCTGCAATCCTGATTCCACTGCTATCTCTTTCAGGGCTTGGACAGCAATGACAGCATCCTTAGAGTTGTTGGTTAAGATCGCGATGTCATCTGCGAAAGCTAGGGTCCTGGATCTCGATTTATCGGTTCCCGGCTCCAATGGCAACTGTTTTGTTTCAAAGATTTCTCAGTGTAAATTCCTTGGTCTTTATGACTTTATCAAACACTAAACTGAATGAGTGAGAGTTCATCTCCCTGTCGCACTCCGGTAGTCTGTGTATTTTATGTGGTTGAAACGTCCTGATCAACAGGAAATATTAATAACTTGCATCATGGAAACAATTGTGAAATGTTTTTTTATGTTCGACGATGTCGAAATGTAAATATTATATATGTCAGAAAACTGTATCATAATGATGGTCACTATAACACTATTTTTCATTATGAAACAGTTTCTCCCACCAATCAGAGCTCAAGAAACAGTTGTGTGACCAATTAGGTAAGGATAGCATCGTACCTGCATTGACTTCCACGCCTTCTATTTTAAATTTCACTGCGTGGCTTCTAGTGTCATAGTGGGGTATTCCAGGACGCCATGGTATTCTCTGCGTCCCATGCGCTCTGTTCAGTACATAAAACTGGCGAAATCTCTACAGATATTTATGAATATTTATGTTCGAACATAAAATAGTTATAATTATTGTCGAACATACACAGTCGTATACAACTCGCCTATAATGGTAATTAAGACACTCGTATGGAAATTACAGAACTCGCTTCGCTCGTTTTGTAAACATACTCGTGTCTTAATTATTGCCATTTAAGCTCGTAGCATAATGTACTATTGTAGCATGCATTATTGATGCATCTCTTTAATATTCCTGGACACGCCAAATCATGAACTAAAACAAATAGTTCCGTGAAGAACTATACAGCCTATTTTCATATATCCTACTTACGTTAACTGCCACTATGAACATACAAAATTTCAGTTTGATTGCTGTAATAGATTCGTAGATATTGAGAACCGACTAAATATTTCGGATGGTCGCCATTTGGGATTTTATATATGTACGTCCCAGAGTTATGTACTGTTACATGAAGATTATTGTGTACGTGTAGCATTCAAATTTCAATCGCATGATGAGGACACAAGAAGTAACAAGGAGATTTTAAAATTTCGCACAGCTGCCATCTTGTGGTTATGGGAACAATTGAAAATAAATTAGATGCCAGTGGATTAACATTCGTATAAGGATTTACTGTACCAAGTTTCACAGCACTCGGATGGTTAAATTGCGAGAAACGACCATGTGAATATTTATAGTTCGCGTCGCCGCCATGTTGGATTTGTGATCACCAGGTTATTTAAAGTCCTATAGGTGAACTTATGTTCATCGCCCCTATGAACATAAAGAAATTCAGTTTGATTGGTATAATAGATTCGTAGATATTCAGAGCCATCTAAATATTTCGGATGGTCGCTATGTAGGATTGTTAAATGTATAGGCCATAGAGACATGTAGCATTAAAGGAAAATTATTGCGTAGGTTCATTATTCAAACTTTCACTTCGATCGCATGATTACGACACAAGAAATAAAAACTTAATTTTAAAATTCGCACAGCCGCCAATTTGAGGTTATGTAAACAATTGAACTAAATTGGATACCAGTGCATTACAATGTGTATAAACATTTCCTGTACCAGATTTCATTGCGTTTGGAACATTAAATCGCGAGAAGGTCTATTAAAATTTTTAATTCGCTTGGCCGCCATATTCGTTTTGTAGTTAACCGGTTTTTGAAAGTCTTATAGATGAACGTCCAGTAGTGCCCTTTATCTCCGTACAAAATTTCAGGGTGATACCGCTAATAGTTTCAGAGATATAGAATGCCGGTGAAATATTTCGCACATACTCCATCTTGTGGTTATGTAAACAATTGAACGAAGTTTGATGTCGGTGCATTACAATGTGTATAAACATATACTGTACCAAGTTTTATTGCGTTTGGTTGGTTAAATCGCGAGAAACGTCTATTTAAAAGTCGCAAATTCGCGTGGCCGCCATGTTGGTTTTGTAGTTACCAGTTTTTCAATAGTCACATAGGTGAACTTCTAGTAGTTCCCTTTATCACCGTAAAAAAATCCAGGGTGATATCGGGAATAGTTTCGGAGATATTGAATGCTGGTGAAATATTTCGCATAGCCGCCATGTTGGATTTGTGAGACGTAACAAAATTTGAAGGGCTTGGTCGGGGTCGCCCGGAGTAGTGCTATAAACTTACCGAGTTTCATTGAAATCGCTCCAGCCGTATAGAAGTTATTAGGGGACACACACACACACACACACACACACACACGCACACACGGACAAAAGGTGATCTCATATGCCTATTTTTTCAAAATTGAAAATAGGCTAAAAACAAGTTCCAACTGTTTTGGTTGCGATTATAATAAGTTAGTAGTGTTTCATTGATGTACCGGTACACTATTATTATCTTTAATGTCTTATAAATATGGTACAACTCTGTCTACAAGATGCGGATTTCACAATCAAGTATCATGCCAATATTAATGTGATAACAAGTAGTTCCATGAAGAAATATATAGCCTATTTTCAAATATCCTTCTTATGTTAATTGCCGCTATCTACATACAAAATTTCAGTTTGATTGCTGTAATAGATTCGTAGATGTTGAGAACCGACTAAATATTTCGGATGGTCGCCATGTTGGATTTTATATATGTAGGTCCTAGAGTTATGTACTGTTACATGAAGATTATTGTGTACGTGTAGCATTCAAACTTCAATCGCATGATTAGGACACAAGAAGTAACAAGGAGATTTTAAAATTTCGCACAGCTGCCATCATGTGGTTATGGAAACAATTGAAATAAATTAGATGCCAGTGGATTAACATTCGTATAAGGATTTACTGTACCAATTTCACTGCACTCGGATGGTTAAATTGCGAGAAACGTCCGTGAATATTTATACTTCGCGTCGCCGCCATGTTGGATTTGTGATCACCAGGTTATTTAAAGTCCTATAGGTGAACTTAAGTTCATAGCCCCTATGAACATTAAAAAATTCAGTTTGATTGCTATAATAGATTCGTAGATATTCAGAGCCGTCTAAATATTTCGGATGGTCGCCATGTTGGATTGTTAAATGTATAGGCCATAGAGTCATGTGCCATTAAAGGAAAATGATTGCGTAGGTTCATTATTCAAACTTTCACATCGATCGCATGATTGCGACACAAGAAATAAAAACTTAATTTTAAAATTCGCAAAGCCGCCATCTTGAGGTTATGTAAACAATTGAACTAAATTAGATACCAGTGTATTACAATGTGTATAAACAAATCCTGTACCAGATTTCATTGCGGTTGGAACACTAAATCGTGAGAAAGGTATATTTAAAATTTTCAAATTCGATTGGCCGCCATGTTCGTTTTGTAGTTAACCGGTTTTTGAAAGTCTTATAGATGAACGTCCAGTAGTGCCCTTTATCTCCGTACAAAATTTCAGGGTGATACCGCTAATAGTTTCAGAGATATAGAATGCCGGTGAAATATTTCGCACATACTCCATCTTGTGGTTATGTAAACAATTGAACGAAGTTCAATGTTGGTTTATTACAATGTATATAAACATATACTGTACCAAGTTTTATTGCGTTTGGTTGGTTAAATCGCGAGAAACGTCTATTTAAAAGTCGCGATTTCGCGTGGCCGCCATGTTGGTTTTGTAGTTACCAGTTTTTCAAATGTCACATAGGTGAACTTCTAGTAGTTCCCTTTATCACCGTAAAACATTCCAGGGTGATATCGGGAATAGTTTCGGAGATATTGAATGCTGGTGAAATATTTCGCACAGCCGCCATGTTGGATTGGTGAGACGTAACAAAATTTGAAGGTGATCTCATAAGCCTATTTTTTTTTCAAAATTGAAAATAGGCTAAAAATAGCCTAACAACATGACAAATATCAACAGTAGATCATTCTGAACACGTTAGTACCCAATCAATATTTTATGTTGTAGTTTAGCTTTTAATCGTAACAACAGGGTACTTGTAGTTTATATCCTCAGATTCGTTTATAATTCATTAATACTGCAGATTACGCCATCCTCCCTTTTCATCACTTTTAACAAGATAGCTTATTGAAAATATATAATTTATGATTAAAATACCTTTCTAGGAGTCCTAGCGAGTTCATTTGTTAGAATTCCCACTGCCTACACCGGAAATTTAATTGGATTTTACGTAAAGCAAGCATTTTTTTGGTCGTGTTCATTTGAACATCGTGCACCATTTTGCATCGACTTCGGACACTACGTCATACCCACGTGGCACGTTACCAACATGAATAATGAAATAAAAGGCAAAACCATTGGCCTGGGTAAAGATTATTGATGCGTGACTACACCCACTGTGCGTGACAAAAAAAACAGGGGTGTTATCTGCTAGCAGTACAACACGGGCCGCGCTACCCAACCACCGGTCTGGACGAAAATATTGGTCTAGGCAAAACCATTGGTCTGCCGGATGCGATATAGTACCGAATGCGTGGGGTTGGCATTTTGGACTCATTCACAAAGATTCACAAAGAATGCTGTCAGATCTCCAATTTCAACTACGGTATATAAGTCGTGCTACTATTAGGGCGGGTTGATGGGATAGTCATTTCTAAGTTTTGCAACATTAAAATAAATACCGGTAGTTCTTTCTTCGGTGCTTAATGCCTTAATATTTATCAGTAATAATTACCACACTAAATAAGTTTACTGAGCGAGCCTCCGTGGCTTAGGCGGCAGCACGCCGGCCTCTCACCGCTGGGTCCGTGGTTCAAATCCCGGTCACTCCGTGTGAGATCTGTGCTGGACAAAACGGAGGCAGACAGGTTTTTCTCCGGGTACTCCGGTTTTCCCTGTCAAAATTTCATTCCAGCAACACTCTTCACTATCATTTCATTTCATTTGTCATTCATTTAATCATTGCCCCAGAGGAGTGCGACAGGCTTCGGCAGCCGGCACAGTTCATATCCTCGCCGCTAGATGGGGGATTCATTCATTCCATTCCTGACCCGGTCGGAGACTGGAAGCAGGCTGTGGATTTTCATTTTCATTTTCAATAAGTTTACTGAGCATTTTATTTTTGAGGGCAGAGACTGTCTGTGGCTGTCACTGTAGGTTTGGTAGTGTTTTGTAGAGCTTTTTGGATCTGATGATGCTCGCTTGACGAGCGAAACATGCCATTCCTTAGTTTTCTCTTCTTCAATAGTCCGTAACAATATATTCAAATCTTAATCACATATTGTAATTTATTTCAGGTTATTTTTCCCATATTCCAATAATTGAAATGATTTTTGTGTTAACCCTCTGAAAGCTACAATATTAATCGAGTTAAGAATGGTAAGTTTGTAATTGTTTCACAACAGCACAGCTAGCTACGCTTAATAGAAGCTCATGTCACCACGGAGAGTAAAACTATAACAGGCTACTGGACTTGAGCCATAGCCGACCCACGTGATTGACTTGTCAACTAAGCAGGTTGACAGCATGGTACAACTAAACAAAGAATAGTTCCCACCTTGACCACCGGCACTCGTATCTTGATAGGCTAATATCCGTAGTTTTGAATCATACAGTAGTACGCGGGCGCATATGAATGATACGCAGCCGAAGCAGAAAAGATGTCTCCAGACCATTGGTTTGTTATGCGTATTGTTGTTTTTCTTCATTTAAGGGGGACCATGTAGGTAACGAATGTCCCATGTAATGCAATGTTAAAAGTGGACATATTTAGGTACACCCTGTAGACAAAATAACCATTACATTATCTTTAAAAAATTAATGGATGTAGGGTATCTCATGTTAAACAAAGCCATGCACATTTAGTACATTTGGAATAATTTTTATTTCTCGTGTCGGAAACATACAAATGTACAGTTGCTATACAGGTACATAAAAGGGTAAAACTGTCTAATTATATAACAAGTGCCCAATACTGAGCAACATCCAAGGCGCTCGGAGTGGCTAACAGGAGATCTTCCTCTGCACAAGCTGAAGGGCACAGAGGGCAATGAAGCATGTGTCTTGTGGTTTGTTCTTGTCCACATTCGCAAGACGTGTCACATGTACTGAGGCCTCATCTCCTCAGATTGTCTCGGGATCTTCCAACTCCTGATCGTAACCTCTTTAGGGATTTCCGCACCAACCAGCTTTCGTTGTGACCGGGTGGTATAGTTCTTCAGCTACTGGCATCCAACCGCAGGGGTGAGGGGTCGATTTCTTCCATATTTCCAGCCTTGCCTTCTCCGGTGAGACAGTAAGCATCTCAGATGTCCTCATGAAGCTATTTCGGGACCTCAGCCGTTGCTGAGGAGGATTATATCCATGCAGTGGGTGGGCGCTGTTCTCTTCCATTCTCAGCCTCTCCCTGTTTGCAGCTACCTCTCGGCGTACACAAGGTGGTGCTATTCCAGCCAGGTAGTAGAGCTTATCTGTTGGAGTAGGTTTTAAGCAACCTGTTATCAACCTGCAGGTTTCATTCAGAGCTGTATCTACATGTCTGGCATGAGATGACCTGTACCAAACTGGGGAAGCAAATTCAGCAGTAGAAAAGCACAATGCCATTGCAGAAGTGAGAATAGTGTACAGGCCCCCAGGGGGCTGCACCCCCTGGAAGCCACCCTCCTGCCCCTAACTGGCAAATCTCATAAGTCCAGAACAACATCTTTCACACAGCAAGGGCAGCTTGCCAAACACTTGCATCACACCATAAACAGCTACACTATAACTAACTGGGGCAGCTATGCCAATGGAATGCTGACAGTACAACACCAAAGCCTATAAGAGGAAGGCCTTAATGAGGACACCCTCTCTCTCGATTATCAGTCATACAGTGTGTCAGCCGGAGGCCCTAGCTGTTATCATCAGGTGAGTCAGCAGTGTTCAGAGATCCTATATTTTGTAACCTACTCCACAAACTTGTACACTTAAACTTATAACATTTATTACATTCCCCTAAAAGGGACTCACAATTCCATATTCACTGACCAATAAATACTTGGTCAGTACATTACACTTGTCTTACTAATTACACGCCTATTCACGTCCTAACGCCCTTCCTGGTTCCCGTCACGAGTGACCGTGACAATAGTAGCCAAATAGTTGCTAGCTCAAGCTTCATTGTACTTCCCGCAGCGGCCCGACTGCCTAAGCAGCGAGCCGCCCACGTAGCTGACGCACGCACGTCGGTTATATAACTCTCTCCAACCAGCTGAGAGGCTAGTGCATTAACCTGTACACAGAGTTACACTTACGTCTTTATAAGAGCACCCCCTAGCATCCTAACACTAAACAACACTCTACACTGGTAAGCTTATCCAGCTACGGATAGCTGCCCCCCTCTAGGAATCACTCTCCAAATCAGCACAATAACACATCCGTTTTAGATCTAACTACCCCCAACTAAAGGATCTAAAACAATAGTCTCTGGATGTGAGCCCCATTGTGTCTCTACTAGTTTGCGAATCAGGTTGTTTCGTGTGGAGATTTTCATTTTGCTATTCTTACAGTGGGTTTTGAATGTAAGAGCTCTATCAAGGGTTACTCCCAAGTATTTAGGGGTGTGACAATGTGCAATCGGCTACCTGACCATTCTATGCGTAACTCACGATGAGCTTCCCTGTTCCTTAAGGGGAGGTATGACTGAGTTTTTCAACTTCCACAGTTTTTATCATATAATTACCAAATTTAAACCACTTGCATAAACAGTTGCTGGCATCTAATGTTCTAATTTGTAATTAAATAGCTTTGTTAGTTTTTGAGATATTGCACTTTTTTGTATTCAAAAAGTGGTCACATAAAAAAAAGTCCCTTGCGACAAAGTTTTTGTTCGACCAAGCTGATTTTTTTAAAAAATGTTGTTATGATGTATAGAAACAATAATTGCATTGGGTTTTTGTGTTAGATGAATACTGTTCTTTCCAGAAAAGTTTAAACTTTCATTTTATATATTTTTAAAATTTCAGCATTAATAGTTTAAAGTTATCTATCAAAATTCATACTAAAACTCAGAGAAGTTCAAAACCAGAAACAAGTTTACATTAGTGTACCTTTTGCAACTACTTTACCAAGTTTCAACAACATCTGAAAAGAATTGCATCGCAAGGAGCATTTTGTACACAGAAAAACATTGGAAAATAGCAATGCGAGAAAAAGGCAAGTTAATATTTACTCACTCAAAACTGCCCTGCCCCATATGTTTCCCCTTCACATCTCCTCGTTCTTTCTTCCTTAGATATCTTCTGCCATTTTACATGCCTCCTAGTCATTTTCTCCCGATCACAGCCCCTCTTTTGTGCCTGAGTAACACGTCTAACATCTTGTAGTTTGCATAGAGAACTTGACTTTATAGGGATGGTCGAATTTCTGATGGAATGAAGGGTTTCCAGAGTTTTGTAGTGCCCCATATTGAATTCTGAGACAGCCCTGAGGATACCAAGTTCCAGTTTTGTCTTGGAAACAAATATCTCCTTAGGGCATTTACTCCACACTACATTATGGAGGGACTCGTTAGCATTCTGAGTCTTCCCCGCTGTACAACGCTGCAATATCTGATCTGATGCTAGTCTCAGATACACAGGTGCTATCTTCTCAACAACAGAAGGATTCAGCTTGCAACTCATTCTACTGTGGCTATCATTTGGTTTTCCTTCTGCCTGTTGTCGGTTATAGAAGCACCAGGAGTTGATACCCTTAGGACAAGTCAAATGCTGAGGCTTGCGGTCAGTTGACATACAGTGTCTAAGAGTTGCAAAAACTGCCCTCTTCATTTTTCCTACATCTGGAATATTATTGACAATGGCATGCCTACAATAATGGGTCAATTTAGTTATAGTGCTGTCTTTCAAGTTGCCCTCTTTACGCCCACCCAGTGTCACACCCTTCGCCCTCCATTCCTTTACAGTGTTACGAAGAGCAGTACCAAGTCGCTTAGAAATATGGTTTATGCATTCTTCTTTCTCAATCCTTTGTTCTGGACCGTACACCTCAATCTCATTCAAGTGGGCGTAGGTCTTGGAATCCCCATCTGACAACACCGATGTGTATCGAAAACCATTGTCAATGGATCTCTTCCACAGGATCTCTCCAATGTCTTTTTCCATTGCATTGGAGGACCCATCATAATTTTTCTGGCATTCATCTGAGCTCTTATGACCCTCCCACCAAATATTATATTCTGCACTATTTTTTCCCAGGTCCCTTTCTGCAATAACACACTGATGGCAATACTTTGACAGAACATGGTAGTCTAACACAACTCCAGTCAGAATGTCAATTACGAATCCTGCACCATAAATCGATGTATGGCCACGTTTCTGCCATGTTGCATCATATGAAACACCTATGTCAATGGTCTGTTCATCACTAGCCCCATGAGCATTGTGTACTACTTGTGCAGCCATAGAAAGTACTTCTCTTCTCATTAATTTTCCCTCATCTATGAGAATTCTAAGGTGTTTTGCAAAAGGCCTTCGACCTAAAGTGTTCATACCCATACCTATAGAAAATGTCTCCAGCCCACGCTGGCCTTTACCTAAACTACTAAATGTTTCAACCATAGCATTGTTCACATGGAAACCAGGTCTTTGAGAATTATCATCTTTAATTCTTGGTGAAGTGTAGGTGTTAGCAGAAACATAACCACATGTTCTGCATTTAATTATAATTTTAGAGGAGAACCCATGAGTTTCCCTAAATTCAATAAAAATAGATTTGTTCTTACACTCATCACACAGTAGCTCCTTCACTAGTTCTTGCCAAACATCCTTATGCACCAAGGTATAGATCACAGACCCAACACTTTGTTCTGCACTGGCAGAAACAGAAAATAAATTTATTTTCCTCTCAGATGCAGACATATCTGCATCTAGTGAGCTACTAGAAACGTTATTCACTTCTTCATTAGGCCTAACTGAACTGACTTCTTGTCCTGGTTTCTGACTCTTTCTTTTAGCTATAGCTAATTTGGCAGCCTTGCTTTTCTTTGAGGGACGTTTTATCACTGGTCTATAGCTACACCTAGGACTCTTTTGAACTTCCATGGTTTCTCACTAATAATAATAATCACTATTGCTACAGGCCTAACCTAAAAACTATAATCACTACTTATCTATACACTAAAACGACGCACTAAGACCTCTACACTATAAATTACACAACTACAAAGGAAATAAGACGAAACACATCACTGAATAATCACTAGTTTGGATATGTAATTCGCTGTACTGAAACCACACGTTACTTTGCATTACAATAACATAAACAAACAGGGGAGCCATGCTTGTACTACTACAGTCAACACAAATACGAAATTCAGAATGTAAATAATACAAACATATATATATATATATATATATATATATATATATATATAATATTAACTATCATAGTATAGTTGTGTGAAAAAAAATGGAATGCAATTTAGAAGAGAGAAATCGTTCTCTAAATTAGTTAAAATTGAACTATTAAATGACATAACGTAGTTATATGGACTACGTAGTAAACAAACGACTGTCAGCTTGCACAGGTGTGCCTCTACGACACATACGCCGCGGAATACTTGAATAATCGACAAAAAACATACAGAAAACTATCATTATGCTATTACAGGAAAAGTGGGCGTGGTAGTGGGCTATTAAATGCCATGCGCGCTCACATTAAATGGCCTCTACAAGCTTCAAAATAGCCGGAATTACTAAACTGAGATGATTTTCTGAAAGAGGAAGAATTAGGGTATTTTTATATAAATAAAACAAAAAAACGAGTTTTTGCTTGAAAATCCGAAAAATTCAGTCATACCTCCCCTTAAGTGGAAGGCGCATACTTGTGTCTCAGATGGATTTGGTCTGAGTTGGTTCCAACTGTAATAACTTGATAGATTTCTCATGGCAGATATCTTTCCACTGATTCAAAACTTGCGCTCTGCTCAGCAAGGGCTAGGTCGTCTGCATACAAGAAGCTTCTTGTGTCTGAGGACAGTGGCTGATCGTTGGTATGGATGTTGAAGAGAATTGGAGCCAAGACGCTTCCCTGAGGTAGGCCATTTTTCTGTACTCTCCAACGACTGCGTTGCCCCTGGAAGTCTACAAAAAAACTACGATTTTGAAGGAGAGTGCTGATAAGTCTAACTAGATGGAAATCCTTGGTCATTCTGTACAACTTGGCATGGAGTAACCGATGATTTGGAATAATGGGGTCAGAGAAATAAAATAAATAAATACGCGATGCATTTATTTTCAAAAAATCAACATTTTCAATGCTCTTCACACTAGTATTTACACTTCTATACAACATATTGACCTAAATTTGCATCACTTTCATTATTTCGGTATAAAAAGTAAGTTTAGTAAGTTTCATGGTTATAACTCTCTTACTTTTCCAGAAATATGTACCCAAAACTGAAAAAATCACTTTTCTGGTAATTTAAATTTAAAAGTTTACACATGAAAATAGGATATTTCCTTCATAATTAGGACAATCCTGCCCCATAATCTGGATCATCTGCATCATTGGCTTCTTCAGTATTCCTCTTATTGTTCCTCTGATGCTCTCTGGTGTCTTGCCAAGTAACGTTGGTTCGTTTTTCAGCCTCGATCACTCACTGGCGTTCTATATCATTGAGGGCTGATTGTGTGTTGACATCCGGTTCAATACCTAACAGCTTGCACCAAATTTCGTTCAATTTGGTTTCACCGTGTTTGAATTGATAGGGGGAATCGATTTGCACACATACATGGCCGCCATCTGCAAATTATTGGGCTGATGACCTGATAATTTGGTCAAAATATGCTTCCTACATAAAGGTATGTTGTTGCAAAATTCGGTAGAGATCAGATGATTAGGTTAGTCGTAATTTGATTTAAGTTTTGAACATTTCGGTTGCCACCATTACGTTTCCGTCAAGATAGCGGTGACATAAATCATGACATTCAGGTGCCCTGTACCAAATTTCGTTCAATTCGGTTTTGCACTTACTGTTTCTTATTTCAGTAATAGTTCCTTTAGACTCACTACACTGACTTATGTTAGAAAAGTACTGATTACTGATTACTTCTTTATTCTAGGCATTGTAAGATCTATATTTTTAACACAATTCAACACATGCACACAAATGACAGACCAGCTGAGAGCTGACACGTATTCCCGCCCAAACTCTTTATCCAGAGAATAAACAAGCGAACTGCTCATACAGTACTGCCAATACACGTATTAAAATATTACCTTTATGAGAAATATGCTTCTGTGACACTGCTTTGCAGAGATCTATGTCTTTTAGTTTCGGCATGTATAAAAGGAGCGTGGGTTCCACTGTGCACTACGGCACAAAATAATTTATATTTCAAAAACTAACAGTCCGATCTCCATGAAACAAACTAAGATTTGTTCTGAAAAGTGTGCTTAATTAAACTAAACAATAAAATAAAAATCCCAAATTTGACCCCTTTAGGCGACAAGGTCCCCTTAAGGACTTTGGAACAGCTTGGTCATCAGCCCCGTATACTTGCGTGTGTATATATTTTGTCTAATTAACTGTAGTCTACTTCTATTGTGGCTGTACTAACATTGTAGTAATTGTGATTATTATGGCTAAGGAATAGAGACAGGTTGCTCAGAACGAGAAAGAGGATTTGCCTGGCGAGAATGAGAATGACAAAACAGGGGGAAACCATACTCAGGATGACCACCGAGAGCTGAAATATGGACTGCAGCAGTTAAGAGGGTGACAAAACGTGATCGGATTCACTGCTGGGTTGGTTCGCTCTTTTTTTATTTTTTATTTTTTACCAGAAGGCGAAAGCTAAAATGCAACCTTTTTAAGTTTAGAAGATTTGAGTTAAAAGCACATCAAATCCCGAAATATTCCAAGCGGTAGTGAACACAATGATATCCTAGAAAGTCTGTTCAGAAATTCGTTCTGTGTATAGTTTCCAAGCTTCTATTCAAAATGCATAAAATCTTTAAAATACAGGTTGTTTATTGTTAGTGCATTTTTATGGGCTTGGAACATGCTTGTCATCAGCCCCGTGTCTGATAACATGTATTTATACGATGACTGTGGAGTGTGTGAAACTGTATCAGCGACAGGAAAGAAGTAGATTCCTCGGAACTTGAAGTAAGGTACTACCCAGGCATTTGCCTGGAGGGAGTATGGTAAATCTCGGGGAAAAACCAACTTAGAATAGCCGTTGTCAGAACTTGTATTCTTCGGACTTGCTGCAGCTACCCTCGCGGCCTTGGTGCACGATTCAACGAGCACAGCTACGCCACGGGTTAAAATAAAGGCTCCCTAACAATGAATTTTCGTCTTAATATACGAGAAGGAGGTAAAGAAGAGGATGATGATGGTGAAAATAACAATAACAATAAATAGCGGGCCCGTGCGAGAACTCTCGCATAATGGGTTGTGTGCGCCCCATGTGTACAGACTACCCACCCAGTCCCAGTGCAATGCGGGCTGTACGCGACACAGTTCTGCCAGGAGCTGTTGTCTTGTTTATTTGTTTAAAAGCACTTTATAAACAAATACAGTATTTCCGTTGACTTTTCAAGAATTGCAAGATTTTTCATGTACGATTGAGACAATGTTTTAAAGCACTTTATAAACAAATAAATATATTTGCGTTGACTTTTGAAGAAATGCGAGATTTTTCCTGTACTATTGAGACGATTTGGAAGATTTTGGTACAAACCACTCCTTCTAACTCCCTCTGGTTTAGGAGCTTCAGTTTTGTGAAACATACACCTTAGCGTATTATAGGGTATAATAAGATAATAATACTGTACTACTACTATAGTAAAGCCATCATTACTTCCGACTTGAAGTTTCAGTGTTACCCTCGAGTTATCTAGCGGTCGGAAGGAAAATCACTTTAACTAGACAATCACAGGTAGCCATTCAAATAAATATATCGCGACAAATCGAGTTTCGTTCGCGATGTCGCGATTTAGCGAACGAAACTCTAGCCTAGCACTGAAAAGTCAAGTCGGAAGTAATGATGGCTTTACTATAATACTGGAAAGGATATTTATAAATCTACAAAATACTGTAGTTTAAAATTTGGAATGGAAATCTCAACACATAGAACGAAAGTAATGGCATTCTTGGGCAACGAACCAATACAGAGTGAAATCTGTATAAAAAAACACCATCATTGAACGAGTCAACTCGTTAGACTATCTTTGTTACAACTTATCACTCCTATATGGCAGTCAAAATCTCAAAATTTATTAAGATTACAGAAGTAACCAATCAAGTTTTCAAGCCATCTCAGGTACAACGACACATTAGACTGAATGTATATCAAACTCTTGCTAGACCAGTTCTTGCATATGGAAGTGAGGCCTGGACCATCAGGAAGGCTGATGAAAAAATACTAACAGCAGCAGAAATGAGATTCATAGGACGAACTTCTGGTTACTCCTTACTCGATCATCGGAGGAATGAAGACATCCTGCAAGAACTAAGAATCACCCCAGGAAAATGGAAAAAATGGAAAGAACATGTGGACAGGATGAGTTCTAGCCGAGTACAGATTCTTCCGTATGCTCCAAGTGGTCGTAGAAACCTGGGAGGGCCAAAGAAACGCTGGCAAGAGACTGTAACAGTCCGCAAGCCCTAATATGTGAAAGTTAATTATGATGATGACTACTGATACTACTACTAATACTGCTACTACTACTACTACTACTACTAATACTACTACTACTACTACTACTAATAATAATAATAATAATAATAACAGTGCTGTAGTTGGGCCGGTACGGGCCGGTACGGCGTACCCCCTAAAATCCAAACTCGTTATAAGAGTACCGGTTAAACTACCTTTTTAAATCTGTAAAAAATAGTCCTACTGTAAATTGTCCAATGGATTTCAGAAAGAAAAATCGGAAATGATTATTTACTTGTTCAGAGTTAGCTCGCGGCACAACTTGGAACTAATTGGGCCCATAAGAGCTGGAGTTAGACATTTCAATCGCGCCCGGATGTATAATACATGTTCAGCTGTTGTCAAATTTGTGAACTGGTTTCTTTTGGCGGTAAACGCTTGCTTGTGTGTTTTCAGTGCCACGCCGTGCCGTTGTTTGAATTGAGTCCGATTTGTCCTTAGGTACTGTCTGTGGAAAGACGTAAAGTGTGTTTGTGTGCGTGTGAAAGTACGTACATCATAATTCCAAAGTAATGATGAGCTTGCTTGACTGGTTAAATAGTGGCAAACGAAAAACTCCAGATGATAACAGGGACGTTGAAGAGAACAGTGCTAGCTGTGACCAACAAGGCCCTTCGAAAAGATCGATCATCTCAAAGGACAAATACTCTGAGGAGGAACTTAAGAATGTAGGAAGTGATTCAGTTATTCCTTTTGGTAAAGTAAGTTCAGTGATTCTAGAGTATCCAGGATGCTGGTTGGAGTCTCAGCACAATTACTTTAAAACTGAAAACAGCTGGCTAGTAATAAAGAACAAAACACTTGGTTGTTCTTATTGTGCTGAAGCTGGCAGGCATGGTTTGGGACCACAGCAAGGTTCAGGATTAAAACCAGCTAAAGAGTGAGTTGATTACTTATTTTGGAAATACTAAATATTTGCAGCAAAATAGTTTAATAAAGAAAATATATGAACATAAAAATCTATGAGTCATATGCGTGCAGAGCAGGCTAAGGCTAGTGCTGAGAGCAAACGTTTAGAAACAGGAGTAGATAAAATGTTAGTTAATCAGTGTGAGACAATAAGTAGACTGTTTAGGACAGCATATAAAGGAGCAAAGCTAGGAAGACCATTCACTGATTTTCCAATAGACAGTCAAGTCCAGGAACTTAATGGTTTGGATATGGGAAGAGTCTTACATTCTAAGTTCAGTTGTACCAACATTACGGATCTTATAGCCACAGAAATGAGGAAGAAAATAGCTAATCACCTTATAAAAAATAATATTAAAATGAGTGTTATGGTAGACGAGTCCACTACCTGCAGTAATTTACCAGTACTTGTGTTATGTTTGAGATGTGCCATATCAGAAAAAAACTGTAGTTCAATCATTTTCTGGGGGGTCTCATTGAACTTAAAGACACGAAATCCAGTTCAATCATGGATGCCACTTTGCAGAATCTGAGTTCTTATGGTTTTTCTCATTCTTACCTCAAAGATAACTTTGTTGGATTTGCAAGTGACTGAGCCTCGGTAATGTTTGGAAAAAGAATTGGAGTTGCTATGGCGTTACAGAACATGTTTCCTCACTTGATTGTTTGGCACTGTTCTAACCACAGACTCGAACTAGCAGTACACGACACGAGAGATGAGGTTCAAGTTCTTACTCATTTCCATTTTATCTTTGATAAACCGTCTTCTGTCTATAGTATGCCGCCTAAAAATTAAGCTCAGCTTAGAGAATGTGCAGCAGATCTTGGTGAAAAACAAAATAAAGTTGGGAAAATATTTACAATCAGATGGGTTGCCTCAAGTGCTAGAACTGTGAAATCTGTTTGGAATAACTATAGATCTCTTGTCGAACATTTCACAGAAGCTGCTGCTGATAAATACAGGGATTCTAGAGAAAGGTCTAAATATGCAGGCCTTTGCAAAACTTTGAGTTCTTCTGAATTTGTTATAAATTTATCAGTTGTATACGATGACCGACAGCAGTGGCTATGCTCGCTAAAAGCGCAGCGTTAGGTCATGGGGCCAAGCTCTCTGCTGACTCGGTAGACGCGTGGGTTCGAGCCCCACCGTCGGCTGTCCTTGAAATGGTTTTCCGTGGTTTCCCCATTTTCAACACCAGGCAAATGCTGGGACGGTACCTTCTAACAGGCCACGTCCGCCTCCTTCCCCATCCTTGCCCAGTTTCATTCATCTTCATCCATTTCATCTCTCATCCCGACGCGCAGGTCGCCCACGGGCGTCGACTAGAAAGACCTGCACTCGGCCTCCCTGGAGGCCACACGAAAAAAAAAAGTTGTATACGATGCTTTAATTGAGCTCTCAGATTTATCTTTGTTTCTTCAAAGAAGAGACATGACTATTACCGAAGCTGACAAGACTATAAAACGTAGTATCCGGGTACTGGAGTCCATGACATCTCATGCTGAGGACGCAACTAAAGCAGCTAAAAACAAGGTCTTTGAAGACATTGAGTTACACAACAACCCTAAAGTTGTTCAAATAAATAGTGGCCAGTTTTACCGAAGTCTAGCTGAAAATCTCAAACACAGATTTGTCGTCAATCCTAGCCATGCATCCCATATAGGTTTTCAGACCAAGAAAATCAGCACAGAAAGCGAAAAGAAGCTGAGGACTGAAGTATTGTTGAAAGATCTTGCTCTTGTAGCGACAAAGCATTAGCCACAAGATACTGACATAACTTGTGGAGATAGGAGCATCTCTCTATATATAAAAATGAAAGTTTGACTGTTTTTTCTGAATTTCCACGGAAATTTGCGTTATTTGCGCGTTTCAGACTGTTTTATGACGGATGCGCGCAAAAATAAATTTTTTGTCTGTCTGTTTGTGTGTCTGTGGACAACTTTGAGTCCTTATAACTTGAGAACGGCTGGGTGGATCAACGTAAAATTTGATACAGATATCCATCAGAGGCACCACACTAATCATTGATGTAACTCTTCTCCGTACCTCTCATAAAAGGGGGCCTATCCCCTTAAAATACATGCTGAAATAGGCGTAGAAGGACGAGACAAAGCTTATTTTCAACCCCTCAATGTGAGAAACAAAACTCGGGGTGGACCCTAAAGGGACCCCGAAAACCACATTTTAAGGCCCTAAAACCAACAGTTTTTGAGATATTCCCAGAAAACTAATTTCATTTAATAATCTATGAAGAATGCAAGCAGGTAACCATGGCAACGGAATCTCATAGGACCATCTATTTCTGTAAGACGCAATGCAATTCCATTTATTACATTACTGTGAAGTTTGCAAACGGCTATAAGATTATCACGGAACCAAACTAAGCTGTAAAATTCATCAATACGTATAATGCACTTAAGGGGGTCAAGGGGTACACTAGAATTTATTCACGCGATTTTCACGTGCGCGTGTGGTATGGAATGTCTTTTATATCCCTATCCCTATATTATATTTATTATATTATTCAAATCAAATAAAAAAAAATCAACCCCTGGCACTATCCAGCCCATGACGGGCTAAGGCCGACCAAGCGACCGCTGCCCAGCCATTTGGCCTGCAGATATTGGGGTGAAGCGTGATCAGCGCGTCGGGTCCCCTCGGCCGTTAATCTTGGTATTCGTGATCGGGGCGCTGTCTCACTGTCAGACAGCTACTCAATTGTCTTCACGAGGCTGAGTGCACCCCGTTCCAACCCTCACGTCATTTTTAAAATCCCTGACGGAGCTGGGGATCGAACCCGGGGCCTCCGAGTGAGAGGCAGGCGCGCTACCCCAACACCACGGGGCCGGCTTTATTATATTATTATCATTATTAATATTATTATTATTATTATTATATTATGGCATACAACGACGAGACGAAGCTCATTTCTTAGCCCCTCGGTGGCAGAAACAAACCTCGAGGGTTCCCGAAAACTATAGTTTAAGGCTCTAAAACCAACAGTTTCTGAGATATTCCCAGAAAACTAATTTAATTTAATAAACTAATGAAGGAATGCAAGCCGGCAACCATGACAACAGGTTCTCAAGAGAAAACATCCAACTTTCCATCTATTTCTGTAAAAAGCAATTCCACTCCACTTATTACATTTCTGTGAAAGTTTTCAAATGGCTATAAGGTTATCACGGAACCAACTTAGACTGTAAAATTCATCAATGCGCATAAGGGGGTCAAGGGAGAATTTTTATACGTGATTACAAGTGTGATATGTCGTACAGAATTATATATATATATAACAGCAACATTATTTTCAAAAATTCCTGAGTTGAAATAGTATTTTTTGCGGCTATTAGGAATTTGGGCCATTGGAGGCTAAAAAAAACTGAATGTCCATGCACTACAAGCCTTTATAATATGTTAAAGGTGTCTTCCTGTGGATGGGGACTTAACACAACGGTGAGGGTCAGTCTTTATGTGAGGTGTATTGCGTTTCGTCTACTAGGTTTTCAATTTTGTTTTCACGTCAGGAAGTACACGTTAGGTGAATTTAGATTGAGCACGTTCACTTGTTTTTTTCGACAAACGGGTTCATCGTAAAGATGATTTTGTTTGTTACTGTGTGTTTGATATATCCATATTCGGACATCTGGGTGATAAGTTGTACGTTGGTTGGTTCCTCAGGTTAGAAGCTGCGACAACACGTTCACGCAGCCTCGTGTACTTTGAGTGTGTGTAGAATCCGTCTGATAACCGGTGTTAATTGTGATGGTTGTATTAGTGTGTGTTATCTGTATTTCAGGTAAGGACTGCAGACGATCAATTTCCAGTAGTTCCTACTTTTGCTACCAAATGCTACCGTCAACGACACCTAGCTGTGACTTGGCTACTAGATGCCCCCTCAACCGGCACCTGGTGGTAAACTTTGGAACTAATAGAGCGTTAATCAAATCTAACCAACAAATTTAGCTTCACACAATTGTAGTTAGTGGAAGGTTCTATTACATGACATAAATCTATGACATGGGACCACCGGCTTTACTTCCCCTCCGAAGTAAGGCATACTTTCTGTGTATCTTTATGTACGCTTATAACTCGTGTTCGAATGTTTGGAGCATCGTAAAATTAGGTATCCATGAGAGTCAATACACCAATCATTTATAAAACTCTTCACCGTACTTCTCATAGAAGGGTTGGTATAGGAAAAAAGTTTTCAAAATACATGCTAAAATAGGCGAAATATAAAAATTATCCTAGAAGGATCGTTACGGCATGACTGCTGGCAGTCGCTCACATCCGGGAGGCGAGGAGGTTCGAATCCCCCCGCCGGCAACCTTGAAGATGGTCTTCTGTGGTTTCCCATCTTCCTTCCAGGCAAATGCCGGGGTTGGTCCCTAACTATAGGCCACAGCCGCTACCTTCCAACTCCTCACCCTTCCATTCCAACTTTCCTCCCCAACGGTACTTGTAGCTCACCCATTGGGTGTCCGTCTCGAAGTAGCTACAAAACTGGCGAGCCGAACATGTCCTCGGACACTCCCGGAACTAAAAGCCATACACTAAAAAAAAATCCTAGAAGGACGACCAAAGCATATGTTGCGCTTCTCAATGTGAGACATAAAATTCTGGAGTATATAAAGGGTCTTCGAAAACAACATTTTAAGGCCCTTAAATTAACAGTGTGTGTGATATTCCCAGAGAAATGACTTCGCTCTGATAAACATATGAAGGAATAACAAGCCCCTGACCATTGCAACAGTAGCTCAATTGATAACGTCTGGTTATTAATACCGAAGACCGTTCGAAGAGCGGGTACTTCTGCTAGTCTCTAATATATGTGAGGTTTTTCGACTTCAAAACAAGAGAAAATACATTCAGGCATTTTGGGAATATGTGGACACGAACATGAAACCTAAAGACCTTGAACGATTTCTACAAATAATTGATTCAATTCCAATTTCCACATCAGAATGCGAAAGAGCATTTAGTGCAATGAATGACATTATCACTAAAAAAGGAACAGTTTGTTGGTAGAGCCAACCGGAAGATTAATTTTCCTCAGAAGTGTTGGGCCGCCATTGGAAAAATTTAATCCAGAAATGTATGTGCAGTCTTGGCTCAGATCAGGAAGAAAATCAGCTGAAGAAACAGCGTGTCGAAAATGTGACCTACTCAACGAAGTCCACTACGAGTCTATCTGGAACCTCCTAAAGGGATATTTGGTGAGTTCCGCCTAAATTTTTTCCCTACTACAGCACTGAATAATAATAATAATAATAATAATAAAATAACCCGAATGAAATCAACACGGCTATCCAACCGAATTTTTGCTTTTCCCCCATGAGAAAAAGACAAAGGTTCTGTGAAGTAGAGAAAAATCTGTTGGCTATTGGCAGGCCTATAACAAGTGAAGATATCCAGGAGCGTGGCCCACTTAGGGAAAAACTTCAAGAACATCGGAGTTTTCAATCTAAGCCGAAACTAAAAACCGGGAAGGGGTGGACGACGGAGAGAAAGGTGCAACATCGATTGCGAATGAAAGAGTACTGGGCCAACATTGAAATGCAGAAGAAACAGTTGACATGACGTGGTCCTTAGTTGTCCGTAACGATGTAAGAAGGAGAAGAAGAATGTATGTCCAACCCTTATTATTCCCGTTTTAACGGGGTTAGGGATGAGATGCGATGAAAGTCCAAATGTCGGGTGTTCTTTTACGGCCAGATGCCCTTCCTGACACCAACTTCATGAAAGGAGTTAATGAGAGATGAAATTAATTAAACTGGGCAAGGACTTCCATGAGATTTACATGTGATGAATAAATACACTTGGATGTCCAGTTTCGATCGGCAAGTGAACATCAATTATTGGGTACAATCGTGTTGATCGACTGAAAAACTTCAAACTTCGTTTTTCTAATAGCTTTTGTCGTCCCGAAGATCCAGGTCGATTCCCGGCTCTGCCAAGAAATTTAATTCTGGTTTGAGGTCTGAAACGGGGTAGGCTTCACTCAGCCTCATGTGGCAATACTGAGGAGAGGTGGGTTCGATTCCCACCTCAGCCATCCTGGTTGTGGTTTCCCATAGTGACCCACTTCCACTATAGACAAATGCCGGATGGTTCATAACTAAAGACTACGGCCGTTTCCTTCCCAATCCTCCCCTGAATTACAAATCCACACACACGCTATTAGGCTACAGATTCCACAAATACACAGGTTATCAGACAAAATCGGTTGGTTCCTCAGTTTAGGGGCAGCGACAACGTGGCCATGTAGCCCCGTATACTTTGGGTGTGTGTAGAATCTGTCTGATAACCGGTGTTAATTGTGATGACTGTATTAGTGTGTGTTATGTGTTTTTAATTCAAGTAAGGACTGCAGACATTCAATTTTCAATTTGCTACCAAACGCCACCGTCAACGACAGCTAGTCTGAACTTGTTACTAGATGCCACCGCAGTCGGCTCCTGGCGATGAACGTTGGAACCTAAGAGCGTTAGTCAAATCTAACCTATAATTTAGCTTCACACAAGTGTAATTAGTGGAAGGTTCTTTTATATGCCATAAATTTATGACGTGGGTCCGCCGGCTTTACTTCCCCTCCGAAGGAAGGCATACTAAGGGATTTTTAATGCCGGGTTTGAATCCGTGACCTTGGGCATAGTAGCTCAGCATACTACCAACGAAGCCACCGAAGCCGCTCAGACAAAATCTATACATACCCACCCAAATACAAGGGGTTAAATGACCACAATGTCCAAGTCCCTCAAATGAAACAACAACAACAATATCTTATAGGTTATAGGTTGATGTCCGGTGTATGTTTTTGGGCTGGGGTCTATCTGGGATTAGCGTGGACCAGTATTTCGTCGACAAATTTCCGACTCCTAGTTACCATGACAACAAGTGCAAGCGCACTTAGTTCCCACACATTAAAGCGTGCGCAATTACCACACACAAATCGAAGGCGGTACAGTAATTCTGGTTCTGGCAACACCGCAACATCTTATTTTATTTTGAGACTGATGAGATCGTGGTCATTAGCCCTCAATGCTTGTGGTGAGTGCTGATAACATCTGATATAATAATATAATATCGTATGGCCTAGGGTGCATGCTTTGTTATTTGACGCCAAGAGGGCAGCTTCCATGTCGAATTTTGTTGTTCCTTGGAGCGCTATGAAAGTCAAGGAGGTTAGATATCTAGGCTCCTTGACACTATAGCGCTTTCTAGTAAAGAAAGGAGGAAATTTTGTTGGCGGAAAATCTCGACGTTTATTTTGCCATTATGAACACGGCTTACTGATTCAAATGGGTTCTTTAACATGCCAACAACGTATGACATGCGTGTCGTGATTTTTGACGCCTTTCAGGAGCGAGGAGCGAACCTGCAAGCTTGGGGTTGGTAGTCCGTCAAGATAACCACTCACCCTTCGAAGCAAGCTTTTTAATTTTATTTTATTTTCGCTATCGTTTTACCCTCCAGGGTTGGCTTTTCCCACAGACTAAGCGATGGATCCCACTTCTACCGCCACTGAGCGCAGTGTCCTGGAGCTTGAGACTCAGATCGGGGATACAACTGGGGAGTGTGACCAGCATTACGTCCAGGCGGCCTCACCTGCGAAGCGAACAGGGGCCTGATGAAGTCATGGGAAGAGTGGGAGGGTTAGACAAGGAAGTGGGAAGGAGGCGGCCGAGGCCTCAGGTAGGTGCCATCCCGGCATTTCCCCGAAGACGAAGTGGGAAACCACGGAAAACCACTTCCAGGATGGCTGAGGTGGGAATCGAACCCCCTCTACTCATTTGGACCACCCGAGGCTGAGTAGACCCCGTTCCAGTCCTCATACCACTTTTCAAATTTCGTGGCAGAGCCGGGAATCGAACCGCGGACCTCCAGGCTGGCAGGTAATCACGCTGACCATTGCGCAACGTAGGCGACCGTGGCAAGCATAACATGTGATATTGTGGGTCTGTTCTAGTGAAATAGGTTGTAAATAGATTTAGAAGACGTAGGTCGTAGCTTTGAGCTACTGTAAGTATCATCGCATTATTATAGCCTGGAGTAGATGTGGGAAATCATAGAAACTTCTACGACGGGTGAGGTGGGATCGAACCATGGCCACTGGGATGGGAGTACGGAATATCTGCACCACGGATGACGTTTTTCTTACAGCTTCGATGGTTCGAGGCGCTCTTGGACCAGGGTTACGTGAAGCACACATTTTCGAACCTCTACTTTATTAAAATTAATATTTAAACCCTACACGAACGAACCTCCGAAACCTAATCTAATAAAATGGTCAATAAACAAGATATTGTTCGAATGAACTGTCCGGGAATTCTTTTCGCTAAGTCATCTTCCATATAAGTTATAGTAATCTTAAATGTGTTAATATAATATAAAGAAGTTTTACAGGAAAAAAAAACAATAAACAAAAATTATATGTTTTTGTTTATTTCTCTATTCAATGTTGACTGGTACACGGCCGGTTCATTGTCTTGTGAGGAGATGCGCGCGCATCCTTGCTGCCGTGCCGTGCCATTGGGAGCCTGTTTGCCCCCTCCACCGGCACATTCCATCAGCGCGGCAGGCTAGGGTATAATTATGCCGCCATTAGGTCACCCTTACTCCCTAATTTTCGCAGCTTATTGTTGGTGAGGCGGGCTCTTACCTCGCGGCGATGGGCGAGATTCTTTTCTTCAGGAAATTTATTACATGTTACCTGGCTAGTTCGGCCGTGCCGTGCCTGTCCTTCACGGAGAGGCAAGGGCAGCTGAGCAGACAACCAAGCCTATGTTCTCGCTACAAGCTACCAGCTACTCGTGTTCTGATGTGCTTTGTTATGTAGCGGAGCGGTGGCCGATAGAAGTCCAGGTCGAGTTTCTAAGAGACATAATGTAGAATGAAAATAAGTTATTAGGAGCTTAACGTTAAGATCATCAGCACGATAATATGAGGCGTAGAAGGAGATAAATCTACAATTCGTTAAAAGCCAGGGAACAGGGCAGGACACCTGCCACCAAAATTCGGGCTTGGCGAGAGGCTGGGGACCGGTGTCGCGTAGCCGAGGGTTACCTGGGTAAATGTTTTCAGGTAACAAGCCGTGACAATCAAATCAATTTTGAATTAGTTGCCGAAAGTTGGTTGCTTGGGTTCGAACTCGAGCCTTGGCCCAAGTAAAAGAAGAAGAAGATGTTAGCTGCTTATAGCGAAGATAGCTTCTCGAAGTTCTCTTCTGCCGTAGCTGTTATTCTGCAGAGCAGGAGTTTTAAAATAACAAGTCGTCGAGTAGAAGGTAATAGTTGATAGATTTATTTTAAAGATGAAAGTACAGTCCTCCAGTGCATGGATACAGTATGTACCCGCGAAGTGATGATGGTGCACTGACAATCTCATGAGGAAATATCCTCAGTATTTATATTCTCCCAATGGAGAGTTTTGTGCTCTTGGTCACGTACCCTGACCTGTTTCCACAAATATACACATATTGATTTCCTGGTGGAAAGCAAGACCTTGCCCAATGAACCTCCCAGAATATTCTACTCATTACTGATAATGACTGTTGGTTGTTGACCGACATACTTGGGCTATGTGTACACAGATAAATATTTGCCCCTTGGTAGTGAATTCTTCTCACAGAAATGGAATCTTAGTAATAATAGGAATATTCCTAAATAGTTATAACGTGTGGTGCGATTATGCCACACCTCCCCCCTTGAGGACAAAAATTATAAGTCTTTAGACTTTTAATTTTTGTACATTGACCAAAGCTCTCTTTTCTTAAGTCTAGCCGATCTCCTTAATTGGTCAGACTCCAGTTCTGTATCTCTCTCAAGTTCTGATAATACAGGTGCTGAAGGCAATGATCTTACTGATCCCGTTCTTACAGGTTGATTTGACAATCTTGATAATTCCATTAGACTTTGTCTTTCAGCTGGGATATGTTCTAGTGACAAATTAATATTATGTACAGGATTATTTAACACATGAATTTTAGGACATAAGTCTTTTGATTCTTTCCACCATTTCTTTGGCGAACACTGATTAAATAACCAAAAACTTGTTTTTCTACAGCAAGAACAACAACAACAAGCACAAATCCAAATACCAATTAACATTATTACAGATATTACATAGGTGTACCAAGATGTACCAAGTCTTTTCCATGAGTAATTTCTCTGATCTTCTCTTATTTTTTGTTCTTGTATAAATTTATCAACTTCCTCTATTTTAAGACTAGCAATATTTAAATCATTTATTGATGACATAATATTTGATAATGGTAGTTTCAATGGTGCATTTTTTATATCTTCCTGTTGAGGAAGGGTTAAACAGCAATCTACGTTGATATCTACAAAAGGTAAGATATCATCTTTTGTTAAATTTGTTTCATGATGTGACAATGGAAATAATGTGGTTCTACTACCTAGACCTTTACAATCTTTTCTTAAGGTAAGTATACCTCTACCTTGCAGTCGATTGGAATATTTTTCTCCAGCTTGACATACTGTCGTAAACAATTCCATTTGAGGTGCTATAAACAACCATGAATTACTTCTGTGAAGAGGTATCCACATTACTTGACTCATAGGTAAGTAATTGAAATTACAAGAATCAGGTAACTGAAAAGTATTAGGATGAATTAATGTGGGTACACATTCCACATTAGGTATATAAGTCATAATTGGATTCTTTTCCATACATACGAAATTAAGTTGATTAGGTTGTACACATTTGTCTAGCTCATATTGAGTTATATAACCATATTTTTCATTTAACATGTCAACAAATATATACTCTTTTTTCACATTTAATATTTTTGTTGTCATATTGGATTTCATAATGGCGGGAAAAGGGATTATCTTGTGTAATACAAATTTCATTTCAATTACTAAAGGTATTTTAACAGAATATACTAGATATGGTCCTTGAGTGTAGATTGTTGGTCTAATCAAGGATAGGAGTTCGGATGATGTGAAGGGTGGTAACATTGTAGATTGTGGCATTGGCTGTTGTTCTAGAAGCTCTCTTATTTTTTGTATAGTTATTATCTGAGGTTGGAGAATTCCATCCTGAGCGTGCAAATAAACGTCTATCAATAAATCAAACGTATGCTGACATTCTTCTATTCCTCGCTCAATTTGCTTAATTAACTCATTTAATATGAGACTAATATCAATCTCCTTCTTTAATTCTGTAGTTTGCATTTTCATTTCTTTATTTAATACCTGTAACGCATTTGATAATTTACGTTCATTTTCTGATACGTCTTTCAAAGTTGTATTCATCGTAACTATCGTTGATTTCAAAACTAGCAATTGTTCTGAAGCTATTCTTAAAAATTCCTTATGATCTCTTTCCATTGCATTTATATGCTCAAAATTATATACTACCTCGTCTTCGGTCGCTGTTCCAAAAAGGAATTTTAATATTTTACCTCCAAAATTAAATAAATCTCGTTTACGCCTGTTTGAATTTTGATCTCTCCCAATTAAATCAATTAATATGTTTTTTAACTTATCAACAATTCGTTTTTTTAGATTGGAAATAAGGTGTACTTGGTTTACAGTCTGTATAAGTGAACCACGTCTCATTACTTACTCTGTTACATAAATTGTTTAGGGATGTAATTCGATTCTTCGTGTCCTTCCATAAATCTTTAACCGGTCTCAAATCTATATATGTTATAAAACTCCATTCTGTAGGATAAAAGTATATATTTCCTATATGATCGAAATAAACACCTGATTGACTTGTGATCTGGGTGATATATGATCCTTTGCTGAGATCTATTGGTTCCGCCTCTGCTGTCGCCTGATGGATTGTCCACCACCAAATGATTAGTAAGGCTTTCCACATCGTTATGTTTCGTTCTGATCTGAAACATACGGTTTCGTTCTATTTATGTGAGTTTGTATTACTTTTTTACCTGTTGTTCCTACCTTAATTAAAGTTACATTTGTCCCTTTTATTTCCTTGATTTCATATGGACCTTTCCATAACGGATCTAACTTCTTTCTTTGCTCATTATAGACCAATAATAAGTCTCCTACGTTATATTGTTTAATTGCTCTATCTTCATTTACTTTATCACATTGCTTTATCTTTGCTACTTGCAATCTTTCTTTTGCCTGCTGCCATGCTGTTTGGAACTTTTGCTTAATATCATGTACTAAACTTTCATAATTATATAACGGTTGAGGATTTTGCTGTAATTGTCCTGGTATGCTTGCTTTTCTACCGAACAATAATTCGTAAGGTGTGAACTTTGTAACACTGTGCGGTGAAGTGTTATACGTGAAACAAGCGAATGGAATCCACTGGTCCCAGTCATTCTGTAATTTATTACTAAAACATCGAAGATACTCAACTAACACTTTGTGTGATCGTTCTAGGCTACCATTTGTTTCTGGGTGGTACATACTTGTTTTCAGTTTCTTAATTTTTAACAATTTGCAACAGTTTGTGAACACATCACTCATGAACTGTGTCCCACAATCTGTTAAGAGTTGATCGGGTATGCCATATTTTAAGACTATTTCATACACAAATTTATGAGCTATTGTTTCAGCCGTCATATTTTCGATTGGAATACCAATAAGATATTTACTTAAATTATCTTGGCATGTAAGGAGATATTTATTTCCTTTTTCCGAAACTGTAAATGGACCTACGATATCTAAATAGATTTTACTCCAAGGTCTGTCCTGAGTGTCTGTTATTTGTAATTCCGCTTTTACTTTTGGAAGTGTTTGCTTGTTTAATTGGCAAACGGAACATTTTCGGATGTATGATTCGATGTCTTTAAACATATTAGGCCATGAAACATATAATTTTAATCGCTCGTATGTCCTCTGTACTCCCTGATGTCCACCTATTGGGCATTCATGCATTTCTTTTAATAATTTTACTTTCCTCTCTTCTGAAATTTCTTGGTTAACAGATTGAATACTATTTATAGTAGGATATCTACTAAGTGCATCAGCATTTACGTTCTTAACACCTGCTTTGTATACTACCTCAAACTGATATTCTTCTAAGAGTAATCGCCATCGTAATAAACGTGAACTGGGATCTTTCACACTGAAAATCCAAGTTAGTGGCTTGTGGTCTGTTACTATCTTAAATGATCTTCCTAGCAAATACGGTCGAAAATGTTTACAACTCCATACTAAGCTTAAGCATTCTTTTTCAATCGTACTGTAATTAATTTCAGCGTTATTTAAAGTTCTACTTGCAAAAGCTAGTGGTTGATCTTTACCAATTACTCCCTGACTCAAAATGCTTCCTAAGGCATAATTTGATGCGTCTGTTGTTAATATAAAAGGTTGTGTGAAATCTGGAAATTTAAGAACAGGTGGTTTCGTTATTTTGTCTTTTAGATTTTGAAAACTCTCCTCTTGTTCTCTTTCCCATTTCCAATTTTGATCTTTCTTTAGCAAATCATTAAGTGGTTTTGCAATTTTGCTAAACTGTGGTACGAATCTCCTATAATAACCTATCAATCCCAAAAATGATTTTATATCCTTTTGTGTTTTTGGTTTTGGAAATTCTACTATGGCCTTTACTTTCATAGGGTCTGGAGCTACTCCTTCAGCCGTTACAATGTGTCCTAAATATTGTAATTCCGTCTTCAGAAATTCACATTTATCAGGTTCCAATTGAATGTTATGTTCTCTTAGTTTCTGAAATACTTCTCTCAATCGAGCGTGATGCTCTTGGAGTGTTTCACCAAAAATAATTATATCGTCAAGATAGACTAGGCAACGTATTCCAACTAATTCACTTAGAATAGTGTTCATTAACCTTTGAAATGTTGCTGGTGCTGCTTTCAAACCAAATGGCATTCTTTGAAAGTGAAAGTGTCCTTTCTGGGTGCTAAAAGCAGTTTTACATTGATCTTCTTGTGCTATAGGAATTTGCCAATATCCGCTCGCACAATCTAAAGCAGAAAAATATCTTGATTTACCTAGTTTGTCTAACACATCTTGAATGTTAGGTAAGGGATAACTATCTCCTACTGTGATTTCGTTTAGCTTTCGAAAATCTACACAAATCCTCCACTTCTTAACACCTGAAGCATCCAGCTTCTTTGGAACTACGAGAATAGGAAAATTCCAAGGTGAATTACTAGGTGCAATAATATTTTGCTCTAGCATTTCTTCTACCTGTTTATCTACTTCCTTTTGATGTTGCTCAGGAATTCTATAATTTTTAAGCGTTATTGCCCTGCCTGGTATTAATGAAGGGGTTGGTATTGAATGTACCGTTGATTTTGTTTCAGTTAGTCGATCACCTGGTAAACGAAATATGTCATTATATTCAAAACAAATTTGCTTTAATTCATCTACGTTTTCATTTATGTGAGAAAAACGCAATTTACTTAGCAATAAATCATTTCTATTTTTTGCATTAATTACGGATATGTTATCCTTCAAGCTAATGGTTTTTAATTCTGGTACTTGTTCTATTAGAGTCTCTTCCTCGTTACAATTGATTATCAGACAGCAAAACTTACCTTCTTCGCATTGAACTACACTATCTGCACAAATTACATTTTCTCCTATCATTTGTTTTTGACAATATCGTGTTCCCTGTTCTAGTGTTGGAAACTGAACTACTGTTTCACTCATTGCAGGCAATTTAACAAAATCCTTCTTCCATGGAATTCTTATTTCACTCTTATGAATTTCTAACCAATCTTGCCCAAGTAGCATGTCAACATTGTGCGGTAAACTCTTTACTACATAGAAAGGTACTTCTTTTTCATTACTTACATTATTAACTCGCAAGTTAACTACACCTTTTACTGGAAATACTTCACCAGTTACACTTTGAAATGATACATTTACAGGCTTTACTCTGATATCTCTTAAACTTTCTTCTCTAACTAAAGAAACTTGTGACCCTGAATCAATTAACGCTTCTCCATAACCTTCCTCAAAATGATCATTTAGTACGTACACTATATATGGATTATCTATCTTTACATTACGTTTGTCAGCTACTTTATTAGAACTATTCTTCATATTTTCATCAATGGCATTTACGGTCTTCCTACTTGCTTCAATGGCACTTCCGGCCTTCTTATTCGCTTCAATGGCACTACCGGCCTTCTTATTCGCTTCAGTGGCACTACCGGCCTTCTTATTCGCTTCAGTGGCACTACCGGCCTTCTTATTCGCTTCAATGGCACTACCGGCCTTCTTATTCGCTTCGAAGCCTTCGTTTGGGTTGCAACCTCTGTCTCTTTGAAATGGACTGTAGCTGGGTCGCTCAGGCAGTCCAGCTGCTAGTTTCCCTGACTGTTAGTACTACGACAGTCCTTAACTACATGACCATTCTTTTGACATCCCACACAGAAAGGTTTGCCTCTGCATTCCCTTGCTATGTGACCTTGCTTCTGACAACGATAGCAAGTTACCGTTGCAGTCGCATTAATTCCGACCTCTCGTCTAACGTGCACAGAAGTACTCGCGCCACCTCCGCTTCGTACATTCTGAGGGGGTTTACTTCCGCTGTACCCCAAAAAGCTATTTTTCTTGTAACTACTGCCATTATATGCCTTAAAGTGATCCCTAGATTTCCTAGCACTCTCTTCCTCAGTTGCAATTTCAATTAGTTGTCTCAAAGGTTTACCTTCTGATTTAATTTTCGTAATTGTTTTCACGGATTCGTCACAAAGCCCTTGAATAAAGCAACACTTGCTTAATAGAGATATTGTTTTATTACCTCCATCCTGCATTTCGTTAGTCCAAGTTATCATTTGCCTAGCAAGCGCCTTGTTTAATTCTGTTGTCATTTTTTCAATTCTATTACCCCATTGAGTAACGTGTTCTGTGTGTTGTTGTTTACTAGTGAAAAGTTTATTGGCGTAAAAATCAAGTGTTCTTTGTACGGAATAATTTAGCTCTAATTTGTCTTTTATCGTTTCCCATGTCTGGTATTCCTCTGGAATAGTGTGAAAATTAAGAACAGTTTTCGCATCACCCGTGATATGGGCTAACACAAATTTTAAGAATGTCGAGTGATCTCTTGGATTTAAAATACTGTATGCGTTCTCAACATTGTCAATGAATTCCTGTAATTCATCGGGTTTACCACTGAAGGTGGTCTTTAATAACTTGACCGCTGTTTCTACTGAGACTACTCTATAGTGAATTGCTGGCTCTTCTGTTGTGCGAACTGAGCTACCTACTGGTTGATCAGGCATTTTAATGCAGTTACTGTTATTTGCAGCTCTTTATAACTTCTAAAACAATGCCACATTCAACAATGCTGAGGACTTACTTGGAAAGATAGAAGGGAGAAGGTCACTCCTCGGAGCTGCCCCTGATGTCGAATACCGCCGCGAAGAGGGATAGATGCAGGCTTGTCGGGTTGCGCAGTGTCCCCTCGAGGACCCCAACTGGTACTCGCTCAGAAGTTGTCACCTTCTCGACGCCAGAAGACGGACGGGCTGCGTCGGCCTCCGGTTAGAGGAAGAAAAGATGTCGCAGTCACTCAGGTGGAAAGTGACCACTGAAGAGGGAGACGATCCAGCACCTCGGTGTAGACCGCCGTGAAGATGAAAGTTGACTTAGTTATTTTTTTTAACCAGGTCTTGCAGATTCTTCTTTATCCAAGCCGCTGCCACCAGATTTTTATGTCGCGTAGCCGAGGGTTAACTGGGTAAATGTTTTCAGGTAACAAGCCGTGACAATCAAATCAATTTTGAATTAGTTGCCGAAAGTTGGTTGCTTGGGTTCGAACTCGAGCCTTGGCCCAAGTAAAAGAAGAAGAAGATGTTAGCTGCTTATAGCGAAGATAGCTTCTCGAAGTTCTCTTCTGCCGTAGCTGTTATTCTGCAGAGCAGGAGTTTTAAAATAACAAGTCGTCGAGTAGAAGGTAATAGTTGATAGATTTATTTTAAAGATGAAAGTACAGTCCTCCAGTGCATGGATACAGTATGTACCCGCGAAGTGATGATGGTGCACTGACAATCTCATGAGGAAATATCCTCAGTATTTATATTCTCCCAATGGAGAGTTTTGTGCTCTTGGTCACGTACCCTGACCTGTTTCCACAAATATACACATATTGATTTCCTGGTGGAAAGCAAGACCTTGCCCAATGAACCTCCCAGAATATTCTACTCATTACTGATAATGACTGTTGGTTGTTGACCGACATACTTGGGCTATGTGTACACAGATAAATATTTGCCCCTTGGTAGTGAATTCTTCTCACAGAAATGGAATCTTAGTAATAATAGGAATATTCCTAAATAGTTATAACGTGTGGTGCGATTATGCCACACCGGTCTCACTGAAGGTCCCGGGAAAATAGAAAAGCCCCGAGTAGACTAATTTACTCAATTTCATTTACAAACAATTTTTGAATTTCTAATAGTCCTTTATTAAATGTATCTGAATCCAGTAAATGTACTACAAGATATTATAAAGAGAACATAAGTAAGATTTTGTAAATAACCATTTTAGGTAGATTTCATTAGAAAGTTAACTATTGCAATGGGTCCCATGTTTCGACTTCCGGAAAATTTCGACATATCTTCGCGTTTCACATCCCCCAGACCCCAAAACCACCGTCAGTTCAAAAGTATATATGTATAGGCTAGATATCAGTTTCTTGTGGACACGATGACTGCCGTAATTTTGCACCAATCACTTTGAATTTTTACATAATATGTATCCCCTTAAAATCTCGGTCGAGTTCGTTAATGGGCAAATTCGGTTGAGGAGGGGGGGGGGGAATGGTGGGGGGGGGGCTTTTTTTTTAGTGAAATATCGCTATAACTCTCTTAATACGTGAAATATCGAATCCATTCAAAGTTCATAATATGTGTCGGATAAGTGCCAAAAAAATTATGTTTGAAAAGTTTTTGATAGCACCAAACATTGACCAAAGGCGTGGAAAAAAGTGGGTTTTTCGGGAAACATTAATCATATCTCTCTTAATAGGCACAATATCAAAACCGTACAAAATGGAAAATATTCCCCTAATAATTACCTAAAACTTTGTTTGAAAGAATTTTTGATCTGACCTACCATTACGCCAAGAGATGAGAAAAATGATTTCGGAATTAAAGAAAATGCCAAGTGCCATCAGAGGTTACCATGACAACGCTTCTTAATTGATGAGGGATGAGCTATCAGAGGTTGCCAAGACAACGCCATCGCACGAGATCACATTCATTTTTCCATCTGACTGTGGGAAGCGGCTAACTGGTAGCATGCTGAACTTATAAGCCCAAGGTCGCTGGTTCAAAGCCGGCCAAAGTCGTCGGATTTTCTAAGAGCGCTAAAAATCCCCCAGCATGCTTTCCTTTGGAGGGCAAGTTCCAACGTTCGTTGCAAGTTGCTGGTTGCGGTGGCATCTAGTAGCCAAGTTCACAGCTAGGTGTCGTTGGCGTTAGTATATGGTACAAAATTAGGAACTACTACTTAAAATTGACCGTCTGCAGACCTTACCTGAATTACAGACTAATACAGTCATCACAATTAACACAGTTTATCAGATTCTACACACACCCAGTGTACAAGGGGTTACATGACCACATTGTCGCAGCCCCTAAACTGAGGAACCAACAAAAATCTCTGCGGGAGATAAAATTTTGCGTGAAGAAGTAACAGACTGTCAGATAGTTACACATTAGTTCCAAACCTTGCATAAGGACAGTGTGATCACAAGTATAAAAATGAACCCCAAATGACAAGAAGGTTACCATCACCATAAGACAATAAAATGATAAAAATATGCATACAAAAACGAAAAAAAAAGTTAATTAACCTCCAAATGTAAAATACTTTCTTGCAATCAATGAGGTCTGATCCTCCTACGAAAACCTGCATATTTTGCCTATTATAGCCTATCCCCTAGTTTGCTCGGTGAAATCTACCTCCGCCTTCCGGCCTGCCGAGAGGAATTTATTTATAACTCTGCAGTCTGAGAAATAGCAAAGTTTCCACCCTTTTGATATAACCTACGTCTAAATAAACTTTGCAAAGTCGGAATTCTAATTGATAAGGAAGTGAAAGGCGTTTATCTTGTTCTTGGGATGAGAGAATGTGCAATTTTTGATTGAACTTGTTCTGGGATGAGAGAGGGTGCACTTTTTGGTCAGATACAACAAAAACTATATTAAACATTCACATTTCACAAATTTAAAACGCACAAAACAAAAGAAAATGAAATTAAAAATGTATATAGGGAGTTTCTTGAGGATGTTTTAAAAACAGAAATGCAAATATGATATTTCGAGAATGTCGCGGGACGAACAAGCATAGTGGGACCCGTAAGTCCTAGACCGAGGGGCGTCTTAGCCTCCCACGGCCCTGTCAAAAATATCGGTAAACATTTCATAGAAATTGCCACATGCCATTATTATTATTGCGTAAGGAGATACACATGGGAAGGTAGAGGAACCAAGTCAATAATGGATTATATCATCACTGATTTTCAATTTAGGAAATTGATAAGAAATCGTATGGTTTTCAGGGGCTTTCTTGAACAAACAGACCACAAACTGATCTGCTGTGAATTGAGCATAGCTAGACCTAAAGTACATAAAGTGGGGTTTGCTTGCAGACGGATTAGGTGTGAAAATAGATTAGGAAGGATCGCAGGAGTTGTCACGTCCTGCGAGTTTCATCTGTCTGGGCAATTGACAGGTGCGGCTCCATTGGGTAGGCAAGGTAGGTAAACCTACCTGGACATTTTGAGAAAGAGAACATCCATTATACTTATACAGTATTAAACCTTGTTTCCTTATATGTATGAGGCATATTACCTCATTTATGTGTTTCCAAGGTATATTGTCTTCAGAATGTTTCAAACTTCCGCTATGAAGAAAATATCTTAGTTTAAGCTACATGCTTTTTTAAACTGAGCGCCAATCCACTGAACCCGACTCGAGAATGACACGTTTTACGCAACAATATCTAGTTAGTTATTGTTGTGAGGTCGAAGCAACAATATATCTTCGTAGGGCAGGAAAGTTGAGAGCTTGCCTAGTCGATCAGCTACAGAGTGCTTGGCCCTTGAATGAGCAATCGAACAAACATATTAGTGCTGTCCTTTTTAAACCCAACGCATGCACATAACACTTGGACCGGCATATTGAGACGCTGCCTGTCTTCTCCGATCTCTTACGATAATTGCCGACTGCTAACGACCTCACTGCTGTCAGGTGTCGTCAACAATCATACACCTACAAGTAAAATGTTACATATCTTGCGATTTGTGTTTATAATTAGTATTAACGCATTATTTGTGTTCTGTGCGTTTTGAACATGTTGTGTACCAATAAGACGGTAAGATAATTAGTCTGCCTTGAGAATTTAATCACGAGCCGCTACTGGCCATTGAAGAAATCCAAAGGGGCGAAGATTTCACTCCGGCGCGGACGTACAGGGTGCAGTTATGGATTGGTTGCAGTAGCAAACGAAATCATTTCTTCGCAAACGGTATTTGCCCCCTGTGTCAACGCCACGGATACTTGTTTTGAACAAATTTAAGTTATAAACACGTCTCATTCATTTAGCCTACGTGCCCACTTTCCGTTCTTCCTATTCTAGTGCCCAGGGACCTCGACAGGGTTTCATTCGAACACTTTATATTAGTTTACTGAGCAGCGACAGCCCAACAGAAATGTTCGTGGTGTATTACCCTGAACTCTGCTGCCATATAATATGGTTCATTCATCGACAAAACTTATTTAATCCTTTATAGGATAGTGGACTGTATACCGACCTATGTTATCAAAAGTGCTGATGGTTGCATCTTCCAGCCTTATTTCAACGAATTTTCTTGTAGCAAATGAAACATATTTCTGTATCTCCTTGTCATATGACGCTGGATAAAATTACAAAACACAGGGTTTTTTTTCCGTGCGAATTGACCACTTAGGATCACGCCACAACTTTATTTCTTTTTCTTTTCCTTTGCCTGGAGTTCCCTCTGTCTCCAATATTCCTCCATGCGTTCACTGGCGTGTTTCCTTTGATCTTCAGTCCAAGTTCGTCCACTTCTCTTAGGTCTTCCTTCATCTTGAAACCCTTCCACTTTGCTCTTAAATTCACTTCTTTCTAGCAATTGAGACTCTGTGATGTTCAACTTTTCTAAATCTTTCCTAACTTCCTTAGTCCACGTTGGAGTGGTCTTCTTCTTCCTGAGATAGTCGAATATTTATTTGTTTAATCTATGTTTGTGCATTCTGCATATATGTCCGAGGAATGTCAGCCTCCTCTACCAAATAGTCTCTGAGATTCTTTCCATGTTCTGGTAGACTTCTCTGTTGCTTCGCAGTTTCCATCCGTCTTCAGTCCGAACTGCACTCATGATTTTTCTTAGAATTCTAATTTCCAGGACTTCTAGGTTTTCGAGGCTATAGTTCATCGAGAAGCATTCACTGGCAAAGAGACATTCCGTTTTTACGACAGTGATATAATGCCTTATTTTGGTATTCCAGGAGATGCACTTCTTGTTGTAGATATTTTTTTTTTTTGTTAATCCATATGCTCTTTCCATTTAGAATTCGATCTCCAACAGTTGCTTTTTCTAACCCATTCTCCTGTATAGTCTCTCCCAGGTAGCCTACTTGAACTTTTTGACCCTTTGAACTCGTCCTATCTCCGTGTCGAGGAAGTTTGGTCCATGCTTGTCATTTGTCATAAATTTTGTCTTTTCAACTGAGATCCTTAGTCCTGTTTGACTAGCGCTCTTTTCCAAGGGGTTGATTTGAATGGTTGCTTCCTCCATGGTTTCCGATAGTACTGCAAAATCATCTGCAAACGCCAGGCAGTTGACTTTAATTCCTACCGACTTTCTCCCGAGGCAGATTGGGTTTATTCATCGACTCTCCTGTCCCGAGTTCCAAATTCTCACAATCTTCTCTAGGACACAGTTGAATATGATTGGCGATAGGCCATCCCCTTGCCTCACTCCTGTCTTAATTTCGAACGGACGAGAGAGATCTCCGATGAGCTTCACCCTGGAAGTTGTGTTTGTTAGGGTCTCTTTGACTATATTTGCTAGTTTGGTTTTGGTTCCAAATTCCCTTATAATCCTGTCCAAGGTCTCTCGGTCCACTGAATCAAATGATTTCTTAAAGTCTATGAAGGATACCACAATTTTCTTATTACTCAGCATTCTAAGACGGATTATTGATTTTAAGTTGAAGATCTGCTCAACACTGAAGCGTCCTTTTCTAAACCCTCCTTGGTATTCACCTAGTTGTTTGTCCAGCGTATCTTCTATTTTGTTTACAAGAATCTTCGAGAGAATTTTATAAGCAATTGAAAGGAGGGACACTCCTCTGTAGTTGTTAACGACTTGCGCTGTTTTCCATTGTTCTGGATTTTTCTCGGTATCCCAGACTGTACCAAGGATTCTATGAAGGTCGTCTAGAATTTCTGGCTCAGTCCATTTCATCATTTCTGCTGGTATCGAGTATTCTCCACTTGCCTGTTGTTCTTGAAAACAAAACAACACATTCGTGTTGACCGACTGAAAAGCACCAAACTTTTGTTTACATAGGCAACGCTGAAAAATGGCTTCAAACCTCACAATGCTTGAGGTTATTGATAAGATCTCTGATTTCTTCTTTTGTTGGTGGTGCATCCTCTTTTGAGTTTGCTTGTTGGACCGCTATTTCTAATCTAGAAGTGGGGGGTGGGCAGTTCAAAAGATCTTGAATGTATCTCGCAGTTTTCTTGGTTGTTCAGTCCATTATTTCCCTTATCATTTCTAAAACTCATACTTTGACTTGGTAACCCCTAAGTTTGTTTTTGAAAGTCTGGTAAAAGTCTCTGGAGTTGTGTTTAACGAAGTCACTTTGAATATTTATCAACTGTGCTGTTTCAAATGATCTCTTGGTCCTACGGAATATTCTGGATGTTTCTTTCCTCTGTTTGAATTGTTCAAGTGTCCTTTTTTTTCGGATGATTTCCATCTTCTCCATTCCTCAGACCTCTTACTGAGACCTACATCGCAGTCTTCGTTCCTCCAGATTTCTCTTTTCCTCTTTGCCATCCCCAGTGTCTTCTTGACGGCGTCACTGATTCCTGTACAGATTGTGGTGTTTTGAAGCCATTTTTCAGTGTTGCCTCAGTAAACAAAAGTTTGGTGCTTTTCAGTCGGTCAACACGAATGTACCCAAAAGAGCTGGGTTATTCCCTAATTCTGAATCTCATGTTTGTTTGTTTTTCAGGATTAGGGCATCATCCAGCTCTTTTGGGTACATTCGTGTTGACCGACTGAAAAGCACCAAACTTTTGTTCCTGGACAGAGTTGTTGCCAGCTTTCCATTTTGGTGCTGCGGATTTCTTCCCTAAAGTTTTTAACTATGTCGTGGGTAATGTTCAATTTGCTCATGTTATATTTGGTTATTCCAGGTGGGTCTCTCTTTTGGCCTAGCGCATGGAAGCGGATTTTGACTTTGGAAAGGTAGTGGTCTGAATCGAAGTCACCGTTTCTAATCACCTTGACATTCATTACCTCTTTTGCGATTTTCCTTGTTATCGCTATACGGTCCAGTTTGAATTCCCCTAAATTTGGATTTGGAGATACCCAGGTTTTCGCTCTTCTTGGGAGTTTCCTGAAGTTTGTTGACATAATTCTAAACTGGAATGCTCTGCAAAGTCCTATGAGCCTTTCCTTATTCCTGTTTGTCATTTTATGCACTGGATAATCTCCTACGATGTCTCTGTATTTTCTCTCCTTTCCTATTCGTGCATTAAAATCTTCCAGGAGAATTTTTACGTTTTTATCGGGTATCTGCAAGATTTCGTTGTCAAAAAGATCCCAGAAATCGTCCACTTTCTGTGGATTCTTCTCGTTGTCTTCATTAATGGGGGCGTGGCAGTGATAAGTGTGTACTTCTTGTTTTTACACTTGAATGTAAGAAGCGATAGCCTTTCTGATTTCGATGTGAATCCTGTGAAACTAGTCAATATATTTTTGTTTGCGTAAGAAACATTTAAAAATTACAGAAATAAACACAAATTTTTAAATTAAAATTATAGATTAAATGTTAAAATTAGAATAATAAAAATAATAAATAATTAAAGGTAACGTAATTAAAATCAGTTAAAATAATTAAAATTAAAATGATTATAATTACTGTATAATCAAAGTTAAAATAATTTAAGTTAATATTATTAAAATCAAAGTAAAAATAGTTAATCAAAATAAATATTGAAATCAACACAATTAAAATCAAAATTTAAATAAATTAAATGTTTGAATAAATAGTTCTGACTAGAGTCATTGGTTGGATGGTTCTTAAGTTTAGGGGCTGCGACAACGCGGTCGTGTAGCGCCGTGTACTTTGGGTGTGTGTAGAATCTGTCTGATAACCGGTGTTAAAAACTACAGATGATTAACCTTCCGATATAGACTACAGTATGTCACTGGCACACTTCCTCAACGGTCTACTTTTACAAGTTGCAAAAACAATTGCTTGAAATATAATCACTAAAGCGCAGCGCTAGGCTATGGGACCAAACTAACTGTGGACTCGGTAGACGAGTGGGTTCCAACCCCACCGACGGCCGTCATTGAAATTTCTTTCCGTTGTTTCCTCATTTACAACTCAGTCCAAATGCTTTGACGGTACTTTCTTATAGAACTCGGCCGCTTTCTTCCAATACGTTTCATATCTCACTTAAACTCCTCTCATGATATGCGCGTCATGGGGGGCATTCGACCGTAAAAGTACACCCATCACGTAGAGTCCATCGCATACGCGACCTCGTTCAAAATAGGTAGGATATCTGTTCAAATATCTGTGTTGTATGATGTTCATGCACATTATTATTGCTGTGCTTGCCACGATGGGTGAGTGGTTATCATGTCGGATTACTAACCCCAAGCTTGCAGGTTCGTTCCTGGCCGTGGTAAGTGATTTTTTGAAAGGGGGCAAAAATCACGATACGCATGTCATACGATGTTGGCATGTTAAAGAACCCATTTGAATTCAGTAGGCCGTGTTCATAATGGCAAAATTAATCTTGGGATTTTCCGCCAGCACAAAGTTCCTCATTTCTCTACTAGGAAGCGCTATAGTGTCAAGGAGCTTAGATATCTAACCTCCTTGACTTTCATAGTGCTTCAAGGAACAACACAAAATTCGACATGCACGCTGCCCTCTGGGTGTCAAATACCAAAGCTTGCACCCGGCACCCGAGGCCATACGATATTATTATTATTATTATTATTATTATTATTATTATTATTATTATTGCTGTGATTACTACCAAAGCCACATTACTAAATACAACACAGGCTATCTATTCACACCCAAGTACACAGGGCCCATGTAGCCTACGGGAGACAGCTACTCAACTGAGTGATCGACCATCGGTTAGCGGCCTGTTATATAATCGGCGAGCTTGCCAAATGTGCCATGTACTCCTAGAGTAGCTAAGTTGGGATTCAAACATATCAAAGAGATTCTACACATATCCAAAATATGGAGCTGATGACCACGATGTCGGAAGTTACTACCATGAAACAATAACGCATTATCGAGCGATCTAGCATGGACTGTTTGGTAGTTTTCTTCAACCCAAACTAGGGCCTAGTAACCAAAATGACACTGTTAGAAGGCTCATGAGTTCAGGCTACCCTGTACAGATTCAGAGCGGTTGTGCATGCAGCAGGGATTGCGAGTCTTCTTGGCTACGAGCATCACGTTTGCTTATTGGAAACTGCCCAAAAGACGTGCTGATCCCCATCTGTGAAACGCAAGGCGAGTCAAGCTTCTGTGGCGGGGCTTTATGCTAGCGACACCTACTGAATATTTGGGCGCAATTCCGACATTACACAACTCAGTAGGTTGAATCTACTGACCGGAGTAGCTGTGCGCGTTAACTTGTCAGGCCATGAGGCTATCGAACCCGGGGCATCCGGGTGAGAGGCAGGCGTACTACCCTATCATCACGAGGCCGGCCAAACAGAGCGTATATTTGATCATTATACTCCTTGTCCCGGATAAACGCGAAGTTTAGCCAAAAGTTCAAAAAGTTCAGACAAATTTCGCGGTATTTTATTTATAGCGATAACGAAGAAACTATGCGTAGCATAATTTTCGCTTTCAATTTACGCGCGAAATTGTAAGTGGTGAAATCTAATCTGGCAGGGCTCAGTCCATCCCACAGTAAGCTAAATTTACCACCTTTTAGCGCAGTGGCTAGCAATCTTGATTGTCACCCCTAAGGTTCGGGTTTGATTCCCAGTTCTGCCAAGAAATTCAATTCTGGTCTGAGGGCTGGAACAGGATACATTCAGCCTCGTGAGGCAGAACAGAGAAAGGGTGAGTTCGATTCCTAACATTTCTGTGGTTTCTCCACTTTTACTCCATGCAAATGTTCAGATTGAACCTAACTGAAGGTCACGGACGCCTCCTACCAATCTTAGCTCCAATTACTAATACATACACTAATAGGCTACATGCACCACAATAGCATACGTTATCATACAGATTCAATAGAATCCACCCAAGTATATGGAGCTACATGACAATGTCACGATTAATCATCAACAACAACAACAACAACAGAAATGTGCCAGAAAGAAGCGCGTAGCATTGAGTGTATACCTGTATTTCATTATTGAAGTTACTTCAGCCACTTTGCGCATGCATGATGAAGCCGCGCTAATGTAAACCATACATTAATTTGCCTTCCCAATCATTAGAATCAGAATAATTGGCCGTCTTTGTGATCTAGGGGTACGGGTACGATTTTCGGCTCTGTCAAAGGTTTTTTACGTAGTTTCCCATTTATACTCCAGGAAATTGCAGCGATGGTACACATCTAAAGGCTACGACCGTCTCCCGACCAGACCTTGGCTAATTAAACTTAGAAATACTATTACAAACACCACAATAACACAGATTATAAAACAGATTCATGATACATCCAATATGCCAGGTCGTAGTTCCGCCCCTTAAAACAACAATAACTAACTAACCAATATGCCAGGGGCTTATATAGAGTTTTATTTTGGGGGGTGCCCAACCGGGGTTAAGGGGGCATGGTATAGGCCCAAAGAATAGGGGGTCCGGAGTTCTCCCCGGGAAACTTTTGTATAATTTGGTGCATTATGATGAGTTTTAAGGCTATCTGGCATCACTTTTTCAACCAATTTGTTGTGATGTTTTATGTTTGGTTAATGTCAAACAAAACTAAGACCATTTTATGTTACACTTGATAGTGAACATTAATGTTACTGTTTTGATTTACAACTTACACTATAATATAAAGTCAAGGTTTCTTGAAGCATTACCAAATCGGTTTATAACTTCATCGTCAGACCGTTGAGTCTGTTTTCAGAAGTAGAATTTCTTAAGTATGTTTTCAACCAACCCAAACTCAGCTTGGCATTACCGGTAGCTACAGAGAGAGTCAAATTTGCCAAAAGTTTGATAAGGGTATAAAAGTTAGGGCACTTGTTGCTGTTCTTGGTACGTTCATATGAATATGCAGGACTGATGACCAAGCTCCTGAATGAAACCAAGCTCCTGAATGAAACAAGGAAGGAGGCTTGACGTTTTAGTTGTACTGTATAGGCTACCTCATGGCCTCGCGACCATAAAACACGGGACCTCTATTTTATTTGGAATCAAACCCACTAGACGTGAACTTCCATCTCGTAGTAATCCCACATTAACCGGAAATCGAACCCAGTCTGCCTTGGTGAGAGACAAGCAGTTTGGCCGCTAAGCTTTCATGCCTCTTATGAAATAACAATAGGTACAGTACATTATTATTATTTCTCTTGTACACACACCTATTGTTACAAAAGGGCGGGAAATGATCACAAAGGGCATTCCACTGTAAGTTAATGATCTTCTGTTTCGTTTATGTGATGGGGACGTTTGAAAACTTACGAACTCTTGAGCAAGTGTTAAGAATTACATATGTTATTTATTATTATTATTATTATACCGGCCGAGGTAGCTGAGAGCTCTAACGTGCTACATCGTGCCTAGTTGAAATCGGGAGGGTGTAGGTTCGAATCCCACCTCGGCCGCCCTGATAATGGTTTTCGTGGTTTCCCATTTTCACCACCAGCAAATGACGGGGCGGTTCCTTTCAACAAGTCCACGGCCGACTTTCTTCCCAAATCCCTTCCCTGGCTGGCCCTTCCTTAATTAGACCCAACTTAGCGATCGCCTGTCACTATCCCCAGTTGTATCTGCTGAAAAGTGCATTCGTGTATTCACAGAATCCTTGGGAGGATAAGCGATTTAAAATTATTGTTGGACTATTATTATCATTATTATTATTATCACGTTGTTCAGGACGAGGGCATTCTTTCAATCTAATATAATCCCCAAAATCCCCTCAAAAACTATACAGTAGATAGACTATAAGACAGCTATAAGAATTGACTGGTGAGAAACAGTGTATAGATCGAGGAGTAATGGACAGTTGTTCTGCCTCTGAAAGCAACAATCGTCAGCACAACCAGAGCGAGAATTGTCTGTGACAATCACACGTGAATGTCACTGCGCCGTTTAAAATCGCAGACTCATGACATCATAACATTGTAATCTTGCAATCACAAGTACCCATTTGGCTCACTAAATATGCATAGGAGTTTTGACTAAAGGTGGGGCATACCTCATGTGGAATAAATCTAACGACAATTTGATCATTTGATTCCCCACTCCTTTGTGTTTCACCAATACAGCCAGTTAATCACTTCATTTTGTAATGCGGGTATTAAAAGGCAGTAGCTCTAACGCAAAAGAATTAGGGTATTTGACCCTGGTGAGGCCAATCTTGGAATACGGCTCAGCGGTTTGGGACCCATATCAGGTAGGGCTCATCAATGAGCTGGTGTTGGTACAGAGGAAGGCTGCTAGGTTTGTGCTCAACGATTTTAATCCTAGAAGTAGTGTAACTCGAATGATAGAAAAACTAGGGTGAGAATCTCTGGAAGATAGAAGGACGAAATCCAGACTATACGCTATGTTTAACACTTACACTAATCGGCCAGCATGGGGAGAACTAAGCAAACGTCTGGGAAATCCCACCTACCTGAGCAGGGCAGATCATCCACACAAGGACACGGTCCGACCACAGCGTACACATTATTAAAATATTCTTTCACTAGCAGTAGTGCCCGGCTTCGCCCGGTGCATTTATTTGGTTTATAGATGATAATGAATACTACTACAGAACTGGAGCGCTCAAGGTTAAGGATCGGAAAGCACCAACGCTTATTGCAGCTGATAACCTCAGTACACTGCACCAACACCATCGCCCTTATACAGAGGCATACTATTGTCATGATAACTGTTTTAAGGGGCCTAAGAAATCTTTTTGCACTATTACTCCCCGTGACTGCAATTTATAAGTAGCTCGCAATTCTGCACCAGAACACTGGTAGGGGCGACGTGATGCAGCCCGCATTGCCTGGCAACAATAGACTTAGCGCTCAGGAGCGCTTGTTCTTCCGACTTACTGAACAAAAATCAATCTTTAAGGTTACCTGAGAGGTGTAGCATAATGCTACACAGCCTAAACTATTCCTCTTGAATCTGGCTATCATATACAAGAAGAATTTTTCGAATCCGACTGGTATTTCCAGAGATAAGCGCGTTTAAACACACAAACAAACTCTTCAGCTTCATTACAGTATATTACTATAGTTAATAGATAATGAATACTACCACAAAACTGGCACATGATACGTAAACTAACAGAAAAAATATATTTTAAAAATATAACTTTTTGTGGTGGTGGAGGTTGTAGTGGGGGTGATAAGTAGTACAGTATAATGGACGTAACATTCAGGTCATTTTCCCGTAATGATAATAATAATAATAATAATGAATGAAAATCCACAGCCTGCTTCCAGTCTCCGACCGGGCCAGGAATGGAATGAATGAAGCCCCCATCTAGCGGCGAGGACATGAACTGTGCCGGCTGCCGAGGCCTGACGCACTCCTCCGGGGCAATGATTAAATGAATGACAGATGAAGTGAAGTGATAGTGGAGAATGTTGCTGGAATGAAATTTTGACAGGGAAAACCGGAGTACCCGGAGAAAAACCTGGCTGCCTCCGTTTTGTCCAGCACAGATCTCACATGGAGTGACCGGGATTTGAACCACGGACCCAGCGGTGAGAGGCCGGCGTGCTGCCGCCTAAGCCACGGAGGCTTTGCAATAATAATAATAATAATAATAATAATAATAATAATAATAATGAATAGGGAAACGGCTATTTACTAACTACAGCACTGACACATGTAATTTACAAACGAATTTAAAACATGATTAGAAAGGGCCTATATCTCATTGGCTGTTAGAAATGTAGAGACCAATAGTGTAGTCTTTTGTCGCATAGCGCTTTTGGAAAGTAATCACAACACTTTGGAAAACTTCGGTTGTCCCGAGCTCCTGAGGTACTGTAGCAATAGTATAATTTATCGTCACATAGCGCTCAACGATAAGGTTCGGAATAAATGAAGGTAAATTTGAAAGAGCTAAAGCTTATTGCAGCTGATAACCTCAAGGTACTGTACCAAAACCATTGCACTTATACAGAGGCATGATATTTTCATGATAATAACTGCTTTAAGGGTCCTAAGATATTTTTTTGCACTAATTACTCCCCGTGATTGCAATTTATAAGCTGCGCAAGATTTAACTATTTTCGCAATTCTGCACCAGAACACTGGTAGGGGCGACGTGATGCAGCCCGAATTGCCAGTCAACAATAGACTCATTAAAATACTCTTACAGTTACACTACTACAGACATGAATGGTTCTAGGGCCTTAATACGTGGTTTTCAAGTTCATTTTTTTCTGTTAAACTAAATGTAGGGAATGGAGAGCGTTGTCCAAAATATCAAGTGGACAGTGTTACCAGCAGGGTTTCAAAGTGTATGTAAAATTCGGTGCAATGGAGAAACGGTGTAGATTTGTGCCAAAGGGCCTAAATACAGGGAACGGAGTGGTCTGTCTGAAATTGGATGTAAACAGTGTTACTCGCAGGGTTCCAAAGGGTATGTATACACATTTTGGTTCAGATCGGTTAAAAGGTGTAGATTTGTGCCAAAGGGCCTAAATGCAGAGAATCTATTGGTCTGTCATAAATTTCATGTAGAGAGTGCTACTCGCAGGGTTCCAAAGGGTAAGTATACACATTTTGGTTCAGATCGGTGAAATGGTGTAGATTTGTGCCAAACGGCCTAAATGCAGGGGAGGTGTAGCCTAATGCTACATAGCTTAAACTATTCCTCTTGAATCTGGCTATCATATATAAAAATAATTTTTCGAATCCGACTGGTAGTTCCAGAGATTAGCGCGTTTAAACAAACAAACACACAAACAAACTCTTCAGAATTTTTATATTAGTATGGAACTCATCACCTGCCTCAGTCTTACAGCCTTTCCCCAAACATATTGATATTGTGTTTGAAATTTTGTGTAAATACTACAATGTAGCCTAATTACTATCGTTCCTAAATTGCGAATTGTGTATATTGTGTTTGATGTATTGTTGGTAATTTTCTGTATTTGTACAATTTTTCACCGGGGAATTACCCCCATTGGCAAATATTATATAATAATAATAATAATAATAATAATAATAATAATAATAATAATAATAATAATAATAATAATGTACACGTCCAAGAAATAACAAGAAGATTACTCCAAGAAAAACTGATAAGTTTGACAGAGACAAGCTAAGGAGCAACCAAGAATTCACCCACAAGTTGGAAACTTTAAATCCAGAGAATTGGGAACAATTACAAGAGGCTATAGTCAGAACTGCAAAGGAGACTGTCCCACTCACAAAATCAAGAAAGCATCCTTGGTGGGATCATGAATGTGATACAGCAGTTCAGCTAAGACAGGTTGCGTGGCAGAAATGGAATTGCCACAAAAATGAAGAGAATAGGGTCAACTCCTAAACGCGAGAAAATCTGCATCAAAAACCATCCGTGGCGTGAAACGTACGTTTAATAGGGAACAGTTGGTACAGATTGAGCAAGACTTCCAGAAAAATAACACACGTAACTTCTATAAAACCTTCAAGCTCAGCCTGAAAAAATACAACCCCCCAAGTCTACAGTTTAAAGATTCCAACGGGAAATTGGCTCACAATTGTCAGATTCTAGCAAGTTATTTTGAGAACCTCCTCAACTGTGAGGCTCCAGTGACCCCTTTCGTTTATGAAATAAATCCAAACATCCACCCCGATTCGTCCCCACCTACATACAAAGGCTGAAATCACGAAGATAATCCAAGAGCTGAAGGACAACAAGGCACCGGGTGAAGATTTGATAATTGCTGAACTGTGGAAACATGCAGGGGAAAAGGCAATCGACAAGCTTCTTGCAATTATTCAAGAGATCTGGGAGAGCGAAAAACTCCCAAGTGGATGGACCTCTGCCGTAATTCATCCACTACATACGAAAGGGGAGAAAACCGATGTGAACAATTACCGTGGCATCTCTCTTCTGTCAATAACTTACAAGATCCTCTCAAAAGCTCTACAGAATAGGGCGGAACAACAAATCGATCCACAACTGGGGGAATACCAAGGGGGTTTCAGAAATGGACGATCATGTGCTGAGCAGATTATGAATCTGAAGTCCATCCTTTCATATCTGAAACTCAGGAATAGGGAATTCGTGATGACCTTTGTTGATTTTAGAAAAGCGTACGGCTCAATTGATCGAACCACCCTATTGCAAATCCTTGAAGAGTTTGGCTTAGATAACAAGACACAATCAATTATCCAGCAAACCCTGACCAACACCACCTCCAAAGTGAAGTTCAGAGGAGAGATGTCCGATGCCTTTGAAATCAGGACAGGAGTGAGGCAAGGAGACGGACTCTCACCTCTACTCTTCAACTGTGTTTTAGAAAAGGTCATCCGAGAATGGCGGAAGGAAATGAAAAATTCAAGAGTAGAATATGGGGTAAGGCTAGGGTACAAGTATATGAATCTTACAATCGACTGTCTAGCCTTTGCAGATGATCTAGTGATCTTTTCAGATTCCATTGATATGGCAGAAGAACAACTTAACCAACTGAAAAATCAAGCACTGAAGGCTGGGCTTCAAATCTCCTTTGAGAAGACACAATTCATGACAAACATAAAATCAGCGCCCAGGGAACTGGAGGTCGGACTAGGAAAAGTTCGGAAGGCAGAAAAGTTTAAATACCTCGGTGAATGGATAGAGCCTAACCTATCAGAGAAAGAAACCTTCGTGTCACGCATTAATAAAATGGAAATTGCACCTACAACCTGACTAAAGGCATCTACAATAAGCGATCGATATCCTTAAACGCCAAAATTAGACATTACTGCACTGTTATTCGACCAGAGGCTCTGTATGCGGCAGAGACTCTAACAATGAACAAGAAAGGTCTAATGGAAAAACTAGAGGCGAAAGAAAGGAAGATTTTGAGGAAAATCCTGGGTCCTATGAAAGAAAACAGCGAGTACAGACGGAGTCACAACCACGAATTATACAAGCACGTGGAGATCAGTGACACGATTCGAAAAAGAAGGATTGCCTTTTATAGCCACGTGACACGAATGAGCCCAGGCAGGATATCAAAACGGATATTGACGTACTTTCAGGATAAGAAAACCAAAGGGGCATGGTTCACGGAAGTTGAGAAAGATCTACGTGAAATGGAAATTTCCCCTAAAGATATCCAGGAGCGTGTTCCACTTCAGGAAAAACTACGTACGCACAAAGGTTTCCAGGAAAAGCCGAAGCTGAAGACAGGGAAGGTGTGGTCCCAAGAGAGAAAAGAACAACACCGGAGACGAATGCGGGAACACTGGGCGGTAGTTAAAGCTCGGAAGAAGAGACAGTTGAACTGACGTGGTCCCTAGTTGGCCGAATCGAAGAAAGAAGAAGAAGAAGAAGAAGAATGTACACGTGTGTGTATCAATTACCAAGCCTCAGAATTTCAGGTTCTAAATAATTAGAATTAGGTTCTATCAGAGTATTAGGATGTTATAGGATCTTATATGTTCAACTAGCAGTAGTGCCCGGCTTCGCCCGGTGTATTTATTTGTTTTACAGAACTGGAGCGCTCAAGGATATGGATCGGAATAAATGAAAGTAAATTTGAAAGCACCAACGCTTATTGCAGCTGATAACCTCAGTATACTGCACCAACACCATCATCCTTACATAGAGGCATACTACAGTATTGTCATGATGATAATTGTTTTAAGTGGCCTAAGAAATCTTTTTGCACTAATTGCCCCCCGTGACTGCAATTTATAAGCAGCTCGCAATTCTGCACCAGAACATTGGTAGGGGCGACGTGATGCAGCCCGCATTACATGGCAACAATAGACTTCGGTAATATTGAAGCCGTTCTTGAGCGCTTGTTTTTCCGACTTACTGAACAAAAATCAATCTATAAGGTTACCTGAGAGGTAATGCTACATAGCCTAAACTATTCCTCTTGAATCAGGCTATCATATACAAAATGAATTTTTCGAATCCGACTGGTAGTTCCAGAGATTAGCGCGTTCAAACACAGAAACACACAAACAAACACACAAACTCTTAAGCTTTATTATATTAAGTATAGATTCAGGAATCTATAGGATTTTTGGAATATAGACTACCAAGTGGCTCATTTATTCCGTACAATCTGCACTACTGCTGTGTGGAATGTCTCATAACTGATTTCCACAGGGGTCACACTGCTTGCTGGCAGATTACGTCAGAATACGAAGGGATAACAACTGGACGGCCGCTAGCTACATGTTCCTCAGCAATGATGCGCCCCATTGCGTTATGAAACTACGCATTTGAGAGCGTAATAAGTTCATATGTGGTATAACAACACGAAAGTTGCTGACAACATATCGACGATGGCTGGCAACGACGAGTACACGGACATCATACTAATCTATGGAGAAGCTGGTCATATTGCCGTCAAAGCTCGCAGACGGTATGCGAAGGTGTTTTCAGATAGAGGTCTGACGTCTCTACACGCATTTCGCCGAACAGAGCTGCAATATTACGAACGAATGGGATGTGCCAGGCACATACCCGCCTGTGGTAACGCTGACTTTGTGCAGAATATACTGCGGTACTTTGAACGCAATCCTACACACGGTCAGTTATACATCACCTTACTGTGCTGATAATAATAATAATCTTATTATATAATACGCTAAGGTGTATTGAACCCGCTGAGCTAAGGTTCATGTGATATTTTTTTATAACAGCACATTTATGATGGGATGTAGTACCTTTGAACACACGCAGAAAGCCACGTGGAGCTGAGAGCTCACGCTATACTCTTTGAGGTAGCGGTGAATCGCACTTTTGACTTTGGTGAAGTCTACTAATTAATTATATGAGGTCTTATTAATCAATTTTATCTTTCCACGAGACTCAGAATATTCCATTTCGTCATGCTGCATTATTAAAACATTTTGGAGAATGTTATTTTCGCTTAAGGTAAGGTAATATCCTTGCAGATACGCAAACAGGAATGTAAGTAGTCGCTCAACGACTTCGGTTTGACGACCTACTTCCTAGAGGAACTCAGTGCCTTGCACTACGTCTGGAGAATCCGCCCCGTGTAGGCGTGAAATTGTATCCGTCCTATAAGACGTAGAAAATATCCGCTGTTTAGCGTGGAAGTTATTATCAGGTGCCATCGTGCACGAATATACTGCAAATCACTGTTAATTATGCACAGTGAACCACAAGATGCATATGGTGAAATAATTGGCAAGTATAGTGAATATTATAACATTACCGTAACACCACATTTTTGTACCCACGTGTTTGTGGAGGGCCGAGTGCCCGGTGAAAAATATAGAGGTAAACGTGTTATGACTACTTTACATAAGTGTGATTATGAATGTATAACATATTTGAATTGCCACAGTGAATTTTTCAATTCCAAAACGACGCACATTTCACGGATGCCACGTGATGTAAAAGTGGCGTCAGCACACGTGAAGAACCACAGAACAGTGCTTGCCCACGTATTAATTCATATCTGCGAAATAAAGGCTGTGTTATCTATTGCAATTAAAGCCTGTAACATTTACTACGAACATTGTGATTTCGAAGTGAAAGAATGAACTACTACACGATTTATTTCACCACCCACGTGATCAGACTATTCTACACCATGTTTGAGACCGACATCATGGGCTAATACCAGCATGGTATGAGGGTGATGTTTCTATTGGGACCAGCATGATGGTGGAACTTCCAGAACAGCGAACGAGGAGGAAGGAAACCAGGGTGCCATTCCCAGGCATGTCCAGTACATCCACGAGGTTATCGACAGGGACAGATCGAACCCTGGTCTTTGGAGGAGTCGATGCCGTTCCGGAGAGCCAGGGATGAATTTGTACAACCCTTGTCGTTGAACAGAGGGCTGAGTGAGAGCTCCTCCATTTCGTGAGTTTTTGTACACCCTTTCCCGTTCTAGTTTCTGGTGGTATAGTAGGTTTAATGTAGTTTGTGAACCAACCGAACTCAGTGTCAGCCATTTTTATAGGTAGGGAATGTAACTAGTCTAATTAGATGTCATTTATTTCAGTTAGAGTGAGACACCCTTGGGTCAGACATTTTGGTCAGCCCTGGTGCAGCTTGATGAACGTCGTAGAACGTCAATACCTATCTTTTGCTAAACGTGACCGTAGTCATTTGAGGCTACTTTCTTCAACCCTATTTGGGGTGATTTTTCAAGTCTTTGCTGGCTTTAGTTATGGCAATCAGATGCCATGGATATTACTTTAACTGCATTCTTTGCAGCCAGTCTTTGTTACACCCCTGACTTCGTTAGAGCAGTCGTATCAGTTAGGTAATCGACTGTAATTACCAGTTTTGTAACTGCATTATATTTCATTTGAAATGAGCTCAGAAGCCATTCTTGGTCAAGTGTGGACCTAATAAGTAAAAGGGATGTTTCGTTGTCTAGCATCGAACCCAGTTCCCAACGAATCATTAAGCAGATCCAGAGTGTGGAATCTGCGCCACAATTATTATTTTGTTAGTGTCATGTGAAGACACGTATTTATTTGATGTTGTACAAGCAACTACTGAATTATATTTTTGAGAGCAAAGAGCTCCAGCAATAGTGACATTGCTATCATTTAGACGTCTTTGGTTTGAAAGACGGAATTATATTATTGTATTCAGATTTATAGCGTGTTTTTTATACTCGTATTCTTCGAGGTTTATAACCTATGGTAAAGGTTTTTATGATGAGGCCAGATGTACAGTTTTTATTTTGTTTAAATCGCCGGCCTTGATAGTTAGTGTGTTGTGTCAGATGAGCGCAGGAATGTTGTAGCCTGCCAGCGACACAAACTGGTTTGTGACCCAGTGCCCTTGAAAGCACGCTTGTTATTGTGAGACAGAATTACTTTGACGAAGGACAGAATGCTTGTTGTATTCGCTTTTCCTTTCATTGCAACTTAGCTCATGGAACCCAGTGTCCATTCTTGTATCTGATCACATGTTTTTATAGATTGTTTTTTGTTAGTTAAACGCACTGTTGCGTGTACCGTCGTTCGACGTGTACAGTTATGTCAGATTTTCTATAGTATGTTGTAGGCTACCCTGTTATAGGAGGTATTTATTATATAAAGGTATCTGTGTGTGCCTTGTCCGGGATTGTTCCCGTTGACCAGATGTTATTGGAGGGTTACTGAGTGTGCAGGCCCATCCCAGAGTTATTGAACGCGAGCTGTGCGCCGCTGGTAACTTGTGTTATTGTGTGTCCGAGTTGTTATTGCTCGTTGATTGTATTCCGAATTTTGAGTTGAGGCTTTTTGGTGGAGAATGATCTCAGTGGAGACACTCCGTGCCCAGGCTATTGTCAGTATTATTCGCCATAAACCAACGATAAATCTAAACCGACATCTTAATAATAAAACGCATAATTTTGGAAAATCAAAAGCTAACTAACGAATTCTTTCTATCTTTGTTCTTTTGCATTTGGAACCTGCTGACATGGCCGTGCAGATGAAGGTATTTCCTTTTGAGGAAATGAGGAAATGACTAGGACAGCTGATACTCTTGTAGCGACCTGAAGCATGCTCGAACCTTGAGTTCGTAGCTTGTGGAGCGCAGGCCATGCGATGTTAGACGTAGTCTTAACTACGCAGTCGTCACCGTAACTACACACATTAGATGACTATGGCTTACAAAGAGTAAACCAAGGTGCAGGCAGGCATTTTAATAAAACTGTTGTCTCTTTCATTACTTATTTATGATGTAAAAGTGTATAAACCCTACATGTTACCTTATTGTGTGCTGTTAGCACCTAATTGCTAAGAATAATTAAATGTTGTTTTTACATGGCTGTTCACTTAGCTTTGAATGTAATTGTTTTCTATTACGGACGTCATCGCCGTAAATTTTGTTATTAATTGATAGGACTTAGCTAGATGAATTAACGTTAAATGTAAATGTGGAGATGGTATTATCCTAACTTAGATTTGTTTTGCTACCCTGTCAAATGTAAATTCAGATATTAGCTTGATCTTGTAACTTGACCTAGGGATTTGCGTCGTACCATTTTCCTAGTGTTGCTGTTGTTGCTTTGTTATTGTGAGATAGATCTTTCGCGAGGGTTTTCCGTAACTTCTCAGGTAGGGACCTGCTCTTTATTTTTGTTTGTTTATTAGCTTGCGGATTAGCCGATTGAAACCCTCCGAACTAGGCTAGGGGCTTGTGAATTTTAACAATACATTTTCACGGTGTTTTACATAAGTCTGGATGTTTATTTTCTCAGTCTAGTTTTTAAGGTGAACCTTTCCTTAGGCAGTCTATGACCATCGTCACCATGTACCACGATCCCTGTGGACTACAGTTTCTCGTGCCGCTTTGGCCTATTTGGAAGTTCATCTGATCCTCACGGCAATTATGTCCGACGGATGAGATGTTAGGGAAGTCATTGCGGTTGTTGGCTATCCTGGCAGCTCCACCGACGGTCTCATAAAATGGCGCCCAACTCATGTGCCGACGTTAACGTGGTGACCGTCAGTTCCATGTTATTTAGGAGGGTCTTAATGTTGATTAATGGTAAATTAACAGGACTGGGACGAACTTAGAAAGTCGTACTGCAGATCAATTGACCGCATGGCATTCATGTTTGATAGAAGTTCATGGGGTGAGGCTTTAGTGTTGGATAAATGAAGGATAGGATTTTCTTTGATGATGCCTCATCCTGAGTAAATGTAATACTTTGCTTTGCTCGCCGTTGTCTTTGTAAATGTAGAAGCACTTAGTTTGCATACTCCAGCTGTATTCGTGATATTTATATAAATGAAACAAGCTTTATACCACCAAGTAACTAATCATAGCTGTAAGTTCCATTAGATATTGATCCCTCACTTTCTCATATATATTTCTTGTCAATGGATGAGGAAACTATTCGTCGTGTGTTTGGGGAGATGGTGGCAGGTGTTAATGCCAACCTCCAGCAGATTACTGCTGAATTAGGTACAGTAAGGACTGATTTAGGTGATGTAAGAGGTGACTTAGGTCAGAATATCCAAGCTGTCAACAATGTTAGACAGGACTTAGAAGTTAACACCCAGTCAGTTAACAATGTTAGACAAGATTTAGAGGTTAACACTCAGTCAATAAACAATGTAAGTGGTCATGTGGACCAAGTTAGGCAGGAAGTTAACAATGTTAGACATGATTTAGAGATTAATACTAGATCCATAAATATTGTAAGTGGTCATGTAGACCAAGTCACCGAGTCGATCAATAATGTTAGAACTGATTTAACGCAGGTCAGGGCCGACATGGACGCATATAGAGTCGAAGCTAGGAATGATCTTACGGCAGGTTTAGCAGCTGTTAGGGTTGATGTCATACGACACCATCAGGAGGCTAACCAGCGTGTAGATTGCTTAACCGACCAGATGAATAGAGCTAGGGAGGACGTGCAGACCTGATTGGAGGAGCACACAGCTCAAATTCAAACGACCATAAACAGAGTCCAGATAGATATGAGAGCCGACCTGGAGCACACTCGAGAAGAATTTGGGACTCGATTGACTCACGTCGAGGGATTTATGGACACCGTGAAAAAGGACATGGCAACCATGAATATTGGACTGATTTTGATGAGAGGTGCTGCAAATGCTGTGAATAACAACGTCAAGACGATCGTTGATGGCATGATAGAGGTCAAGGACGAATTAAACACCAATAGGAGGAATATTACGGAGTTGACAGAAACCGTATCAAGCCTACGTGAAACAGTTGACGTTCATCGTGAGGAACATAAAATCGATCTCATGTTATTGAGGGGTGACCTCAACGAACACAAGACGACAGTGGAGGCTAAGGTAGCCGAGGTCAGAGACGATGTTGGAAAGATCCAAGACAACGTGTCGAAAGTCGCAGGGGAAATCGATTCCTTACAGAAACGATTCGAGGAAGTCGCGGTAACCGAGAGGTTAGACCTTAGCTATAACCTCAGGACGGCAATACGCGAAGTTGACACGAACCTCAAAGGGAAAGTCGATAGGATCGAGCTACAACTTAACGACTTAGGTAACAAAGTCGCAGCTAGAACCATCCCAGGACTTGAAGTTATAGAGAGACGTCTCGACAGACTTGAGACGCTTCCTAGAGAGAGACACTTACCCCCACAGATGGGAGACTCCCAGGCGACACCCGTATCTCAATCCGCAGGAATGATGCCTACTCATTTCCAACCCAGCGCACCTATAGAACCGCAACCATCTCAATTCACTGGTTCAACGCAAAGTCAAACTTTGAACTTTGACGCCCATCCTTTTCAACCAGCACCCAATCGACTTAGTCATGAAACTAATACACCTACGCATAACTACATGCAGAATTCATTTAGACCCGCGCATACGCAGGGAAATGTAACTATTATCCGTTCGAGAGAGGAGCAACCAGCTCGCTTCTCTGGCACTGGAAGTGGTATTACTCCAGTTGAATTTCTGGCCAACGTAGAAAGCTACTTGAGAGACACTATGGTAACTCCGGAGAGGGAGCTCCGAGTTATAGAGCGTTTGCTTGAGGGGCAAGCCAGCACCTGGTTTAGAGCATTCCGATACTCGTTTATAGGCTACCAGGATTTCAAGGAAGCCTTGTTAAGAACGTACTGGTCGAGCGACATCCAGAAGAGCATCAGAGCTGAGATGTATACTCGCAGATATAGCTCTAATACTCCAACTCGTTATGCGAACTACTTCGCGATCCAGCTTGCGAAGCTTCGTTGTCTTCAACCCCCGTTATCTGAACAAGACTTAGTAAACACCATCGTTTGGCAATACCCCGCAGACGTGCAACGCGTATTGATTGCTGCAGGGGCATCCACTTTTCAGCAGTGTGACCAAATCCTGCGACGGTTGGATGCAAACACGGAGCAGTTCCCGACACACCGTCAGCAGAAGGCTGACAGGCGCGAGGAGAGACATGTCAACTTGACTACTGTCGACAAAGTGAGCCAGACGCCACAGCAGACGCAAACCCAAGAGAGCTCTGGGCAACGCAATAACTACAACTATGGTAGAAGAGAATGGAACAACACTCCATATGCTCGAGACCAGCGAGATGACCGTCGTAGTCATTGGAACCGGCGATTCGACCGAGGGACGAACGACGACCGTCGTCACGAAAACGACCGCCGAGGGAATAATGGCAGAAACCCACTGCACGGAAGTATCCGTAGGGACTACCGATAAGGTAGAGGGTATAACAGAGATCGAGACCCTAGATACCAGCCAGATAGAGATTGGAGAGGAAGAGCACGGGAGAGCCGTGAGTATCTTCAACAACTCAGAGAACTACAAATCCGAAAAGAGGGAGATCAGAACCGAACTCCGAGGGAAGACTCGCGCTCCAAAAAGAACAATCAGAAGACTGTTGAAGCTGAAATACACTGCATAGAGCCGGTGATGGACAAGCGACGATTTGTCAAGACTTCCGAGAGGATGGACGATGCCAGAAAGGCAAAGGAACGACGATATTACGAGGATGAACATGGAATAGGAGAACACTTCGAAGAAGACTCCGACTGAAGAACAGTATCTTCGAGGGAGATTCTTGCTGACGAACGACGCTGACGAACGACGCTGACGAACGACGCAATCCAAGAAAAGAACCACCGATGGAATGATGGAAAAAAAATCACTTATGAATGAACTTTAAGTCAAATAAACATGTCGTCCCAACATTTTATTTGAAACGACGGAGAGGCAGATGAACCCGCTGAGCTAAGGTTCATGTGATATTTTTATAACAGCACATTTATGATGGGATGTAGTACCTTTGAACACACCCAGAAAGCCACGTGGAGCAGAGAGCTCACGCTATACTCTTTGAAGTAGCGGTGAATCGCACTTTTGACTTTGGTGAAGTCTACTAATTATTTATCTGAGGTCTTATTAATCAATTTTATCTTTCCACGAGACTCAGAATATTCCATTTCGTCATGCTGCATTATTAAAACATTTTGGAGAATGTTATTTTCGCTTAAGGTAAGGTAATATCCTTGCAGATACGCAAACAGGAATGTAAGTAGTCGCTCAACGACTTCGGTTTGACGACCTACTTCCTAGAGGAACTCAGTGCCTTGCACTACGTCTGGAGAATCCGCCCCGTGTAGGCGTGAAATTGTATCCGTCCTATAAGACGTAGAAAATATCCGCTGTTTAGCGTGGATGTTATTATCAGGTGCCATCGTGCACGAATATACTGCAAATCACTGTTATTTATGCACAGTGAACCACAAGAAGCATATGGTGAAATAATTGGCAAGTATAGTGAATATTATAACATTACCGTAACACCACATTTTTGTACCCACGTGTTTGTGGAGGGCCGAGTGCCAGGTGAAAAATATAGAGGTAAACGTGTTATGACTACTTTATATAAGTGTGATTATGAATGTATAACATATTTGAATTGCCACAAAGAATTTTTCAATTCCAAAACGACGCACATTTCACGGATGCCACGTGATGTAAAAGTGGCATCAGCACACGTGAAGAACCACAGAACAGTGCTTGCCCACGTATTAATTCATATCTGCGAAATAAAGGCTGTGTTATCTATTGCAATTAAAGCCTGTAACATTTACTACGAACATTGTGATTTCGAAGTGAAAGAATGAACTACTACACGATTTATTTCACCACCCACGTGATAAGACTATTCTACACCATGTTTGAGACCGACATCATGGGCTAATACCAGCATGGTATGAGGGTGATGTTTCTATTGGAACCAGCATTATGTTGGAACTTCCAGAACAGCGAACGAGGAGGAAGGAAACCAGGATGCCATTCCCAGGCATGTCCAGTACATCCACGAGGTTATCGACAGGGACAGATCGAACCGTGGTCTTTGGAGGAGTTCAGATGGGAATCCTGATGAGGATGATGCCGTTCCGGAGAGCCAGGGATGAATTTGTACAACCCTTGTCGTTGAACAGAGGGCTGAGTGAGAGCTCCTCCATTTCGTGAGTTTTTGTACACCCTTTCCCGTTCTAGTTTCTGGTGGTATAGTAGGTTTAATGTAGTTTGTGAACCAACCGAACTCAGTGTCAGCCATTTTTATAGGTAGGGAATGTAACTAGTCTAATTAGATGTCATTTATTTCAGTTAGAGTGAGACACCCGTGGGTCAGACATTTTGGTCAGCCCTGGTGCAGCTTGATGAACGTCGTAGAACGTCAATGCCTATCTTTTGCTAAACGTGACCGTAGTCATTTGAGGCTACTTTGTTCAACCCTATTTGGGGTGATTTTTCAAGTCTTTGCTGACTTTAGTTATGGCAATCAGATGCCATGGATATTACTTTAACTGCATTCTTTGCAGCCAGTCCTTGTTACACCCCTGACTTCGTTAGAGCAGTCGTATCAGTTAGGTAATCGACTGTAATTACCAGTTTTGTAACTGCATTATATTTCATTTGAAATGAGCTCAGAAGCCATTCTTGGTCAAGTGTGGACCTAATAAGTAAAAGGGATGTTTCGTTGTCTAGCATCGAACCCAGTTCTCAACGAATCATTAAGCAGATCCAGAGTGTGGAATCTGCGCCACAATTATTATTTTGTTAGTGTCATGTGAAGACACGCATTTATTTGATGTTTTACAAGCAACTACTGAATTATATTTTTGAGAGCAAAGAGCTCCAGCAATAGTGACATTGCTATCATTTAGACGTCTTTGGTTTGAAAGAAGGAATTATATTATTGTATTCAGATTTATAGCGTGTTTTTATACACGTATTCTTCGAGGTTTATAACCTATGGTAAAGGTTTTTATGATGAGGCCAGATGTACAGTTTTTATTTTGTTTAAATCGCCGGCCTTGATAGTTAGTGTGTTGTGTCAGAGGAGCGCAGGAATGTTGTAGCCTGCCAGCGACACAAACTGGTTTTTGACCCAGTGCCCTTGAAAGCACGCTTGTTATTGTGAGACAGAATTACTTTGACGAAGGACAGAATGCTTGTTGTGTTCGCTTTTCCTTTCATTGCAACTTAGCTCATGGAACCCAGTGTCCATTCTTGTATCTGATCACATGTTTTTATAGATTGTTTTTTGTTAGTTAAACGCACTGTTGCGTGTACCGTCGTTCGACGTGTACAGTTATGTCAGGTTTTCTATAGTATGTTGTAGGCTACCCTGTTATAGGAGGTATTTATTGTATAAAGGTATCTGTGTGTGCCTTGTCCGGGATTGTTCCCGTTGACCAGATGTTATTGGAGGGTTACTGAGTGTGCAGACCCATCCCAGAGTTATTGAACGCGAGCTGTGCGCCGCTGGTAACTTGTGTTATTGTGTGTCCGAGTTGTTATTGCTCGTTGATTGTATTCCGACTTTTGAGTCGAGGCTTTTTGGTGGAGAGTGATCTCAGTGGAGACACTCCGTGCCCAGGCTATTGTCAGTATTATTCGCCATAAACCAACGATAAACCTAAACCGACATCTTAATAATAAAACGTATAATTTTGGTAAAACAAAAGCTAACTAACGAATTCTTTCTATCTAACTTTGTTCCTTTGCATTTGGAACCTGCTGACATGGCCGTGCAGATGAAGGTATTTCCTTTTGAGGAAATGAGGAAATGACTAGGACAGCTGATACTCTTGTAGCGACCTGAAGCATGCTCGAACCTTGAGTTCGTAGCTTGTGGAGCGCAGGCCATGCGATGTTAGACGTAGTCTTAACTACGCAGTCGTCACCGTAACTACACATATTAGATGACTATGGCTTACAAAGAGTAAACCAAGGTGCAGGCAGGCCTTTTAATAAAACTGTTGTCTCTTTCATTACTTATTTATGATGTAAATGTGTATAAACCCTACATGTTACCTTATTGTGTGCTGTTAGCACCTAGTTGCTAAGAATAATTAAATGTTTTTTTTACATGGCTGTTCATTTAGCTTTGAATGTAATTGTTTTCTATTACGGACGTCATCGCCGTAAATTTTGTTATTAATTGATAGGACTTAGCTAGATGAATTAACGTTAAATGTAAATGTGGAGATGGTATTATCCTAACTTAGATTTGTTTTGCTACCCTGTTAAATGTAAATTCAGATATTAGCTTGATCTTGTAACTTGACCTAGGGATTTGCGTCGTACCATTTTCCTAGTGTTGCTGTTGTTGCTTTGTTATTGTGAGATAGATCTTTCGCGAGGGTTTTCCGTAACTTCTCAGGTAGGGACCTGCTCTTTATTTTTGTTTGTTTATTAGCTTGCGGATTAGCCGATGGAAACCCTCCGAACTAGGCTAGGGGCTTGTGAATTTTAACAATACATTTTCACGGTGTTTTACATAAGTCTGGATGTTTATTTTCTCAGTCTAGTTTTTAAGGTGAACCTTTCCTTAGGCAGTCTATGACCATCGTCACCATGTACCACGATCCCTGTGGACTACAGTTTCTCGTGCCCCTTTGGCCTATTTGGAAGTTCACCTGATCCTCACGGCAATTATGTCCGACGGATGAGATGTTAGGGAAGTCATTGCTGTTGTTGGCTATCCTGGCAGCTCCACCGACGGTCTCAGTATGTTTCACAAAACTCAAGCTCCTAAACCAGAGAGGGTTAGAAGGTGTGGTTTTACCAAAATCTTCCGAATCGTATCAATATTACAGGAAAAATCTTGCATTTCTTGAAAAGTAAACGGAAATATATGTATTTGTTTATTAAGTGCTTTTAAACAAATAAACAAGACGATAGCCCCTGGCAGAACTGTGTCGCGTACAGCCCGCATAGAACTAGTGTCGGGCAGGTAGACTGTACACATGGGGCGCACACAATCCATTATGCGAGAGTTCTCGCATGGGTCCGCAAGTAATAATAATAATATGAACCAATATGTGCAAAGAGGAGCTTCAAGGGTGCCAGGGGTGCCACGAGCTTCAAGACAGAAGGCAGACGTCTATTTGGAATCGTCTGTGCATACCTAAGTGCGAGTTTTGGCGGGATTGCGACCAGATTCTCCATAGATTAAAAGTATGTGAGTGTGCTCGTCTTCGGCGATAAGCTCAGCCATTGCCGATATGTTGATAGCAACTGTAATGCTGCTGTACCAAGTGCAAGCCTACTATTCTGCGTTCGCCAGCGAGGCTTCATAACGCAATGGGGCGCATTATACGGGAGCGCTGAGGAACGAGCGAGCGGTTGTTGTTATTGTTACTAGTCTACCAGGGAATTGTTACCACTAGACGTGGAGCGTGGCTGTTGTGTATACATTAAGTCATCTCGCCTCGTTATGGCTGTTGTGAGCGGTTGCGGCGCAAGAGGGGGGGACGCAAGTAAGTCATACAATGAGAACACACCGCACAGCGCACGACCCAGCAGCAATCGTGCACACAAATGACATGCGATGAGGTTTCGCTGGCGACAACTGCACGTCTATCGCAGGCGTGTGGTTGGGCGGAGCGCATTAGTTCCGATTTCTGCCACCGGTAACAATTCGCTGGTAGGGTAGTATTGGCATTCTAACGTAACTTCTCGCATCCAAGGATAGCCTACCCCTTAGATATTCAGTTTTAGACCTCCCGTTCATCATTAGTACATGCGGGACACTTATAAGTAGATTGTACGGGGCAAATGAGCCACCTGGTATATTTGTAAAACTTTTACTGGGCATGCCATAACACTGCAGCTTCAAACTGTAAAAACTGAAATTAACTGTAACTTTAGTATGTAGGCTATTTGAAAGTACCAATTTCAATTCAACTACGATAAGTATTGCACTGAAAAACACAAATTAATTGGAATTTGAGTGTACTAACATGCGAGAGAGCCGTGTCAGTAGATTTACTGATACGTTAGAGTTTACCTTAGGGTACGAAACCAGGAACTCTGACATCTCTAAAGCCACAATAGTTAAAAGGAACGTAAGACCCATATCATTCATTATGAACATCAGCATCATCATCATCATTTTCTTCTTTTTTCTAAAAGGTCATGACGGGGCAGCGTTAAGCTGCTTGCCTCTCACCTAGGTAGACCAGGTTCAATTCTTGGTTAATGCATTTCAGATTTTTGAGGTATCACGTCTGGTAGTTCGGATTCCACGTGAAAAAGAAGTCCCGTGGCTCATGATCGCGAGATTACTGTCACGTAAAACTTCAACCTTTCTTTCTTTCTCCTCTCTTCTTTTCTTTCTTCCGTCCTTCCTTTCATTCTTTCTTTTTTTCTTTATTTCTTCCAGTCTTTCTTTCTTCCTTTCTTTATGTCTTCCTTGCTCTCTTCCTTCCTTTCTTTCTTTCTTCCTCTCTTCCTTCATTTTTTTTCTTTCACTCTTTCTTCCTTTTCTCTTTTTTCATCCTCCCTTTCTTCCCTTCTGTTTTCTTCCTCTTCCTACCTCCCTTTCTTTCTTCCTTCATCTCTTCCTTCCTTTCTTTCCTCCTTTCTTTTTTCCCTTTCTTCCTTCCTTTCTTGTTTCTTCCTTTCTTTCTTTCTTCTTACCTTCTTCCCTTCTTCTACTTCTTATTTTCATCCTCATATCTCAGTTTAAGGGCTAGATGAAGGAACATCACCACCCACTGGAGGTGGGAGGAAAAGTTGGCACACACTCCATCACTCCACACCTCCTACACGTATTACACCTGTGAAAGAGCACGTTCGGAGAAAACAGCCCAGATCTGAAAATGATATCACTCACATACACACATCATCTGCGCAAGGACAAGGCAGCAGTGTTAATTATTCATCACACACACAGGTGGGAGAACGTATCTGGTGAGATTGCTAGAGCGGGGAAAACATGCCAACGTACTGCGCATGCATAATAATAATAATAATAATAATAATAATAATAATAATAATAATAATAATAATAATAGTACTACTAATAATAACATGAACAAGAATCTTTCAATTGTTTGCCTAATATTTGCAGACGATCTTGCAGTTTTCGCAGATTCTTTGGATATGGCCACGACCACCTTCAAGTACAAGCTTCAAAGGCAGGCCTTCAGATCCCTTTTGAAAAAAAAAACAAGTAGTTCCGTGAAGAACTATACAGCCTATTTTCATATATCCTGCTTATGTTAATTGCCTCTATCTACATTCAAAATTTCAGTTTGATTGCTGTAATAGATTCGTAGATATTGAGAACCGACTAAATATTTAGGATGGTCGCCATGTTGGATTTTGTATATGTAGGTCCTAGAGTTATGTACTGTTAAATGAAGATTATTGTGTACGTGTAGCATTCAAACTTCAATCGCATGATTAGGACACAAGAAGTAAAAACGAGATTTTAAAATTTCGCACAGCTGCCATCGTGTGGTTATGGAAACAATTGAAATAAATTAGATGCCAGTGGATTAACATTTGTATAACGATTTCCTGTACCAAGTTTCACTGCACTCGGATGGTTAAATTGCGAGAAACGTCCATGTGAATATTTATAATTCGCGTCGCCGCCATGTTGGATTTTTGATCACCAAGTTAATTCAAGTCCCATAGGTGAACTTAAGTTCATAGCCCCTATGAACATAAAAAATTGAGTTTGATTGCTGTAATAGATTCGTAGATATTCAGAGCCGTCTAAATATTTCGGAAGGTCACCATGTCGGATTGTTAAATGTATAGGCCACAGAGTCATGTACCATTAAAAGAAAATTATTGCGTAGGTTCATTATTCAAACTTTTACTTCGATCGCATGATTCCGCCACAAGAAATAAAAACTAAATTTTAAAATTCGCAAAGCCGCCATCTTGAGGTTATGTAAACAATTGAACTGAATTAGATACCAGTGCATTACAATGTGTATAAACATTTCCTGTACCAGATTTCATTGCGTTTGGAACATTTAATCGTGAGAAAGGTCCATTGAAAATTTTCAAATTCGCTTGGCCGCCATGTTCATTTTGTAGTTAACTGGTTTTTGAAGGTCTCAGATGAACTTCAAGTAGTGCCCTTTATCTCCGTACAAAATTTCAGGGTGATACCGCTAATAGTTTCGGAGATATAGAATGCCGGTGAAATATTTCGCACATCTGCCATCTTGTGGTTATCTAAACAATTGAATGAAGTTAGATGTCGGTGCATTACAATGTGTATAAACATATAATTTACCAAGTTTTATTGCGTTTGATTGGTTAAATCGCGAGAAACGTCTATTTAAAAGTCGCAAATTCGTGTGGCCGCCATGTTGGTTTTGTAGTTACCAGTTTTTCAAAAGTCACATAGGTGAACTTCTGGTAGTTTCCTTTATCACCGTAAAAAAATCCAGGGTGATATCGGGAATAGTTTCGGAGATATTGAATGCTGGTGAAATATTTCGCACAGCTGCCATGTTGGATTGGTGAGACGTAACAAAATTTGAAGGGCACGGTCGAGGTCGCCCGGAATAGTGCTATGAACATACCGAGTTTCATTGAAATCGCACCAGCCGTTTAGAATTTATTAGGGGACACACACACACACCTCTCTCTCTCACACACACACACACACACACACACTTGCACACGCACACACGGACAAAAGGTGATCTCATAAGCCTATTTTTTCAAAATTGAAAATAGACTAAAAACCGGAATCTATTACAAATATCAAACCAGCATCGAGAGAGCTAGAAGTGACTCATATAATAATCATTCGGGTTGGAAAATTTAAGTACGGTATCTTGAAGAATGGATAGAATCTAACATGTCCGAAAAAGAAGCCTTTACGACACGCATCAATAAAATTGAAATGGCCTATCCTCAAACAGGAAATGTCTATAACAAGAGATCTACAGCGAGTCTCTCTCACGACTCGGCCGACCGGCGCGCCCAGCTTATATATCTCCCGTTGACTCATCACTCCCCGCTCGGCGTAACATAGCACTTCGCTGACGTTATCCATGCATGACATATAACAATTAAAATTAATAAAATAAGCTGCTACTACCTTATGACAGGAGATGTTCTAAATGTTCTCCTCCTACACATTTCCGGCATCGTCTTAGGAAACTCCGATTCACACGCATATGTTCGTCTTTCGTAATTGAGGCTATTTCTCTCCGGATGTGTTAATATTTTTCTCGGACGAAGCTTGGTTCCATTTACAGGGGTATGGTTCGACGACGCAGAATAACAGATATTGGAGTAGAGAAACCCCCCATCGCAATACGAAATTCCTCTACATAACGAATGGTTTGGAGTATGATGCGCAGTGAATGGATACATTATTATATGGCCTATCCTTTTTCAAGGCACAATTAATGCACAAAGGTACAGGGATAATATACTCAAACCTTTTTTTGACGAACTGACTGACACTAACTCTCGAAATGGATATATTCAGCAAGACTCTGCCACCTTGCATACAGCTCATGACTCATGACACATTAAACTTAATTGAGGAAATTTTTGAATACCGTGTAATTAGTACGGACTTATGGCTTTCACGGTCCCCATATTTAACTGTTTGTGACTTTTATTTACATGGGTGCTTAAAGAATGAAGTGTATGCAAGAAACCCTCACACGTTGGGCGAACTGAAAGAACATATCCGGAGAGAAAGCCTCAATTACGGAAGACGAACTTATGCGTGTGAATCGGAGTTTCCTAAGACGATGCCGGAAATGTGTCGATGTAGGAGGAGAACATTTAGAACATCTCCTGTCATAAGGTAGTAGCAGCTTATTTTATTAATTTTAATTGTTATCTCATGTGATGCACGGATAACGTTAGCGAAGTGCTATGTTATGCCAAGCGGGGAGTGATGAGTCAACGGGGGACAGATAAGCTGGGCGCGCCGGCCGGCCGAGTCGTGAGAGAGACTCACTGTATATCCTTGCAAATATCAAACATTACTGAACTTGTCATCCGGCCAGAAGCTTTATATGCAGTGGAATGTCTCGCCATGAACAAGAAAGGGATAATGGAGAAATTGGAAACCAAGGAAAGGTCCGGTTAAAGAGAATGGTGAGTTTAAAAGATGGCATGGCCAGGATTTATACACACGTGTGGAGAAAATTACTGACGCGATGCGGAAAAGACGGATTACGATTTATGGGCACGTGGCACGAATTACGTTAACACGAATAACCTATCGCATTTCCACTCGGAGCCCTGTTGGAAATAGAGTCGAGGGGTAGAAAAGCCAATGTAGTGAGTCCTCAGTATTCTGCAAGAAAGGAGTTAGTACAGCGACGAAACTCTCCTTACATACTGTAGCTGAGTATGGAAGTGAGAGCTGGGTAGATTCAGGATATCTGATACATAAGCTAGAGGTAACTGATAGCCTGTGAGGGTAGCACGAAATGATTGCTGGGACAAATAGGTGGGAATATGTGAAAAAGTAACCTGAAGTAAATTAGGCCTACATGTGATTAAGAGATATATATACCGGTATATAAGTATATTATATTGCTATGGACTAATGGAAAAGAGAAAACTAAGGGATGGTATGTTTCGTCAAGCGAGCATCATCAGATCCAAATTTACAAGACACATTTCTCTACAAAACACTACCAGTCCTATAGTGACACCCACAGACAGTCACTGCCCACCAAATCAAAAAATTAAAACCTGTCTGAAACTTACTCAGTGTGGTTTATTTATTTATTTATCCGAGTCCAAAACACATACAAATATCATATATATTATTTCAGTAGTATAGATCCCTCCTGCGGCACTCACAAACGACCGATCCTGACAATGAGCATTCAAATGAAGGAGATTAGACATTAGCAGTGACGAATTGCACTATAATTTCATAAATATCTATAATTTCTTTAAAAAAAAAGACTTTAAAAATGTACGAAGTGTGCGATTTGCAAACAGCGTTGATGTAGGAAAATACGCTCGATAATTGCTGTCCACGGGCCGCTGTGAGGCCTGTTTCATGTTATTAACATTCTAGGGCCTTTCCTTTATCCTGAAATGTAAATAGTGTTCTATTATAATTTGGTTGAAATTAAAACATAACCTTTCTCCTCAAGTCTCTCATTATAAATCTGTTGGGAAAAGTGAGGTTTATGAACATGCGAGATTTCTCGCACGGGTCCGTTAGTGCATATAAATTGCACTAAATTTCATTTCTCCAGAGTTCAATTGTTAGAATGGCACAGTCATTAGCTTCTATCAAGTCCTGCATACCACAAGCTGCAATTCAGAAGGTGCTCAAGGTCTTGTTTGTCACCACATTTGCAAAGTTATTCAGTACGGTACTGTATCCCCACTTCTTAAAATTGCTTTTACACCGACTCACACCAGGTCTCAGTCAGTTTAGCGTCTTCCAAGATCCGTATTGTAAATGGTAACCTGCTGCCGGCTTCTCCTTATTTCCCACAATCCTCCCGGAGATTTTGTTTTCCAAAGTTCAATTCGGCGAACTTCAGCTGAGGAAGGAATGGATATCGTTGTTTGTGGGAAGCTCTTACTTGACTTGAGCCTAGGTGAATGGACATCAAGTCAATATTGTGTCTTGAATCCGTTTCTTGCTTTTTCTTCTCAACTTCTGCCGCTGCTCAGTGTGCTAACTATTAAGCACCCAAAAAAAAAAAACTACGGTATTTATTTTAATATTGAAATGTTTCCTGTGATTGTTTTCGAAACAGTGTTTCTCTTTGTTAGTTATATAATTTGGACTGTTGTGTCCTCGAACAGTTTATAGCGGGAAAATTGGAGATGAAAATTGATGCTGACAACGGTTGAACATATTGACAAAATATTTTAAAATATTAAACCACAGCTTCCAGCATTTCGGCCAGCAGAACTAATTGCTGCACTGTAGATGAATGAGTTGATGTTATAATGCAGGTTCTCTGCGGGGATTACGGAAACTAGCCAGCCAGGTTACCGCTGCCAACAAAGCCCACTGCGGTGTATTAGGGAGGGAACTACAAGGATCCATGTCGTGTAGAAGAAAGAAGTACGTACCGCAGCTATTGAGAGCCAGCTGTCTTTTGTGCTCTGGCATGCCATACCCAGGCCTCCCTTCAGCTGCACGGCCGCGGGCAGGGCTCCTATTAGTGACCCTAACTTGTTTTCCAGTCCTTTGCTTTCCATTTCCGTTGTCAGCGAATATCCTTCCATACTTCGGATCACTGGCAGCCGGTAATAAAACTGCAGTGTTGCACAGCGACCAGATTGTTTATTAAATCACAATAATAACCTAATCTTTTAACAATAAAGAGTTATGCTTTTCCCATTTTGAACATAGGAATTCATAATTTTGTTCTTTAACCATCGAAGTGCTATCGTGTCACTACGATACGATTCGGACCCCCGCTGAAGTGTTATCATCTCGCAGTGAGACTATTCGTAAAATCGATATAACAACTCGTAAAATCTATATAACAATCGATTTTACGAATAGTCTCGCTGCGAAATGAAATTCTCCATCTGGTAGGCAATGCAAGTTGGTTTTTGATCTTCTGAAAACAAGAATGATGACTTTTTACTTATGTAGGTTTATATAATTATGTGATTGAAAAACTGTGAAGAATGGTTAGACTTTTTACGTGTGCCTTTTTTTTATTATTCATTAAAGTTTCTATTACTGTAATACCATTGCGCTTGAATAAAGTTGTGCATTAGGGTTCCCAGAAAAAAAGGAGAGCACCAATAAGTGGACTGTAAATAAGATTAAGACATGTCTTGTACTAGAACATTTACTGCCATTACGGACTGTACACACACATACAACAACAACAAAACTGGTAGCCAAGCACGCAAAAGTTCTCTCGTCTCCCGTCGAGCGCTGCAGAGCGAGCAATCGAAATGGCTGTCGAGTGATCGAGACGGCTGTACTCAACATACCGGCCGCCAAGAAATACTTACTTTCTTAACACTACAAATAACATAACAAACGAATTGCATCGAATCAATCACTGCACTATAGTCCAACATGTCTGTTTGAACAAGAAGTCTATATACAATACAATGTTACACTGAAACAAAAGAAACAGAACTGAAGTGCTATGGTACATTAATTACACTGCACTTGCTTCAGGCAGAGGACACAATTTCACAATAGGTCGTTTGAACAATCCCTTGGTAGTGCGTATGGTTGCCACACGAACCAGTCCGTCATCTCCAGGATGAACTTGATCGATCACTGCAATCTTCCAGTGCAGAGGAGGTAGGTTGTCTTCCTTCACAATGACAAGCGTCCCAGGCTTCACACTTGGGGAAGAACTGGACCATTTAGCCCTCTGCTGCAGGTGGTGTAGATACTCATTGGACCACCTGGACCAGAATATCTGAAGTTGTTGCTGCAGAATCTCCCATCTGGACAACAAGCTAAGCTTCACATTACTTAGATCTGGCTGAGGTAAACTTGATAAGGCAGTGCCGATAAGGAAATGGCCAGGAGTGAGAACTTCAATATCATTAGGATCGGAGGAGAGAGGAAGGAGTGGTCTGGAGTTCAGACAAGCTTCTATTTGACAGGTTAAAGTAGTTAATTCCTCAAAGGTAGGACATAACGTACCCATAACACGTCTGAGGTGATGCTTGAAAGATTTAACACCTGCTTCCCACAGGCCTCCAAAGTGAGGTGCTCTTGGAGGTATGAAGCTCCACTCGATGCCTTCTCTGCTGGTGAAATTCTGTACCTCAGTTCTCGTTTCTTCTGAGTCGAGAAGTTCTTGAAGTTCCTTCTTGGCTCCCACGAAGTTAGTGCCATGATCACTGTAGATAGTTTGGCAACGTCCACGACGTGATACAAATCTACTCAATGCTGCCATGAAAGCTCGTGTCGTAAGGCTGCTAACAACTTCGAGATGTACAGCTTTGGTAGCTAGGCATACAAATAGTGCTACGTAACATTTATCTCTTGTCTTTGACCTGAGAGAACCAGTTTTTACAAGAAATGGCCCTGCATAGTCTATCCCACAGTTTAAAAAGGGTCGAACTAATTCAACGCGAACACGTGGTAGTTGGCCCATTAATTGAGTTGAAGATTTTGCTCTTAGTCGGAAACATGTCAAGCAATTATGAATTATCCGTCTGACTGTCGTTCTACCATTCACAATCCAGTATTTCTGCCTAAGGGAGGCCAGAAGAAGTTGACAGCCAGCATGCAAGAGACGACTGTGTTCATGTTCAATTATCAATCTGGTGATGTGATGATGAGGAGGCAAGATCACAGGATGTTTTTGCTCATATGGCAGATTAGACCGTTCTAACCGTCCACCAACTCGTAGCAGCCCGTTGAGGTCTAAACCAGGATGTAGACTTCTCAAGTGACTCTTACAATGAACTTCTTGGTCTGATTCCAGCTGTTTGATTTCCATGTGGTATGCTAACTCCTGAGCCTGCCTAATGCATGTTGTCAGAGCATTCTGCAATTCCTTTAAAGAAAGAGGTCCAGTAGCTCGCTCTGTCTTCAATTTTGAACAATTATGTACAAATCTAAAGATGTATGCTACAACTCGTTGCAATCTCGATAAGCTAGAGAATCTTGTGACGAGTCCATCCTCGGGAGTAGTCATTAAGTAACATACAGGCTTAATCTTCTGCTCTGGTGGTTCCTGCTGCTCTGGAAGATTGTTTAATGTAGGCCAGTGTTTAGAATCTTCACCCAACCAAGCTGGTCCATTCCACCATAACTTATTATCCTTAAGATCCTTAGGATGTACACCTCGTGATATCAGATCAGCGGGGTTAAACTGTGAAGAAACGTGTCGCCAAGTAGCACCTTCTGTAATTTCCTGTATTTCAGCTACTCGGTTGGCTACAAAGGTCTTCCATCTTGATGATGGTGCCGAAAGCCATGCCAATACAATAGTAGAGTCTGTCCACAAGAATATGTTCGCAAATGTAAGATTCAAGGACTTGACTACCCTTTGCAATAATTGAGATAATAGCAATGCTCCACATAATTCCAGTCGTGGAAGAGATAATTTCTTCAATGGTGCTACCCTGGACTTGGAGCAAAGAAGTCTTACAGAAGTGGTTCCATCCTTGTTTGTGGAATGTACATACAAGCACCCTCCAAACGCAGCTTCCGATGAATCACAGAACCCATGAAGCTGTACAGTTACTGAGCGGTCACCTAGAATTCTGCGATCAATGTAGATTTCATCAATCCATGGGAGCTGATTATAGAGTGATGTCCAAGTTGCAGCCAATTCTTCTGATAAAGGCTGGTCCCAAGATAGCCGTTCTTGCCATAACTTCTGAAGAAATATCTTGCATAAAATTACTATAGGACTGATGAGGCCTAGAGGGTCAAAAATGCTGGAAACAATGGATAGAACTAGGCGTTTTGTGAAACCATGTGGATAGGGTTTTGGCTTGAAACTGCTAATAACTTGAAACTGGTCAGCAGCTGGGTGCCATACCAATCCTAACGTTTTAACTTCACCCTTGTCCAGCTGTAGTGGTAACTGAGCCTCCCTTAGCTCCGGTGAGACATTCTCTAGAATACCTGGGTGATTGCTGCACCACTTACGTAGTGAGAATCCACCCTTCTGTAGTATGTTTATCAACTCTTGTTGCACTTGAAGAGCCTCTTCGACGGTCGCACATCCCGAGATACAATCGTCAACATAGAAATCTTCCATCAATGATTTCTGAGCTTTCGGAAAGGCATGAGCTTCCTCACTGGCCAGTTGTTGAATGCATCTAATAGCTAAGAATGGTGCACATGACATGCCATACGTAACAGTCTTCAATTGATACTCCTTGGCAGGATCTGTCGATTTCTCTCTCCATATTATCCTTTGATATCTACAGTCTTGGGGATGTACCAGAATCTGACGGTACATTTTTGCTATGTCCGCAGTGAAAGCAATGGCATGACTTCTGAATCTTAAGATAATAGAGTAGAGATCTTGCTGGATGGTTGGGCCGACGAGTAGAAGGTCATTCAATGATACTCCGTTGCTGGATGCTGCAGAACAATCAAATACTACTCTAGTCTTAGTGGTCGAGCTGCTTGCCTTAACCACTGCATGATGTGGCATATAGTAGCAACGTGCTGTGGTATCTTCAGCAATATCCATATGACCCAAATCTTCGTACTCTTGAAGAAATCGACTATATTCTTCCTTCAGTCCTTGATGTTTGGTCAACTTCCTTTCCAACTGATGAAACCTCTTTGTTGCCATCTGCTTGGAGTCTCCTAGATTTTCTGGGGTTTCTTTGAAGGGAAGACGCACTACAAATCTGCCAGAAGAGTTGCGCGAGACGTGCCGTTTGAAGTGAGCTTCACAGTCCCTTTCTTCCTTAGTTCTTGGAGTATGGTGTAGCTCTTCGATTTCCCAGAACCTCTGTAGCTGCTGTTGGATGCAGCCTGCAGATTGTACAAAGTAAGATACTACCGGCCGCCGTGGTCCATGTAGGGGCTTACTGGAATCTGTATATTTACCTGCAAGTACCCAACCTAACTCTGTTTCTTGCAGAATAGGATAATCTTTAGTCCTAGCTAGATTTCCTGCGAGCTGAATGTATGGGCATACCTCTGACCCAATTAACAAGTCTATGTGACCCGGTTCGTTGAACTTCGGATCAGCAAATGGCAGATTTTTGGGTAAGTTCCACTCCTTGCTATCAATGTATTCGCCAGGAAGATCTTCAGTAAGCTTAGGTAGAACTAAGCACTCGACTGAGGTCACGAAATCATTTATACGCGAGCCTATTTGCACCAAAACACTATGCTTGTTTTCTGACGTCGTATTCCCAATACCCTGGATCGGTTTACGATCATGAGATCTGCGCAGCCTTAATCGCTGAACACAGGATTCTGAAATAAAGCAAGATTGCGAGCCACTGTCTAAAAGGGCTCTACAAGTCTGCCAGATCCCTTGAGCATCCTTGACCTTCACCAAGGCTGTGGACAACAATATGGACTGACGTGGTTCTATCTTGAGAGTACAGTAACTACTCGCACCATGCTGCACCTGAGTCACGTTCTGATTAGGGACGTTTTCCGACTTATCTACGTTTGACAAATGCTGGGACACATCAATATGCAGTAACGTGTGATGCTTCTTCCTGCATGTTTGGCAGTTACCAGCCTTGCACTGGGCGACTCTGTGTTGAGCATGTAGACAGTTGAAACAGAGATTATTACGCTTGACAAAATCTCTACGTTCTAGAGTAGGAACTTGCTTAAAATCTCTACATCTAGCCAAAGCATGTGGAGCGTTGCAGTACACACAGTTTACAGTTGTAGTAACATACGTCTGATGAGCATGTGGTGTTGTCTTACGATTGGAGGGTTCTTTACCTTTAGTGTCTGAGCTGCTTGAAGGCTTGAGGAGGTTGCTTGAGTTCACTATGTCTAAAGCCTTGCATTTACCTTCTAAGAACTTGATAAGATCTTCAAGAGTAGGAAGAATTTCAGAGTCTACAGTATCTTCAAATTCTTTCCTAATGGACACGTGCACTTTCTCCAAAATCAACTGCGAAACCAGTAGGTCTTCCAATGGCACTGCTAGATTTAGGGCCTTAATAGCATTTAGGTTACTCAGAGTTTGGTTAACTAGTGCCCGAAGCTCATTAACAGAATCTTTGTGAGCAACCGGCAAGTTTAATAAGTAACCTAAGTGTGCCGTAGTAATCAGTCTTATGTTATCATAACGACTGCGAATAGTTTGCAGAGCAACTTCAAAATTACTGCTAGAAACTGGGATATTAGCTATTAACTTATGAGCTTCACCTTTGAGTGTAGACAGCAAGTAGTGAAATTTTTGAATATTGTCCAACTGGTCATTATTGACAACTAGGCTATCAAAGGTGTCCATATAATGCTTGAAACCGGTCACATTACCATCATAGCTGGGAAGTTGTAGTGTCGGTAATCTAATAGCATTCCGTGTACTAGAATGTGAGTGAGGTGGAGTAATACTACCATCAGCCTTGTGATCATTATCACGATTGATCTCGATATTCATTGCAGCTTCGAGATCAAAGTATGCTGATTCAAAGGTTTCTCTTTCAGCTGCATGCTTTTCAATACCCTCAAATAGTTCTAACTGCGTTTGAGCACCTTCAAATTTATCTCTAATGTTAGGCAATTCTTTCAGTCTAACAATTACTAATTGAATTTCTGACTCACGCTGGAATTCAGTAATATACTTTGACATTCGTGTTAAACTTGATTTGGCAACGGCTCGTTGCTGTACGAGTTGCTTCCTGGTTTGTTCTTCCATTGCTGCAGACGCGTTACGAGTACAAAGGGTTCGAAAAGGGTGAAAACAAGGAAGGCTAGCTTATAGAATAATTAACTAAGAATGTGATCCTTAGTACTTGAGCCTAACGGGCGCAAGGAGACAGAATAAACCAATAGGATCAAGGTTGGGAGCATAATCTAAGGTGCCAGTCTAAGAATGTTTCAACTTACTTGTTATGCAGAGATAAATCTTGGATCCGCCACTGTCATCCATGATGAGCTGAATAATACACTGTCTATGTTCTGCATGACCACACAAACTGGAGCTATAAGACCGGCAGCTGAACACGTGCCGTGGTATGTGTTGTAGGTTATGTTACGTATGTAACATGTAAAACACACGAGTTGCATTTCTAGACGTTCGTTAAGAGTTGTGTTCCAACGATTAGTGTTTTACACGTCCGAAGTATGCACGATGTCGTCTCATACTTGGAAGAATCCATTTCGCCACGAGGTGACCATGTGCTTTGTCCGCGTTCTGTTATATCGTACAGAGAACATGTCTTTCCAACGCGAATATCCGGTACGCGAGGACCATGAATAAAGTTGTGCATTAGGGTCCCCAGAAAAACAGGAGAGCACCAATAAGTGGACTGTAAATAAGATTAAGACATGTCTTGTACTAGAACATTTACTGCCATTACGGACTGTACACACACATACAACAACAACAAAACTGGTAGCCAAGCACGCAAAAGTTCTCTCGTCTCCCGTCGAGCGCTGCAGAGCGAGCAATCGAAATGGCTGTCGAGTGATCGAGACGGCTGTACTCAACAGCGCTTGTAATGAAATTTAGCACATTTTGTAAATCTTCGAATTTTATTTCAGATATAAAGTAGTGCATGTGACCAACCTCTAAAATTGAAATATATATATTTTTTTAAATCTGACTAATCATCCATTATACTTCTACTAGATACTTGTAAGTAAAAAACCTATTAAGTTATTCTCTATTTTCCCTCAATACATTGATATATAATATGCCATATATAATTACACATTTGTATTTATTATAAGTTATTTAAATATATATATATGCACGCTGTCTTAAAAATGCCTGGCACTGAAGAGTGAAACGTTCAACTCTGGAGGTTTAATAACCTCGTGGTGTGGCAGCTAGCATTCTTGACTTTCGCCCAAGAGGTCCGGGTTCAAATCCGGGCTCTACCAGGAAATTTTAATTCTGGTGTGAGGGTTGGAACGGGGTCCACTCAGCCTCGCGAGGCAAAACCGAGAAGAGGAAAGTGCGATTCCCACATCAGTCATTCTTGAAGTGGTGTTCCGTGGTTTGCCCACTTCTACTGTAGGCAATTGTTGGGATAGCTCCTAACTCAAGGCCACGGCCGTCTTCTTCCCAAACCCATCCCCAATTTACAAATACACACACATATACAGCCAACAAAATAACACAGATTATCACACGAATGCCACACCCACCCAAATACACGGGGCTATATGACCAGCCGCTAAAATAAGCACCAAGTACTCGCCGTGTGGTCGTTGCAGCTCGAACACCGACCAGATCTCAACAGTGAATGGTATGGCACAGATGCTAGACTAAGTAAGTCCTATTCCAACAGTTAAATCCGCAATGATTTGATGATATCGCGAAGAGAGAAAAAATATACGGTATTTTACAGGTTGAAATAAGCTAAGCACATAAAAAGTAGCCTATATAGCTATATAGCTATAAAAAGTATTGGGCCGAGGACTGACCCTTGCAGCACGCCAATTTCAATCAATGTTCCTTCAAAATAACTGCCATCATTACTTAAGATTTTTTGATACCTGTTCTCTAAGTAAGTACGAATTACTAAAAATACTATGTGACGCAGTTTAGACAACAGCAAATGATGATGAACACAGTCAAATGCCTTACTGAGACCAAACAGGTACAATAAATATATCTGCCTCTCGTCCATAGCAGGATGAATGCCATCAGTAACTATTAATAACTGGTCAATTAAGCCAAATTCATTCAGATAGCAACATACATACATACCTGGCCAAGTATAATCCTTTCTATACCTTGCTTAAAGCACAGAGAATAAGTTATTTATTGGGCGATATCCATGCATTATTGAAGTTTGGATATTTTGAGAAAAAATAAAATGTTCGTAAGCTTATAAAGAGATAGAAATATGCCACTCTGTTGGGAACAGCTACAGCTCAATATAAGGGAGTACAATGTAAAATTTTATTATTAGGAACATGAGAACATTATCAGATCCTGTACCCTTTATTCGAATCGACGCGACGGGACATGAACGCCTTTATTAGGTATTCTTGAGGAGGCATAGGCTATCTAAAATAAAATGTATCGTGGATAATTCTAAAGGGAAGGACACATACACGGACAATTGGCCCTTGCAGATCTCATAATAAGTTTACTTTCAGATTTTATAAAATTTGAAAGTAAACTAAAAAATATCATAAAGAAAAATGATACATTTTTAGTCTACTTTGTGTATGTAAAGGGTAGAAAACAAGATGTTCAGTAAAGAACATATATCCTACTTTCTCCTAAATGCATGGGTTTAGTTATAGCTCTTTGTCCTCTTCAAGGAGTATAACTGAATGTTGATTGTAGTAGCTTGTTGAAATACAACGTGCTACACGGATATTATACGTTGATTGAATCCTCACCTGAATGATATATACACACACTAATGCAGCCGTCACAATAACACGGATTATGAGACAAAATGCAACACTCACCCAAGTACACGGGACTAAATGACCATGATGTGCATGAATCTCAAATGAAACAGCAGCAACAACAGCTTCTTACCCAAATCATGCCTCGTATAAAAGTACACACACTAGTAAGCCTACAGACCTCACAGTGACACAGGTTATCAGACAACTTCTACACACACAAAAGTACACCGGGCTACAAGACCATGATGCCACAAACCCCCTAAAGAATCAACAACAAAATTAACAACGATGGACTCAAACCGCCGATCAAGGACAAAGAATTTAAATAGCTCTAGTCGAGTGTTGAAATGTGTGGTTTTATGAGTTCAGCATATTATATAATCTTTCCGATTGCAAATACACACAATATATGGTTAACATTATAACGTGTGAGTAGTTATGAACCAATTAATACAAAAAAAAACGAAGTAAAAATAAACGAAACCACGGAACCCTTCACTAAGAAGCTAGATCGCTACCACTACGCCACGAATGCAGTACGAGATGGAAATGTAAATAACTTCTTTAGTACGAATGTGTCATATTTTGTGTTGTAATCAACGATTTCATTAGCGTTTTTTGGCGCTTCTATAAACCATTTGATACTACATAACTTATGTATTATTTTCTTCAGTACATTCCTAAAAGGATAGGCTATAACCTTACGCAGTTACGAATATAAATGGATTTACGAGCACAAATAGCGGCCATTTGTGTACGACCCACAACCATACGGCATGGTCAATCAGACCTGTTAAGTCACTTCTACGGTTACATATTCTATTAGAATAGGCTAATATCCTACCGGTCACATCCTTGAGGACAGTTTAAACCTCCATATGTACGATAAGCTGAATTGTTGAGATCAGGCCTTGTTGAATCGTAAGTTATGGTTGGGCTATAATACTTGCATGATTCATACATCCACCATCCTGAAACTATTAGGCGGATGACCTTGTAGTTTGGACAAAAGACGTTTCCCACATTAAGGTTTATTGTTGCAAAATTTAGTAGAGATCGGATGATTAGGTAAGTCGTAATTTGATTTAAGCTCTGAACATTTGGGTGGCCGCCATTACGTTTCCGTCAAGATGGCGGCGATATAAAACATGACACTGAGGTGCCCTTTGCTAGCGCTAACTCTGTACCAAATTTCATTCAATTCGGTTTCACCGTTTTTGAATTGATAGAGGGAATCGATTTGCACACATACATGGCCGCCATCCATAAATTATTGGGCTGATGACCTTGAAGTTTGGTGAAAAGATCCTTCATACATAAAGGTATAATGTTGCAAAATTTGGTAGAGATCGGATGATTAGGTTAGTCGTAATTTGATTTAAGCGTTGAACATTTGGGTGGCCGCCATTACGTTTCCGTGAAGATGGCGGCGATATAGAACATGACACTGAGGTGCCCTTTGCTTGTGCTACCTCTGTACCAAATTTCGTTCAATTCGGTTTCACCTTGTTCGAATTGATAGGGGGGGGGGGGGGGGGGCAGACATTCAGAGTACACACACACACACAGACAGACACACAATTTTTGGCCCTGTGTAGATCTCATAATAAGTCTACTTTCATTTTTTGCAAAAATCGAAAGTAGGCTAAAAATTAGAAATGGCATGTTTTCCCTGCCTCCCACACCATTGACACCAGTCACGTGTTCGCAGCATATGAGACATGACAAAAAAATTACGCCACCCTCAACGCACATGATCTATTCACTGTTTATTAGGTAGATTTCATTAGAAAGCTAACTATTGCAATGGGTCCCATGTTTCGACTTCCGGAAAATTTCGACATATCTTCGCGTTTCACATCCCCCAGACCCCAAAACCACCGTCAGTTCAAAAGTTTATATATAATTTATGTATATATATATGTATATATATATGTATATCAGTTTCTTGTGGACACGATAACTGCCGTAATTTTGCACCAATTACTTCGAATTTTTTACCGAAGATGTATACCTATAAAATCTCGGTCGAGTTCGTTACTGGGCTAAATCGGTCGAAGGGGGTGAAAATGGGGGGCTTTTTTCGAAAAAGTGAAATTTCGCTATAACTCTCTTAATACGTGCAATATCGAATCCATTCAAAGTTCATAATATGTGTCGGATAAGTGCCAAAAATTTATGTCAAATAAGATTTTTGATAGCACCAACCATTGACCAAAGGGGTGGAAAAAAGTGGGTTTTTCGGGAAACATTAATCATATCTCTCTTAATAGGCACAATATCAAAACCGTACAAAATGGACAATATTCCCCTAATAATTACCTAAAACTTTTGTCTGAAAGAATTTTTGATATGACCCACCATTACGCCAAGGGACGAGAAAAATGATTTCGGAATTATAAGAAAATGCCAAGAGCTATCAGTGGTTGCCATGGCAACACTACTAAATTGATGAGGCATGGACCATCAGACGTTGCCATGACAACGCACTTGCACGAGATCAGATTCAGTATATCCATCTGATTAAGTGGTTGGTTGGTTGGTTCTTAAGTTTAGGGGCTGCGACAACGCGGTCATGTAGCCCCGTGTACTTTGGGTGTGTGTAGAATCTGTCTGATAACCGGTGTTAATTGTGATGACTGTATTAGTGTGTGTTATCTGTTTGTTAATTTAAGTACTGCAACTAACAATTTTTCAGATAGTTCCTACTTTTGCCGCCAAGCGCCACTGTCAACGACTACGAGGCCAAGTTCAGAACTGAGCTACTAGACGCCGCCGCAGTCGGCTCTTGGCAACGAACATAGAAACCTAAGAGCGTTGTATACATTCTTAACCTATCCAATTTAGCTTCACACAGGTGCAATTAGTGGAAGGATCTTTAACATGCCATAAATCTATGACATGGGACCGCCGGCTTTACTTCCCCTCCGAAGGAAGGCATACTGAGGGATATTTAACGCTCTTAAAAAATCCGACGGCTTCGGCCGGGTTTGAACCCGGTATCTTGGGCATAGAAGCTCAGCATGTTACCGACTACGCCACCAAAGCCGCCTGATAAAGTGGGAAGCGGCTTCGGTGACGTAACTGGTAGCATGCTGAATGTCTATGCCCAATGTCGCGGTTTCAAAGCCGGCCGAAGTCGTCGGATTTTCTAAGAGCACTAGAATCCCTCAGTATGCTTTCCTTTGGAGGGGAAGTTCCAACGTTCGTTGCGAGTTGATGGTTGGGGTGGCATCTAGTAGCCAAGTTCACAGCTAGGTGTCGTTGACGGTTGTACCTGGTAGCAACATTAGGAACTACTGCTTGAAATTGACCGTCTGCAGTACTTACATGAATTAAGACTAATACAGCCATTACAATTCACACCGTGTATCAGACAGATTCTACACTCACCCAAAGTACACGGGGTTAGATGACCGCGTTGTCGCAGCCCCTAAACTGAGGAACCAACCAGAGGTAGATTTCGTTAGAAAGCTAACTATTGCAATGGGTACCATGTTTCGACTTCCGGAAAATTTCGACATATCTTCGCGTTTCACATCCCCAGGCCCCAAAACCACCGTCAGTTCAAAAGTTATATATAATTTATGTATGTATATGTATATCAGTTTATTGTGGACACGATAACTGCCGTAATTTTGTACCAATCACTTTGAATTTTTTACCGAATACGTATACCTATAAAATCTCGGTCGAGTTCGTTACTGGGCTAAATCGGTCGTTGGGGGGTGAAAATGGGGGGCTTTTTTTTCGAAAAAGTGAAATATTGCTATAACTCTCTTAATATGTGAAATATCGAATCCGTTCAACATTCATACTATGTGTCGGATAAAGCCCAAAAATGTATGTTTGAAGAGTTTTTTTTATAGCACCAACCATTGACCAAAGGGGTGGGAAAAAGTGGGTTTTTCGGGAAACATTAATCATATCTCTCTTAATAGGCACAATATCAAAACCGTACAAAATGGACAATATTCCCATAATAATTACCTAAAACTTTTGTCTGAAAGAATTTTTGATATAACCCACCATTATGCCAAGGGATGAGAAAAATAATTTCGGAATTATAAGAAAATGCCAAGACCTATCAGTGGTTGCCATGGCAACACTACTAAATTGATGAGGGATGAGCCATCAGACGTTGCCAAGATAACGCACTTGCACGAGATCAGATTCAGATTTCCATCTAAGTGTGAAGCGGCTTCGGTGACGTAACTGGTAGCATGCTGAATGTTTATGCCCAAGGTCGCGAGTTCAAAGCCGGCCGAAGTCGTCGGATTTTCTAAGAGCGCCAAAAATCCCTCAGTATGCTTTCCTTTGGAGGGGAAGTTCCAACGTTCGTTGCGAGTTGCTGGTTGCGGTGGCATCTAGTAGCCAAGTTCACAGCTAGGTGTCGTTGACGGTAGTACCTGGTAGCAACATTAGTAACTACTGCTTGAAATTGACCGTCTGCAGTCCTTACCTGAATTACAGACTAATACAGCCATCCCAAAGTACACGGGGTTACATGACCGCGTTGTCGCAGCCCCTAAACTGAGGAACCAACCAAAATCTCTGCGGTAGATATAATTTTGCGTGAAGAAGTAACAGACCGTTACATAGTTGCACATCAGTGTCGAAACCTAGCATAAGGACAGTGTGACCACAAGTATAAAAATGGACCCCAAATGACAAGAAGGTTACCGTTCCCATAAGACAATAAAATGTTTAAAATAAGCATAAAATGACGAAAAACAAAGTTAATTAAGCTCCAATTATAAAATACCTTCTCGCATTAAATGAGGTCTGATCCTTCTACGAAAATCTGCATATTCTGCCTATTTTCGCCTATCCCCAAGTTTGTCCGGTGAAATCTACCTCCGCCTTCCGGCGTGCCGAGAGGACTTTTTTTTATTTTCAAAGACATCAAAGAGAATTGCGCCGCCAGATAGTTGTAGTGTGGACATAAGCATAGTAACAGCCAACGTTTGAGTGCAGACGTGCGGCATACGACTTAAATTTTACAATATTGTAAACACACTCTTACAATCACCTGGCAACAAAGAACATTTTAGGGCCTGTATTTGGAAGCCGCAAACAGTAAATTACAATATTATTATTTTTTATTCGTGTCAGAAGTACCTTGTTGTTTAAATCTTCAGTCTGGTTTGATGCATTTCTCCATGCCTCCCTGTCCTGAGCTAATTGTTTCATCTCTACATAACTACCTCACCCTACACCCGAGCCAATGTGTTTAATATATTCTAACCTTGGTTCACCCCTACAGTTCTTATCCTCGACCCTTCCTTCCATAACTAAGTATGTTATTCCTGGGTGTCTTAGTATGTGTCCTACCAACCTATCTCTTCTCTTCATTAGCCGTCGCCAGAAACATCTCTCCTCTCCCACTCGTCTTAAGACCTCTTCATTTGTTACCCTAACTACCCATCTGAACTTCATCATTCTCCTGTAACACATCATTTCAAAATGATTCTATTCTCCTGGTTCTGCTGCACCAACAGTCCAAGTTTCACTTTCATAGAGCGCCACGCTCCAGACAAAGGCTTTCAAAAATGACTTCCTAATACCTAAATCTATATTTGATGTCAACAGATTCTTTTTCTGAGCCAACCTACTTTTTATATCCTCTTTGCTTCGTCAATCACTGATTATTTTGCTTTCTAAGTAACAGAATCCTCCTAATTCCTTTAGCTTCACCTGCTAATTTAACGTCAATAGGGGGTTCTAATTTCTTTCGTCTTCATTCCGATATTTTACATTTATTGATTTCATGTATTCTGTCCCCATGATGGAGGCCATACCATTTAAAACCCATTCAAATCGTCAGGTGAATCGGCTAAGATGACAATGTTATCAGCAAATCTCAGAGTGAAAATTATTTCTCCTTGAATCTTTATTCCTACTACAATTTTTTCTCTAATTTCCTTCTTGCATTAGTAAATAGAATTTAAATACTTTTAGTCGGTCAACACGATTGTACTCAAATTGTATTACACCTGAAAGAAATGACATGAGATTAATGAATACACTTTGATGACTAGCTCCGTTCGTCACGCGATCATCATCAGATCCCTTACACTCAAGGTTTTAAATCAATATCTCCGAATTTGTGTGTTAGGCCTACACTATTTTAGTTACAGAGGTTTACAGTAAACTTGCACAACTGGTCAGGAGCTGTTAGTTTTATGCATTAGCGTAGCCAGGATCAGCCGATGGGGGGGGGGTTATAAATACTCGAAGCCAAATTTTCCAAAATTTCTTCCCGCGGCGTAGCCGCGCTCGTCAAACGTGCACTATGGCTGCGAGGGCAGCTGCAGTAAGTACGGATATCGTAGGTTCGAATCCCGGTGCTGACAGCGGTTATCCTGAGTGTTTTTTTTCCCCGGATTTATCCACACTCCCTACAGGAAATTGCCAGGATGGTGTCTTACCGGTACTTCAAGTCCCGGAGCGTTTATCCCATCCCTGTCCCTGATACATTTACACACATTAGTCTACTACAATCATAGCAGCAATACAGGTTGCCAGACAATTTCAACAGACACCCAACTATACGGGGCTGATGATCAAGATGCCTCAAGTCCCACAAATGAATTAACAGTTACTCTACAAATATTTCCATTTCTCAATGAGATATTATTACACAAGAAAAGTTTCATGTATTTTGCTCCATAAGTTTTCGAGTAATACAATATGCACAAAAACCAACAACAACAAAAAACAGTTCTGTAAAAAATGAAGTTAAATTTTGACTTAAATGGTAAATCTAGAACATTCCTTTTCCCCTGACAGGAACAAAATAAACTCTAATCTATCTGTGCTACTAACATGAAGACTGCGTATCTCTCAGCAAGAGAAAACATTTACAGAAGTCACAGTGAAAGTGGGAATGTCCTCTCACGGTGTATCATGTTGATTTATGAGTTATACAATAGGCTACTCAGTTTTATGTTTATTCAGTTTTTTTCAACAGGATCCTGTACTTTATGTTGCAATTAGCCCTGAACGCCTAAAATATCATTTTCGAAGATTTTTGCCACCTACTAAGTCCTTTTTACCTTACAAATTCTACTTGCAGCCGGAAAAGAGGTTCAGTTGCTTACACTAAACAGAACACATGCGACAAATTTCACTCATTCGTAACCGGGAGATAACCGTAATTCGGGGAATTGTTGGACATACAGTAAAGGCCTACTGTATTAACGTTATATGAAACAACTCTGCACGGCGTTCTCATGCTCAAGAAGTTAATAACGATCCTATAAATAGTGTTAATGTACCCATAGAATTTTCTAAGTCCTTATTAAAACGCGTTATTTTTAATAAAAACTAGATTAATTTACATATAACTTATCTCCCGCCAAGAAAAGAAAGAAAAGCTAATATTGTCCCGCTATGTGGGATTCAAAATTATTTGGCGCTATCCTCAGTTTGAAATAAGCTATATTTCGCGGGGGAAAAATTAGATTGGCAAACCTGGGAGGTCGGAGTTGTATTACCACAGTCGAAAATACACAGTCACGAAGCTCGCTGCGTTACGAAACTGTATCCTTTTGGTAGATGGAGTGACACTAGCGCTCGCGGCGGCCAGCAAGCTGGCAACTGCCTTAAGCACGTTATTCGCGGGACTGATGATTTCACTTTTGTAGGGGTTTTATGAATTTTAACTCACCTGAGTGATTATTTCCATTGTAAACATAAGTCATGTCAAATCACAATATTGATATACCGGTACTGTACACTTTTAATTCACGGAAACATAAAAAATGCTGTGTTTTATTAGTTCAGTCCTCTACAAGTATCCCTAGGTACAGTTGTATGACGTATTTAATGAGTCTTGCGTAGAATCAATAGCCCATACTAGTTATGAATTCATGTATTTGTTTCAATGACCTTGGGCACAGCAGTTCAGCATGCTGCCAACTACGCCACCGAAGCGCTACTTAGCAACACTGAAATATGGCTTTTAATATTTGATCTGTTGATTGCACAGCACATCTCCTCTTGTAAAACACATGATTAAAGATATAACTGTTACACAATGCTAACATACAGTAAATCCAGCAACAATAACATTCACCTAGGCACATGATTGCTGGCTGCGTAAGAGCATTGTTGACGCGCCGGTAGAAAATATGAGCCAAGCTTCGCGACTGTGTAGATAATACTGTGGTTATATGTTGTGATCAAGACGTGTCTAGCCTCAAATGTGGAGTCGTGCGCGGTGGTGAAACAGACACAAATCACAACCATGCTGATTTTCCGGGGGTTCTAACCCCCCAGTAACACCCCCCCCCCCCCTTGGCTACGCCACTGGTTTTATGTGATTATTGTTCTGATATTGATGATATTGGTGGTGGCTATTGACCTTCAGTTTGGTTGGAAGGTTCCTCAGTTTAGGGGCTCCGACAACGTGGCCATGTAGTCCCGTGTACTTTGGGCGTGTGTAGAATCTGTCTGATAACCGGTGTTACAATTGTGATGGCAGTATTAGTGTGTGTTAACTGTAATTCAGGTAAGGACTGCAGACGATCAATTTCAAATAGACTAGTTCCTAATTTTGCTACCAAATGTTTCCGTCAACACACCTAGCTGCGAACTTGGCTACTAGATGCTACCGCAAATGGCACCTTGCGGCGAAAGTTGGAACTATTAGAGCGTTAATAAAATCTAACCTACACATTTAGCTTCACACAATTGTAGTTAGTGGAAGGTTCTTTTACATGCCATAAATCTATGACATGGGCCCGCCTATTTTATTTGCCCCCCGAAGGATGGCATACTGAGGGATTTTTAACGCTGTTAAAAATTCGACGACTTTGGCTGGCTTTGAACCCGCGATCTTGGGCATAGAGTCTCAGCAGTCTACCAACTACGCCGTCGAAGCCGCCTGACATTCAGTTCACTTGTTTAGTGTGCCTGTGAACATCTGTTTGGTTTGTAAATATTCCGGTTGGTGCCATTGTAATTTGGAAGTGGATTAACGAACATAGCTGGTTATATGGGTGATATAGTAACTTTTTCGTTCTCTGGTCAGCTTTGACTATTGATATGAAGAAATTATAGACATACCAGTAGTTCAATTTAGAGATATTGGTTATAGCCGCTGAAGACCAAATCGGGGAAGAGCAATCTAGGATAGGGCCGGCCCCGTGGTGTTGGTGTAGCGCGCCTGCATCTCATCCGAAGGCCCCAGGTTCGATTCCCGGCTCCGTCAGGGATTTTAGAAACTGACGTGAGGGCTGGAAGGGGGGTGCACTCAGCCTCGTGAGGACAATTGAGTAGCTGTCTGACAGTGAGGCAGCGCCCCGATCACGAAAACCAAGATTAATGGCCGAGGGGACCAGATGCCTTGATCACGCGTCACCCCAATATCTGCAGGCCAAATGGCTGGGCAGCGGTCACTTGATAGGCCTAGGCCCTCCATGAGCTGTAGTGCCAGGGGTTATAAATCTAGGATAGGGAGAGGATACGTGGTGAAGTATAGGCTAAAAGTGCAGTGAGGTCTTTAATTTCTGTGTGTCTGTACCTAAGAATGCTGAGACTGCGCATTGCTCGAGATTTGATATGGTCAATGTGAGGAGAAAATGACAGTTTATCATGTGGATAATACCTAAATCTCTCAGAAGCCGTATCCAATTTATTTCCACACTTGTTATATACCGCCTAATTTCCAGATTTCATCATTGACGTCACATTTGCAAGTGTTGCTAAACATAATTTATTAATAACGGCAAGCGGCTTCGGTGGCGTAGTTGGTAGCATACTGAGCTTCCATGCCGAAGATCGCGGGTTCAAACGCTGCCGAAGTCGTCGGATCTTTTAAGGGCGTTAATAATCCCTCAGTAGGCCTATGCCTTCCTTCGGAGGGGATGTAAAGCCGGCTATATTAGTTCCAACGTTCACCACCAGGTGATGGCTGCGATGGCATTTAGTAGCCACGTCCGCAGCTAGGTGTCGTGGGCGATAGCATTTGGTAGCAAAAGTAGGAACTACTTGAAAAAATTAATCGTCTGCAGTCCTTCTACTTGAATCACAGACAACACACACTAATACAGCCATCACAATTAACACCGGTTATCAGACAAATTCTACACACACACAAAAGTACACGGGGCTACATGACCGCGTTGTCGCAGCCCCTAAACTAAGGAACCAACCAACCAACCAACCAACCAGCTTTCGCGCCCAAGGAATTAAAACTCAGCAATTTTTCTAGGTTTATGTCGTGTCTTGTGTGGGGTTTCGCCTTTTTGGAAGCCTTTATAGGGAGGCGAAAGGATGCTTGAGCTCTTAGCTCTCGCGCTTCATAAGAAGGGAGGTAGTGCACAGTTCGCTACTCCTGTGGGGGTCCGGGCACGGACACCAAGATCCTGCTGATGAGCCAGCTTGGTGTTCCTAGGTGAAACCCCACACAAGACATGGCATAAATCTAGAAGCATTTCTGAGTTATAATTAATAATCTACTTATGAAACATCTGGTTCCATCAGTATTTATTAATTTGTAGTCATGATGCATTGTAAAGGAAGTGCCCGTGTAAAATGAAAGATTCCCGACCAGTAATCAGTAAAGCAGGAGTAATGAGGGGCCTAGCGCACCTGAAGTGAACCCTCTAATTGAAGTCATAAGCTGATTGGTAGGAATTAGACACGCGTTTAGTAATGTAATAGCCAAGAGAGTCGGTTCTAGTAAAAACTGTGTAGAGTTTCTTGAAAAGGCCCGACGAATTGGAAAAGAGCAGTTGTAGCTGGTCCGGAGGTGAGGGCCTATAGTTAAAGACCCATTTAAGTTCCCACCAATCTAAAGGCCTGGCGTCAAGATTGCTCACGAGCGTAAGTATTCAGTCACGTCCTGAAACCTGCTGGGTTCACTGTTTTTCCTTCATACTGCTAGATCTGTTCTTGGCTACATTAATAAAATATAGAAATATTTTCTCAATTATTTGTAACTCTGTTAAAGTTGATGTTCGAGTCTTCAGTCTTTTTACTGGTTTGATGCAGCTATCCATGCCTCTCTCTCTCTCCTGAACTAATCGCTCAATATCTACATAGCTAGCATACTGTACATCCGAGGCAATCTGTTTAACATATTCTAACCTTGGTCTACCCCTACAGTTCTTGACCGTTAATCAAGCGATCATGAGCCACGGGATCTCCATTTTACGTGGAATCCGAACCACAGGACATGAGATTTCACTTCGAAAATCTCGTATGCATTGATCGGGAATCAAACCCTGTTCATCTTGGTGAGAGGCCAACAGCTTGACCGCTGTGCCACCACGCCCCACGTAAGCCTACAGTTATTGTCCTTAACAATTCCTTTCATAACTAAGTTTGCTATTCCTGGGAGTCTTAGTATGTGTGTAGCGGCTTCGGTGGCGTACTGTAGTTGGTAGCATGCTGAGTTTCTATGCCCAAGGTCACGGGTTCAAACCCGGCAGAAGTCGTCGGAGTTTTAAGAGCGTTAAAAATCCCTCAATATGCCTTCCTTCGGAGGGGAAGTAAAGCCGGCGGACCCATGTCATATTTTTATGGCATGTAAAAGAACCTTCCACTAACTGAAGTTGTGTGAAGCAAAATGTGTAGGTTAAGTTTGATTAATGCTCTTAAGTTACAACGTTCGTCACCAGGCGCTGGTTGCTAGTAGTGGCCAAGTTCACAGCTAGGTATCGTGGACCATAGCATTTGGTAGCGAAAGTAGGAACTACTTGAAATTATCGTCTGCAGTCCCTACTTGAATTAAAAGTAGATAACACAAACTAATTAATACAGTCATCACAATTAAAACCGGTTATCAGACATATTCTACACACACCCAAAGTACACGGGGCTACATGACCGCATTGTCGCAGCCCCTAAACCAGACTGTTCCAGACGAGCAACTCACCCGTGAGCAGCGGAGAACTCGCCGCCTTGCGTGAGTAAACCTGCAACATGCAATACAGCTCTGCTGTGGAGGGCTGCCGTCACTTAGCGGTGGATATGTTACAGGGAAGGTCGATTCTTAGTAAGAGTTGACGCTCCCTAGACAGAGTCAACTCTTACTAAAAGTATCAGTAATAGTTGATTGAAAACAATCCGATCAACTTTTCCTAGGGAGAGTTAACTATGCCTGCTGTGGTTTAGTAAAAGTTGATTCACAGATGCTGCTCTGAAAATGTAACCACGCGCGCCAAACCTTTGTTATGATTATTAAAATATTGCCATTGTTTGGACTCGTACTTCCATTATTGGATCGACCGTTATCGATCTGAACATTTCTTTGTTTTATTACCCCACCACAAAACAGGCAGTTGCCATTCGTCATTACTCGGCTCTTTATTGTTGTGCAATAGTGACAAAAGATTCATTTACGTTTAAATAATTAGTTTAAGTGTGTAATAATTATGTCAGACACCACGGCAGAAATTTTTCGAGAAAAAATGCAGCAGGAACGTTCGTCTTCCAAGGTAAATTCACTGACATTGACCAAATTGAAATATGATAGCTGCATTCAAAAAGTGAAAAATCTAAAAACTGCAATTAAAAAGAAAGTAACGATATCAGGTTTTTAAGACGATATGACATTATTGAAGTAAATGATATTACAAAACTAATACACCCTGTCACAGACCAAGACAGCATAAGGTATTATGTTTTTGATGAAGAGTTGTTTGGAGTTCTTAATGAAGCGCACATAGCCTAACCACTGGACACGGAGGAAGAGATCGTATGATTCAGCAATTGAAAGGGAAATTTCAAAATGTTATTACAAAGGACATTTTACTATTTTTAAGCTTGTGCGAACCTTGAGATCAAAAATTTAAACATAAAAGGAAAGGACTGGTAGTAAAGTCTTTGTTATTCAAGGAAATGAATTCACGCTGTCAAGTGATCTTGATTGACTTTCAGTCGCAACCTGATGAAGACTTCAAATTTATAATGATGTACCAGGACCATTTAACAAAGTTTGTTGTGCTAAGACCACTGAAATCAAAGACTGCAGACGAAGTGTGTAATAATATCGTGGATATTTTTACTTTGTTAGGCGCTCTTTGTATTTTACAATCAGACAATGGGAGAGAATTTGTTAGTAAAATTTTTGACAGTCTGGTTAATACATGGCCGAACTTCAAAATGGTGCACGGCAAACCACGACATAGTCAAAGTCAAGATAGCGTCGAAAGAGCCAACCAGGACATAGAGAATATGATAACCACCTGGATGCAAGACCACAAAACTTCAAAATGGAGTGAAGGCTTAAAGTTTATTCAACTCATGAAAAACAGTGCCTTGCAGAGTGTGATAAAACGATCCCCGTATAAAGCAATGCTCGGTTGCCCCCCGAGACACGGCTTATCTAGTTCAAAACTACCAACTGAAGTACTGGAAAATTTAGAAACAGAAGAGGATCTTCAATGTGCAATTGATCAAATTCAGCAACAACAAGAAAACGAAATTGGAAGTAACGGGAATGTCAATCCTGTTGAAAATGAAATATGTATCAAGTGGTGAAAAGCTCGTAGATGATAGTGATTATCTCCTCACTGACCTGGACAAGTCTACTGAGAGCATCAAGAGACAGAGAAATGAAGCTTTCTACTCTCTAGAACAAGCTAAACGCATGAAAAACCCTCAGATCGCATTTATCCGCCAGTAGAAAAAGGAGCATCAGTTCGAGTTCCAGTCCCTGATGTTGACCGTGGTAGAGGAGATGCTCGATCTATCCTTGGTGTGGTACTGGAGGTTGTCGATGATGGATTTTATCGAATTGGAACGTGAAATGGGATTCTAAAGCAGCTTTTCTCAACGTAAGTTTTCAAAGCTAAAATAAAAGATATCTCTCTCTCTCCTCTCTCTCTCACTGCCCATGGTATTAAATTGTTCAGATTTCAATGATTAATTTTTTTTCAGGTCTCAATTCAGTAACTGTCCTACGAACATTATCCCAGAAAATGAAGTTCCTATGGATAAAACAATAGCTGTGAGGACTGTTGCAACTTCACAATCACTTGGAAGTTAACAAGTTTTTTTCAAATGTTCTTGCAACACTAAATGCGAATCCATGAAGTGCATGTGTAAGAAGAAAATGTACTTTGCAACTCAAAGTGTCACAAATCTTTTCCTTGCTGTAATAAATGATAAATATTTCTATCTCTTTATGTATTTTAAAGTTGTTTTTTTTTTTTCATTTTATTAGTTTCTCTTAAACATTTCTCTCTCTTAATGTATTGGGTTTGCCTTCCTATTTGTTCTTTATTAGCTAGTACCGTTTCCTTGCAAATAGTCAACTGTTACCACCTCAAGACAGTGAGAGTATACTTTCCCTAAGTATAGTCAACTCTGACTAGTAAATGTTGATCGAAATTCAACACTTACCGCTTTTAATCAACTTTTACTGAAAAGATCAGTAAGAGTCGACTTTACCTAGGGAGAGTCAACTCTTACTGGAGAATCGACTTTCCCTTTAACAGATATATCAAAACTGTCAGGAAGCGCATAGACTTGTGCCCCAGTCCCTCTCCAACCGTGCTCTGAACATTACTGCAGAGTACTCGAGTGTACGCATACTCAAACTCATGGATTTGGAACAGCCTGCCCTAAACTAAGGAACCAACCAACCAACTTAGTATGTGTGTACCAACTTATCTCCTCCCTTCATTAGCAGTCGCCAGAAAAGTCCCTCCTCTCCCGCTCCTCTTAATTCTTCTTCACTTGCTACTCTATCTACCCATCTGATCTTCATGATTCTCCTGTAACACCACTTTTCAAATGCATCTATTCTCCTCTTTTCTGCTGCTACAACAGTCCAAGAGTGACACGGTACAAACAAAGGCTTCTAAACATTATTTTTAATACCTAAATCTACATTTTTTATGTCAAAAGATTTACTTTCTGTAGAAATGCTTTCCTTGCCTGAGCCAGCCTACTTTAATACACTCTTTGTTTCGTCCATCACCAGTTATTTTCCTCCCTAAGTAGCAGAAGTCTCCAACTTCCTTTAGCTTTTCACCCGTCAACATGAAGCCAGCCTTTCTTAAATTATCCAGAGAATTGATTTTCAGTCGATCAATACGAGTGTACTCAAATTGTAATGGGTATTGTTTCCTAAACCTGAAAAAATTACATGAGATTAATTAATACACTTGGACGACCAGTTTCGATCGTCAAGCGATCATGATCGGTTCCTTTCCACTCAGGCTATTAGTCTGGTTGGTTGGTCCCTCAGTTTAGGGGCTGCGACAACGCGGTCATGTATCCCCGTGTACTTTGGGTGTGTGTAGAATCTGTCTGATAACCGGTGTTAATTGTGATGGCTGTATTAGTGTGTGTTATCTGTTTTCAATTCAAGTAAGGACTGCAGACAATTAATTTTTCAAGTAGTTCGTACTTTTACGGCGAACGCCACCGTCAACGACTATTAGTTCAGAGCTTGGTTACCAGATGCCAACGCAGTCGGCTCCTGGCAACGAATGTCGGAACCTAAGAGGTTTGTCAAATGTTTAACCTATAATTTAGCTTCACACAGGTGTAATTAGTGGAAGGTTCTTTAACATGCCATAAATCTATGACTTGGGTCCGCTGCGCCGGCTTTACTTCCCCTCCGACGGAAGGCATACTGAGGGATTTTTAACGCTCTTAAAAAATTCGATGACTTCGGCCGGGTTTGAACCCGCGATCTTGGGCATAGAAGCTCAGCATGCTACCAATTACGCCACCGAAGCAGCCAGGCTAGTAGTCTATGTCTACGAAGATCTATAGCCGTTCTCATTAACCTCTTACGACTTGGGTAATCTCTCGTCCCACATCTCCATCACATGACCCCACCATCTGAGTCGGCTCATGCGAACAGTTTCTCTTTTCTAACTTAACCTTTATATCCTCATAACTAGGGCTCGGATTTTTAGGTAAATAAATATTTTTTTATGTAAATACATATTTTAAGCATTTTGTCTATAAATACATAAATTCCTGCTTTTCTCTTATTAGCACACAAAAAGACATAATATTTACAAAAAAAAAAAACAACCAGTATGCAAGTTATTTCATTTTATTGCATTTTTGTTCTGTGTTACTTCAACGTGGAAGATCCTGTGAGATATCTAATCTTCATGCAGAGCGTATGTCAGCTTGCAACTGTGTTATTCTTAACTTGTCGCCCCGTGCCACTCACTATGGAAGCCGGGGATTTCCTTGTCCATAGCCTTATTGCACCATGTGCTAGACCTTCCCCCTCCCCCAGCTACCTGGAACCAGTGTCACTCACATGCAGTTCATTTCTGGCACTATGAAGTGTAAGGCAGTTCTACGTTGCCTAAAATAAAAACAACTACAAGTTATCGTCTGTTGCAGAATTTAAAGATGATTTTACTTCTGATGGGGGCGTTCTGTTCTGCCAACCATGTGGGAAAGCAATCAAGGCTGAACAGCGATCTCAAGTTACACAACACCTCAAAGGCAAGAAACATATTACCGCAGTTTCGCGCCTTCAGGGGAAGTGTTTCGCGATAATCGTCAGTCATTTGTGATGGACAACTTGAAGATGCATCTCGTTGAGTATAGTAATGCTTCAGCAGTCAGTGAAACATAGCATAAATTGCATTCGTGTGTGCTGCATATTGTTTCTATTCACATTAATAAAATAAATTATAATTACATATTTTTACATTTTTGTCACATATTTCAGGTATTTTTAATACATAAAAAATAAATATTTTCCCGATTTTAAGCACCTAAAAATCCGAGCCCTACTCATTACGAGTAGGCTACCCTACCGACTAACATTGCTCCTATTTGACCCAGCAATCATTCGTGCTACTCCCATATCAGTTACTGTACCTCACTCAATAGGCCCGTATCACACGACACTCGATAACGCGGAAGCTTCTACCAATAGACCTACGGGTATACAGCTGGTATGGATGTGTCTATCACCGTGTTATTTGTACCTTCCATGCTAGGTTCTACCTTCATTTATCTAGTTCATGTATACTGCTCGGGTCCAAGCTTCGTGAACCTGAGAGGAATATGAATCACGGACTATGAGGAGTGATGGTGACTGTGCGTAGTGACAGAACCAAATACATTGATCGGTGACTCACTCACTCATTCGCAACAACACAGTGGTTTGAGCAATGGCCCTATGTTAGCAGAATTGGAATAGACAGGAATTCCAGATAACACGGCGGGCTGTTTACAGGCCCTTCTCTTCCCGCCTGCCACTTCACATCACCCCGCAAGCAGTATGTAGATGCAATTTGGTGAATCCACCTTCCTCATCTTCTTAAGATAGGAACAGAAGTACCCATGCCCAGTCAAGAGCTGAGTCAGATAATAACCAACCTCACCATGTTTCCTCTCTGTCCAAACCTGCACCAGACGGATCATTCTCCTAGTCCACTGGTTTCGGTCTCCTTGCTCCCATTTAATCAGTCAATTATGAAAGGCTTCTACTCTTGCTGTTCGTCTTGCATTTTGTAAACCCACCTCAGATTTCCTCCAGTAAATATCCTTGCGTTCTTTCACAAGGAAGAAAATTCCAATAACAGGACCTGCTTCTTCAGAGACCGTGCGATATGCAGATGCCACGCGCAAAGCACCCCGTCTCTGCACTTGCGCTAGTGACTTCCTATAAATTTCCTTATCCAGGGCCATATTTCCGCGCCATACATCAGAACATCCGAACTGAATGAATGGCTGTCATCAGTAGTCTCCTCTTACTAGATTTTGGCCCACAAAAATTGACCATCGGCTGATAATAATCTTATTATATAATAAGTTACGCTAAGGTGTATGTTTCACAAAACTCAATCTCCTAAACCAGAGGGAGTTAAAAGGTGTGGTTTGTACCAAAATCTTCCAAATCGTCTCAATAGTACAGGAAAACTCTTGAAAAGTCAACGGAAATATATTTATTTGTTTATAAAGTGCTTTTAAACAAATAAACAAGACGATGGCCCCTACCTGAACAATGTCGCGTACATCTCGCATAGCACTAGAGCCGGGCAGATAGTCTGTACACATGGGGTGCACACATCCCATTATGCGAGAGTTCTCGCACGGGTCCGCTAGTATTAATAATAATAACAACAACATTCATATTTTTCATTTTCCTTGGTCTCTTAGCTGCACTCATGCAACGTAGAGAAATAGAGGGGAAAATAACACTGAGGAACATTGAATCGTGGATATGTTTTTCAGATCTAGATTATTTTTTGTCGTGTGACCTCCTGAAAGGCCGAGCGCAGGTCTTACTAGTCGATGCCCGTGGGTGACCTGCGCATCGGAATGAGAGATGAGATGAATGGATGAAAGTGGGCAAGGATGTGGAAGGAAGCGGCCGTGGCCTGTCAGAAGGTACTGTCCCAGCATTTGTCTGGAGTTGAAAATGGAAAACCACGGAAAACCATTTCAAGGACGGCACACGGTGGGGCTCGAACCCACGTCTACAAGTCAGCAGGGAGCTTGGCCCCATGACCTAACGCTGCGCTTTAGCGAGCGTAGTCATCACAGTCGGTTCAGATCTAGATGATGAATAAACTACCAGTTGTCTGCCTCGTTGTGTAGAGGCTAGCATTCTTGGCTGTCACCACGGAGGCCCGGGTTCGATTTCCGGTCTGCCAAGAAATGTAATTATGGTTTGAGGGCTGGAAATGGGTTACACTCAACCTCGTGAGGAAAAACTGGGAACAGGTGGGTTCGATTCCTACCTAAACCATCTTGGAAGAGGTTATCCGTAGTTTCCCCCACTTCTACTCCAGGCAAATGCTGGGATGGTACTAACGTAAGGCCATGGCCCATCTCGATTACAAAAACACACTAGTACAGACATCACAGTGGCACAGGGTATCAGACAACTTCTTACACACACCGAAGCACACGGGGATACATGACCAAGATGTCTCGAATCCCGTAATGAATCAACAACAAACAACAATTGAATATTTGTTGCATTGGTATTGAATTGTGGAATGTCTACAATCTGCTCTGACAACGACCTTTTTTATTTATTTATTTATTTTTATTTAGTCATTTTACCCTCCAGGTAGGCTTTTCCCACGGGCTCAGCGAGGGATCCCGCCTTTACCTCCTCTACGGGCAGTGTCCTGGAGCTGGGAACATCTGGTCGGTGTGGATACAACTGGGGAGGCGGGACTAGCGCCTCGCCAAGGCGGCCTCACCTGCAAAGCAAACAGGGGTCTCATGAGGGATGGGACGGGAGGGGAAGATTAGGAGGGATAGACAAGGAAGAGGGAAGGAGGTGGCCGTGGCCTGACGTTAGATACCATCCCGGCATTTGCCCGAAGACGAAGTGGGAAACCAGGGAAAACCACGTCGAGGATGGCTGAGGTGGGAATCGAAACCCCTCTACTCATTTGGACCACCCGAGGCTGAGTAGACCCCGTTCCAATCCTCAAACCAGTTTTCAAATTTCATGGCAGAGCCGGGAATCGAACCCAGGACCTCCGGGGTGGCAGCTAATCACGCTGACCACTACGCAACGGAGGCGACGACCTTTTTGATCTAAAGAAAATACTGTAGACCTAGGCTATGTTATAGTCAAAAATTACTTGTAGTTTTAGGAGCTTTTAAAATACCAGTAGAAGTCGGCTTCGGTGGCGTAGTCGGTAGCATGCTGAACTGCTATGGCCAAGATCGCGGGTTCAAACCCGGCGGAAGTCGTCGGATTTTAAGAGCGGTAAATACTTCAGTATGCCTTCCATTGGGGGAGAAGTAAAGCCAACGAGCCATAGATTTATGGCATGTAAAAGAACCTACCACTGCAATTGATAGTGTAGCTAAATTTGTAGGTTATTTGGTTAGAATCGCTCTATCAAGTTCCAACGTTTGCCAATGGGTGACAGTCTCAGTGCCAGTGGCGCCTGGTAGCCAAAGTTGGAACTACTTGAAATTGAACTTTGCCCAGTTTCATTCATCTTCATTCATTTCATCTCTCATTAACTCCTCTCATGAGGTTGGCGACAGGAAAGGCATCCTGCTCTTAGAATATCAACGCATCTCATCCCCGACCCCTTTGGAAACTGGGATTAATAAGGGGTATACATACATAGACTACATTATAAAATCAGTAGATATCAGAGTAGCTTGTAGACATTACATAATTTCAGCTTAGTCTCCTTATCAGATCATTCAACAAAGACAAACACTGTTTTTGTATGTTGCAGTTACTGTATATCTACCATAATCTCAGTAGAGTACTCTTAGATCATTTCTGCATCAATTTACAATTCTACAGTAGTTTTGGATGTATGGCGTAAGCTGGTTTGTTAATGAGATTGCCATTTCTCAGTCTTGCAACATTGTAGGTGCCTTATATGAATACGAGTAGTTCTTTATTCGGTGTTTTGGTATTTTACAAATAATAGTTGCCTCACTTTCTACGTTTGCGACGTTTTTTTTTTTTTAAATTGTGTTTGGAGGGCAGTGACCGTTAGTGAGTGTCATCGTAGGTTTGGTAGTGTTTTGTAGAGTTATTTTGTCTTGTATAGATTTGGATCTGATGATGCTCCCTTGACGAGCGAAACATCTCATTCATTAGCTTTCTCCCTTTTTTGTTGTCCAAAACAAATATACTCTTATATATATTCTAATCTCTTAAACTACAACCCTAATATACTTCGGTGAAATAGGGTTCCCCTTGTAATAGATATTCAATAATAATATTAATAATATATTTTAACGACATGTATTTTTAGCCTACTTTTCACATTTTGCAAAAATGAGGAAAAAGTAGACTTATGAGATCGGGCAAATGTGTGTCTGTCTGTCTGTCCTTCTGTCTGTCTGTCTGACTGGCTGTGTGTGTGTCCCCCCCCCCCCCCCTATCAACTCCTAAACGGCTGCAGCAATCGAAACAAAATTTGGTAGGAGTAAAGACCTAAACCTGAATATCTCATAGCCATATTTGAAAATGATGTCAGTGCTACCAACTACTGAAATATCGCAATTGAAATTTGAGCTCCATGTTGGATACAATGAAAGGTAAGAATGGGAGCTATTTTAAAATTGATACACGTATAGATAATAATATTGCAGTTTAATTTCCAGGAGGCCATACATGGCAGTGTTGCCAAAATGATTATAAGCCTGCTGATAGGTCCAAATTTTAAAAGCATATAACTTCTACACTATCAATTGGATTTCAACCAAATTTCGTATGTGCTATGTGTAAATAAACAGATATGACTGAGCGTATTTTTAAGAGCCACCAGGGCTGCCAACTGTTAATAAATGCTCTCAATTTATTCTATCCAAATACCCATATATCAGAAAGTATGCAAGCCGACAGCTTTAAACTATGCACACGTATAATACCTGACATTGTATATTAATTTGGAGTATCTTATATACGTCAGTGCTACCAACATGATTCTAAGCCTGCTGAGAAGTCCAACTTTAAATACATGTAACTTCTATACTATCATTTGGATTTCAACCAAATTTCGTGTGTGTTATGTGCACCATAACAGATATGAATATGCCGATTCTTAAGAGTAGCCAGGGCTGCCAACTGTTAATAAATACTGTCTCTATTTTTGTTACCCTAATATCAATATATCAGAAAGTATGCAAGCCAATAGCTCTAAACTTTGCACACGTATAGTACCTGGCATTCTAGATTAATTTGGAGTAACTAATACGCCAGTGCTGCCAACATGATTCTAAGCCTGCTGATAGGTCCAATTTTAAAATACATGTTACTTCTATACTAATAAATGGATTTCATCCAAAATTGGCACAACACGAGACCATAATATTTCAGATTATTTCTGACCAAAACATGCATGACATTGTCGCCAACATGATTTTACGCGCGCTGATTAATCCAAGGTCTAACTGCATGTAACGTGCATGCTATCCATTGGACTTCAAACAAATTTTGTATTCTGTACCTTAATCGATGCAACTAACAATAGCCTATATTCAGTCACCAGGGCTGCCAACTGTACTGCTCTATAATGCTACATTATACCAGGTATATTTCGAACTAATTAGAAATTTCGATACTACCAACTTAATTTCGTCATTATTCTAGATAGGTCTATATAGATTGGCAAGAATCTTAAATTTCAAGAAAATTTAGTTCGTCACGGAACTTCTTGTTTTAGGTTATTTTTTCATGTCCCAGTATTTTGGATTGAATTATATCGACTGACTGAAGAGTTGTAAACAACTGTCAATAAGGCAATACTGAAAAGTGGCTTCAAAGCTATCTATATCTTTTAATACGCCCCTTAAAAAATCAATCACCACCGCTAACTCTTCTTAAGCAAAACAGACACCTTACACAACTTATTCACAAGTTAGTCTCTGTTGTTATTGATTGATTTAGGGGTTTTGCGACGTTGAAGCTCCTGTGCCAAATTTGTCTGATAAACTGTGTTATTGTGATGGCTGTACTAGTGTGTGTATTTGCTATTGGACTTAGGATTTAGGTAAGAGGTTGCCGTGGCCTTTCCTTAGGAATTATCCCGGCATTCGTCTGGGATGGGAAAACACAGAAAACCTCTTATAGGATGGCTGACGTAGAAAGCGAACCTACCTCTTCCCAATTCTGCTTCACGAGTTTGAATGTACCCATTCCAGCCCTCTGACCAGAAATAAATTTCTTTCAGAGCCGATGTTCAAACCCGGACCTTCGGGGTGACAACCAACAATGTCACAAAGTAGTGCTTACAGTGTACACCATTTCTTACCGAGTGCGTTAAATCGCTCACCACGGCCGGGATGGCGCGCTGCAGTCATTCCGGAGATCGGAGTTTCGAATGTCGGCGTTGATGGTGGCTAACGTAGTTTGCCCCGTTTATTTTTCACTCTCCTGTTATTCCAAGTGTGATATTATGTACACACTCCCTCAAGCAAATGCCGGGATAGTACCGGTACCTTATTTCAAATCCCGGGGTACCTACCTACCCCATCCCTGTCCATAACAACCATCAATGAATGGTGGAAGCATAGATGGCAGATAAAGGCTACAACAGAACTGAAGATGCCATACATAACGACCAATTCACCTGGCTTTGAATTACCGCGGAAGATCTGGTCAGTTCTTAACCGTATAAGAACCAACACTGGCAGGTGTGCTGATTCTCTGCACAAATGGAAGAGCAAAGATTCTCCAAGTTGTGATTGCGGCGCTGAAAAGCAGACTATTCAGCATGTGGTTCAGGAATGTCCCCTCAGAGCCTTCCCTGCGATCCAAAAGAGTTCCTGGTGACGACGGAGGGATCAATCAATTATATTCGTGGTCTGGACATTAATTTGTAATTTTGCAATCTTTTTTAATATATATTTTAGTGATGTTTGTAGCCATACGCTGAATAAAATCACGAAAGCACAGGTTATCAGGTAAGTTGAGCACACACCCAAGTACTGTACCTACTTTCTTTCTTTTTTGTACGTCCTGGGGTTGTACAAGAGGGCTTGTAGGTGGACGAAGGTCTGTCCGTAAGTAGTCCTGACTATGTCACTGTCTAAAGATGCAAGTGAACCCACTAAGCTAAAAGGAAAATAAGAGATTTGTTTTTCACGAGACATCTTGTTTGGTCATGTATTCTATGCCATAAAGAAATCCTCGTTCGGCGGCGGCTTCAAACGGCCGTGCTGTACAGCCCTAGTTGGGTCGGTCTTGAAGAAAGAAGAAGTTTGAAGCCCTGGCCCACGCCGGTGTTAATTTCCCCCACTGCCCTTTGTTCGCGGCGAGCCGACTCGGTTACATTCCGTCATGCGTGACAGCGCCAGCCGTGCCGTTGTGAGCCGGGCCCAGCGGTGCTCACAACAAAACACGCGCAGTGCCTGTTGGGACGCGCTGGGAAGATGTTATCCCTGCTGCTCCTGACAGTGATCACAGGAGTCACATGGAGCCAAAAGTGCGAAAGGATTACAGTTCCAGTGTGTCATGACATCGGATATAACCTCACGTCAATGCCCAATCTTATGGGCCATGAAGACCAGATACAAGCCGACAGAGGGGTGAGTGGTTTTTATAAATTTGTATCAATGATAATTATGTGACCACGAACTATAAACCAGGGGTTCTCAATCTGGTGCTCGCGAGCACCACGGTGCTCTTTAAATGACATGTGGTGCTCTCGTCATACGAACCAAAACCCCATGAGATCCTTTCTTCAATTCAAATTAGGTTTTAACGGTCAGAAATGTTATCATTTTGTGAAATAGCCTAGTATTTGTAATCTACAGTAAAACAACTTGGACATCCCTGTTTTATGATTTGACTCGACTGTCCATACGTAAATGTATCGTATCTTCATGATTCATGCAAGCAGTTGCAGCATGCCTGGAGAGTGGTTAATTCCTAGCTATTTCAGCACTTCTGAGGGAGAGAGGGACAGGAAAAGGAAATAGAGACGAATGTTTATTGCATTATTATTATTTTCTTATTATATAATACGCTAAGGTGTATGTTTCACAAAACTCAAGCTCCTAAACAAGAGAGAGTTAGAAGGTGTGGTTTGTACGAAAATCTTCCAAGTCGTCTCAATAGTACAGGGAAAATCTTGCATTTCATGAAAAGACAACGGAAATATATTTATTTGTTTATAAAGTGCTTTTAAACAAATAAACAAGACGATAGCCCCTGGCAGAACTTTGTCGCGTCCAGCCCGCCTAGCACTAGAACCGTGCGGGTAGTCTGTACCATGGGGCGCGCACCATTCACAATTTGTTTAAAAAGTGCGTTTAAACAAATAGACATATTTATAGCAGCCCGCATAACAGTAAAGCCACGTGGGAGGTTTATACACACGCGAAGGTTCTCGCATGGATCCGCTAGTATAAGTTAATACACTAAGGTGTATGTTTCACAAAACTCAAGCTCCTAAACCAGAGGGAGTTAGACGGTGCGGTTTGTACCAAAATCCTCCAAACCGTCACAATAGTACAGGAAAAATCTTGCATTTCTTGAAAAGTCAACGGAAATATATTTATTTGTTTATAAAGTGCTTTTAAACAAATAAACAAGACGATAGCCCCTGGCATCGCGTACAGCCCCACATAGCACTAGGGCCAGGCGGGTCGTCTAAACACATGGGGCGCACACAACCCATTATGCGAGAGTTCTCGCTCGGGTCCGCTAGTTATTATTATTATTATTATTATTATTATTATTATTATTATTATTATTACATGGTTATGTTCATCTGTGGAGCGCGATAACAGCTGAATAACAGCTAATGATGTAGCCTATTTTTCTTCTCCCAAAATCTCTTCATCTGAGCAATGCAAATCCTTTCTCCGTTCTTCAGCCCATGATTTATTGGACCTGGTGTTCATTTTCTAAGCAAAATGAAAAACACAAACAATAGCAATACACAAACCGTGAATTTATGATGGATTTGAAAGGTTCGAGTACCTGCGCCTATCTGTTCCTTTTACGTAAGCCTGCATTGGGGCTATAAACTCAATGTTTCAAATGCTCTTTGGACCACAATATTTACAACTAGTGGACGCCTGCATGTGTATAAACCACCTTCCCGGTTTTATTGGTATGTGGGCTCGACGCGACACAGTTCGCGAGGAGCTATTGTCATGTTAATTTGTTTAAACGCACTTTTTAAACAAATTGTCGATATTTATGAAATTAGAGTGCAATTCATCACTGCTGAAGTAATTATTGTAAGCGCCCCTCGTGTATATACCACCCACCCGGCTTTACTGTTATGCAGGCTAGACACGACACAGTTCTGGCAGGGGGCAATCGTCTTATTTATTTGTTTAAACGCACTTTATAAACAAATAAATATATTTCCGTTGAATTTTCAAGAAAAGCAAGATTTTTCCTGTACTATTGAGAATCCCCCTGGTTAAAGAGCTTGAGTTTCGTGAAACATGTACACCTTACAGTAGTGGTATTTTGATGTTTGTACCGGTGTAGGATGTTCTGCTGGCTGCGTGGCACAGCGGTAACATTCCCGCCTGCTGTGTTCAAGCTTGAATGATCGAATCCCGGAGTGATCAGTGGGTATTTCGAGGGAGTCGTGACGGTAGATTTACTGGCACGCTCAAAATCCCCTTCGGGGGAAAATTCTGGCACCCTAGCGTCGCTAATAGCCGCAGTAGTTAAAGGGACGTAAAACTATTATTATTATTATTATTATTATTATTATTATTATCAGTAGTCTAGTAGTAGTAGTAGTAGTAGTAGTAGTATGTTGTAATTGGGATTAGGATTGGGATGGGGTGGTCGTGGTAACATTACCGGCATTTACTTGGAGTAGAAGTAGAAAACAACTGAAACCCTTTCTAGAATGGTCAGGGTGGTAATCGAACCCACCTCCTCCCATTTGTCTCACGTGACTCTTTAATCCTCACATTAGAATTATATCTCATGCCAGAGCCGTGAGTCGAACCGAAGACCATAACGACAGGAGTCACAGTAGATAGGAAATTTTCTTTTTTCTTATCCTTAGACCAGTGAAGGTGGCAGGTGTTTCAGGTGGTCTGTCTGTTAGGTAGTCAGCCCGGAGGCTGGTTGGATATTAAAAAAGAAAAACAAAAAACAATGACGTTGGTTATTTTGTTAGAATCCCCAAAAACTCAAGGCAGCGCTATAATGAGGCATGCTAAGTTAGTTTGCCACTGAGTCAAAGACCCTATGAGTATCACCATTCACAGAATCAACATGCAACGGATGTGTCCAGAATGTCATCACACATGTTGTGGTTGTTTTTGTTAATCATTCATTTTTAGAGACTAGGGACATCTTGGTAATCAGTCCCGTGTGGTTGGGCGTGTGTTGAACTTGTCTGATAACCTGTGTTTATATGATGGCTGTAGTATTGTGTGTAACTGTATTAGGTACAGGGTTGTGGTAGACGTCCTGGGACTTGGGGTAAGGTAGGCCTACTAACCTGACATTTGCCTGGAGGGAGTGTGAAAAAAAACGGGAAAAAACATTTTCGGGATAGCCGCTGTCATCGCCAAGATTTCTCCTGCGAACTCCTCACTTGCTGCAGCTGCCCTTGCGACCGTGGTGCATGATTTAACGAACACGGCTATGCCGCGGGACAGCACCACCCATACCTTAGGAGCTGACCGCCTCGTTGCGCAGTGGCTAGCACACTTGGCTGTCACCGTGGAGACCCGGTTCTGCCAAGAAATTTAATTCTGGTCTGAGGCCTGGAATTGGGCACACTCAGCCATCTTGTAGCCTAAGGGGTTTTCCGTGGCTTCCCACTTCTACTCCAGGCAAATGGCGGGACGGTACCTAACTTAAGGCTATGGCCGCTTCCCACCCAACTCCTGAATTACAAATATACACACTAGTATAGATATTACCGTGACACAGGTTATCAGACAAACACTACACACCCATGTGCACGGGACTACATGACCAAGATGTCGCCAAGCCCCTAAGACTTCAACAACCTTAATAGCTACCATATAGGCCTAGGCTATGAATTAGACTAAGACATCGGCGGAAAGCCTAATTTTACTCTAGCCTGTGCCAACTGACAAATACAAATATACTGCATTCATCAACAGGCCATTGTCCGGTGGCGTAGCATACATTTACGAATAAGAAAGAATTGTTTATATCAAGTAGTCGTATTTTGGAAGAATTGGTTCAGACATTTTTCATTCGATGTCTGTTAATTACTAACAACTTCTTCAACCGCTTAGCAAATGTCATCGGCCGTCTCCAGTGGTCTCGGCATACATATTGAGTCTGTGGTCCCAAAGGTTCAAGGTTCGAGTCCCGGCTGTATCAAGATATTTAATTCTGGGCTGAGGATTGGATCGAGGTACACTCAGCATCTTGAGGCAAAACTGAGGAGAAGTGAGTTCAATTTCTACTTCTACTCCAGAAAAATGCAAAAGTGATCATAATTTAAGGCGTCGGCAACCTTCCTTCCAATATTAACATCAGTTTTAGTCGAGACGGTCAAGTGTGTCAAGCTCCCAGACACCGTCCTTCCGACAGTAGAGGAATGATCTCTTGTGAGTGAACCCGAGCTAGGAGGAAAAGCGATATAATAACAAGTAGTTCCGTGAAGAACTATACAGCCTATTTTCATATATCCTACTTATGTTAATTGCCACTATCAACATACACAATTTCAGTTTGATTGCTGTAATAGATTCGTAGATATTGAGAACCGACTAAATATTTCGGATGGTCGCCATGTTGGATTTTATATATGTAGGTCCTAGAGTTATGTACTGTTACATGCAGATTATTGTGAACGTGTAGTATTCAAACTTCAATCGCATAATTAGGACACAAGAAAAAACAAGGAGATTTAAAAAATTTTCACAGCTGCCATCTTGAGGTTATGGAAACAATTGAAATAAATTAGATGCCAGTGGATTAACATTCGGATAAAGATTTACTGTACCAAGTTTCACTGCACGCGGATGGCTAAATTGCGAGAAACGTCCATGTGAATATTTATAATTCGCGTCACCGCCATGTTGGATTTGTGATCACCAGGTTATTTAAAGTCCTATAGGTGAACTTAAGTTCATAGCCCCTATGAACATTAAAAATGCAGTTTGATTGCTAAAATAGATTCGTAGATATTCAGTATCGTCTAAATATTTCAGATGGTCGCCATGTTGGATTGTTAAATGTATAGGCCATAGAGTCATGTACCATTAAAGGAAAATTATTGCGTAGGTTCATTATTCAAACTTTCACTTCGATCGCATGACTACATCACAAGAAATAAAAACTTAATTTTAAAATTCGCACTGCCGCCATCTTGAGGTTATGTAAACAATTGAACTAAATTAGATACCAGTGGATTACAATGTGTATAAATATTTCCTGTACCAGGTTTCAGTGCGCTTGGAACATTAAATCGCGAGAAAGGTCTATTTAAAATGTTCAAATTCGCTTGGCCGCCATGTTCGTTTTGTAGTTAACCGGTTTTTGAAAATCTTATAGATGGACTTCCAGTAGTGCCCTTTATCTCCGTACACAATTTTAGGGAGATACCGCTAATAGTTTGAGAGATATAGAATGCCGGTGAAATATTTCGCACATCCGCCATCTTGTGATTATGTAAACAATTGAACGAAGTTAGATGTCGGTGCATTACAATGTATATAAACATATACTGTACTATGTTTCATTGCGTTTGGTTGGTCAAATCGCGAGAAACGTCTATTTAAAAGTCGCGAATTCGCTTGGCCGCCATGTTGGTTTTGTAGTTACCAGGTTTTCAAAAGTCACATAAGTGAACTTATAGTAGTTCCCTCTATCACCATAGAATATGTCAGGATAATATCGGTAATAGTTTCGGAGATATTGAATGCTGGTGAAATATTTCGCACAGCCGCCATGTTGGATTGGTGAGTCGTAACAAAATTTGAAGGGCACGGTCGAGGTCGCCGGGAATAGTGCTATGAACTTTCCGAGTTTCATTGAAATCGCTCCTGCCGTTTAGATTTTATTAGGGGGGACACACACACGAATCACACACACACACGCACACACACACGGACAAAAGGTGATCTCATAAGCCTATTTTTTCAAAATTGAAAATAGGCTAAAAATCCATATCAACGGGATTGGGTATGAGGTGAGTTTCTATGTGGTGAATATGTTTTACAGGCAGATGTCCTCCGTGGCGACGTGAATCTCATGAGAGGGGTTAAAGAGAAATGGGGAAATGAGTTAGAAGAAAGTGGTCGTGACTTATTAGACGTTTTATCTGTTCGGTAATGAGCCCGAGGATTGGTCGGATCCTCAATAAGTACCACCTTTGGTATGTTAGAAACTTCAAAATGCAACGTAGCACTATAATGAAGGATACTAGGCTAGGTGAGGAATGAGATAGTTTGTGATAGCTTTCTTGACTCAACCAGTACAACGGTACTGGCCAGTGGCGGATCCAGGCCTTGCGGCGCCCTGGGCGATATGATAAGATGGGGCCCAAAACAATAGAAAATAAAAAATATCCAATAAAATGGAAAATAGTTGGGTAATAATAATAAAATAAAGAATAGTTACAATATTTTGAATACACTACAGTACATTTTTAATAGACTAATATTAAAATATTACTTTGCGACTTCTTTCCCGGCTGAAGTCTTCTATTATTTCACTGAAATCTAAACTTGCTAAACGGTCACGGGAGGTCATAGCTGCACTGAAAAAAGGAATATGAATTATAAATTAGTTTGAAAAGTATAATTAATGAATGAATTAATTAATTAAATTTAAGAGAATCCATGGTGCGGGGCCCCCCGGACGCGGGGCCCTGGGTAGTCACCCTCCTCGACCTCCCCTAGATCCGCCCCTGGTACTGGCCCTTTTCACAACATCCACAGGCATTGGTGCCCCGAATGCCGTTCGTTACCCATACCTCAGTAGCTTGAATACAGACACAATCGTTGAAAACCACATTTTGCTCTAGTCTGTGCCAGCAGAATGCCTATTAAGAAGGCACCGTCCCGACATTTGCCTCGAGGTGACAATAGGAACCACGGAAAACCATTCCAAGGACGACTAACGCCGGTGTTCGAATACATTCATGAGTCATTCGAGTCTGGAGATGACTTTGCACCTTAGGACGTGTAGCTACCTCGCTGGGTAGATGTACCAATTATGAGTAGAAAATACTGAAAAAGTAGACTAATCGTTAGAGGTACAGTTCCCGGCGTCTAGCTCTGCACTTGACCTTGAGAGCTCAGCTGTAGGAGAGAGGCGGGGATCGTACCGAATACATCCCTGGCTGAGAACATTGACGCTTGCGACAGTAGCATGTTCCCTTATTTAAGTCACCAGTGCTGCAGTAGTATGCAGGAGGAGGGAGGGGTGGGGGTTGGGCAAGTGCAAAGCTAGCTGCCGGTAACTGAATTTGTGTTACTTTCGTAGCGCCTTCCGTTCCCACCCATAATGCTACAGGACTGCTATCGCACTACACTATACGTTAACGACCGGTGTAGTTTTTCCTTCTTTTTACCCCGAGGCGTAGCCGTGCGCGTGAAATCTCTCACCATGACCACGACGAGGAACCTCAGCAAGTGCAGAGATCATTTCCGACCCCAAACATTACACACACTACTACAGTCACCACAGTAACACAGGTTATCAAACAAACACACCCAAGTGCATTGGGATGATGACCAAGATGTCCCAAGCCTTTAAAACGAATTAACAAAAACAAACCTTCTTTAAGCAAATCAGTGACAATTTCAGTAGTCTAGGGAAGAGTGTATTGTTACGTTTCTTTTCTTTTAAAATTTCTCATTCTATCCACGTGCAGTGAAGAGCAAGATTGCAATATGAAATAAACGATTTACCTAACACAAATAAACTTTGGAGAAAAAGAAGTGACAACTCCGCCTTTCACCCCGCTCACTCCAGCCAGTCCTTTGAGATGCCGGTTTTAACGTATATAAATAATTTATCTTCTGTCACCGAGAAGGTGCATGGAAGTTTGCCAATCGATTGTAGCCCATGTTTTTAGGTATGTTTCCCATGTGTATCACCAATTTGAAAGTATAAATATTTGGTTATTTTTGAGACTAAGGATGGGTGAAGTTATCTAAAAGCTCTTGCTTTTATCTGAAATGAGACTGTGAGAGGAAATCCGAGGAAGTAGCCAACTCAAGATTGGCGATAAAGCTGTGCAGGCCAGGATTTGAATCACTCACCGTACGACTCACTTGCTGTGCCCAACGTTGCAGGATCAAATCCTGGCGCAGTCTGTTGGCATTTGAGATAGTTATTGTTGTTTTAAACGGTGTAACAGCGAAGTCATCTGCTCCTTTGGCATTTGAGGGTGCACACATGTAATAAAGCCGTGTCAGTAGAATTACTAGCATGTTAAAGATCCCCTTCGCGGCAATTTTCCGACATCCCAGAAGTGATAGAAACCTTTTTTCAGTGTTGCCTAGTTCTATTAAAAATGTAAAGATTTGAAGCCATTCTTTCAGTGTTGCTCTTCAGTCGGTCAACACGATTGTGGCCAATGAGCGGGCGGGGTACAAGATATAAATACACTCCTGGAAAAGAATACATGTATTAATTAGATTATCATAGATAATGGGCCAGTTTAGGATTACGCGTTTTGACCCTCAAGTAGCGGCTAAAGTTTACACTAAATAATTAATTAATTAATTAAATTTAAGTTGCTACTACAGTATTTTAGTAGTTCGTCTTGATTGTATTATTTCAACGGTGAATCCCGTTTTTGTCTTGACAGTTTATTCTATGAATTACTTAATAAAAATGTTTAAAATAGTACATTATGCAACGAGCCTGTAATGGCAATAATTAAGACACAAGTATGTTTATAAAACGAGCGTATGCGAGTGTTATAATTTCCATACGAGTGTCTTAATTACCATTATAAGCGAGTTGCATACGACTGTTTATGTTCGACGATAATTATTATAACTATTTTATGTTCGAACAAAAATATTCATAAATATCTGTCGAGATTTCGCCAGTTTTATGTACTGAACAGAGCGCATGAGACGCAAGGAATGCCTTGTATTTGACCATGACCTCCTCGATTACTCTACTATGACACTAGGCCAGGCAGTGTGATTTACATTAGAAGGCAGTGGAACTCAGCGCATCTAATTATATATTTGGTCAAACAACTGTTTCTTGAGCTCTGATTGGTGGGAAAAACTGTTTCATAATGAAAAATAGTGTTATAATGAGCCTAATTATAATACAGTTTTCTGACAATAGTCAGGGTCGAACATAAATGTACATACACGCGTGTAGGCTACAAATAAAAAACAAGTAGTTCCGTGAAGAACTATACAGCCTATTTTCATATATGCTACTTATATTAACTGCCATTATCAACATACAACATTTCAGTTTGATGGCTGTAATAGATTCGTAGATATTGAGTACCGTCTAAATATTTCGGATGGTCGCCATGTTGGATTTTATATATGTAGGTCCTAGAGTTATGTACTGTTACATGAAGATTATTGTGTACGTGTAGCATTCAAACTTCAATCGAATAATTAGGACACAAGAAGTAATAAGGAGATTTTAAAATTTCGCACAGCTGCCATCTTGTGGTTATGGAAACAATTGAAATAAATTAGATGCCAGTGGATTAACATTCGTAAAAGGATTTACTGTACCAAGTTTCACTGCACTCGGATGGTTAAATTGCGAGAAACGTCCATGTGAATATTTATACTTCGCGTCGCCGCCATGTTGGATTTGTGATCACCAGGTTATTTAAAGTCCTATAGGTGAACTTATGTTCATAGCCCCTATGAACATTAAAAAATTCAGTATGATTGATATAGTCTAATAGATTCGTAGATATTCAGAGCCGTCTAAATATATCGGATGGTCACCATGTTGGATTGTTAAATGTATAGGCCATAGAGTCATGTACCATTGAAGGAAAATTATTGCGTAGGTTCGTTATTCAAACTTTCAATTCGATCGCTTGATTACGACACAAGAAATAAAAACTTAATTTTAAAATTCGCACAGTCGCCATCTTGAGGTTATGTAAACAATTGAACTAAATTAGATACCAGTGCATTGCAATGTGTATAAACATTTCCTGTACCAGATTTCATTGCGTTTGGAACATTAAATCGCGAGAAAGGTCTATTTAAAATTTTCAAATTCGCTTGGCCGCCATGTTCGTTTTGTAGTTAACCGCTTTTTGAAAGTCTTATAGGTGAACGTCCAGTAGTGCACTTTATCTCCTTATAAAATTTCAGGGTGATACAGCTAATAGTTTCAGAGATATAGAATGCCGGTGAAATATTTCGCTCATCCGCCATCTTGTGGTTATATAAACAATTGAACCAAGTTAGATGTCGGTTCATTACAATGTGTATAAACATATGCTGTACCAAGTTTTATTGCGTTTGGTTGGTTAAATCGCGAGACACGTCTATTTAAACGTCGCAAATTCGCGTGGCCGCCATGTTGGTTTTGTAGTGACCAGTTTTTCAAAAGTCACATAGGTGAACCTCTAGTAGTTCCCTTTATCACCGTACTAAATTCCAGGGTGATATCGGTAATAGTTTCGGAGATATTGAATGCTGGTGAAATATTTCGCACAGCCGCCATGTTGGATTGGTGAGACGTAACAAAATTTGAAGGGCACGGTCGAGGTCACCCGGAATAGTACTATGAACTTACCGAGTTTCATAGAAATCGCTCCAGCCGTTCAAAAGTTATTAGGGGACACACACACACACACACTACACACACACCTCTCTCTCTCTCACACACACACACACACGGACAAAAGGTGATCTCATAAGCCTATTTTTTTTTTTCAAAATTGAAAATAGGCTAACAATATAGTAGTAAGTCAACAAACAAACATGAAGCTAGCATGCATGCACTAACAAAATACTATATGCACTGTACTTAATTGACTTGTGAAGTTCCACAGTGTTGACTTACCGCATGGCCTGTCACTCGCCAACATTAGTTAATTAGTAATTTAAAATTTTAATTTAACAGTGAACTGATAATTAACTAATACTGTAAATGTATTTCTTTCCAGCAGTGTATTTACATATGTATACTTGGTACCCCGCCCATTCATTGGGCAAATAAGTGTTGACCTACTTCAGAGCTACAAATGACAGTCTGTTAAAGAAAGCTTTCCAGACGATCAACACAAATTGCGCCCAGTTAAGTTCACGTTAGGCGGGAAAACAAGTTAGCTACCTTACATATCCTAACCTGAAAGAAATAACATACTGTTACAAAATGACACGCTTTTATGTACGAAAATGTACATGTTAATGTACGAAACATGTCATCCAATTAAGTACCCCCATTTTCGTATATAGAAGCGTGTTATTTTGTAACAATATGGTATTTCTTTCAGGTTAGGGCATGTAAATACTTGTTTTCCCGCCTAATGTAACGGCACAATTTGTGTTGACTGACTGGAAAGCTCTCTTTAATTAAAAGTAAAACCAATAATATTATTAACAACTGACCGTGCGAACAAAGACTGTGGTAGCTACGCGAGCTAAGGCGCTGGGCCATCTCCAGACTCGGCAGAGGAGTTGGTTCGATCACCACCGCCGACTGTTTCTGACAGGATTCTTAGTAGTTTCCCATATTCAACTGCTGGACCACGGTCGCTCTTTGCAACTCATTGCCTAGTTCATTCAATATCGTTCATATCATCTCTCAATAATTTCTCCGATGAGTTTGGTAACAAAGGCTGTAAAAATCACCCGCCGCAGGCAAGGGACAGTGTGTATGACACAGATAGTCTTGACGCAAAACTCTTGGTGTAGCGGTTAGCATTCTTGGCTGTCGTCCCGGAGGTCAGGGTTCTATTCCTGGCTCTGCCAAGATATTTAGTTCTAAGGGTGCATCTCCTGTTTTGAACGAAACAGAGTTGTCAGCTAACATAGGTGTGCCAAGTGTTACAATTGCTGTATCATAATAATAATAATAGACTAATAATAGTAGTCTAACAATAATAATCAGTCCGCAGGAGGTCGAAATTTGACGAAGATAGTGACGAACCTAAGTTTGTTTTCTCTCGTTTTTTCCGCACTCCGTCCAGGGAAATACCAAGATAGTACCTTATTTCAAGTCCCGGGACACCTAGGACCTCATTCCGGACCCTAATAATTACAGTTCCACGCAATACTGCAGTCACTACAAATGCACAGGTTATCAGACAAATTGAACACACACCTAAGTATACGTGGCTGATGTCCAAGGTGTTCCAAGCCCTTTAACAACAACTGCAGGTCTTTCAAGTCTCGATGAGGATAACATGTTGAAGACGTCACAAACTTCCGATCACCGAACCAAGGGAATAAATCGCACTTGGTTGAACCGCCACAGGAATCGAAGCCGAGCGTGCTAAACATTTAGCCACGGAGCCAGAGGAAGAATAATACTTACAGCTCCTATGCTGTTAATCGCCCTAAAATACATGGTTCTGACTCAACCCTGCTAAGCGAGGGAAGGGCCGTTGTTGTGGAAATGAACCCCTTTCACTCCACACGATCTCTGAAGCTGTAATTATGACCGAGGTGATGGTTCGCCATTTACCAGAGTTTCAACTTAGAACTCAATCTTCTGCTGATAATAACAGTGGCGGCTGAGCGTTATCTCACATTTAAGGAATAGTTGGGTGGCGTTTCAAACCAGACGCTGCGGCTTGGAAATTAAGAAAGAAAAAAGGCCGAAAAGGAAATGAAACTAGGCAAGGTTCATCATACACAGGAGGCCAGGTGCAATAAGGTGGTTGTTAATGCCTTTTAGGGGCACCTTGGTGATCAACCCCATGGCTCAGCGGTTATTATCCGTTTGAGATACGAGTGCAGGCGGCCAAGTTGGAAACTAGTTAATTATTGTTGATTTAATGGGCGGAACAGTGGGGTTATCATCCCCTAAAGTAGGAAACTATTTTTGTATAGGCCTATATGTGAGCTTGCAGTGTTGACAGGTACAGTCATGCGGGTAAGATATGACTCAGCTCCAGACAGTTAACGCCACAGTTTTTGGCCGGTCAGCCCCGGTTGCGCAGTCGTAAACAAACGACAGTCTTCAAGCCTCAGGGATGTGCAATTGATACGTGAGTTACTTTCCGTGGAACTGACAACTCACATATCAATTGCACATGTTGAAGCTCGCCGACTGCCGTCTATACGACTGCGCAACCTGTGGCGTTAACTGTACAGCCATCACAATAACACAGGTTAACACACAAATTCACACACACAAACACACGGGGCATATGACCGCGATATCGCTGCCCCCAAAATAAACAACAACAACAACAAGAGCGTTGACTATGTTGTATAGTAACGCGGATCAGTAACGTACTAATGTGTATCCTGATATCTGCCGGTAAAGTGAAACAGTTCCTCCATCCGAGCCTTATTTTTTGAAACTCCTTTGCATTACAAGGTTACTTGAATCATTCCTTTGATTTGTGTATCTGGATTCAGAAACTCAACACGAAAGGAAAACAGTCAGTTGTCTTCTCGAAGCTAAGAGAACCTCGGACTATCACTTACTGTCGACCAAAATATTATGTGTACTCGAGTTTGAAGGTTGTTTGTGAAGTAACCAATAGACCTACATAAAATCCAATAACATCATCATTTTCGTCGTTATGGAGCCCATCACTTCCGAGCGAGGTGCGCCATGACGCGTGATGGAGCCCATCTTGGCAACGTTGTACAGCTTTCACCGGAGCGGCTAACTGGTGAACCATGTCTTAATTCCCCTTACAAATACAAACCGATATAAAATAAGTGAATTAATTTACGCATTTCACAATCATACAACATACCTTTTTGATGTATACGGATTACAACGCAACCAAGAACTACATTTTCCAACCATCCCGAGCCGAGAAAAAGTTACCTTACAAAAATGATAACAATTTTGTTTCTTGGACACAGAAAACTTTGAAATTAATAAACCAGTTATACAACATTCCAATGTATATTGTGTTACAATTTGGATTCGATCCGATGACGGGTTTGTGAGATAATAATTCTTAAATGTGACGCATGGTTGAGACACGCTTAAAAACGGGCACTTTTTGTGTTTCAACTGCGATAAAAAAAAATATTAAAATATAAATTAAAAATTCCAAACCTACATGAACTAACGTAAAATAGAGCGATAAAAATGATGATGTTATTGGATTTTATGTAGGTCTATTGGTTACTTCACAAACAACCTTCAAACTCGAGTGCACATAATATTTTGGTCGACAGTAGGCCAGAATTATTATTTGTGACTGAACCGGGATCTAACCCGTGACTTTTCGAACAGAAGGTTTTAATACGTACCACTAGAGCACGTAAGGTGGCTTAAAGAAAGAAAGAAAGAAAGAAAGAAAGAAAGAAAGAAAGAACTGTTTGCTAATTCAGGGAGTTTCGCTACAGTTCGCATGCCGTGGAAATCCCCGTTTTAGAAACTGTTCCTTTCTGTTGAGATCGATCTCTTCTAACTCACCAACTGCAGTGGAAACATAATGGAGAAAATGGAATAAAGGATTATCCTTCTTATTATACTTTCGACGAAAATTAATTCAAACAAAACCGTGGCACCACAGCCCATGAAGGGCCTTGGCCTACCAGGCGACCGCTGTCCAGCCATTTGGCCTGCATATTATGGGACGACGCGTGGTCAGCGCGTCGAATCCCCTCGGCCTTTAATCGTGGTTTTCCTGACCGGACCTCTGTCTCACTGTCAGACGGCTGCTCAGTTGTTCTCACGAGGCTGAGTACACCCCATTTCAGCCCTCACGCCTGTTTCTAAAACCCCTGACAGACACGGGAATCGAACCCGGGGCCTCCGGGTGAGATGCTAGGGTACTACCCTAACACAAATAGTAAAATCATAACCAACATTAATGTACAGTAATATAATATTATTTAGCTGCACCACTTACTTCCTTTCTTTTTCTTTCTTTTTATTAATGAAATTGCGGTGATTTTTAACAACCTGAAATTCCACCTCTCCCCTTTCCAATAAAATAATTTTCCATCGCCCTACATGGAATGGAACGTGTTAAATCCGTGCCTGAACCAAACACATTTCAACTTTCATGATGATAACAGGCTACAGTTCTTCTATTAATCTACTTATATATTTTACAGAAAAGAAAATTAACTTCATGGACATTCGATCCACACGCACACCTAAGAACATCTGTTGGTGGTTATCGCCTGGAACCACTCGGCTAATACGCAATGTTTCATGTTCGCCTCCTTTTCACAGAACAATTTGTTCCACTATATTTCCTTCTATACTTGTGCAAAGTTGATCAATCAGTTTTTTTGATAACTTCAAGTGAAGGGGGTTTGACTTCTTTTACACTACTTAGTCAGCATTTCTGTAAAATAATTGAAATGAAAACCTGTGAACTCTCAAACTTAGGGAACTGGCTGCGATTGCTCATTTCGTAGTGGGCAATGTAGTGCTCGGGTCTAAGCTTTGTGAAGGACAGATGCAGGGAAGGCTCAGGCGAGAATTGAGAAGCCTGTCAACAGCCCGCCGTGATACCTGATATTCCTGCCTATCCCAATACTGCTAACATAGGGTCTTTGCTGAAACCACTGTGGCGTTGCGAATGAGTGAGTGAGTCACCGTCCAATGCATTTGGTTCTGTTACTAAGCAAGGACCGGGAAACCTAATCACTCGTCACCATCACTTCTCATAGTGCTCGATTCACATTCCTCTCAGGTTCACGTAGCTTGGACCCGAGCAGTACTGTATTGTTCACACCATCCATAAATGTGGGGATGAACGATGCAGCCTGCAGAAGAAGTAGACTTCGGTACATACCCGGACCGGCCAGGAACTTTGCTCGCGTGCAGAAGTTTTGCAGGCAAATTCACTCTTCACCCGCTACATTCACAGCGAGACTGTCTCCGCACCACAGTGGAGGAACTATTCGTTTTGGAGGGGTAGTGACTAGCGTTCATGGATGTCACCCCCAGAGGTCTGGTTGGTTTAATGCTGATCTGAGGGTTAGAACGGGGTACATTATAGTGACGAAAAACTGAGAATAGGTTGGTTCGATTCCCTCCTCAGCCATCCAGGAAGTGATTTTCCACCCTTACTCCAGGAAAATGTCGGGATGGTTCCTGACTAAATGCTTCGTTCGTTTCCTTCCAAATCCTAGTTGTTATCGTGTTTGAAGCCATTTTCAGTGTTGCCTTAGTACACAAACGTTTGATGCTTTTCGGTCGGTCAACGGTGGGTGAGTGGTTAACAGGTCGCTCTACTAACCCAAAGCTTGCGGATTCGCTCCTGGCCGTGGTAAGTGATTTTTGAAAGGCGGCAAAAATTACGACACGCATGTCATTCGATGTTGGCATGTCAAAGAACCCATTTGAATTCAGTAGGCCGTGTTTATAATGGAAAAATTAATCTCGGGAGTTTCCGCCAACACAAAGTTTCTCATTTCTCTATTAGAAAGCGCTATAGCCTAGTGTTCAAGGAGCTTAGATATCTAACCTCCTTGACTTTCATAGTGCTTCAAGGAATAACGAAATTCGACATGCAAGCTACCCTCTGGGTGTCAAATAACAAAGCTTGCACCCGGCACCCGAGACCATACGATATTATTATTATTTAGTCGGTAGAAAGCCAAATAGAGGAAGAGCAGTTTGGATTTAGAGGGGGCAGGTTAACAGTGGAACCCATTTTCATTCTGAGACAGAACATTGAAATGAGTTGGGAATATGGGAAGGATATGGTAATGCCTTTTATTGATCTAGAAAAGGCCTATGATAGCATCCCTAGAACAAAAGTTTGGGAAAGCTTAACAAATAGGGGGATAGACAAGGAACTGAGAGACATTATAAAAGGAATGTGCATGGAGTGCTACAGTAGTGTGAAGACTAGAGTCGGGACATCGGAATGGTTTAAAATTGACACTGGACTAAAGCAAGGAAGTGTTCGTAATGGTTATGGATGACATCATGAAGGCAGAATGAAAGAATATAGTAGGGCAAAGATGAAAGTAATGTTGTTTGCAGACGACGTTGTGATCCGGGGCGAGGATGAGATGGAGGTACAAGAACAGTTAGACGTAATAAATGAAAAGATTGAGCAATGGGCATTGAAGACAAATGTGGAGAAGAGTAAAACAGTGGTGATGATTAGAGGTAAGAAAGAAGGAAAAGGAGTAATCAAAGTAGGAGATACGGAATTGGAAGTGGGGAAACACTTCAAATACTTGGGAAGTGAACTGACTGAAGATGGAAGACTAGATTTGGAAATTAGCTGAATAATACAACTCGGGAGTACTTTCTACCAACAGGTACGGGGACTAGTATGGAACAAGGATATACCAATTAAGGCTAAAGCAGTTATGTACAAAGCATATTATGTTCCTATAATGACATAGGCAGCAGAAACTTGGACAATGACTAAGAAGGATGAGAGCAGAGTACAGGCAGCTGAGATGAGATTCCTGAGAAGTATGGTCCAGAAAACGAGTGAGAAATGAAGATATACGGAAAGAACTGGGAGTACAGAAACTAAATGAAAAAACTGGAGCAAAACCGATTGAGATGGTTTGGACATGTCAAACGGATGAATGAAGTAAGGCTACTAAGACGAGCACTGGAACGACGGATGACAGGGAAGAGAGGACGAGGAAGACCAAGAATGCGTTGGATGGACTCGGTGGAGAATAGTATTAGAAAACGGAACCTGGATTGGACACTGTGTCGGAAGAGGAATGGTGGAACGACAGAACAATGTGGAGAGGAACCATATTTGCCCCCACCCATTGTCAACTGGAAAAGGGGAAATGAAGATGATGATGATGATGATGATGATGAGTCGGTCAACATGATTGTACCCAACTAAAAAGCATCAAAATTTTCCTAGTTGTTGTTGTTGCTTATTTTAGGGGCAGCGCATCCTGGTCATATAGTCCCGTGTATTTGTGGTGTGTGTGTGGAATTTGTGCGATAACCTGTGCGTATTTGTAAATTGAAGATAAGATTGGGAAGGAAGAGGCCGTGCCCTTAAGTTAGGAACCATCCCAGCATTTGCCTGGAGTAGAAGTGGGGGGAAACCAAGGAAAAACCACTCCCAGGATGGCTGAGGTGGGAATCGAACCCTCATCTTCTCAGTTTTGCCTCACACCAGAATTAAAATTAGAATTTCTTGGCAGAGCTGGACCTCCGGGTACGACAGCCAGGAACGCTAACCGCTGCACCACGATGCGGTCACAAATCCTAGCCTGCAGACATTTTTACAGATAACCCCATAACACAGATTATCAGACACATTTTACATATACACAAGTACACGGGGCTGAATGACCAAATTGTCCAAGCTCCTAAATGAAATAACAACGGCAATAATAAGCTCAGTTGAGACTTTACGCCCTGGGCAATGTCAAGCTGCATCGGACAGCACTCTTACGTCCAACGTGTGATTTTCCACAGCATACATAGGTCTACCTTTAGTAACGCCTTGGATTACATTGATTAGTTGACATCTCTGTTTATATAAAGTGAAGTTTCTGTGTGTCAGTTTGTTCGGGATTGGTGCATAAATGGCCCCACCGATCTTAATAAAATTATCAATGAAGACTTATCAATTTGTAGTGAACAGGACTGGATAAGATTTATCACAAAATAGTTGGTGGTTCTTAAGTTTAGGGGCTGCGACAACGCGATCATGTAGGCCCGTGTACTATGGGTGTGTGTAGAATCTGTCTGATAACCGGTGTTAATTGTGATGACTGTATTACTGTGTGTTATCTGTTTATTAATTTAAGTACTGCAACTTAGAATTTTTCAAATAGTTCCTAATTTTGCCGCCAAGCGCCACCGTCAACGACTACTAGACCAAGTTCAGAACTTAGCAACTAGACGCCACCGCAGTCGGCTCTTGGCAACGAACGTAGAAACCTAAGAGCGTTGTTTACGTTCTTAACCTATCCAATTTAGCTTCACACAGGTGCAATTAGTGGAAGGTTCTTTAACATGCCATAAATCTATGACATAGGACCGCCGGCTTTACTTCACCTCCGAAGGAAGGCATACTGAGGGATTTTTAACGCTCTTAAAAATCCGACGGCTTCGGCCGGGTTTGAACCCACTATTATCCCAAAATATATGAGGATGTCGGGGATTATTGGGATACATCTGACGTTCCGTTGTCGTGGTAACGGTAATTGCGAGTCCAGGATTTTGTAATTCCCACAGTAAGACGTGACTTTCTCTGTTGTTTATTTGGCCTTCTATGAAATCAGGTGTATTGGGAAGGAAACTGTTTTGATGGCTTTGCTTCAGCATAGGACTTGAGATAGTTTTAAACATGCCACAGCAGTCAAAATATTGAGCCATACTCATACATGTGAAACCATTGGAGGGAGTCATGATGCTTTCGTAATTTTTAATGACCTATCCACAGCGGTAGGCTATATGCCACATCCCTGGGAGAACAATATGATATTATCTTCAAAGGACGCTATAATAATTTTCGGGGCGGCTTCGGTGGCGTAGTTGGTAGCATGCTGAGCTTCTATGCCCAAAATAACGGGATCAAACCGGCCGAAATCGTCGGATTTTTAAGAGCGTTAAAAACCCTCAGTATGCCTTCCTTCGGAGGGGAAGTAAAGTCGGCGGGCCCATGCCATAGATTTATGACATTGTAAAAGAACCTTCCACTAACTTCAATTATATAAAGCTAGAATTTGTAGATTAGATTTGATTAACGCTCTAAGTCCCAACGTTCGCCGCCAGGTACTAGTTGTGGTGGCATCCAATAGCCAAGTTCACAGCTAGGTGCCGTTGACGGTAGCATTTGGTAGCAAAAGTAGGAACTACTTGAAATTGATCGTCTGCAGTTCTTACCTGAATTACAGATAACACACACTAATACAACCATCACAATTAACACCGGTTATCAGACAAATTCTACACACACCCAAAGTACACGGGGCTACATGACCGCGTTGTCGCGGCCCCTAGACTGAATAACCAACCAATAATTTTCGTGCCAAAGTCAGCAGTTTAAATGTCTAGCCCAAAGCCTTCTTCACGTAATATCAAATAACATCCTATGCCAAACATCATCGCAGTCGAAGAAACTTGAGTAAAATTTATAAATTCCTTCTGTAGAAGTAATATTATACATTAGAGTAGCCTGTATAAAGGAGCGTTAATCTGTGTTGTCGCAGTTCATTGTCTCTTTCCGAGCAATACAAACATATGTAGTCTATTGTCTGCGCGCCCAGAGGAGTCAGTTCGACAGTCTGTTGTTGATTCATTTAGAGGCTTTGTGACATCGTGGTCATGTAGTCCCGTGTACTGAAAACCTGTACTATTGTGATGGCTGTATTAGTGTGTGTATTTGTAATTCAAGTGAGGATTTGGAAGGAGGCGACCGTGGCCTTAAGTTTAAATTAGGAACTATCCCGGCATTTACCTGGAGTAGAAGTGGGAAGCCACGGGAAAACACTACCAGGATGACTGAAGTGGGAATCTAGCCCTCCTCTTCTCAGTTTTGTCTCACGAGTGAACCCCGTTCCAGCCGTTACACCAGAATTAAATTTCTTGGCTGAGCTGGGGATCAAACCCGGAATACCAGGGTGAGAGCCAAGAATGCTAGCCACTACACCAGGCTGTTCCAGCCGAGCAACTCACCCGTGAGCAGCGGAGTACTCGCCGCCTTGCGTGAGTAAACCTGCAACATGCAATACAGCTCTGCTGTGGGGGGGGGGGGGCTGCCGTCACTTAGCGGTGGATACATCAAAACTGTCAGGGAGCGCATAGACTTGTGCTATGACCTTCGCCCAGTGACGTACTGGCTTTCACCCCCCCAGTCCCTCTCCAACCGTGCTCTGAACATTACTGCTGAGTACTCGCGTGTACGCATACTCGAACTCATGGATTTGGAACAGCCTGCACTACACCATGAGATGGTCTGAGACGGGAAGCGGGCGTCTGTCTATTCCTGACCTAAGTATATCGACAGTCTGTACTGCAGTTCAAACCTAGCTGATTTCTCCTGGCGTGCAGACAATACGTTTGTTTTCAAACATCTTCATACTGCTCATTTCATAAGTTTTATTCGATATTTCTGGTATTTAAAGCATCAGTAAGAGTAGGCTATATTCATGTTCAACTAGATACTTGAAGTGTTGGTTCCTTGATTTCATTGCGCACATACGGGAGGGGGGAGGGTGTATGCTTAGAGGCTGCATTGACTTCAGTATGTTCTGCAACGTTGTTGCTTCCTTATTCAAATTCCTAACTCAAGCAACGCCGGATAGAAATGCCAGTATATAAATTAATCTGGTATTTTTGTTATTGTCAGTCTGTAAACTATCCTAAATCTCACTCTACAAAACGGACATCAAATGAGGAACTTCAGCATGACGAATAATGTCTAGCGAAATGTACTTATCCCACAGCGTAGTCGTGACGATAAGTCGGGCACTACAATGGCAAGGGGGAAACTGGAAGTCCGGCTCTGAGTGTGTTTTTCCACCGGGATTTTCTAGCACACTACACACAGACAAGTGCGGGGATGATACCTAAATTCAAGGCCTGGAGCATCTACCCCCAAAGATAGCCCTAATATTTCCTTTATCATTCCTCCCGATTAGCAATGGGTGAGATACATTTGTGTGTGCGACTTAATTCAGTGTATATATATATAATCTCATAACTGCACATTCTCTCTACGTTGAATAACTTTCATTATTTCGCCTAAGTAATTCCATGCTAACTGCTCTAGATTGGCTCGTAATTTACCGTCTCCTAGAACCATTCTTAGGAATTTAATAAGGCAGCATATTGAGGTTACCATAGATGTATCTATATAATACAACACACGCTATGCCATTGGACCTGAGGATTGCGGGCCACATGCGGCCATCTGATTGTTTTTTTGCTGTTGCTTGTTCCAAATCTGTATGGAGTTCACTGATTTTAGAGAGAAATTCATACCTAACGGTGCAGACCTGTGCGAACTCGAGGGCTTGAAGGGGAAAGTAGTGGAGGGGGTCACAGCTGCTGTGCTACTGGGAGTGAAACAAAAACCTCTTGCCCCAGCTGTCGTCACACCAAGTTTGGAGAGTGACGTTTCGTCACTTGTGATCTTAACTAGTAATAAAATTACATCTGCCAAGAGCTGACGCGAGCACTTACGCACCCATGAGCGAAGTGAACGATCTTCCCCTATCAATCACGCTGAAGTACATGGACTCGCCCACATACGAGATTCGCTGTGTGCGCAGCTAAGGTTTTGCGCCATCAGGTATTAATTGCGGTATATGGCTGTGACCAGTTTTGGCAGGCCGATGCACTGGCGATGCAGTATGACAGTACAAGGTCACGCATGCGCAGAAGACTCCTATAACTCCTCCCTCTTCTCCTCTCCACGCTTCGTCACGCTAAGGGACGGGATACCAAATTAGGCACATCTATAAAATGGAAGCGATAGTGTTCAAGTTGTCAAGCTATCAATAATTTTAAAAGAATTCCAAGGACTCTCCGCTGAAAAGATCAGTTTTATTGACACCTTTCCCCTCTCGAAGTACATATGCTGGTGAACAAGAAAGCAATATCTTAAACTAAAGATAAGACTCGAATGCTTCTATGTACATCACAACGAATATTTATCTCCAAAGATAAAACTTGAAGATTACAAGTGCGTCGTATTGTTCGCCAGATAACATTAATTATGATTTTACTTTTATTATAAGCTACAGGAAAAACACATTCTTAACTGACCACTATTTGTACACATTTTATAGACTAATAAAACGATTAATTAATTAAATAATTAATAAATCAAAGTTAGCAAATACGCCAGTAAAATACAGCTGTTCTATGCATTCGTTTGTGTAAAATGTTATCGTTGTTGTTTTTGTTTCATGTAGGCCTAGGGGGTTGGACATCATCGTCATTTCAGCCCCATGTACTGCTCGGGTCCAAGCTCTGTGAACTTGCGGGATGAGGGAAAGGGGCAGGGAAGGGTCAGACGAGAAGAGAAGGGTCTGTCAACAGCCCACCGTGTTATCTGGTATTCCTTTCTACTCCAATACTGCTAACATAGGGCTGTTGCTCAAACCACTGTGGTGTTGCGAATGAGTGAGTGAGTCACCGACCAATGTATTTGGTTCTGTTACTACGCACGGACCGGGAAACCTCATCACTCTTCACCATCACTTCTCATAGTCCGCGATCCACATTCCTCTCAGGTTCACGCAGCTTGGACCCGAGCAGTACTTTGGGTGTGTGTGTTTGTAGAACTATTCTGTTAACCTTTGTTATTGTGGTGTCTGTAGTGGCGTATTTGTAATTGAGGCAAAGATTGTGAAGAAGACTACCGTGACCTTAAGCTAGGAACCATCCCAGCATTTGCCTAGGGTAGAATTGGGGAAACCACGGAAAACCACTTCTAGTACGGCCGGGGTGGGAATGGAACCCACCTCTTCTCAGTTTTGCTTTACAAGGCTTTTAGTCGCTACATCACGAGGTGGTCTCATTCAAGTTGTTGACCGTGGCTTAACCAGTGTGTTTCATTCTAGAGCCCTGTGGAGTCGGTCTGACCACCGCACCCGCACCGGAACCTATAGGGTCTATACCTGAACAGCCGAAACAGACACGTTTTATGGCCCGTAGCTGTAAGTTCCCTCCTGCGGGCAGATAAGCAACCAGCGACACGCCCTCTAGTGCCATAAACTGTCTGATAACATTAGGGCGTAGGCGGCACACCAAACACCACACAAGCATGAGGAGTAATTCCTGGCGATGTGCTACATCAACGAGATAGCTGAGTGTTTACACGGATGACAATAAGTTGTGCTTTGTTTTTTTAAGAAAACTATTCCAGGGCGGTAAACTGAGCGACTTACCGCACTCATCATTAATATCGTTGACTGCTCGAATTGGAATCACAAATTTCAAAGCGAAACTAAAACATTAGGCCTATCTAAATATTTTAGTTTTCTCATGGGACTCGTATACTTTAAGCCTACTTTCACAAAAATGAAGTAGGGTTAAGTGATCACTTGGATCTGTGTGTGTATGTCCCCCTCTCCCTATCAATTCCTAAACGCCTAAACCAAATTGAAAAGAAAAATGGCGCCGAGATAGCCACTCTCCCGTGCACCTTAACAGCACTTTCCAGTTTCCCTATTGCCGCTATCTCAGCGAAAAATATGGCAGCAACTTGCATTTTCATTCCCTTCGTGCCCGTCTTATATCAGTTCTGCCTCATGACGCTAAGTATATTCCGTTCCACCCCTCAGACCAGAATTAAATTTCCTAGCAGAGCCGGGAATCAAACCCGGACCTCCGTGGTGACAGCCAATAATGTTAGCCACTACGCAATGAGGTGAACAATATCGCAATATCTGATCTAATGCAGCTCTGTGGATTGGACAAAATGCAAGTGTATTTTAAACAAGTTTTTGTTCTTAATTACAAAACAGGAATATGTTTCGCGTTTAAGGGGGATCATACACCGTCGGATGTCAAAATTTTAGTTTTTTTTTTAAATTTTAAATAAAAGACAATACCTTCCTCAATATATTTGTTAAGTTGTATAACTAAATTCAGCGTTTTGGCAGAGATATAGCGTATTACTTGAGACAATGCGTCTATCTGTCAATAGAGTGTTCAATATTCAAAGCTGTTTACCCGAAAGTTTGTTCTTTTGGTAGGAAGAACACATTATCTCGTGAACCATGAGATGAAATTGGATGAAACTCAGCATATACATTCCAACCTATGATCCTTAGAGGATAAACCTCATTCATGAAATTATCTTAAAAAATAATTGAGTTATACTTGGAAAATTAAACAAAAGCTGTTCATTTTTAAAGATTTTTTTAAAATATACTATTTACAGTATAACATTCATGGTGGTTCATCCTCAGTATTTATGCGTTTACTTTACATGAAAAAAATCTTCATTCGGACTGGTATTTCTTGTTAAATAGTGGTTTTTGTGATTCGCGGAGTTTAAAAAATCACGAATATGATTCTTTCAATAAACCACGAAATACTTTTTATACTGTTCCTCTCTTTAAATTAGATGAAAGCTGTATGCATCTACTATACATTTGTCAGTTTTCATAACTCTATGTTGCATATTAGTGAAGGTATGATATGATTTGTAACTGTATGCGAAAATTCCCACTGACGGTGTATGAGCCGACGAAGAGTGATGATTATTTGGGTTCACTTTAACACTTGTAACCATGCAAAATAGTATTGATGGGATAAGGTTTTAGAGTAATAAGGATGGTATGTGGTGGGGCTTCAAGGTCAAGCTGACCGCTCTGGATGGACAGATTTCCAGCCACGCTTCAGTAGTGGGGGAACAGCGAGAGCAGTCACTCGCCATCCGCCGTGCTGTCGACATCGCGTGTTAATGCCTAAAATCTGTTCATGCAATCGTCTTGAGCTCACAAACCGTTTCCCTGCTGGGCGAGAAACATTTATATAAGGCTTTGGATAAATCGCATGCCGATTCGTTTGAAACCGCCTGGGACTCGGTTGGTTCCTCAGTTTAGGGGCTGCGACAACACGGTCATGTAGCCCCGTGTACTTTGGGTGTGTGTAGAATCTGTCTGATAACCGGTGTTAATTCTGATGGTTGTATTAGTGTGTATTATCTGTTTTTCAAGTAAGGACTGCAGACATTCAATTTTCAGTAGTTCCTACTTTTGCTACCAAACGCCACCGTCAACGACAACTAGTTCTGAAATTGGTTACTAGATTCCATCGCAGTCGGCTCCTGGTGACGAACGTTGGAACCTAAGAGCGTTGGTCAAATTTAACCTATAATTTAGCTTCACACAAGTGCAATTAGTGGAAGGGTCTTTAACATGCCATAAATCTATAACATGGGACCGCCGGCTTTACTTCCCCTCCGAAGGAAAGCTTTCTGAGGGATTTTAACACTCTTAAAAATCCGACGACTTCGGCCGGGCATAGAAGCTCAGCAAGCTACCAACTACGTGACTCGGTCGGCCGTCGCGATTGCATTAGGATATCAGAACCCTAGGAAGTCATGCATTTACCCGCCTTTATTGGGCATTGCCTTTTAGGTAGATTTTATAAGAAAGCTGCCTACTGCAATGGGTACCATGTTGCGACTTCTGGAAAAATTAGATATATCTTCGCGTTTCACATCCCCCACCGTCAGTTCAAAAGTTTATATACAGGGTCATTATCTAACGTATGTGCGAGCGACTTCGGTGGTGTAGTTCGTAGCATGCTGAACTGCTGTGGCCAAGATCGCGGGTACAAACCCGGCCGAAGTCGTCGGATTTTTTAAGAGCGTTAAAAATCCTTCAGTATGCCTTCCTTCGGATGGGAAGTAAAGCCTGCGGTCCCATGTCATAGATTTATGGCATGTAAAAGATCATTCCACAGACTAAACTTGTGTGAAGCTAAATTGTCAGGTTAGATTTCGTCGGAACGCTCTATCAAAGTTACAACGTTCACCACTAGGTATCATTGATATCTGGTAGCGAAAGTTGGAACTACTTGGAATTGAACGGAACTTGTAGCTCACCCTAAAGGTGTCTGCTGGAAGCAGCTACAGACTCAGGCGAGCCGAACATGTCCTCGGACACTCCCGGCACTAAAAGCCATACGATAAATAAATTAAAAAAATCTATGTACGCCCGATAAACACAGCAAGCTAAGCCGGCTGAGACTGGCGCAGATCACGGCCGCGCGCACCCGGTCCAGCCGGTGGTTGGCACGTTCCGCTGACTCTATCGTTAGTTCACACGTGTTTTGTCATTCATATGTACGTGTAACTGCAAAGCTTAGACGTTAGTATTGTACGTTTAGTGAGTATTGCGATTACTGTGATTGTTGGTCATGCCTAAACACCAATTCACATTGCGCGAACATGTGTACATCCATAATTCGTATATGAATAGCAGAAAGTCTTGTTCTGAAACAAGACGAAAATTTCGAATCAAGTTTCCAGAAAGACGTGTGCCTAATGCCAGTACTATTAGGAGGCTCACTAAACGATTCAAGGAAACGGGCTCCGTAAATAAGAAAAAAGTTAACAGACAACGTTGTGTTCTTAGAGAACAAAAATTAGATGAGATTGTTGTCCATTCTTTCATCAGAATGGGCTGAACCCGCGATCTGCGCCAGTCACAGCCTGCTTAGCTTGCCGTGTTTATAGATAATGACCCTGTATATCATTTTCTTGTGGGCACGATTACCACCGCCATTTTGCACCAATCACTCTCAAATGTATAGACTACATAAAATATAATCATTCAAAATCTCATTCCAGTTCGTTAATGGAAACAAGATGTTCAGTAAAGAACATATAGCCTACTTTCTCCTAAATGCATGGGTATTGTTATAACTCTTTGTCCTTTTCAACGAGTACGATTGAATGTTGGTTGTAGTAGCTTGTTGAAATACAACGTGCTATAGGGATATTAAACATGAATATGAGGTGCCCTTTGCTAGTGCTACCTCTGTACCAAATTTCGTTCCATTCGGTTTCACCGTGTTCGAATTGATAAGGGGAATCGATTTTCACACAAAGATGGCCGTCATCCGCAAAATATTAGGCTGATGACCTATTAGTTTGGTCAAAGGATGCTCCATCCATAAAGGTATGTTGTTGCTAAATTTGCTAGAGATCGGATGATTAGGCTAATCGTAATTTGATTTAAGCTTTGAACATTTGTGTGACCGCCATTACGTTTCCGTCAAGATGGCGGCGATATAAAACATGACACTGCGGTGCCCTTTGCTAGTGCTACCTCTGTACCAAATTTCGTTCATTCGGTTCCACCGTGTTCGAATTAATAGGGGGAATCAATTTTGACATAAAGATGGCCGCCATCCGCAAACTATTAGGCTAATGGCCTATTAGATTGGTCGAAGGATGCTCCCTCCATAAGGGTATGTTGTTGCAAAGTTTGGTAGAGATCGGATGGTTATGTTAGTCGTAATTTGATTTAAGCTTTAAACAGTTGTGTGGCCGCCATTACGTTTCTGTCAATATGGCGGCGATATAAATCATGACACTGAGATGCCCTTTGCTAGTGCTATCTCTGTACCAAATTTCGTTCCATTCGGTTTCACCGTGATTGAATTAATAGGGGGAATCGATTTTCACACAAAGATGGCCGCCATCCGCAAACTATTAGGCGAATGACCTATTAGATTGGCCAAAGGATGCTCCCTCCATAAAGGTATGTTGTTGCAAAGTTTGGTAGAGATCGGATGGTTATGTTAGTCGTAATTTGATTTAAGCTTTAAACAGTTGTGTGGCCGCCATTACGTTTCTGTCAATATGGCGGCGATATAAATCATGACACTGAGATGCCCTTTGCTAGTGCTACCTCTGTACCAAATTTCGTTCAATTCGGTTTCACCGTGTTTGAATTGATAGGGGGAATCGATTTGCACACATATTTGGCCACCATCTGCAAACTATTGGGCTGATGTTCTTGCAGTTTGATCTGAATATGTTTCCCACATAAAGATATGGTGTTGCAAAATTTGGTAGAGACTAGATTATTAGGTTGGTCGTAATTACATTTTAGCTTTTAACATTTGGGTGGCCGCGATTACGTTTCCGTCAACATAGCGGTGATATAAAACATGACACTGAGGTGCCCTTTGCTCGTGCTACCTCTGTACCAAATTTCGTTCCATTCGGTTTCACCGTGTTTGAATTGATAGGGGGAATCGATTTGCACACATATTTGGCCACCATCTGCAAACTATTGGGCTGATGTTCTTGCAGTTTGATCTGAATATGTTTCCCACATAAAGATATGGTGTTGCAAAATTTGGTAGAGACTAGATTATTAGGTTGGTCGTAATTACATTTTAGCTTTTAACATTTGGGTGGCCGCGATTACGTTTCCGTCAACATAGCGGTGATATAAAACATGACACTGAGGTGCCCTTTGCTAGTGCTACCTCTGTACCAAATTTCGTTCCATTCGGTTTCACCGTGTTCGAATTGATAAGGGGAATCGATTTTCACACAAAGATGGCCGTCATCCGCAAAATATTAGGCTGATGACCTATTAGTTTGGTCAAAGGATGCTCCATCCATAAAGGTATGTTGTTGCTAAATTTGCTAGAGATCGGATGATTAGGCTAATCGTAATTTGATTTAAGCTTTGAACATTTGTGTGACCGCCATTACGTTTCCGTCAAGATGGCGGCGATATAAAACATGACACAGCGGTGCCCTTTGCTAGTGCTACCTCTGTACCAAATTTCGATCATTCGGTTCCACCGTGTTCGAATTAATAGGGGGAATCAATTTTGACATAAAGATGGCCGCCATCCGCAAACTATTAGGCTAATGGCCTATTAGATTGGTCGAAGGATGCTCCCTCCATAAGGGTATGTTGTTGCAAAGTTTGGTAGAGATCGGATGGTTATGTTAGTCGTAATTTGATTTAAGCTTTAAACAGTTGTGTGGCCGCCATTACGTTTCTGTCAATATGGCGGCGATATAAATCATGACACTGAGATGCCCTTTGCTAGTGCTATCTCTGTACCAAATTTCGTTCCATTCGGTTTCACCGTGATTGAATTAATAGGGGGAATCGATTTTCACACAAAGATGGCCGCCATCCGCAAACTATTAGGCGAATGACCTATTAGATTGGCCAAAGGATGCTCCCTCCATAAAGGTATGTTGTTGCAAAATTTGGTAGAGATCGGATGATTAGGTTAATCGTAATTTGATTTAAGCTATGAACATTCGTGTGGCCGCCATTACGTTTCTGTCAATATGGCGGCGATATAAAACATGACACTGAGGTGCCCTTTGCTAGTGCTACCTCTGTACCAAATTTCGTTCCATTCGGTTCCACCGTGTTCGAATTAATAGGGGGAATCAATTTTGACATAAAGATGGCCACCACCCGCAAACTATTAGGCTAATAACCTATTAGATTGGTCAAAGGATGCTCCCGCCATAAAGGAGTGTTGTTGCAAAGTTTGGTAGAGATCGGATGGTTATGTTAGTCGTAATTTAACTTAAGCTTTGAACATTTGTGTGGCCGCCATTACGTTTCTGTCAATATAGCGGCGATATAAAACATGACACTGAGGTGCCCTTTGCTAGTGCTACCTCTGTACCAAATTTCGTTCCATTCGGTTTCACCGTGTTTGAATTAATAGGGGGAATTGATTTTCACACAAAGATGGCCGCCATCCGCAAACTATTAGGCTAATGACCTAGTCATTTGGTCAAAGGATGCTTCCTCTATAAAGGTATGTTGTTGCAAAATTTGGTAGAGATCGGATGATTAGGTTAATCGTAATTTGATTTAAGCTTTGAACATTTGTGTGGCCGCCATTACGTTTCCGTCAAGATGGCGGCGATAGAAAACATGACACTGAGGTGCCTTTTGTTAGTACTACCTCTGTACCAAATTTCGTTCCATTCGGTTGCACCGTGTTCGAATGAATAGGGGGAATCGATTTTCACACAAAGATGGCCGCCATCCGCAAACTATTACGCTGATGACCTATTAGTTGGGTCAAAGGATGCTCCCCACATAAAGGTATGTTGTTGCAAAATTTGGTAGAGATCGGATGATTAGGTTAGTCGTAATTTGATTTAAGCTTTGAACATTTGTGTGGCCGCCATTACGTTTCCGTCAAGATGGCGGTGATATAAAACATGACACTGAGGTGTTCTTTGCTAGTGCTACCTTTGTACCAAATTTCGTTCAATTCGCATTCACCGTGTTCGAATTGATAGGGGGGGACAGACATTCAGAGTACACACACTCACACACACACAGACACACACACACACACAGACTCACACACACATACACACACACACACACACACACAGACTCACACAGACACATACACACACACAGACACACTTTTTTCGCCCTGTGTTGATCTCATAAGTCTACTTTCATTTTTTGCAAAAATCGAAAGTAGGCTAAAAATCAGACTAAGGGGTTGGAAATGGAGGAACGTTTTACGAAAAAAGCGAAATATCGTTATAACTTTCTTTACGTTACAACACGAATCAATTCAAAGTTCATACTATTCTTTGATAAGGGTCAAAAACTTATCTCCATAAAGATTTTTGATGGCCCCAACCATTGATTAAAGGGGTGGGAAAAATGGAGTTTTGAGAGAAACAAAATCATACCTCCCTTAATATGCACAATATCAGAACCGTCGATAGTCCTCTTAAAATGACCTAAAACTTTTATCTGAAAGAAGTTTTGATATGACTCGCCCTTACGCCAAGGGTTGAGCAAAATACTTCCGGAATTATAAGACGACTAGCGGACCCGTGCGAGAAATCTCTCATGTTCATAAACCACGCTGTTCCCAATAGGTTTATAATGAGAGACTTGAGTAGAAAGGTTGTTATGTTTTTATTTTAACCAAATGGTTTATTCAGAAGAGCAGGAGAACGTAGAAGCTTTATGAAGAGCCTGAAAACAAGAAGAGCAAATATGTTGGGACTTATTCTCAGACATAATAGCCTTCCAGCAAGAGTCATCGAAGGGCTGTTAGAAGGGAAAAACACTAGAGGAAGACCACCACTTGCTTACATCACACAGTTAATGACAGACACGAACACAAAATCATATCGTGAATTGAAGAGGATGGCGGAGAATAGAGAAGATTGGCGAGTTGCTGCAAACCAGCCCCAGGGCTGTTAACTTAAGAGAGAGGTTTATTTTCCTACAGCAACAGTATTTGCAAATCGCACACTTCTTACAAAAATTGATATTTATGAAATTAGAATGCAATTCGCCACTGCTAATGTCATTTGTGTGCTGAGTCAATTGATTGTCAGCTTAGCTGTAACACTCACCGGTTATTCGATATTTATGAAATTATACGATTTGAGTACTCATTTCTTTCATTTACTGTTTCTGAAATCCATGCAAAATGATAAAGGAAGACCTCAGAATGTTAAAATAACATTGAAACAGGCGTCACAGCGGCCAAAATATTAAGTGGACAGCAATTATGGAGCGTATTTTCCTACAGCAACAGTATTTGCAAATCGCACACTTCGTACATTTTTTAAAGTCATTTTTAAAGAAATTATAGATATTTATGAAATGATAGTTCAATTCGTCACTGCTAATGTCTATTCTCTTTCATTTGATTCCTCATTTGTCACGATCGGTCGCTTGTGAGCGCCGCAGGAAAGATCTATACTACTGAAATAATACAGGGTGATTCTTTTGCTAGAGCGGGGCCGGCTGCCGGGCGCGCGTGCCTTCCGCCAGCCAACAGAGGTCGGGTCGCGGATAGCGCGCAGGTGGTAACCGTAACAAAGTACATTATTTAATGGTGAATTCACCAGCAAATCATGATTAAAGAACTTACCTATCCACGGGAGATGCTGCGAGTGTTCTCCTTCAGCTGTCAGACAGGCGTTGTACCATGTAAATAAATTTGCGTTTACACGTTGTAATTCCCTTCTGTTGTGAGGGAGATCTGCTGCCGTATATTGTTCTCCAGCTTCAATAGAGTACGGGTAATTGAACTGTACACTATGTATTTTAAATTACCGCACAATTAAACATCAAACGGGCTTAGGTCCGTGCTTCGATTATTTACAGTAAACACGCAGGGCGATACAGGAGTAGCTACGTAATGTAACTATGTAACTTCCAAAGTTACTGTCTGTCAGCTGAAGGAGAACAGCTGAAGGTGCACGCGCCCGGCAGTCGGCCGCCGCGCCGGTCCCACTCCAGCAAAATAATCTCACTGTATATAATATGATGAGGCTTCTCGTATGCTAAACATGAGGAACTTTTGTAGGTATAGGCTACAACAATTGGCACATTTATTGAATTCGAAACATTTCTCTTTGGCAGGTGAAATCTACCTCCGCCTTCCAGCGGCGTGCCAAGAGAGATTTTTATTTCCTAATACCCTCATTGTTATCTCCTACCTTTCTGTAAGCGACCCTAGGGCAGGCAGGATGATGTGTGTGTGGCCCCACCACACATGATGCACCCTGGATAGCGCGGCATCGTTGTTGTTGCAGTTGTTGTTGTTGTTGTTTCATGGACATCGTGGTCATTCAGCCCCGTGTACTTAGGTGAGCGTGGAGTTTTTTCCTATAGCCTGTGTTATTATGCTAGTGTGTGTATTTGTAATTCAGGTGTGGATTGAGAAGGAGGCGGCCGTGGCCTTACGTAAGGAACCATTCCGGTAATTGCCTGGAGTATATGTGGGATACAACGGAAAACCACTTCCAGGAGGACTGAAATAGGAATCGAACCCACTTCTTCTCAGTTTGCTTTACGAAGCTGAATATACTCCGTTCTACCCCTCAGACCAGGATTAAATTTCTTGGCATGACCGGGAATCGTACCCGGACCTCCTGGGCGCAAGTCAAGAATGTTAGCCGCTACACCGTGAGGTCGTTTTAAGCTACATTCTTAAGGGCTCACGTATGGCCGGTCGGGAGTTGGCGACCCCGAGGAATTTCTGAGTTGGGTTCGATTCTCCCCTTTCCAGTGACTTCAGGGCAGACCTTCTACTCTTTCCCGTTCCCTATCTGCCTTTCATGGCTCTACTTCCTTCCAAATCCTTCAATCCTCATTCTTCGAGGGTTGAGGGCATTAATTTTCCCTGTCTTATTCCCCTTATTCCTCGTTTCTTCTTTGTCCATTTCGTCTTCTACAGTGAGATTCTTCCCTATAGAACGGAGTTTATCCTGTGCCGTGTGACGGGTGAAGCACGTTGAGTCAGCGCCAGTTGACTAGCATCTACCGTTACACAACAGTGGGATGGGAATCACCGCATGCCGTCATAGCTTGAATACATTCCCAGCTGGCAAGATACCCTGGTTGAGAGAGTTACGACTTGTAGTCCTGTCTCATATCCCGTGAACATGGTTAGGTATAGAACAAAACATCGAATTTTCTTAGTGAAAACTTATCTTCTCAAGTAAGAAGTCTTGCAGTAAATGTGATCGTACGTTTCAGCGCCATGCGATTTTTAGCCTAATTTCAGTTATGAAAAATAGGCTTATGAGATCACCATTTGTTCGTGTGTGTGTATGTGTGTGTGTGTGTGTGCGTATATGTGAGCGTCCCCCCCCCCCCCTTCCCCCACCTAATAAAATCTAAACGGCTGGAGCGATTTCAATTAAACTCAGTACGGACATAGTACTAATTCGTCCAACCCCGACCGTGCTCTTCAAATTTTATTACGTTTCAGCAATCCAACATGGCGGCTGTGCGAAATATTTCACCGGCATTCTATATCTCCGAAACTATTACTGATATCACTCTGAAATTTTGTACGGTGATAAAGGGCACCTATGTGACTTTCTAAAACCTGTAAGTACAAAACTAAAATGGCGGCCAAGCGAAGTTCAAACATTTCAACAGACTTTTCTAGCGATTTAACCATCCGAACACAATGAAACGTGGTACAGCAAATGTTTATACACATTGTAATGCTTTGATATCTAATTTAGTTCAATTGTTTACATTACCTCAAGATGGCGGCTGTGTGTTTTTTTTGTGTCCTAATCATGCGATCGAAGTCAACGTTTGAATAATGAACCTACGCAATAATCGTCATCTTATAGTACATAACTCTCATTAGATGTAGATCAGGACCTTGGAGAGAAACGCGGGGACTAGGAATAGGGAGGCCCTCCATCTTTGTTCGTCTCTTGACATTCTAGAAGTACCGGTATCAAGTTTGCATTTATATTTAACCCCCCCCCCCCCCCCCCACACACACACACACACACAAAAAAATCTCCGTTGATGTTTGTTTTTATTTACTTTTGTGCACTTTAATTTTGTACAATGTGGATATTAATGTCGTCCATGGTGCACCTACCCGAAAAGTTTATTCTCATCATAAGAACAAGTTGAAGGCTTTTCACAACTGCACGAAGTAAAATTCAGACTTTACAAAGGTTATTTAGACATTTTACGCTTTATAAAGACTTCCAAGATTTCGGAAACTTTGTTATTCTTCTGGCTGTGAAGATATAATTTTGATTTCAGAATTATTTGCAATGAAATAAATAACTGGTGCTGCTAGGTTTCTACCAAGATGTCTCAAGACACAGCATACCCCTCAATATATTAGTAGACTACATTTCATTAAAATACAAATTGTAGAACAAATTTGGAATCAAGCGGGATTTTCAAACGGTCTTCGGTATTAATGGCCAATCTTTATCAGAAAGGCGTCATCACTTGAGCTACTGTTGCCATGGTCACGGGCTTGCCATTCCTTCGTCAGTTTATCAGAGCAAATATATTTTTCTGTGAGTATCTCAGAAACCGTTGGTTTTATGGCCTTAAAATGTGGTTTTCTGGGTCCCTTATCGACCATCCGAATTCTTTTTCTTATATTAAGAGGCTCAGAATGAACTTTGTATCGTCTTTCTACGATAATTTTTATATTTTGCCTATTTTAGCATGTATTTTGATGAATTTTCCCCTATTGCTCCCCTTTTATCAGAGGTACGGTGAAAAGGTGTAGGGCCTAAGGATGATTGGTGTCTTGTATCTGATGGATATCCATATCAAGTTTTACGTTGATCCACCCAGCCATTCTCGAGCTATAAGGGTACAAACAGATACACAGACAGAAAAAAAATATTTTTGCGCGTCCATCATAAAATAGTCTCAAACGCGTAAATAACGCAAAATTCCCTGGAAATTGGGATAAACAGACATCTTACATGGGGTTGTCAGGTGTTAGCATTCTTGTAGGTATGGTGCTGCAATATGACCACAGAGTCATTAATGATGTTATCATTTTAAATGATCTTGTGACTTCGTCGTTACGCTGAGGTCTGGCGTTACGTTACGGTGGCGGGACGAAATGTACTTAGAATGCACTGAAGTGTGTGACGTCATAGTACGATGTAGCAGCCGAGTACCAAAAAGGCAGTGCGAGAACAGAATTTCAAGAAGACAGTGTGAGAACAATCAAGTAGCCAGTGAAGAAACAAAATAGAATCTTGAAACTTTGTTGTCGCACTGCCTTCCTGGTACTCGGCTGCTAGCATTTAAAATTATATAAAGTCCAGTCTTTCAGACTGACTATCCGTGTCTTTTTTCAGCAAGAGTTATTAGATCAGGAGCTTCTAGAACAGTTCCGCAACTTCTCGATATATAACATACCTCGTACAGATCCCGGCGATTAGCTACGCACCTGACCTTGATAGCTCAGCGGTAGGAGAGAAGCGTAGAGCGGTGTGGGGATCATGTTAAATACACTGAAAAAAATGGAAATTGCAACACCATGAAGGCATTGGTCGTTTGTGTTGATTTTCAAGATATGGAACGATTCCATGTAGGTATGTAAACGATCAAAGTTTCAGACCCATTGGATTGTTGCTACAGGTCTCCCCACGTGATTGGTCGCGGAGGAATCAACTCCAGTATACGGACTCTGGTGTAGCGTAGTTGACTTGCAGTCTGTGCGGTGAAGTGTTCCCCTTCAAACATGCATCGACGACAGAGAAGAGCACGCTGTCAACAACTGTCGCCGTTTGAGAGGGCTCGGATAATTGGGCTGTGTGAGGCTGGATTATCGCTAAGGACTATCGCTGCATGTGTTGGCCGACAGGCATCTACGCTACAACGTGTATGGCAGCAGTGGTCAAATGAAGGTTCCCACACTCGTAGACCTGGCACAGGCCCAGCGCGACAGACAACTGTGAGAGAGGATCGCCGCATCATTCGGATGGCCCGGATGGAACCCCATGCAACAGCAGCGCAAATTCGAGCAGCTGTGGCACCCCACGTAACACAACAAACAGTTGGTAATCGCCTGCGTGCAGCTGGCTTACGATCCCGTGTCCCTGCAGAAGGTGTTCCATTGACCCCACAACAGCGTCGTGTAAGGCTGGCCTGGTGTCGAGAACGATTCACGTGGGTCGACGAATGGCATAGGGTCGTCTTTAGTGATGAATCGCGCTTCTGTCTTGCCCGCAGTGATCGCCGGAATCATGTGCGCCGACGTACCGGGGAGAGGGGCTGCCCAGACCTTATTGTCGAGAGGCACACAGGGCCAACACCAAGCATTATGGTCTGGGGAGCTATTGGCTTTAATGTGAAATCACAATTAGTGCTTGTTGAGGGCACTATGACTGATCGACAGTACTTTCATAGGGTACTCAATACAGTGGTTGTCCCTATGATGGCGAACATTGCTAATGGGATGTTTCAGCAGGACAATGCCCGGGTTCACACTGCACGCATCTCCAGAGAAGCTCTCCACGACATCACAACCTTAGAATGGACCGCCAGATCCCCGGAGCTCAGTCCTATTGAGCATGTGTGGGACATGATGGGTCGACAACTGACCAACCGTCCTCAGCCACCCAAAACTCTGGAACAACTGACCCGTGCAGTGCAGCAAGCATGGGCCACAATTCCTCAGGAAGCGATCCAGGGCCTTATTGACTCCATGCCTCGCCGAATTCATCAATGTATTGCAGCTCGTGGTGGGCACATCCTGTATTGATTGTTGTCCAAACTTGCGGTCAGAGGGACCTGAAAGTGTAAGCATCGAATCACAACCGAACACTCGTCCTGCATGTTCAATTGCAGCAATGTAGCACCACTCCTTCTGGGTGTTGCAATTTCCATTTTCTTCAGTGTACATCGCTGATTGAGAAAATTGACGCGCGACAGTAGCATGTTCCTTCGGACAAGGTAATGCAATGCCGTTTAGCGTGGCAAATGTTTTACGCTGCAGTAGTATGCAGGAGAAGTTGGATGGGCAAGTGCAGAGCTAGCTGCCGGTAACTGAAAATTGACGAAGCGATTTATTTAAGAAATATATTTCATGTTTTCTTTGTAATATTTTTCAGTCTATTCACAAGATTAAGATACACTGAATATAGCCCTATCAGAAAATGTCATATTTGCTTGGAAATTAAATTGTGTGAATCTGTCGACTCCGGACTTTTCTACCTTCCCGGGCCACAGCCCTATCATCAGGCCTGGGGCAGATGATCTAGATGTCTCACGTGCATCACTAGTACATTGCTTCAATAATAGGGAGAACTGTTTTGAGAATGTGTTGTGGTGTCTAGTCGACGCGCAGACGTACATCAAGAAACAGCCTTGTAACACGACTCTGTCTTTTGTTTTGGTCCTTACTGTTGTGCTACAAGGATGTTGCGTAATCATCAATTACAATTCTCCACACCTCATTACCGAGCTAATGTGGGTTCGTATCCCGGGTGGTCCATAAAAAAGCTCCGGTTTCTCGTGGTGCTCATTAAAGAGAAATGATGTATGCTATTTACAGCGGGCGGCAGCTGCACAGCAAGCACGATCTGAAGGTTTATTATGTCCAGCAGGAAACAAAGACAGCCATTGCATTCCCAGTTAGGCGGGATACTATCCCCACAAGACTCTTGCCAGGGGGAAAGAAACGCCGCCACTCGTCTTCTAACCTAAATGTGTACCTTCTCATTTTAATATTTCTGTCAGCAGAAGTTGGTATTACGGGGCTCCGAAAATATTAAAAATTTGATTTGTTAGGTCATATTAAGCAACGGAACATTAGCTTTCGAATGGCAGGCCTAAATTTATTTTCTTTATGTCCTATTAGTAAACCCAAATTTTAATTTTCTCTCTAATTTAGGGGCAGATGACCTCGTAGTTCTGCCCCTTAAAACAACAGTAACTAACTAACTTTCTATTTTTCACTAGATTTTTCTCTAGATTCTTAGTTTTATTAGACAATAGACAATATTAAGAAAGCACATTGGGTGTTGCGGTGTCAAAGCATTATAACCCCTGGCACTACAGCCCGTGAAGGGCCTAAGCCTACCAAGCGACCGCTGCCCAGCCATTTGGCCTGCAGATATTGGGGTGACGCGTGATCAGCCCATCGGGTCCCCTCGGCAGTTAATCTTGGTTTTCGTGATCGCGGCGCTCCCTCACTGTCAAAACAGCTACTCAATTGTCCTTTCGAGGCACCCCGTTCCAGCCCTCACGTCAGTTTCTAAAATCCCTGGCGGAGCCAGGAATCGAACTCGGAGCCTCCGGGTGAGTGGCGGGTGCGCTACCCCAACACCACGGGGCCGGCTGTCAAAGCATTACTCGTCTTAAAAGCAAACATGTCACCACTTCCTCAGCTAGCGAAAAAATCTTTGATTCCAGCAGTTTCTTGCTAAGATGTATTTATAAAATAAAAATAAATTAAAGTTTGCATTTTTTCCGCAACGTTTATACATGCAAAGCGGAGAGTTTAGAAGTAATTCCTCCTTATTTCTACATAGTATAAAACAAAGTCCCCGATTCTTGGATGTAACTGGATGGATTTTGATGCGGTTTTCACCATTCTGTAAAGGATTTCTCGAGGATATTTCTGTGGAAAATATCTAAAGGAAGCCGAGTAGTAACGATTTCAGTGAATCGAGCCCAAGAAAAACCTGCCGTCCGTGCGCCAATTAAGCTAACGCTGGATAAACCGTTAAAGATACCGGGCGAAGCCGGGGCGGGTTGCTAGTATACGTTATATTTTAACACAGCCGTTTTTCAAAATATACTTTACTTTAATTTTGCCTGATAGAAATGTTCATGAAAATGCTGTTAAAAATGCACGTTTTTAGCCTATTTTCAATTTTGAAAAAATAGGCTTATGAGATCACCTTTTGTCCGTGTGTGTGTGCGTGTGTGTGAGGTGAGTGTGTGTGTCCCCCTAATTACTTTTAAACGGCATGAGCGATTTCAATGAAACTCTGTAAGTTCATAGTACAATTCCGGGCGACCTCGACCGTGCCCTTCAAATTTTGTTACGTCTCACCAATCCAACATGGCGGCTGTGCGAAATATTTCACCAGCATTTTAATATCTCCGAAACTATTACCGATATCACCCTGGAATTTATTACAGTGATAAAGGAAGCTACTAGAAGTTCACCTATGTGACATTTGAAAATCTGGTAACTACAAAACCAACATGGCGGCCACGCGAATTTGCGACTTTTAAATAGACGTTTCTCGCGATTTAACCAACCAAACGCAATAATACTTGGTACAGTATATGTTTATACACATTGTAATGCACCGACATCTAACTTGGTTCAATTGTTTATATAACCACAACATGGCGGATGAGCGAAATATTTCACCGGCATACTATATTTCTGAAACTATTAGCTGTATCACCCTGAAATTTTATACGGAGATAAAGGGCACTACTGGAAGTTCACCTACAAGACTTTCAAAAAGCGGTTAACTACAAAACGAACATGGCGGCCAAGCGAATTTGAAAATTTTAAATAGACCTTTCTCGCGACTTAATATTCCAAACGCAAGGAAATCTGGTACAGGAAATGTTTATACACATTGTAATGCACTGGTATCTAATTTAGTTCAATTGTTTACATAACCTCAAGATGGCGGCTGTGCGAATTTTAAAATTAAATTTTTATTTTTTTGTCGTAATCAAGCGATCGAAGTGAAAGTTTGATTAATGAACCTACGCAATAATTTTCCTTCAATGCTACATGACTCTATGGCCTACACATTTAACAATCCAACATGGCGACCATCCAAAATATTCAGACGTCTCTGAATATCTACGAATCTATTATAGCAATCAAACTGATTTTTTAATGTTCATAGGGGCTATGAACTTCAGTTCACCTATAGGACTTTAAATAACCTGGTGATTACAAATCCAACATGGCGGCGACACGAAGTATAAATATTCACATGGACGTTTCTCGCAATTTAACCATCCGAGTGCAGTGAAACTTGGTACAGTAAATCCTTTTACGAATGTTAATCCACTGGCATCTAATTTATTTCAATTGTTTCTATAAACACAAGATGGCAGCTGTGCGAAATTTTAAAATCTCCTTATTACTTCTTGTGTCCTAATCATGCGATTGAAGTTTGAATGCTACACGTACACAATAATCTTCATGTAACATTACATAACTCTAGGACCTACATATACAAAATCCAACATGGTGACCATCCGAAATATTTAGTCGGTACTCAATATCTACGAATCTATTACAGCAATCAAACTGAAATTTTGTATGTTGATAGTGGCAGTTAATATACTATAAGTAGGATATATGAAAATAGGCTGTATAGTTCTTCACGGAACTACTTGTTTTAATCTTATTTTCAAAGCTTCGATGTTCAAGTTAAGTGAGAGCATCAAAGAGCATCCCTGAAAAATATAATTAGTTCCCGTTAATAGATTCTGAAAGTTGAAAATTAACATGGACAGTCTACCCTGGAACATTCTGGCCCCCGTTAAGTCATTTCTGACCCGCATTTCGACGGGGTCAGGAATGCGGCGAAATGATTCTTCTATGTGGCGGATCGTTTTTACGACCGAATACCCTTTCCAACACCTGGCTCATTAGAGGTGTTGTGTTAAGTAGAGATGAAATGAATGGACTTAAGTGAAACCTGGCAAGAAGATTGAAGGAAGTGGCTGAGCATATTAGGAGGTACCATCCTGGTTTCACTTGGAGTTGAAAATATACATATCAAAAAGAGTTTTGCATATACTTGCCACATTGAGCGGCGGTGGTACAAAACTTCCTTCAGGAGTCCGCCATTGCACAAATGGACTGGCCTGCGATGTCGCCGGACATGAACTGTATCGAACATGTCTGGGATATGCTGAAGCGTGCTATTGCTCAGCGTCCACGCCCTCCCATATCCCCCCAAGTGATCATGGGGGGCCACCGTCGAAGAGTGGGATCGCCTGCCTTAAGAGGACCAGGACAACTTGATCTGTGATATGCCACGGCGTGTAAGAACCCTGCTGGACGCCCGTGGTGGCCATGTTAGTTAGTTAGTTAGTTAGTTATTGTTGTTTTAAGGGGCGGAACTACGAGGTCATCTGCCCCTCTTAACACAGATTAAAGATACAAATTTTGAATTGAATTTAAAATTATGAAGTGGACATCTAAATTTAAAAAGACCAAAAATTAATAAAACAAAAACAAAAAATTAAATGAAAATAAAAATTATAAAAATAAACAAAATTTACGGAAAAACAAAAGGTGGCCATGTTCCTTATTGCGACGCCACAGGATGGCAAGATTACAACACATATCAGTCCCTGTTTAACAGGCCAAATGTCTTTCTGTTTGTAATTTTCTTTTCATACATGAATCAAGTCGGCGGGATATTTGTCAGAATGCCGTCTCTTGTAATAACCTCGCCCACAATCCCACATACGCTCTGCATCATGGCAAACAAGTGTTATGCATAACTTTTTATGATGTACATAGGATAACACAGAAAACCCTTTCAAGGGCGGCCGACTGTGGGGTTCGAACCAATTCGTCTATTCATGCATTTTGTGACTTGACGTTCTTAACTCGGTAATTGTGACATGAAATTATAATATTTTATTCATAATATGTGTTTTGTCTTTAAATATGTGTTTATTAATTTAACAAGAAATACATGAAAGAATAACCTAAGCTACAAATGTTATCTTGGGTCTGAAGAGGTTGCGGCTTCGGTGGGGTAGTTGGTAAAATGCTGAGTTTCTATGCCCAAAGTCGCGGGTTTAAACTCGGCCGAAGTCGTCGGATTTTTTAAGAGCGTTAAAAATCCCTCAGTATGCCTTCCTTCGGAGGGGAAGTAAAGCCGGGGGTCCCATGTCATAGATTTATGGCATGATAAAGAACCTTCCACTATAATAATAATAATAATAATAATAATAATATCGTATGGCCTCGGGTCCGGGTGCAAGCTTTGTTATTTGACACCCAGAGGGTAGCTTGTATGTCGAATTTCGTTGTTCCTTGAAGCACTATGAAAGTCAAGGAGCTAAGATATCTAAGCTCCTTGAACACTATAGCGCTTTCTAGTAGAGAAATGAGGAAGTTTGTGTTGGCGGAAAATCCCGAGATTAAGTTTGCCATTATGAATACGGCCTACTGAATTCAAATGGGTTCTTTGATATGCCAACATCGTATGACATAGGCCTACGGTACGTGTCGTAATTTTTGCCGCCTTTCTAAAATTACTTACCACGGCCAGGAGCGAACCTGCAAGCTTGGGGTTGGTAGACCGGCACGTTAACCAATCACCCACCGTGGCAAGCTACCTCCCACTAATTACACTTGTGTGAAGCTAAATCATAGGTTATATTTGACGAACGCTCTTAGATTCCAATGTTCGTCAACAGAAGCAGACTGGTGGCATCTAGTAACCAAGTTCAGAATTAGTTAATCGTTGACGGTAGCGTTTGGTAGCAAAAGTTGGAACTACTTGAAAATCTAATGTCTGCAGTCCTTACTTGAATTTATTTATTTATTTATCGTATGGCATAAGTTACATGAACATTATTTATAATTTGAATTAAAAACAGATAACACACACTAATACAGCCATCACAATTAAAACCGGTTATCAGACAGATTCTACACACACCCAAAGTACACGGGGCTACATGACCGCGTTGTCGCAGGCCCTAAACTGAGGAACCAACCAACCTGAAGAGGTTAACGGGCTCAAGTAAAAAAAAAAATCGTATGGCCTCGGGTGACGTGTGCAAGCTTTGTAATTTGGCACCCAGAGGGTAGCTTGCATGTCGAATTTTGTTGTTTCTTGAATCACTATGAAAGTCAAGGAGGTTAGATATCTAAGCTCTTTGAATATTATAGCGCTTTCTATTAGAGAAATTAGGAACTTAGTGTTGGTGGAAACTGCCGAGATTAATTTTGCCATTATGAACACGACCTACTGAATTCAAATGGGTTCTTTGACATGCCAACATCAAATGACATGTGTGTCGTATTTTTGCCGCCTTTCAAAAAAAAAAAAAAAAAAAAAAAAAAAAAAAACACTTACCACGGCCAGGAGCGAACTTGCAATCTTGGGGTTAGTAGACCGACACGCTATCCACTCACCCACCATGGCAAGCTAACGGGCTCAATAGTCGTTTCCTAATATTAAAAGAAAATTCTTCAGAAAAATCTTAGGAGAAACATATGAAAATGAAGCCACACGAAATCTATCAAAATAGTTCTTGCACTTTCCTTGTTAACGTGCGGCTCGCCTTTGAAACCTAGCTGGGCGGCCATGTTTATATTCCATGCCTGTGGGGAGCAGGGGCTTTTCCAGCCTGAGGCACAGTGTTGTCAACTCTCCACCGTAGCCAGAGTAAGCAGCGAGACTGGAGGGAACTACTGCTCGAGTCTAAGCTGCGTGAACCTGAGAGGAATGTGCATCGCGGACTATGAGTAGTGATGTTGACGAGTGATGAGGTTTCTCGGTCCGTGCATAGTACAGAACCAAATACATTGGTCGGCGATTCACTCAGTCATTCCTAAACCGACAGTGGTTTGAGCAACGGCCAAATGTTAGCAGTATTGGAATAGAAAGGAATACTATATATCACGGTGGGCTGTTGACAGATCCTTTTCTTCACGCCCGACCCTTCCCTGCTCTTTCTCCTCACCCCGCAAGTTCATAGAGCTTGGACTAGAGCGGTACGTGCAGCTGTGCAACACTGGAGACACAGATACCCTACTGGAGACCTGGTACGCGATCAGGTAGCCATGGCAGGAGTCTGAAGTCCACGTGGAGAGATAGAGGGAGCATGCTATTGGTCAGCAGCAAACAATGGCTACTGCCTAACGTTTGAGAAGGGAAGATGGAGCGAAAAGAAACTTGGGAGATGCAGACTTGTCTATAAGGCTGAAAATCATTCTCCTTCTTCTAGCTAATTTCTATGTTATGGACACGGTTGGGTATTGATGAAATGTTTTATTTTTTCCTCTGGTAAGTCAGAAACATTGCACTTCTAGTGTTACCGTGTTTTATTACAAATTATGATACATTTGTGTGATTAGTTTTTATCTTGGTTCAATGAAGCTTTTTTTTCCTTTCTTCGGCATTTTAGGTTATTTTTGTTTTTTTGTTTTTGTTATTTGTTTGTCTTTTACAGTTAATTTCATAACTTCATTCTGTCAACACGTATTTATGCCCAATTATCAATTAGAAGGGCTAATATGAGACTCCTACCTAAGAAAATAACATGTTCTTAATTATTATGAACCTTCAATAAGTTTCTATTTACATATTCATCCTGTATTTAATCCACTAGACGGGCCTTCCTGATTATGAACGTCCACAGTTAATTGCATCTCACTATCGCACAGCAGACTTACCTCACTGTCGATTAACTACCAACTACGCTCATGAGAGGGTATAATTTCACGGAAAATGCTTCTGTTGTTGTTGTTGATTATTTTAGGGGCTTTACAACTTTGTTGTCATGCAGACCCGTTGGATGTGTGTTTGATGTTTTGTAATTTTGGATAGGATTTATGTAGGAAGCGGTCATGGCCCGGTATCAGCCTGGATTAGAAGTGGAAAACCACTTCCATTATGGCTGAGGTGGGAATCGAACCCTCTTGTTAGTTTTGCATCACGAGGCTGAGCGTACCCCATTCCAGCCCTCACACCAGAATAAAAATTTCTTGGCAGAACCGGGAATCGAACCCGGGCCTCCGCGGTGACAGCCAAGAATGCTAGCCACTATGCAACGAGGCGTATGAGAATTAATTTGCGTATTTTTAAATTTTTATTTGCGTATGAAAACTACAAATATCCTTGTAGGCCAAATATAGCCCAGCGCATTATTTTAATACATAATAAAGCATTTTTTTAAATGTGATTTAGGTCTACATGACAAATAAAACTGTCGATGGACATCTCAGGCTTTTACGATTAAGATATGCGTGACAGGCAGGAAAATACGTTAATTTCGCTTGGAATTGTACCCTGACATCGATAATATTGACGCATTTATTTCGGTATCCAACTCGCATGTTCGCTATTCTTCTGTCAGTATTGCACAAAAAAGCAGCATTGCGATAAGATCTGGTAGTGAACTTCACAACACAGAACAGAATCTGTGCTGTGAAGAAGCTTGTAAAGCATCGTTTTGCAAGCGTGTTATTACAGCACAGCTGTTTATCTGCGAGCTCATCAGGCGGCATTGCCTTGATCCTCGCCTCACTGCGAGGTACTTCCTGTCTTCTCTCTCTCGACACCGACAAAAGGAAAAAAGATTCTCGCTTGGCGCACAAGGACAGACATCTTAACTATTTCTTAAAATGTCATTAGGTAGTCACAGCCTGCACAGGGGCGATGCGACCAGTTGGGCTTGGGTGAGCACGAGCCCCCCCTAGAATGAAGAAGCTCTGTCTATCCGGTTGCTCCCCCCCCCCCCCCCCCACACACACAATACATTAAATAAAAGGATTACATTTTCCAATCAGCCATAGTAGGTGTGTAGTTACTAAAGTACGAGGACCATCCAGAAATTAAGTTTCTCTATTATTATTTTTTTCTTTTATGACGTAGCATTCATGTACCGAACGGACACGCCCCGACTGGTATCAGTAGCGCAGCAGCAGTGGCTCGAAATGGCGGTTCTTATTGTCTCTAGCCGCCTGCGAGGTTCGGTTTGTCATAAAGTTTCTTCAAAATAAGAGGCGTGGAATACTCAGTGTAGGTGCTAGAGAAGCTATAACGGCATTGAGACTTATATTTGAAAAAAGATTGGAAAAAGACCAAAGAACTTATTTATGCTTTGTGGATATTGAGAAGCTTTTGATAATGTACATTGGATAAAAATGTTTGAAATTCTTAAAAACATAGGAGTCCCATATAGAGATAGAAGAATAATCTGGAATTTGTACAAAAAAAAATGCAGTAATTAAAATTGGAAATGAACAAGAGGAAGCAAAAATAGGGAAAGGAGTTAGACAAGGCTGTGCTTTGTCTCCCATGCTTTTTAATGCCTACATCCAGGATGCATTGAATAAGGTTCGAGCGGATTTGAATTTAGGAAGAAGGATACAAGGTGATCAAATAAATATGATTAGATTTGCAGATGACATTGCCATAGTTGCTGATAGTGAACAACATCTCAAACAAATAATAGTAAAGATGGAGGAAATCATGGGTAATGAATACAAGATGAAAATAAATAAGTCAAAGACGAAAGTTATGGTCTGCGATAAAAAGGCAGACTCAAGTATGAAATTAGTGGTGGGCAACAAAACACTAGCAAATGTTCAAGAATTTAAATATCTCGGAAGCAAAATTACCAAAGATGGAAGAACCAAGAAAGAAATCAAATGTAAAATTTTACAAGCCAAATTAGCATTTCACAAAAAGAAACGTTTATTCGCTACAAATTCCATAATTTTTAAACCCAGAAAAAGATTATTAAAAGCGTATGTTTGGAGTATTGCCCTTTATGGTTGCGAAACGTGGACAATTGGAAAAGGAGAAAAAATGAGGTTAAATTCTTTTGAACAATGGTGTTATAGAATAATGCTAAAAATTAGCTGGACAGAAAAAATAACGAATGCTGATTTATTTAAAGAGGTGGAGGAAAATTATACCTTGTGGAAAAGCCTAAAGAGGAGGAGGACTAGATTGTTAGGACATATTTTGAGACACGATAACCTGCTGAAAACAGTATTGGAGGGAATTGTTGAAGGCAAAAGATGTCGAGGAAGACCACGCCTACAACATGTACAGTAAATCATGTCTGATGTAGGATGCAGAAACTATGAAGAGATGAAGAGGAAAGCTATAAATAGAGCCGACTGGATAACTGCCGCAGACCAATCCATGGATTGAATACTTAAGAAGAAGGAGCTGCATTGACCCATGACAATGCTTGATCAGATGATCACATACGGCTTGGCGCACAGCAACTGCTCTGCAGGAGTTCGGCTGAAGGCTGTTTGATCAACCAACGTATAGTCCTGATTTTTCTCCCAGCGATTTCCATCTTTTCTTGCACCTCAAAATGCATGGCGGCAGACTTCTACGTCACAGGAATACAAACGTTGATCCCACTATACGATACGTGGCTATTATGTCTGAAACTACAGGGTCATTATATATGTGCGTGCGAGTAAACACGGCAAGCTACGGCGGCGGTGACTGGCGCAGATCGCGGGCGCGCGTACCCAATTCAGCCGGTGGTAGGCGCACACTTTCACACTTTTACCAAACACGTTCAATAATGTATACTCACGGTGCTCATATGCGATGCTGAAAATGTCCTCTCTCTCTAGTAACACACACCTGACATCTTCTGATGAAAGAATGTCTGTCAACTCTTTTATTATTTACGGAGCCTGCTTCCTTGAATCGTTTAGCGAGCCACCTAATTGTACTGACATTAAGCACAGTTCTTCCTGAAAACTTGATTCGAAATTTTCGTCTTGGTTCAGAACAAGATTTTCTGCTTTTCATATACGAATTATGGATATACACACAATTGTCTAGGCATGACCAACAATCACAGCAATCATAATAATCATTAAACGTGCAACATTAACGTCTAAGCTTTGCAGATACACGTCCATATGGATGACAGAACACGTGTGAACTAACGATATGAGTCAGTGGAGCGCGCCACCACCGGTTGAACCGCGTACACGCGCCCGCGATCTGCGCCAGTCACAGCCGCCTTAGCTTGCCGTGTTTACTAGCGCGCACATACCCTGTAGTTCAAACATTGCTGTTTCTGGTGCAAATAAAGTGTTTCATGTACTGTAACTAAGTTTTCTTTTTTATAAAAAAAAATAATCCTATCGGATCGTCGGAAGGCGGAGGTAGATTTCACCGGACAAACTTGGGGATATGCGAAAATTGGCAGAATATGCAGGTTTTCGTAGAAGAATCAGACCTCATTTATTGCGAGAAAGTACGAGTATTTTATAATTGGAGCTTAGTTAACTTTGATTTTCGTCATTTTATGCATATTTTAAACATTTTATTGTCTTATGGGGACGATAACCTTCTCGTCATTTGGGGTCCATTTTTAGCTAATTTTCAATTTTGAAAAAAAAAAAAAAAAAAAAAAAGGCTTATGAGATCACCTTTTGACCGTGTGTGTGTGTGTGTGTGTGTGTGTGTGTGCGCGCGCGCGTGTGGGTGTGTGTGTGAGAGAGGTGTGTGTGTGTCCCCTAATAACTTCTAAACGGCTGGAGCGATATCAATGAAACTCGGTAAGTTCATAGCACTATTCCGGGCGACCCCGACCGTGCCCTTAAAATTTTGTTACGTCTCACCAATCCAACATGGCGGCTGTGCGAAATATTTCACCAGCATTCAATATCTCCGAAACCATTAAAGATATCACCCTGGATTTTTTACGGTGATAAAGGGAACTACTAGAAGTTCACCTATGTGACTTTTGAAAAACTGGTAACTACAAAACCAACATGGCGGCCACGCGAATTTGCGACTTTTAAATAGACGTTTCTCGCGATTTAACCAACCAAACGCAATAAAACTTGGTACAGTATATGTATATACGCATTGTAATGCACCGACATCTAACTTCGTTCAACTGTTTACATAACCACAAGATGGTGGATGTGCGAAATATTTTACCGGCACTCAATATCTCTGAAACTATTAGCGATATCACACTGAAATTTTGTACGGAGATAAAGGGCACTACTGGAAGTTCATCTATAAGACTTTCAAAAACCGGTTAACTACAAAACAAACATGGCGGCCAGGCGAATTTGAAAATTTTAAATAGACCTTTCTCGCGATTTAATGTTCCAACCGCCATGAAATCTGGTACAGGAAATGTTTATACATATTGTAATGCACTGGTATCTAATTTAGATCAATTGTTCACATAACCTCAAGATGGCGGCTGTGCGAATTTTAAAATTAAGTTCTTATTTCTTGTGTCGTAATCATGCGATCGAAGTGAAAGTTTGAATAATGAACTTACGCAATAATTTTCCTTTAATGGTACATGACTCTATGGCCTATACATTTAACAATCCAACATGGCGACCATCCGAAATATTTAGACAGCTCTGAATATCTACGAATCTATTATAGGAATAAAACTGATTTTTCTGTTCATAGGGGTTATGAACTTAAGTTCACCTATAGGACTTAAAATAACCTGGTGATCACAAATAGAACATGGTGGCGACGCGAAGTATAAATATTGAAATGGATGTTTCTAGCAATTTAACCATCCGAGTGCAGTGAAACTTGGTACAGTAAATCCTCATACGAATGTTAATCCACTGGCATCTAATTTATTTCAATTGTTTCCATAACCACAAGATGGCAGCTGTGCGAAATTTTAAAATCTTGTTACTTCTTGTGCCCTAATCATGCGATTGAAATTTGAGTGCTACACATACACAATAATCTTAATGTAACAGTACATAACTCTAGGACCTACATATATAAAATCCAACATGGCGACCATCCGAAATATTTAGTCGGTTCTCAATATATACGAATCTATTACAGCATTCAAACTGAAATTTTGTATGTTGATAGTGGCAGTTAACATAAGTAGGATATATGAAAATAGGCTGTATAGTTCTTCACGGAACTACTTGTTAAACTTGTGGTCACACTGTCCTTATGCAAGGTTTCGACACTGATGTGTAACTAACGGTCTGTTACTTCTTCACGCAAAATTGTACCTCCCGCAGAGATTTTGGTTGGTTCCTCAGTTTAGGGGCTGCGACAACGCGGTCATGTAGCCCCGTGTACTTTGGGTGTGAGTAGAATCTGTCTGATAAACGGTGTTAATTGTGATGGCTGTATTAGTCTGTAATTCAGGTACGGATTGCAGACGGTCAATTTCAAGTAGTAATTCCTAATTTTGCTACCAAATACTACCGTCAATGACACCTATCTGTCAACTTGGCTACTAGATGCCACCGCAACCAGCTATTTGGAACTTCCCCTCCAAAGGAAAGCATACTGAGGGATTTTTAGCGCTCTTAGAAAATCCGACGATTTGGCCGGCTTTGACCCGCGACCTTGGGCATAGAAGTTAAGCATGCTACCAGTTACGTCACCGAAGACGCTTCCCACAGAGTCAGATGGAAAACTGAATGTGATCTCGTGCAATGGCGTTGTCATGGCAACGTCTGATGGCTCATCCCTCATCAATTTAGTAGTGTTGCCATGGCAACCTCAGATGGCTCTTGGCATTTTCTTCTAATTCCGAAATCATTTTGCTCATCCCTTGGCGTAATGGTGGATCATATCAAAAATTCTTTCAGACAAAAGTTTTAGGTAATTATTAGGGGAATATTGTCCATTTTGTACGGTTTTGATATTGTGCCTATTAAGAGGGATATAATTAATGTTTCCCGAAAAACCCACTTTTTCCCACCCCTTTGGTCAATGGTTGGTGCTATCAAAAAACTTATTTGACATAAGTTTTTGGCACTTATCCGACACATATTATGAACTTTGAAGGGATTCGATATTTCATGTATTAAGAGAGTTATAGCGATATTTCACTTTTTCGAAAGAAAAAAGCCCCCCCCCCCCATTTTCACCCCCTTCGTCCAATTGTGCCCATTAACGAACTCAACCGAGATTTTATAGGGATACATATTATGTAAAAATTTCAAAGGGCTTGGCGCAAAATTGCGGTAGTTATCGTGTCCTCATGAAAGTGAAAATGTACTGTATAAAAAGGAAACTTTTAGTTTAACGTGACCGTTAATCTCGCGATCATAAGCCACGGGACCTCCGTTTTACGTGGAATCCGAACCACAGGACATAGCATTTCACATCGAAAATCTCACATGCATTGACTGGGAATCGAACCCGGTCCGCCTTGGTGAGAGGCATACAGCTAGACCGCTGAGCCACCACGCCCCAATGTACTGTATAATAGGCTACATAAATTATATATAAACTTTAGAACTAACGGTGGTTTTAGGGTCTAGGGGATGTGAAACTCGAAGATATGTCGAAATTTTCTGGAAGTCGGAACTTGGTACCCATTGCAATAGTTAACTTTCTAATGAAATCTACCTAGAAGAGGGGTACTTTCTTTCTGGATGGGCCTCGTAGAACATCATTCAGTGTAGATGTGCGCATTAAATCGCTCATCACAACAGCAACTGAGAGCTGCAGCAAGTCCGGAGATCAGAGGTTCGCATTTTAGCGCTGGCAGCGGCTACGCTTTATTCATCTTATTCAACAGATGTGACTTACCCCAAAGAGTGCTGGGTAGATTATTAGCTTGGGAATAACCTAACCCCCAAGGGAAGATGATGAAGAAAAAGAAGTGGGTTTCGGACTGGAGAAAAAGGATGGAGAAATAGGACGAGAGTCCAACAGAAGTTATAATTTTAACTTTAAGTATACTCAAAGGCAGCTGCCACTGCAAATCCGCTTTCCGATACCTAAAGTGGGTAGGGACCTGGGCGAAGCTAACAGGAAACGCAGCTGGAACTTGGGCTATTCGCAAGAAAGCTGCTATAGCGTATTCCCTCTCAAGCATAAATATACCTACTATGGGGAAGGGTGGTGGTCTGGCAAGACAAAGAGTAACAGATTTATTGAGTTTGTTTCTAAACAAGTATTTTGAAGAATACAAATAATAATTTGAATCAGCCGTGATATTTTAGTTCTTGAAATTGTAGAACTTCTAAAGAGCGACCGAATGCTTCCAAGAAGGATAGGGATAAAGCAATTATACCCTTGGGAATAATTTTGGTAAGAGCACCAATAGTTGCATTTAGAAATGACTAAGCTTTTACCCAGCAAGGCGCCGACTAAAAGTTTAGACAATGAGAAACACTTAAAATTTGAAAAACCAACCATAAGTGGTAGAGAGAATCTCCACAAGCAGGAAGCTGGCGTAGCGAGCTATGCTTGCCTTACTGGCCAGTTAGAATTAGCTATCAAAGCTAAGAGAGACTTTAATAAGTTAATAACTAAGAGTTCTTGCTCAAATGCAACAAGTAGTGAAACCCTTATCAATGGATTTATTTTTATTAAAGAGGGCATAAACCTAGGAGGAGTCAGGGAAGACAGGATCTTGCCTAACCGTTATTTCAGAGAAATGATAGAGCAGAAGAAAAAATTCAAATTTATTTAACAATGCAAAAAGGTGTAATGAATTTAAGACATATATAAATTGAGTTTACGAACAATTGGGGTCGCAGACCTCCGAAATCATTTAAATCTTGCGCCAGGCAATTGATAATTTTTTGGTTTCAAACCTTTTATATGAGCTAAAATCTTCGTAAGATTTTGAAATAGCTAAGACTAATAAATAGAAAATTTTAAGATAATTAAAGTAATTAAGGTTAAACAATAAATCAAGTACAAGGTGTGTACTTTAAGGATTTCTAGATAACTATCTTAGAAATATGAACAAATAACAACTTCGAAAGTTTCAACAACAACAAAAACAGGAAGAAATGAAATAGAAGTTTCTATAACTTCTTGTATTAATACCGAACTACGTTTAGAGATTATACAAATAGGGCAGGTCACTTATTGTGAAACCTGAAGAGAAAAATTGAAATGAAGTTTCTAGAACTCCTATGTTTAAGTAGGGATCACGAGAAAATGGGGCAAATTTCCCTTTCATGAAACCTAGAGATAACTCACTTTTGAGTAGAAAGAATTGGATTCCCTCATTAGAAGGGAGAAACAACATACTTTAAGGCGTGTACTAGACACGAAGTTTCACAGACATTAATTCGTTGTACGTGGAACAAGTAAGGGAGGGCACTTATTGAGAGTGACACCTCATTGAAAAAAGACTTAAAGTAAAATTTTTATTATTTTAGTTTGTTAGTAAAGGGTTTGGGAAAGATCAAATGGGATTGTGGAAGAGTGTTCATGGCCATATTTATTGTACTCGGACGAGCGCGACGCGGATGAAAAAGTTGAACAGGCACTGTTATCACTATAGTCTTTTGATATAGTTGAAAGTTCACTGTACCAGCACAAAAAGTTTATAGAAAGAAAAGTTATTGCAGTTATGTAAAAGTTGAGTTTTGGCTTGAGAGAATTATGAGTTGTAGTTTCTGTGGGCGGCAGTTAAATACGGCAGAAAATTTCCCACGTAGGAAGACAGTTTATGTGGATGAGAAGTTTATCCCACATAAGTTTCCCAGCGAAGAAAGTATTCCCATATCAAGTGGAAAATACATGACAGTATAACTGGTAGATAGAGTGTAGGTTCTGGAAGGTTCCTAGGTTCTGGAAGGTTCCAGAGCAATGATGACTTGTTTAAATTGGGTAGAGAATCCCTCGGCGGAAAACTAGATTATATAGACAGTGGGTATTTTAGAAATATCCCTCGATGTGAGATAGCATCTCAGAAAATCTTTCATTTTGAAAGTTGGACTTGATAGTTCGAGTTTGATCAAGAAGATCTCTTGAAAGCAGTTATTTGATCACATGTAGCAATTTTCACTGTCTATAAAATCCAAATAAAAGCATTGAGCCTTTTAAAAGCGATGAGAATGTGGTTAAAACATGAAGTCGGTACTTATCTTTGCTTCATGAAGAAGGCGATGTTGCTGTTGACGGTTGATTCTAAAACTCGAACATGGCGTCGAATTTAAAAGTTTGCCTGTAGAGTAGAGGAGGCGAGCTTTAGTTAAGCTCCAGCTGACTGGTTTGACTTCAGACGCCCAAGTGAGGCCAGCTCAACGGAGCGCGGAGAGACCAGGGAAGGGAAAAAGGTGGGGGTAGGAGACCAAAGGAATACTTATAAGAATAGCCAACTTTGAAATAATAATTTCTCTTGATGAAATGGTCTTCAAAGAGTTGATAGCAGACGTCACTAGCGCAGCCTGGTGGGAGAAAAAGTAGACGAAATTCTCCTGATCACGGAGATGATAGCTGGCGATAGCGACGAGATCTGGTGGCTAGATTGGTAAGGAAGTCCTCTTGTGCAGGGAAAAATTGAGGAACTTCAGAGATTCGCTGCTAGATGACGCTAGGTGGGTCATGGAAGATATATATCTAGAACAGACTTACAGGTAGTGTAAGAAACATATACCAACAAAGAGAAATCAGGAGATCACTGTTGGTGTTTGCGAAAAAAGGAAGGGATGAACTAAAGCAAAGAGAAGCAAAAGCTTACTCTGTCTTACCGTGTATTTCAAAGAATACACCAAGTGCTACGCCTTAAAGCCATTTCTAGGTTTCACAAATGACGTATCTATTCCACATGACTATAAATAACGAAGAAATTAGCAAAAAGAATTCTTGTTACCTTTTTTCTTGTGTAGAACAGTCCATTCCGTACATAGCGGCTCCAAATGTAGCGTGATGGCGGTGAGCGGTTAGAAAGTCTCTCAGGAAGTACGCACGATGGACTCCACTCGTCTCATTAATGGCTACTGGTGGAATTGTTGTTGTTGATTCATTTGGGGTCTTTGCGACATTGCAGTCATTTCAGCCTCGTGTTCTAGGGTGTGAGTAGAATTTGACTGATAACCTGTGGTGTCGGAAGTAATGTGTATGTTTTGTAATAGAAACGAGGGTTGGGAAGGAGGCAGCCGTGGCCTTAAGCTAGAAAATATCCCGCCACTTGCCTCTAGTAGAAGTGCGAAAAAACACTTCCAGGATGACTGAGATAGGAATCAAATCCACCTCTTCTCAGTTTTGCCTCACGAGGCTGAGTGTACCCCGCTCCAGCCTTCAGACCGGAATTAAATTTCTTAGCAGAGCTGGTGATCGAACCCGGACCTCAGAGGTGACAGCTAAGAATGCTAACCACTGCGCCAGTAGGTGGTCGTAATATAACGAAATTAGATTTGACTAGTAACTACAGTAGTTTCAAGGATATAATTGCTACTATCTGCAGTTCGAAAATTGATAGTTGTCTAAATTGTGTGTAAAATTTGCCCACTGCAAATTTCAAAGCAACTTCGTCTGATTAAGTTCTCCACATGGATGTTCATTTTTGTCAGTTTCGACACTACAAATGTGACAGTCTAACGTGTACCTATCTAAGCACCCCAAACAATATATTTAGTCACCCTCTCCTCCCGCCTCGAACGCATTGTGGCCCCTTTCTGTCGATATAGACTGTGTTTTAGGCCACCTCGAGGTGTAGCGGCTAGCGTTCTTGAATGTCGCGCCTCGGAGTTCGATTTCCGGCTCTCCAAAGAAATTTTAATTCTGGTGCGAGGGGTGGAACGAGTTCCATTCAGCCTCGTGAGGCAAAACTAAAAAGAGGGTATCGGTTCTCGCCTCAATCATACTGGAAGTGTTTTTTCGAGGTTTCCCACTTCTACTCCAGGCAAATGCCGGGCTGGTTCCGAACTTAAGGCCACGGCTGCCTCCTTACCAATCCTATCCCCAATTTTCGAATACACACACTAGTGCAGAAATCACAATATCACAAGTCCGCCTCGTTGCTTAGTGGCTAGCACTCATGATTGTCACTGCGGAAGCCCGGGTTCGATTCCCGGCTCTGACAAAAAAAATTCTGGCGTGAGAGCTGGAACGGGATACACTCATCCTCGTGAGGCAAAACTAACAAGAGGAGGGTTCGATTCCCTCCTCGGCTATACTGGGAGTGGTCCTCCACTTCTAATCCAGGCGAATGCCGGGATGGTTCCTAACTTAGGCCACAGACACCTCCTTCCCATTCCTATCCTCAATTTACGAATACACACACTAGTGCAGCAATCAGAATAACACAGGTTATCAAACAATTCCACACACACACAATTACACGAGGCTATATGACCACGATATCGCAGCCCCTAAAATAAGCAACAAGAAGACTGTGTTGTATGGCTACCACGTGGCCACATATGCCTACCTCTATCCATGGACGAAGCAAGGATATTCCAGACTAACAAAATGACGATACGGTTTGGGCGTGCCCATGGACACAAGAGTGAATAACGTTGTTCGATTCGTTGATGTATCCCTCGGGGTATGTATTTATACTCAGGATCAAAAGATCTTGGGTTCGATTCCCGACTCTGCCTAGACATTTAGTTTTGGTCTGAGGGTTGGAATTTGGCACACTCAGCCTCCTCAGGCCAAATTGAGAATAACTGGGTTGTTTCCCACGTCCGTAGTCCTAGAAGTTCTTTTTGTGGTTTCCCACCTCTACTCTACTCTACGATGGTTACAAATTTGAGACCACGGCCGCCTCCTTCCCATTCCTCCCCACACCCAAGTGCACGGGACTACATGGCCACGATGCTGCAAAGAACTTAGATGTATCCACACGGTCTTTAGTTCACCTGCTGGTGTAGCGGCTAGCGTTCTTGGTTGTTGCCCCGAAGGACCGGGTTCGATTCCCAGCTCTGCCAAGAACTTAAATTTTGGTCTGAGGGCTTGTGACTCACTGGCATCGGGAGAACGTGGGTTCGAATCCCACTTCTGCCGTCCTAAAAATGGTTTTCGTGGTTTCCCATTTTCACGACCACGCAAATGCCGGGACGTTTCCTTTCAACATCCACGGCCAACTTCCTTCCGGCGGCTTCGGTGGCGTAGTTGGTAGCATGCGGAGCTTCTATGCCCAAGATCGCGGGTTCATACCCGGCCGAGGTCGTCGAATTTTTTAAGAGTGTTAAAAATCCCTCAGTATGCCTTCCTTCGGAGGGGAAGTAAAGCCAGCGGTCCCATGTCATAGATTTATGGCATGTTAAAGAACCTTCCACTAATTACACCTGTGTGAAGCTAAATTAGGTTAAAATGTAAACAACGCTCAGGTTCCTATGTTCGTCGCCAGGAGCCGACTGCGGTGGCGTCTAGTAGCCAAGTTCTGATGGTGGCGTTTGGCGGCAAAAGTAGGAACTACTTGAAAAAGTCAAAGTCTGCAGTCCTTACTTGAATTAACAAACAGAAACACACACTAATACAATTAACACCGGTTATCAGACAGATTCTACACACACCCAAAGTACACGGGGCTACATGACAGCGTTGTCTCAGCCCCTAAACTGAGGAATCAACCAACTTCCTTCCAAAATCCCTTCCCTGACCCTAGACCGCCTTGGTGATCTGCTGACAAAGTGTGTTTAGCTCCCAAACATCGTCTTTGCGACGGTAGAGGAATGATCCCTCGCAAAGTTCGTGGCTGAAGCCGAGCTGGGAGGATTAAAGAAAATATCTCTCATCTATTATCATGTATAATTAACCGAGTTGAGTGAAACAACGAAAACACTTTAATATCATCGTGATGAAAGTCAAACGGAAGAACTGAGCTAAAAAAGATCAAGGAAAGGAGACAGACAAAACACACACGCTTCATTAAAATTTCTTGGCTGTTCCACGCGAAGCCACAAGTGTGAAGCCGTCGGTTTCACTTCGTCACGAATGTCTGGCAAGCACGCAACGGAACAAGTTCATCTCTTTGATTGGGACTGCCTGCCTTGGCTGCCATTGTTGTCTCGAGAAGAAGGGAAGTATTTCATCTTGTCTGAGAGAAAGACAGGCGGGCATATTAAGTCTCAACATCATGGTTTACCCACAGCAAAGTTGAAATCTTTGCTAGACTTCTGAAAGCTAGGCTCATGTCACTTATCCTAACACTAGTTTCATTATAGGAATATTCTAATCAACAGACCACCTCATGGTGTAGTGGTTAGCATTCTTGGGTGTCGCCCCGAAGGTCCGGGTTCAATTCCCGGCTCTGCCAAGAATTTTAATTCAGATCCGAGGGCTGGAAACGGGGTGCACTCGCAAAACTGAGAAGCGGTGAGTTCGATTCCCATCTCAGCTATCCTGGAAGTGGTTTCCCACTTCTACTCCAGGCAAATGCCGAAAGGACAGACTAGACTACCTTAACTCGACTTCTTAATCTGCAGACCTCCTCGTGGTAAAGTGACTAGCATTCTTGGCATTCGCTCAGGAGGTCCGGGTTCAATTCACGGCTCTGCGGTGGAACGGGGTACACTCAGCCTCGTGAAGAGGTGGTTCGATGCCTACCTCAGCCGTCATGGAAGCTAATTATTGTTGTTTTGAGGGGCGGAACAGCCATCCTGGAAGCTGATTATTGTGTTTTGAGGGGCGGAACAGCATCCTGGAAGTGGTTCCCAATTCTACTCCCGGCAAATTTAAAGCCACGGCTATCTGCTTCCCAATTCTGGTCTCAATTACAAATAGATACACTATTTCAGATACCACAATAACACAGGCTATCAGACAAATTCTATACACACACACAACTACATGGGCTAACTGACTACGATATTCAAGGCCCTCAAATGAAACAACAAAAATCTTAATCACCACGTAATTCTAACCAGAAGTATGCTTTTGTTATCAGCTCAGCGGCTTCGGTGGCGTAGTTGGTAGCATGCTGAACTGCAGTGCGCAAGATCGTGGGTTCAAACCCAGACGAAGTCGTCGGATTTTTTAAGAGCGTTTAAATCCTTCCTTCGGAGGGGAAGTAAAGCCGCGGACCAATGTCATAGATTTATGGCATGTAAAATATCCTTCCACTAACTAAACTTGTGTGAAGCTAAATTCCTAGGTTGGATTTCGTTGCAACGCTGTATCTAAGTTCCAACGTTCACCACTAGGTGCCAGTAACATCTGGTGGCTAAAGTTGGAACTACTTGAAATTGAACGGAACTTGTAGCTCACCCTATGGGTTTCAGCTTGAACAAGCTACAGCCTCTGGCGAGCCGAACATGTCCTCGGACACTCCCGGCACTAAAAGCCGTACGATAAATAAATAAATAAATACATAAATACTTAAATAAATAAATAAATAAATAAGCTCAGAGGCTGGTCGGGTAGGATCCTCGGAACAAACAAAAGAAAACAACAATAACAACCAATTCAGTGCTCCTTCCTCTGGGTATAGGGGCAGATGACCTTGCTGTTCTTCTTCTTAAAACAGCAATCATTATCCACATCATCTTCTCTGGATAATCCCCTGGACAAACTAAACATCCAATTACAGGAAGAAGGCGACCATATTTTTCGAAGAAACCCTATCGTCCATTTTGCATACAGGTGTATATCTACAGTACGTAGTAGGCTTTGTCGTAATTGCAGTGAAAAGCAAGCCTGCACCGAAATAGCGATTGTTGTTGAAAAGCAGCCGGCTTTGTTTCTGTCGCGCCCTGCGTCCTCGTCGTCCGTCACTGTCGGCACTGGAGACAGACAAGCAAGGCTAGCTATATACGTGGATAGACTAGCTGATGACCGACCGAACCAGTTTAACAGCAACTTTTCAACAAAAACGCAACAGGCTGCTGCCGCTACTTCTTATTTTGCTGTCATTCGTATTCTTCAAATGGAAGAAAAGACGACGACGTCTGTCTTTCTTCGGTCACAAGTGTTTTTATTTTCTCTTTTTCTCATTCATATCGTGAATATAGGTTGTTTGATGATTCAAATAAACTGGAACATCAAGAAAAGAATTATCATAAAGTTTATTTTTTATAAAACAAATATGGATTGAAGACGGAATTCGCTTTGTCTCGAATTAAAACACCGCTTTTTATTTATAACCGCCTGGAGAATCGCTCATGGAAAGTCAATAAAAATGAAGAGCCGACCTGAAAGTCGTAAAGCTGATGTTTTACCATGGATGTGTTGTGAGGTAGCTAGTTAACCGCGCTGTTTGTAATTCCAAGAGTCTCACCCAATAATTAGATGAAAGCGATCATTATCAGGCTACCGTGTTTTATTGTGGTAGTATACGATTGTCTTTATTGCTGGCCTTAGAGAATGACAAACACAGCACGCTAATTAATTATCGCCAGATATGGTAACAACTCCTGGAAGTAGTGGAGTAATAACGATTCTTGATTTTTAAAAATAGCTTGCCACGGTGGGTGAGTGGTCAACGTGTCGGTCTACTAACCCCAAGCTTGCAGGTTCGCTCCTGGCCCTGGTAAGTTTTTTTTTAGATGCGGCAAAAATTACGACACAATGTCATACGATGTTGGCAAGCCAAAGAACCCATTTGAATTCGGTAGGCCGTGTTCATAATGGCAAAATTAATCTCGGGATTTTCCGCCAACACAAAGTTCCTCATTTCTCTACTAGAAAGCGCTATAGTGTTCAAGGAGCTTAGATATCTAACCTCCTTGACTTTCATAGTGCTTCAAGGAACAACGAAATTCGACATGCAAGCTACCCTTTGGGTGTCAAATACCAAAGCTTGCACCCGGCACCCGAGGCCATACGATATTATTATTATTATTATTATTATTAAAAAATACAGTCGAAACAGGTTATAACGGCTCGGATGGGAACGCCAATTTACGGTCGTTATTGCCGATAGTCGCACAAGCCGGATTTTTGTTTTGTTAAACATTTAATATTAATTTGTAACAGGCTGCACACTTACTGTGTACATGGTTGATGAACAGAATAAAGTTAAAACTTCATCATGGTATTTGAAGCCATTTTTCAGTATTGCCTTAGTAATCGAAATGTAATGTTTTTCAGTCGGTCAACACGATTGTGCCCAATTGTAATGGATGTTTCCCTAATCGTAAAAAATGAACACATGAGATGAGATTAATAAATACATTTGGATGACCAGTTTCGATCGTCAAGCGATCATCATCAGATCCATTACACTTCGGCTAATACATCTATGTCTACAAATATGGGTAATAGTACAGTGGAACTTGGATAATTCTAACCTGAAGGGACCAGTAAAAAATTCGAATTATCCAAAAATTCGAATTAAGAATGTTCTTTGAAAAGGGTAGAGAAAATATATTGTATTGTCTGTTAGGTAGTCAGCCCGAAGGCTGGTTGGATCCTCAAAAAGCACCGCCGTTACGTTATGTGAGTAGATACCCACAAAAACCCAAGGCAGTGCTATATTGAGGCGTTCTAGGCAAGAAGAGGAGTGAGGTAGTTTGCCATTGCTTTCCTCACTGAGTCAGAACAGTAGTCCTAACCCTATGAGTAGAACCTTTCATAACATCCACAGGCACTGACTGTGCCCTGAATGTCATTACTAAGCACCACCCATACCTCAGTAGCTTCCATATAATCACAGCCATGAGTGAGACTGAGACATCGGTGAAAAGCCACCTTTTACTCTAGCCTGTGCCAACTGACAAATGCAAATGTACTGTATTCATCAAGAGATGGTAAACAGGTATATATTGTATTACGTTTACATAATGATTTACGTTCAACAAAGCAGATTAACAGACAACGGTAGCCTACTTTATAAAGACTGTATCGTCGTGAATAACCTCATAAGTTTCAAATGAAAAATAAAACCGAAATGTACTATTCACCTATTTAACGATAGTAGTAATCCAGCACTCTAGTTAAGTCATAGAGAAATCTACTGTTTTTCAAAATAGTTTGAGATTTGTACCTATTTCCTACAATTAAATCTCTCAGCCATCACAAAAGAATCTAACAAATTTAAGGAACGGAAAACAGAACCATTTACTTCATTTCTACTTTCAAAAAAACCGCCTAAGTTCTATGATGTTGTTTGTTGCTTGGGCTGCAATCGGAACACTTTTTTCAGGAACTAACCCAACTGTTTGGCTTCGGATCGACTTTTTACACTAAAACCTTCGAATTATCCAAAATGTAATTCGAATTAACTACTATTTTTTAGCATTACAGGGTCATTAAACAGGCCAGTAAACACGGCAAGCTAAGCCGGCTGTGACTAGCGCAGATCACGGCCACGCGCACCCGGTCCAGCCGAAGATCGGCGTGTTGCGCTGACTCATATCGTTAGTTCACACCTGTTTTGTCATTCATATGGACGTGTATTTGCAAAGCTTAGACGTTAGTGTTGCACGTTTAGTGAGTATTGTGAACTTATAAGTAATAACGCTTCTGTGAGTCGTTGATTTAAATATAACTAGGCGGGAGTGGGTTCGTTACCTAGTGAGTATCAAAGGGTTTTACGTTCCATCTGAGGTACAACAAAGAATTGTATAGGAATATTGTCTGTTACAAGCTGGCCCCGTGGTGTTGAGTTAGCGCGCCTGCCTCTCACACGGAGGCCCCGGGTTCGATTCTTGGCTCCGTCAGGGATTTTAGAAACTGACGTGAGGGCTGGAACTGGGTACACTCAGTCTCGTGAGGACAATTGAGTAGCTGTCTGACAGTGAGGCAGCGCCCCGGTCACGAAAACCAAGATTAACGGCCGAGGGGAACAGATGCGATGACCACGCGTCACCCCTAATATCTGCAGGCCAAATGGCTGGGCAGCGGTTGCTTGGTAGGCCTAGGCCCTTCAAGGGCTGTAGTGCCAGGGGTTATATTATTATATATTATTATTATTGTCTGTTACAATACGAAAGAGGAGGCAGTCATTTCATGGGCATTTAAGATGAATGAACTCGGAAAGATTGGCTCTACTGCGCTTCATGAGAATTGGAAAACGCGTCCTCGTTGGAGCTGACGACTCTATCCCATTGATGTGAGTTACCAATCAATGGCTTTTCAACCATTTTATTCGTGTTCACCAGCGTTTCTAAAGTGCCCGCATTATGGTCATTCTCCCATGACTGGAATATTACTAAAGGTGCATAAATAGAGGTTCCAAATTATTCAAACAGTCAGGAATTAGGTTATGTTAATAATTCAAATTTGGAAGGTGACACAATAACCTAGTGGATCAACAATGGTCTTTTTTTCTTCCATAAATGCCAACATTGAAACCTTTTGTATACTTCAAGTTTTTCAAGTATATAGTTTATAAGAGAAGTGTTCTTATAAAAGTTACAGTTTAAAAGTTCATTTACAAAATTTTCAGAATTAGGCGAGTCAATGAAGTAGACTGCATTGGTCTGTACAACAAGAAATTTTCTATGTTTTCAGTTTTGAATGATTTTCTTCAATCAGTCAATAAAAGTTTCAATGACGAGAACGACCTCATTAAAGGTTAAAAACCTGCGGTTCTATTATTCCCACCAGATAGGCTTTTCAATAATTATGTCTGTTTTCGAACCTTAAGGATGGTCAGGGCCCCGAATTCGGGGGAGAATTCGAAGAAAAACGAACTATTTAGACGAAACCCACAAGAATATGCATGTATATGCTTCTATTCTGAAAACCGCGGTTTTATGCATTTATATGCTCGATAAATTTCAATTCTGTTGGTCCCAGACAGGTGAAAATACCACCGAAAGGCTTCTTTCAATATGTACTATTCAGGAAAAAGAATATGCAAATATGCTCGAATCTGAGCCCTAGTGATTACTGTGATTGTTGGTCATGCCTAGACACCAATTCACATTGCCCAACGTGTGTATATCCATAATTCGTATATGAAAAGCAGAAACTCTAATTTATAAACAAGACGAAAAATTTTGAATCAAGTTTCCAGGAAGACCTGTGCCTAATGCCAGTACAAATAGGAGACTCGTTAAACGATTCAAGGAAACAGGCTCCGTAAATAATAAAAGAGTTGACAGACATTCTTTCATCAAAGGATGTCAGGTGTGTGTTACAAGAGAGGGAAGACATTTTCAGCATCGCCTATGAGGTCTGTAAGTACACATTATTGAACATGTTTGGTAAAAGTGTGATAGTGCGCGCCGACCACCGGCTGGACCGGGCAGCGATCTGCGCTAGTCACAGCCGGCTTAGCTTGCTGTGTTTACTGGCGCACACACATAATGACCCTGTATATAAAATGCTAGGGACCAAGAGAAAAAATCGAATTAAAGAAGATTTCGAATTATAGAAGTTCGAATTAGCCACAATATGTATACTTATTTAGTAGCAGTAGTAATTAAATTAACACAACTAGTCCAGTGTTAAGATACTGATAGTGGTGCTTGACCGTCAACTTTGCTTGCTTAGTGTGATTATGTGATTGTTATTAAATGGTCAGGTTAGAGTGGATTGTGAACTTAGCTGTTTGAGTGGTTTGCGGTCCGGATGCGAGCAGCTACTCATCTGTGATCAGCTCAAGTCCACAGTTAAGATTCTCATGAATCAGCAAGCAAGCCAATTGCTTGAGGAGCAAAGTCAAATCCATATCAAGCAAAGAATGATATCCTTTCACAAGGAGAGGTACACTCTTGTTATAGCACCCGCATGATTTGAGATTTTGTTGAGGTAACTAACTATTCACTAAAAAAAACACGCCTACATCCCTATCTTTGACGACCGACTACGCACTATTTTAAAAACCAATATCGGGAAGAGACGGACTTTCTGAATTTTCAAGGACAATAATAAAATTGCCTACTGCATAGATCTAGAATAATCTGTAATTGATAACATAGAGCATTAACAGAATCAACCTCTGAGTAAGAAGTGGCCAGCAAAGCTTCCAGATTTGAATCACTGAAGAAGCTAAGACCTACGGTTTAGTGAAATGATTGACATCAAATCGGGGAATGGCAGCTTACTATTAGAGGGATCAATAAAAAGATCATTCAGTTCCTGTACTTCGTTGTTTCATCTTAGAGGCTTGGATTATGTGGTCATCACTCATATTTACTTAGGTGCGCGCGCGCGCGCGCGCTGAATCTGTCTGTTAACCTGTGTTTTTGTGGTATCTGTAGGAGTAGGCATGCATTTTAGGTAGATTTCATTAGAAAGCTAACTATTGCAATGGATCCCATGTTTCGACTTCCGGAAAATTTCGACATATCTTCGCGTTTCACATCCCCCAGACCCCAAAACCACCGTCAGTTCAAAAGTTTATATATAATTTATGTATATATGTAGACTATATATGCATATCAGTTTCTTGTGGACACGATAACTGCCGTAATTTTGCACCAATCACTTTGATTTTTTTTACATAATATGTATCCCCTTAAAATCTCGGTCGAGTTCGTTAAAGGGAAAAATTGGTCAAAGGGGGTGAAAATGGGAGGCTTTTTTTTTTTCTTCGAAAAAGTGAAATATCGCTATAACTCTCTTAATATCTGAAATATTGAATCCATTCAAAGTTCATACTATGTGTCGGAGAAGGCCCTAAAATTTATGTTTGAAAAGTTTTTTGATAGCACCAACCATTGATCAAAGAGGTGGGAAAAAGTGGGTTTTTCGGGAAACATTAATCATATCTCTGTTAATAGGCACAATATCAAAACCGTACAAAATGGACAATATTCCTCCAATAATTACCTAAAACTTTTGTCTGAAAGAATTTTTGATATGACCCACCATTACGCCACAGGGTGAGCAAAATGATTTAAATTATAAGAAAATGCCAAGTGCCAAGAGAGGTTGCCATGACAACTTTACTTTTAATTGATAAGGGATGAGCCATCAGCAGTTGCTATGATAACGCCACTGCACGAGATAACATTCAGTTTTCCATCTGTCTGTGGGAAGCGACTTCGGTATCGGAACTGGTAGCATGCTGAACTTCTATGCCCAAGGTCGCGGGTTCAAACCCGGCTAAAGTCGTCGGATTTACTAAGAGCGCTAAAAAAACTGAGTTTGCTTTCCTTCGGAGGGGAAGTTCCAACGTTCGTTGCGAGTTGATGGTTCCGGTGGCATCTAGTAGCCAAGTTCACAGCTAGGTGTCGTTGATGGTAGTATTTTAGGTAGATTTCATTAGAAAGCTAACTATTGCAATGGGTACCATGTTTCGATTTCCGGAAAATTTCGACATATCTTCGCGTTTCACATCCCCCAGACCCGAAAACCACCGTCAGTTCAAAAGTTTATATATAATTTATGTATATATATATATATGTATATCAGTTTCTTGTGGACACGATAACTGCCGTAATTTTGCACCAATCACTTTGAATTTTTTACCAAATATGTATACCCATAAAATCTCGGTCTAGTTCGTTACTGGGCTAAATCGGTCGAAGGGGATGAAAATGGGGGACTTTTTTTTTTCGAAAAAATGAAATATTGCTATAAATCTCTTAATATGTGAAATATCGAATCTGTTCAAAGTTCATACTATGTGTCGGATAAAGCTCAAAAAATTATGTTTGAAACGTTTTTTGATAGCACCAACCATTGACCAAAGGGGTGGGAAAAAGTGGGTTTTTCGGGAAACATTAATCATATCTCTGTTAATAGGCACAATATCAAAACCGTACAAAATGGACAATATTCCCCTAATAATTACCTAAAACTTTTGTCTGAAAGAATTTTTGATATGAGCCACCATTACGCCAAGGGATGAGAAAAATGATTTCGGAATTATAAGAAAATGCCAAGAGCTCAGTGGTTGCCATGGCAACACTACTAAATTGATGAGGGATGAGCCATCAGACGTTGCCATGACAACGCACTTGCGCGAGATCAGATTCAGATTTCCATCTGACTAAGTGTGAAGCGGCTTCGGTGACGTAACTGGTAGCATGCTGAACTTCTATGCCCAAGGTCGCGGGTTCAAAGCCGGCCAAAGTCATCGGATTTTCTAAGAGCGCTAAAAATCCCTCAGTATGCTTTCCTTTGGAGGGGAAGTTCCAACGTTCGTTGCGAGTTGCTGATTGCGGTGGCATCTAGTAGCCAAGTTCACAGCTAGGTGTCGTTGACGGTAGTATCTGGTAGCAACATTAGGAACTACTGCTTGAAATTGAGCGTCTGCATTCCTTACCTGAATTACAGACTAATACAGCCATCACAATTCACACCGTTTATCAGACAGATTCTACACTCACCCAAAGTACACGGGGTTACATGACCGCGTTGTCGCAGTCCCTAAACTGAGGAACCAACCAACATCTCTGCGGGAGATATAATTTTACGTGAAGAAGTAACAGACCGTTACATAGATACACATCAGTGTCGAAACCTTGCATAAGGACAGTGTGACCACAAGTATAAAAATGGACTCCAAATGACAAGAAGGTTACCGTCATCATAAGACAGTATAATGTTTAAAATATGCATAAAATGACGAAAAACAAAGTTAATTAATCTCCAATTATAAAATACTTTCACGCAATAAATGAGGTCTGATCCTTCTACGAAAACCTGCATATTCTGCCTATTTTCGCCTATCCCCAAGTTTGTCCGGTGAAATCTACCTCCGCCTTCCGGCGTACCGAGAGGACTCTTTTTAATTGGGTCTAGGATTGAGAAGAAGACGCCAATGGCCTTCAGTTAGGAACTATTCTGTCATTTGCACAGAGTAGAAGTGTGAAACTAGGCTACCTCATGGTTTAGCGGCTAGCATCTTGGCTGTCACCCCAGAGGTTCGGGTTCGATTCCCGACTCTGCCAAGAAATGTAATTCTGGTGTGAGGGCGGGAACGGGGTTCGTGCAGCCTCGTGAAACAAACATGAGAAGAGGTGGGTTCGATTCCCACTCAGCCATCTACTCAGTGGTTTCCCACTTCAACTCCAGGCAAATGCCGGGATGATTCCTAACGTAAGGCCACGGCCGCCTCCTTCCAAATCCTCACCCAAATTACAAATGAAGGTTACACGGGAAGAAGGGGGAATGTCACTCTAAATGTAAAATCGAGATATCAGCGTGATCTGGTAGGCCTCTGCGACGTATTGAAGGCACAATTGTGTCTGGCTAAGAACAATGCGAGTCGTAAGAAAATAACGTTTCAAGTTGACGCGTACCGTACATATAAGTAATGAAACTTTAAACAGGGCCAGATGACCTCGTAGTTCCGCTCCTTAAAACAACAATAACTAACTAACTAAACTTTAAAACTCGTTTCCTGAACATTTTACATTTTGACATTCCCTCTTCTTCTCCTGGACCTTTCAAATACAAGCACTAATGTGTACTGTATGTCTACCCCTTAGTGTTCCCGTTTCAACGGGGTCGGGGATGAGATGCGATGAAAGTCCATGTGGCGGATGGTTTTTACGGCCGGATGCCCTTCCTGACGCCAACCTCATGAGAAGAATTCATGAGATATGAAATGGATGAAGATGGATGAAACTGGGCAAGGATGTGGAAGGAACCAGCCGTGGCCTGTCAGAAGGTACCATCCCAGCATTTGCCTGGAATTGAAAATGAGGAAACCACGGAAAACCATTTCAAGAACGGCCGACCGGTGGGGCTCGAACCTACGTCTACCGAGTCCACAGAGAGCTTGGCCCCATGGCCTAGCGCTGCGCGTTAGCGAGCGTAGCTACCGCTGTCGGTAAATACAAACACTAATAGAGTCATCTTAATAACACAGATTATTAGACAACATTTTACACACACACACAAGTACACGGGGTTAAATGACTACTACGTCCAAGCCCCTCAAATGAAACAACAACAGGAGTGTGAAATTAAGGACATCCACTTCTAGAATCGATGAAGTGGGAATCTCTTCTCTGTTTTGACTCACGAGCTGGGTGTACCCCGTTTAAACCCGCAGACCAGATTCAAATTTCTAGAGAGATGGGAATCTAACCCAGGACTTTTTAGACATGAGCCTCAATATGAAATATGTTAGCTGACTGATTATCCTCTCTACCCATATTTGTAAATATTCTCAGTCCACACTATCTACTTTGGAACACGGTCAGGATCGGACACTCGGTTTCAGTACCTTCTCATCGCCCCTCACATACACTTTTGCGGTTTCTTCCGCACGACTGTGGAATAATCTGCCAAGCTCGGCCAGGAAACCACACCTGCAACCTTCAGGCCAGCAAGATATTTTAAATACCTGAAATTTAGCTTGGCATAAATCTTACAATTCAAATAAAATTGAGACTTCGTTTCGTAACCACGCGCGTCGTCGACGAGTTTATTAGAAAGAAGAATCATTAACTACATGTCTGGCTGCGTGGCTCAGGGGTAAAGTTCTCGCTTGCTGAGCCCAAGGTTGCAGGTTTGAAACCTGGCGCAGTCAGCTGGCATTTGAGGGTGCGCTAATGCGAGGGAGCCGTGTCAGTACATTTACTGGCACGTTAAAGATCCCCTTCGGGGCAAAATTCCGGCACCCCGGCGTCTCTAAAAGCCAGGGTAGTTAAAAGGGACGTAAAACCAATAACATTATTATTATTATCATTAACTACAACAGAAACATCAACCCCATTGCTTTCTGTCAGTCAACTTGATTGAGGTGCTCTGTAGTGCTGATCGAAGGTGGAGAGACGAGGCTAATTCCTTGAACTTGGTGGACTTTGTCTAATCGATGGTCCTAGTTTGTTATCCTTGGGACTAGGAGCTCGCCTGCTCGCTGACTTTCTAAAAGGTGAAGGTCGTGGTCATTTTAAAAGGCGAAAATGATGCTGAAAATGATGACTATTACCCTTTCACGAATTGATTGCCGGCGGTCGAGATGCGAACTATTCTTTGTTTACTTGTGTCACACGTCAGCCTGCTTCGTTGACAGGTACAGTTGCGCGAGTAGGATATGACTCAGCTCCAGTAGCCTGTCATCGATTAACTGTCCATGGTGACATGAGCTCCTGTGACGCGCAATGCTGTTTGTCTTATGTGCAGAATGAACTCTGTCATCGCTGTGTTTCCCGCTTCGCTCCGCGGAGCAGCTGCTATAATAAACAACAAACACTGGCGCAGCCACACTCAGCGGCAATCAGATCTCAGATGGGTAATACCACTACTACACTTATTACTACTAACCACTCACTATCTTACAAACCAGGGCTTTGTCGGCAGGTGCAGTTCAAGGCCAGAGAGTGATGCGTGCGGCTTCTGTGGAGTAGTTGGTAGCATGCTGAGCTTCTATACCCAAGATCGCGGGTTCAAACCCGGCCGAAGTCGTCAGATTTTTCTTAGGAGCGTTAAAAATCACTCAGTGTGCCTTCCTTCGGAGGGGAAGTGAAGCCGGCGGTCCCATGTCATAGATTTATGGCATGTTAAAGAACCTTCCACTAATTACACTTGTGTGAAGCTAAATTATAGGTTAAAATTTGACTAACGCTCATAGATTCCAACGTTCGTCGCCAGGAGCCGACTGCTGTGGCATCTGGTAACTAAGTTCGGAACTAGTAGTCGTTGACAGTGGCGTTTGGCGGCAAAAGTTGGAAGTATTTGAAAATTCAACGTCTGCAGTCCTTAATTGAATTAAAAACAGACTGGCGGATCCGCGCGAGAAATCTCGCATGTTCATAAACCACACTTTCCCCAATAGGTTTATAATGAGAGACATAATTGCAGCATGTTAGAGCATCTTACAAATCGCACACTTCTTACAAAAATCGATATTTATGAAATTAGAATGCAATTCGTCACTGCTAATGTAATTTGTGTGCTGAGTCCATTGATTGACAGCTGAGCTGTAACACTCATCGGTTATTCGATATTTATGAAATTATACGATTTGAATACTCATTCCTTCGATTTACTGTTTCTGAAATTTATGCAAAATGATAAAGGAAGGACCTCAGAATGTTAAAATGACATGAAACAGGCTTCACAGCGGCCAAAATGTGAAGTGGACAGCAATTATGGAGCGTATTTACCTACAGCAACAGTATCTGCAAATCGCACACTTCGTACATTTTTAAAAGTCATTTTCTTAAAGAAATTATAGATATTTATGGAATTAGAGAGCAATTCCTCACCGCTAATGCCTATTCTCTTTCATTTGAATGCTCATTATGTCACGATCGGTCGCTTATGAGCACCGCAGGAGGGATCTATACTACTGAAATAATATATATGATGATAAGATAACACACACTAATACAGTCATCACAATTAACACCGGTTATTAGACAGATTCTACACACACCCAAAGTACACGAGGCTACATGACCGCGTTGTCGCAGCCCCTAAATTGAGGAACCAACCAAGAATGATGCGTTGGAACTGGACGATGGGTCTGCTGCCGGTTCGAGTCCGGTGCTGTCCCTAGCTGTACAGTTCACGCCACGGTTTTTGGCCGGTGAGTCCCGGTTTCGCAGTCGTATAGAGGACAGTCGGTAAACCTCAGGCATGTGTAATTCATACGTGATTTGCTTTCCGCGCAACTGAAAACTCACGTATCAATTGCACATGCCTGAGGTTCGCCGATTATCCTCAGTACGACTGCGAAATCGGGACTGACCAGCCAAAATCCGTGGCGTAAACTGTAAGTTTCTATCTGTGTCATTTACCTAACGAATTCACACAAATATATAATTGCATATATTTTTGGAACTAGCTTCATGGCTATGAAAATGAAAATCCACAGCCTGCTTCCAGTCTCCGACCGGGTCAGGAATGGAATGAATGAAGCCCCTATCTAGCGGCGAGGATATGAACTGTGCCGGCTGCCGAGGCCTGACGCACTCCTCTGGGGCAATGATTAAATGAATGATAGATGAAATGAAATGATAGTGGAGAGTGTTGCTGGAATGAAATGTTGACAGGGAAAACCGGAGTACCCGGAGAAAAACCTGTCTGCCTCCGTTCTGTCCAGCACAGATCTCACATGGAGTGACCGGGATTTGAACCACGGACTCAGCGGTGAGAGGCCGGCGTGCTGCCGCCTAAGCCACGGAGGCTTCAGCTTCATGGCTATGATGATGATAATTGTTGTTTTAAAGGGCTTAACATCTAGGCTATCGGCCCTTGCATTGCTATACTAGGCCGAAAGCCAAACAATAGTTTTCAAGAAACAAATAACACAAAAAGAGAAAATGGGAAAGAGTAAACGTAAGAAAAAGGCCAGGGAAAGGAAATGCCGTCAGTCCTCTAAGAATGAGGTTTGAGGAACTTGGAATGAAATAGAGCTATGAAATGCAGATAGGAAGTCAATAGAGAAATAGAATTAACTGACCCAACTCAGGAATCTCTCCAGATCCCCCAACTCTCGAGCTCAGCAACCGCGAGCCTTGAGGATAACTTGGCGCTATCCAAGGCGCACCGCGCGAGGTGGGCTACACTTATCCTGACTTTTCTTTATGGCCTCTTACAATAGGTAGGTGATATCCTGAAACAAATAGAAGGTGTCTGACTACTCAAAAAATGAGAGCACCAGAAGAAGGAAGGAAGCTTTTAGTTTTACGTGACTGTTAATCATGCGGTCATGAGCCAAGGGACCTCCTTTTTAGTTTTACATGGAATCCGAACCACACGACATTGCATTTCACTTCGAAAATCTCACATGCATTGACCGGGAATCGAATCCGGCACACCTTGGTGAGATGCCAACAGCTTGATTGCTGCGCCACCACGCCACAAGAGCAGCACCAGAAGAAAAAGGCAGCCAATTGAGGTAGAAAAATTTAAGACACCCCAAGACTTCGGATACCCTAAAACTGTCGGAAGAGATCAAGAGAGATGAAAGAGACGAGCCCGACAAGTAAGCAGACTCAGCTGGAGTCCCGTAGTCACCAATCCACGTAACACTGGTTGTGAGCCCCGGTTGGTTGAAAGGGGAAGGGAGCAGCACGCCGTGCTAGAAATGTGAATTCAGGCAGCACATCATCAAATTGACTGTCCAGTGCATGCCTACCCTCAGAGTTGGCTAGCGAATAATTGTTCTGGGTGTTGCACTCGGATGTCTTCGTCCGCCCTTCTCCACTCTTGTTGCAATCAGCGGGCAACGACCAGCCAAGTTAACTATTGGGAAAGGACTTTGGGTCGTTTTCACCAACGACATCTCTTAATTCATCAATTAAAGGTTATTTAACTTTGCGCGAGCATTTCATCAAACAGAAACGCTCGTTAACTTACCACTAACAAGGAATTACGTTAAATGGCCAAATTTGAACACTCGACTCTCTAAAGGTCGCCTCCGTAGCGTAGCGGTCAGCATGGTTAGCTGCCGCCCCGGAGGTCCTGGGTTCGATTCCCGGCTCTGCCACGAAATTTGAAAAGTGGTATGAGGACTGGAACGGGGTCTACTCAGCCTCGGGTGTCCAAATGAGTAGAGGCGGTTCGATTCCCACCTCAGCCATCCTCGAAGTGGTTTTCCGTGGTTTCCCACTTCGTCTTCGGGCAAATGCCGGGATGGTACTGCCCCCGTAAGTGAATTATGTAGAGACCACGGTGGCTATATTTGAAATTATAAGGAGAGTTATGGTTGTCATAGTTATGACATGGGTAGTCATGACGTAAGCACGGATGACGTAAATGTTATACTAGCAGGCTACTTGAGCTGAGATTCTCAGTGACGTCAGCATTTAGTCGAGAATGTTCCAAGATTTACGACGCAGTCGCAGGAAACGAGGAATTCGGCTGAGGAAGAAACTATGCTATTGGAGGAGAGGCATGAACCAATCAACGATAGTTTAAAGGAAGACGGAGATTGCTAAAACTATGGTATTTTTATTACTTTTGGAATGCAGAATTGTGGAAATCCATTTGCAGTAAAAGCATTGATTTGGAATTTTGGTGAAATTTATTTTCAGTTTTTGAATTTTGAAAATCCGTCATGTATTAACGAAGTTGGAACTTCTAGCGATGACGTAGTATCACGCTTTGGAAGGGATGGTAACGCCCCTCGTGAAGTTAATAAAAGGGCTTGCGCAGAAGAGAGGAGCCTCTTCTTTCGTTCTCTGATCATTCTGAGATCTCATTCTCAGATCATCGAAGTCTATTGTGAAAGTTCTTTTCTTATACATTCATTATAGTGAGACGTCGAAGTGAACAGCAGTGAAAAGAATCGTCTTTATAACGCGTGGCGAGGCCACTATATTAACGAGATCCAAGTCAAACTAGGTGAAGTTGAAACGGACCTTAGAAAGCTTCTACAAGTTTAGCTTCGAACAGTTAGCGGTCTACGATAAGCTAATTGTATTGTGCAGTGCTACATGCAGTTATAGAGAAAAGCTGAACAATTTCGACCGATTAGTTCGAAAGATATTAGCAGTTTTATACGACTGAGAAAAGTGATTATCTCGCCACAAGAGAAGCACTTTTGTGAAGCCAGAATCAACGCAAGGCTGACGCTGCGAGTGGTATAGAAAGACTTCAGATTGCTTGGTTACAGAACGATACAGTATAATGGAGCAATTGAATACGGCAGTTTGTTCTTCTAACACTACAACCGAAGAGCAGATGGAAGGCTAAGGAGCTTATTGCAATTGGGACATACTTCAACGGAGTAAGATAGCGACATGGAACTTCGCTAATTGCTATTCCACACAAGCGAACATGCGGTGAATACCATCTACACCCATGTTTCGTAATTAAAGGCTGAATACCATCGAACAGCCGTAGAAACAATTTCATACTCTGAATATGAATAATTTCTTCGGAAATTTCTACAAAACTTCATGGCGATTGTCTACTGGAACTTCAGGGAATTTTTCAAGAGAGGTCAGGGTGGACCCGACTCACAAAGAAGATTATTGCCGGAAGGATGTCTATTCGTCTTCGAGGAGCAGAGCGATTCCGGAGAAGGAAGCAGTTCGATTCTCCGAGGGTGCTATTTCCTATTTCGAGGATGGAGCTCAGCTTTAACGTGGTGAAATGGATCCATCAGCAGTCTTCTTTGGGGAATTTTCCTCTGGAACGTCAATCGGCAGATAAGGTAGTCGTGAACGTTTATTGTATTTGAGTATATTAATGATGTTTGAGCAACCATTTTTCCCATATTTTTATCCTCATGTATTTTTGCCCTATTTTCTTGTTGAGATTCTTATTCTCAGTACACCTTGATGAGTTTTGCATTTTTCGACGATTTATTAAGACATTGTTATGTCATGGGCATAGTTAACGATTTTGAATCAGTTGAGACTGATATTTGGATTTTTCAGTAATTAATATTTTTGTAGTCACGATTTGACTGTAAGTTAATGATTTTTAATGGCAGATTTAAATTCAGACAGCGTGTCATTTTATTAAAGTAATTCTACCCCTGTTTAATTACTTTGTCCAATTTTCTGTCATCATCAAGAAGGAAGAACATTTAAATGATTTTAGAGCGTTAAAATCTCTTACGTTGTCGACGATCTTGGAAATACTAGTCGTTATTTGAATTGAATGCAACACAGACATTTATCGTCAGTTTTGAATGAACATTGCATCATAGACACTTTTGTGAAAGAGTAAATTTAATAAGGAATTATTGAATGCATTAAAGTCAAGTACTTGTGTTAGGAATTTTTCTCAATTAGAGAATTATAGAACGATGTTTGCATTCCCCAGTCTAATTGGATTCTATTCGACTACTTTGCATTTTTAGTCGCACTTTATTTGAAGATAGTATTTTTATACTACACATTTCTTTTAAGATGTTAATCTTAAATTTTGATAGACCAGACAGGCGTAGATAAGCGTATTCACTATTAAATTTGTTTGTGATTGGCAAGATTTGACTTCATTTCGGTTCATGAATGAAATCCACGAAGGTTATAGAAAAACAGTTTTGAAACAATTAATGATTATAAAAATTTTTAAGTGGAACTATGAATGTATAATCGCTAGTGCAGCGCGTGTTGAAAGTCGCTGAGGTATAATGCCCTTGAATATGAAGGAAGTTCCCACAGGAATAAATGTTAAAGAATTATTTGTGGAAGTTTTGTAAGTTATGTGGAAGTTTAATACCATATAGATTAATATATGATGATTTTGGGCATATTTTTAATGCAGTTTGTGCATTGACTTGTTAGCGAAGGATTTTCCGCTGGAGTAAGATTGTCATAGTTCGTTGAAAATATATCAAGTGATTTACTGTTATAATTAACACGAGTTTTGAAAGAATTTGAGATAAGATTTTGAATGAAGGTTGCCGTCACAAATCATTATTAAAACCTTTATTAAACCAGATTGTGACATTAACATGTATAACTAACCTTCATTGGTCGATTATATTAATCACGATTATGAAAATTACCAACCGAATGGACATGTGGTCAATGTATTTATTAAATCAATAATTTAAACAATTTAAAATGTTAATATTGTAAATAATTGTTGTAAATATTTTTGAAAATAATGTGAAACGAGAGTGATGTTAAAGGCGTGCTTATAATATTTTTATTGTCTTTGACAAATATTATAAACAATTTCTAATTGTTATAAATAATTTATGTGATTTTGTTATAAACATTTAAGAGCTAATTAAACATTTGGATTGAAGTTAACAAGTTTAAGAAATTAACATAATGATTCAATAGGATGTGAGCAAAGTACTTGAAAGATTTGCGTAAATATAATGTGAGTTGTCTAGTAGACAGATAAAAGTTTGAGAGAGCAAGCTATTCTTACGTAACTTAGCACGTGAGAAGGGTGTGCATTTGACCAGTATGCAACAGGTTCGAGGGTAGCTCGCAGCTGGGCCAACATCTGGTTATCAGAGTGAGGTCGTACACACTCCGGCCTTGCGACTATAAATACCATTCTCATGTTTATTAAAAGGAAACCAAATGCTCTATATATGTCACACCCTGACGTCCTTTTCCAATCCAATAGTGTTATGAATATTACGTTATTTGGAGCTCTTGGGAGCTAAAATGTTTTATATCATGTTGTATGATAATTTTTGCAAGTCCTACTGAGGACGTAGTCAGATTGACTTGGGTTACTGATAGCCACGTTGATTTTGTTGTGTTGGTAAAATCATACCCTTTATTAGAAATAAAGCATTTTGTACAGTTCAAAGTTCTCGTCTTCGTCTTGGCTCATTTTTAAATGTCATGGTGGAGGTTATTGTGTGAACAGACTTTAGTGATCCTGTTGTCAACTCAAACCCCGAGATAATTAAGAGGTAAGTAACGGTAAGTATGAACCCCCGTCTATTTTGGTGTGTTCCACAATGATTTCCTGTGAACTTCTGTGCTCTTATCTCGATAGTATCTGTCAGTGCCATTTTCATTGATGTAGCTATGCCGGTGCGATTGATAATTGGCAATCCGATTGAGGGGGCGGATATCTGACAGCCTACTATCCAGGTAAACGGGGACAGAAAGATTGGCGACCCAAGAGCGTGGGGCTGAGTCAACAGAAAGATTGGCGCACCTAAAACGTTGGGGCTCGATTCAACAAAACTGGATTACCAGGTTGAACGCCAGAAAGAGTGGCAAACCTAAAACGTAGGGTTCGATTAGACTCAAATAAAGAGGTTGATTCTTTGTTAGATGTCTAGGCCAATTGTAGTATTTAAGAGTGTGATTATATAGGAATTAAATGTTGTATTGTATTAGGAAAATTACACTCTGAAAAGATCAGATCTTATACAACTTGAGGAAGGTTAAATAGGCTGGAAACTTAGAAAAATCGCCTATAATCTGGAATCTTATTTTATTTGACCGGCTTATGACATTTCAGTCATATTAAAGATAAAATTTAATTATTTGGATTGTAAATGTAAATTATTTGTGTTAGGATATTTTAAAATGAGCCAGAGAAATTTGAACATGTGCTTGAGTTTGTTTCAACATGAAGTATCGTCGAAAGTTAATTATAAGGTAGTTATAAGTTAGATTTAAGACAGAAAATTGATCAAAAATTATATATGGTGAAAAGTGTTGCTCAAATGTTGTTATTTTGCTCTTTTGATGTATGTCCCTACAGCAATCCATTTTGAATAATATTGTAATGGCAGATGAAAGTTTGAAGAAAATGTTAGAGGAGATGTCTGCTAACATGAAGCAGATGATGGAGGAGAATGCTAGTAATTTGAATGCAAAGATGGAGGAGAATGCTAGTAATCTGTCTGCTAATTTAAATGCAAGAATGGAGGAGAATGCTAGTAATTTGAAAGCTAGCATGGGTGAAAGTTTGAAAGGTATCCAAACTAGTACTGCTAATTTGGAGGATAATATGTCGCGTTTACAGATTAATACCCTAGGAATTGAGAATACTGTAAGTGACATCCGCACAAATGTGTCTGATGTTAAAAATGATGTGTCTAAGGTACAGAGAGACCTTACAATGTTAAATCTAGATGTAGCTAATGTCCGAGGGGATATTTCTTGTGCTAGAGCCGAAGTAGTTGTTGTCAAAAACGATGTAGCGACTGTCCAAGACAAGGTCGAGGAAGTCCAAAAAGAAATTCAAAAAGCTAGAACTGATGTATCCAATGTTCAGGTAGACATTAATAACATTCATGCGGATATAACTGAGGTGCAAAGTGACATAACTAAGATTCAGGTAGAGGTCAACACAGTTTTCGTAGATATTACTAAAGTCCAAACTGATGTAAATAAAGTCAGGGAAGAAATCGAAACCTCAAAAACTCTTTGTACGCGTAATATAACTGCATTAGCGACTAGGTTAGTCGATGAATCAGTTAGAACAACAACGTCTTTAGCAGAGTTGAAGTATGATGTAGAGGTCATGAGAACCCAGGTATTAGACCACAATAGAGTATTAAAAGAGGATATCGAAGTAGACATAGCCGAAATGTTAACAGCAAACGTAGCGGTATGGAAAGACGAGTGGAATAAGTCAAGTGGGGAACATGTAACCCAAATTCAGGAAAGGATTGAAAGAAAACTTGCCAGTACGCAGATAGAAATTAACAATGAAGTAGTACAGATTAGGAAAGATTTAAGCGTCAGGATAAATTCGTTATCCGAAAAACAAGTTGACGATAGAACACAACTAGATCAGGATATGCAAACTTTAAAATCTACATTAGAGGATCAAATTCATAAAGTTGTCTCGGATGTAAATGAAACGACGAGTAAACTGAAAAATTTGAAGTTAGGAGAGGCTAGTTTAATGGAGAACTACAAAGAAGAGATTATCAAGAAAGTCTTAACAGAAATCACCGACAAGGATACAGAAGGCTTAGCTTGCGAATTGAATAGGAATTATGCTAGAAGACATAACCTAGAGCCAGAAGAAAGAGACGTGACTCCTGAAGAACGTGTATCCAGATTCAGAGAGGAGGATGACGAGAGGAACATGGAACCTGAGTGGAACTATCGAGATAGTGGGAAAAACTATCCGGATTCATATCCGAGGAACGTGACGGTCATTAGGAATTTCGAGGACAAACCACAAAAATTCAGTAACACTGATAGTTTGACACCTATAGAGTATGTAAGGAATCTCAAAGATTATTTCATCGAAGCTCACATTCCCAGAGAGAGAGAGATGAAGATAGTAGAGAGATATCTGATTGGAGGTCCCCTTGAATGGTTTTGCGCATTTAGATACACATTCAGTAACTTTGACGAGTTTGCAGAGGCATTAATCAAGCGATTTTGGTCTATAGAAGCGCAGAATTCGTTAAGAGCGGAGGTGTATTCAAGAAAATACTCAGGTACTCTTCCAACGAGGTACGCTGATTTCTTTACGAGTCAGTTGTCCCGCTTGAGATTTTTGCAACCCCCATTGTCCACGGAGCAACTTATAGATGCGATTTCTCGTATGCTGCCAGTTGAGGTGAGGAGACTTATAATTTCGTCCAACATCAGGGATTTATCCAGCATGGATGAATTACTAAGAAGGTTAGACTACACAAGTCCAATGCCTAACGTAGTCCAGAAAGGTCAAAGGCAGGAGTTTAAGGAAATCAATACGGTATACATGGACCAAGTCCAACAAACTGACAAGCCAGAGCAGGAGAAAACTGACAATGTAGGTCCTCACAGGAATAATCAGTTTAGAAATTACAGATCACAAGGTTACCGACCGTATCAACAGAGAAGAGGTTGGAACTACAACCGAGGAAACTATAATGGAAGAGGCAGATATTACAACAATAATGGGTATAACCGTAACTATAATAGGAATAACCAAAACCATAGTAGAAACCAGAATACTCAAAGTCAGGTTATGACACCTGATCAGTATCAGCAAAGAGAGAAGGAAAGCCAGCAATACTTAAAAGAATTAAGGGATAAAGAAGCTGACAATCAAAAGAAAAGGCAGGATGTTGTAATCGATCCTGGTCCTTCTACGAGCCAGCAGAACTTTGAAAATAGAAATACTGGTCAGAAGAGAAAGTAGAGAGGAAGGAATACATTAACCACATACAACCCAGAGTAGAAGAGATAATGATTAAGGAACATAGAGGAAATATCATACTAGAGTAAGCCAGTAATAATTCAATTTCGTGTTCAAGAGAGTTGAGATACTTGTAACATAGAGTTTAAAAACAATTTGCAACTGTTTTTAAAACGTGGTGGGAGGAGAATGCCCCCGTAATTGAATTATGTAGAGACCACGGTGGCTATATTTGAAATTATAAGGAGAGTTATGGTTGTCATAGTTATGACATGGGTAGTCATGACGTAAGCACGGATGACGTAAATGTTATACTAGCAGGCTACTTGAGCTGAGATTCTCAGTGACGTCAGCATTTAGTCGAGAATGTTCCAAGATTTACGACGCAGTCGCAGGAAACGAGGAATTCGGCTGAGGAAGAAACTATGCTATTGGAGGAGAGGCATGAACCAATCAACGATAGTTTAAAGGAAGACGGAGATTGCTAAAACTATGGTATTTTTATTACTTTTGGAATGCAGAATTGTGGAAATCCATTTGCAGTAAAAGCATTGATTTGGAATTTTGGTGAAATTTATTTTCAGTTTTTGAATTTTGAAAATCCGTCATGTATTAACGAAGTTGGAACTTCTAGCGATGACGTAGTATCACGCTTTGGAAGGGATGGTAACGCCCCTCGTGAAGTTAATAAAAGGGCTTGCGCAGAAGAGAGGAGCCTCTTCTTTCGTTCTCTGATCATTCTGAGATCTCATTCTCAGATCATCGAAGTCTATTGTGAAAGTTCTTTTCTTATACATTCATTATAGTGAGACGTCGAAGTGAACAGCAGTGAAAAGAATCGTCTTTATAACGCGTGGCGAGGCCACTATATTAACGAGATCCAAGTCAAACAGGTGAAGTTGAAACGGACCTTAGAAAGCTTCTACAAGTTTAGCTTCGAACAGTTAGCGGTCTACGATAAGCTAATTGTATTGTGCAGTGCTACATGCAGTTATAGAGAAAAGCTGAACAATTTCGACCGATTAGTTCGAAAGATATTAGCAGTTTTATACGACTGAGAAAAGTGATTATCTCGCCACAAGAGAAGCACTTTTGTGAAGCCAGAATCAACGCAAGGCTGACGCTGCGAGTGGTATAGAAAGACTTCAGATTGCTTGGTTACAGAACGATACAGTATAATGGAGCAATTGAATACGACAGTTTGTTCTTCTAACACTACAACCGAAGAGCAGATGGAAGGCTAAGGAGCTTATTGCAATTGGGACATACTTCAACGGAGTAAGATAGCGACATGGAACTTCGCTAATTGCTATTCCACACAAGCGAACATGCGGTGAATACCATCTACACCCATGTTTCGTAATTAAAGGCTGAATACCATCGAACAGCCATAGAAACAATTTCATACTCTGAATATGAATAATTTCTTCGGAAATTTCTACAAAACTTCATGGCGATTGTCTACTGGAACTTCAGGGAATTTTTCAAGAGAGGTCAGGGTGGACCCGACTCACAAAGAAGATTATTGCCGGAAGGATGTCTATTCGTCTTCGAGGAGCAGAGCGATTCCGGAGAAGGAAGCAGTTCGATTCTCCGAGGGTGCTATTTCCTATTTCGAGGATGGAGCTCAGCTTTAACGCGGTGAAATGGATCCATCAGCAGTCTTCTTTGGGGAATTTTCCTCTGGAACGTCAATCGGCAGATAAGGTAGTCGTGAACGTTTATTGTATTTGAGTATATTAATGATGTTTGAGCAACCATTTTTCCCATATTTTTATCCTCATGTATTTTTGCCCTATTTTCTTGTTGAGATTTTTATTCTCAGTACACCTTGATGAGTTTTGCATTTTTCGACGATTTATTAAGACATTGTTATGTCATGGGCATAGTTAACGATTTTGAATCAGTTGAGACTGATATTTGGATTTTTCAGTAATTAATATTTTTGTAGTCACGATTTGACTGTAAGTTAATGATTTTTAATGGCAGATTTAAATTCAGACAGCGTGTCATTTTATTAAAGTAATTCTACCCCTGTTTAATTACTTTGTCCAATTTTCTGTCATCATCAAGAAGGAAGAACATTTAAATGATTTTAGAGCGTTAAAATCTCTTACGTTGTCGACGATCTTGGAAATACTAGTCGTTATTTGAATTGAATGCAACACAGACATTTATCGTCAGTTTTGAATGAACATTGCATCATAGACACTTTTGTGAAAGAGTAAATTTAATAAGGAATTATTGAATGCATTAAAGTCAAGTACTTGTGTTAGGAATTTTTCTCAATTAGAGAATTATAGAACGATGTTTGCATTCCCCAGTCTAATTGGATTCTATTCGACTACTTTGCATTTTTAGTCGCACTTTATTTGAAGATAGTATTTTTATACTACACATTTCTTTTAAGATGTTAATCTTAAATTTTGATAGACCAGACAGGCGTAGATAAGCGTATTCACTATTAAATTTGTTTGTGATTGGCAAGATTTGACTTCATTTCGGTTCATGAATGAAATCCACGAAGGTTATAGAAAAACAGTTTTGAAACAATTAATGATTATAATTTTTTTTAAGTGGAACTATGAATGTATAATCGCTAGTGCAGCGCGTGTTGAAAGTCGCTGAGGTATAATGCCCTTGAATATGAAGGAAGTTCCCACAGGAATAAATGTTAAAGAATTATTTGTGGAAGTTTTGTAAGTTATGTGGAAGTTTAATACCATATAGATTAATATATGATGATTTTGGGCATATTTTTAATGCAGTTTGTGCATTGACTTGTTAGCGAAGGATTTTCCGCTGGAGTAAGATTGTCATAGTTCGTTGAAAATAAATCAAGTGATTTACTGTTATAATTAACACGAGTTTTGAAAGAATTTGAGATAAGATTTTGAATGAAGGTTGCCGTCACAAATCATTATTAAAACCTTTATTAAACCAGATTGTGACATTAACATGTATAACTAACCTTCATTGGTCGATTATATTAATCACGATTATGAAAATTACCAACCGAATGGACATGTGGTCAATGTATTTATTAAATCAATAATTTAAACAATTTAAAATGTTAATATTGTAAATAATTGTTGTAAATATTTTTGAAAATAATGTGAAACGAGAGTGATGTTAAAGGCGTGCTTATAATATTTTTATTGTCTTTGACAAATATTATAAACAATTTCTAATTGTTATAAATAATTTATGTGATTTTGTTATAAACATTTAAGAGCTAATTAAACATTTGGATTGAAGTTAACAAGTTTAAGAAATTAACATAATGATTCAATAGGATGTGAGCAAAGTACTTGAAAGATTTGCGTAAATATAATGTGAGTTGTCTAGTAGACAGATAAAAGTTTGAGAGAGCAAGCTATTCTTACGTAACTTAGCACGTGAGAAGGGTGTGCATTTGACCAGTATGCAACAGGTTCGAGGGTAGCTCGCAGCTGGGCCAACATCTGGTTATCAGAGTGAGGTCGTACACACTCCGGCCTTGCGACTATAAATACCATTCTCATGTTTATTAAAAGGAAACCAAATGCTCTATATATGTCACACCCTGACGTCCTTTTCCAATCCAATAGTGTTATGAATATTACGTTATTTGGAGCTCTTGGGAGCTAAAATGTTTTATATCATGTTGTATGATAATTTTTGCAAGTCCTACTGAGGACGTAGTCAGATTGACTTGGGCTACTGATAGCCACGTTGATTTTGTTGTGTTGGTAAAATCATACCCTTTATTAGAAATAAAGCATTTTGTACAGTTCAAAGTTCTCGTCTTCGTCTTGGCTCATTTTTAAATGTCATGGTGGAGGTTATTGTGTGAACAGACTTTAGTGATCCTGTTGTCAACTCAAACCCCGAGATAATTAAGAGGTAAGTAACGGTAAGTATGAACCCCCGTCTATTTTGGTGTGTTCCACAATGATTTCCTGTGAACTTCTGTGCTCTTATCTCGATAGTATCTGTCAGTGCCATTTTCATTGATGTAGCTATGCCGGTGCGATTGATAATTGGCAATCCGATTGAGGGGGCGGATATCTGACAGCCTACTATCCAGGTAAACGGGGACAGAAAGATTGGCGACCCAAGAGCGTGGGGATGAGTCAACAGAAAGATTGGCGCACCTAAAACGTTGGGGCTCGATTCAACAAAACTGGATTACCAGGTTGAACGCCAGAAAGAGTGGCAAACCTAAAACGTAGGGTTCGATTAGACTCAAATAAAGAGGTTGATTCTTTGTTAGATGTCTAGGCCAATTGTAGTATTTAAGAGTGTGATTATATAGGAATTAAATGTTGTATTGTATTAGGAAAATTACACTCTGAAAAGATCAGATCTTATACAACTTGAGGAAGGTTAAATAGGCTGGAAACTTAGAAAAATCGCCTATAATCTGGAATCTTATTTTATTTGACCGGCTTATGACATTTCAGTCATATTAAAGATAAAATTTAATTATTTGGATTGTAAATGTAAATTATTTGTGTTAGGATATTTTAAAATGAGCCAGAGAAATTTGAACATGTGCTTGAGTTTGTTTCAACATGAAGTATCGTCGAAAGTTAATTATAAGGTAGTTATAAGTTAGATTTAAGACAGAAAATTGATCAAAAATTATATATGGTGAAAAGTGTTGCTCAAATGTTGTTATTTTGCTCTTTTGATGTATGTCCCTACAGCAATCCATTTTGAATAATATTGTAATGGCAGATGAAAGTTTGAAGAAAATGTTAGAGGAGATGTCTGCTAACATGAAGCAGATGATGGAGGAGAATGCTAGTAATTTGAATGCAAAGATGGAGGAGAATGCTAGTAATCTGTCTGCTAATTTAAATGCAAGAATGGAGGAGAATGCTAGTAATTTGAAAGCTATCATGGGTGAAAGTTTGAAAGGTATCCAAACTAGTACTGCTAATTTGGAGGATAATATGTCGCGTTTACAGATTAATACCCTAGGAATTGAGAATACTGTAAGTGACATCCGCACAAATGTGTCTGATGTTAAAAATGATGTGTCTAAGGTACAGAGAGACCTTACAATGTTAAATCTAGATGTAGCTAATGTCCGAGGGGATATTTCTTGTGCTAGAGCCGAAGTAGTTGTTGTCAAAAACGATGTAGCGACTGTCCAAGACAAGGTCGAGGAAGTCCAAAAAGAAATTCAAAAAGCTAGAACTGATGTATCCAATGTTCAGGTAGACATTAATAACATTCATGCGGATATAACTGAGGTGCAAAGTGACATAACTAAGATTCAGGTAGAGGTCAACACAGTTTTCGTAGATATTACTAAAGTCCAAACTGATGTAAATAAAGTCAGGGAAGAAATCGAAACCTCAAAAACTCTTTGTACGCGTAATATAACTGCATTAGCGACTAGGTTAGTCGATGAATCAGTTAGAACAACAACGTCTTTAGCAGAGTTGAAGTATGATGTAGAGGTCATGAGAACCCAGGTATTAGACCACAATAGAGTATTAAAAGAGGATATCGAAGTAGACATAGCCGAAATGTTAACAGCAAACGTAGCGGTATGGAAAGACGAGTGGAATAAGTCAAGTGGGGAACATGTAACCCAAATTCAGGAAAGGATTGAAAGAAAACTTGCCAGTACGCAGATAGAAATTAACAATGAAGTAGTACAGATTAGGAAAGATTTAAGCGTCAGGATAAATTCGTTATCCGAAAAACAAGTTGACGATAGAACACAACTAGATCAGGATATGCAAACTTTAAAATCTACATTAGAGGATCAAATTCATAAAGTTGTCTCGGATGTAAATGAAACGACGAGTAAACTGAAAAATTTGAAGTTAGGAGAGGCTAGTTTAATGGAGAACTACAAAGAAGAGATTATCAAGAAAGTCTTAACAGAAATCACCGACAAGGATACAGAAGGCTTAGCTTGCGAATTGAATAGGAATTATGCTAGAAGACATAACCTAGAGCCAGAAGAAAGAGACGTGACTCCTGAAGAACGTGTATCCAGATTCAGAGAGGAGGATGACGAGAGGAACATGGAACCTGAGTGGAACTATCGAGATAGTGGGAAAAACTATCCGGATTCATATCCGAGGAACGTGACGGTCATTAGGAATTTCGAGGACAAACCACAAAAATTCAGTAACACTGATAGTTTGACACCTATAGAGTATGTAAGGAATCTCAAAGATTATTTCATCGAAGCTCACATTCCCAGAGAGAGAGAGATGAAGATAGTAGAGAGATATCTGATTGGAGGTCCCCTTGAATGGTTTTGCGCATTTAGATACACATTCAGTAACTTTGACGAGTTTGCAGAGGCATTAATCAAGCGATTTTGGTCTATAGAAGCGCAGAATTCGTTAAGAGCGGAGGTGTATTCAAGAAAATACTCAGGTACTCTTCCAACGAGGTACGCTGATTTCTTTACGAGTCAGTTGTCCCGCTTGAGATTTTTGCAACCCCCATTGTCCACGGAGCAACTTATAGATGCGATTTCTCGTATGCTGCCAGTTGAGGTGAGGAGACTTATAATTTCGTCCAACATCAGGGATTTATCCAGCATGGATGAATTACTAAGAAGGTTAGACTACACAAGTCCAATGCCTAACGTAGTCCAGAAAGGTCAAAGGCAGGAGTTTAAGGAAATCAATACGGTATACATGGACCAAGTCCAACAAACTGACAAGCCAGAGCAGGAGAAAACTGACAATGTAGGTCCTCACAGGAATAATCAGTTTAGAAATTACAGATCACAAGGTTACCGACCGTATCAACAGAGAAGAGGTTGGAACTACAACCGAGGAAACTATAATGGAAGAGGCAGATATTACAACAATAATGGGTATAACCGTAACTATAATAGGAATAACCAAAACCAAAGTAGAAACCAGAATACTCAAAGTCAGGTTATGACACCTGATCAGTATCAGCAAAGAGAGAAGGAAAGCCAGCAATACTTAAAAGAATTAAGGGATAAAGAAGCTGACAATCAAAAGAAAAGGCAGGATGTTGTAATCGATCCTGGTCCTTCTACGAGCCAGCAGAACTTTGAAAATAGAAATACTGGTCAGAAGAGAAAGTAGAGAGGAAGGAATACATTAACCACATACAACCCAGAGTAGAAGAGATAATGATTAAGGAACATAGAGGAAATATCATACTAGAGTAAGCCAGTAATAATTCAATTTCGTGTTCAAGAGAGTTGAGATACTTGTAACATAGAGTTTAAAAACAATTTGCAACTGTTTTTAAAACGTGGTGGGAGGAGAATGCCCCCGTAATTGAATTATGTAGAGACCACGGTGGCTATATTTGAAATTATAAGGAGAGTTATGGTTGTCATAGTTAGGACATGGGTAGTCATGACGTAAGCACGGATGACGTAAATGTTATACTAGCAGGCTACTTGAGCTGAGATTCTCAGTGACGTCAGCATTTAGTCGAGAATGTTCCAAGATTTACGACGCAGTCGCAGGAAACGAGGAATTCGGCTGAGGAAGAAACTATGCTATTGGAGGAGAGGCATGAACCAATCAACGATAGTTTAAAGGAAGACGGAGATTGCTAAAACTATGGTATTTTTATTACTTTTGGAATGCAGAATTGTGGAAATCCATTTGCAGTAAAAGCATTGATTTGGAATTTTGGTGAAATTTATTTTCAGTTTTTGAATTTTGAAAATCCGTCATGTATTAACGAAGTTGGAACTTCTAGCGATGACGTAGTATCACGCTTTGGAAGGGATGGTAACGCCCCTCGTGAAGTTAATAAAAGGGCTTGCGCAGAAGAGAGGAGCCTCTTCTTTCGTTCTCTGATCATTCTGAGATCTTATTCTCAGATCATCGAAGTCTATTGTGAAAGTTCTTTTCTTATACATTCATTATAGTGAGACGTCGAAGTGAACAGCAGTGAAAAGAATCGTCTTTATAACGCGTGGCGAGGCCACTATATTAACGAGATCCAAGTCAAACTAGGTGAAGTTGAAACGGACCTTAGAAAGCTTCTACAAGTTTAGCTTCGAACAGTTAGCGGTCTACGATAAGCTAATTGTATTGTGCAGTGGTACATGCAGTTATAGAGAAAAACTGAACAATTTCGACCGATTAGTTCGAAAGATATTAGCAGTTTTATACGACTGAGAAAAGTGATTATCTCGCCACAAGAGAAGCACTTTTGTGAAGCCAGAATCAACGCAAGGCTGACGCTGCGAGTGGTATAGAAAGACTTCAGATTGCTTGGTTACAGAACGATACAGTATAATGGAGCAATTGAATACGGCAGTTTGTTCTTCTAACACTACAACCGAAGAGCAGATGGAAGGCTAAGGAGCTTATTGCAATTGGGACATACTTCAACGGAGTAAGATAGCGACATGGAACTTCGCTAATTGCTATTCCACACAAGCGAACATGCGGTGAATACCATCTACACCCATGTTTCGTAATTAAAGGCTGAATACCATCGAACAGCCATAGAAACAATTTCATACTCTGAATATGAATAATTTCTTCGGAAATTTCTACAAAACTTCATGGCGATTGTCTACTGGAACTTCAGGGAATTTTTCAAGAGAGGTCAGGGTGGACCCGACTCACAAAGAAGATTATTGCCGGAAGGATGTCTATTCGTCTTCGAGGAGCAGAGCGATTCCGGAGAAGGAAGCAGTTCGATTCTCCGAGGGTGCTATTTCCTATTTCGAGGATGGAGCTCAGCTTTAACGTGGTGAAATGGATCCATCAGCAGTCTTCTTTGGGGAATTTTCCTCTGGAACGTCAATCGGCAGATAAGGTAGTCGTGAACGTTTATTGTATTTGAGTATATTAATGATGTTTGAGCAACCATTTTTCCCATATTTTTATCCTCATGTATTTTTGCCCTATTTTCTTGTTGAGATTCTTATTCTCAGTACACCTTGATGAGTTTTGCATTTTTCGACGATTTATTAAGACATTGTTATGTCATGGGCATAGTTAACGATTTTGAATCAGTTGAGACTGATATTTGGATTTTTCAGTAATTAATATTTTTGTAGTCACGATTTGACTGTAAGTTAATGATTTTTAATGGCAGATTTAAATTCAGACAGCGTGTCATTTTATTAAAGTAATTCTACCCCTGTTTAATTACTTTGTCCAATTTTCTGTCATCATCAAGAAGGAAGAACATTTAAATGATTTTAGAGCGTTAAAATCTCTTACGTTGTCGACGATCTTGGAAATACTAGTCGTTATTTGAATTGAATGCAACACAGACATTTATCGTCAGTTTTGAATGAACATTGCATCATAGACACTTTTGTGAAAGAGTAAATTTAATAAGGAATTATTGAATGCATTAAAGTCAAGTACTTGTGTTAGGAATTTTTCTCAATTAGAGAATTATAGAACGATGTTTGCATTCCCCAGTCTAATTGGATTCTATTCGACTACTTTGCATTTTTAGTCGCACTTTATTTGAAGATAGTATTTTTATACTACACATTTCTTTTAAGATGTTAATCTTAAATTTTGATAGACCAGACAGGCGTAGATAAGCGTATTCACTATTAAATTTGTTTGTGATTGGCAAGATTTGACTTCATTTCGGTTCATGAATGAAATCCACGAAGGTTATAGAAAAACAGTTTTGAAACAATTAATGATTATAAAAATTTTTAAGTGGAACTATGAATGTATAATCGCTAGTGCAGCGCGTGTTGAAAGTCGCTGAGGTATAATGCCCTTGAATATGAAGGAAGTTCCCACAGGAATAAATGTTAAAGAATTATTTGTGGAAGTTTTGTAAGTTATGTGGAAGTTTAATACCATATAGATTAATATATGATGATTTTGGGCATATTTTTAATGCAGTTTGTGCATTGACTTGTTAGCGAAGGATTTTCCGCTGGAGTAAGATTGTCATAGTTCGTTGAAAATAAATCAAGTGATTTACTGTTATAATTAACACGAGTTTTGAAAGAATTTGAGATAAGATTTTGAATGAAGGTTGCCGTCACAAATCATTATTAAAACCTTTATTAAACCAGATTGTGACATTAACATGTATAACTAACCTTCATTGGTCGATTATATTAATCACGATTATGAAAATTACCAACCGAATGGACATGTGGTCAATGTATTTATTAAATCAATAATTTAAACAATTTAAAATGTTAATATTGTAAATAATTGTTGTAAATATTTTTGAAAATAATGTGAAACGAGAGTGATGTTAAAGGCGTGCTTATAATATTTTTATTGTCTTTGACAAATATTATAAACAATTTCTAATTGTTATAAATAATTTATGTGATTTTGTTATAAACATTTAAGAGCTAATTAAACATTTGGATTGAAGTTAACAAGTTTAAGAAATTAACATAATGATTCAATAGGATGTGAGCAAAGTACTTGAAAGATTTGCGTAAATATAATGTGAGTTGTCTAGTAGACAGATAAAAGTTTGAGAGAGCAAGCTATTCTTACGTAACTTAGCACGTGAGAAGGGTGTGCATTTGACCAGTATGCAACAGGTTCGAGGGTAGCTCGCAGCTGGGCCAACATCTGGTTATCAGAGTGAGGTCGTACACACTCCGGCCTTGCGACTATAAATACCATTCTCATGTTTATTAAAACGAAACCAAATGCTCTATATATGTCACACCCTGACGTCCTTTTCCAATCCAATAGTGTTATGAATATTACGTTATTTGGAGCTCTTGGGAGCTAAAATGTTTTATATCATGTTGTATGATAATTTTTGCAAGTCCTACTGAGGACGTAGTCAGATTGACTTGGGCTACTGATAGCCACGTTGATTTTGTTGTGTTGGTAAAATCATACCCTTTATTAGAAATAAAGCATTTTGTACAGTTCAAAGTTCTCGTCTTCGTCTTGGCTCATTTTTAAATGTCATGGTGGAGGTTATTGTGTGAACAGACTTTAGTGATCCTGTTGTCAACTCAAACCCCGAGATAATTAAGAGGTAAGTAACGGTAAGTATGAACCCCCGTCTATTTTGGTGTGTTCCACAATGATTTCCTGTGAACTTCTGTGCTCTTATCTCGATAGTATCTGTCAGTGCCATTTTCATTGATGTAGCTATGCCGGTGCGATTGATAATTGGCAATCCGATTGAGGGGGCGGATATCTGACAGCCTACTATCCAGGTAAACGGGGACAGTACCTTCTTCAAGGCCACGGCCGCCTCCTTCCCTCTTCCTTGCCTATCCATCCATTACCTTCCCTCATGAGGCCCCTGTTCGCTTTGCAGGTGAGGCCGCCTGGGCGAGGTGCCAATCACACCTCACCAGTTGTATCCACTCCGATTAGATGTTCCCAGCTCTAGGACACTGCCCGTAGAGGCGGTAGTGGTGAGTTCCCTCGCTGAGTCCGTGGGTTCCACCAACCTGGAGGGTAAACGACTACGAGAGAGAGAGAGAGAGAGAGAGAGAGAGACTCTCTAAAGCATCGTTAAAGTGGAGGGAAACAGCCGAACTCTACCTCGCGTATTCCTCAATGACGGTTTGTTTCCGAGTTTCACACGAACTTTCATCCATATGAATATAAAATATGTCTATGACAGTGAAATTATAAAAGATCATACATGTTACTAAGTTTTAATACCAAGAAAGAAGAATAAGAAAACAAACAAAAAATTACGAGCCTTACAGTAGTCGCATATCATGTGTAACATCTGACATAGAAGAAACCTCACGTAAAATTGTTGATACATCGGTGTTTTATACTATTATTGGCACAAATATTAATCTGTTGTAAAAGAGAGTGTTTTACAGATATTGTAGTTTATAATAACTTACGGAACTCATTTTATTAGATGATTTGTAGCTTCCACCAGCACTAGCCTAAATTTTATTTATCGTATGGCTTTTAGTGCCGGGAGTGTCCGAGGACATGTTCGGCTCGCCTGAGTCTGTAGCTGCTTCCAGCGGACACCCTAAAGGGTGAGCTACAAGTTCCGTTCAATTTCAAGTAGTTCCAACTTTCGCCACCAGATATCAATGATACCTAGTGGTGAACGTTGGAACTTGATAGAGCGTTCTGACGAAATCTAACCTAACAAATTTTGCTTTACACAAGTTTAGTCTGTGAAAGGATCTTTTACATGCCATAAATCTATGACATGGGACCGCCGGCTTTACTTCCCCTCCGAAGGAAGGCATACTGAAGGATTTTAACGCTCTTAAAAAATCCGACGACTTCGGCCGGGTTTGAACCCGCTATCTTGGGCATAGCAGTTCAGCATGCTACCGACTACGCCACCGAAGCCGCTACTAGCCTAAATAAAGAATGCGATATGGATCAACTAGATTAATAGACGCGACACCGCTCATAACCTTAAATTCCTTAAAAACAGGTCCTCTTGATTCACAGACCAACACGTAATCTCATATGGATTCTGTTAAAATGAATCATATCTGGTAGCAAACATATCTACCCCGTCTGGGATTCGAACCCGAGATCTCTATATTCTCAGTCATAGGCGCTAACCCTACGGCTATTTCAACTACGCAAATATTGTGCACAAGATGGTGACTTGTTTCCTCGTTCCAATAATACTGCATTATGAAATTAAGTTTCATTTATATTTTGATTGTTTCGATAATGTTCCTGCGTGAAATTGAGTTTAAAATGCCTTATGAATAGGCCCTCTTGTGAGTAAAGAGAATGTATTCAGCACTAGTTCATGAAGGCTTGCTCAATTCTCGTATAACCACAACGATTATATTATATTGATGACTGCATTACCGTTATGTGGGTTAATATTTGAATAGCCATTGTGCAGAAACATAATACCGGCAATGCCGACTACTTACAATGTTTGATATTAAGGCATTTTACCATTTAAATACTGATACAAAGACTTCAAACAAGTACCATGTGCTTTGTTTCAATCACTTGACACCAGAGTGCGCATGAGCGTTTACTGTTCAGTATGTCATATACATTCCATATGGCCGAGAGTACGTCATGGTATCAATTTCCGACACCACGCGCTCATTGTTTCTCTTACCACTGCCAGCTGGTTCGATCGATCGAGTTGGCAGTGAGTCTTACACTTCCGTCCGATCCACCACTGCCAGCTGGTGCCACCTCGATCGTCCCGATCCACTTCCGTCCCATTTTTAAAAATCACTCCCACAAAAATATCCAGCAACAGAGTGGAAAGATGTTATATATAAAAATAAAAATAAATAAAAACATATCCGAAGTGGGGTTTGAACTCCTTCCAGCTCTGCATAATGAACTCAAGAGCCTGCAACGCAACCTCTTACGCTACGAAGACAACAGAGATAGCGAGTCTGAAGCAAACAAAAAACTATATGTCACAACTGCCAGTTAACCTACATACCGTACTTTGTTCATATCATTTTAAGCTTTTGCCACGGATAAGGTGTTCTGTATTTCCCTTCCTTTATAATTACTGTATGTTCCAGAAAATCTCAAGGAAGCATCGCAAACAACAATCACTGCTACACGCTTCTTGATCTGTCCGCCATGTTTCTCTGAGATGAAACAGAGTCAACGCATGCGCGAGAGCCGTAAAGCTTATCTTATTAATATAATAGACTACGCTAAGGTGTATGTTTCACAAAACTCAAACTCCTAAACCAGAGGGACTTGGAAGGTGTGGTTTGTACCAAAATCTTCCGAATCGTCTCAATAGTACAGGAAAAATCTTGCATTTCTTGAAAAATCAACGGAAATATATGTATTTGTTTATAAAGTGCTATTAAACAAATAAACAAGACGATAGCCCCTGGCAGAACTGTCGCGCGTACAGCCCGCACAGCACTAGGGTCGAACGGGTAGTCTGTACACATGGGGCGCACACAACCCATTAGAATATGCGAGAGTTCTCGCACGGGTCCGCTAGTTGAAGTAATTACCAACCCGAATGGCCTCGTGAAATGCAACGGCGATAATCACGTATTAACTCTCGTATTTAAGTTAAATAGGAATTAACTAACTAATCGTTAGTAAAGAGTTGGTGAAAACCGCCCTTACATGGTCTATTGAGATCTGGTCGGTGCTCGAATCTGGCAACGACCACACGGCGAGCACTCCTATACTGATGGTTGTCGCGCTTTCCTTTCTTAAACAGTTCACGGTATTAAATGTAGTTTTAAATGGCAGTGTTTACTGTGTTTTTGCATGTCCTGTACAGTATTTACTTTTATTTTTCACTATAATAGATTAGTTTACCGGGATTCGGTGAGTCAAGTTTTAAAAGCAGAGTGGGGCAATGGTGCGCAGAACATAATTATGATTGATGCGCACGATTCCCCCACATACGAGTGAATTCAACGCGACATTAATCGCAAAATATTTCGTGTTTGTTCTTCAGATGATAAGAAATTATACGTGGAAATCGGAGAAATCTACTACGTAGCAGAAAATGTGCAGAAAGCTCTACGTGCAATTAGGGACGATGGGAGGAAAATAAGGGAAGTGAGGGAGAAGTTTCAACATTCCCGACTCAACCCTATGAAAGCAGCGACTGCAAAATAGGCTTGCCCCACCTCGTTTAGGCCGTAAACCTGTTTTTACCAACGAATTGGAGTCACAAGTAGGCTATCCGAATAGCTTTTGACATTGGCAAAATTATTTTACGGTTTTACGCACACCGAGCTCAGGCGGTTAGCATTCAAGTTTGCAGAGGAGAATACGATTCCCCATAATTTCAATTAAGTTAAAGGTCTAGCAGGCAAAGGTTGGTTGTATGGGTTCTTGAAGAGAAATCCTGGATTAACGTTGAGACAACCTGAAGAAACAAGCCTAAATAGGATTGCCTCCTTTTTAATGCCGACGAAACGAAGATATTTCATTCTAATATCCAAAACTGCAGAATTTTAGTATCATTGCATTGTTATGCTATTGTAAAATGCATTGGAATATTCTAATGTTAATGAACAATGCAAGTTTCAGCCAATTCACATTATATTATAATGGCTTTTCAACATTCATCCCATGCGCATGATTTCCCTACAGGGTGGGTAATCGTGCGCAAATGCATATTTGTGAGATTGTGAATTATAGTCCACCAAATTTATTTTTGAATTATATTTGTTACAAGACCGATTCTTGCTTAAGTGCGCACAATTCCCCCACTCTCCCATAAATTAAAATTTTAACAGTTTATGTTCTGTAACTATTCTCAGTTCATCCCAAAACAAGGGAAATATTACGACTTATTTAGGGGTCAATTAGTACCGGTAGCAGACCAAAGGCCGAGGGTTGGACCCAAATGTACGAGTATAAAGTGTAAAATATCTACGTTAGACTGCCTAGGACGCGTTTTAAGTCGAGGGACTAGATTTAAATAAATTAAAAAATCGTGACACCCTTATGCAATTTAACATTTGGAAGAAAATGAGTAGTAGGCTACGTTACGTATCAAACCACAGTGATGTAAAAGATTTATTACGCCGAGTAACATTTTAATCTCCTTCAATCAGCATTCTGTGTTGTATACGTGCCGTACATGTAATCAGTTTTGTCTGATTTTGGATCCACGCATAAAACGTTACACAGAAAAGGTCTCTCTCTAAAACCAAGATGTTTGATCAAGCAGCCTTGGATCGTTCTTTTCTTCAACGGCCTTTGAGGCCAAAAATATAATAATGAAAATGAAAATCCACAGCCTGCTTCCAGTCTCCGACCGGGTCAGGAATGGAATGAATGAAGCCCCCATCTAGCGGCGAGGATATGGACTGTGCCGGCTGCCGAGGCCTGACGCACTCCTCTGGCGCAATGATTAAATGAATGACAGATGAAATGAAATGATAGTGGAGTGTGTTGCTGGAATGAAATGTTGACAGCGAAAACCGGAGTACCCGGAGAAAAACCTGTCTGCCTCCGTTTTGTCCAGCACAGATCTCACATGGAGTGACCGGGATTTGAACCACGGACCCAGCGATGAGAGGCCGGCGTGCTGCCGCCTAAGCCACGGAGGCTTCAAAAATATAATAATAATAATAATAATAATAATATGCTTGTTAAGGGTGATTCGTAAGAATGAACACCTTGTATATATGGTAGGATCATTCAGGAACAAAACCATTAACTAAGAATAATAATAAGTAGCCTCCATAGCGGCCTGGTGAAGATCTTTCAAGTTTACGCTCGTTGGCAATCTATGCGTCGTGATGAGGATGAATGAATTATAAAAGCGTCACAAACATCCCGTTCCCGAGGCCGGGTAATTGCTGCAAAGTTCATTTCCTATCAAAGCATTACTACAGTAAACTACAATTTATCCGCCTCGTCCCGTAGTGGCTAGCATTCTTGGCTGTCCCCGCGAAGTCTCTGATTCGAATCCCGACTCTGCCAAGAAATTTAATTCTGAGGGCTGGAACGGGGTACACTCAACCTCGTGAGGCAAACTGACAAGAGGCGGATTCAATTCTTACCTCAGCCATCCTGGAAGTGGTTTTCCGCTTCTACTCAAGGCAAATGCCGGGATAATACCTCAAGGCCACGGCCACTTCCTACCTCGATTACAAGTACACAAATAGAGACACAGGTTATCAGGCGACTTCTACACACATCCAAGTGTGGAATTTGTGTGATAACCTGTGTTATTGTATTAGTGTGTGTATTTGTAAATTGGGATAGGATTGGGAAGGAGACGGCCGTAGCCTTAGGTTAGGAGCTATTTACCTAGAGTAGAAGTGGGAAACCATGGTAAGCCACTTCATGAATGGCTGAGGTGGGAATTGAACCCTTCTCTTCTGTTTTACCCCGTTCCAGCCCTCACACCAGAATTAAAATTTCTCGGCGGAGCCAGGAGTCAAACACGGACCTCCGGGGTAACAGCCAAGAGGTAGTCTACAGGTTCTCTGTGATACATTATTGATAATAATAATAATAATAATAATAATAATAATACACTATCCAGCTTCAGATCTGAATGCCAAATTTTAGTTTTCTAGCTCAATTGATTTTCAGAAATATTAGAGGATATATGACATGGAAATTCCCCCTTTGTCCCTCATTAAAATTTGTATACAAAGATATTTGGGCACTGTTTGGACCAAAGCCCTATTTCAGTAACAAATGTTTACCTTCTAGATCAATATTACAGTAGGGGCAATAGAGATGGTTATTTTTGCAATCTTCCTTTGCAAAATAAATTTAAAAATAAAATAAAATCAAGCACCCTTTGATACCATAATCTGTCTCCACATCAAATTTCAGCTTAAACATTCTATATATCTTTTGTGTGGTCAGAGGTCATTGTGGCTGTATTAAAATTTTTGATCTATCTTCAGATAAATAAAAAATGAAAAAAATGGAATGTTAAATACGGTACCACTGTAGTTCTAAATCTTATTAATGTCAGGTTGATTACATGACAGTTATCAAATTTCACTATGGAATGGCTGGTTCCAAAGTAATTGTTTTTGTATAATTATGATTACTTTCTATAAAGGTAATTATCATAGTTCATTACCATTTTCTTGAAGTAGTGTAATTGTAATTTACTCCCCATAGATTTTGATGTAATTTGCAAATAACCTCAATCCAGATTTTAAAAAATGAAAACCAATGTTATTTTATTATACTGTAAATTCTAGTTAATTGGTCTAATAAATAGGCTGGCTTGATTATGCGAGCAGATGTCCCAATCAGGACTACAAGTTCATTTCTTAACAAATCAGGAGAACGACTGTATGTCATGTAAAGCCAAGGACTATCATTTCCTGAACTGAAAGGCAACATTCAGTCTCTGAGAGATACATCCAGTGGGATTCTCAAAATAAGTCCACAGTCTTTAATGCTTTTGAGAAGAAATGCATATGGTTTGCTTTGGTGCATTTCTTTAATAGATTACAACTGACTGCAACCAATTAAGATTGAGGACCTTTAATATCTTCCTGCATGAATAAGCATTGCAATTCTACAATGTATATCCTGTAATTGTGATTGGTCACACACGGTTGACTAAGTCATCATTCATGTCATTCCTTCATTTAATGTTCACTTTTATTGTAGTATTGAAGATCGTTATCAGTGCCAAGTGTCAACATATTATATCAAATGATAAATTGCTTCATTTCCATTCTGGTATTTCCTCTTCAGAATTCTTAAAACCATGCACAGCGAAGCCGTACTTTATGTAGTGTGTGCTTCACATACCAAATAATTCCCCTACCTTACCTAATTGCATCACTCGCCACATTAGGCAGAGAAATGGGCTGAATAAGCGAAGAAATATCTATTTGATTGCATTCTTCCAGGATTAATGCAAATAAAGCAGCTATCCTCATTAACAACAGAATTACCTTGATTTTACTGTATTATAAAATGTAGTTTTTCTAGATTATGCTTGTCAATGGTGATTTGTAAGAATCAACACTTTGTATGGTAGGATCATTCAGGAACAAGACCATGTAACTAAGAAATGTCAGTTATGAGATACCATGAATTGGGGTGATATAGATACATCTTGCTAGTAGGTCAAGTACAATATTTAATTCAAAATAAAATACTATGATCAAAGTTATTTGCCTTGTTGGGGTAAATTTGATCACTGCTTGGACGAAGAATCATAAGCCCATTCTCTCATGTGCAGTGCCATCCTGATTTAAAATTCTGCCAAGTACTTTATAATTTCCAAAGAAATGGTTATTTCAGAGTGACATTGTGCTCTCTATTTAGGTGTACATAAAAAATAAATGTTGAAATTTACAAGAAAAAGAGAGAAAAAAAAAGAAAGCAAGTAAAATAAAAAATATTATTTATTTTATTTTGATTGGTTGGTTCCTCAGTTTATGGGCTGCGACAATGCGCTCATGTAGCCCTGTTTACTTTGGGTGTGTGAAGAATCTGTCTGATAACCGGTGTTAATTGTAATGGCTGTATTAGTGTGTGTTATATGTTTTCAATTCAAGTAAGGACTGCAGACATAGAATTTTTTCAAGTAGTTCCTACTTCTGCCACCAAACGCCACCATCAATGACTAATAGTTCAGAACTTGGTTACCAGATGCCACTGCAGTCGGCTCCTGGTGACGAACGTTGGAACCTAAGAGAGTTAGTCAAATTTTTAACCTATAATTTAGCTTCACACAGGTGTAATTAGTGGCAGCTTCTTTAACATGCCATAAATCTATGACATGGGACCGCCGGCTTTACTTCCCCTCCGAAGGAAGGCATACTCAGGGATTTTTAATGCTCTTAAAAAATCCGATGATTTTGGCCGGGTTTGAACCCACGATCTTGGGCATAGAAGCTCAGCCTGCTACCAACTACGCCACCGAAGCCGCTTCTATTGGAATTAGCGAGGACAAATTTCCATCACCTAGTTTCCATGGCAACAAGTGCAAGTGCACTCAGTTCCCAATCAAAAGCATGTTGTGGTGGTAAATTCCCAACACCCAGTTAACATGGCAACAGGTGCAAATGCAATTACATCCCGTTCCCACTCGTTGAAGCGAGCACGGTACTTATAATACGAATTCATGAAAAAACATATCCATATTCCGTTTTGGTTCTGGAATACCATAACTTTACTTTTTTCCTCCAGTGGCGTACAGAGGACTTTATTCTGTTATTCATACAGTAAGGTACAGGGGGCCAGGGAATGTTCTCTGCAGTGCCTACAAGCTGCTGCGAGAGATTACGTCACCAGTTACATTGGCAGCACGGCTGTCACTTGTATCAATACAAACAGTAAACTTTATACTCACCACAGCCATTCATAACATACCGTTGAACTCATCCAATAATCTTACCAGTGGCGTCACTAGGGTTGGTGTCCCCCCCCCCACTCACGACACCCCATAGACCTCCTCCGAGTCCGCCAGTGCCAGATAACGGAAACATACAGAATCCTTAGTAACATTTATAAACATAGGTCCTATATTTACAAAAGCAATAGAAGAAAAAATTAATTTAAGGTCAGTTGGTAAAAGATTGTAAGAAGTTAAGAACTAAGAACTACATAGAAAATATATTACTTTTTTAATTGTTATTTTAACATTAAATTTTATGTCATATTAAATCTCGACTAAATCAAAACATTCCTTTCCTGGCCTTTAGAGCTGCAAACTTGTTAATTATTTCATCGAAATCAACTCCTTTCGCTAAATCACTTTCAATTGATAATATTGCAGATCAGAAAGCCTTGACTGTCCCATGGTAGATCGCAAATAGTTCTTTATAAACTTTCGTAAGAAATAATTGTAGGCTCACTGAGAGATATGGGAGAGATTCTAGGTAGTCCCATTCAGCTATGAATTTCAAAACGTCAAGTACTGACCAATCTTTGACTTCTTCGAGATCCATCTCTGCTGCCTTCTCAGCCTTGGTATTTCTAATAAAAGCTCTTTCTCTGATAACTCATCATAGAAAGTGGTTAATTTTGGAATGGACACCAGTAACTCTTCTTCAGTGGCAGATATCAAACTCTTGGCTTGAACAGCCTCAAACATGGCTGCTACTTCCTTGATGGCTCTTGATCTGATCTGGAGTTCAGAATGGAAATGATCAATTCACTCAAACATCGCTCTCTTGTTTTCTTCTTGCAGAGTTAGTCCAGCATCTCTCGTCTTCTCACCTGTCAATGCAATTATTACGAACCGCCCTAATTTTGGTGTCACCCCTTGTGATGGTGTCACCCGGTGCGGTCCGCACCCCCTAGTGACGCCACTGAATCTTACTATACACACGGACGATTTCGACAGCCCACAGCCCATACATGTGGCCTTCACCCTATCAAGGACACTGTGCTGCCAACTAAACTGATGATGCAACCTCTCGCAGCTGCACAGAACATTTCCTGGCGCCCTAGTGTGTACATTAATAAAAATTATATTTTGATTATTATTCATAAAAAGCAATAATTAAATAAACATTCTCTTTGCATAAAAGCTATATTAATTATATTTTCCAGCACAATAAAATAAACTGCAAACACTATTGAAAAGCACAGCATAAACTTAGAAAAATTGCTGAGTTTTAATTCCTTGGCCGTGAAAACCAATATTCCATCTATTTACTATTGAAAATACTGGTATTCATAATTTAAAAATAAATAAATATGGAAAACAAAACTACATATTGAAACTGAAATGATGCAGTGGTATCAACATGTCCATACATATTGATATTATGTGAGAAAAATAATGTTTTGCTCTCCAAGTTCTTACTGCCATTATTATCGACTCTCAAAATCTGCATTATCAATAGGAATAAATTGCAGAAACTCCTCATGTACTGAATTATCTTTAACGAAACATATACACAGTGACACAGATATGCACATGCAATAGCCCGAAGCGACGTCAAGAAAGTTCCCAATCATACACTTTAACAGCAAAACTGATCCATGGCTAACGCCAACGCTGAAGTAGGAGTCTCGCTGCGAGTAGAGTGTAGGGCATTTACCAAGTGAAGAACGTGATCACATTTAAAATATATACAAGAGTAAAGAAGTCTCACTAGTGGTAGTGTAAAATAGGTGATAGATAGAATAATATAAGGAATATAAGGAAGCCATAGTATCATACCAGCATGTGCCTCGAATTGAAAATGATAAACACAAAATACCCTTTCAAGGACTGCCGATGGTGGGGTTTGAACCCATGTGTCTTCAGAGTCTGGAGAGCATTTTCCCATAGCCTTAGCTATCCCAGTTAGTACCATCAAATCCTATCTTCCTACATTTTAGTCTTGTATAGTTCCATGTTAAAGCATTCCTCTTGCTTCCAGTTCTAGGATTAAAATTAAAGGAAAAACCTAGCAGAAATCTTTGTTTTTCCTTAAGTTTATACTCGTAATTAAGATTTTCTGATACGAAGTTCTGAAAAAATTTATTTAAAAAAAAAAAAAAAGCCCTATTTCCCATCCAACCTTAGAATTAGTTCCTAAATGTTATTCCCTAATTCAGCCTAAAAGTACAGATGATGAAAAGTGCATTCTTTGAGAATTGGTGGCACTCTATTTCAACTGTTGATATCACTTTCCAGATTTCTAAGTGTTTATATTGTATTACAGTACTTGTAATCCTATGACTATTTATTTACATATTTGTTTTTTCAGTTGCAGGCATTCATCCCTCTAGTTCATTACAACTGCTCTCGACACCTGCGCCTGTTCCTATGTTCGGTGTTCACTCCACTATGTACGGAGCATGTGACGGGCCCGGTTCCTGTGTGTCGAGGACTCTGCGAGGAGGTGCAAGCGGACTGCCTCCCTATCATGGGCACGTTCAACTTCCCCTGGCCCACCATGCTCAACTGCTCACGTTTCCCCGAGAAGTCATCGGCGCTGTGCATGCAAGCCCCACCAGACATCACTGTCGGTCAAGTGCCTGCTCCAGTCCTACCGCCGGCGTGGATACCTGCAGTCGCCACACACCAGTGTCCACCGAATTTTGCCCGTGCCAGACAACCCCTCACCTGCAGTCCTCGCTGTGGGAGGGATGCCTACTACAGCACCGAAGACAAGCAGTTTGCCGAGAAGTGGATGACAGGATGGGCCTGGCTATGCTTCCTCTCGACACTATTTACTCTCCTCACCTTCTGGGTGGAGCCTGCTCGCTTCCGCTATCCTGAGAGACCTGTGGTGTTCCTAGCCCTCAGTTATAACCTCTTGGCCTTGGGATACATCATACGAGGGGCTCTGGGTGCTGCCGCTATAGCGTGCGTAGCCCCCTCCGACGGTGGAGTGCCATACGTTGCAGTGGACGGACTGGAGAGCGGACCTTGTACGCTCAGTTTCCTAGCCCTCTACTACTTCAGCCTGGCTTCAGGTGTGTGGTGGGTGGTTCTTGCAGCTTCGTGGTTCCTGTCTGCAGCCAAGAAGTGGTCTTGCGAAGCCCTCCATGGACTCTCCACCTACTTCCACATAGCTGCGTGGGCTGGCCCAGCCATCCTCGGCATCGTAGCTCTCTCCATGAGGCAGGTGGCAGCTGATGAACTCACAGGACTTTGCCAGGTAACATATCTTGTCAGTGTCAAACGAATAAAGTTTACAAATGAACTTGCCACTCAAATCAAGTGTATTAATTTATTTATTTATTTGCAACTGCAGTTAAACCTCTCTAAACGGAACACTGGTGATAGTTGTTTTAAGGGATGGAAGTAAATTTGATGTATTTTCTTACATAGGGTGATTCATAATGAAGTAATTTTCAGTAAAAAGAAACATCATTATTAGGGGCCGTATTTTTTGGTAATAGCGATCGATACACGTGAACTTTTTTCACATTTATTTCTTGCCTATACAAGACCTTCTAAGTAATCAAGCAGCGTATTTTAGCAAAATGAACTCGTAAAATATCACGAAATCTGATGTATTGCGCGAATTGCACAAATAATCACGAAATACACTCCACTTGGTACGAAAAATGCTAAATATTATCGAAAAAGCTCTCCAATACACATTTAAATGCTTCTGAGGAATTGACAGTCGTGGTTTCCTTCTCATTTGATCGATAGTGCTGCATATTCTCTACACAAAAGCCCACACAGCCGGAAGTACAAGTATTCAGTTCCGCGATCTCTAAGGCTATCGATTACATCAAATGGTTTTGCGGTCGTAGATAGAGCAGTGAGAGTTCGCGACTGATTAAACTTTATCGGCAAACATCCAGTGTTTAAGTATAAAAATGCCGAAAACTAAAGTCACAACAGTTTTCTCGGGGGCCGAGGAATTCAACAGTGAGTTTTTCTATGTATTTGGCGCTGCAGGAAAGATTCTAATGTGTAAATACTCCAATGTTCGTATTCTGTGGGAACGAAAAGACACGTGCGATAAACACTGCAGGGATTCAGAAATGCATAAAAAAGAGGAAGAAAGAAGGAAATGAACATACTTATAAGCGGAAAATAACATTCCGCGATGCTCTACACATCACAAAGAAGTTGATAAACCCCCTAATCACATACTTTTTTAGATTTACCCAATACGATAAGGAAGATTTCAGAAGAAACATCGATCATTATGACAATTTATTTCGCGAAATACTCATAGATATAGCATCAGTTTTAACACCGAAATCAACAGTTTTATTTCACCAAAAAATAAGGCCCTTAATCATAATAGGCGAGTATGAAAAAATTAGATATCAGCTAATTAATGTGTAATTTGAAACTTATATAGTAACAATAGTCAAACTTTTAGGGTTCTTGATGAAAATGAAAATCCACAGCCGCTTCCAGTCGACCGACCGGGTCAGGGAATGGAATGAATGAAGCCCTCATCTAGCGGCGAGGGTATGAACTGTGCCGGCTGCCGATGCCTGTCGCACTCCCCTGGGGCAATGATTATACGAATGACAGATGAAAGGAAATGATAGGGGGAGTGTTGCTGGAATGAAATTTTGTGACAGGGAAAACCGGAGTACCCGGAGAAAAACCTGTCCGTCTCCGCTTTGTCCAGCACAAATCTCACATGGAGTGATCGGGATTTGAATCACGGACCCAGCAGTGAGAGGCCGGCATGCTGCAGCCTAAGCCACGGAGGCTTAGGGTTCTTGATATTGAATTATAATAATGAAGAAGACCACGAGGAAGACCAAGAAAGAGGTGGATAGATACGGTGAAGGAAAGCATAGGGAAGAGAGTGATAAAAGAAAAAGAAGTATTGAAAGAAGGAAATGAATGGTGGAGGGATAGACAACTGTGGAGGTCCTTGATTCGCAACCCGACCCAGGGAACTGGAAATGAAGAAGAAGAAGAGAATAATGAGATTTGGTTAAACATTGTAAAACAATAAACAGGATACGTTGAAATTGTAAGATTAATCTGGATTTTTTTCTTTTTTTACAACAGGTGACAGAAGGTGCTGCCTTGCTGTTTGTAGTTCTTCCTCATGGTGCCTTGTTGCTGGTGGGCTGCCTCTTAGCGGCGCTTGGTGGCGCTGCTTTAGTGCGAGTGAGAAGGACAGTACGTGCTGCAGGACGCAGTACGGCCAAGCTGGAGCGACTGACCACACGTCTAGGGGTGTTCGCTGCGCTCTACGTACTGCCGGTGCTGGGAGCACTCGCCTGTCTGGTGTACGAGGCTTGGCACCGCCCGCGGTGGCGCAGTCTGGCTCTCCTTGCTGCGCTCGACTGCAGAGTGAGACCGGGGTGCACACCCGGACCCACATATGGCACGGCCGGTGTCGAGGTTGCACTGCTCAGACTCTTCCTGTCGTTAGTGGTTGGTGTCACATCTGGTATGTGGGTGTGGTCGGGAAAGACATGTCGAGCTTGGAGCAAGTTAATCGTAGCACCAAGGAAGCCGCGCTTGATTCCATTGGGTAATGGCTCCCTGAATGTGTCCCGTGTGTGATAAACTAGAAGACTTGTGTGAACTACTAAGTAGCGAGGCCAAGCTAGTAAATTTCAAAACTAGCTTTTATTATTGAGCCAGGCAATTACTCAGATGCTAAAATGTGTGAAAATGCAGATGAAAAGGAACCAGTTTCCAGCTCTAGTTTAGGAGACAAATCTTTAATTCCATTTATATTAGGGGTCTTCGGTACTGAAAATTTGGGTTCGGTACGGTTCGGTAAAAAAATGTGTACTTCGGTTCTCGGTACAAAATCGGTTCGGTACAGCTCGGCTGACTTTAACATGCTAAATTAGAGTAATTTGTAAACCATTAAAAAAAAAAGTAACACATGACTTCTAATGATTATACAGTAAACCAAATACTTGCCAAATAGCACAATTTTTATTTAAAATACAGAAAAAATGTACAGCTAATAATCTCATACAATGTTCCATTAACTTTCAAACTTACCCTTTTAGTGTTGAGTAAGCCAATTGATGCATACATTAAATAGACATTAGGCTCACACTGGAACACTTAAGTCCATAATTTAATTTTATTTATCAGAAGAGTTATTGTGCTCTAGTAGTAAAACTTCACTTATACGATTCCCAGGGACCAAAGGAAAAAAACCCGCATAAGTGTGAAAAACGCGTAAATGAAAATCGATAAATAAAAACTGCAAAATGTATGTGACAATATAGGTTATACAGGGACTATGTTTTAAAAGCGACGGGGACGGTTCTCGCCAAGCACTTTGCCGTAATGCGCTTCTTGGCGCCATGGCTTTAACAGTGTGAGTATCAGTTTAGTCAATTGTTCACATGTTTAGTGCTTAATGTGATGTTCCAATGCGATTTTCATTACGTGAACGTGTGTAAATACCTTCATAAAGTACAGGAAATCTTGTGCGAAAATGAGCTTAAAGACTAAGGTATATTACAGCTGAAATACAGTCAATCAGTGCTGAGGAACTTAAATGACAACTTCATGAAGAGGTGCCAGCGATGTGTAGCAATGAATGGCGAACATTTTCAGCACCAACTGTGAACTATAGGCTATAGTCTACTCAATAATGACTCAGTGCTGCGCGAGCTACGCATTACGGCAAAGTGTCTGGCGGGAGACAGGCTAGCAACGCAGGCGGCGGGCGAGCGAGGGTTCCCGTTAAGAAGTGAAAGACAAGAAATAATAATACGATTGTTTAACTATAATCGGCAATATGTAACAAAACAACTACAAGAGAAATGCACCCAGATATAACAAAACAAAGAAAATTGAGTCACTTTACGAAGTAGTCTGTTATCTTGACTTGTTTTTTGTTGGCCGCGGCCACGGCGTGAACAGTATTTTCAAACCGATATAATTCGGCCATTATTTCCTCAGAAACGTTAAGGTGCGTCACAAAATGTTTGATAGTCCATAGAGCATTGACAGCATCATTAAAATCCACTGTATTATTCTGCGGCTCTTCATCGTCATTATTAACATACAGTAGTGTAGGCCTAAATTAATTTATGGATTTTCATTTGTCTGAAGACGCAAGATTATTATAACACAGAATCAATCGCGTATTTTTAATGGTTTGATGAGAAGTCCTAAAAAAAACACGAATACAAATTATAAAAGCGGAAATAATATTTTTTTTAAATATATCGGCGATCGTAAAACATTTCCGCTCATCTTAACATAAGCTTCAAATGCTGTCTAACTGTGTTTTATGGTTGCTTCATGTTATTTTGAGTGGCTAACACAATAATAATAGCGCTTGCTTATGACACAAGCTGTTCTTCCTTGTTACGACACTCTGACAAGCGAGTGTTGCCGTACCCACCGGTGTCGCTCAAGGGAATCGTAACATAATATAGCACGCGGTGCATCCTTCCGAACGGAAGTACAGGCTGTAACAAAAGTTTGCATTCGAACATACGTACTTTCTCAGAACACGCAACGTATGATCGTATAAGCGTGAAAAACGAATAAATTTAAAACCTATATCGGAAATAAATTAACATGGAAAGTATAGGGATTTTGCCGGGACCAGGAAAAAAATCGTATAAGTGTAGAAAACGTATAAATGTGAATCGTATAAAAGAAGTTTTACTGTATTTAACTAACTATTAAAGTAAAACATTGATTATCAAGGACAATACTTTGGATATCTAAAAAAAGGTTTCCTTAAAATACGGTATTTATTTCTCTTGTACCGAACCGAACTTTTTACCGAGTTTTTTATCGTCTCGAACCGAGGTCGGTAATTTCCTTTGTACCGTACCGGAACCGAAAAATCGGTGCACCGTCGACCCCTAATTTATATTGCACATTTGTAATCTTTTGACTTAAAACTATGCAAAGACTGAATTAGAAGATTTAAGGCAAGAGCCCATATGAAATCAAGTTTTTTTTTTCTAGTATATTTAAGTTCTAGGTTGTAACTTAATTTTTCAAGATGAACCTCAAACAACGAAAGCAACTGACCTATTTAGAAATAGGTGTATACAGCCCAGGAATGGTGCTAACTTAATACTTGGCAACTGGGCACACATATAGTATTTCATAAGAAATATGTATAAACTGCACTTAATATTCAGTAAACAGAAGATCTGTGTGTAGTCCATTCCTTAGGTTTACCTTCTTTTTTTCTTCAAAGAAGGATTGTTGATCATATATGCGTGGATTCCACAGTATGAAACTAGGAACCAGGACACTGCTGTATTCTACTTTGCACTATCAGGTTAACATTTTTTTCACACCAGTAACTATGTTTTTCTTTGTTCCCTGCAGTAAAAGCAATGTACAATACGAAGTTTGTTTTTCAGGTACTGTATCACTAAAACAACTGGTGGGCAACCAAGGAGTGTATGGAGGTTACATGACCGGCCAAAGATCTTCCACCACATCCAGTTTTCATTATTAAATCCACATGTTGGGGAGAGCATTTGTAGGCAATTTTATACACAACAATAATTTTACCACCCGTCAATAGCCTGCAAAACCACCTTTTGCAGCGCGGACCACTGCGAGACGAGCAGGAAGAGAATCACCCAGGGAATATCAAAAAAACATTCCCCACACCATAACAGTCCCTCCTCCGGCCTGGACCCGTCCCATGATTGTTGCAGGGTGTTTGCTTTCAGACGGCCGATGGAGCATAAAATGTGACTCGTCAGAAAAGGGCACTTGTCGCCACTCAGTGGATGTCCAGTTGCTGTATTGGTGTGCAAATTCCAGCCTTCGCCACTGATGAACAACAGTCAGCCATGGCTGCATGAACTAGGCGCCTGTTCCGGAGGTCCATAAGCAGCAACATTTGCTGAATGGTCGTTGAGGAGGCACGTTTGGTAGCCCTGTGACTTATCTGGACAGTCAGTTGCTCTACAGTTGCACGTCTCTTCACCTGTCGTTCATTCCTCTCATCTATGGTCTGTGGTGCACCACAGTTGTCTCCACGCCGGTTTTGAATAGCGCCATTTTGCCATGCCCGGTACACTTTAACCACGGTGGCACGCGAACAGTTTACAAACGTAGCAATTTCAGAAATGCTTCCACTCTGGGCCCGAAAGCCAATGATCGTGCCCTTTTGGAGTCAGATAAATTGCTCCATGTTTTCTGCTTCCATTCGGCACGCTTTATTTACCCACCACTGCTAGTGCTGTCACCTGCCGTCTGTGCGGGGTTATTGCATGGTCGCGTCGAATGTAGACGGTGGTAAAAATTAATGTGACTGACAGTGTATATCAATCAACTGCAATAACGGTCTTTACAGCAACGGTTCAATATGATGATTAAAAGAAAAAAACTAGGATACACATATCAGACATAGGCCTAGTAGTAAAACTGGTGGAAGGAAGGTTATAGTTTTACGTGATCGTTAATCTTGAGATCATGAGTCAAGGGACCCCAATTTTAATGTGGAATCCGAATCACAGTACGTGATATTTTACTACAAAAATCTCATGCATTGATCGGGAATTGAACTCAGTCCGCCTTATAAGCTTGACTTCAACCTTTCAGTACTGAGAAAAAGTTTCATTGATAACTGTTTCACAACATGTAATTCTGTGAGACCATAATAAAGACCCATATGGTTGGCTGCAGGGCAACAGCAGTAGAGTTCTCATCTTTCTTTTTTAAGTTTGCGGGACCGAATCCCAGCTCAGTCAGTTGGCATTTGCTCACTGGTGCTTAAATGTGAGAGAGCTATGTCAGTAGATTTACTGGCATGGTAAAGATCTGCCTTCAGAACAAAATTAGTATTATTATTATTATTATTATAGACAGGTATTAACAGCCTAGAGACTGGTTGTATCTTCAAGAAGCATCACTGTAGGTTATGTGGGTAGAAACTCATAGGCAAAGTGAGGGGTGAGGTTGAGACCAGTGCAGCAGCAGTAGCTCTGCGAGTAGTATTTTTCACAGCATTCACAGGCACTAGCTGTGTTCTGAATCCCATTACTTGGCACGGCCGACACCTCAGTAGCTAATCTGATAAAATATGCCAACATTATCATTTTTAAAATCTTTTTCCGCCCAATCAATACTTTTTATATTCTGAATATTTGTTTACATTATTCTAGGTAGGTACATGTTTCAGGGATTTACTACTCCCTTCTTCAGCCTTATATTATATCAGCTATACAGATAATATTTTGTTAAAAACATCGATCATGGACATGTAAAAAACACATTAAAATACATTTCTTAATATTGTAAAAAAAATTAGTAAAAGATGTTTTTGTGGATTCATAATGAAGATTGTCAAATGACCCAGCAATCGAAATAAACAGTAGTTTGAGTGATCCATGCTGTTGAAATATATTAATGCTCTATCATTAGCGGTTCTTGGGGAAAGCACTAATCGCTAACGGTAGAGCATTGATATATTTCAACAGCATGGATCACTCAAACTACTGTTCATTTTGATTGCTAAGGGTCATTTGACAATCTTCATTATGAACCCATGTAAACAAGGCAACCAAATATTGTACTTTTTTAGGTTTATGTAAAAAAAATTAAAGGTATTTTTTATAATATTAAGAAGTGTATTTTAATGTGTTTCTTACTTGTCCATGATTGATGTTTTCAACAAAATGCTATCTTTATAGTTGATATACTCGTAATATAAGGCTGAAGAAGGGAGCAGTAAATCCCCGAAACATGTACCTACCTAGAATAATGAAATGAAAATCCACATCCTGCTTCCAGTCTCCGACCGGGTCAGGAATGGAATGAATGAAGCCCCCATCTAGCGGCGAGGATATGAACTGTGCCGGCTGCCAAAGCCTGTCGCACTCCTCTGGGGCAATGATTAAATGAATGACAGATGACATGAAATGATAGTGGAGAGTGTTGCTGGAATGAAATTGTGACAGGGAAAACCGGAGTACCCGGAGAAAAACCTGTCTGCCTCCGTTTTGTCCAGCACAGATCTCACATGGAGTGACCGGGATTTGAACCACGGACCCAGCGGTGAGAGGCCGGCGTGCTGCCGCCTAAGCCACGGAGGCTCACCTACCTAGAATAATATAAACAAATATTCGGAATATATAAAGTATTGATTGAGCGGAAAAAGATAAATAAAAATTGTCATATTTTTTATCAGATTATCTGTTGTCAATACAGACCAATAATGGATTCAAATAATCCCAGAGACTTCAGTAGCTTCCATATAATCACAGCCATGATTTGCTCTAGCCTGTGCCAACAGACAAAAGTAAAAGCATTGTACTCATCAAGGGATGGCAACAGGCTGATCAAGAGTATGACTTGTTAGAATAATAATATAATTGAACCAGTTTTCATTTAATAACCCTTCAGTTGAGGTTTGTTTGAATAAGGTTAAAACAAAAGTAGGTACTTTTCTTTTTGCCCAAATATCTTTAACTGTTCAAACACTCAAAAAAGGTTGGATACAACTCCTGCACACAAAAATAATTTAGCAAAATACCGTTGTAATTCAACTTCAGACCAGACAACACATTCATTTTCGATTGAAGTCTCAAACCATTGCTTGATTCAGATAGTACCATAGGTGTGCTCCCACCTAATGTTACAGACGAATGATAAGAAGTGTGCGGCATACATGCAGAAATATTCCTATTATAGTTTGGAGGTGAGAAAAGAAGAAACTTGATCTGTAATAAAAACTGTAAATAGTGTATATTTTAATTACATTTAAATATTTGTAAACTGTAACAATGTTTCTAATATTCAGTACAATAAAACATTTTTAAACAAATACTTACAAAACAAAAGCCGCTTTACGATGCATCACAGTGATCCTCAAACTATATGTGTGATATCTTTTTCACAGCTTATAGGAGCGGAAGACCCGACCAAGTTCTCTGCATTCTACTAGTTTATAATTATGCAATGTGACTATCAATGATATCTGCACCTTGCAATTTACTGTTGGTATATCAAAGTAAATACGCTCCTGACTGATCCACGAGCTCGCAAAGCAGTCATTCCTGATAGAAGACTTACGATTGAAATGTTGACCTGCCAGCTACATTTTTCTGGACAAGACTACTATAAGAAAGAGTGTAAATAATTGAACGATTATAGGCTGGAATTCTATTCAATGGAAGAAACAATAAACCAATCTTGAACAGACAAGAATCAAGAACTCCAAAATTTTGTAAACTCTCAGTCAGTCCACTGTAAAATTGCAAATAAAAGCGCACTACCAACCTGAATAGTTGTTGGGGCTTTGCGGCATTGTGGTCATGCAGCCCCGTGTACCCGGGTGTGTGTGGAATTCAACCTGAATAGAATGTGTCTGTAAACGTTTATGAGGACGATACCACACACTTGAATGCAGAAAAAGACATACGGTAAACCAGTTATCCAATACAGCAAAGCATAGCCTGAACCTACACAGTTTGTAGGAATTTTAATTACAATACCATATAAATATCTCTATAAAGTAAAGTTTCTGTCTGTGATGGGACCTGAAAGGCCCAGCCAAATTCAATAAAGGATTCAGGGTAGCAGTAGAATATGCGCAAGAAGAGCTTGCCACAAAATCCTGCGCATATCTTCAGCACTGTTTGCTGGCAACAGCCAGCCAGAGGCTTGGAAGGCTAAACTGTGGCTGGGGTTCAAGTGAGATCTCAGCGTGTGTATGTAATACCTTACACAGTAGTTACGGTATTACCTGAGCCAGAACACAGTAACCTATACCCTAATTAGACTACCGTATTTACTCGAATACGACCCGCCCATGAATAAGACCCGCACCCTGATTTTGAAGAACAAAGTTAAAAAAAAAAAAAAAATACTCAAAACTATTTACAATCTTTACTAAATAAACAGAATAGCATTTCTACAAAATAGTTTCCAACAGTTCTGAAGTCGTCCTAAAATAACACACAGAAACAATTAAAGATACAAATAAAAGACACAAACACTTCATTCATCGTCATCAGAAGTACCAACTTCGGAACTTTTTCACCATCACTTTCCCACAAAATGTCGTCATCACTGCCATCCATAGCATTGGAAATACTACATTTCTTGAAGCTCTTCCGTATGAGATCTCCCGAGATACGATTCCATGCCGTCAAAATCCACGAACAGAGCAGCTGAACTTCCGGGCGCTGAATATGACCAGTTGGGGTCAGTGTGTGCTTATCGGCCGCCATCCACTCCGTATACAGCTGTTTCAAGGCTGCTTTGAACGGTCGGCTCACGCAGACATCCAGTGGCTGTAGCATAGACGTCATCCCACCCGGGATGATTGCTAGGTCGGTTTTCCCATCCTTGACGAATTTCTTCACAGCGTCTGTTGTATGGCCGCGGTAACTGTCCAGAACAAGCAAGCTCTTTCGTCGTAATAATGCAACACGTTTTTTTTCTTTCTCCAATCTCGAATACATGACTCGTTAATATCATATTTCCTACCGGCGGCACGATTTCCAATAATTTCAGCTTCCCTCACAACTTTCAGCTTCTCACTCACAGTAAACGACTACAAACGCTTCGTATAACTCATGTTTACACTAGGAAAACGAGCGCAAGACCCGTGCGAGACTGTATGACGCCGCCTGCTTACGGTAAAACAAAGTGATAGCCGGAAGAAGGCTAGCACTATCTAGCGGATACTCGCAACACCCGAAATCGCGCGTGGCAGGCAATTTAAATCTTTAAAATCAGGATGACTGAAAACCCCCGCACCCCAATTTTTCACGTCCGATTTTGTATAAAAATGTGCGGGTGGTATTCGAGTATATACACGGTATATTGTTTGCCGCTTCCTTGCACTCTACGCTTGAATTACAGCTGTAGACCACGTCTTGCAGCGAGCCTGCAGGGTTGAAGAATGCAGTGAGCCCGGTAATCAGCGTTCGGGAGGGGGGGAAACACAGGAGCCCCGCAATGAGCATTAAACGATGCCGATTGATATTGGTCTCTGCGCATCGTTGAGTTTCGGCAAGCTCTTCTTGTGGGTACTCTACCTTGTGCACACAGGGATCTAGATTTTATCCTCCAATATACTACAATGCCGGGAATACATGGGGTAATTTATACTTCAATGCCTGTCATAAAAAATTATCATGAATTGGGATACTGGGTTACAACTGACATTACATTGTCATGGCAACTGAAATTACATGATTAGACTTTTATCTTTCTTGCAGTAGGCTATGAATTTTGCTGTTATTTATTCACGCCTCCATAAAACCAGGCATCAGGGGAAAAATTGGTTTTCGATGGTTTCGTCCCAGTATAGGACATGAAGTAGTTTTATACTTGCCACTACAGTCAAAATGTTGAACTGTTTTAACCTATCAGCATAATTGAATATGTTTAAGTCAGAATTCATGAATGGAATGGGGAGGATATTTGGTAAAATGAGATGGCAGCCATCCTGAATGTACTGCTCCCGACGCTGTGTTCTGATTACAGAGGTTTCAGCTGCATCAATGTACAATAAAACACTTTAATGGTGAGAAAGAGATCTAAATACTATAGAAATACATTTGAAATTAGCTGAATTACCCGTTCTTCAAACGACCTTTCATACTAACCAGCCAGAAACATTCATATAACCACATATTTGTAATATACTTATACTGGATTATTACCATGTTATCAATTAAATCTATGACTTAACCAATGGCAGCTTCGGTGGTGTAGTTGGTAGCTTGCTGAGCTACTATACCCAAGATCGCGGGTTCAAACCCGGCCGAAGTAGTCGGATTTCTTAAGAGCATTAAAATCCTTCAGTATGCCTTCCTTCGGAGGGGAAGTAAAGCCAGCGGTTCCATGTCATAGATTTATGGCATGTAAAAGAACCTTCCACTAATTAAAGTTGTGCGAAGCTAAATTTGCCTAGGTGTCAGTGACATCTGGTAGCGAATGTTGGAACTACCTGAAATTGACTGGAACTTGTAGCTCACCCCATGGGCGTCTGCATTGAAGCAACTACAGCCTCTAGCGAGCCAAACATGTCCTCGGATACTCCCGGCACTAAAAGCCATATGCTAAATAAATAATACTGAAATTAATATTAACAACAGTAGTGATGTATAGCTTTTTGTGACACTGATGAAGAAGAGAGAGAAGCAAGTTACTCTTTGAACAACTATGATCTTACAGGCAGATGACCTTGCTTTTTCACCCCTTAAAGCAAGTACTGTATATCTATCAACTATGATCTTCAAAACTAAATAACAAAGAATTACAGCACTTCAAGGAAAACGACAGCACCAACGACAACACAAACAAAAATACCAGTTAAATAAAGCACTTTGAAATAAAATAATGGAAGAACTATAAAATTTAAATAAACAATGAGTTACACATAAGTGAAATAACCAGCACCCAGGACTGCCTTATAAACAATAGCTAAATGTTCTCCTTTGTATTATAGATAGCACCTGCAGCTCAATTTGCGAGAATTGCATTTTATTCAGAACATATAGAAAGAGTTGTTTCTTCCTAACGATCCAAGTACATATTGTTACGTGCCACCTCCTAGTGGTGCTTCCGTTAACTGGATTACGGTGGGTAGAAAGCACAACACCAATTACTGCTTTAAAGAAACGTATTGGCTTTATTGCGGGCCAGAAAATACACCACACAAATATCAAATGCAAGCAGATAGTATCTCACTCTAGTTCCTCTCTCGCTGCCGTCACTTCCCCTTCACTCTATCGAGCAGCTGTCCGTTCACTATTTTGGCTGGCCGGTGTCTAGCCGGTCTGTCACTCACCGAAATACATGTCCACTTCCTTGTACGTTAACTACAGTTATTTATGATAGCCAGTCACTCGCCACCACACACTGCCTCGCTGACCGCTGGCTAGGGAACTGCCCAGTGCGTTTCGTAATTCACCACATTGTCTCTGTCGCCCTAGGCAAGACCACACTCCTCACACTGCTCTGCGGCTCGGAAGGAATCTCACTGGGTTTTGCAAGTCACGTCACCACACATCTGTCGCTCAGAAAAAACACGCACTAGCTCAGAAACACTGTCCTCAGAAAAACTGGGTCCCCTCGCTGAGGAGGCCGCTTATATAGCAGGCTGGTGACTCAATAAATGCTTCTAGACCCATCCAGGGTTCACGGCTTCTCGAGGTTTCCATCACTGGCTGGGTCACGAATATTCTGGACCATCCCTTTGTCCTAGTAGTCCTTGTTGCGCAAGGCGCACGCAATACACTGAGGCAGAGCACAGCCCAGCCCGGGGGCAGCCGTGACTCATGCGGCGAGCGACGAAACAAACTCACAGCCGTAACACCATCCCCTTCCTAAGAGGCTGATCGTCCCGATCAATCATTGGTCCGTCTGTGTCCCTCCGTAGGCTGCCAGGCGATCTCGATGCACGATCTTCATCTTCGCCCTCGGGCTCCGCTGGATCCTGTAGACGACATCGTTGATCTGTTTCACGACTCGGTACGGGCCCTTCCAGGACTTCTGCAGTTTGGGTGACAGGCCTTTCTTCCGTAATGGGTTGAAGAGCCAGACCAGGTCGTCTTCGTGGAATCCGCCGGCATCCGTCTGTTGGTCATATCGGGTTTTCATTCGGTCGGTCTCGATCCGCAGTTTCCTCCTCGCGAACGTGTGCACGTCCTCCAGTTGGTCGACCAGTTCTTGACAATACTGGCTTACCGGGACCAGATCATTCACAGGTCGGCCGAAGGCAAGATCGACAGGTAGACGGAGTTCCCTCCCAAACATGGCCCGGGCTGGTGTGCACCCGGTGGCTTCATGCACGACGGCGCGGTAGGCCAGGAGAAATAGTGGAAGATGTTTGTCCCAATCCCTCTGGTGCTCGCTGACGACTATTCGGAGATGGTTCTCGATGGTGCGATTGAATCGCTCTACCATCCCGTCGGACTGAGGGTGTAGCGGCGGCGTCCTTGTCTTCCGGATTCCCAGCAGCTGGCATAGGCTCTGGAACACCTGCGACCCGAAGTTCCTCCCTTGGTCGGAGTGCAGCTCCAGAGGTACTCCGTACCGGCTGACGAATTCCTTCACCAGGGTCTCTGCAATTGTCGCGGCTTCTTGGTTAGGGAGCGCATACGCCTCTGGCCATTTGGTGAAGTAGTCGCTGACTACCAATATGTAGCGGTTCCCTGCCTCGCTCAACGGGAATGACCCAGCAACATCGATGGCCACTCTCTCCATGGGGCCTCCCACGTTGTAGGTCTTCAGTGGACCCTGTCGTCTTCGTCCTGGGCCCTTGCTGGCTGTGCAATCGTGGCACCTCGCGCAGTGGTTCTCCACGTCTGTTCGGCATCCGATCCAGTAGAACCGCTCTCTCAGCTTCTCCAGGGTCTTCTTTATACCTAGGTGTCCACCAGATGATCCTCCATGGACTTCCTCCGTCATAGCCTTTGGAACGACGACTTGTTCCCGAGATGTCTTCGCGTCGGTGCTCTCCCAGGTACGGCAGATGAGGCCATCCCTTACAACCAGCGAGTCCCACTGCACCCAGTAGGACTTAAACCTTGGGCTGCAGTCACTCACAATGTTCCACCCGGGTCTGGGGACACAGGCCCTCTTCCATTCGGCTAGCAGTCCCAGGTCATCATCTTCCGCTTGCGCCTGCGTGAAAGATTCGCGGCTCCAGCTCCCTTGAATTTCCACGGTAGTCCTTCGGCACTGTATCCCGGTGCTCTCCTCCCTTCGGGCACAGAAGGTGCAGTCTTCGGGGCACGGTCTTCGTGACAGGGCGTCGGCGTTAGAATGCAGTTGGCCATTCCTGTGCTGGATCTCAAAGTTGTACGGTTGATGCCTCTCTAACCACCGCGCGAGTTGATCCTCGGGCTGCTTAAAGTTCAGGAGCCACGCAGGGATGCATGGTCGGTCCTGATGAGAAATTCTTGCCCGTACAGGTACTTGTGGAAGTGTTCAATGGTCTTCACGATGGCGAGCAGCTCCTTCCTTGTGACGCTGTAGTTCCTCTCTGGCTTTGATAAGGCTTTACTGAAGTAGGCCACTACTCTCTCCTCGCCGTCCACTATTTGCGAGAGGATTCCCCCTATGCCAAAGTCATCGGTATCGACGATGAACCTTGTTCCAGGTCTGGGGTAGGCCAGAATAGGCGCGGTGCACAGAGCCTGCTTGAGTTGTTCGAAAGCACTGTGGCATTCTGCTGTCCACGTGAAGAGTTGGTCCTTCTCAGTCAGTCGATGTAGTGGTTTGGCGATGTTGGCGAATCCTCTCACGAAGCGACGGTAATAAGTGCAGAGTCCCAGGAAGCTTCGTAGTTGAGACTTGTCCTTCGGAACTGGCCACTCCCTCACAGCTGCGGTCTTCTCTGGGTCGGTGCGCACCCCTTCCTCGGAGACGATATGCTTCTGGAAGAGCTGACACTTCTTGGGGCTCAACTTCTGCTGGGCAGCCCGTAGCTTCATCAAGATCTCCTTCAGGTTGCTGTAGTGCTCCTAGAAGCTTCTCCCCAGAACGATGACGTCGTCTAGGTAGACCAGGCAGGTCTTCTAGTGTAGTCCCCTCAGAATGGACTCCATTAGCCTTTCGAAGGTCGTAGGGGCGTTGCGCAGACCAAATGGCATAACGGTGAACTGCCAGAGCCCGCTGCCCACAGAGAACGCAGTTTTCTCGCGGTCCTTAGGGTGGACCTCCACCTGCCAGTAGCCACTCTTCATATCCAAGGTGGAGAACCATCCTGACCCTGATATGGTGTCCAGGGTGTCGTCGATCCGGGGTAGCTGTCCTTTTTCGTGACGTCATTCACCCGCCTGTAATGCACGCAGAACCAGGTGGAACCGTCCTTCTTCTTCACTAGCACGACCGGAGAACTCCAAGGACTATGTGATGGCTCGATCACTCCTTGCTCCTTCATCTCTTCTACCATCCGGTCGACTTCAGCTTGCTTGGCGAGCGGGAAACGTCGGAATGGGGCCCTAATCGGTGCGCTGTCCCCAACGTCGATTCTGTGCTGGACCAAGCTTGTCCTGCCGAAGTCTTTGCTCTCCATGGAGAAGACGTCCTGGAATTCGCGTAGCAGGTCCTGAAGTTGGAGTGATTGTTCCTCGTCTAAATGGTCCTGGGATCCTTGGTACAGCTTTTGTAGTTCTTCTTCGGTTGCCCGTCTGCAGGTGTCCGTCCGTCGTGTCTGTCATGCGGGCAATCCAGGTAACGGGCTCGCAGACTCCTAGGTTGGTGTCCCGGTGAACCGTAATGTCGTAGTCGTTCAGGTTGGACAGGCGGACATACGGCCGAGACGTCGTGTTGATGAGAGTCTTGGCAATTAGCAATCCTTTTGTCTGGATGTCCTCATATTTTGGCTCGATGATAGCTGCCACTCCGTCAGCAGTTCCGTCGACAATTACGGCAGCGCTGACTTCCGTCCTATTCGTACAATCACTCATGGTTCCGTATTGATTAAAAGTCAAATATAAAGGGACAGGAATTCAATTCAATTGTATTTATCAGGCGGAATTCCTGTCCCTTTATATTTGACTTCCGTCCTGGCGGGAACGATGACGTCCTCTCTCAGCCTTACTCGTCGTGCGGTGACGGCCTCGTGTGCTGGTTGCAAAGCAAGTTCCTCACCTCCGAAGTGCAGAGTGTTGGTACTCAGGTCCAAGATGATGTCGTTCTGGTCCAGAAAGTCCAGTCCGATGATCACTTCGTTTGATACGTCAGCCACAAGCACTGGATGCCTCACCGCCCGTCGACCAATGACGAACTCCAGTGATGCTTCGCCATGTACCAGTGCAGTCTCTCCAGTCGCGGTTATTAGTTGGAGGTTCTTTTGCGTGGGTTGCACTCTCCACTTCGGGATTACGGTGGGATTGACGATGGTCCTCGACGCTCCCGTGTCGAACAGCATGGGCCAGCTCACTCCGTTGACGACTCCGTCGACCATCAGGCTGATATTATCCTTCCGTAACTGCGTCACACGAACTTGGACTGCCGGGGCTTGACGACTGTCACAAGCCAACCTTTGCCCCCCAAGGCTGGCTAATACTCGTTTCCCTGGGCCGCGCGGTTTTCGGACGACTGATTTCCCGTCGGATAACCTCGGCGGCGGAAAAGGCTACAGCTCTCATTGTAGCGCTGAGAGGGGATGCCCTTAACGTCCTTCAGGCCATCCCGACTGGATCCCAGGACTACGCTTCACTAATCGCCACTTGACGCACCCGCGCGTGCATTTTAGATGCCTGTTTTGCCGTCTCGAACTCAAGTGCGTGGCTCAGCGCATCTGCCAGGGTCTTATTGCACGCGAGTCGCAGCACCTGTTGAGTGTCCGAGTCCCGTAGCCCGTCGGTGAAGGTCTGCGTCGCTATCTGTTCCACAAAGACGGCCGGCGCTGTTGGGTAGGCGAGCCTTACGAGGCGTGCGATGTCCATCTCGAACTCCTGCAGGGTTTCCTCGTTCTTTTGTACCTGGGTCCGGAGCTGCATCTGGTAGGCCTGCTGAAGATGGCTATCCCCATATCGGGACTCCATATGGGCGATTAGTGAAGCGTAGTCCTGGGATCCAGTCGGGATGGCCTGAAGGACGTTAAGGGCATCCCCTCTCAGCGCTACAATGAGAGCTGTAGCCTTTTCCGTGCTGTTCCAGTTGTTTATGGAACAGGCTGCCTCGAACTGACGTAAATAGGTGCTCCACGGGACCTTTCCGTCGAAGGTTGGGGGCGTCACTCTGCTCTGTCCCGTTCCTGATGTCCCCGGTGTACCTGTGGACGTTGGCGCAGTTCGGTAACTTCCTCTTGTAGAGCTTTGACTTTCTCATCCACCCCCGTCGGCGGGCCTCGGCGCAGCTCGGCGACTTCCTCTAGTAGGGCTTTGAATCTCTCTTCCAACCCTGTCAGCGGGCGCCGGCGTAGCTCAGCAACTTCTTCTTTTAAGGCGTCGAACTTCTTTTCCACTGCCGTGACTTCCTCACGCAGACCCAGTTCTAATTTCTTCAGGTCCTGTGCTAACTTATTCTGCCCGTCTTCCATCTCCTTCTGGCCGTCCTCTATCTACTTGGTAAAATTCTTCTGGCCATCTTCTAATTTAGAAGTTAGGTCCTTGGCTAAATTCTTCTGGCTGTCCTCCATCTTCTTCTGACCGTCTTCCATCTTCTTCAGGTCATCCTTCAGGTCCTTGGCTAATTTCTTCTGGCCGTCTTCCATCTTGGCTTCCATGCCACTTAACTTTTCTAGCAATGCTGCAAATTGTACTTCCATTTTAGATGTTTGTCTTGTAAAGGGCATGCACTCACAGGAAAATTAGAGAATTAAGGTAAAATGACCTGCTCGGATTTTGAAACCAGGACCTTCAGGTGTTGTGCAAGAGTTCGTAATCCCGCTTCTGACACCAGTTGTTACGTGCCACCCCCTAGTGGCGCTTCCGTTAACTGGATTACGGTGGGTAGAAAGCACAACACCAATTACTGCTTTAAAGAAACGTATTGGCTTTATTGCGGGCCAGAAAATACACCACACAAATATCAAATGCAAGCAACTAGTATCTCACTCTAGTTCCTCTCTCGCTACCGTCACTTCCCCTTCACTCTCTCGAGCAGCTGTCCGTTCACTATTTTGGCTGGCCGGTGTCTAGCCGGTCTGTCACTCACCGAAATACATGTCCACTTCCTTGTACGTTAACTACAGTTATTTATGATAGCCAGTCACTCGCCACCACACACTGCCTCGCTGACTGCTGGCTAGGGAACTGCCCAATGCGTTTCGTAATTCACCACATTGTCTACGTCACCCTAGGCAAGTACACACTCCTCACACTGCTCTGCGGCTCGGAAGGAATCTCACTGGGTTTCGCAAGTCACGTCACCACACTTCTGTCGCTCAGGAAAAACATGCACTAGCTCAGAAACACTGTCCTCAGAAAAACTCGGTCCCCTCGCTGAGGAGGCCGCTTATATAGCAGGTTGGTGACTCAATAAATGCTTCTAGACCCATCCAGGGTTCATGGCTTCTCGAGGTTTCCATCACTGGTTTCCATCCCTTTGTCCTAGTAGTCCTTGTTGCACAAGGCGCACGCAATACACTGAGGCAGAGCACAACCCAGCCCGGGGGCAGCCGTGACTCATGCGGCGAGCGACGAAACAAACTCACAGCCATAACAATATGTAGAGTTTGCTGTGCAAAAGTACTATTTCAGTTATCACTAACGATTAACTTCAATGATCAACTATAGCATAGGTCTAATACCGTACCTTTAGCACCGAGTGAAAGTGTGAAAATGTATGTGATCATTAATCTTACATTTTAACCCACGGGATCTGAATGAAGTAGGACATGAAGTACCGTAGTTTTATACTTGCCACTACAGTCAAAATGTTGAACTGTTTTAACCCTTCAGCATAACTGAATAAGTTTAAGTCAGAATTCCAAAAAAAACGGATATGTCATCTCAACTCCAAACTCACTTATGCATTAGCTGGGAATCAAACTCAGTAAATCATGCAACCTTACCATAGACGCAGGATCTTCACGCCATTAGCACCGAGTGGCTTCTGCTTTTAATTCACAATGCCTACCTTACCCGCAACTGAGAAATCTCTAGAAACCAATCACCCACTTGCTTTAAAGTAAGAAACTCAAAAAGCTGCTGCACCGTAGTATTTCCATCACTGTCAATTTGCATGAATGGTACTAAAACATGGTGAGTCATAGTGTCATTAAAATAAACTACTGATAAATCTTCTTTATCTCTAGTGGTCAATCCGAGGATTGGTTTTCACCAAATTTCCTCTTTGTGTCCGCTTTCCTCTTCATTTCTCCATAGGTCTTGCATCCCACATCTTCCCTAATTTGATCCATATACCTCAGGCGTGGTCTTCCTCTAGGTCTTTTTCCATCAACACACTCCTCTGTGATTGTCTTCAGCATTCCCTCATGTTTCAATAGATGGCCTGTAAGTTGTACTTTTCTTTTAACAATTGAGGTCCACAAACTTCTCTTCTCTTAACAATTACAATGTACTGCAAATAACAACAAACACTAATCATGAAACAAACTGGAATATCTTTCAAATCCGACGATCTTGCCTGATTTCCAATATCAGAGAAGGTCAATAGATTTACGCACATACCATACCTTAATAAAACATAACTGCCTAAAGAAACAAATAAAGAATACAATGATGTCATAACTGCCATAGAAGAATGCCCAATTAGCAAAGATTAAAAAATACCACCTCCAACAAGCATTATATAAACATATTAAGTATTGCAAGTGCTAATATTGGCTAGAATATCAGAATCTCCCATAAGAACACCATCACTGCCAGTCTAAAAATTGACCCTAAATGACATAATGGTATCCATAAGACAATAAAATTAAATAAAAGTATGCTTAATAATACAAAGAACAAAATTAAGGTCACATTGTAATATTGTTTCTCACAGTGAGGGGTGTAAAATGAGATTGTTCAGTCTTTTTATGACAACCTCGATATTTTGTCTATTTGAGCCTGAGTGACAAAATGGTCTAAATCAGAAGAACATGGTATATTTCGTAGCAGCAATAGTCCTATGCTTGATCTTGGTATAAAAACTACAAGCAAAATTTTAGCTTAATCCGTTGGATAGTTTTGGTGTGAAAGAGTAATAGTCCAGTCAAATTAGACAAAAACTAGCCCTAACCCGGACATTTGGGATAACAAGCTAAAAACTGGTGGAGATGTCGAGGATGATGTCCTAATCAAAATCCCTGAAGTCCCAAAAAAATCTGGGTTGGAAAATCCGCCATCTTGGATTTTTCGAATTTTGAGCATAGTGACCGAACGGTCCAATTTTCTTGGTTCCTATGTCAAATTGTTTATTTTGCCGTCTTTTATCGTTAAAACAATACATAGTTAAAAAATCAGCAATAATAGGGGGCTCTATTGGATTAAAACATATCTTGAGAATAAAAAAGGGCCAAAAAGAGCATGATATGCTATGTACTTTGACTGTATGTGAATGATATTGAATTAAATACTGTGTGTTTGCGATTGAAATAAAATTGAACAGAAGTACGGACATTTTAAATGATTTATTGACATTCATAAATACCGGTACCATCCTAATGCACTCTCATGACGCCATGTTGAAACAGAAGCTTCTGTTATTGTTTTGAACATCTCCGTTTAAAATGTATGTGTTATAATAAGTGATTTACTGTCTGAAACGTTAACACCTGCACGTTATTCATTCTTTAATGAGGTGATATTTCAAGAGTTCTCACTCCAAGTGCTTTTTTTAAGAAAGTATAAGTCACTGAAAGTATAAGAGTTCTGTTCGAGTGTTTCTTTGCTGTGCATGCGAGTGTTAGAGGCAAATTTTCTAATTTCTTGATATTAAGTGATTTGACAACGTGTTTATGATTATGTGTGTGTGACGAACAAAGGAAGTATAAAATGCACGCTTGAGGTTATGGGTTGGCATCGGTTGTGGGTCTTGTTTACTTCTGAACTATACGCTCAAATGATTTCGGTGTACGTGTGTGGGAGTGGATTTAAAAACGAATAACTTTGTTTAGTGTGAGGATTTGTTTTCGTGTGCAAGTTCTTTTGTTTTGTGACTTTTTTTTACATTTAACATACGACATCATGTGTATTTTGTGCAAAGATTGTAAAAGTGGTGAACTTGTTGTTGTCAAAAGGGGACTCGACACCCTCCGCCGAAAAGTCAAGAGAGAAATGATGGCATTGCCGGCTTACTTAACGAAAAAGAAAGTGTAACAGTTCACGTAAATTGTCATAAAGATTACACTCGTCGTGTTTCTGTTCGCACTGACGGTGAAGGTGAAATACAACCAAAACGCAGCAATCGTCTGAGCAGTTCGAGTGACGTATTTGATTTTAAAATGCATGCATGTTTTGTAGAAAGGATGTAGACGTTTGCGATAAGTACAAACACCCAGACTGGCAACTTTCTTATAGTGTAGTTGCCACCAAACCTCCTATTGACTCTGTACGGTCAATAGCTCCAAAACGAGCCTATTCATGGCGTGAAGAAGTGTTGCAAACACTTTGCACCGAGATCAACTTAGTGGCTGCTGAAGTCCACTATCACCGTCATTGCCACTCGACGTTCTGCCGGCAAGGTTCGCGTCCACCTACCGCGGTCGGATCTACTGTCGCATCAGAAACTGCAAGTACGTCATCTCGTCATCGACCCGCTGAAGATCAGACTAAACTGGAAAGCTTCCAAAAGTTATGTGATCATCTGGAGAACAATGATGAGTGCCAGTACACATTCGGGGAGCTTATCGACTTTATGAAAAACGCCTGTCCTGACAAGGAACCTTCAAGCGAAAAGCACTTGAAGAGAAAATCACAGAGTGTCTACGGGGAAAGCATTGTTATCTCAGAGCAAGTTGGGAAGAGTAATGTCCTCTGATTTACAGGAAAAACCCAACAGATTCTCAATGAAGCGTGGTATAGGGAAAAGAAGGCCAGTAAAACAGATGAAAAGATGAGAATCGTTGAAACAGCCGTGTACTGCCATTCTTGTATAGACGTGACGCATTTCAAAGTTTGCTTTCATCCATGATCAAAAAACTCCGGATATAAGTCTTCGCGCTTTTGGATGAGTGTTGCCAATAGGTTCTCTGATGCAGTTGTGTTGGGTAGATTTATTTGTGTCCTAAGATCTTCTATGAGGAACGATTCTCTTGCCAGGAGATAAACTAATCTGGATCTTGTTGTCTTTGAAACTCCAATTGCTTTCTTAATGTAGACTGCTTTTGAAATGAAAATCCACAGCCTGCTTCCAGTCGACCGACCGGGACAGGAATGGAATGAATGAAGCCCCAATCTAGCGGCGAGGATATAAACTGTGCCGGCTGCCGAAGCCTGTCGCACTCCTCTGGGGCAATGATTAAATGAATGACAGATGAAATGATAGTGGAGTGTGTTGCCGGAATGAAATTTTGACAGGGAAAACTGGAGTACCCGGAGAAAAACCTGTCTGCCTCCGTTTTGTCCAGCACATATCTCACATGGAGTGACTGGGATTTGAACCTCGGACCCAGCGGTGAGAGGCCGGCCGCCAAAATTATTCGTGAAGACATACGGTCTCGAGTGTACGATTGTTCCACCTATCCAACTGTAGAACAAATGTCCTCTGGAAACGAAGAATTGATACCGCCAACTCTACATGCTTTTCTGAAAATCATTCTTCAGACAAGGAAGCCATTCGAAGAAGACACTCTGCAAGGAATGACATTTGTATTTCCAAAGTTCTCAGAATCTGTGTTGATAACCATTTTGATACCCTGTTCAAACGCTGATGGTGACTTTGAACGTTTTTTTTTTTCTCCAGCTTACACTAGCACATCACTGTTACTTTTCATTGTGGTGATGGATGACATAATGACCCGAGTGGCACAAGTAATTGGAGAAGGAAAGATGAAAGCAATGGTGTTTGCAGATGATTTGGGGAAATAAGGAGGAGGAGGTACAGGAACAGTTGGATGTGTGGGAAGGAATAATACAAGGATATGGGATGAAATTTAGCATAAATAAGAGTGAGATGGTGATCACAACAAGGAAGAAGGAAAGAACCACAACGGAAATAACAATTGGTGGGGAACAGCTGAAGAAAGTGGAGAGTTTCAAGTATCTGGGAAGCCTGATACAAGATAATCGAAGAAACGATAGAGAAATAAATGAGCGGGGGAGACAGGCAGAAGCATTCCGGAGGAGTGTGAGAAGCATGTTACGGAGCAAGGATGTCCCTCAGAACAGCAAAAAGATCATATATCGGATGTACTATGTCCCTATCCTGACGTATGCCTCGGAGACCTGGGTTATGAAAGGAAGGGAGAAGAGCAAAATACAGGCCAGCGAGATGAGGTTCTTGAGAAGCAGTTCTGGAGCTACAAAGATGGACAGAATAAGAAATGAAAAGACCAGAGAATTAATGAACGAGGAACCATTACAGGATGGTATAGAGAAATCTGGACTTAGATGGTATGGACATGTAAAACGAATGGAGGAGAAGAGGATACCCAGGAGGATACACGAGACGAAGTGGGAAGGAAAAAGACCGAGAGACAGGAGGCTGAGGGGGGTGGAAGAAAGCGTGAAGAAGAGAGGAGAAGACTGGAGAAGGGTGGAGGCTGAGAGATGGTGGGAAGACTGAAGACGTTGGAGAGGCTTGTGTTCCAAACAGACCCAGCCAGTGGCTGGAAAGCGTGTAAGATGATGATGATTAGCACGTTAAGTGATGTGCGTCACCGTTTGTCACAAGAGAATTTGGATCTTTTCACTGAAGTATACTATGAAGTATGACTGAAATGTGTCATTAATATACAGTATTTTAATATAATTATGCATGTTATCCATGATATTAAAAAAATCCCACCAAAAATTTATCATTTTTAAAGTTCCGAAAAGTGCACTTGAAACCAATGAATTTTCCACTTTAAAATACTGCTTTCTTCACTCTGAAATCACCAAAAAAATTCCTATCCCTACCTATTACTCACCAATCCACCATTGAAGACTGCTCGAACACTCGATGAGAACAACTTTAACTTGCTTGATCGTTGGAAAACAATGCGGAATTCATCTGCTCCTCCAGAGCAGCTTAGCATGCCATGTATTACGACCAAACCACCGGGATTTGAACTGAATCGAAAATTTGGTCTTCCTTAAACAGAGTAAGGACTAACTGTGGCAGATGAGCAGATTTGATGCATAAATGGGACAAAGATCAATCTCCAAAATGTGATTGCGGTGCAGAAAGGCAAACAGTTCAACTTATCGTCCAATCTTGTCCAATGTCAGCCTTACCTGGAGACCCTTCTGAGTTCATGTTAGCGACTGATCGAGTTTTGACTATCTACGGACATTGAAAGTTTCATTATGTCCTATTTGTGTGTGGTGAATTGTAAATATGGTAATCTTGTTATACTTGTTTATTGTTCCATGATGTGCTGATAGCCAAACGCTAAATAAATAAATAAATTAATTAATTTAAAAAAATACTTACCAATAATGACGTATGGAGCAGAAACTTGGCTGATGACGAGGAGAGATGAAAGTAGAATACGGGCAGCCGAAATGAAATTCCTGAGGAGTATGGTACAGAAGACTAGGAGATATCGAGCTAGAAATGAAGATATTCAAAAGGAAGTGAATGTATAGAAGCTGATTGATAAGCTGGAGCAGGACAGATTGAGATGGTATGGACATGTGAAAAGGATGAATGATGAAAGAACGTTGAAAGAAGTGATGGAGAGACGGATGACTGGGAAGAGAGGACGAGAAAGGCCTACAGTACGGTGGATGGATTTGGTGAAGGACAGTGTGAGAGAAAGAAACCTGGAGTGGAGGTTCAGTGGTTGAGGAAGGATGGTGGACAGACAGAATCAAGTGGAGGGGTATCATATTTGCTCCGACCTGGCTTAGGCTGGAAATCGGAAATTGATGACGAGGTTTAGAGGAGACAGAGTGCTGAATTTTCTCCTTGAAGGGAATCTTAAATGTATTGGTAATCTACTGAATGAAGTTGTTGCATTTATATATCTTTAATTGAAATCAGACTTAACCAGAATCTAATCCACCATGTTTGGTTTTCAAGACTAAGGCTTGAACAACTGTGTTATTCAGCCCAACGTCAAATTATGATAAAATAAAGGATTTCCAATATTTTAAGGGTTACAAACAAGTCATTTGGATTCAAGTGAAGAATTTTTCAATTAGGATTTTTTCTTTCATTTTATTCAAATTTAAGTATTTGTAGTCTGCCATTTGTTTCTTGTTTAAAACAACTTATAAACTGATAGAGCATTATTACTGCCATCTTCATACTTTTTCTCCTTGTTTTTGGTGTCAGTTGCCAGATGTCATCCTTTTAGGAACCATGAATTTAAAATGTTTTAACCCTTTCCTTCTCAAAGCGCCCGGATATGAAATTCACTGCTCCCTGCTAAAGCGCCGGAAAGCACCCAGGTATGTTCTGACAATGGGAGTAAACACTAGGAACTAAGGACTCCATGGAGCAGGCTACCGAGATGTATATATTAGCATATTTGAAAAAGGATTGGCAATTTTTGTAGGATGGGCCAATGTGACTAATTCCAGGAGAAATAAAAAATAGCTGAAGTGGTTCTGAACAAGGGACCTCAAGAAATAAAATGATGGTAAACAATGTAAACAATGAAGGAAATTAGAGAGAAATTTAAAGTGGGAGTGAAGATTCAAGGAGAAATAATTTCAACTCTGAGATTTGCTGATGACATCGTCATCTTGGCCGATACGCCTGAGGATTTGAATGAGTTTTAGAATGGTATGGACTCCGTCTTGAGGAAAGAATTCATGATGAAAATTAATAAATGTAAAACAAAAACATTGGAATGCAGCCGAAATAAATCAGAAACCTCTATGGACATCAAATTGGCAGGGGGAAAACTAAAGGAAGTAGGAGACTTCTGTTACTTAGGAAGTAAAATAACCAGTGATGGACGAAGCAAAGAGGATACAAAAAGTAGGTTGGCTCAGGCAAGGAAAGCATTTCTACAGAAAAGGAATCTATTGACATCGAATATAGATTTAGGTATTAGAAAGACATTTTTGAAAACCTTTGTCTGGAGCGTCGCACTCTATGGAAGTGAAAGTTGGACTATTGGTGCAGCAGAAAAGAGGAGAATTGAAGCATTTGAAATGTGGTGTCACAGGAGAATGATGAAGATCAGATGGGTAGATAGGGTTACAAACGAAGAGGTATTAAGACGAGTGGGAGAGGAGAGATGTTTCTGGCGACTGCTAATGAAGAGAAGAGATAGGTTGGTAGGACACATACTAAAATACCCAGAAATAGCAAGCTTAGTTATGGAAGGAATGGTCGAGGACAAGAACTGTAGGGGTAGACCAAGGTTAGAGTATGTTAAACAGATTGCCTCAGATGTAGGGTGTGGTAGTTATGTAGAGATGAAGCGATTAGCTCAGGACAGGGAGCCATGGAGTGCTGCATCAAACCAGTCAAAAGACTGAAGACTCAAACAACAACAACAAACAATGTAAATATGTGTATAGTTTGTGTAAACTGTGCAAATTCCATCATTACTGACACATTTTTTAAACTTAGTTTCATTATCATCTTATATATTAAAATTGTTTTTGTGACGAGATTATATGAGGGCAGACTTCAAACCAAGGATCCAAGGTGAGTGAGATTTACTGTGGATCAATTACTGTTGGTAATTCACGTGGAAAACTTTACTTTATTTAAATATATTGTATATTGTGAGGTTTGAAGTTCCCCTGTTATGTGCAAGACTGTCCATGTCCACAATACTTCATATTCTAAAATAATAGGGTGATTTCTGGGGATATCATGCCTGGATATGCAACAAGGAAAGGGTTAATGGAGGGCCACCAACTTGTTTTTAACTGCTCTTGTAAAAGTCACGATCAAGTTCATTTGTGAGAAGCCTCATTCCCTCTCACTTATTGAAACTGGGTTGTTCCTCACAAGAGTTTAAAAAAAAAAAATGCTCTGACAACAATGCTAATTGATTTATTTACCTTCTGTTCAAGAAGATACATACACATGGTCATGAAAAATATATACATAAACAATCATACATATACCGCATTTACATGAATACTAACTGCATATTTTATTTTTCAAAAACTGGAGGTGAAAAATTGGGATGTGGGCATTATTTGAAACAAGGTTGTTACTGAATTCCTTCCAATTAAATTTCGATTACTTCATTTACTAGCCACACGTGATGTGATGTATGGGGATCTCCGAGCATACAAACACAGTAATATTCTGATACTGACTTCCATGGACTCAGAAACTGTGCACCAATGATGGCTGGTCAAAAGCCTATCTTGCTGCCAACTTTCAATATTTCGAGGGTTACAAACAAGTCTTTTGTATTCAAGTGAAGACTTCCAATTCTTCTTCAAGTACCGTGTTCAGTTCCCCGAACGTAGGCGATCATCATGGAAAAGGCGCCTCTGTCCCCCGCAAGCCAGAACAATTCTTAAACAGATCGAATCAGTGACCACTCCTTGATATTCTGAAGCCAGGATATCTGTCTTCTGCCAAGCCCTCGTCTGCCATCTATTTTGTCTTGTAGTATTAGTCGAAGCAACAGATATTTTTGGATTGTTATTTTCTTTCAATTTTTCAAATTTAAGTAGTACTTGTAGTCTCCCTTTGGTTTCCTGCTTAGAACAACTTCCAAACTGATAGGCTTGTGAGTGATACCGAATTTCTGGGTATGCATGCACTGCAATATCTCGATGCACATTTCCATGACCACACTAATGATGATCAGAGGAAGAAATGTCTTACAGCATATTATGCAAAACTTTAGGAAGGGGGGTTTGAGAGCAGTGCTGCAGTAATACCTGCTTTCACAGCTCTGATGATTATTGTTTTAGTTGTTTTATGGGGTGGAACAGGTCATCTGCTCCCTCTAAAAACAAAAAAACTTTTATTTTGAAATTACCTTCCTAGAAATAGGGTGTGGGGACTATCCTATGACAGATATTATTCATGTCAATACGGTAATCAGTTACACAATCTTCTGGTATATACACACAAGCATCAAGATCCGTTCCACATGTTTAGAACAAAAGGAACTTAAAAAAATTGACAGTACGCAGGGATGAAATTTACCAAATTTCTCAGTCTCATAACCTGTAATAACATACAAATGAGTCACATTAATGACACAGATCCTCTTCTTCACTGTGGAAGGTTACAAACACAAATAACATAACTGTTGAACATGATTAAAGTTTGTAAAACTTTTGCAGCCATTATCACTGACATTGAAGGCTTTGGGAATGTTATGCAACATTGTGTTTACTAGCTAAATGGTGTTTCACAGTACTATTCTGGTAGGCTTTATCAAGGCTAAATAATCAGCTAACGGTGAAGTTCAGTATACTGGCATGAGGCTTGGCTCAGTATCTCAACAACGAACCAAAAGTCAAGCAGTAATAAGAAAGGAAGACATGGCTACGGTGAGAGAAAGATAGTAGCAGACTTGAGTATGGTAAGATGCTTTTTAAAAGTTGTTTATTTTATGGGCTCTGCGACATTGTGGTCATGTAGCTGTGTACTTGGGTGTGTGTGGAATTTGTGTGATAACCTGTGTTATTGTGATGACTGCACTGGTGTGTGTATTTATGAATTGAAGATAGGATTGGAAAGGAGGCACCCGTGACCGTAAGTTAGGAACCATCCCGGCATTTGCCTGGAGTAGAAGTGAGGAAACCATGGAAAACTACTTCCAGGATGGCTGAGGTGTGAATAGAATCCTCTTCTAAGCCTTGCCTCATGAGGCTGAGTGTTGCTCGTTCCACTCCTCACACCAGAAATAAAATTTCTTCTCAGAGCCGGTAATTGAACCTGAACTAAGGGGTGACAGCCAGGAATGCTAGCTGCTACACCACGAGGTAGTCTTGCCTTTTAAAGTAACCGAGTTCCAGTTACAATGGGCCGAGTAATGCATTGTTATTAGTAGTTTTGTAAATAGTTTCACTAGCATAAGTCACCTCTGGTTGTGTAACTGTTTTATAATGGCTTAATTTTGCTGCAATCATAATCATAATGTTATTGGTTTTATGTCCCTTTTAAGTGCTATGGCTTTTATAAACGCTTGGGGTGCCGGAATTTAGCACCGAAAGGGATCTTAAATTTGCCAGTAAATCTACTGACACGGCTCCCTTGCATTTGGGCACCCTCAAATACCAACTGACTGGGCACAGCAGGCGAGAACGTTACAGCTACGTCACACAGCCAGTCAATCAGAAATCAATTACAGTAGGACGTCGTTTATCCGGACGAGCAAAAAAAAAAAAAAAAAGAAGGCGGACCAAGTCATGGAGAAGCTTTTACTGCGTCAGAAGCTGTGCTGTTGTAGTATGAAATACGGGAAGAAAGTAGCTCAACTCATGGTATAATTATACTTACACCATGGGTTAACTCAACTTCGATTGAAGAGAATGCGTGATTTAGCTGTTAAGGAGAGACGAGGAAATCTTGCACAAATATAAATCTAATTATTTTCCCAGTACTGTAGAGTAGAACTTTCATGTATGTACCATAAATGTTTTATGTTATAGTTATTCATTCAATAAATAAGAATTTAATATTTAAATTTATCACCATAATGTACTATCAGTATGCCTTCCTTCGGAGCGGAAGTAAAGCCAGCGGTCCCATGTCATAGATTTATGGCATGTTAAAGAACCTTCCACTAATTACACCTGTGTGAAGCTAAATTGTATAGGTTAAGAATGTAAACAACGCTCTTAGGTTTCTACGTTCGTTGCCAAGAGCCGACTGTGGTGGCGTCTGGTAGCTAAGTTCTGAACTAGTAGTCGTTGACGGTGGCGTATGGAGGCAAAAGTACGAACTATTTGAAAACTTCAAAGGTCTGCAGTCCTTACTTGAATTAAAAACAGATAACACACACTAATACAGTCATCACAATTAACATCGGTTATCAGACAGATTCTACACACACCCAAAGTTCACGGGGCTACATGACCGCGTTGTCGCAGCCCCTAAACTTAAGAACCAACCATAATGTACTATGCAAGTTTTTTCCTATGAAATAATCGCATGATCGATTATCCGGAAACATCGTTATCCGGAACACTTTCAGTCCCAATTAGTGCAGATAAATGACGTTCTACTGTACATTTATTGACTAAGGTGGAACAATACACTAATTCTTACCTTTTAGGTATTTTGAATTACTTGTTAATAAGGACACATTTTTATAAGAAATTATTACAGTAGAGTCTTGATTAACCGAGGTTCCGTGTCAACCAAGCGTGAACTGAATGTGTAAATACATTAGTTTTGCCTGTAAGTAGCGAAGCAATATTGTCGGAAACGGACCAACTATTATCGACGCCAGACTGTATGCCAGGTTCTTGACCGCATGAGTCATGGGCCCAACCCTCACACCGCTCCTCCCCTCTATTGTCTAAAGACGCATCGCTATTTGTCAGTGCTACTTTCTCTTCAGACAGTTGTTATTCTAGTAAGTGAGGTTGGTCAATGAGTGTGCTGTGATGAGTGTGGAAAGGAAACTAGTTGTTCTTTAGTTGGAGGACAAAATTTGTGCAAATAAACGTTTAGATCGGGGTGAAACATTGAAAAAGGTGGCAAGTGATTTAGGCGTAGGGCGTAGGTGAAGTGACAGTAGGAGACTGGCAATGTAAACGGGAACCGATTGAAAAATGGGTGTGTCAACGTACTCAATCATCGGGTTCGTCATTTAATTTACTGTATTCAATCATCGGGTGACAAAAACGTAAAAAAGAAAAAGACTACGAAAAATAGTGAGTACGAACAAACGTCAGTGGCATTATTTTTATGGTTTCAGCAACTGGGACAATGTTACAAGCCAAAGCTTTAGAATTTTTTCAATGCTTCCAAGAAGGAGAAGAAGCAGATAAGCAGGAAAAATCAGCTCCCGGTTACAAAAGAAGCAAGCATAGGATGGCTGGACCAATGGAAAAAGAGATATGGGGTTAGAGGAGAGATTTTGTCTGCCAATTCAAGTGTAGTTCAGTCATTTATAAAAAAAATGGATGGAATAATTAAGGAAAACCAGTTAAGCTCGCAGAAAATGTATAACTGTGATGAAACAGGATTGAATTACAAAATGATACTGAGCAAGACTCGGACAGATAATCAGGAAAAATCAGCTCCCGGTTCCAAAAGAAGCAAGGAGAGAGTTACCGTTTTATTGTGTGCTAATCAGTCTGGTGAACACAAACTAAAACTTTTACTCATGGGAAGCAAAAAAGCCCAGGGCTTTCAGAAACGTGAATATGGACATTCTTTGTGTATAATATAAAGACCAAAAAAGTGCTTGGATAGACTCTTCAATTTTTAAAATGAGTTTTTAGATCAATTTGTTCCAAGCGTAAAAATGTTTTGTGACGAAAACAATCTGCCACAGCAAGCTCTTTTGCTATTGGACAACGCACCCACTCATCCTGACTAATGTGAATTGGTTAGTAGTGATATAAGAGCTCTTTTCTTGCCCCCTAATGTCACCTCTTTAATTCTACCCCTTGACCAAGGGGTTATTGAGAATGAGAAGCGTCATTATCGATGAAGACTCTTAAAAAATTGCTTGAATATTTGGAAAATGATTTAACAGTTGTGGATAGTCTATCTAAACAAAATAAACCTTAAAGATGTAATTTTCTGGGTGGGCGAACCACGGACTGACGTCAAACAATCTACGTTACAGAAGGGGTCTTCTGAAAATGGGCATAGTTCACATAATGAAGACTATTCGCCGCTAGGCCATCTTTTAAATCAACTTCCTGTTGCTAAAACCATCATGGAGAAAGATGTCAGTGAGTGATTTGTTGAATGACGATGAACAGTGCGAACTTTCCGATGAAGCAATCACAAATTTAGTGTCACAAAACAACCAGAGTGACGATGAAGATGACGACATGCCAAAAGATGTACTACTGGAAACCAAAATCAGTCACACTGACAGATTAAGCGCTATTGAGAAGGGACTGTCTATGCTGAACAAGAAGACACAACACCAGCTGACATCATTACGTTACGTCGTCTGCGCAGTTTGGGGGCCAAGAAACTAGGCAGCGTAATCAAGCAGAAAACTGTAAAGGACTTTTTCAAACATTTGTAATTTTAGAGGTGGGTGTACAATATGTACTGTACTTCGCAAATGTCATGGGATAGTTACCTAATAGCATGTGGAGCCTCTGGCAGCTCAACAGATCGCAGAACATTCTAAGTATCTTTAACTACTGCGACTTTTAGAGATGCCGGGGTGCCGGAATTTTGCCACGAAGGGGATCTTTAACGTGCCGGCAAATCTACCGACACGGCTCAGTCGCATTTGCGCATCCTCAAATGCCAGTTGACTGCGCCAGGATTTGATCCACAACCTTCGGAACGTTATCGCTGAGCCAAGCACCTAGCACTTGTAGTTTTATGCGACTGTTAATCTTGCAATCGCAAGCCACGGGACCTTCAGTTTTACGTACGATAAACACAAGACATGATAATTTCACTTTGAAAATCTCACAAGCATTGACTGGGAATCAAACACAGTCTGCCTTGATGAGAGGTAAGCAGGGTATGAGGTTGGTCAGCCTCCTAGTCTGTGTTTGAAGACAGGGAACGAGAACCTTAACCTCATCAAACAAGGTTGTATGTAGCGGCTTCGGTGGCATAGTCAGTAGCATGCTGAACTGCTATGCCCAAGATTGTGGGTTCAAACCCGACCGAAGTCGTCGGATTTTTAAGAGCGTTAAAATCCTTCAGTATGCCTTCCTTCGGAGGGGAAGTAAAGCCGGCGGGCTCATGTCATAGATTTATGGCACGTAAAAGAACCTACCACTGCAATTGGTAGTGTGTAGCAAAAGTTGTAGGTTATATTTGGCTATTTAGAAAAGTTCTATAAAGTTCCAACGTTCGCCGCTAGGTATTAGTGACAGAATCATCTGGTAGCCAAAGTTGGAACTACTGTATTTGAAATGGAACTTGTTGGGATCTCTCTGGCATTCGATAAAAATTACCCAGCTATGGCCATTCAGCTGAAATTCATATATAACAAGGTTGCATGTTTAGTTTCAGGACACATGCTTGGCTATTGCAGGTGAGTATGATACACATGTTCCTCATGCCAGGTAGGAACCGAATGTTAGTCTGACCGATGTACACTTTGTCACACATACAGGGAATGACGTACAAGCAAGAAGTTTGGAGGGACAAAGCATCTTTTTGAGTGAACCATATTATCAATAACATTGCTAGTACCAAAAACTGTTTGAACATTACAATTTTGGAGTACACTATCCATCCTTTCAGCAACACCTTTCACAAATGGTAAAATTGTTTTGGTTGCTTACTCCCTTGAGTTTGTGACAAGGTGATGTCATATTTCACTGCTCCAAGACACACCTTGACTGTTATTATTATAACTATCATCAGCCTATTGTTACACTGTTTCATTGTGTGTGGCTTCTTCTGGTTTCATGGAGCCAATCCCATTTTCTGAACTTGAACTACATTTTCCATGGCTTGAGACACCACATCTGAACTTCAAGTCAATATGCATCACAGTAAATGAGTTGAGCCTTGGTCTCACAACTATCTGATACTTTAGCCTTGATATAAAGCCTACCATAGCAGTAAGTGAAAATGTCGGCTAGCTAGTAAATATATAACTTCTCCAAAGTCTTCAATGTGGCGAGTAATAAGACTGCCAACATGATTTGAACCAATATCCAGCATTCTGGGCAGGTGCATTAGCCAGCCACACAGCCATAGCCTCTGGCCGACCATGACTCATTTCCAAGTCTTAGATGAAGAGGGCAAGACACGTCACAGGGACTTCCTGGATATCAAAGGCAATACCAGAGCTTCCCATATATTGGAGTCAAAAACCTGACTTGGGATTTTTCTCAATCATGGAAATGAATAAATTTACCTAAGAGGACTATAACATACTTTTCTCATTTTGTCATCTCTGTGAACAATGAAGGAGGTTTTTTAATATTTTTGCTTTGTCCCTATGGAAAATTCTGGTATGCCTGAATGAGCACAACCTAACAAGTAAACAGAAGCTAACTTAGATTATTCCATCATCATTAGAAGGGTTTTTAACTGTATTTATATACTATTGTATATTTACAAGTGATATGAAGAAAGAAAAAAAACATTCAGCTTATATAACTATCTCCAGCAAACATATACAGCAGTGAATTTTAATATACTGTATATAGGCCTAATATATATATAGTATAGCTTGGCTTGGTAAAGATTCCAACTCACCAAATAGTCAGCAAATTAAACTTTTTAACCTCCATCCAGCAGCAAACAACAGTGACTAACCACTTTCACTACACAAACTTGAAAAGTTCTTGAATTTCGAACTCATAAAACTTTTCCACATTTGGCATAGCTCATTAATTTCTTTAATGCAGCAATTATACAAAAATAACATATTAAAAGATATGTCACAAGTAGGGAATGGAATATTTCGCGATCGCGAATTTCGCGAATTATGAAAAAACGTACTTTTATATGTGTAATTACTATTAATATACAACCTGCAACCCTTTTCATAACGATTTGAGCTCGCGAAAAATCGCGAATTTCGTATCATCTCGCGAATTTGCTATGTTTTCGCGAAAAATGCGCGATTTTTGGTGCAATTAACGAAAAGAACACGCGAAATTCCCATTTTGAAGCAATTTACCGGTAATCGATCTTTTTCAATAGTATTGAGATCACGCTCAACAATCGATCTTTCGTAGAGTGATTTCGAGATATTGTGGTTAGTCTTGGATTGCAGTTCTATATTATCGAATGCATGTCGATATTATCGACATTTACAATCGCTTCCGTTGAAGTCGAACCTGCTTTTATTTGCCGCCAGCAACACGGAGAGAAGCGTGTGTATGAGTAGAGGTATTCCGTTGTGTGTGCGTATTTGAAAGGCTACAAAATGCCTAACCGTAAAATATCTGCAAGGGATAGAGCTTTCCAGTACGAAAAGCAAGGGTTTTATTGTTCTGATAAGAGTACCGTGATGTGCAAGTTTTGTAACTGTCTTGTGTCCTGGGAAAGAAACGATACCATCCAAAAAACATTTGGCGTCTGTAAAACACGTCACGGCGTTCAATTCTCGCAAAGAAGGCGAAACATCTCGCGTTCAGACATCAATTGCCACGTGTTTTAATAATGTGCAAAACAAAAAGAAAACCAGTGAATATCTTGGGAAACGTGTAGCAGAGACATTTTTAAAAGCAAACATACCAATTCGAAGCTGGAAAATGAACATGTGAAATCATTCATGTATGAATTCATAGAAGGTAAGATTGTTTTTTTTCTTCTTCTTTTTTTTACTGTTAGTAAATTTACATAATTTCACTGTTGAACACATTCAGTACCAGTTAGTTACGGCATTTAGTGAGACCTTCATGGGCGCGGCTTTTGTCAGTTAAAGCGTTTAAGTGCTGACGTGAACAAACTGCAATTAGGCCTATGTTTGGTCTGTATATTTTATGCAGTCCTTGCAAGTTTAGGGGATTGAAGACATATGATAAAGAAACCACATTTTGTTCTTCCTGTTAGTCGCGTGCAGCATGTATAACCTTGAATGACCGGCGTTTGTTTTTAGAACGAAGGTTGAAACTTCCGATGCCGGGAAGCAAAAGTTAGGTTAGAGATCCAACATGGCGCGGCTCGGACTACGTCACGCAGTTTGGCCACGTCTGCGGAGTGACATGGACATCGCCGGGAATCGAAAGTTAGGTTAGAGACGAACTACGTGACAAATTGTTGGTTAGGATTATTGGCTAGTGACAAAACTATTGGTATGGTTGGTTAGGCCATGAAGTGTTAGGCCATCTGATCTATTAGCATATTATTATATTACAAAATTGTGGTACAATTTAAAGTTTGAAGATACCAGATTTCATACAGTCAAAGTCTACTAGAGTGACATTTTAGGTTTATAGAACTACTAGTTCAATTTTCTAACTTGCTGTGTAAAGGGCTGCAAGAGCATTTAAATTGCTGGCCTATGGGTTTAAATCCCCGCTGAGTGGCTGGTAGTGAATGTGTTAATAAGAACACAAGATGTTCATAAAATTTTCGAACTTTTCTTTTCAACTTGTATAGCTTAGGTTACTGTACATATGCTACTTGGTTGGTGTAACGTTACTTGTCATCTAGTATGTACAATTCAACTTTTTTTTTAAATTCGGGAAGTAATTTTTAAAAATATTAATGTGTTGCAGGAGCTGGAGATATTCCTTGTACCAAAGTGATCAGGGAAAAGTATATTCCAGAAATGGTGAATGAAAGGGTGGAAGAAATTAAGAGCAAACTTTCAGGACAGAAATTGGTTGTGTATTGTGATGAAACCACAAACAAACGTGAAGAGTGTATTTTTGTTGTCTTATTTAAAGCAATCAAGTCTTCAGCTTCTGTGGAAGTAATTGTCGGTGACATACATACACTCGAAACAGCAGATTCAAAAACCTGCTCTAGAGCAATTTTGGACACACTGAAAAAATATGACATTGAGCTGGATGACGTTGTGGCCCTTGTGTCAGATTCAGCACGTTACATGGTAAAATGTTTCGACATACTGGGAAATATTCTAAGTGATGGTGTTTGAATTGTCCAGTGTTGGGCACACAAGCTAAATTTAGTGTTGAATGTGTTAGGTAAACACTTGCAAGATTTGCAGCTTGTTGTATCGAAAGTGAAGTCTGCATTTTTGAATACGCGGAAACGAAAGCATCTCTTCAGGAAGTTTCTGGACAGTAAATACCCAGGACGGTGTATACCACTATTTCCCATGCCCGTTCTTACAAGGTGGTCATCTTGGTACGAATCAGTGGTATATCTTGCTGAACACATACGAGATGTTGTGGCATTCATGAAAAGTGAGGAATTTTGTGGGCAAAATGCTGGGGTTGATTTTCTTCAGAATATTAAGGAAGATGAATTAATTTCTGCTGAAGTACAGTCTTCTTTTGTAAGGGATGTGGGTAGTGGCATTGTTAACCTCATTAATTTTCTAGAGGGTCAGTCCTATCCTACTGTCCCATTTTTGGAAGGTCACCTAAGACAGATAGAACAAACAATAAAGGTTGCTGCATCTGGGTATCATAGTGCCAAAGTAATGGAATTACTGCAAGCTTCTCACAGTGCTACTTTGAAACATAAAATGAAAAGCGAGATGACCAATGCTGCATCACACAGTTTGACTAAACTAACAACTTTAAGGAGTGGTGATCCTGCTCGGGATTTCTACAAAGCTGCAAGAGTGTTTGATCCTGCCGAAATTGCATGTATGACTGTTGATGGTAATCTGACGAGAACCGTGAAACATCTGCAGTTCTGTTCGAAGCTAAGTGATGATGTCGTTCTAACAGGCTACAGCGAACTGCAAAGAGTCGTGAAAACCAAGCTTGCTTGTGATGAACGAGTGGACATTATTTCTGTGTTGCAGGGAATGGCGATAAACTATGCTGACTTTGCACAATCTGTGCTAAAAGTGATATGGATGCCGTGTGCAAATGCAGACTGTGAACGCTTTTTCTCATGCTATAATAATGTGTTGTCTGATAAGCGCCATCGCTTGTCTGCAGAAAACACCAGTCTTTTTTCTGAAATGTATTTTGAAAGCTAGATTGTGAAAATACCGAAAAGTTCAATTGAAAACCCCGATTTTCCCTTTTTAAAATCCCACTTTCTGCACTTCCAACTCACCGAAAAATTCCAATCTCTAGTCACAAGTATTAGTTAAATACCGCTAAGTATTCAACATTCATTCGAGCAACAACAAGGTGGACATAAAATCAATCACGGACAACAAAGGATAGAAATACAGATAAAGGACAAACACAATGAGAGTCTAGTGTGGGTCGAGGGAGAGATGAAAGAGAATAATAACAAACCCCATAGCTGGACACACTGCCGATTTTGATTGGCTTGAATGTCCATCTTTGAATACTGTAGTGCGTCTGCCATACTGGATAATACTAACAAACCTGCCAAGTTACGCAGGTTTACAATAAACTTCTGTAACTAAAATAGTGTATATATATCTTAACCCACATATTCATAGACATGCTTAATAGCCTGAGTGTAAAGGATCTGATGATGACCGCTTGACAATTCATCCAAGTAATCTTATGAATTTTTTTCCAGGTGTAGGGAAAAACACCCGTTACAATTTGAGTACAATCGTGTTGACCGACTGAAAAGCATTTAAATTTCATTAACTAAGGCAAGAAGGAAATTAGAGAAAAAATTGAAGTAGGAATAAAAATTCAAGGAGAAATAATTTTAACTCTTGAGATTTGCTGATAACATTGTCATCTTAGCCAATTCACCAGACGATTTGAATGAGTTTTTAAATGGTATGGCCTCCATCATGGGGACGGAATACTTCATGGAAATCAATAAATGTAAAACAAAAATAATGGAATGCAGTTGAAGGAAATCAGAACCCCCTATTGACGTTAAATTAGGAGGTGAAAAGCTAAAGGAAGTAGGAAGCAAAATAAGCAGTGATGGATGATGTAAAGAGGATATAAAAAGTAGGTTGACTCAGGAAAGGAAAGCATTTCTACAGAAACGAAATCTGTTGACATCAAATATAGATTTAGGTATTAGACAGTAATTTTTGAAAGCCTTTGCCTGGAGCATGACACTCTATGGAAGTGAAACTTCGACTGTTGGAGCAGCAGCAGAGAGGAGAATTGAAGCATTTGAAATGTGGTGTTACAGGAGAACAACGAAGTTCAGATGGGTAGATAGAGTAACAAATGAAGTGGTATTACGACGAGTGGGAGAGGAGAGAGGTTTCTGGTGACGGCTAATGAAGAGACAAGGTTGGTTGGTGCGACGCATACTAAGACACCTAGGAATAGCAAACTTAGTTATGGAAGGAAGGGTCGAGGATAAGAATTGTAGGGGTAGACCATGGTTAGAATATGTAAAACAAATTAACTTGGATGTAAGGTGTGGTAGTTAAGTGGAGTTGAAATGATTAGCTCAGGACAGGGAGGCATGGATAGCTGCATCAAACCAATCAAAAGACTGAAGACTCAAACAACAAACAAGGCAACACTGAAAAATGTTTTCCAACACGATAACTTCTTTACGAGTTTGTTCCTGTTTTTTTTCTTTTCTCTCTCACCTTTGCCTGCACCTGCCGTCGTGTTTGTCCTTCATCCATGATTCTATCCTATTAGTGCCTAATCATTGCTAATAATAATCTCTCCTTGCGTACATAAAGCAAGTTGCTGTGAGAACTAACAGCACCTAACATGAAAGCTTGTAGATGCTTTATTAACAGTAACCCCCCAGTAGAATAACCTACAACATACAATACTAAATTAACAGCAAAAAAATCGAATTGAAATGAATGCGACTGTTGATCCACGATCATGAGCCACTGGGTCTCCTTCTTACGTGGAATCCATACCTGTCAACTTTCAAAAAGGGCTTTCAGTAAAAATCGCGCCCACCAAATAATCTAACAAATTTCGACATACCCCGGCTTGAGACAGCAATGCTCCTGGACTACAAAATACAGTAATTCCTGCTTTAAACATGATATTTCAATGAAATCTCATCTACTCACATCACACGTCGATTATTTGTAGACGAGCGTGACCCTCAAGAAGCAGGTGTGATGAATTTTGGTTTAGAGCATAGACGTAATACGATTTTCTCGAAATAATATAACACATTCATCACTCACGGGAAATTACTTGCACTTTTAGTCCAATTTTAAATTCATAGCTTTTTAGCTTCCTGCAAAGAGTCTGGAGAAAAGGTGCTGGCAAATAAGGACCAGAACTCCTAGACTTCAAAATAGAAATAGACTCCAAAGATTCATTTGACATAGATGATCTGAACAAGCGACCATAAGGAACGGAGCGATTGTCGATTGTTAACGTTTCCCTTCGAGAAAATCAACGCAATCTACCGGCAGCCTGAGAAAGTAATTTCTTATTTTTGTCCGTAAAATCGTAAAATGACATAGTCCGTCCGTAAAGCTGTAAAATACCGCAAATTACGTACATTTTACAGATAAACCATAGAAGTTGGCATGTATGGGAATCCAAACCATAGAATGTGACATTTCACTTCGGTAAATTCACATTCATTAACCAGGAATCGAACTCAGTCCGCCTTGGAAAGAAGCAAGCAGCTCGAGACCTACACTATCATGCCATCACCATCACTGGATTTCAAATGTAGTCGCTTAGCCACAAGCTGGAGCGACACAGAATAGCAGATAGGTCTTACAACTAACCGAACGGTGCTTATATTCTTTACTCCCTGGCTAGTTCATTCCAAACTTATTTAATGAAAATTAGTAACAACAAAAAACCTGTAACACATTAAGAGCCTTGGCCTACCAAGTGACTGTTGCACAGCCATTTGGCCCACAGATTGTAGGGTGATGTTTAGCATGACAAATTCTCTCGGCCGTCAATGTCATATGTCAAAGTCATCAATAGACTCCCCCCGCCCCTCATCTTCCTTGCCCTAAGGGGTTCTGAGATCACGCACCAGTTTATTCTAAATTTTATTGGGCCATCCAAATATTGTGTTTCCGCAGCCGAGTCTGGGTTCCACTTGGCCAATAAGTTATTACTTCAAGCCTGCCGGAGCAGAGTTTCTAAGGAGGCGGCGTTAACTGATTTATTCAAGGTCTTGCAATACAGTTTGTATCGACCGAGCAGAATCCTGCCTCAGCTGTGGAGAAGCGATATATGGTCGACCCATTAGAATTAACCTTGGGCTCAACATATGGGAAGTTTTGAAGCCATTTTTTCAGTGTTGCCTGCACTAACTATCAATTTATACTTTCCAGTCGGTCAACATGCCTTTTGCCCAATTACACCAGGTGGGGTAACTACTGTATATATACACATTATAGACATATTATGCCAATATATATATAACACATTATTCCTGAAAAATTTTACATGTATAAATATTATTCATTGATAAAGGGTAAATAATATTTACAACAAAACTCTGGATCCCGAGAGATCTCTGAAGTTAAGCAACGTTGGGCATGGTAAGAACTTGGATGGGCGACTGGTTCTGGGGAGCCCCATGCTGTTGGGAAAGAGAAAGAGAAGGAGAAGCGGAAAGGAACTGGCCAACCTAACGCAAGCTGACTCAGGTTCAGGATCACCTCTTTGGAGGTGAAAACTCTTCATCTTCTTAATAGATAATATGAAAAGTTTGGTTCTGTTGAACGAGACAAGGGCATAGAATTTGAGAGTGAAAGCAGAGATGTGTGGTAAAACATCGGTCATAACGGTATCGATGGCGGGTTTATTTACGATGATAAGGCAAATGTTCACAGTAGAATTTGGGCCTCAGATAATTCCAAGATTTGATGCTATTTGTGTGTTTATTAATTATTAACAAACTATGAACATACTGTATCTATAAAATGATGCCCATTTTTCAATACATTTTTTCTTACGCTACTCTATTTTACAATTTAGAATGATACATGTTTCGGCTTTTTGACCTTCATAAGCCATTTACATCCACACATATCCCATAAATATACAATCCTAGCACGCATTATACATTAGATTATAACATTGTGAAAAGATTAAAACGTTGTAAATACAATGGTGTCAATCAGTAAAACTAGAAATAAAATTCTTAAAGAAGATTGTAAGAACGTCTTTAATTCCATTGTTAAATCTATGTATAAATAAAAGCTACGATGTGACTTGTCAAATGCGACATTTCCGAAGAATAGAAGAAATGTCGCATTAGACAAGTCACATCGCAGCTTTTATTTATACATAGATTTGACAATGGAATTTTAGCTGTTCTTACAATTTTCTTTGAGCATTTTATTCTGTAAGTGACTGAACAAGGCCAAAAAGCTGAAACATGTATCACTCTAAATTGTAAAATGTAGTAATGAAAAAAACACACACACCATTGTATTGATAAGTGGACGTCATTTTATAGATATTATACTAAACACGGACAAAGAGGTAATCAATACTAAGTTCATGGATATACATAAACTATGAACGTTTTGGTAAAACACTTAGAAACGTTTGTCAGTTATGTCTGATTGATTAAATGCCTGCACTCCTAGTACGTCAAAGTCTGTGAATTATCCTGTGAGATCATCCTTCCCAGATAACTGTATGCAACATAGTTCAGAGTTGTTGCATCGAGCAGCTCTTGTTGTATTGAATAACTTGTAGCATAAGCAAGTATGAGCTTGTTCGGCCTACGTAACCTCCTCATGGTATTATTATAATCCGTAGGTTCTGTGAGTTTTGGTCTCCTCAATTTCTTTTTACCTAAATACTGCAACTAACATATTCAAAAGGAAGTTTGTAGTTTTATGTGACTGAACCGGGAATCGAATCCGGTCCACCGTGGTGAGAAGCAAACAGTCTGACCACCGCGCCACCACGGCCCCCTAACTTATTCATAAAGTTTTCTTTTCTTTTATCTTGTGGCCTCCTGAGAGGCCGAGTGCAGGTCTTTCTAGTCGACGCCCGTGGGTGACCTGTGCGTCGGGATGAGAGATGGAGTGGATGCAGATGAATGAAACTGGGCAAGGATGTGGAAGGAAGCGGCCGTGGCCTGTCAGGAGGTACCGTCCCAGCATTTGCCTGGTGTTGAAAATGGGAAAACCATGGAAAACCATTTCAAGGACGGCCGATGGTGGGGCTTAGCCCCATGACCTAACGCTGCGCTTTAGCGAGCGTAGCCACTGCTGTCTGTATTCATACAGTGAAAGTTTTTTAAAAATAAATTATTGTAACAAATTCAGTAGTATTCTTATTCGACCTTGTCATCATTGAAAGGTACATTTCTGTACATGAGTACCTTGTGCAAATGCTTTCTATAAGTCCTCTCTACAACCTCTAGAAGTAGGTAATAGGGCTTCTGAATTCTACCTGTGTATTTTTTTAATTTATTGCCTCCTTGATTACGAGGCTACCATAAAAAGAATTAATGCATAAAAGGGCAACAAATTCCAGAATGAATTATTAAATTTGGTGAGAGAACGAAAACATAAACATCAGCTGTAGAGTATCTCTCGATAAATTCATAACTTTCAATTTGCAACAAAAAATAATTTTTGAGAATGGTATATTTTTTATATTACCTGTAAATGGTTCAAGTTTTGTACATCTCTTCTGGGAGTCGAGTACATTGTTAACTTCACAAAACATGTGGTATATAACAGAAAAAATCGTTAGAGAAAATATTACGATGAACTAGTCGATGCCTGGATCATCTGGACAAAACCTGCACAAAGACAACATGTCACCCTCCAAAGCATTTCTTGCAAGGTACATCAGGCTAACCACACTTGGTAATAAACAAAGCTGCACACATGATAAGCTGGCGACAAACAGATATTGTGGTGAGGATTAACAAGGACCAAACAGTACCAAACTTGGCTTGAAAACTGAAAGGTACAATTTATTGACCATTATGACCATGAATACCCACAATTTGCAAAACTAAATATGTAACAAAGTCTGAAACTAGGGTTTTTTGAGTTTCCCCCCCCACAGATGCTCTGAGTAAAAGACTTTTCCTTACTTCACTTTCCTTGTAGTCAAATGTATGTTCTACATTTTCTGCATGTACAAATCATGTTCTGTTTAGTTAATCTGACATTTAAAGTTAGTTTACAAACTACCTAGGTAGATATACTATACAATATTTTGTATTGTTGCAAATGCCTGTGCTACATGAAATGTTGTTAAAGAAGATAATCTCTTTATTATACTTAGCCACATTTATTTCAAGGGTTTTCAGATATTGGGCTCTGTATCTATGGTACCTACACAAGTCAAACCCGTATAACAAAAGAAATTGAAAATAATGCACGAGATACTATTTGATTGATAATGCCATGACTGAGAATACTCTGAGTTTCTAGTCCAAGCTATGAGAGCAAACATAAGAGTAAATATCCTAGTAACCTCCAGCTAGGTGGTACCACTTACATCCATTGCCAGTCAACCTTATTAAATCCACCAACTTTCTGGTATTGGTACTAAGGTAAATGCACCAATAGTCGTCTTGTTAAGACTGATTTAGTCAAGAAAATATATATACCTTATACCTTTTGGTAATCTAAATCAACAAGACCACTCTACCTGACCTCAAACTCTACTCAAACACTAGGAATCTCTCAATGTCGAAATTATTTGTTTTAGGAAAAAATCATGGATTAAAAAAAAAAGTGTTTTTGCGCTAGTAATCGTCACTGTGTATTTAGATTTTTCCAATATTCGTCACCAGTTTGCACCAATTGTCGTCACATTGTTCGTTGTCCTTGTCTGCTGTTTATAATGCATTTCTGTAAATATTGTTGCATAAGCACCGATTTATTGACATGGAGGATAACATTTATGAATAATGCAGTACCAGTAATTATTTAAAAAAGGAAAAGACAAAAAAAGATAGTCAGTCTGAGAGACTAGACTTTATATCATTTCAAATGACGCATGCTACAAATGCTACACATGTTAGAAAGGCTCAGGAGGGCTCGCATCGCTCGCAGCCCCAGGACTCTTTCAACAGACACCATTACCTATTAACTAAGGCTTTCTGCGCAGGCACCTCTTTAAGGGTCACCCTGTATTTGAGTCTGACATCTCTTACAACTCTTTAAGGGTAACCCATTATTTGAATCTGATATCTTGCAAACCTCTATAATGGTCACCCTGTATTTGAATTGAATCCAACATACTGTACACCTCGCTAAGTGTCACCCTGTATTTTGCTCTGACATCCTGCACACCTCTTTAGGAGGCACCCTGTATTCTTATCTGGCATTTTGTACATCTCTTTAGAAGTCACCCTGTATTTTTGTGAGACATCTTGTACACCTCTTTAGGAGTCACCCTGTATTCTTGTCTGACATCTTGTACACCTCTTTAGGAGTCACCCTGTATTCTTGTCTGACATCTTGTGCACCTCTTTAGGAGTCACCCTGTATTCTTCTCTGCCATCTTGTACACCTCTTTAAGATTCACTTTGTATTCTTATCTGGCATCTTGTACAGGCTATCTCTTTAGGAGTCACCTTGTATTCTTGTGCAACATCTTGTACACCTCTTTAGGAGTCACCCTGTATTCCTGTCTGATGTCACGCACTCGCCGTCTTCGTATCGCATAACGCCAGACCCCAGGAGTAATCTCAGACTCGGTGCATATGCACGGAACAACATGATGACGTCATACACGCCGTAACCGCAACGCATAACGTTAGACCCAAACATAACGACGAAGTCGACAAGATCATTTGAAATGATAAAATCGGCATCGGCAATCTCGGGAATGGCGGGTAGACATACGGTCATGAAAAGATCATAATTCTGCTCTAAAGTTATTTTTGTATTTCTTAAAGTGCATTAGAAATACAACAATAATAATAATATTAATAATAATTGAAATTCGAACAATATAACCACAAGAACGTGTATTGATGTAGACTTCCCCGACCTGTGTTCAAGATTGAATGGTCATATTCCGGGCTGTTATGCCGTAATTTTTTTTGCCAGGGGATGGGAGGCGTAGTCGCATAAAAAGTGAGATCAGTGAGATCGCCGAGGGTCTGACAAGATAGACTGTAAGTCTTTTCCACCAAATAACTGTAGGTTTTAATTTGATGTTCTGTAATTGCAGCACGGTTTACTGTCACATTTTAGGGGGTTCGTAAAGACAGGCTTGGATTTCTTTTTAGGAAAGATTCACACCATTTCCTCCCTGGCCGCCCACCTTTGAAGGGAGAGTCCCTCTTTAATTCTTTTGTGAGGCACTGGACACTATTTTGCAAATCATCCTTTGTTACCGAGAACCCCACATTTCCTAGTTAGATTACCCATATAGCCAACACTCTTTGTTAAAAAGGAACTTGGCCCCATTTTCCTCTCTCTAGTTTATCATTTAATTTTGTCCGAGAGGGCGTTTCTCGGAACACCATTCCTCTCCGCGGCCGTTGTAATACTCATGCTGTCCTCAACGACCTTAATAGCAGCTTCCATTTGCTGAATATAGTAGGCTAATTGAGAAATGTGCATTTCGAAATCTTGCTTGAAAGCAAAGATTTAGTCTTAGAATATATTTCTCATCTCAATTTAAAAAGAATCCTCTTTAGCACACCTAGAAACCCTAGGCCTAGCTAGACCTACTGATAATAATAATAATGTTATTTGTTTTACGTCCCTTTCAATTACTGTGGCTTTTAGAGACGCCGGGGTGTCGGAATTTTGTCCCAAAGGAAATCTTTAACTTGCCAGTAAATCTACTGACATGGCTCCCTTGCATTTGCGCACCCTCAAATCCAGATGACTGCGCCTGGATTTGATCCTGCAACGGCAAGCGAGAACGTTACCGCTGAGCCACGCAGCCAGCCTAGACCTACGGCCGTCAAAAAGACAGATCTACATAATAACAGCACACTGTAAATGTTCATTGGTTCTGAAACGATAACCATGAGCACGAAATAGCAAATAGCATTTGTTACAGAAACAATTACCAACTATATCACACACTTGTAACATTTTAAAATGTCGGAACATAACATGTAAAGATGAATGTTATTTCTAATAAACATAACCCGTATGCCTGCTTAGCACATGCGAGAAGCAATACGCCGCGTCAAGACAGCTTAACTCACAGGAGATGTTTTACGCTGGGAATCATCAATTACATCGCATGCATGATTTCGCAAAGTTGCTCCTTATCGGCAACGAAGGTATCACGAATCTCGTAAGACTTTGTGCGTTGAGAAAAACCCCGTTGACATCCTTATTATATGTACTTATACAGGGTCTTTCATATAAAGTAAGAACGGTGAGTGGCGACTTTGTTTTCTGCTGCTGCAGTGGCCTTAGCCGTGCGTGTGGCATGCCACGGCCCCCTGCTGTAGTATTGAAAGTGCGCACATAGTATATAATGTACTCGATCTTGCAATAAACGTGCAGGTGTTCAGTCATCATTACAACATCGTATTCTTGTATGTAAAACTTATTTTAAGTACGAGTCGGCTCGGTGGGTACGTGATGCATTTGTTCAGCAATTTCCTGATGAAGTGCCACTTTCACCATACTCTGATTTACAAAAGATGCTCGGTGAAAGCTGTCATCTGCTTGAAGGGTGAGGTGAGGAGTGGAGACGAGAGGGGAAATAGTCTCCATAGCAACAGCAAGCAATGTTGCAATGTATGCCGACACAGCAGTAAGCACATGGTTTGACTCAGTGTGTCTTCACTCATCACAGTCATTAGAACGCCAGGCAGGGGGGCTAACTGCCCCAGTATTTGTGTCTTCCTGCAAGCCTCTTGGATTGTTATGAGCCATGATCTGCCTCAGGGGCAACGCAGCATTTCCCCACATGCTAGCTTTGACAGCAGTCAGCGACCATTATTGGTAATTCAGAGTATAGCACAGATTCACGTGATTGTAAAGAAGTTTGATACTACTGATTCAGTGCATAAAATAAAAAGCATACAATTAAAAATCAGAAACATTACATTGGCAGAACTCACTCGCGTTAGCCAGAAAATGGTTACCAGATACAATGCCTGTATAACCCAGGAGGGACAACACTTCCAGCATCTTTTATAAGGTAATATTTTATACAGGATTGTACACATGCTTAAAGCAGGGGGCCATGGCACACCACAAGTTCGGCCTAGGCCACCGCAGCAGCGAATAACTAAACTGCCGCTTGCCGTTCTTACTTTATATGAAAGACCCTGTATAAGAGAGTGACGACTATTGGCTCAGTTACCTTAATTGCATTTGTGATCAAGGACACTGTTCTGGAAAGCAGGTTGTAATACTAGCTTGAAAGAAAAGAGGCAGTTTGAAACATCTAAGAAGTCTCTGTGAACACACCTCACAAGTTACAGGTTAAGCTGAAGATATAAAATATAAAATTTAATACAAGGAACAAGAATGCAAAAATGGTTGCCAACACAAACAGACAGGAACAATAGAAGGATTTCACAATAAAGATATGTTAGATGAAGCTGAATGTTAGCTTAGATGGAGGAGCCACATGATGCGAACGGATGATGAGAAATTACCTAGATAACTATTGGATTCAATTGTAGAGGCTAAGAGAAGCAGACGTAGGCCCAGCAGGTGATGATTACGCTCAGTAGTCTGCTATCTGAAGGTAAGATGTTAAGTATCAGACGAAGCTTCAATGCTAGTTCCAGATGCATACTTCATTCACAGAGGTCTGGAGGGTGATGCTGAAAGGCACAACAGTCTAATGTTAGAACAATCATAATCAAGGTATAGAAAGCACATCTATTCCACAAACAAGGTGTTTTTATGTCCAACATTAAATACTACAATGTTACCAGCAAGTTTAGAGACATGTATAATAATAATAATAATATCGTATGGCCTCGGGTGCCGGGTGCAAACTTTGTTATTTGACACCCAGAGGGTAGCTTGCTTGTCGAATTTCATTGTTCCTTGAAGCACTATTAAAGTCAACGAGGTTAGATATCCAAACTCCTTGAAGAACACTATAGCGCTTTATAGTAGAGAAATGAGGAACTTTGTATTGGCGGAAACTCCCGAGATTAATTTTGCCATTATGAACACGGCCTACTGAACTCAAATGGGTTCTTTGACATGCCAACATCGTATGACATGCGTGCCGTAATTTTTGCCACCTTTCAAAAATCACTTACCACCGCCAGGAGCGAACCTGCAAGCTTGGGGTTGGCAGTCCGACACGATAACCACTCGCCCACCGTGGCAAGCTAGAGACATGTATGATTTGAACAAATGCGACCACAGACCAACAGTGGTAGATAAGTTCGGTAAGGTGTAGTGCTAGGACATGGGACTAAGCTATCTGAGGGCTTGGTAGACGAGTGAGATTCAACTCCACTGACAGCCAGCCTTGAATTGGTTTTCCAGGGTTTGCCCATTTTTACACCAGGCAAATGCTAGGATGGATCCTTGTATTAGTCCACAGCTGCTTCCTTCCAATTCCTTGGCCAATTTCATTCATTCCTCTCATGAGGTTGGCATCAGGAAGGGCACCTAGCTATAAAAACACACTAGGTGACAATGTTCTTAACACGATAGCTTTGAAATCAATTTTTAGTATTGCCTTATTAACAACTAATATTATAACTTTCAGTCGGTCAACGATGTAATTCCAATTACTGGAATATGTGAAAAATAACCTGAAATAAATTACATGTGATTCATCATCATCATCATCATCATCATCATCATCATCATCATCATCATCATCTTGCACAGTTTCCAGCCACTGGCCGGGTCTGTTTGGAATACAAGCCTCTCCAACGACTTCTGTCTTCCCACCATCTCTCAGCCTCCACCCTTCTCCAGTCTTTTCCTCTTCTTCACGCTTTCTTCCACCCCCCTCAGCCACCTGTCTCTCGGTCTTTTTCCTTCCCACTTCGTCTCGTGTATCCTCCTGGGTATCCTCTTCTCCTCCATTCGTTTTACATGTCCATACCATCTAAGTCTAGATTTCTCTATACCATCCTGTAATGGTTCCTCCTTCATTAATTCTCTGGTCCTTTCATTTCTTATTCTGTCCATCTTTGTAGCTCCAATACTGCTTCTCAAGAACCTCATCTCACTGGCCTGTATTTTGCTCTTCTCCCTTCCTTTCATAACCCAGGTCTCCGAGGCATACGTCAGGATAGGGACATAGTATGTCCGATATATGATCTTTTTGCTGTTCTGAGGGACATCCTTGCTCCATTACGTGCTTCTCACACTCCTCCTAAATGACCCTCATGTATGTATATATATATACATACATGAGGGTCATTCCATAAGTCATGGCAACTATGTTATATCTTTCGAACATATGGCATCACCGTAATTCCAGTGTAGACAATTGAAACCCGTGGCAAACAGCACAGAATTCACACGACGGAAGGCGACTGTAAGTGCAGGTGGCTAGGTACCAGCGCCATACACGTTCATCCTGAGCTTGGCCGTGCTACAAGATGGAAGTAAGCAGATTGGAACAGTGATCATTCGTGAAAATTGCTTTTCTCGGTGGCGGAAATGCTACGCAGTGCCATGCAGCACTATGTGAAACTGTTGGTGATTACCGAACAGTTGCATGTTGGGTGGAGGCTTTCCGACATGGAAGCGCAGCAACTGCAGACTCACCGCGAAGTGGGCGTCTCTTGTCTGCCCGAACAGACATGTCCGTGTCTGTTATTGAACAGTGCTTGGAAACGGTGCCCAGGATGTTAATTGATTGATTTGTACTAGTTCAAAACAATTTTACATAAGAGTTCCATTGTGCGGTCTTCATTTGTACCTTTGCCGTTAACTCCTGAACTCGAACCCTATTTTCTGTTGGCATTGAGATATCACACATGCACATCATGGATTTCCCATGCTATAGCATTATCAAAAGATATAACATAGTTGCCATGACTTATGGAATGACCCTCGTATATATTGTAATGGACTATTGAAAAAAGGAGAAACTATGTTTTACTCGTCAAGTGAGCATTATCAGATTCAAATTTACAAGACAAATGGCTCTACAAAACACTACACATGGATCGAGGAGGCAGTGATTAGTGACAAGAGTTATCCTCTGCCCAAGATTTATGATAATTGTATAAAAATCCGGAATACAATAACTAAGATACCTACCTTATTCCTGTAAGTAGTCTGTATTACATATATCCTTGGAAATTGTGAAAAGCGATAATTAACCTAGCTAATTCACATCACATTGTTTATCTGCTCAAAATGGCCACCTCTACAGGCAGAGGTCGGCTCTCTTTAGCAATCCCAATGAATAATGAATCCAACGAAATTTCAACTCAACCAGCTCTTGGTAACTCAATGAATTATAATACGGTAAAACTTCTTTTATACGTTTCACACTTATGCGTTTTCTACACTTATGTTTTTTCATCAGTCCCAGTAAAATCCTATAATGTATTACGGCAAATTATTTAGTTTATACGACTTTCATTTATATGATTTTTACGCTTATGTGATCATATCTGACGTCCCCGAGAGCAAAATGCATCGTTTATACGTTTAAAACGTTTTCCCTACTTAAAATCTCTAAAAATATTGGAGCCAGAAACTTATGACACGCACTGTACATTTTTCGGAAAGCATCCCTCGCGCGGGGTTATCTGTGGTGGTGAGAGCGACCTTGAAGCTATTTTCAGTCCTTGTTCTGCCTTGTTTGGTGCTTCAGTTGTGGTTAACCTCGAGTGCAGTGAACAAGGGTGAAAGGAAGAGGAAGTGCATTATGATTGCTGAAAAATTAGGCATTTTGAATGTAGTGAAGGAAAGTGGCTACATGAAACGCACTGAAATTGCTAAGAAATTGGGGATTGGGTATTAAACACAATTGTAGCTAAGGCAGCGGAAATTGAAGAAGGCACGCGTGTTTTAGGTGTTTCTACAAATAAGCAAACTCGCATTCAGGACGGAAAATACAAACTCGCATTCAGGACGGAAAATACGAATGTTTGGAAGATTGTTTGTTACAGTGGTTCAGGCAACAAAGGGCAGAAGGCATTCCAATCAGCGGACCAATGCTTTGCAAAAAGGCAAGTGAACTGGCATTCAGACTTGGTGTAGATTTTAGTGCTTTATCAGGCTGGCTACACAAATTTAAGGCTAGGCACGGCAGCAGTAGTCACAATGTGTGAGGGGAGAGCAGGAGTGTTGATGCCGAGACTGTACTAGATGGGAAAGAAAACCGTTTGTAAAACTGACATCCTGATTTGCTCCTCAGGAAATTTTCAACGCAGACAAGACAGTCCTCTTTTTTAATTTAATGCCTGATTGAACAATGGCATTGAAAGTGGAAAACAACGCTAACAATGTGTAACAGTACTGTTGTGCGCCAACAGTGACGGATTTGAAAACCTGCCTCCACAGACAATCGGCAAATTTTCAAAGTCGCGTTGTTTTAAAAACGTTGCTACGCTCCCTACAAAATACACCAACAACGAAAGTTTTTGAAGACTGGCTTCGAAGTGTAGACGCCAAAATGAGAGCGAAAGGTTGCAAGGCCTTATTATTCGTGGACCGTTGCCCTGCTCATCCTCGAATGAATTCTTATTTGAGGAACGTGACTGTGGAATTTTTAACAGCGAACTGCACGAGCGAACTGCAGCTGCTCGATCTCAGAGTGATACGCAACTTCAAGTTGCATTATCGTAAGATGCTGGTGAAACACGTGATCAGATGTGTAGATATCGGAAAAAGGACGAAATGAAAATGAACTTGTTACAGGTAAGAGTTCTAGTACTGTATTTATTTCCTCTTTTATGATTTGTATTCGTGTTCTTTTGCAGGACTTCTTGTTAAACCATTAAAAATACGCTATTGATTCTGTGTTATAATAATCTTGCGTCTTCAGACTAATTAAAATCCATAAATTAATTTACACTATTTTATTTTCTTCTGGTAGGCAATTAGCCTTTGGTTGTGGCACCATACGCAACCATTAACCCGGCTCAAGGGAGATAGGGTCACCTTACCTATTCTCCACTTGAGTAATTCTTGCCTGGCGTGTCCACGTCACGGGGGTGGGCATCCTACACTTCAGTAGGTCGGAGTGATAGGATGGCGGAGTTCAGGCAAGGACCCAGTCCCGTGGGGCATAGCACGGAACCCATGCCCAGGGTTACGGGTGAAGTCCTTAATGGCAGCGGCGGCGGAGGAGGAGACTTCGGTACGGCAAAGCTGGCAGACGAGGCAACCCTCCCTTCTGGGGATAAAATGAGAAGGGGAATTTTTCCTCAGCTTGTGTAGGTAGCAGTGAACGGCTTTGAAGGCGGATGAGGAACAAGTGTCCCAACGGCAGAGAAGGCGGAAGAACTGTCACCAGCAGCGTCTGTACTCCAGAGGAGCGGCTGCAAAAGGCATCTGTTCCCCATGTTAGGGGCGGTCTAAAGTAAAAACCTGGCAGTAGGTATAAAATGCCTTTGGGTGAGGCGAGCCCATCGAACAAATAGCCTATATTATGAAAGTTTGTGAATTGAGGCCTCGGAAACAGCTAGGGCGTCCCCCGGAGGCGACGCGCAGCTCCCGGTGTCCTGGGGGAGCTGTGAGAAGTAGGCTACCAGACGTAACGAAGGTTGGTTTCATTAATGTCATGACACTCAATAGAAAGGTAGAAGAGCTGGTTGATTATATGGAGAAGAAAGATATAGCGATGCTGGGAGTGAGTGAAACGAAATGGAAAGGGCGAAAAGAAGTGAAGAAAGGGAAAGGGTACAGATTATATTGGAGTGGAGGACAGAAGGCAACGAATGGCGTTGGTGTCATATTGAGAGAGGACCTAGACCAGTATGTTGAAAAAATTGACCCGATTAGTGACCGGATTATCAAAGTCAGGCTTGGACTTGAGAGTGGTACAAAAGATTTTATACAGGTTTATGCTTCCCAAACAGGGAAGGTAGATGAATGTCTAGAAGAGTTTCTAGAAGAGCTGGAAAAGTGTATAGAAGACAAAGAAGTGATAATAATGGGAGACATGAATGCACATGTGGGAACAGATAGACAGGGAAAAGAAGAGATTATTGGCCCGTTTAGCTATGGAAATCAGGATGAAGAAGGAGACCTGTTAGTAGATTTCTGTAGGAGGAATGGATTAACTGTTGGAAATACGTGGTTTAGGAAAAAGAACTCGCAAAAAATAACTAGGTATGGATGGGGAGACAGGAAGACAACGACAATGATTGACCTTATTTTGGTGGAAAAGGATAAACAAGGACAGTTAGTAGATGTGACAGCTATGCCCAGAGGAGATTTTGAAGGAGACCACAAAGTGGTGATAGCCAAAGTAAGGCTTGGTAAAATCACAAAACTAGTAGAAAAAAGGGAAAGAAAAATAAAGGTATGGAAACTAAAAGAGAAGGAGGTAATGGAAAAGTTCCAAGAGGAACTAAAACAGGAAATTCCCAAAGATGAAGCAAAAAGCATAGAAATGGAATGGACATGTTTTAAGAATGGATTTGTGAAGTGTGCAGTAAACACTTGTGGAAGATTATCAGGGAGGAAAAAGGAAGGGGAGACTCCTTGGTGGAACAACAGGGTAAAGGAAGCAGTTAAAGAAAAACAAATGGCATGGAGAAAGTGGATATGCAGCAAAGATGCAGAGAAATGGCAAAAATATAGAGAAGCCAAGAAGGCATGTCAAAAGATTGTACAAGAAGAAAAAAGGAAAAGCTGGGAAAGTTTCACTGAAACTCTAGAGGAGGATATCAAAGGAAGTAAAAAGGTTCTATATGGGCTAGTAAAAAACAGTGTGAAAGGTAGGGAAAACACAAAATTTGTAAAAACTGAAGCGGGACAGATATTGTATGAAAGAGATGGTATATTGAAAAGATGGGAAGAATACTTTTCAAAGCTACTGAATGTTAAACACATTGAACTGGATGAAGAAAGGGAACAAGAAGGAACAATGGAGGAAGAAGAAGAACAAGAAAAGGAGATATCTATGCTAGAAATAGAGGAAGCCATAAAGAAGATGAAGAGTGGCAAAGCACCTGGAGTGGATGAGGTGACCACAGAAATGATAAAAGCAGCAGGACCAGTAGGGTTGCAGTGGCTGTATAGATTGAAATGAAAATCCACAGCCTGCTTCCAGTCTCCGACCGGGTCAGGAATGGAATGAATGAAGCCCCCATCTAGCGGCGAGGATATGAACTGTGCCGGCTGCCGAGGCCTGACGCACTCCTCTGGGGCAATGATTAAATGAATGACAGATGAAATGAAATGATAGTGGAGAGTGTTGCTGGAATGAAATTTTGACAGGGAAAACCGGAGTACCCGGAGAAAAACCTGTCTGCCTCCGTTTTGTCCAGCACAGATCTCACATGGAGTGACCGGGATTTGAACCACGGACCCAGTGGTGAGAGGCCAGCGTGCTGCCGCCTAAGCCACGGAGGCTTCCGGCTGTATAGATTATTTAGAATAATTTGGAAGAAGAAAGAGATCCCAGAAGAATGGGGAAAGGGTTTAATTATCCCACTTTTTAAGAAAGGTGACAAAAAGGAATGTAACAATTACAGAGGGATCACCCTTATTGCCCATGTAGCCAAGATCTTTGAGAGAGTATTGGAAGGTAGACTGAGGAGGCAGACAGATGGAGAGATGGAAGAAGAACAGTATGGTTTTAGGAGAGACAGATCAACTTTTGATCTAATCTTTACACTAAGGCATATGATGGAGAAAAGATGGGAGTTTGGAAAAGACATGGTGATGACTTTTATTGATATTGAGAAAGCTTATGACAGTGTGCCTAGACAGGTGGTGTGGGATGTATTAAGAAAAAGGCAAGTTAACAGTGCAGAAGTGCAAATGGTGAAAGCTATGTACAAATATTGTGTCAGTAGCGTAAAGACCACTATAGGAGAAACAGAATGGTTCAAGGTGGAAACGGGTCTCCGTCAAGGAAGTGTATTGTCCCCCTTACTATTCATCATAGTCATGGATGAAATCCACAAGAATGTTAAACAGAGATTGGGACAAGAGGCAATAAAGGCCATGCTGTTTGCAGATGATATAGTGATATGGGGTGAGGATGAAAAGGAAGTACAAATACAAGTAGATGTATGGAACCAAGAGATTGAGAAGTTTGGGATGAAAGTTAGCACAGAGAAGAGCAAGACAATGGTAATGTCAAGGGGAAGTAAGGAGGGAAGAGAAAAGATAGAAGTGAACGGAAAAATTCTAGAAGTGGTGAAAAGTTTCAAGTACTTGGGAAGTGTGATCACAGAAGATGGAAAGATTACTGAGGAAATTGGAAAGAGAATACAACAAGCGAACAGCTTCTACCAGAGTGTTAGGGGTATTCTGTGGAACCAAGATGTCCCAAAGAAATGTAAGCAGGTATTATATTCAACCTATTATGGACCCGTACTAACATATGCAGCTGGAGCATGGACCACTTCAAAAAGAGAGGAGAGTAGAATACAAGCAGCGGAGATGAAATTCCTAAGAGGTATAGAAGGGAAGACCAGAAGAGATAGAATCAGAAACAAGGAGATAAGAAGGAGGACAGGAATCTTGAAGCTGCAGGACAGGATAGAAACAACCAAGTTAAAGTGGTATGGACATATGATGAGAATGGGAGAGGAGAGAGTGCCAAAGAAAGCCTTTCTGGAAAAGGTTTCGGGGAAGAGACCGCGCGGAAGGCCCCGAAAGAGATGGGCAGATACAGTGTGGGAGTGCGTGGAGAAGAAGGGAGGAAAACCTGAAGATGTACTTAAAGGGGGAGAGGAGTGGTGGAGAGACAGGCAACGTTGGAGGTCCTTGATTCACAACCCGACCCAGGAAGCTGGAAACGGGAAATGAAGAAGAAGAAGGCAATGCATTACATCGCAGCATCATGGTACCGTGTCTCAGCACTTACAATTCGAAACTGTTTTCGAAAAGCTGGATTTGGAGTTACCGGTAGTTGTCCTGATGATATTATTGATGATCATATTCCTGACAATAACTGCGAATGGAGGAAACTGGAAGAGGAGGCATCGTTCGATGTCTACGTAAATATTAACGCCAACCTCGTCACTGCAGAAGCCATGACTATCTCCGAGATAGTTGAAGACTCACAACAGGATCTGAGAGAGGACAGTATTAATGACGATGACGACGATGATACTGAAGAGCCGCAGCATGATACAGTGGATTTTAATGATGCTGTCGATGCTCTATGGAGTATCAAACATTTTGTGACGTGTCATAACGTTTCTGAGGAAATAATGGCCAAATTGTATCGGTTTGAAAATACTGTGCACATGTTTTGTCCAATGGATCTCGCAACCTGTGTGCTAGTCTTGGAAGAGGAAGTGGATGATGAAGAGGAAATTATCCTGCGTTGTTTTGGTGGAGAAGGCAGCATTGTTTTTAAACTTCCAACTTCAGTGCGATCATCTTTTCTTAAGGTGTCTTTCATAACTTTGTTTTTGTAGCTCTTGTGTTGTAAATTATACAACACTGGGTGCATTCGCACTTCTTCAATCAGTTTTTCGCCGATTTCGTCCGTAAGTTCATCGTGTTGCTTATAACAGTCGAAATATAAGCACAGAAACAATATCGCCTCACACATACCAGTGCGGGGTGACGCTGCGAAGTCTCACTGCGAAGTTGCGCAGACTGCGCCACGCGCAGCGTGAAAAACCACTGCCATAAGCTTGTGTAGTCTGGATACGTGCGAGTCCACGCACCTTGCATGCATCGGTTTTGAGAAACACAGCCTTTATTTACTTACAGCTCCAATCATAAGAACATGGCTTATGGTCTCCAAAACATCCATTCTTATTTCACTGATGAAAAAAAATGAAAATCCACAGCCTGCTTCCAGTCTCCGACTGTGTCAGGAATGGAATGAATGAAGCCCCTATCTAGCGGCGAGGATATGAACTGTGCCGGCTGCCGAGGTCTGACGCACTCCTCTGGGGCAATGATTAAATGAATGACAGATGAAATGAAATGATAGTGGAGAGTGTTGCTGGAATGAAATTTTGACAGGGAAAACCGGAGTACCCGGAGAAAAACCTGTCTGCCTCCGTTTTGTCCAGCACAGATCTCACATGGAGTGGCCGGGATTTGAACCACGGACCCAGCGGTTAGAGGCCGGCGTGCTGCCACCTAAGCCACGGAGGCTCTTCTTATTTCACTGATAAAGGTATTAAAAATAGAACCTCTTGAATAGTAAAGAAACTACTTAAAACTGTTAATCAGGAAAAAAGATTCGATAAATGATGTCGTCACCCATGAATACTTTAGTGACAACACTTCAACAGCACAGTGATGGAAATACGTATTCTGCTACTCTTAACCAATTTTATAATAACTTATTAACACTACTTCAGTGGGACCTCAACAGCTATCGAACTCAGTTAGAATATCTACAAATCCTAATTAACAAACATCAACCACAGTTATTTGCCTTCAAGAAAAAAAATTCAAAACAACTTTGCAGCCAGCCTTAAAAATTATAATGTGTGCCATAAAAACAGAACCAATGTTAGTCATGCAAGTGGAGGAGCAGCTATATAAGTTAAAAATAAAATTCCTCTCGGCACGCTGGAAGGCGGAGGTAGATTTCACCGGACAGACTAGAGGATAGGCTAAAATAGGCGAAATATGCAGGTTTTCGTAGGTGGATCAGACCTCATTTATTGCGAGAATGTATTTTACAATTGGAGGTTAATTAACCTTTTTTTCGTCTTTCTTTGCATATTTTTAATATTTTATTGTCTTATGGGGACGGTAACTTTCTTGTCATATTTGGGGTTCATTTTTATACTTTTGATCGCAATGTCCTTATGCAAGGTTTGGAACTGATGTGTAACTATCTAACAGTCTGTTACTTCTTCACGCAAAATTTTATCTCCCGCAGAGATGTTGGTTGGTTCCTCAGTTTAGGGGCTGCGACAACGTGGTCATGTAACCCCGTGTACATTGGGTGTGTGTAGAATCTGTCTGATAAACGGTGTTAATTGTGATGACTGTATTAGTCTCTAATTCAGGTAAGGTCTGCAGAAGGTCAATTTTAAGTAGTAGTACCTAATTTTGTACCAAATACTATCGTCAACGACACCTACTGTGAACTTGGCTGCTAGATTCCACCGCAACCAGCAACTTGCAATGAACGTTGGAACTTCCCCTCCGAAGGAAAGCATGCTGAGGGATTTTTAGAGCTCTTAGAAAATCCGTCGACTTTGGCCGGTTTTGAACCAGCGACCTTGGGCATAGAAGTTCAGCATGCTACCAGTTGGCCGCTTCCCACATAGTCAGATGGAACAAGAAGTTCCGTGCCGAACTAAAGAGCCTACTTTTCTTAAAATTAAGATTCATGCCAATGATTAATCTACAGTATATGAACCTATCTAGAATAATGACGAAATTAAGTTGGTAATATCGGAATGTCTTAATTAGTTCGAAATACTGTATACTAGGCATAATGTAGCCTAATACAGCAATACAGTTGGTAGCCCTGGTGACTGAATATATTCTTAATTCCATCTCTTAAGGTACAGAATACAAAATGTGGTTGAGGTCCAAAGGATGTTACATGGAGTTATACATTGGATCTATCAGCACACGTAAAAGCACGTTGGCAACAATGTCATGCGTATGCTGGTCAGAAATAATCTGAAATATTATGATATCTTTTTGTGCCAATTTTGGATGAAATCCATTTTTTAGTATAGAAGTTATATGTATTTAAAATTGGAGCTATCATCAGGCATAGAATCATGTTGGCATCACTGACTTATATTAATTATTCCAAATTAATCTAGAATGTCAGGTGCTATACGTATGCAAAGTATAGACCTGTTGGCTTGCATACTTTCTGATATATTGATATTAGGGTAAAAAATATAGACACCATTTATTAACAGTTGGCAGCCCTAATTGCTCATACGAATACTTATAGTCATATCTGTTATATTACACATAGCACATACGAAATTTGGTTGAAATCCAACTGACAGTATAGAAGTTACATGTATTTAAAAATTGGTCCTATCAGCAGGCTTAGAATCATGTTGGTAAAACTGATGTATATAAGATACTCCAAATTAATGTAAAATGTCAGGTACTATACGTGTGCATAGTTTAAAGCTGTCGGCTTGCATACTTTCTGATATATTGGTATTTGGATAAAAAGTAGAGAGAGCAATTATTAACAGTTGGCAGCCCTGGTGGCTCTTAAGAATACGCTCAGTCATACCTGCTTATGTGCATATATTACATACATAATTTGGTTGAAATCCAATTGATAGTGTAGAAGTTATGTGCAATTAAAAATTGGACCTATCAGAAGGCTTAAAATTATTTTGGCAACACTGTCATGTATGGCCTCCTGGAAATTAAACTGAAATAGTATTATCTACATGTGTGCCAATTTTGGAATTGCTCCCATGTATGCCTTCCATGATATCCAACATGGAGCTCAAATTTCTAATGCATTTTTTTTAGCAGTTGGTAGCACTGACATCTTTTTCAAATATGGGCTTGAGATATTCCGGTATACATCTTTACTCATACTAAATTTGGTTTCGATTGCTGCAGCCGTTTAGGAGTTGATATGACACACACACACACACACAGCCAGCCAGACAGAAGGACAGACAGACAGACAGACACATTTTCCCGGATCGATCTCATAAGTCTACTTTTTCCTCATTTTTGCAAAGTGTGAAAAGTAGGCTAAAAATGAATGTGATCTCGTCAATGGCGTTGTCTTGGCAACCTCTGATAGCTCATCCCTCATCAATTTAGAAGCGTTGTCATGGTAACCTCTGATGGCACTTGGCATTTTCTTTAATTCCGAAATCATTTTTCTCATCCCTTGGCGTAATGGTGGGTCATATCAAAATTTCTTTCAGACAAAAGTTTTAGGTAATTATTAGGGGAATATTTTCCATTTTGTACGGTTTTGATATTGTGCCTATTAAGAGAGATATGATTAATGTTGTGATGATACGTTCCCCAAGCCTGTATATTAATAGTAATTAGTTGTGTTTCATAATATCTAGTATCCTTATTACTTCAGACTTCACGCTTTAGATTTTAACCTATTGTAAGCGGTTCCAATTAGAATGAATAGATTTTCGTTTACGATGGGCTATTAAACACTTGTAAAGAAACTAGAGAAAAGGGTAGTATCGCTCGAATCTTTACAATGGATGTTTTCGCTTGAAGATGTGTCCTGCCCGGGTATATAGACGAGGGAGGGTCCGAGCCACCATTTGTTCCAGTGACCATAAATCTGCCCAAACCACCTTGTGTATTTTCAAGTCTTCGTGTTTCCGTATAGAATTTACTTAAGACATGTTATTATTCTATAATGGAAATGTCAGTAGATCTGATGAGTATTGTTCCTTAAGGAGCAGTGACTTATGAACTGTAACTAATCGAAGAGGGTGGAGGAGAAATATCTTGTTTGCATCAACAACCTTTGGAAGATATAAATACTGGCAGTTTCGTCAAGGAGGGCAGTCTCACATTGACATTCACAAAGTCAGTCCGTCAGTGATTCTGTTCGTACAGACGTCCACTTAGTTTAACGTGGATCTGCAACCCGAAGTCGCTCATCGTGCAATGGTTCACCGTGCAAACTATTGGCACTCCAAACTACATCAAGTCTACAAAAGATTCATAGCAGCCAGCAAATGGGTTACCGAGTGAAGTTACAGCAAATCCATCAGCTATAATAGATATGGCTATTATAACCCATCTCCATTGAGATATTACAAGCTTTCACGTAAGAGGATGAGCATCAAGGACATCGGGCATGTCAACTACTGTGTACAACAAGAATTCAAGGGTGAGCGAACATCATGATATATCTCAAGTCTCTAAAAGCCATATAAAGCCAAGTTTGATTTCATATTTTTTTTAAATTTAATTAGTCATTGTTCTTTATTTATTGGAACCGCAGTAATTAATTTCAAGTCATTTGTGTGATTATTCTTATTATGCTGATTTTTATTTAGATTCATTAAATTCACTTTAAATCTATGTCAGGACCCTCATTTATAGTAGTTAGTAATATTATATAAGGCAACCCAACTATCGTTCATAATGCTGAATCGGTTTGAGTACTACGGTTTCACTTCGACCGGGGGTAAGATATCTTGTTTTCTGCCAATGAATAGCTGTGGAATCCCCTTTCTTTTGACTGTCTAATTAGTCTGGCACCCAAATCATATCATTTTTAGTGTACAATTCAAGGTAAGTACAGAACAAAAGTGCATATATTAATTTTGTCTCATTTTCATTTCATTCATCATTTTATGTTAATTTATTCTCCATCTTGTTTACCGCCCCGTTACAATATGGCGCCCAACGTGGGGATCGAAAACCTGTTCAGTACTTATGAAAGGAAGGTATAAATGTCAGTGCAAGTGTGATTTTGAGGGAGTGAAGTAATTTTGGAAGGGCAATTTATAAACGGTATATTTCAAAATGTCGGAGGAGGAACAGAGGAGACTAAGAAGTAGAAAGAAATGTGAGAAAGTTAACTATACAGAGTTGGACGATGTTAGCAGTGAGGCTAGCAGTATAGAATACAGCACTACTATGTTAGAGGTAAATCCTGAAAATAACCCTGAGATAAGTTTTGAAGCGAATCTGGAGACGAATCCTGAAGCTAGTCATGAATCGAATCCTGAGACTAGTGGTGGCAAGGAGAAACAGAAATCTCCAGATAATCCGGAAGATAAATTCGAGGCAATCATGAGGGCGTTGCAGAATATGGGTAGGGAAAATCAGGAGACGATGGAGGCCATGAGTAAGAAATTTGAGAAATTAGATAAGGAGATAAATAAAAAACTAGATAGCTTTGTTATGGCGAATGAAGAATTAAATAGGAAATATGGGATGATGCAGAAGAGTATTGAGGGGGTGAAACAGGAAATCAGAGGTGAAATTAAGGAGGTGATAGAAGTGAAGGTTAAATATATCATAGAGAAAGTGGATAAACAATTAGAAGCGGTAGAAAGTAAGATTGAAAAGAAAATAGTTAAACAATTTGAGGAAAAAAATAGCAACTCAACGTGAGATTGTTAGCAAATTAGTAGAAGCAGAAACAAGGCAGGTGAGAATAGAGTTGGGGGACAAGATTGAGAGAGTCAAATCTGAATGTCATAGGAAGGTAGAGGAAAATCACTTGAAAAATACCGAAAATTATCAAGAGATTCAAGAGAAACAGAAGGTGTTGAGAAGTGAATTAATGAATAAAGAAAGTAATATTCAAGAAAAGTTAGAAATGGTGGAAAAGATGGCAAGTGAAAGGATAGCAGAAGTTGAGGCTAGATTGAATAAGCAGACAAGGGAAGAATTCCATACTGGTATAGAGGAAATTAATATGAAATTATTAGCGGCAGAGAAACGTGCGTTAAGTAACAGTCTGAAAGACATGGTTATCGAACGAGAAAAGCAGAAGGCTGAGATGGGTGATCTGATGAAACGGAAGAAAAAGCAGAAGTATAGCACGATGTTAGAGGGAGATAGTAGAGAAGATGATAGGAGGAAAAGTCTTCCTAAGGTAGGAAAAGTTTGTAGTAACATAAAAGTAGCTGAGATGGAGAGGCGTGTGTTAGCACAAGGTCAGCAGGCAGATTACAGTGAACGAGGAATGAAGATGATAGGAGTTAACGTCTCTAGGAGTAGGACAAAGCGGAAAAACCAGGCCACATTGTTAGATGAAATTAGAAAGATATTTAAAAAGAATGAAGATTACTATTTGGAATGGAGGCTAGAAGTAGAGATATTAGGCGAAACGTTAGGAGGAAAGGTTAAGGGCAGCTTCACTGCTGCGATGTATTGTAATGAGGAGATAGAAACTATTGTGATAAAGAGAGAAGGAAGTATAACTAGTAAGAAAGGTAGAATCGAAGAAGAAAGTGGTGAGAACTTTAAAATAACAGAGAGAGTAGTTATGCAAGTGTGTAGTACCATGTGTTAATTATCCGTAGGACCTTAATATTCATGATGAATTACTATTTGATTTATGTGATGTATCAGAGGAACCAATTAGTAATAAATTCAACTCAGTCGTAGAATTTAGAGTGCGAGGGGCGCACATACCTGTGCTTCTTGATAGTGGGATAGGCAAACATGGTGAACTGCTTAACGATATGTAGCTTCTATTAATATGTGCGTAGTTGAATGAAGTATTTAAGTGTATTAAAACAGAAATAATAAGAATCTATTGAAAGCAATAACTATTATGCAAACCATAATAATAATAATAATAATAAAGTAGAGATGGTTAATTGAGTTACGTTGAGGTGGTACAGTGAGAATAAAATTAATAAGTTGATTAAGTAAATATTGATATACAGTAATGAAGTTTCAGTTGAGGACATCGAGGTCATCAGGTACTATAAGTGGAGAAATGTAGAAGTGGTTTAAAGTTAAAGAAGGTAACGCATAGTGAATTAACCAACATCTGGTGGAGAAAAGAGAGTATTGGACTAATAGGACGTCGGATGCGTGGAGATGAATATATGTGGATGTGTAAGGTCACATAAATGGTGTAAGGAGGAAGTAGGCTAGCGATGTTTAGTGCCATTGAGCATTTGGGGTTTAAGATTTGGTAGTAGGCCAAATGAGTTTATTGGAGTGAGAGTTGAAGAAATAAGTGTGCCAGAGTAGATTGGTATCTCTGAGCAAGAGTTTTTAAGGTGTCGAAGGAACACGTGGAGGTGATGCTGGGAGTTTTTGGAGTAGGAAGAAGCGCTGTTGTATGCAAGGGAGTACAGATGAGAGTTGGTCCAAGTTTTTGATATAGATCGTTATACTTAATTTATGAACACAGCCAAATAGATTACAAAGCTTAATACCTAGTTGAACCACTTCTAACATAAGTTACTGATGATGAGCGAGAAGAAATTAATGGTATAGTGTGTTATTGTTCGACGCAAGTTTAAAAGTAAAAATAATAATAATAATTATAATTTGGTTGACATAATATTTAGAAGTTATTGAAAGGAATTTGTTATAATTCAAAGATAATTACTTGAATGGAAGTATTCGGAGAAGAAGTTAATGTATGCAAAGTGGGACTAATTCATGTGAAATTTAAAATGAAGTGGCGGTTTTACTGGTAGTTTATTGGGTGAGAAAGCATTGAGACTTATTGTCAGAAGAGATTTCGGAGGAATCATCTATTTATAATTTTAAATCAGTTAAAGGGATAAGGGGTGCGCGGTGCTACGTTTATTGATAGTGAGGTAATCACGGTACTCAGAATTTAAAGGTAAGTCATTTCTTTAGAGGAGAAATTAAAATCTCATGTTATCAGGCGGATTTCGCGGAAGGATACTAATTAAAGGGTATTAAGGTAGGTCACTACGGATAGGCAGGTGAAGGTAAGTGAGGGTTCTATGTATAATTGTACGAGAGAAAGAGTTATTAATAACCTGTGTTATTGTATGTCCGGATAAGAGCAAGTAATATACTGGGCTAGGATTCAATTCCAGTTGACGGCAATTTCATGTGTAAGGGGGGTAATGTTAAAATGTAATACATATGCACTGACATTTGGTTGCTTTATGGGTATTGCTAATTGTTTCTTGTTTTTACATTTACATATTAAGCATCACCAGACTGATTCACTGCAATTTCTTACTTCTTTTAAAGAGACGAAAGATAAATTATGTAATTCGTGAAAGTAATCGTGTGCAGTGATGTGTATCGAGTGATAATGTCAGTTGGTACTATGTATTCCTACACTAGGCTGACAGAAAAATTCTAAGCTCATTACCTATAAAGCTAACACTATGATATACATACAATATCTCAATTATTAAAGTGCAACGAAGACGAATTACATCTAATGCGAAAGTGAAGGGTACATCAATGTCTCTTTCCTTCAGGAATTCCTTTTTAAAAACCAAAAACTCTATGAACACTTGAGAAGGTGAGAAGTGAGGAACGCAAATATAAAATGAAGGGTATATTTTGTCTGTATGTATAATTTTGTGGTATTGTAATTGTATATTGTCATGGTGGAGATTTTTCTTAATGTTGTCATTCTGAAGTGTATTTGTGTATTATTATTTTGAGTGTACTGTATAGTTTTTTTTTGCAGAGTGCATTGAAAGAAATGATGTTTTAATTTCATGTAAAATCATTTATTTCAAGGGGCGTTTGTGATGATACGTTCCCCAAGCCTGTATATTAATAGTAATTAGTTGTGTTTCATAATATCTAGTATCCTTATTACTTCAGACTTCACGCTTTAGATTTTAACCTATTGTAAGCGGTTCCAATTAGAATGAATAGATTTTCGTTTACGATGGGCTATTAAACACTTGTAAAGAAACTAGAGAAAAGGGTAGTATCGCTCGAATCTTCACAATGGATGTTTTCGCTTGAAGATGTGTCCTGCCCCGGGTATATAGACGAGGGAGGGTCCGAGCCACCATTTGTTCCAGTGACCATAAATCTGCCCAAACCCCCTTGTGTATTTTCAAGTCTTCGTGTTTCCGTATAGAATTTACTTAAGACATGTTATTATTCTATAATGGAAATGTCAGTAGATCTGATGAGTATTGTTCCTTAAGGAGCAGTGACTTATGAACTGTAACTAATCGAAGAGGGTGGAGGAGAAATATCTTGTTTGCATCAACAACCTTTGGAAGATATAAATACTGGCAGTTTCGTCAAGGAGGGCAGTCTCACATTGACATTCACAAAGTCAGTCCGTCAGTGATTCTGTTCGTACAGACGTCCACTTAGTTTAACGTGGATCTGCAACCCGAAGTCGCTCATCGTGCAAACTATTGGCACTCCAAACTACATCAAGTCTACAAAAGATTCATAGCAGCCAGCAAATGGGTTACCGAGTGAAGTTACAGCAAATCCATCAGCTATAATAGATATGGCTATTATAACCCATCTCCATTGAGATATTACAAGCTTTCACGTAAGAGGATGAGCATCAAGGACATCGGGCATGTCAACTACTGTGTACAACAAGAATTCAAGGGTGAGCGAACATCATGATATATCTCAAGTCTCTAAAAGCCATATAAAGCCAAGTTTGATTTCATATTTTTTAAAATTTAATTAGTCATTGTTCTTTATTTATTGGAACCGCAGCAATTAATTTCAAGTCATTTGTGTGATTCTTCTTCTTCTTCCTTCGTTACGGCCAACTAAGGACCACGTCATGTCAACTGTTTTTTCTGCATTTTAATGTTAGCCCAGTACTCCTTCATTCGCAATCGATGTTGCGCCTTTCTCTCTGTCGTCCACGCCTTCCCGGTTTTTAGCTTCGGCTTAAGTTGAAAACTCCGATGTTTCTGAAGTTTCTCCCTAAGTGGGCCACGCTCTTGGATATCCTCACGTGTAATCCCAGTCTCCAACAGATCTTTCTCTACATCATTGAACCAGGCCCCCTTCGTCTTTTTCTCACGGAGAAAAGCAAAAATTCTGTTGGATAGCCGTGTTGATTTCATTCGGGTTATATGTCCATAAAAAGAAATCCTCCTTTTCCTCATCACGTCCGTTATTTTCTCTACGTGAGTGTACAACTCGTGGTTGTGGCGTGATTATTCTTATTATGCTGATTTTTTTGATTCATTAAATTTATTTTAAATCTATGTCAGGACCCTCATTTATAGTAGTTAGTAATATTATATAAGGCAGGGTGGTCCAACCTTTTGTTACCCGAGGGCCAATCAAACTTGAGTATAGGAATGTGAGGGCCAGAGACATTCCAGAAAGAAAAAGTATTACTTATTTTACTCAAAAACATTTATTAAAAATTATATTAAAAGGATTTTTATATTGCTAGTTTAATATACCACTTCATTTTACTGTCGAGAAATCAATGATGATTGGCCCTGCTTTCCTGATACAAGTGTATCAATGTCCACTGTAAGTTCAGTAAGGCAAAGTCTCAGGCTCAATTCCAGTGCAGAACTTTCAATTCGATTTCTCGTTTTTTATTTAATTTGTTTGAGAGCAGATAAAGCACTTTCGCACGCATACGTACTGCTAAACAGCGATAACACTTGCAGAGAGAATTTAAGCAGTTCAGGAAAACGTTCTTTAGAAATTAGTTTCCAGAAATGTTCAGGGACATCACACTTTTTAGTCTGGTAGAATGGGTCTGCCTAAAGATCACAAATTTCCATTTGAAGGTCGCAGGGCACCTCACTCACTTCAATATCCATGGGGTTGTTGAACAGTGCAAGTTTTGGTGTTAGGGAGTCAAAATCCTGGAATCTGTTCTGGAACTCTTTCTTGATATCTATTATTATTTCATGAAACATACTAAAATTTATGTCACATTTTTTCTTTTTTTTCAACTACTGACAAGATGGGAAGGTGCCATATTGTTTGCCTTCAATGCAATTTACATTGCATAAGTTTTTTGCGGAAGCTGGGAGATATTTTGTTTTTTGCCTTGTAGTTTCAGGTTTAAAGCATTTAGAAGGGATGTTAACTCTGTCAGAAAAGCAAGATTATTTAAAAACTGGATTTCTTCCAGTTTTTCTTGATACTCATGTCCAGTGTTTTCAATTTGGAGAAAAGCAAGAAGTTCATTCCTCAACCCAAAAAACTGTTGCAAGCAATTTCCAGCACTTAGCCAACGCACTTCACAGTTCAATGAAATGTCACCATACTCAGCTTCCAAATTGTCCAGGAATGCAATAAATGCTCTGTGTCTACAGGCTTTATTGCCTCCCCTTATTAAATTACAGTATTTACAACAGTTTTCATTGTCTCACTGAGCCTTATAATTTATCCACGGAGAGCCTCCTGGTGGATAACGCAGTGGAAAAACAAAAAATGCAATCCTTTTTCTTTACACATTCCCACTAATCCAATGTTAGGACGAACCATTGCTTTAGCTCCATCTGTTGCAATGCCAGAGCACTTCACAAAACCTCCATATTTAGAAACGATATCATCCAGTGCGTTGTTAATGTCAATACCTTTTTTGCTGGTTTCTAATGATCTTAATTCCAACAATTCTTCATGAATTTCCAATTCTTCGTTTATTATTCTGACGAAGATAAGGAGCTGGCCGATGTCAGCTATAGAGAGTAAAATTCACATTTTTCCAAACTGCTCTTGAGAGAACCTGAAACTTCACCAGCCATATCATTAATTCTTCTGCTATCTGTCTGATGAAACAAGGAAACTGTTTCAAAATACAGGGACTTTGGTTTATATGTGACGGGGATTTTCACTCGCCCGCGTTGCGAGCCTGTTTCCCGCCAAGCACTTTACCGTAATTCGGCACCCGGCCGGCAATGAGTCATTGAGTATAGGAATTTCAATGTTACGCAATGAAAATTGCATTGGAACAGCACACTGAGCACTAAACACGTCAACAATTGACTAAACTGAACATCACGGTGTTAAAGCTCTCAGCAGACTGCAATGGAGGGACACTTGTGGCGCCAAGAACCGCATTACGGCAAAGTGCTTGGCGGGAGACCGGCTCGCAGCGCAGGCGAGAGGGCAAGCGAAAATCCCCGTTACATATAAAACAAAGTCCCTTAGCTATCCTACTATCTCCAAATGAAGTGCCATTTTTACAGCACATCTCTTAATGAGCTCACCATCCCTGAAAGACTTTTAACTTTTAGCTAGCTCTAAACATACCTCATAAGATGCCTTTAAACCAGCAGTGTTTGATGGTTGCTGAAATATATTCTTCTGTCTTGTTAGTTTCAGCTTCAAATCATTAAACACACAACTTCTGGCACTTCCCTGGTATTGATCGTATTTTGATTTATGCAAGCTGGTATAGTGTCTATTCACGTTATACTCCTTTGAAACACCTAAGACTTGAGAACAGATAACACACTGCGGTTTTCGATTATGTTCAACAAAAACGTAACTTTCCTGCCACTTTGACTGAAATTGTCGTTTCTCATCTTCAACACGCCGTTTACTAACTCCTGCCATATTAGGTACCGCTCTCGCAACAACAAACTCTCGTCGTACTATATCTCTCGAACAACCTCTCTCGTCAAAAACAACCTCTTCGAACAGCCCCCTGCGCTCCCTTTTATAGGGAAATCGGGTGCAGCTCACGAACGATCGTGAACTTATCTGCAGCCAATCACTGGCAGCCAACCAGTTGTCACCTGGAGGCACCCCGCTTCTCGTGCCGTACGTATTCTTGGAAAGACAATTCTGATTACTGGCGTATTTTTCGGGATCTTTCCTTTCCCACCTGGTTCCTTCGTGACATTACTGAATGAAAGTGAAAATTAAAGTAGGCACGCCACGGATTATAACGTCGAAGAGTGAAGGGCAGTGAGAAGGACAAGGGCCAACAAAATGAACAGGCGGGCCGCGGGTTGGTCTGTCCTTTTTCCTGGTCGTTAACAGGATCTCACATTTACTGATGTTGAACTTCCACCGTACTCATCATCATCTTGTACAGTTTCCAGCCCCAGGCTGGGTCTGTTTGAAACATAAGCCTCGCCACTTAGTTCTTTCTTCCCACCACCTCTCCGCTGTCACTCTGGTCCAGTCCTCGCCTCTCTTATTGACACATTCCTCCACTCCTTTCAGCCATCTATCTCTTGGTCTTCCCCTTGGTCGTTTCTTCTGCATCTGCATCTCATGTATCCTCTTGGGAATCTTCTTCTCATCCATTCTCTTTAAGTGTCCATACCACCTCAGTCTTGATGTCTCAATCCTACCTTGCAAGGGCTCCTCTTTCACCATTTCCCTGACCTTTTCATTCCTCACCCTGTCTATTCTTGTTACTCCGATCCTACTTCGCAGGAACTTCATTTCACCTGCCTGTATTCTGCTTATGTCTCTTTTCTTCATCGTCCACGTTTCTGAAGCATAGGTCAGTATCGGGATAAAGTAGCTTCTGTAAAACACTTCCTTGCTTTTTTGTGGGACATCTTTATTCCACACTAAGCTCCTAATGCTTCTCAGAAATGCTTCTGCCTGTCTGCCACGTTCCGTAATCTCTTTGTCATTTCTCCCATTTTCCTCCACTATACTTCCCAAGTACTTGAGACTTTCCACCTTCTTCAGCTGTCCACCTCCAAGTGTTATCCCACTCATTGGTCTGTCCTTTTTCCTGGTCGTTAACAGGATCTCACATTTACTGATGTTGAACTTCCACCGTACTCTCCCACTGTTTCTTCCCAAGCCTTCAGTTGCTCCTGAATTTCCTCCTCCTTGTTTCTCCAGACCATGAGATCATCTGCAAACACCATTGCTTTCATCTTATCTTCTCCTATCTTTCCTGCTATCCGTGTCATTACCTCGTCCGTAACCACAATAAAGAGACGGGGTGACAGTGCACTACCCTGTTTCAGGCCACTCATTTGTCTGAACCAGTCTGTTCTTTCCCCTCCAACTTTCACACAACTCACACTTCCACAATACATCTCCTTCACTCTGCCTACAGTCTCTTTTTCCACTCCCATGTTTTCCATTGCTTTCCAAACCTTCTCCCTACACACACTATCATAGGCCTTTTCGATGTCCAGGAAGGCCGTCAGCAGATCCTCTCCAAATTCGTAGTGGTGTTCCTGGAGCTGTCTCACTGAAAATATGAGATCCACTGTTGATCTCCCAGGTCTAAATCCATACGGCTCCTCTCTCAATTTTTTCTCCACTTTGGCTCGTATTCTACTTTCTAATATCTTTTCATATATCTTGGCACAGTGAGGTATGAGTGTGACTCCCCTGTAATTTCTGCACGCCTTTCTGCTTCCTTTCTTATATATTGGGACAATTAATCCTTTCTTCCAATCTTCTGGGGTATTTTTCTCCTTCCATATCACCCTAATCACACGGTACAGCCACTGTTTCCCAACCTCCCCTGCTGCCTTCACCATTTCAACACTCACGTCATCCACACCTGGTGCCCTTCCTCCTTTCATCTTGTCTATAGCCATTTCCAGTTCTCTCCAAATCAGGTCCTTTTCCATTCCTGTGTTATCTTCTCCATCTTCCAATACATTGTCTTCCTCCCTATGACCATTTGGATTCAGCAAATCCTCAAAGTACTCTTTCCACACTGTCTTGAGTGCCTCTTTGTTGTGTACCTCATTTCCGTTTTTGTCCATCATTACCACATCCTCTCGCAGACCTCTTCTCTTACTTTTGACCATTCCAAAAAGTACTTTCTTATTTCCTCTGCTGTCTTCCTCCATCATCTCCCAACTATCCTTCATAATGCTGAATCGGTTTGAGTACTACGGTTTCACTTCGACCGGGGGTAAGATATCTTGTTTTCTGCCAATGAATAGCTGTGGAATCCCCTTTCTTTTGACTGTCTAATTAGTCTGGCGCCCAAATCATATCATTTTTAGTGTACAATTCAAGGTAAGTACAGAACAAAAGTGCATATATTAATTTTGTCTCATTTTCATTTCATTCATCATTTTATGTTAATTTATTCACCATCTTGTTTACCGCCCCGTTACAATGTTTCCCGAAAAACCCACTTTTTTCCACCCCTTTGGTCGATGGTTGGTGCTATCAAAAAACTTATTTGACATAAATTTTTGGCACTTATCCGACACATATTATGAACTTTGAATGGATTCGATATTTCATGTATTAAGAGAGTTATAGCGATATTTCACTTTTTCGAAAAAAGCCCCCCATTTTCACCCCCTTTGACCGATTTTGCCCATTAACGAACTTGACCGAGAATTTAATGGGATACTTATTATGTAAAAAATTCAAAGTGATTGGGGCAAAATTACGGCAGTTATCGTGTCCACAAGAAACTGATATATATATACATACATAAATTATATATAAACTTTTGAACTGACGGTGGTTTAGGGGTCTGGGGGATGTGAAACGCGAAGATATGCAGAAATTTTCCGGAAGTCGAAACATGGGACCCATTGCAATAGTTAGCTTTCTAATGAAATCTACCTAACAATCGTCATCACAGGGAAATCCCTATCGTCTCTAACTTAGAAGCCATAGCTATAACAGGCAACCTTCCACAATCTTTTGCATCTGCAATGTTTACATAGTTTTCCATTCCATGCTGATGATCTTTTCAATAGCCTTAACACACTATGGGGCAGCCTTAAAGCCGATACTCGAGGAAAAGAAATAGAAAATATCCTGGATGAATTTAATCTAATTCTTATGAACTCAACTGCTCCAACTCGTTTTGATATAGCCCATGGAACCTTCAGCTCTGTCGACTTAACCATCTGCACTCCGGATATAGCATCTGATTTGAATTGAAATGCCCAATGTGGATATGTGACAATTCTAATATGTATCCAAAACATTTAGAAGATATAATCACATTGGGCATTTCAAATCAAATTCTTATACAAATTTCCGAATTTCTTCAACCCATACAACAAGGTAGGTGATAATAAATCATATAAAGTAGATTTTATCTGTTTCATATGCAGGCTAATTATGTTTCATTTATTTATATAACATTTTTTCTGACATGTTTTATTTTCCTATCTGTTAGGTTAATTCATGTCATCGTAATTCTGGTTGGCACCTATTCAAAATTGTTAATAAACTCCGTATTGAATAGGATTCTCCTTCACGTGGCGAACTTGCCCGTTTCCACAGACGAGGCTCTGGCGACCGAGGCACGGCGGGATAACCGTTACATCAAGTACAGAGGAAATGCTGTATTACAGCCTGTCCATGGGCTGAGAGATGGCATCCCCATTAATGGACTTACTTTCTTCAGGCTAGCAACCAGTTGGAAGGACATTTTCATTGCTTTCAAGTCTTGCAAAGGAAAAAACCGGACGGATTCTACAGTTGACGAACTTGGCAAAGGAAAGGACACGAATTGGAAAAGGAAGGATATTATTAGATGTGCTACCTGGAATGTTCAGGGTATTGGACACAAAGATGATCAATTAGACGATATTCTATCTAAAAAAAGTAATTTCAATTGCAGTTATTTCTGAAACAAAGAAAAAGCTTCAGGGATCCAAGGAGACAAGAAATTATTCACAGTTTTATAGTGGTGTTCAACGAAATGTTAGAGCACAGGCAGGGGTTGTTTATGGTTCACAAGAGATTTCGATCAAATATTGATAGCTATACTTTTTGGAATGAAAGGATCATTCAAGTAAGAATAAAACTATTCAGAGGGTATTTGACAGTTATAGGGGTATATGCACCGGTTGAAGGATACTCGAAAGAAAGTGATATTTTGTATAATGATCTACAGAAGATAATCAATATTACTAATAGACAAGATATGATACTGTTAATGGGAGACTTTAATGGCAGAGTTGGTAATGAGAAAATTCAGAATAACATTGGTATTCATGGAGAGGTAACCCGCAATAATAATGGAACAAAATTAATAGATTTCACTATCTTCAATCAGTTTCGGATTATGAACACACTATTTCCACACAAGGACAGTCATAAATATACGTGGTCCGCAAGAAATCAGAAATCAATTATTGATTATATCATTTGTAATGGAAAATTGGCAGATTTAGTTTTGGATACAAGAGTTTATCGAGGACCTGAATTGGAAACAGACCACTATTTATTAGTTGCTCCTATTCGTTTAAAACCACGGTGGTTCAAGAAAAAGAAACAAAGAACACAGGAAAACGAAACTTTATATAAGGTTAACCTTTTAAATGATCCCAGTATAAAATGGCTATACCAAAAACAGGCTTGATAATCACATTCAGATGATTCCACTTTCTGACGATGTGGAAGACGAGTGGTCCAATTTGAGTTCAGCTCTAAAACAGTCAGCATTTGAAAGTTTGGGAGAAAAAAGAAGATGGAAAAAGAAAAAGGGTTTAAGATATTGGGACGAAGAAATTAAAAAAGTAATCTCCGAAAAAAGAAATTCATATAAAAAGTTTCTGTCAACTGGTAAATTAGAAGATAAAATTGAATACCATCATAAGAGAGCAATAGCAAAAAGAGAAGTTCGAAAGAAACACAGGGAAAGTTGGGAAAACTTTGTCTCGTACCTGGAGACTGACATAACAAGACCACAACCACAAACCTATAAAATTTTGAAAAAACTAAATAGGGAAGTAAAAGAAGATGTAAAAATTAATGCAATATCCCACAAAGAATGGCTTGAGTATTTTCAGAGCCTTTGGTCGAGTCCAAATATTGAACAACTTGTTTTACAAGCATCTAACAACAAGTCATCGGAAAATATTACACTCGAAGAATTAGAACGGGTCTTGAGGAAACTTCGAAATGGGAAAACACCTGGAGAAGATTCGATAAATGCAGAAATGTTTAAATATTCAGGCGATGCCTTCAAGAAAAGATTTCTCAGATTATTGAATTTAATCTGGATGGGTAACAGGCCTCCAGAAGATTGGCAAAAGGCAATAGTAGTTCCTCTTCATAAGAAGGGAAATATGAAAGTTTTGGAAAATTATAGAGGAATAAGTATACTTAACTCTGGATACAAAATTTTTGCAAACATTGTTAAAGAAAAATTACTGAAACATTACTCTTAGTTAATAGGGAATGAACAACATGGGTTTAGAAAAGGTCGCACATGTGCAGATGCCTACTTCACCTTAAAAATTTTGATCGAAAAACGCAGGGAGTTCAATTTGGAAACACACATATCATTTGTTGATTTTAAGAAAGCCTTTGATTTTGTTGACAGAAACAGACTTATTGACATATTGGCCAGAGATGGTGTCCCCCAACAGTTAATTGATAACATTTCCAACATGTATAGTGGTACTCTTATTTCAGTAAGGTTAAGTAATCATAAATCCGAGTGGAAGCCAATCAGCAGAGGGGTAAGACAAAGCTGTGGACTCTCTCCATTGCTATTCATAATCTACATGAATGCTATAATAAAGGAATGGAGGTGTGAAAGACATGGTTCAATACCTATCAGCAGGCATCTAAAAAATTTAGATGCTATACTATTTGCTGATGATGTTGCATTGGTAGCAGCTTCTGAAGATGATCTGCAGTGGTCAGTTTTCAACCACCAGAAAGTGGCATCAAAATTCAGCATGTGCATTTCTACTGAAAAGACTTAAAGTAATGGCCTTTAAGGGTAAGGATCCTATCCCCAGTAAAATTTGTCTGGATGGTAAAATTTTAGAAAGAGTTAACGAATTCAAGTATTTAGGTTATCATTTATCATTTCAAGAAGAACGAGACATAACTGCAAAAATAACTAATTATACCAGAACAACAGGAATCATCAATCATGTCATGAAGCCATCTCTTGTCCAAAGGCATACACGCGTTTGTATAACACATTAGCCAGACCAACCCTATGCTATGGCAGCGAGGCATGGACAATAAGATGTCAGGACATCTCCAGACTCACAGCACGCGAAATGACCTTTATGCGCCGAACAGCAGGCTATACTAAATGGGATCATAAGAGAAACGAGGATGTGCTGAAGGAACTAAAAGTGAAACCAATAACTGCATACATTTGTGACTACCAAGAGAACTGGAAGCATCATGTCCAAAGGATGGAACCTGGAAGATTTCCAAAGGAGATCCTTCGCTACCAGCCACGGGGAAATAGATCGATAGGACGTCCGATGAAGAGATGGAGGGAAAGTGCAAGACCGTAACGGGACATTTGGCCCAATACTTGGAAGGAAGATGATGATGATGATCAACTAATTTAATCAAGAGCCGAACTGAATTATTGTATTGATTTTACAACTTTATTTTCTAAATTAATTTGTGTATATTTTGATTTTAAAAATTAACCCCCTTAGCGTGTAGGGCACAACGGTGCGCCCACTAGCCTGCTACGTTCACAGCGTGTATGGCGAATTGGTGCGCCGTCGAATTTGAATTGCCCGCTACGTGGACTTCGTAATAGTTATTTATTTGGTCGTAACATGGCAGGAAGAGGCAACTTGTGGCTACACTTTGAGCTAATTATTATTGCCAGGAGGTGTCGCTTATCTTCTCAGTCATTTAATTTTCAGATCTCTGCACACGTGTTCCCTCTTTTGCGGACCATGAGTTTGCTTGTAAACATGGCAGGTCTTGGAACAGTTACTGATGACAAAGATATAGCTAATTTGCTCGACAATAGTGCCAACGAAAGTGATTCAGAGTGTGACAGCGATATAGAGGATGAGTTCGCTATAACTTCCAGTGAAGATAGTGACGCTGACGATGTAATTCGTGATAGAAAGCCAAGAAATACGAACACGTTGGGCAACTGTGATATTGTCCGACGTGCCGCTGACCAGGGATAATCAGGTTGTTGAAAGTTTATAATATTATGCTATAAGATGTTGTTATTGTGTGTGTTTTTTGAAAACTTTTGCCGGTGCGTTTTGAAATTATAGCGAAATGCATATGACACCGCTCTTACCATTGGGAGTAGGCTAGAAATAATGCACGTTGTGGGTGCAGCCCCGAGTTTCACAATATCACGCTTGAGGGGTTAAAGCTTAACATTTTTACACCCACCGTTAATAGTTCTTATTTTCTAACTACTTTTTTAAAATTATTGTAAAAAGACCAATCTTATATTAATTAATACTGCATTTGTGAAGATATCCATTTTATTACTATATTATATTTATTACAATTATTATCAATAATTTTTCCGAGGCCTGTTCCCGGCTTGAAATCAAAAGTCTTATCCACTACTGTCTTGCTGGGCCCCGTTAACCGTCACTTTTCAGGGTTCCTGTAGGACCTTCACAGCTACCGTAACGGTCCCAGGGCACAAGAAGTCCCCACTGTACTTCGCCCCTACAGGCAATCCCCTACTTTGTGCCGTTGCCCGTCTTCCACGACGTGGACGAGGGGTTGGACTTATGGGGTGGGTTGAGTGATGGGATGAGTTGAGTGTGGAGAAGGTGAGAGCAGCAGGAGAGGTGGGGATACAATGGTTGTACCGAGTGATGAAGACAGCATGGAAGGAAAGGAAGACCCCAAAGGACTGGAAAAAGGGAATAATTGTCCCGATCTTCAAGAAAGGTAGTAGAACAGAATGCAGAAACTATCGGGGAATAACACTGATGAGTCATTGTGCAAAGATGTTTGAGAAAGTTTTGGAAAGGAGAATTAGGACAAGAATAGAAGAGGGATGAGGGAAGAACAACATGGCTTCAGAGCAGGCAGGTCCACAGTGGATTTGATTTTTGCTGTAAGGCAGTTACAAGAACAGCACTATGAGTATGGAACAGATCTACTGATGGCCTTCCTAGACATTGAGAAAGCATATGACAGTGTATGCAGAAACAAAGTATGGAAGTCCCTGGAGGATAGGGGAGTAGAAAAATGGACTATAAGGAGGATAAAGGAGATGTACAAAGGAAGCGTGAGCTGTGTGAAAGCGGGAGAGATCGGACTGGTTGGAACAGAGAAACGGCCTGAAACAAGGAAGTGCACTGTCACCGTTACTTTTCATTGTGGTGATGGATGACATAATGACCCGAGTGGCACAAGTAATTGGGGAAGGAAAGATGAAAGCAATGGTGTTTGCAGATTTATTTATTTATTTAGCGTATGGCTTTACAGATACAATATGCACATAAAAGATAATTAGTTTATGAAGACAAACTATATGTTCATGTCTAAATTGTTTATATAGTTAATTGTCTCTGATGATCCATGAGCGAAATCAGTCACGTTGCCACTGTACTTTCGTTTAGGACATTCGGTGATGATATGCTGGATGGTCTGCTTGGGGGCACCACAATCACAGTTAGGTGAAGACATTATTTTCCATTTGTAGTGGAAGTCTGCACAGTTGCCGTGACCCGTACGAATCCTGTTGAGAGTTGACCATGTTTTCCGAGGAAGCTCAAATCCAGGTGGCAACGATGATCCAATGCGTGGTAAGGTTGATCCAGGCCTATTATCTTGTCTTCCCAGCCATTCTTTAGTGATGTTGTAGTTGGTATTCTCCAAGTCTATTGCAGATGATTTGGGGAAACAAGGAGGAGGAGGTACAGGAACAGTTGGGACGTGTGGGAAGGAATAATACAAGGATATAGGATGAAATTTAGCATAAATAAGAGTGAGATGGTGATCACAACAAGGAAGAAGGAAAGAACCACAACGGGAATAACAATTGGTGGCGAACAGCTGAAGAAAGTGGAGAGTTTCAAGTATCTGGGAAGCCTGATACAAGATAATGGAAGAAACGATAGAGAAATAAATGAGCAGGGGAGGCAGGCAGAAGCATTTCTTCGGAGGAGTGTGAGAAGCATGTTATGGAGCAAGGATGTACCTCAGAACAGCAAAAAGATCATATATCGGATGTACTATGTCCCTATCCTGACGTATGCCTCTGAGACCTGGGTTATGAAAGGAAGGGAGAAGAGCAAAATACAGGCCAGTGAGATGAGGTTCTTGAGAAGCAGTATTGGAGCTACAAAGATGGACAGAATAAGAAATGAGAGGACCAGAGAATTAATGAAGGAGGAACCATTACAGGATGGTATAGAGAAATCTAGACTTAGATGGTATGGATATGTAAAACGAATGGAGGAGAAGAGGATACCCAGGAGGATACACGAGACGAAGTGGGAAGGAAAGAGACCAAGAGACAGGTGGCTGAAGGGGGTGGAAGAAAGATTGAAGAAGAGAGGAGAAGACTGGACAAGGTTGGAGGCTGAGAGATGGTGGGAAGACAGAAGACGTTGGAGAGGCTTGTGTTCCAAACAGACCCGGCCAGTGGCTGGAAACTGTGCAAGATGATGATGATCATCATTAATTTTCCATTTCTAATTTAGATATAAGCCATATATGCTATTTTAGTTCTCCATTCTTAATTGATTTTCTTTTTAAGCTGAAGATGACCTCATTGAAGGTCGAAACTTGTCCCAATATATAAAATATATATTTGTTTATGTATTGATTTGGCGTATAATTTTAAACGTTTAATTAATGGTTAGGTATAGAACAAAACATCAAATTTTCTAGAGTAAACTTATAATCTGAAGAAGTAGTCTTCCAGTAAATGTGTTAGTACATTTCAGCACGGTGCAATTTTTAATTGTGGGGGGAACCTCAAACAAAAGGAATACAGAAACAATCCACGTACTCTGGAGGCTCTCGAGAACAAAATAACTGGACCGATACGAAATATCAGTGAGGATGAATACAGCGTGAGTACCAAAACGTCCAACGCTGGTGCAATGTGTGTTTAGAAAATGAAGGACAGCATTTCCAGCAACTACTCTGAAATTCATGTAAGTAATCATGATTATTGAATGAAAATCCACAGCCTGCTTCCAGTCTCCGACCGGGTCAGGAATGGAATGAATGGGCCCACATCTAGCGGCGAGGATATGAACTGTGCCGGCTGCCGAGGCCTGACGCACTCCTCTGGGGCAATGATTAAATGAATGACAGATGAAATGAAATGATAGTGGAGAGTGTTGCTGGAATGAAATTTTGACAGGGAAAACCGGAGTACCCGGAGAAAAACCTCTCTGCCTCCGTTTTGTCCAGCACAGATCTCACTTGGAGTGACCGGAATTTGAACCACGGACCCAGCGGTGAGAGGCCGGCGTGCTGCCGCCTAAGCCACGGAGGCTTAATCATGATTATTAAATACGTTAAAAAGTGTTGAACTACATGGGCGCTACGCTGCTGCTAGTGGCAGTGTCTAGCTCGACAGTCGGCCAGTCACAGTGCACTGGCTGCCACACGGTGCCTGCGATATTCCATTCTGTAGAGAAGGCTCTTACTGTAATGAATAAATATATGCCCAGTTGCATTGTTGCCATGTTATACGAGGCACGTCCAGAAAGTAAGTTCCGTTTGGTAATAAAATTAAATTGTGTACAGATACAGAAAAATTATTTATTGCACAACATTCTACACCTCTTAAACTACTTTTCCACATAACTGCCGAACTTTTGCAGGCATTTGTCATAGCGTGGCACAAATTTTTGGATACCTTCTTCACATAAGTTTGCCGCCTGTGTCTTCAACCAGTTGGAAACATCTTCTTTCAGCTCGTCGTCATTGTTGAAGTGTTGACCGCCAAGGAAAGACTTAAGATGTGTGAACAGATGAAAGTCGCTAGGAGCGAGGTCAGGGCTGTACGGAGGGTGGTCAAACACGTCCCAGCCAAATCCCTGTAGGAGGTTTTTCGTCACATTTGCAGTGTGTGGTTGTGCGTTGTCGTGAAGAAAAACAACACCTTTTGACAGCAAGCCTCGGCGCTTATTCTGTATTGCGCGGCGCAATTTCCAAAGTGTCTCGCAGTAAGCATCTGCGTTGATTGTTTGAACACGCGGTAAGAAATCAATGAGTAAGATGCCTTTCCAGTCCCAGAACACTGTGCACAACATTTTCCGAGGTGTCAAGATTTGTTTCGGCTTAACCTTTGCTGGGGATGAAGTGTGCCACCATTCCATTGATTGCTGCTTACTTTCAGGGGTGTCGTAAGAAACCCAAGTTTCATCTCCTGTGGCTATCTGTGTCAGAAATTCTTCGCCGCATTCATTGTAACGGGTCAAAAACTGAAATTCACTACCCTTCCGCATATGCGGAACTGCGCTGCAGCAGAACGTACAACTAGTTGAAGACATAGGCGGCACACGTCTATGAAGAAGGTATACAAAAACTCGTGCCACGCTACGACAAATGCCTGCAACATTTCTGCAGTTATGTGAAAAAGTAGTTGAAGGGTTGTAGAATTTTTGCAATAAATATTTTTTCTGTATCTGTACACAATTTAATGTTATTACCAAACGGAACTTACTTTCTGGACGTACTTCGTATTAATATAAAATTTCATTCCATGCTATTAACATGGAATCTGTTAAACTATAAATTTCACGATTTAGGCATTTATAATATATCAAAAACAACTTGAATGACATGCTTCACTCGTCAAGCGAGCATCATCATCATCATCTTGTACAGTTTCCAGCCCCAGGCTGGGTCTGTTTGGAACATAAGCCTCGCCACTTATTTCTTTCTTCCCACCATCTCTCCGCTGTCACTCTGGTCCAGTCCTCGCCTCTCTTCTTGACACATTCCTCCACTCCTTTCAGCCATCGATCTCTTGGTCTTCCCCTTGGTCGTTTCTTCTGCATCTGCATCTCGTGTATCCTCTTGGGAATCTTCTTCTCATCCATTCTCTTAAAGTGTCCATACCACCTCAGTCGATGTCTCAATCCTACCTTGCAAGGGCTCCTCTTTCACCATTTCCCTGACCTTTTTATTCCTCACCCTGTCTCTTCTTGTTACTCCGATCCTACTTCGCAGGAACTTCATTTTACCTGCCTGTATTCTGCTTATGTCTCTTTTCTTCATTGTCCACGTTTCTGAAGTAGGTCAGTATCGGGATATAGTAGCTTCTGTATAACACTTCCTTGCTTTTTTGTGGGAAAACGAGCATCACCAGTTCTAAATATACGGTACAAGACAAAATTGCTCTACAAAACAGTACCAAAACCCACAATGTCACCCAACAACAAACAGCTAAAGGCATGGCTAAATCTTAAAAAGTGTGGCTAGTACTACTATTTATTTATAGTTTGGCTTTTAGTGCCAGGAATGTCCGAGGTCATATTCGGCTCGCCAGAGGCTGTAGCTGCTTCAAGCAGACACCCATGGGGTGAGCTACTACTGTAAAATACAAAAGCATTAATCTCCCAAAAAAGAAGAGCTCTTTAATTTAATATCTACAAGGTTACATGACTGAGAAATTACTATCCCATCCACAAACAGACTCCCTTCACCAACTAATCCATGAAGGTATCTACTTTTGCTGATGCACTAAAGCGATAGGCTCCAAACTAGAATTGTAAACAAATATGCAGTACAGTTTACGCCACAGTTTTCGGCCCGTCAACCCTGGTTCCGCAGTCGGCGAGCCTCACTCATGTGCAATTGATATGCGAGTTGTCAGTTACGCGGAAAGCAACACATTTATCAATGGCACATGCCTGAGGCTCGCAGACTGTCTTCTGTACGACTGTGCAACAGGAGCTGACCGGCCAAAAACTAATGGTCTACGAGTACTCTGCTGAAATGACGGTAAAAAGCTAGAACTGTAAATACAAATAAGCAGTGTTTGTCTACCAATACTGCGCTGAATGATGTGTTATGGTAACTTATCTGAATTATCTTCCAGCAGCTCCGACAACTGTCCTCTGTCCTTCTCTTTCCTGGTAGTTTTCCGAGTAAATTGCCACTTTAAGAATTTCAGTGATCATTCAAACAACATAGTGATAAGTTACTTCTGGCCTTTTATATACATGTTATGTTCTCATTTTCCCCTTTGTACTTAAGTGTTGGACACAGCTAATCTACAGACCCTGGAGTAGACTTAGCAGGATCTATTAAGTTGGTACGTAAATTCATAGCATTTTCATAAGTATATTAAACACATACGTTGAACACGCAGCTTCCAAAGTGGAGTTAAAAGAAATGTATTTAAAGTATATCTTGTTTTTGACTTAGGTAGCTACTCCTCCACATGCATGACTTGGATTAGTTCTGTTTTTATGATACACATTGTAAAGTCTTAGACTGGCAGCAAAATCATTCCGAAAGTTGGTCTCTTGGAGAAAGATAATTGGTGGTTGGTGTTTATTTATTAAGAGTTGTAGGTATTCTAACTTGGATCGATAGCTGTTGATATTCCATTGGAGTAATGTTGTTGTCATAAGAATGATAAGGAATAGCAAAAGATTCATTTCCATTATTATAGAGGGAGAGATTAGTCATCGCCACATCATTATCCATTTGGTCTTCGCTTTGGTTGACGAACTTCAGTAATTTCTGCACTATCCGAGAGCTTCTGCTTTTAATGCTTTTATCGGTGTAGTAGGGGTATAGTTTCTGTAGGGCTTTACCGAGACCTTCTATGTCTTGGGTGTAACTGAAAGCAATTGACAACTCGTCCTTGACACCTTGGGTATTTTCAAGAAAAGATTGGAGTTGTGTGTAACTGAGAGGAGCTAGTGATGGATCAGCTTCCAAAACCTGTTTCACTGGAAGGAGCAAATCGCTGATTGTTGGTTTTTGTGGTTCTTTCTTGGGTTTCTTAGAAGTCTGATTTATCTTGTGATTCTCAATTTGTTCAGAAGAGTCATGTTTGGGTCTGTTGCTATTAGAAATATTTTGTTCAGTTCTTTCACAGCTAGAGTGACATTGGTCTTTTAAATCTAGGAAAATGTCCAGTTGTTGGGGCGGGACATGTTTCACTATGTCCAGGCACTGTTCTTTCTATTGGAACTTCGGAGAGAGAAATACCATTACAATATTGGTTTTGAGTTAAGTTTAGGTTACCTGATGAAGTTTCATCATGTGAATTTGTTGGGGGAAGGTCAGAAGTACTGGTTGGAATTTTGGGGTTTATCTCTGTTGTTTGTGGTTTCTCTTGTAGTTTAGGAAAATTGGAGAGGTTAGGTTTGTCAATTTCATGAATGTCGTGCTGAGAGGTTGGTTGATCATTTGGAACTGAAATGTTAGTAGAACAGTCTTTGGCCAAATGTCCCTCAGTTTTACAAATAAAGCAGGTGGGTAAGTCAGATGATAAATAAATCTGTTGATAGAGGTCGGCGTCACTTAATGAACACAACGAATTATAGAACTTCTGACGTCTCAACCCACCAAGTACCAAACCAACAACGAATTATTATACTGCTGTAATTAACCTTGACTGTAACAACAGAACATCTGGCACCCAAAAGACAACTACAATTACTACCAAAGAAACCAATCCAAGGTCAAGATATTCTGCTATAGCTCAATCTCTCCCCTCCAATGAACAAGCTATCGTAATTGAATCTAACGTTGGAATCAGTATCAATGATTATGTGCTAGCTGTAGGAAAACTCACTAGCCCTAGCAACATTAGTTTTATTTCACGAATATCTAATGGACAAATATGCATTTTTCTTTCTAGCAAGAAAGTTGCTGAAGAGCTAATATTAGCAAACCCCAAGGTCTTAATAAACTATATCATCATCATCATCATCTTGTACAGATTCCAGCCCCAGGCTGGGTCTGTTTGGAACATAAGCCTCGCCACTTAGTCCTTTCTTCCCACCACCTCTCCGCTGTCACTTTGTCATCTTAATAAACAATGTATCTTTGGAAATATGACCACTCTTAACAAAAAACAAGTGTATTATATTATCAAATGTTTGTCCTGTGATACCCAACTATGTAATCCATCCCAGGTTTCTCTCTTATTTTAAGCTTTCGAAGACAAATGTACATCCAAAATGAAGACTTGCGATAAACTCCCTGCATCTCTCCAAATTGAATACGATAGCACTAACTACTGGATTTATTTATCATCTGACTTACCCACCTGCTTTATTTGTAAAACTGAGGGACATTTGGCCAAAGACTGTTCTACTAACATTTCAGTTCCAAATGATCAACCAACCTCTCAGCACGACATTCATGAAATTGACAAACCTAACCTCTCCAATTTTCCTAAACTACAAGAGAAACCACAAACAACAGAGATAAACCCCAAAATTCCAACCAGTACTTCTGACCTTCCCCCAACAAATTCACATGATGAAACTTCATCAGGTAACCTAAACTTAACTCAAAACCAATATGATCAGAACAGAGTTTTAGGTTGTGTATTTTTCACTTCACGTAAGGTTCACAAATACTGTATCAGGAATAATACTTACAAGAGTGTTGTAGGTATCTACAATATTTAGATAGATTATTCGTACTCCAATGTGATATCTAAGAACTTCTTTAAATATGATATAACTAAGGAAGCACGAACCTCGTGAACATTGTCTAGTCACAGCCTTCTCGAATAGCTCCTTAATGTTGGTACCGTAATTTCCAGAAACAGCAAGTTTAAGGGCTTGCTGAATTCCCTGTAGATGTCCATCTAGAAGGTGAACAGTTGAATAAGACGGGCTCTCTAAGAAAGGGATTAGTTCAGTGATGTCTGTGCCAAATGCTTTGAATCTCAAGTATTTCATCATGTGAAACATTGTTGAGAAAATCAACACCAGAGTTATCAGTCCCTACTACTTCATTCAAAAATTGCACAATATCTTTCAAGTACTCGGACAGGTATACTACAGAATGAAACCAAGAAGACCACCTGGTTAAGACTGGTTTAGGAAACAGTGGAACATTTTGATATGGATACTTACCATCTAGATATTCATGTCTGAAAGGCGCACTATATGATGCCACGCATCGAGTAGTTACTAGGATGTAGGGGCAGATGACCTCGCTGTGCCTGCCCATAAAACCTCAATAACTAAGTAACTTACTAGGATGACCACCCAAATTGATAGAGATCGCTGTATGCAGAAAGCGAGGCCCACTATCTACCATTAAGTTTCCGATCTATCCGTGTTTGTTGGATGCTCTCCATGCAGTCAAGTCAAGGGAGAAGATTACCGCTATTACACTCGCACAAAAACAAGCCTTTGTCGGCTTCTGTGACAATGATATTCCAAACGGGCAAGGTGGTCTCACTACGATGATGATCATCATATTAGGGCAAAACCTGGATGAATGTCAAGATGCAGAAGAAAGTGATATTCAGTAGTTAGACTTTGATAAAGACGATCATGGTTTCAGACATGAAAGCGAAGAGGATACTGTACGGAATTTGACTGTCGGTGAGGCAAATTGATATCCAGTACATGTCGAGTGCAGGAGTGATGCAACGGAAATCCCGCAAGTTCCCACAGTCATGCTAGTGTTCTATAGTCATACTTATCTCTTATATAGAAAATCAAGATGAATTTTTGTTCTCATATATTGTTTTCTTCAGAATTGTACAATCTAAAATTAGAAAAAATTAACCATCTAAGAAACAAAAAGTGATGACAGTCATTTTTAATATGGTATAATCCACATAGTGTGTATTACAATTCCATGTTATAATGTGTTACAATTATTTGTTTTGCATGTTCATAAAATACATTTCAATATTTTAACCAATAGTTTTCTTTTTGCTAGGCTTAAAAACATAACACTCTCCTCCAGGTAATTTATGAAGGAAAAATTTTAGGAGGAAAAAACCAAGAGGTCGACCAAGACGATCGTATCTCAAGAACATTGTCAAGGAAATGGAATGTGACTCGTATGCCCACATAAGGAGAACTGCTGAAGACCGTAAGAAATGGCTAAAACGACAAGGTTTGTAGCCTTTAGAAGCTGATGATGAAAAACATAACGGCGGATAATTCGCGGAAAATCCTGCATTAATTACTGAGAATTATTGAAAGTGTAGTGTAAAGAAGAAAAGGGGGGGGGGGGGAAGAAGCTAGAATTCGTGCTTTCATGCGAAATTCGTGATTTTAAAAACCATTCTGTTTGCAAATTTTAGGGTTATTAAAATACATTACCACCCGTTTATTACTTCATTAAATAATTCGCGAAATTCGCGATCCCGAATTTTTCCTATCCCTAACTATTGGTAATTTTTAGCCGTAGCTGTCATTTGAGCATAATGTCAACAGCCATCAATTTTTAAATAAACTCTTTATATAACTTTTCACAATTTTTACAATGATTGTTAACAATGGATATTGGGAGTAGTATATATCATAATGCCTTACATTACACAATTTCCCTAGACACAAAATGGTGGCATCCATGACATCATGGATGACACTAGATGTTTAAACGAAGATGTTAAATTGTGTTAATAAGGCTTTACATACATAATGCTAATCTGGGGTTTAAGCTCCAGACCCCCTTGCTTGTAGTTCGAGGCCTGTCCTATTAATATCCGACCTTTGGCCGTGAAAAATCTATTATTTACCTGATGGGATTGGGACCCTAATCCCCCTCAAAGTAGGCCCCTTGCATGTGCACACACTTAGCCCACCGCTCCTTCCACGTTGAAAATATTTCTATAAGACTTCTTTTGGTATGATGTTCAACTCCACCGTCGCATTCCTCATTATCTCTTCTCTGCTGTCAAAACGGGACCGTTTCAACGGCGTCTTCAGTTTTGGAAACAATTGAAATTGCATGTGTCGTCAAGAAAGTTCAGATCAATTGTGATGAATGTGCTGGGGCGTTGCCATGCTGCAACTGCCAGGTTCTTGCCTCCAGAGGTCTGGTCTTTTCCGTCGAAATGCATAACAGAGACGGCGGAGAACATTTTGATAGTACTCCTTTGTTACTGTTTGTCCTTGTGGTGTATTCGTGATGCACAACTCCACGGATATCAAAGAACACTGTTAGCACCATCTTGATCTAGCTTCGCACCTGTCTTACTTTTTACAGCCGTGGAGACTCGGGATTCTGCCATTGCGACGATTGTGCTCTCGTTTCCGGCTCGTACCCGTAGACCCAAGAAGTCTCATCTCCAGTTATCACGGAGTTCAAAAACTCGGGTTCAATGTTGCAAACGCCCAGAAGGTCCTGTGCAACCTCAACCTAATGGTCTTTCTGTTCCGCCGACAGAAGCTTGGGCACAAATATTGCAGCCACTCTGCGCATGTTCAAATCATCACGCAAAATTGCATGTGCGGGAGCCTTACTGATCCCAACTTCTTGGGCAATCTCTCGTAGGTTCAAACGTCGATCTTCAGTTATCAGATTTCTCACTCTCTCAACAACAGTTTCATTTCGAGCAGTTTGTGGCCTCCCAGGACGCTGATCACTCTCCACTGATGTGCGGCCATTTTTGAATCGGTTGAACCACTCTTTAATTTGTGTTACCCCCATAGCATCGTCTCCAACCACCTGATGAATTTTACGAATTGTTTCACTTTGAGAATCACCTAGCTTCTTACAAAATTTGTTGCAGTATCTTTGCTCAATTCGTTCGGTCATCTTGATAGAAACTTCAATCTGACGAACACTTGTAACAATACCTCACTTGGCAGCCATTAGCCAGAGACTGAGATACACGAAAGCGGTAAAAAAATAATCAAGCATGCACAGTAAGGTTTCTCCCTCCACTGTTGGGAGTGGCACTGCCTTCGCATCACTACGTTGCACGGGAAAATTCAAGGTCAGATATTAATTAGACAAGCTTCGTACAAGCAGTATTTTTTTTTCCAGACAGTGGTCTAACTTAGTGGCAGCCAACAGTTCCATCCAGACAGTGGTCTAACCTAGTAGCGACCAATGGCATTTTCTCACCATGTTTTAGATGAGTAAAGTGCAATTTTTCAATTAAATTGAACAACGAAAAGTCATTTATGAAGATACATAACTCACGACCAAACCTTGCACTTGAAACACATGTGACTGCATCCGCATGTAACGACGCACTGTTTGAAACCTCATAATATGGTGGAAATTCAAGTCTCAACATCAACATCTGGAAGTCATCAACTACAATAAAAATTCCCCTAGACACGTAGATATCGCGGTATATACTTGAGCCTGGATTTACAGCACTCGACTGGAATCAGATTTTAGAACTCTTTCAAAATTTATTTCCTAAGCAGTCTACTCTATGTCAACGTATAACTAAAATTATCGGTCTTGTTAGTTCCTACAACAAACCACAATGAGCTCATACATACAATGTATTATCAAACCCTGCACCTTAAACATAAAAACATCTAATTTACACTAGAACAAGGAATAAGTGATTAATCTTTAAAGATACGCTCAATGAAAAACTCACTAAAAATAATACAAGAACCATATGATAAAACTACCTTTAATCCATATCACAACGGTGCTGATCAAGACCCATTTCAGTCCTGAAATTCTTCCCACACGAAATGCAGGAGAAGAATCGGTCTCTGAAGTGAAGTACCCTATGATGTATTAATATATCGGGTGGGAATGGCTTGTGACAATGTTCACACATTTGGGTTACTTCATCACTGGCACCCTTCTCCTTGGAACTGCTGAAAAAGCAAAATGCACATGGTACCATTTACAAATTTCATTTGATGTACACTATATTTACATTATACTGAACACAGTCTCCAGAAAGAGCTAAGCCACACTTCACACTTGAGATGTGTTTGAGCTCCCACTATAAATAACTGGTTAGCCTATAATTACTAATAATGGAATGATACAGTATCATATTTTCATGTTACTCAATACTTTTTGTATAGGGTGTTAAAAATGTGTCCATTATTTTAGGAGGTGTCAGTATGCAATAAAACGAGAAAAATATATCTACAGTAGTCTCTCACATAAATCCGGCCTCGTAAAACAAATTTGTTCCTTGATGTCTAAAACGCAAAACGAGAGTGGAAATAGCAACAACAACAAAATAACAACGGTGCGAGTGTCTTTACTGTAGCTATCTGTTTGCCCCACTCACCCAGAGGACAACACGCCACTTTTCACTGAAGTTAGTTGTGTCTGTGTCACCGACTGTTGTAGGTTTGTCCTTGTCGGTTACAGTCTAGTGTTGTGTTTCATTTCCTTTGTTGACTATGTTTGTTTGTACACCTTTAAAAAATGGGTGAAAATCAAAGAAAAGGAAATTTGTGCAACTGAAGATTAAATTAGAAACGTTGAATAGAACTGACAAAGCACAAACAATAAAAAAAAAACTTGCTCTCGAATACGGTGTCGACGAAGAAATCTACTTAAATTGGAATCGTTTGCTTCAAAGAAATGCTCTGTAGAATCTCTTAACTGAAAAACTATAAAGAAGTCAGAGTTTGAAAAACAATTGAGGCTTAAGCAATAAAGACTGAAGGGGCTCCGATTTCTTTTCAACATCGTTTTACAGTACAGTGCTCCGTTTTCCCACATAAATTTTGATAGTCCGAGTTTTCAATAGTTCGAGGTAGTCACGGTCCCCGTTCACCTCTAATTATCGAGATTCTACTGTAATAAACTACTGAAAAAGCACAATGTGCATGGTACCATTCACAAATTTAATTTCATATAAACTATATGTATATCATACTGAAGGGGGTCTCCAAAAGGAGCTAAGCTGCATTTCACATTTGAGGTGTGCATACTTTCTGAAATCTGAACACTTGTCTATAGGAGGTGCTCAATGTGACGTCCATTCTTGCATTCTATCCCTCAGGCCTTCAAAGTAAGACATAATAGTACATACCCAGAGTTAACAATAACATACACAAACATGACTGAAACCAAACAACTGTCCCTGTTCGGCTGAGTGCCAATATGACTCTGATCATAATCACGACTAGGCTTCTTGTTTGCATTAGGCCTATTCCTTGTGACATATCAGTATTCCATATCAGGGGTAATACTAATAATATCGTATGGCCTCGGTTGCCGGGTGCAAGCTTTGTTATTTGACACCCAAAGGGTAGCTTGCATGTCTAATTTCGTTGTTCTTTGAAGCACTATGAAAGTCAAGGAGGTTAGATATCTAAGCTCCTTGAACACTATAGCGCTTTCTAGTAGAGAAATGAGGAACTTTGTGTTGGCGGAAACTCCCGAGATTAATTTTGCCATTATGAACACGGGCCTACTGAATTCAAATGGGTTCTTTGACATGCCAACATTGTATGACATGGTGTTGTAATTTTTGCCGCCTTTCAAAAATCACTTACCACGGCCAGGAGCGAACCTGCAAGCTTGGGGTTAGTAGACCGACATGTTGACCACTCACCCACCATGGCAAGCTATGTCAGGGGTGACAACTAAGACTATCTGGTGGTCTGCACCTCCTATGAGTGCTGTACAACCCATGTTTATTATAAACATTTTCACCTCCCTTATTTTTTAACACTCTGTATAAGGAATCATGACATTTGATTCTCAATACTTCAGTGAAGTTCTAACTGGGTATTCCATTAATGACAAATTATTTGCAATCAGCCACATATTAAATTTAATTTAAAACATTACAACACCAAAACTAGTTTGCCCAAATCAATCATCTAAATTCACCATTGATCGTTTTTGGTAATACCTGCCCTCTAGTTATATAAATGAAAGAATTAGTTATTGTTGCTTTACATGGTGTCGAGTGGCGACCAATTTTTAAATCCCCGTATTTCCCGAACGAAAATCGACCAAATTCCCGTATAATTCAGATCTCTCAGAGACTAGAGTTCGCATACCGAAGGGGTGAAAAATGCATCTTAAAGCGTGAATCAAGTTTTTATAGCGTACGGCAAGTGTAACTACATAGCGACAGTACGGTATGTTGTTTCATGATGAGACGTCGAAACACGTAATAGAGACAAATGAAGACCACCTGGATTGGTCATTATCCAGATCAGAGTCTATCCAGATTACGACGAAGTATAACTTGTGATCGTGAAAGTCATGGGAATCTTGTCATACACGAACGGTGCCAATCGCATCCAATTGTGTACCGTACTCACGACTTTCCCAAAGTCAGACAGTGCTCCACCGTAAACTCGCGACCACAGAATAGAAACTGCAAGAATTAAGTCAACCCGCTTGCGAGTGGTGCCGATACCTACTCGCTAGATTCGATCATGCCTGACTGCGAACCTTCCAGTTTGCTAGGTCAACAGGAATCTCGTCAAACGGCCGAGAGCAGTGTCGATAACGTACATAGCAACATTTCTCCGTGTCAGTACGCGAGTACCGAGATCTCTTCAAACGGACGACGAGCGGCATCCATTGCGCACCATCGTGATATTTATCCGTCCCGACCGCAAGAACAACTGGAATCTCGTCAAACAGACGGCGAGTGGTGTGGATTTCATAACATCTTAATATTCCAGTCTCGAGGAGGCCACGGGGATAACGGGAATCTCATCAAATGGCAGAGAGCGGCGTCAATTGCGTAACATCATGATATTTATCCATGCCCGACTGCTAGAACAAGGGGAGTCTTGTGAAACGGGCCGCGAACGGCGCCGATGCGTAACATCGCAATAGTTCTCCGTGTATGACCGCGAGAACAACAGGAATCTCGTCAAACGGACGGCGCCAATTACGTAACATTGCAATATTTCTCCGTGTCTGACAGAGAACTGAAATCATGTCAAGCGGACCACGAACGGTGCCGATTCCATAACATCGTAAAACAGTACCTTCCCAGTACCCAGCCTCTGCCTCAAAGCCGTAGGAACAGCAGAAATCTCGTTAAAGTGACGGACGGCGACGTAGGTGAAAGTTAGTTAGTTATTGTTGTTTTAAGGGGCGGAACTACGAGGTCATCTGCCCCTCTTAACACAATTAAAGAATAAAAATTTGGAATTGAATTTAAAATTTAAAAAGACCAAAAATGAATAAAACAGAAACAGAAAAATTAAATTTAAAAAATTATAAAAATAAACAAAAATTACGGAAAAACAAAAAATTATCATTCAAAAACGAACAAGTCGTTGAGCCAATTTACACTGGAAAATTTAGATTGCTCGCCCTAACCCACTCTCACTTATAAAGCGGATAACGCGATCAGCTGCCACCCAGTCATCAGCTAATATAAGTTTGAGTGTTATCTGCAAACCAAGGTTTCTTCGTAAGTCAGCAAGATCCACACACTCGGTTAAAATGAACCTGAGAGGGACTAAGGAGAAGAAAGGGACTGAGAACTAGGAAAGACGAATAAGGATATGGAAACTGAAAGAAGGAGATAGAAGGGTAGAGTACCTCAAAATGGTAAAGGAAGGAATTCCAACAGATGAAGAAAGAGGGGTGGAAGAGGAATGGGCCAGATTTAAGAAGACACTAGTAGGTGTGGCAGAAGCAGTATTTGGGAGGACAAGGAGTAAGAAGAGGTGGAAGGAAACACCATGGTGGTATGAGAAGACAAAAGATATAGTAAGGAAAAAGAATAGAGCCTTTAGGAGGTGGTATCAAAATAGCACAGTAGACACAAGGGAAGAGTACCAGGAACGAAAGTAGGAGGCGAAGAGAGTAGTGGCTGAGGAGAGAAGAAAGTGGATGGAAGAGTGGACAAAGATGATGAAGGAGGATAGTGAAGGTACAGAAAAGTCCTGTATGGGATGTTAAAAAATAAAAGGCGGAAGGATCTGACGGATTATGTTAGAATGGTGAACAAACGGGGACAAGAGATAGAAAATAGGGAAGAACTGAAGAAAATGTGGAAATAATATTTTGAAGAACTTTCGAAGAAACCACGGCGAGGAGGAAGAAATCGGGGAAGAGGAAGATGGACTGCAAACAGAAAAGGAAAGGAAAGAAGTGGAAGATGAAAGGAGGGAAGGCACGAAGAAACCACGGCGAGGAGGAAGAAATCGGGGAAGAGGAAGATGGACTGCGAACAGAAAAGGAAAGGAAAGAAGTGGAAGATGCAGTGAGGAAGATGAAAGGAGAGAAGGCACCGGGTGTGGAGATGGTGAAAGCAGCAGGAGAGGGGGTGATTCAATGGTTGTACCGAGTGATGAAGAAAGTACGGAAGGAAAGAAAGACCCCAGGGGACTGGAAAAAGGGAATAATTGTCCCGATCTTCAAGAAAGGTAGAACAGGATGCAGAAACTATCGGGGAATAACACTGATGAGAGACATTGTGCAAAGAAGTTTTAGAAAGTTTTGGAAAAGAGAATTAGGACAAGGATAGAAGGAGGGATGAGGGAAGAACAACATGGCTTCAGAGCAGGAAGGTCCACAGTGGATTTGATTTTAGCTGTAAGGCAGTTACAAGAACAGCACTATGAGTATGGAACAGATCTACTGATGGCCTTCCTGAACACTGAGAAAGCATATGACAGTGTATGTTTCTGCATACACTGTCCCTGGAGGACAGAGGAGTAGAAAATGGACAATACGGAGGATGAAGGAGATGTACAAGGGAAGCGTGAGCTGTGTGAAAGTGGGAGGAGAGAGATCGGACTGGTTGGAACATAGAAACAGCCTGAAACAAGGAAATGCACTGTCACCGTTACTTTTCATTGTGGTGATAGATGACATAATGACCCGAGTGGCACAAGTAATTGGGGAAGGAAAGATGAAAGCAATGGTGTTCGCAGATGATTTGGTGATTTGGGGAAACAAGGAGGAGGTACAGGAACAGTTGGACGTGTGGGAAGGAATAATACAAGGATATGGGATGAAATTTAGCATAAATAAGAGTGAGATGGTGATCACAACAAGGAAAGAACCACAACGGGAATAACAATTGATGGGGAACGGCTAAAGAAAATGGAGAGTTTCAATAATCTGGGAAGCCTCATACAAGATAATAGAAGAAACGATAGAGAAATAAATGAGCAGGGGAGACAAGCAGAAGCATTCCGGAGGAGTGTGAGAAGTATGATATGGAGCAAGGTTGTCCCTCAGAACAGCAAAAAGGTCATATATCGGACGAACCATGTCCCTATCGTGACGTATGACTCGGAGACCTGGGTTATGAAAGGAAGGGAGAAATAGCAAAATACAGGCAAGTGAGATGAGGTTCTTGAGAAGTAGTATTGGAGCTACAAAGAGTGTGCCAATTACATTGCCACAAGGAACAATCGGTATTCGAACCCAGGAAGAATTCCTTCTTCTGGCTACTCTGGGGTCGAACTTTGGACTTGAGAATTGCAAACCCTGGACTTGTGTTCATACAGCTCTGCAGATTGTACAACCCTGAGTGCAGCAAGAAACTCTTTATTTCCCACTACACAGTAAAACTTCGTTTAACAGTCACTCTTTTAACCGTCAGTTTCTGTTAACCGTCATCGCTGTAATAGCATAATGATACTGCAATAACAAAGTGATTTAAGGTGCAGTGACGCGTTCGCTTTGTTTACTTACTCTATTTTAGTGGGAAGTGAGTGTATCTGCCTGCCTGCCCGCCATTTTCAAGCTACATGAACTATTTCACCTGTAAGTTTATATTACTTTACTGTACATTATTTTGCCACATTTGTAGCTACTGTACAGATGTTTTTATCATGTAATAGTTTTATTTGCTATTACAATCGTGTTTAATTTCTTTTCGCTCCCATTACTGTGAGAGTGATATCTGTCTATAATATAATTGATTGAGGTCATGTTTTGGAGGAAAAATACAGTGTTTCCGCTGTCCGTCTATTCGCTCAACCGTCACGACCACGGTCCCAACGATGACGGTTAATCGAGTTTTTACTATATTTGTTTCCAAACCTGGGATTGGACAGTGTATTTAAACTTGTGCACCCATACTAGCATTGGACAGCCCTGTGGGAAACGAGAAAGCTTTCAATTCCCACGCTATAGAGTCCCCTGCCACCGGCAACATTGTACTGCGTTACAGCGCAAAAGAAGACGTCTGTCAACACTGTTTTGGTTAGTAACCAATGCTGGCAGCTTAGAACAAATTGCACTCCATTGTGTGGTCGGCCCTCCGGGTCGTTCCGCGCCCCTGTTGGGTTGGCTGAACTGTGTGTGAGCTACGGCTTGGCGCGTCTAACCTGCACTGAGGAAGCAAGGGGCGTCACTCAACTAAGTACTACTGCCGACTCAAGACGTGTAGCTAACCGCTCCGGGGGAAGCCTCATGGTTTTCCCCCCGGAGACACGAGGTGAATCAAGGTCATGCAAGGAAAATGACTTTTGGGCTGGGCAAACAGTTCGGTTTTCGCCCTTTGTTTCTTGAAGTAGGGGTGGAGGGTACCTCGTGGTCGTAACTTTTGGTAGACAAGCCAGCATCCCTTTGTGTAATCATTCTAGGCTGGCGAGTCAGACGATACGATCGCAATAAGCTGCTCTTAACCTCTAACATGTAACACCTTCTTGGCAACTGTATTTGTTGCAGTACATTGTTTAACTTGTTCCTGGGGAACATTTCTAGTGACTTTGATTAACATTTCTCATGAATTTAATTAACATTTCTTGTGAACTTTGATTTTCTTAATGCATTCCTTCTTGTGTGTCGTCGTGGGGATTCATATCCGCGATTGTACTTTCGGTGCGGATGTCGTTTCTCATCTTAGCTTTGGGGTTTTCATCCTCCTTCCCCGTATATTTTCATTTCTAGGTGAGCTAGGCTTTGTTTATTTGAAGGTACCTGTATGTGAAATTATTCATGACGCCCTTTGTTCCTTGTATACCTATATGTATGGTTTCTTATTTTAATTATATGTTTGTCAAAGTTACCCATTGCTCTTTCATTTCCATGCATGCAGTCTATTTCTTACTGGACCTCTATGGTACGCTCCAGACTCCACTCAACAGGTTAAACCTGAAGACCCGATGTATTCCTTGATGTTTTCATTGTAGTGTCCGAAATCCTGGTTGGAGTGGAGTGGCACAGAAATACAGGCAAGTGAGATGAGGTTCTTGAGAAGCAGTACTGGAGCTACAAAGATGGACAGAATAAGAAATGAGAGGACCAGAGAATTAATGAAGGAGGAACCATTACAGGATGGTATAGAGAAATCTAGACTTAGATGGTATGGACATGTAAAATGAATGGAGGAGAAGAGGATACCCAGGAGGATACACGAGACGAAGTGGAAAGGAAAGAGACCGAGACACAGGTGGCTGAAGGGGGTGGAAGAAAGCGTGAAGAAGAGTGGAGAAGACTGGACAAGGGTGGAGGCTGAGAGATGGTGGGAAGACAGAAGACATTAGAGAGGCTTGTGTTCCAAACAGACCAGGCCAGTGGCTGGAAACTGTGCAAGATGATGATGATGACCAATTTCGGCCATGTTATGGCCTTCTTTAGCAGTGTTGTTATAAAAAACGAATGTTGCGAGCAAAGTTTCTAAATAGAAGGATGAAAGAAATTAATTCTAATTAGTAGAAATAAATAAAGTAATGTTAAAAAAATTATGCTAGAAAATAGATATTTCCAACGAAAAGAGTTCAAGCCTAAAAAATTATTTACAGTAGAGTCCTGCAAACTCGGCCTAATGTTGTCCGAAGGGTGCCCGAGTTCGCGAAAATGCCGGGTTATCAGGAAATGTGTTAAGAAGAAATAAGATGTTTGTTTTGGTTTAAAAGTAATGCAATGCAGTACATTTATTTGTTTTTAACAGAAACAAGTTTTAAAACGATTAAGCCACTAGAATTACAGTACTTGAATATATAGCTCATTACTGTACTGTCGTACTGCATAAGAATCAAGGAAAACAATTACTGTAAATTATAAAAGAAAACTTAGGAAAACTAGGCATACAAATTATTTTTATAATATGTACACAGTACAGCATATGTACAAAACAATTCCTGTAGGCAAATAGTTTTTTCACTTAATGAAAATTACCATTTACTTTTTTGCAAAAAAATAAGTAATGTTCTTTTGTTTTTCGCTTTGAAACCTGTTTCTTGAAGCCTCGTCACGAAGACGGCGAAGCAACAGAATGTCCATAGCGGATGCACCTTGTTGTTCAAAGTACTGAAGAGTAGTTTGTGGCATTAAGTCCCTCGGTATGAGTGATTTTTGGTTCCACTACTCCGCAATCTTCAACTTCATCATGATTGTCGATTTCATCATTTCTTGTGACAGCCGCTACAATATCTACATCCAACAGAATGTCTTGCTGTGTGTCACGGAGAATGCGCAATCAAATAAATACAACGCTCTGCGCGAGAACCGTTTGCTTACTTCTTACTGCCAACAGTTTGTGCATTTACAGTACTGTACTACTACCTGTATTTATCAGGTCGTCGTTACTCTTCTTACTATGTACTGTAGGTCAACTTGTTTCGTGTCGTATTTAACTCAAATATAAAGGGACAGGAATTCCCCTTTATATTTGACTTTTAATCAATACGGAACCATGAGTGATTGTACGAATCGTATTTAACTGTCGATAATTCCATTGACGGAGAAGACGAAAGAAAACATAATAACGCTCGGTGCGGAAACACAAAAACAAAAGAAAATCATGATTTTTTTCCCGTCAGGGTGGGCGAGAAATCCAGAGTGCCGAGTTTGCGAGACTCTACTGTATCTTCAAATTGACCTATATATTAAATTTATTGGGGTTCTAATATTAATCTATGAAATATCTTATAAATATAAATAAGAACAGATCTGTAACAAATGTTGGCTATAATTTGATGTTAATAAGAATCATTTTACAAAAATTACATGAATAACTAGTAGTTACTGTATATTCCTATAAAATACTTTGGAATTCATCATGTCGAAATGCAATACTATCTTGAGATGGTCAACAGGGTGTGAAGTGTTTTCTATGTGATTAAAGGCTCTTTGTGGAATGGAGCATAGGTTGCACCAGTGATTCCCAAACTTTTTTGTGAGTGTACCACTTTAAGAGATGAGAATCTGTCGAGTACCACCTAATGGTTGGGAGATATAGTAACTATATCCCCCACCACCACCACCACCACCACCACCAAACGATAGATTGTAAATTTTGTTTGTTAGCGTTAGACTGTTGGAGTTTAAGTTCAAATAATAAAAAGTGTGTCCAGTTGTTTTATTAATTATTACAATAAGTATTCAATTCAAACATTCAGAAATGACACTGTACAAATAATATTAATAAAAGAACTCTTAATAATTAAACATAAAAACCAAAGTTCAACTAACAACTTCAATGTGAAGGGTGAGCTTGAAGATTAGAAGCCAACTTAGGAATGTCTGGTTTAAGATTGCTGTCTCAAACGAAGATCGTTTTCCACTTTTCTTTCTTTATTCGTGTCAGAAGTATCAATATGAATTTTGAATACCGGTATAGAATATCTACATTTCTACCATATATATACACAGGTCTATTATACAAAACAATCAAATATTGAAGCAACAAATTTGAGCTAGATGATTTTGCCCAGTATTGGGCAACGTCAATAGCACTGGAGAAGGCTGCAATCAAATCTTTCATAGTGCACTTTGAAGGACATAAGTCACACTGACATAAATGTTGGATTGTCTGCAGCTGTCCACAGTCGCAGAGTGATGAGTCGCTTGAGAAACCCCACTTCCGCAGATTTACTCTTGTTCTGCCGACTCCTGTACGGAGTCTGTTAAGGGCTTTCTAAGTTGTCCACTTCTCCTGGTGCCCACATGGAAGATTTTCCTTCGGCTCCATCCAGTTGAAAAGGTGGTTAGTTCTTTCTTTTCACATCTTGATCCTAGCATTCTCTGCTTTCATTTTCACCTGTCTGGGACCAACAGAATTGAAATTTATCGAGCATATAAATGCATAAAACCGAGGTTTTCAGAATAGAAGCATATAAATGCATATTCTTGTGGTTTTCGTCTAAATAGTTTGTTTTTCTTCTAATTCCCCACCGAATTCGGGCTCTGACCATCCTTATGGTTCGAAAACAGAAATAATTATTGAAAAGCCTATCTGGTGCGAATAATAGAACCGCAGGTTTTTAACCTTTAGTGAGGTCGTTCTCGTCATTGAAACTTTTATTGACTGATTTAAGAAAATCATTCAAAACTGAAAACATAGAAAAAATTCTTGTTGTAGAGACCAATGCAGATCTACTTCATTGACTCGCCTAATTCTGAACATTTTGTAAATGAACTTTTAAACTGTAACTTTTATAAGAAAACTTCTCTTATATACTTGAAACTTGAATGAGAGTATATCGCAGTGCATCATACATACAATTAGAAAATAAAGCCCGTATATAAAGATATGTTATTGTTTTTTTTTCGTTTCACTCTCCTTTCTATAGTTTTTAACGGTGTTTTTCGAGCATATTCTGCATATTTAACCGCATATAATGGTTTTCCGAGCATATCTATCGAGCATATAATGGGTTTTTCGAGCATATCTATCGAGCATAAAACACACGGTTTTCGAGCATATCCGGAGATTTTTTCGAGCATATCGATCCGAGCCCTAGTTATAACCTATGATAGTCTTCTTATCGAAATTGTAACAAAGTCTGATATCGTCATATGTTATGTATTAATTTTCAATTGCACTTTCAATTAATTTTACAATTAAAAGCAAAATTGAAAACTAATACATAACAGCACTTCATGGCATTCGTTTCAGACTGTTCATGAGATTCTGCATAGCAACATCGCAAATGGAACTTGAATTATTGTGATATATCGATATGAATGGCAGCTTGTGATTGGCTGGTTAGAGTGATTTCACTTCTGACTGCTAGGTAGCTCTAGTGTAGCACTAAACATCAAGTCAAAAGTAATGATGCCCCAAGTATAGTTATGGAAGAAAGAGTAGAGGACATGAACTGAACAGGAGAGTCAAGGTTAGAACATGTGAAACAGAGGGCCACAGATGTAGGGTGTGGTAGCTGCGTAGAGATGAAACGATTATCCCAGGACTTGGGGAATGGAAGATGCCATCAAACCAGTGTAAAGACTGAAGACTCAGTCATCATCATGATTATTATTTAAAGCCACAGTTGAGCTCATATCTCTGTGAGAAGGTACAGAAATTCAGCTTTGGAAAATACACATGCATGCCATCAATTACTACCATAACAAAAACTACATTACAGGATTATGTACCAAAATATTTATTTAATAGCAGTGGTTCATTATATCAAGTTTTAAAACGGTATATTCAATAGAACACAAGATATCAAAAATATTTTTTAGAAATTTGCAAAGCAATTATCTTGAATTACTCAAAACAAATGAAACTTACTACAGTATATGCAATACATTTTTAGCATGGCTGGGGAGAACACGTTATAACGATTACTGTTACGGTAACGAAAGGGAAACGACATTATTTTTTAAATTAAGTAACTCTGCTACTTATAAGAGTAACGAAAATGTAGTTACTTTTTCAAGATGGCGCAATCAGTTTGTCAATAGCACGTGGAAATGGAACCAACAACTTTCCATTATGGGCCAGCCCATCTCTACATGCAACACAAACAATAACCATAAAGGAACCATCTTTGCTAAATTTATGGCTACCTGAGTCTTTGCATACGCCGCCCTAGTGCCATAACGTTCCAAATGCTCTTTGAGCTACAATAAATCTGACATGCCACTGTGTAGACCATTTACTTTGTGGCCAGGGAATACAAATCTTCTGACATTCTTATGTGCTGCATTTCCGGCCTAGGCCCGATCCTCAATCACGGTTTATGAACCATTCTAGTGTCAAAACGTGCCAAATAGCTCCTGCAGCAGCTATATTTTGGACACGTTTCTGCCTTAAATTCCGAGAAACAACTTTTCTACTAGAGCCTGACAACACAAAGCAACATTTAATTACTTACTTCTGACCTGTTTAAAAGGTTTGGGGAAGGATTGGAACCTAATCCCTGCCATTTCTTATGATGTATGGCAAATGTCTTGTTAATAATAATATTATTGGTTTTACATCCCTTTTAACTACTGAGGCATTTAGAGATGCCGGGGTGCCGGTATTTTTCCCCAAAGGGGATCTTCAACTTGCCAGTAAATTTACAGACATGCCTCCTACGCATTTGCGCATCCTTAAATGCCAGCGAGAACATTACCGCTGAGCCACGCATCCAGCCAAAAATGTCTTATTAAAATCTTCCATGAGGTATTACTTTGCTGGTGAGATTGAAGTTTAAAACGTGTTTTTGCCTAAAGGGCTGTAGCAATGTTATGGAGCAGACTGAAGAAAAAATCTCTCTCGGCACGCCGGAAGGCAGAGGTAGATTTCACCGGGCAAACAAGGGGTTAGGCGAAAATAGGCAAAGTATGGAGATTTTCATAGAAGGACCAGACCTAATTTTATACCTCTCATTATGAGAAAAATTATTTTACAATTGGAGCTTAATAAACTTTGTTTTTCATTTTTTATGCATAATTTTAACATTTCATTGTCTTATGGGGAAGGTAACCTTTTCGTCATTTGGGGTCTTTTATTATACTGGTGGCCACACTGTACTTGTGCAAGGTTTCGACATTGACGTGTAACTGTCTGTTATTTCTTCACACAAAATCTTATCTCCCGAAGAGATGTTGGTGAGTTCCTCAGTTTACGGGCTGCGACAACGCGGTCATGTAGCCCCGTGTACTTTGGGTGTGTGTAGAAACTGTCTGATAACCGGTGTTAATTGTGATGGCTGTATTAGACTGTAATTCAGATAAAGACGGCAGACGGTAGAAGTAATTGCAACAGGTAATTTTTGGCAAGTATCTGCAACGGTAAATTCATTACTATTTTTGGCAAGTAACTGCAACGGTAACTTCATTACTATTTTTTGGCAAGTATCTGCAACGGTAAATTCGTTACTATTTTTGGCAAGTATCTGCAAAGGTAAATTCGTTACTATTTTTGGCAAGTATCTGCAACGGTAACTTCGTTACTATTTTTGGCAAGTATCTGCAACGGTAACTTCGTTACTATTTTTGGCAAGTATCTGCAACGGTAACTTTATTACAATTTCTGGCAAGTATCTGCAAAGGTAAATTCATTACTGTTGTTGGCAAGTAACGGCAACGGTAACTTCGTTACTGTTTTTGCCAAGTATCTGCAACGGTAACTTCGTTACTGTGTTTGCCAAGTATCTGCAATGGTAACGTCATTACAATTTTTGGCAAGCAACTGCAACGGTAAATTCATTACTGTTGTTGGCAAGTAACGGCAACGGTAACTTCGTTACTGTTTTTGGCAAGTATCTGTAAAGGTAAATTCGTTACATTTTTGGTAAGTATCTGCAAAGGTAAATTCATTACTATTTTTGGCAAGAATCTGCAAAGGTAAATTCGTTACTATTTTTGGCAAGTATCTGCAAAGGTAAATTCGTTACTATTTTTGGCAAGTATCTGCGAAGGTAAATTCATTACTATTTTTGGCAAGTATCTGCAAAGGTAAATTCATTACTATTTTTGGCAAGTATCTGCAAAGGTAAATTCATTACTATTTTTGGCAAGTATCTGCGAAGGTAAATTCATTACTATTTTTGGCAAGTATCTGCAAAGGTAAATTCGTTACTATTTTTGGCAAGTATCTGCAAAGGTTAATTCGTTATTATTTTTGGCAAGTAACTGTAACTTTGGCAAGTAAAGGTAACTGTAATGTAGTTACTTTTGAAAAGTAACTTACTCAACCCACATTTTTAGTAGATGATCGTCACATCCAGTTTTGGAATGATCATATGATACAACAATTAAATTTTATAAGATTTTGTGTGGCCACTATATTGGTTTCATATTCAGGAAATTCATTTGTTAATATTGCTTTTAGCATTAAAATACTAAGTTTCATTGAAATTTATCCAATATATGAAGGAAAGAAATTTAAAGAAATGTCCATCGCATAAGCCTGACATTATGAAAATAGGTCAATAAAAATAGAGAAATACCTGGCGTTTTGACTAGCTGCTTGTGAATTAGCAGCGTTAGACGTCGATCCACTCGCTGGACCAGCTTGTCTTGGCGTGGATGTACCAGGTGGGCCGGATCGCCGTGACGTAGACGTACCAGCTGGGCTGGCATGTCTTGATGTGCCAATCTGTCTGTGATTTTGTGTATTTGTAGTGCTGGCTTGTCGTTGCGTAGACCTACTCGTAGTGCCAGGCTGTCTAGGTGTAACCTGCCTGGGCGTGGACGAAGAAGTGCCACCCTGTCTGGATGTGGACACACTCGAAGTACCGACCTGCCTAGGAGTTGCTGTGGTGTCAGCATCAGGCTGTTGTAGCTCCATTATTCCTGATTCCTGTTCCGGTGATGTTTCTGATGTAGGTAGTTTTAATAATGGCAACTGTTGTTGGAGCTGCTCCCTTGGCTGCACGGGGTTGAGTATGTGCTGTGTTTGTTGCTGTCCAGTCATTGGTTCTGATCCTTTGAGCTTCTGTGTAATGGTAGCAGTTGGATCAGTTGTCGCAACAGAAGCTGCTGTTCGCTTATTGTTTCCTTGTACTTGAGGTGAATTACTTGCAAGGGACGAATGAGAAATCGTACCTAGATCACTAACTTGTTGGCCTTGTGCTTGCAAAGCAACACCCGAAAGGAACTGTCCAGGTTGAGCAGTCAAGCTAGTGGTTACGGGTGAACGATTTGAATATACTACACGCAGAGGATCAGACTTAGCACTCTGACCATATACAGTCGGAGATGAAGAAACCACAGGATTTGTCTGTGAAACAGGTGAACTATATAGCTGACTCGCTGCATACCCTTCTCCAGAGGTGAAGGCCATATTTGCAGCACTCCCATCTTGGACATAAATGCCAGGCTGAGAATGAGTGGGAGCAGAAGCCGCAGGTGGTTGTAAGGTAGCATAAGTTAACTGATTAGAAGGATCAGTGGTCATTTCAAACTTAGTCACTCTCTGCGCAGATGGGGAACTCATCATATCGAGACCTGGTTCCCTCACAACAGGCGATACACCACAGACCGCCTGGTTTGAGACCATGTTACTCAAGTTGGCAAGATACAAATTACTAGAACCTCCTGGAACAAGATTTGATAACGTAGATACATTTGCGATGATAGGGGATGTATCCATTCCATTCACCATGTAAGACATGGTTGTTGCAGTTGGAGGAGCTGGTGCCAACATGGACATGAGGGACGATGACATGGGGGGAAGAGAAGCAGTGGGAGGATGGGGAACTGTAGCTGCAGCTACAGCTGCCAAGGAAGATGGGTTTATTGCCACCATAGCTCCTTGAGAGCCACCAAAAGGTGATTCTGCAAGGGGATTCATTGCTTCCATGCTGCCGTCCTGAGGATTGTCTGCATAAGAATTCTGAACTAAAGAGCTCATGTCTGGCACATCTACACCGGGCACTGGTTTAATGTCTTCATCCTCAGGAGAAGGAGATGGCGGTCCTGGAGATGGCGGCCCTGGAGATGGTGGTTCTGGCGATTCTGGTTCTGGAAAACTGTTTGAGTTTGCTTGACGTGGCTTCTTGCTAGGTGGCTCAACTTGATCAGCTAAAAAGTCCTTCAGAGACACTTCACCTACATTCAACCTCATCAGTAATGAATCACTCAAGCCACAATTTCCACTAGTGGTGGTAGGAGCATTAGAACCCTGAAACCAAAAACAAATTTATAAATATCGTACCACTTGCCAACACTTTAACCACAATTTATCAAAGAAAAGTCCGACAGAACAGGGAGGAAGAAGAATTAAGCTTGTTTTCTCTTCACTGATTCATTCTCAATTAGGCTACTCACAATTCACAAATGGTATTGTTGGACATACTCGTGGTCAATGATATCATCATTGTCCAAGAAATTTAATTTATACTTGTGTTTAATTTATTTGCTATAAAACATCAGCTACTGTTTTGTATGTTCAAATTACCGTATTCTAATATTTGTTTAACCTTTCAATGCTGACCTTAAAGCAGGGTACAGACTCACACAATGAGTTACTCAAATCACTCTCCTGGTCAAAGTTGTAAAGATATAACACTTCTGTTGACATGGCTTTTTAATGTGGTACCTCACAATCGTTCTGCACATGAGAAATCCCTTAACGTAGTTAGTTATTGTTGTTTTAAGGGGCCCCTCTTAACACAGATTAAAGAATACAAATTTGGAATTTTGAGGTGGACACCTAAATTTAAAAATTAAAAAAAAATATATATATATATAAAAAAATATATAAAAATAAACAAAAATTACGGAAAAACAAAAAAATTATCATTCAAAAACGAACAAGTCATTGAGTCAATGTACACTGGAAAATTTAGATTGCTGGCCCTAACCCACTCTCACTTATAAAGTGGATAACGCGATCAGCAGCCACTGCGTCATCGGCTAATATAAGTTCGAGTGTCATCTGCAAACCAAGGTTTCTTCGTAAGTCAGCAAGATCCACACACTTGGTTAAAATGTGGGCCAAGGTGAAAACGGCTCCACAGGTACAAAGTGGGGGTCTTCCCTTCTCATTAGGTATGAGTGGGTAGATCTTGTATGACCTATCCTTAGCCTACACAAAATGACGGACTCTCTCCGTGACCGGAAAGAGCTCCGCCACATGCGAGTAGTTCCCATGATCGCTCTCAGTTTACTGGGCAGTAGGTCAGCTAGCCACTGACTCTCCCAAAATGCCAGAACTTGTAGGCGTAACCGAGAGCGAATATCTCTAGCAGGTACCTCCATTGGTTGAGGTGGTAGTGATACCGCCTCTTTTGCAGCTTGATCCACTAACTCATTTCCCGCAATTCCCATGTGGCTTGGAAGCCACAGAAAGGTAACATAATTATATTGCGTAAACATATATTACAACATTTATGTGTTGACAGACTGAAAGCTACAATATTAATCCTTAATTTCAGCCAACAAATACCCTGTTTACAGACGAATGTGACCCATCTAATGTGAATCGAGTGTTTTGGATGGTTTCTTATTGTATTTTGATGTAGTAAAATTGTGACATTTTCTGAAATGTATTAACTCTGTGGTGTAAAGCTTGGTAGACCAATCTATGGATTTGACACAAAAAACAATTAATCCCTAATAAATATAATTATATTTTCACTAAGTTTCTGTAATTTTCTACCAAGCTTGCATACATAGTTCAAAAGGTTCAATTACCATTAAAAACTTGGATAGATTGTGAGCCTTTAGTCAAAGCATATCCGGTTCAGGATGACATGCAGAAGTTGATGTTCATTTGTTTGATGTTATGGCTTGAATAGCTGCCATATTACTTAGCTGTAGAGGTTTCAAACAGTGCGTTACATGCGGATCCAGACAGATGTGTTCAAGTTCAAGGTTTGGTGGTGAGTTAGGAATGTTCATAAATTACTTTTAGTTCAATTTAATTGAAAAGAAACACTGCACTCTTCTAAAGCCATGGTGAGACAAAGCCATCGGTCACTACTTGTGTTTGACGACAGTCTGTGCAAAACCTTGGTCACAACTAGGTTAGACTGCCTGGACGAAAACATTGGTTGCTACTAGGTTAGACGAGTATCTGCACATAACCATGACACTACTAGGTTAGACGATTGTCTGGACAAAATCATTGCAGCTACTAGGTTAACCAACTGTCTGGACAAACCTATTGGTCACTACTAGGTTAGACCATCTGGACGAAACCATTGGCCTCTACTAGGTTAGACTGTCTACACGAAACCCTTGGTCGCTACTAGGTTAGACAGTCTAGACAAAACCCTTGGTCGCTACTAGGTTACAGTTTGGAAGAAACATTTGAATGCTATTAGGTTAGATCACTGTTTGGAGGAAACCGTTAGTCGCAACCATTGGTTGCTACTATGTTAGACGGCTGTCTGGGCGAAACCATTGGCTGCTACTAGGTTAAAAGACTGCCTGGACAAAACCATTGTCCGCTACTGCGGTAGACAACTGTCTGGACGTAACCATTACCTCTACAAGGTTAGAAGACTGTATGAACGAAACTATTGGCTGTTACTGGGTTAGGCGACTGTCTGGACGAAACCATTGGTCCATTGGTCGCTATTAGATTAGACGACTGTCTGGACGAAAAGTGCTGCTTGTACTACAAGCAAAGGGAATCTCGGGCGTACGCTCCAGATTACGTTTGTGTTTGTATGTAAAGCCTTGTTATTTTGTGCATAGGGGAATTTTGTAATCGCGATCTATATGGTCCCATATATCCAAAATTCAATTTTCGATCGGAACGTGGGATTATAACTGTGTATTGGCAATTGGGCCTGGCTCTGAGACTTGTTTGTGACATCTTCATCACTCAATTCTGCCTCATCACGATACATGGGCAACACCAAACCTCTCCAGAGGCCACAAACCATTATTATTATTATTAACTAGCCGGTTAACCTTTCTTCGTACGAGTAAAAATAAACTGGTATGCGTACCTTGCACTTCGAAAACTTTTTTTCTCACCTTAGTAAAATATCTGAAATAAAGCGAAAATTTTACAGCAAGAAACATGGACATGGGTGAAAATACATCCTGCCATAGGAAACCCTCTCTAGCAGATTGGACGTGGCAGCACCTGGTATTGAAATGAAACAACTTTTGTCACCATAATTAAATGGTGGAACATTTCGATATGGCAAAAGTCCTATGTTCTTCCAGGTATAAAAGATTATGTTCATGCAAAATATCAGCTTAATTGGTTGAACTTTTTTGCATGAAAGTGTTACAGACTTTTAATAAATTTTGTTTTAATGCAGTCAATGGCCATTTTACTATTTATTTTCAGGACGGGTCAGGGAAGGAATTTTACAAGGAAATCTTCTTTGACCTATTGAAAGGAACCGTCCTGAAATTTGTCTGATGGTAAAAATAGGAAACCAGGAAAACCTTTCTCAGAACAGCCGAGGTGGAATTCGAACCGACGCTCTCCCGATGCAAGCTAGGCGCACGTTGGCTCTCTCGGCCGCCGTGACAGGTCAACACTAGACTTCCAAATATTAGTACAGCTCATCGAGATTTGCCCATCCTCAAATTGAAAGTGCAGTGAACAAACAGCCATTAGATCTTGGTCACATGTGAAATAGAACTAAATACTTACCAAACTCGCAGAGCTCCTAGTCTGGCGTTTGCCAAGCAATTTCTTGATGATAGTTTGGGCATTGACACAGGTCAAGTACAATTCGTAAGAGCTATCCAGCTGATTGAGACAGCCCAGGCATATCTGTTTTGGCATGTCCTCGTCTTCTTTGATCTAAAAATATACAAGTGTTAAACTACTGTTCATCAGATTACACTATTTACAACGTAATATTTAAATCTATTTAACATTTGGAACAAAGTGATGGTAATTGTTGGTTTAAAGAGGCAGAACGACTAGGTCATCTGCCCCTCGTAACACAATATTTAAGTACAAAATTTGATTTTAAAAATTCTGATTTTAGAATTTCAAATCAAATAAGAATGATTTCTTAGTCACATAATACTTGTAAATTTGGATTGCTGGCCCTAACCTACTTTCTCCTATAAAGCAGATGATGCAATCACACAAAAACAATATTAATTCTACCAAGATTCTTCTTTCCTAGCATATTTCCCGCGATGGCGCAGGGTCCACTTGCTTGGTTGTTTTTGGCCACTTCGTCCTGTCAAGGGCCTTTTCAGGTTTGAAGCCGCACACCAGTAGGTCTTCACTGATTCTATCCATCGTTTCTTTGGGCGCCCACAGGTTTGATGCCCTCCTTGATCGTATCGGAGGGCCGTTCTTACCACAGAGTTCTCATCATTTCTAGTTACATGCCCATACCAGTGAAGAAGCGCTTCCCTCATTTTGACTTTAATTGTTGCAACTCCCATTTACTTCCTTACAAGTTCATTTCTGACATGGTCAAGCTTTGTAATACCCATGGACCAACACAGCATTTTCATTTCCATTCCATGGAGGGCTTGCTCTTGTTTTGTTGAAGCTGACCGACATTCTGTGCCGTAGAGTGCCACTGGCCATATCTTGGTCTTGTAAACTTTTCCCTTCAGGTAGATAGGTATTTCCTTATCAGTTATCAAACAGTACTCCAATGACTTGGTGCCATTTCAGCCACACAGGATTTACTCGTGCTTGAGCATCGAGAATGGTCTCGCCATCCAAAGTGATGAGAGAACCAAGGTACTTAAATTTAGTGGTTTTATTGAGTTGATGGTCTTCATACGCTAAAAAAAAAAAAAAAAAAAATGTTAATAGTACCAATTGGTCTGTGCGCCACATTGTTCCAGGTTGAGTTTTAAACCATTTTTGCCCAGACGATCTTTCCAACACAGAGCACCATTCTCGAGAATTTCAGGAGTTTGATCGGCAAGAAATACATCATCAGCACCTAAGATTGAGATTGTACAAAACAAATTCTTGAGGTATCTCAGTTACAGAACCAGGTTGTCGAGCGATGACCTTCAAATTCCCGTATTTCCCGTACGAAAATCCACCAAATTCCCGTATATTTTAAAACCCTCTAAGACTAGAGTTCCCATACCGAATGGCTGAAAAATGAATCTTAAAGCGCGAATCAAGATTTTCCGGCGCAAGTGTAACGCCATTTTTGGAGACACTTCCGCAGACCATGGGTGATGGCGAGCTTTAGGCCTAATCCGTAGCGTGAGCAAAGCGCGCGCGCAAGTGAACTCTCACACAAATGGGATGAGATGCTACGAACACAAATAAAATACCGTTTACCTCAGAGAGCTGATATAAATGACTGTTTTATTGAGGAGGGTTGAGAGAGTAGAGAATAGGAGTGTCACATAATAAATATTTACTGGAAGTGACTGAATTGTATGGTACCGTAACCGTATAGAGCTTCCACGAGTTAAAATGGCACTGAAGCTTATGAATAGTGAACTTCCGGTCTGCGAATCTCCATTTGATTTTCATTGGCAGTGAATCGTTCGTGATTATCTTCTTTATTATTTCGGATTGCGGTTTTGTTTTTCGGCGTTCAACTTATGAAATAAAAACTAGAGGGTTGACCTTTCATGAATATTCCAAAGACAAGTGCCTCCTAAAAGAATAATTAGTAAAACTTCGCATCAGATGACCATAACAAACAGCTTGCCTACCAAGTGTGCGATTTGCACATTTCAAACGGCAGTGGTCTAACATATCTTAGACTACAATAATTAAGTTGGTGCAAATTAAATATGTTATATGTGAGAATATTATTACAATTTGCTATCCGGTTGTTATATTAGTATATTATGCAATAACGTGACCCGTTTAAATGCTAAATTGTGACGGATGCTACGAGTTATAGGTTATTCACCATACCGGTAGGCCTAATATTTACTAACAACGCATAGTTTCTTCTTTAATATTTATTTAATCATTATAATTATAATAACCTATCTATTAACCCTTATTTAACCAATAATCATTTTATAATTCTATACATATTCCAGGTATTGCAAGAAAGCGATATTTGATAGCACATGCGGTTCCACCTTACAATCCAACCGTGCCCAGTATTCAGTACCTATGGAAAATATTACCGTAAGTTAATCAACCAAACAACTGGCGACATTTTTTTTTGAAATGCTCATTTACATCTTCACCCTAGTCTACGTACAGTACCATACGGTAATCACTTAAAGGGTAGGGGGGATTTGACCTCAATTTCACAAACGAACGAACCTCATTTTGCATAAATTATGGAACCTGAATCCTAATGGAGGTATGGATTGTCTGCATTTGGAAATATGTGAGTCAATAATTTAAAACAAGATGCCAGAGAACTAAATACAAAAAGTGGCGTGCCTACTACGGTGTAAAGTTGCTCCGTGAAAAAAAAATATACACCTCGCCAAGATTATACGACGTGCATACAGTTAAATACAATCATCCAATTGGAGAAACACTTTCTTTGTCACGATCTTATAAGCAATTCAAACATAAACTGCTGTAATTTACGGGAAAATGTGCAACATTTAGAGACTACGAGTGTTATATGTGGCACAATGTTAGCTGACATTTCGCATCATTAATACATAAGGAATGAATACATGCAGAGCTTTCTCACTGCACACAGCCGAAGATCGTATCATTCTTGGTGCATTTGACGTTCTCTTAACAACAATAATTTGCTTAGTTACATGCAAGGAAATTTGTAGCACACAGTTCCCATTGCTTCCATTACCTGGCTACTAAACCAGAAGCAGGTAATGCATAACCATACGCCGGTGGCGAGTCCTATGGCAAATGAAAGATCGAAAGAAAATGTAAGCTCTACAGGAGCCCGGAACAAGACGATAAAATTTTCTACACTACTGAAAATAGTCAAAATACCCTTTGTAATAATGAATAATACTTTTGGGGGTCGTGAAGTAATAGATGTTACCCACCCACTAACCCTTTTTAGATCACGACTTTTATAGTAAAATTGGAGGTATGTCCGCTATTACACGCGTAAATTATGGGACAAATACAAATATTGCCCACCCCGCGCATTCGGTACTGATAGCCTTCCTGTCACTTTGCCCTGCTTTTCCTCTCCGCAACCCACGGTCGCCACGTAACAAGACCCTACGTCCAACCGCAACACGGCAAGAATTCTGAGCATGCTTCTCACCTACACCCTGTATTTCGAAGGAAACAGCGCGAAGGATATGTCGGGAGCTTGGAACAGCTGATCTGTGTTGCTAAGTTTTTAGTGTTGTAAATCAACTGATTCGAATAATACACAGCGCTACACTTCAGACATTATTTCGGTACAATTATACGTAATATATTTAAAAAAAGATCCTGTGTCAACGCCGAGGACATTCAAACAGAGAAATACGATACTTTTATATGAATAAATAAATTACACACCGAAGCTATAATACCTTTATCATAGGTATTCAATTCAATAAATACGACAAAGAGGGCAAACACTCTACAGCTAATGAATATTTAAAAAAACTCACCATGCAATGATTATCCTTTAACATGAAACAAGAGTCCGAGTGGAGGTCGTTCACAGCTTACTACAGTAGTTGACAGATAACACCATGCACACTCAATGAATCGCGACTCTCTGGTTAATATTAGCTTTTGTGTTAATACAAAAGTAAAGTTAAGGTAAAGACATATTTAGCACTGAGCACTCAAACAAGCCCCTCTGTGGCGATATTATTGCTGTGGTTTTATATTGTTGAATTGTTGGCTATTGAATGACGGACGGTATTTTGAACACTATGACGGGAAACAATAGCCTGTGCTCTATTATCGATTGACGCAAGCGAACTGACACCCAAGAAATAAATTATCCTCGGTCACTTGGCAAGGGTTTCTTTGACGCCCTCCATCCCTTCACTGTCCCTATCATCATCACCACCATCATTGTCTTCATCAGAGCTTGATGAATTGCCGAGGTTAATAATCATTTCATCCACCGTGATATCCAGACCGCCTTCAGTATTTCTTTCTGTACATGCTGCACGGGATGTGTCCAGTTCTCGGGTCGAACTTCGGCGAAGTAAAAGTAACGAAACAATGACAATGAAAGGAAATCCGACACAGACAGTGATTAACAAGCGACTGAAACGATGCCTGCACATACGAGAAGAATTCTGTCACTTGTGTGATGTATTTTGTAGCCAAATGTTGGCGACGGGTGTTCGATAGTAAAATGTCGAGAGCTGTGAGATATTGTTTGTAGTTTTTGAAATGTATGCATGTGTGACGCATTTGCATTGAGCGTTTGAACGGACTTTAAAACAATTTGGTATGTGCATCTCCCCTGCGAAAGAAGACCATGGAAAGGCTAAAAACAGTAAAATTCCACACGCGACATGCCACGAATACTTTTTAATTTAGATTTATTTTATCAAAGTAGATAATAGAAAATAAAATAATGGAAAACGAAATTAAATAAGTACCTTTGACAAATACAAGTTTGTTACTAGGAACTTCAGTTATACATAGCACAAAATTAAGTTCTTTTGACAGTACTTTTTTTTTCCAATTCCTGGAGATCTTTTGTGGCTTTTCTTTCGACTGCCACCTTAGCCGTCGCTTCACACCTGTTTTGCTTCCTTGAACACGGCGTAGGAGTTTCGTGCAGTATGGACTCTTGCTCACGGTTATCTTTTCTACTCCACAAGCTGCCATCACAGCATCCTGAACAGTATGAATGCCAATCAGGCTTGCTTCTTTGTGATTGACGATCACGATCATGCACTTCTTGTACAGGGAGAAACCTCTGTCTAGAGCTGCATTGTTGTGATACAAAGTCAGTATCATTTTAATGAAGCTTGTGAGAACGTTTTTGGCAGGAACTGAGGAAGGTGCTGAAGCCAGTGATTCAGACCACAACACGTCGAGCCGTGGCTCTTTTCCATCGAACTGCTTCAAACGCGCAGTGACGGAGGGCAGTCTCAGAAGTGCGGAGTAGCTGCTCTTGATGCGGTCAGCCATTGCACCAGAAAGCAAATTCTTCTGATTACAAAGAATTTCCAGGGCAATGACGATCCTAACTTCTTCTAACTTCGGAGTCTCAGCGACCCCTATAGGGTCTAGGCAGGAAATAGCACGGGTCTCTTGTGAGCAAGAGTTGACCTCTCTTTGATTTTTTCAGCCATAGGATACAAATGTACATTTCTCGGCAGTTGGTGCGAAATTGCAGCACATCCGCGTCTGGAATTTTCTGAGATCTTGAGCTGTTAGCTTCTTTAAGGGCTGCTCTTGTCGAGAAACCCAGGTCTCCTCTGTGAATAACAATAGGGACTGATTCCTGTACGTCATTGTCAGCAACGAGAGCGGTGCTCGTAGCCACGTGAGGAGAGGGTACGGCCGGCGGTCGGCCAGGCAAAGCATACATTCGGCGTTGGCTGGGTTCTCATCCCGCTTAGTGCTCAATCGGTGGCGCAAATTGCGGGTGGCACCGCGGTCTGCAGGCGAAATAGAAGACTGAGAGGGAGGACTCTACAGAGCGTTCAGGGGCTAAGAAGTCAGGCATTATGAAACTTTTTAAGATTTCCCGTATCAAGTGCGAATTTCCAGTATAATTCCCGTATTTTTCCCGGGTCACTAAAATTCCTGTATTTCCCGTATCGCTCGACACCCTGCGGAACTTACAGTAAATCTTGTCCACCATGTACATCAACATCCTCCTACTTACAATTAACTACATCTCACTTGAGAATACGAGAATACTAAATTCACAGCTATTGTTAAGAAAAATTCTCAACACAAGCTGAAATACCACAGATGTTGAAATATATCTTCTTTTATGTTCCCCAGTTAGACCTTGCAGAAATACACTTTCTCAACCCATGAGATCCAGAGCATTACATGACATAAACTCACTAATGGGAATACTAGTTGCCATTTCTGGTCCGTATTGACGTATATAAATAGTTTAATCAGTTGAAACTTTCCGTCAAATCAATACAAAATATTTTGCGCTATTATTGCGCTAAGTTAGGTACATGTTTCGAACCTTGTATGCCGGTCCTTCATCAGCCTTTCACACAAATGGCAACACATCAAAAAAACACTGAACAAAATCCAAAAATGCATGCACACTAATAATACATATTAAAAACATTACATTAAAATTTTTTTGTACGAAACATATTAAAAACACATGTTAAAAGTTCTGAGAGTCCATTTCACTTATTCATAAGCACATGTCTTTCTGATAGGAGATCTTATCCTATTCTGTTGTCTGCTTCCTGTCATGTGGGTAACGGAAATAGAATATTAATCCTATTTGAATGGTCCAAATGCAAAAGACTTTTAGGTACTCCCTTTTGATAGGAGACTTGTCCTGTTCTGCTTCTTGTCATATGTGGAACGGAAATAGAATAGTATTCCCATTTGAATGGTCCAAATACAAAAGACTTTTAGGTACACTCAAGTTGCAACAGCTGTCTCAAGCGCACAGGTTCACTGCACACACTGGGAGAGGACTACTTGTTTAGTCTGGGAGTACCTAAAAGTCTTTTGCATTTGGACCATTCAAATGGGAATACTATTCTATTTCCGTTCCACATATGACAAGAAGCAGAACAGGACAAGTCTCCTATCAAAAGGGAGTACCTAAAAGTCTTTTGCATTTGGACCATTCAAATAGGATTAATATTCTATTTCCGTTACCCACATGACAGGAAGCAGACAACAGAATAGGATAAGATCTCCTATCAGAAAGACATGTGCTTATGAATAAGTGAAATGGACTCTCAGAACTTTTAACATGTGTTTTTAATATGTTTCGTACAAAAAAATTTTAATGTAATGTTTTTAATATGTATTATTAGTGTGCATGCATTTTTGGATTTTGTTCAGTGTTTTTTTGATGTGTTGCCATTTGTGTGAAAGGCTGATGAAGGACCGGCATACAAGGTTCGAAACATGTACCTAACTTAGCGCAATAATAGCGCAAAATATTTTGTATTGATTTGACGGAAAGTTTCAACTGATTAAACTATAAACTCACTATTTGTTAAAATTATTTGCAACCCCTGCAATCAGTTAGATTTATTCTCTACCACAAATAAGACATTCTCTAGACAACTAAAAATTACACTCATATTATCTACTTGATAGCATTATAGAATATACCATAATTTAACTTGTAGTTAATTTTTATAAATTTTCTCTTTTAGTAAACTGTGCATGTTTTTATACTTAGGCTATATACAAGGTTTAGCTTTTAAGTTTATTACATAGTATACCACTCACTATGTTTTTTTATCCTGACCTAATTTTAATTGCAGCAAATCAAAATTATTTTGATTTATTGTATGTATTATTTCAAATGTCTTGGTAACACTTCCTAAAAATATTCTAGTATTGTTGCCTATTTAGTATCTGGCACATAAGTATTAATAGTTGATGACACAAAATAAACAAATAGATAGATAGATTAGAAAGATAAATAAATCAGCAGCCACTGTGTCATCGATTATCATAAAATTTCATAACCAATGTTTAGATCGGCATTATTGGGTCATTTGTAAAGAAAATAATTTTGGATGCTTCAAGCAATATCTCAAATGAATTGTCTTTGAACAAAAGTGTCATCATAAATAAAATAACTTGCCGTTTAACCAATCCAAGGCACAGCTATACAAAAGATGAATCGAGTTTAGATATAGCAACAAATTTACAACTACTTTGATGTTGGAAAGTAGCAACTAATTATCAATCTACTCACTATCTTTCATTTGCAACACATCCAATCCTTGCATAGGAAGACAATCAGAATGAAACGTGGCACTCCATTCAATCAAACAAGATCAACTCTATCAGCCTCAAGTTGAGTAAGATCAGGCATACTACTCCCATAGGCTAGTTAATGAGATTTATTAGCACCACACTCAGTAACATTGCATTGTCAATGCGTGTCATCAACTAGTAATACTTATGTGCCAGGTACTAAATAGGCTAGGCACTACCTAGGTGCCGCAATCTAGTATGATATTCATTTATACAGTCTGTCTCGTTGAGATAGCAAGTTCATCACCATTTACTAAGGAATAATACATATATTCTGTGAAATAAACAAGTACAAATGAAATCAAATAGTAATCTAAAACATTGGATGAAAGTCTTGGTTCAGGGTTGTTACAGGAGTGAGGCAAGGCTGTATCCACTCACCATTACTAGTTCATTAATTATGAATGTAAGTTGAATCCGCTTATACACTTGCAGCAGACATGAATGTGACTTTTACATACATTATGTCCTTGTTTCATCTTCTGGGCGATATTACGTATTGAAATTACGAACCCTGCTGACTACTGAACCTCATATATATGCTAAAGTTTGTAAATATGTGTTTTATTTCTTGCTATTTTAAAAACAGGTGCCTTGTTTCGACAGCACTTTCATCTCGTTCAACTGTCAACAAGGTGCACTCTAGCGGCACCGTTGATGAAAAAAATTATTCATCTGGATGCATTAGGCTGTAACCATTGTCAAAACTCATTGATCTGGGCGCGTTAGGCTGTAACCATTGACAAAAACCATTGGATTGGAAAAAAAGAAAGGTTAGGTCGGGTGTAGGTGCGGCCTTTGCCGCGCACAGCTAGCAGGGCACGGTTGACACAAAACTATTGATCTGGGCGCGTTAGGGTGCAACCATTGTCAAAAACCAATGGATTGGCCAAAACGAAAGTTAGAAGGTCGGGGGTAGGTGCGGCCTTTGACCGCGCACAGCTGGCGGGGTACGGTTGACACAAAATAATTGATCTGGGCACATTAGGCTGTAACCATTGTCAAAAACCAATGGATTGAACAAAACAAAGGTTTGATGGTGGGGGGTAGGTATGGCTGCGCGCAGCTAGCGGGACATGGTTGACACAAACCCATTGATCTGGGCGAGGTAGGCTGTAACCATTGTCAAAACCACAGTTGTGTGGAAAGAAAAAAAAATATATATATATATTTATTACAGCGGAGCAATATACTGCAGAGTAAATACTGAGCAGATAAATATAAAAACACTCATTTCAGCTGTGGAAAGAAAGAAAAAACCATATTCATCACAGAAAAGAAAGATATTGCACGCATTAATCACAGAACAGGTAAATAAGTTTCACTATGAAAGAAAAGAAAAAAAACACTCATTTCAGTCGTGGAAAAAAAATCATTACAGAGGAGCGAAATATTGCACACACTAGCCTAATTAACCCCTTCAGACCTGAATATTTTCTATAAACTTAAAAAAATATTTGTTTACAATTTTTTCATCAAAATAGGAGTACTAATTTATAAATTATGTATTTTCAAAATTTTGATTATATTTAATCAGAAATATGACATGTCCATTATAATGGACAAACGGTCTCCATGTTCGTAATTACTATGGGTTATAGGAATACAATATGATACGGAATTTTACACTGTAGGATGATCACTGGTTCACTTAAAATACCAAAACTCAAAATTCATTCGTCTAAAGTTGGATTTGTACTTAGAAAATGTCAGCCAAAGAACTAAAATCATAAATAACTCTTTTATTCTTCGACATACAATAAAAATAAGCAAGAGACATAAAATAAGCAAAATGTTGGTGTGTTTCTGATTACCAATTGTCCTGATTTTCATCAATCATGGCTCTACTGATCTCTCCTGTGGAAAGTCTTGAAGCAATTGCGCTTTTTTACAAAGCAAAGATGGACGTTGCATTTATCACAAAACACGTGGCTCTTTCCTTTGCACCCAATGTTTTTGCACCTTGTTGCTTCATCCTTATCATCGTAGTTGGGCATATGGTCCGTCAAATCTTTCTGGATCTCAACAATTGGTCGAATTTCAACTTTCTGCTTTTTCTCAGATGGAGGAGTTTCCATGACAATGGAGCTGGGACGACCTCGTTTCTGAAGATTTACCCGTTTATTCATTTTGACAAGGCTTTCTCCAATTCTCATTCTAAAATACAGTAGATCCAGAATCATCTTGGGTTCAGTTCCAATTTTCTGACAGTCTTGCTTGTATTCAAGCCAGCTATTGACACACGCCATATCAACTGCATGAAAGAACATACGAAGGGTCCATTTCCTTGATTTTATGAAGATACGGTATAGTGCAAGAAGATGGTCCATCTTATCGACACCACCCATGCTGTGGTTGTACCTCTTCACAATTTGGGGCCTCTTCACCATAATGTATTTCCGTGTCATCTTGTCCCATCTCTTGACTTCATCTTCTTCACCAATCCCAACAAAGTTTGACGCCAATACTACTGATCTATTGTCAACCAATTTGCAGAGCACAATGTTTCCATCCTGACTTGTCACCTGGTCATGGTACCCTCTTTCTTTCTTACTTGCTTCTTTGTCAGTCACTAAAGGAGGATTGGCAAAGCGATTTACCCTTACAGTACCAGCAGCATGAATGTTTTTACATTTCAATATCTCTAGCAAGTTGTAAGTAGTGAAGTAATTATCAAAATACAATGTATGGTGGTCTTCATGAATCCTGTTCGACAGATGAAGCACAACTGCGGCACCGAGACCAAATTTTTTCACGATCGCCTGATCCAGTTCAGGTGTGTTGCCTTGGTATATGATAAAGTCATAGGCTAGCCCACTCTTGCCACATAATAAAAAAAAGTTTTACACCCCAAGGGGACGGTTTGCCTTTCATATACTGTTTGATGCACAGTTGGCCCCTGAATGGAACAATCTGATCATCTATGCAAAGTTCTTGCTCCATTTGTAGTTCAAGGCAACGTTTTCTGATGCTATCGTACAATGGTCTAACTTTGAATAGCCTATCTTTGCAGTCCTCTGGAATATCTAGATTATTGACCACATGCAAATTGGACCTGAGTTTGAAGAATCGATCCCTCGTCATGGAATCTATAAATAAGTCAATATGTAAAGCATTGTCCCAATACAAACGTACTCTTGGGAATTTTAAACATCCCATTACAATGTGTAGTCCAATTAGAGTTTTCATTTCTGCACCACACGCTGACTTGAAAACTAAGTTATTTTGCAGTGCATACATGTTTGTTTTTTCTGCCATTTCTTCAAAATCCTTTTCAGATATATATCGACTGAAGTATGCAATAGGTGACAATTCTTCACAGTGGGCAGATTCATCTACAGCTTCCCAATGAACATCTGGTGGCACAAAGGGCCTTCGCCTCCAAACTATGTCTTTCTTCTCTGTGTACACCCAATCTGGCGGTATTCCTGAAGCCTCTTCTTCATCCACAGGTATAGACTCCCCATTATGTACAGCTGCACTATGATCCTCGGGTACAGGTACATCCAGCAATTCAGGTTCTTCTTCTATGTCTGCCTTTCGTAATAAATCTGCACCAATTCTCACAGATTTCTGGGTGGAATCTGGCTGCTCAATATCACTGTCATCGCTATCTAAATCACTGAGTTCTGACAAATATCCGGTTTCCAGAAGTTCTAGAATTTTTTCTGCTCCAGATGGACATGAAGGATTGAAGTATTCTGAAACAATCCAACCACATTGTTGTATTTATTATCAAGCGTAACAAAGCTGTCCACTGTAATTCACCAGGTTACCTTGAGTCGTAATGTCCATTCTAATGGACATGATATTTTAACATCTCACTCTATACTACAGAATGGCAAATCAAGCATGTTACTACTACCAAATTACTTCTTACATATATCTCATTTAATTCGTAACTAAACAAAAGATGATTATGTTAATTTTAATATTTAAAATCGAAAGACAAATGAAGCTTACCATCACTGTCTCTGAATGTGGCTGCCATCTTGTCCAGTATTCGAATTTCTGTAGTTCCAACTGTCTCCACCGGTTGCAGCACCGAGTATATAGCGAGAATGCATGTCCCTTTAGATGGACAAACAGTCTGAAACGATGTAATAGCAATTGCCTCTAAGATACATGGGAAAATATGTTGTGTCCATTGCAATGGACAGTGGGTCTGAAGGGGTTAGAGCGGTGAACTGAGTGCTGCGCACGAATGATGCACACTAGAGACTGAACTGGGCGCTTCTTCGTGTTACATAGTACCGTAAGGGCGAGGTTGGCAGTATATTTTGATGATAGACCAGCGGACTATTGGGGCTAACGAAGAGACCCGAATACTCACGACCACAACGGATGATTGATTTGGACTAATGGCGGCGAAAGTTGTAATTTTGGCTATATAATTCGTGATCCCATTTGGGGTGGCTGGGTGGGTCACAGACAGAGGAGAAGGAAATATCTATTAAAACATCGATCCCTGATTTATTTCTCATCGTTTCATAAGGTATTTTGGCTAATTCATGTATTGTAGAGAATTTTATCGCGCGTTCTATCTTCATTCAGCGCTGCCCTATTTTACCCAATGGATCATGAGAGATTCAATTAGGTGAAAACCAGGTTAAGTAGACCTGGTTGTAATAACTGAATCCGTCAAGCCTTGCAAGCCAACATGTTTGAGTTTGAACAGAAATGTAGGGAGTATGGTATGAAGATCATTTCAAAGACGAAGGTTATGTCGGTAGAGAAGAAACGCAAGAAAATAGATTGCCAGGTAGGAGGAACTAAATTGCAGCAGGGGGATCATTTCAAGTGTTTGGGCTGTCTTCTCTCAGGATTGTATTATGGGGAAGGATATCTGATACATAAGCTAGAGATAGCTGATATGATGGTAGCACGAATGATTTCTGGGACAAATCATTGGGGGCAATGGCAAGAAGGTACTCGTAATAAAGAGATATAGGCCACACGAAGCTGTTCCTACGAGCTGACTCAGATGGTGAGGTCATGTGATGAGAATGGTGGAGGGGAGATTGGTTAGTTGGTTCGTAAGTTTAGGGGCTGTGACAACGCGGTCATGTAGCCCCATGTAATTTGGATGTGTGTAGAAACTGTCTGATAACCGGTGTTAATTGTGATGACTGTATTAGTGTGTGTTATCTGTTTTTTAATTCAAGTAAGGACTGCAGACTTTTGAATTTTTCAAATAGTTCCTACTTTTGCCACCAAACGCCACCGTCAACGACTACTAGTTCAGAACTTAGCTACCAGACGTAACCGCAGTCGGCTTTTGGCAACGAACTTAGGAACCTAAGAGTGTTGTTTACCTTCTTAACCTATACAATTTAGCTTCACACAGGTGTAATTAGTGAAAGGTTCTTTAATATGCCATAAATCTATGACATGGGACCGCCGGCTTTACTCCCCCCGAAGGAAGGCATACTGAAGGATTTTTAACGCTCTTAAAAAATCCGACGACTTTGGCCTGATTTGAACCCGCGATCTAGGGCATAGAAGCTCAGCTTGCTACTGACTACGCCACCGAAGCCGCCAAGGGGGGAGATTACCTATGAGGTTATGAGTTCAGATGTGGAAGGTAAGAGAAGCAGAGGTAGGCTTAGGAGATTAGATTCAGTGTTGAACGATTTCAAAGTGAGGGGTGTAGTAGCAGAGGAGGCCACAATGCTAATCGCTAATAGGGCATAATGGAGGCGTCTTGTTCGCAATTAGGGCTTGCAGACTAGACTGGACACTGAAAGACAAAACAGTCTCAAATGAAAATGTATGTATGTTATGTACTGTATGTTCCCTGTACATTTTTGAGTGTCAGATCCATCCCACTAGCCAACATGGCCAGTCAGCTTTTTGGAGCATCCAGGAAAGGACCTCTTCAAGGTTAGAAGCTCGGTTCTTGTATATACCGCAGTACGTACTGTACATGTCTAGGGAAAATTTATATTATAGTCGATGACATCACGAATGACGAGAGGACGTTGATGTTCGTTTGTTTGAAGGTGTGGCTTGAATTGCCGCCATATTGATCAGCTGTATGAGGTTTCAAACAGTGCATCGTTTCATGTCGATGTAGTCACGTGTGCAAGCGTGAGGAGTTGTGGCGAGTTACAAATATTCATAAATTAAGTTGTGCAATTTAATTGAAAAGTTGCAATGTACTCTTCCAAAGCCATGGTGAGACAAAGCCAGTGGTCACTACTTATACTCTGTATTTCAAAAGCATGAACGTGAAGGAAATGGCGGGAGCTTGGAACAGCTGACCGCCGCGGGCTCCTATTGGCTGGATTTTGACAACTAATGCCAAACGTTGCCCGCTTATTGTCATTCATTCAGTCGCCTGTTGACTGTGCAGAGTTTGTTTCATTGCCATCGTTTCGTTTACTTTAAGCATCGAGTCAATAAGTTGTAAATAGTACCGCAGGAAGAACGTGGGAAAATGCTGGAAATACAGCTGGAGACCGCACACGCCAACCAGTAACGGCCGGCTATCGTTCATTTCGACATCAAACAATTTTCATGGTTAGCCTTGTTTGTTCAATTCAAATTTAAATATACTTAATTTAGAATACATGCGTGACGTACAAAATAGACTATGTACATTTAGTCTTAATGTTTACGTATCCAGTAATGTTTCATTGCATACCGTAGTATTCAAATTAACGCTTGTCATTCAGTAACCTACAAATCGACAATGTAAAATCACTGCAATAATATCGCCACAGAACAGCTTGTTTGTGTGTTTGGTGCTAAATACTTTACCCTAGCATTACGTACGTGGAGGCTATTATTAACCGTACAGAGTCACGATACAGTGAGTGAGTGAGTGAGTGTGCTTGGTATTATCATGATGTTGATTCTGCGTTCTGCGTTCTGTGTTAACTGCTGTAAACTGCAAACGACCGTCACCCAAACTCTTGTTTCATCTTGAAGGATATAGTCATTGCATGGTGAGTGTTGATATATTCATCATCAGATTACTTTGTGTTTGTATTCTGTATTATATTTGTATAGCTGTTGAGTGTTTGGCCTCTTTCTCGCATTTATTGAATCATCATCATCATCATCATCATCATTTCCCCTTATCCAGCTCCAGCCGGGTCGGGGTATTTATGGCACTTCTCCACTTTCCTCTTTCCTTCCAAAATTCTTCTTCCACGATCTTGTCCCAGTCCAGATTTCTTTTTCTCACGCTGTTCTTCACTGAATCGATCCACCTTGTTCTAGGTCTTCCCCTTGCTCTCTTACCCTTGCACTTGGCCTCCAGCATCTGTCTTGGTATTCTATTTTCCTCCATCCTCTTTACATGTCCAAACCACCTTAGTTTATTCTTCTCAATTCTCTCATTTAGTTTTCCCATCCCAACTACCTTCCTAACATCTTCATTCCTCACTCTGTCTTTCCTTGTCTTACCTATCATACTTCTTAGGAATTTCATTTCACTGGCTTGGATTCTACTCTCTTGCCTGCTCGTCAGGGTCCAAGTCTCAGCTGCATAAGTTAATATGGGTACATAGTACATTTTATACATTACCTCCTTGCTTTTCCTTGGTACTTCCTTATCCCAAACAAGTTTTCTTACACTTTGATAGAATTCATTGCTCTGCTGTACCCTCCTGCCAATCTCCATGTCCAGCCTACCAGTGTGCATCAATTCACTTCCTAGGTATTTGAACGTGTCCACAATTTCCAAACTCTGACTTCCAATTTTCACAGTGCCCTTTCCTTGTCTTTCCCCTCTTGTCATCACCATGGTCTTGCTTTTCTCTATACTGATTTTCAGGCCATACTTTTGAATATTTTCGTTCAGTGCATCTAGTTGTTTTTGCACTTCTTCGGTGTTCCTTCCCCAGACCACAATATCGTCTGCAAATAATAGTAACTTCATTTCTTTATGTCCATATGCTTCCTTTGTTTCCTTTACAATTTCATCCATTACCATTATGAATAAAAGAGGTGACAGCACACTCCCCTGTCTTAGTCCAGTCTTGTTCCTAAACCAATCAGTCTTTCCAACTGGGGTCAGTACCCTGCTAACACAGTTGTTGTACATTGCTTGCACCATTTTCAACATTTCCCTTCCCAGTCTCTTCTTAACCATGGTTTCCCATACCTTCTCTCTGGGGACACTATCATATGCCTTTTCTAGATCTATGAAAGTCATGATCAAATCCTCTCCATATTCTCAGTTCTTTTCCATCACCTGCCTCAAGCTAAAGATTGGGTCCACTGTGGATCTTCCACTCCTGAAGCCATACTGTTCCTCTTGCAACTCTCCTTCCACCTTTCTTCTCATTCTTCTTTCTAATATTCTTTCCAGTATTTTTACTATCTGTGATATGAGGGTGATCCCTCTATAGTTATCACACACTTTCTTGTCCCCTTTCTTAAACACTGGTATTATTAGCCCTTTCTCCCAGTCTTCTGGTACACATTTCCGTTTCCACACACACTTTAGCAGTCGATACAGCCATTGTATACCAACAGGTCCAGCAGCCTTTATCATTTCTACACTGATTTCATCCACCCCTGTTGCTTTTCCCATCTTCATTTTCTGTACTGCTAATTCCACCTCCAGCATTGTTATATCATCTTCTGTTACATAGAGTCGTCAGGCTGTGTCACTTCGATCTCACCAGTACAATTGCTCACATTCAATAGCTTATCGAAATACTCCTTCCAGCGTCCCTTTATCTCTTCTGGGTGTGTTAACAACTCTCCATCTTCCTTTTTCACCAGCTTTGTAGTAACTCTTTCTTTCCTCTTACTTCTTAGAAGCCCATACAGCATTCTTTTACTGCCACTTACATCTGTTTCCATTCTTCGTGTAAATTCTTCCCAACTCTTCTTCTTTTCTTCTCCTACCACTTTCTTACACCTCCGTTTGCTGTCGTGATACTTCCTTTTGCTTTCTTCTGTTTGATCTCGGTTCCATTTTTTCCATGCAGACTTCTCTTCTTTCACTGCTTTCCTCACTTCCTCATTCCACCACGGTGTCTCCTTCTCTTTCACTCTTGTTGACGTCCTACCACAAGCACTCTCTGCTGCACCAGCAAATGCCTTTTTAAAGTGGGACCATTCCTCTTCTACATTTTCCACTTCAGTAACTGGGATTTGTTGCTTCAATCTCTCCTGAAAATCTTCCTGTACAGCTTTGTCTTTCAATTTCCATACTTTTATTTTACTTTCTCTGATCTCCTTTAGGTTTTCCAATTTTCCCCATCTAAATTTTGCCACCACAGCTCTATGGTCCCCATCAAATGCTTCTCCTGGTAAAGCTGTCACATCCATCAGCTTTCTGCGATTTGTCCTTTCCACCAGGAAGTAGTCAATTACTGATTTTGTTCTTCTATCACCCCACCCATATCTCGTAATTTTCCTGCTGTTTTTCTTCCGAAACCATGAATTACCCACTATCAGTCCATTCCTTTCACAAAAGTTTACAAGTTCCTCTCCTTCCCGGTTCTTTTTCCCATATCCATATGGTCCAACGACTTCTTCCTTTCCTTGTCTCTCAATTCCGACTTGTGCATTCAAGTCTCCCATGATCACCACTTCTACATCTGAGATTACTCTTTCTACATCCTCCAGGAATACTTCAATATCTTCTTCTCTGTTTCCAGTCTGTGGTGCATACACATGTATGAAGTCAATCACGTCATTCTTCATCTTCATTCTAATTTTCATTATTCTGTCACTCACACACTCTACCACTTCAACATACTCCTCCAGTTGTTTCGAGGTTATCGGTCCCACGCCATTTTTTGCCTCTTGGCCACCACTCCAGTATAATGTACATCCTTTCCTCAATTTCTTCCTTCCTTTACCTTTCCATTTCACTTCACTCAGCCCCATCATTCCAACCTTCTCCCTCTCCATGAAGTCTACCACCTCCTCCACCTTGCCTGTCAGGGTCATGACATTCATGATTCCCACTTTCATTTCGGTTACTGGTCGCCCATTTCTCACAGTTCCCCCAGTACCAAAGGAACTGCGCGTCGCCTGCAGGGTACGCCCTAACCTTTTCCGAATCATTGGAAGTGCCATTTCCATTTAAGGCTATTATTACGATGGGGTCGCCACTCCCAAAGGCATTTTATGAAGCTACTGCCAGCTATTATTCAGGCCGCCCCTAACATGGAGAACAGACGCCCTTGCAGCTGCCCCTAACCTGGGAAACAGACGCTGCTGATTGATGCTGTACTCATACTATTCCCTGAGTACTGGGTTGCCTCTTCCGCAAAGGTAGCACAGCTTCGGTGTGTTATTTATTTTATACCGTATTTCTCTATTTGAATGTCCTCGGCGTTGACTCAGGATCGACATTTGCATTATATTGCGCATAATAGTACCGAAATAATATCCGAAGTGTAGCCCTGTGTATTATTCGAATCAGCTGTTCTACATCAACTATAAAAACTTGGCAACACAGCTCAGCTGTTCCAAGCTCCCGCCATTTTCTTCACGTTCATTCTTTTGAAATACAGAGTATAGTTAGACAGTGGTCTGGGCAAAACCATTGATCACTACTAGGTTAGACGACTGTCGGGACGAAAATTACTGCTTGTACTATGAGCAAGGGGCTCTGGGGCCTGAGTCCCAGGTTAGGTTTGTGTTTGTATGTAAAGCTTTATTAACTAGAATTTAACATGACACATCGTTTAAAGCTTTAGGCCCATTCTTACAATCTCCAGTAAAGTGACAGTAAGCTCTAACTGACAGTTGGCTTTACAGTCGGAGTCAAGTCCTGGTAAACATTCGATCCATCTTACCATGTTCCGGTTAATGTTTACGGTAGGTTAGCAGATCTGCGCATAATTTTCAACAGTTGGTACATATTTCTGGTTCGATTTGCAGTTTTCTTGATACCTTTCAATAGTTGGCATGAGTGCATCTGCGTCAGGGAGTAAATAATAAATATATATTTTGATATTCCTTGATCTTGATCTGTGTTCATGGCGCAATCTGTTTGTTACGTTACGATTATAAAGAGAAACTTTAGATATGGAAGGACAATTATCTCCAAATGAAACAAATAAAGACCTCAAGAGGAAAAGCTTCGTCAAATGGAATAGTCTGAAAAAGTCTTGATCATCTAACTCGCTCGTAATAATCACTTCGATTCTTCGATACTTTTCGTCTCCTTCTTTGAACAGCATTTACGAAACCCATGAAATTACGGATAATTCTAGGCATATTGACGATGTATGTAATCAGCTGGCATTGAGATTATAATAGAAAATCTGGCAGTAAAGCAGTGAAGTTCACTGCCGGTTAAGGCTTATTTTACCGTCAGTTTCTCGCTAACCGGGTATTGTAAGAATCACGTGCCAGTAAAGATTTAACTGGAAATTGTAAGAACGGGCCTTAGTGTCATCCATGTCGTGGATGCCACCAATTTGTGTCTAGGGGAATTTTGATTTATTGTTCACTTTAGACCATCCTCCCTTTTCATCACTTTTAACACCTTAGCTTATTGAAAATATATCATTTATGATATACATTCCTTTCGGGGACTTGTTGGGAGTCGTTTCACAATCTCTTCATACTCAATAGCCACTGCTGCACCGCAATAATTGTTATTTCACGGAAATAATGGAATTTTACTTCAATTACGGACGCCATCTTTGACAGTCATGTGACTACGTTACCAACTTGAATAAAGAAATTCACCACACCCCTTCGCTACTAAGTTAGGCACTGTCTTGCGGAAAATTACTGCTAGTATCACAAGCAAGGGGGTCTGGGGCGTAAGTCCCAGGTTAGGTTTGTTTTTGTATGTAAAACATTAATAAGATAGAATTTATGTCCGCTACTAGGTTAGGTACTGCCTGGTCGAAAATTAATGCTAGTACCACAAGCAAGGGGGTCTGGGGCGTAAGCCCCAGGTTAGGTCTGTTTTTGTATGTAAAACATTATAAATATATAAATAAACACTGTAATTGAGTTCACTTTCCACTGAGTATAGTGATTTCATACATCACGTGCAAAATAGTACCAAACGCGTGGGGCTGGCATTGCTGACTCAGTGAGAAAGATGGAGGTGAGAACTTCGATTTCAACTATAGGCTATAAGTCGTGTCGCTATTTGGGCGGGATGGTGGGTCTATGACAGTGGAGCAGTGAACATCTAATACTCAATCCTCTCCTGATATCCTTCCGACTATTAAATCAGGTAATTTCAGTTTTTAAAAATTTTTATACAAAGGATGGTCTAAAGTGAACCGCCACCGAATTTTGTAGTGTAATGTACCACAATCTATACTACTCCCAGAAGTTCTACAGATACCATAAACTCAAAGAAGGTACCTCCAAATTTTGCACTTAAGTGGGCACAACTTTATTTCTTCCTTACTTGGAAAGTAATCACAAAAATCTGTCATAGACTTCGCTCATTACACTAAAATAAACATGTGTAGGCTAAGTAAAAAATTCTAGAGTAATACAGTTACACGTAACGGCACTGTACGTCCTAAACACACAGAAGGGTAACACAGAATCACACATTACATCTTGATAACTTTTTCTAGAGTACACAATTAGCCAAAATACCTGTAGTAATGGTCTGGAAAAAATCTGGAGATGATGTAGTAATCGATGTTTACTCCTCCGCTGTCTATAACCCCCCCATTCAAAATTTGATCACGACTTATATAGATGAAATTCCACCCGTGTCCGCCATTACACGTGTGAATTATCGTCATTGACAGTATTATCAACCCTGCGCTTACAATACTACTCAATGGTTTTTGGTCAACGGTGCCCCACTAGCCTTGCGCGGCCAAGGCCGCAGCTCGACCCGACTGTTCTAACCTTTGTTTTGTCCAATCCAATGGTTTTTGACAATGGTTAAAGCCTAACGCGTCCAGATCAATGGTTACAGTCTAACGCGTCCAGATCAATGTTTTTGTTATCAACAGTGATTTTGTATCCCACATTTTTTTTTTCAACAGTGATTTTGTATCCCACATTTTTTTTTTCAACAGTGATTTTGTATCCCACATGTTGGCAACAATGTGTGCCGTTAGAATGCGCCTTGTTGAGAGTTGAACGAGATGCAAGCGCTGTCGGAACATGGCAGTCGTTATTAAAAAGCAATATATAAAAACACATATTTACGTACTTTAGCACAAATATGAGGTGCAGTAGTGACCAGGGTTCCTAATTTCAATATGTAATATCGCTCAGAAGATGAAACAAGGACACAAGGTATGTAGCCTAAACGTCACATTCATGTCAAATGCAAGTGCATTAGCCGCGTTCAACAGGTTGTGCGCCCCGATAAACACGGCAAGCTAAGCCGGCTTTGACTGACGCAGATCGCGGGCACGCGTACACGGTTCAGCTGGTGGTTGGCGCGCACTTTTACCAAACATGTTCAATAATGTGTACTTAGAGTGCTCATAGCCGATGCTGAAAATGTCCTCCCTCTCTTGTACCACACACCTGACATCTGATAAAAGAATGGACAACAATCACATCTAATTTATGTTCTGTAAGAACACAACACTGTATGTCACCTTATTTATTATTCGAATTATGGATATACACACGTTCGCGCAATGTGAATTGGTGTCTAAGCATGACCAAAAATCACAGTAATCACAATACTCACTAAACATGCAACATGTCTAAGCTTTGCAGATACACATCCATATGAATGACAAAACACGAGTGAACTAACTATACGAGTCAGCGGAGCAGGGTATTGCGAGGTCCACTCACTCCGCACGTTCGAATCATGTTTCCAGGATGACCTATGCCTAATGCCAGTACAATTGAGAGGTTCGCTAAACTATTCAAGAAAACTGACTCGGTAAATAATTTAAAAAAAGTTAACCGACAACAAAAATTAGATGAGACTGTTGTCCATTTTTTCATTAGAAGATGTCTTTTTTAAAATTCAGACCCAATTACTTGGCAGAGGATGGAAATGGGCCTACAGATTATGTGATACTTGCAAATTTATAAATTGATTCTGAATGAAAGTACAGGGTCATTATCTTTGTGTGCCCCGATCAACACGGCAAGCTAAGCCGGCTTAGACTGGCGCAGATCGCAGGCGCGCGTATGTGATTCAGGCGGTGGTTGGTGTACACTTTTACAGCAAGATTTTCATTGTAGTCTATAAAGCTTGGTAAGAAATCTCTAGATTGCTTAGGCTACTGAATGAACGTCTCAAATCATTATTACGGTTAAATTAGAATCTTTGACAGGCATTCAACCAACTACTGTAAGAATAATTATCAAGCAGCACATACACAATAGCCTACATACACAATCCAAATTTAGAGAGATAAACTTATTACTTATCGAAAGGTAACCAAACTTACAATTATTGGCGTACATAATCGAACCTTCCTCTCTAAGTTTTGCTTTGTACCTTCCTCGCCAAATACATCAACATATACACCGCCTTGCTTGGCACACAGGCGGCAAATATCTTTCATCAGTATTGAAGGCATTTTATGTCTTATTTGGAACTCTTTCACAGACACACTTGCGAATAACCACAACTGCAATAAACATAATCCGTTTATATTTCCATAATAGTCAATATTAACAGCGCTGTTAATCAAAATACAGAACACGCATCCAAAGTAGTTGATGTATAAACTATCATCCTTGTGTATCGAATGTTTCCGGCCAGCAACAGGATAGCCAACACTAACTTATACAGAATTATGAAATTAGCCGAGAAAGCCCATGTAATCCTAGATTATAAGCCGGGAAAAAGTATACTTCTGGTTAGAAAAGATTTCCCCCAGGCACTTAATCCTCATTTATACAATAGTTAAGTTATAATATGTTATCACCGAAGGACACACTAGATCAAGTGTGTTGGCTAAATTAACTACAATAAACAAGCATGCCAATCCTTGAGTAGATGGAATAGATTTCCCTCCAAACTCATTGATAAGAAACATAAAGGATTACTCAAATAGTTAGGGATATCTCATGCGAAACCTTCCCGCCAGATTTTATCACTATTCTATGTGGGACTCCATTGATTTGCCTCCAGTTGGCATTGAATTTGAAGAATGACAAGTTGATAATACGATAAATTTTATTCTAACGCGTTTGTAACAGCGGTTGGTTCTTACAACTAACTCATTTTAGGGCTGCGACAACGCGGTCATGTAGCCCCGTGTACTTTGGGTGCATGCGAGACGAGAGTGGGGAACAGGCAGGGCTGGTGCCCCGGGGCCCGACTCTCCCAGGGGAGCCCGGCGTCCTAGGAGGATGGCCCCGATCGGGCATTGCCTTTATGTGACTTGAATTTTGCTACTGGCAATCATTTAGTGGATGCAATGAACTGTCTGTGAACAATGTTATATGCGAGAAGTCATCCTTAAAAACGTCACCACTCGCATGCAAAAAGGAAGCTAATCTTAATCTAATTCACTCTAGCCTATTAACAGGAACCTAAGCTTAAACTGACACTAACTCTGCTACATAAATAAATAACGGATACTAATGAATTAAAAGTGTAAATATAAGTATGAAGTATAAATAAGTATGAATCCTACACGAAAAAGTAATGAACTAATTAAAACAAAACACTTATAACCCTTAAGAACAACAGACTATGAAACGCAGCAAAGTGAGTGTGCACTGGAGGCAACCAAACAAGCGACTGGTCTGCGACAAGCACGTGGTCAAATAGCATCATTCAAATTGGCAGCGCTGTATGGTTTCCATGGCAACAAGCCTTGCGTGCGATCTAGTAGTCAACTGTTTTTGACCAGTGGCGCCGAACTGTCAGATTCCAACTCTGGAATATACACCTAAAGTTTTAAATAGACTTTTCTCGCGATTTAATGATCGAAACGCAATAAAACATGGTACAGCAAATGTTTATACACATTGTAATGCACTGATATCTAATTTAGTTCAATTGTTTATATAACCCCAAGATGGCGGTTGTGCGAATTTTAAAATTAAGTGTTTTTTTCTTGTGCCGTAATCGTGCGTTCGAAGTGAAAATTTGAATAATGAACCTTCGCAATAATTTTCCTTTGATGGTATATGACCTTATGGCCTATAGTGGTTCTGATCCGGTGGTCCGGGAGTGGTCCGCGGAAGAAAAGGGTCCACCAGCACGTATAAAAAAAAGTGACCAATAAATGGGGATTTCGAAAACGATGCGCGTTGAACGAGAATCGTCTGAATGTATTCGCGGTGATGTTTGTTAGATTTTAACACCCACCACCCCCCCCCCTCCCCCCCTCTACGGTACACCAATGCTAAACCTGTTTCTATGACGTGTTATTCGCACCGTACACCGTACACAGGAAATGTATTATTGTGGAACGGTGGCACTACAAAATGGAAAACATCACCAATCAAGCAGCGGAGGAGAAGCGGGTGGTTCCGTGAGGAACTATACAGCCTATATTCATATATCCTACTTTTTGAATTTGCTTCAAAATCTCAAGAAAAAATCTGAATTAAATTTGAAAAAAATTCTGAAGCTTTCGAATCATCAATTTAAAAAAAAGCATATGTCAGATTTTTAATCTATATTCAGTGAATTATATATAAAATTATTGGATCCATAAAATGAAAATTGCATCATGTGGACCATTTTATTCGGAACCATGATTTTGAAAAATAAATAAATAATATCTCCAAAACCGGTAATGCTACAATATTGCTACTTTCTCAGTAAGATGTTAATTTTTGTAAATTTTCAGCTTTGTATCTTCAAAACTGTGGGAGTTTCAAATTTCACAGATGCATCCCCATAAATCTATGACATGGGACCGCCGGTTTTGCTTCCCCTCCGAAGGAAGGCATACTGAGGGATTTTTAACGTTCTTAAAGATCCGACGACTTCGACCGGGTTTGAGCCCGCGATCTTGGGCATAGAAGCTCGGCATGCTACCAACTACGCCACCGAAGCCGCTAGTTAATATCATTGGGGGTAATAAAGTTGTCGTCAGAGCAATTGAACTGGATGTTTTGAATTTTGATAATGTTAGCCTAATAATGTTTGCTTAGGCCCCGGAAGAGATGGGCAGATACAGTGTGGGAGTGTGTAGAAAAGAAGGGAGGAAAACCCGAAGATGTACTAAAATCAGGAGAGGAGTGGTGGAGAGATAGGCAACGATGGAGGTCCTTAATTCACAACCCGACCCAGGAAGCTGGAAACGGGAAATGAAGATGATGATGATGGTGGAGCTCACACTAAAATATCTGCTATTGTGCCCAACCTTATTACATTGCAATATAGTTCATGTCTATACATAGTAATCAGGAACTGTGCAGTGTGTGTAAGAAAAACCACAGACAATGGCTTACAGCACTTGAAAGACATTAAGATAATTAATCAATCCTTCGATAAATGCCAATATTGTGTAGGGTGGGTATTTTGTAAGTATTTTTATTCTCAATTGCATTTTGTGACTGTTTTGAATCTAAATTACATTTTGTAAGTATTTTCTAACTAAATTGCATTTTGTAAATATTGTCAATTCAAATAACAGTACAGTAAGTATGTAGTTAGTTTTAGTTGTAAGTAGGTAGTTAGTTTGTCTATTAGATATATGTCATTGTTCTATTAGACTGTGGTGTGTGAGTGTGTCTGGTAGCAGTTGCATTGTTTATTAGTTATAGTTCATTGTTTCAGTAGACTGTGATGTGTGAGGGTGCATGTGAGTGTGCCTGGTGACAGACTGTTTTAGTGGTAGTATTTGTTGTTGGTGGAACTTTAGTATTTTTTTCGTTAGTAGAATTTTGGTATTTAATTGTTAGTACGGTAGACGGTTAGTATTTTTGTTAGTAGAATTGCTCTTTACTTATTCTGAAAGGGAGTAGCAGCCTTTCAGAATAAATCAATTCTTTACTAGTCTTATTGACGGTTAAGATATTGATAATATAAGCCAAATAATGGCTACACTGCGTCCTGCTGCACGGCTGAAAGCAACGGGAAACTACAGCCGTATGCTATTCCCGAGGATATGCACCTCTCTATGCATAATTACATGTGATGATGGCCTCCTCCCTTGTAAAATTTCAATCCGGAGGTAAACTAGTCCCCCGTTCGGATCTCCGGGTGGGGACTACTCGAGAGGGGGTTAACATCACAGAAGTGACAAAGAGGAAATCTGACATTCTACGGATCGGAGCGTGGAATGTTAGAAGTCTGCTAGGAAGTGGAAGGTTAGAAAACTTAGAAAGGGAAATGGATAGGTTGAGGTTGGATTTGGTTGGGATTAGTGAAATGCGCTGGCAGGAAGAACAGGACTTTTGGTCAGGAGACTATAGGGTCATTAGCACTAAATCAAACAATGGCCAAGCAGGGGTTGGCCTCATATTGAGTAGGAAACTTGGACAGCGGGTGGAATATTATGAGCAATATAGTGAACGGATTATTGTAGCAAAAATCAATACTAAACCTACCTGCACCACAGTGGTACAAGTCTATATGCCTACCAGTCAAGCTGATGATGAGGATGTTGAAAAGGTCTACGAAGAAATAGACGAAATTCTGAGGTATATCAAGGGTGATGAGAATGTTATAGTAATGGGAGATTGGAATGCTGTGGTAGGAAAAGGGAGAGAAGGGAAGATAGTAGGAGGTTTCGGATTAGGTGAAAGGAATGATCGAGGAAGCAGGCTGGTAGAATTCTGCACCGAGCATGAGTTGGTCATAGCTAACACCTTATTCAATAACCACAATAGAAGAATATACACATGGATGAGACCAGGAGATACAGGGCGTTACCAAATCGACTTCATTATGGTCAAGCAGAGGTTTCGAAACCAGATTTTGGATTGTAAAACATATCCTGGTGCTGACATAAACTCTGACCACAATCTGGTTGTAATGAAATGCAGATTAAAGTTGAAGAAACTGAAGAAAAGTCAAAAGCCAAAAAGGTGGGCAATAGACAGACTGAAAGAAAAGGATGTAAACGAAAGATTCAAGAAGAGTATAAAGGAAGGACTAATGAAAAACCCTAAACAAACTTCAATTGCAGACGAATGGGCACTTTTGAAGAATGAAATAACAAAATCCGCAGAAGAAAACATTGGTAGGAAAGAAAGAATAGGTAGAAAACCGTGGATCACTCAGGATATACTAGAATTGATGGATGAAAGGCGGAAACACAAGAATGTAAGAGATGAAAAGGGGAAAGCAGAATACAGACGTCTGAGAAATGAGGTTAACAAGAAGTGCAAGGAAGCAAAAGAAGAATGGTTGAAAGAGAAATGTGCAGGTATAGAAAATTGTCTGAAATTAGGAAAAGTAGACACAGCTTATCGAAGGATTAAGAATACTTTTGGGGAAAAGAAGACTAAGTGCTGTAATATTAAGGACAAAAATGGAAAGCCTCTAACAGATAGGGAAGAAAAGGTTGAGAGATGGAAAGCTTACATAGAGAGTTTGTATAAGGGAAAGGAGATTGAGAATCATGTAATGGAAAGGGAGGAGGAAATTGATGAGGATGCGAAAGGAGATTTAATATTGAGATCAGAATTTGATAGAGCTTTGGAAGATTTAAGCAGGAACAAAGCACCAGGCATAGATGATATACCGATTGAGTTGCTACGCTGCATAGGAGATGAAGGTCTGATCAGGTTATTTCACTTGGTGTGTAGGATTTATGAGACAGGTGAGGTACCCCCTGATTTCAAGAAGAATGTAATCATCCCTATACCAAAGAAAGTGGGAGCTGACAGATGTGAAGATTACCGTACAATCAGCTTGATTACTCATGCTTCAAAGATCCTGTCTAGAATAATTTACAAGAGGATTGAAAGCCAGATAGAAACGGAGTTGGGTGAAGACCAATTTGGTTTCAGGAGAAATGTAGGAACAAGGGAAGCTGTACTAAGTCTTAGGCTGATTTTGGAAGGTAGAATAAGGAAAGATAAGAGAACGTTCATGGCTTTTGTAGACTTGGAAAAGGCTTTTGATAACGTTGATTGGACTAAATTGTTTGACATTTTGAAATCCATTGGAATAAAGTACAGGGATAGGAGGGTGATATACAATCTATACAGAAACCAGACAGCAGTCATTCGAGTTGAAGGACATGAGAGAGAAGCTGGTATTCAGAAAGGTGTAAGGCAAGGCTGCAACTTATCACCCATACTTTTCAATCTTTACATTGAACAAGCAATGAAGGAAATTAGAGAAAAATGTAAAGTGGGAGTGAAGATTCAAGGAGAAATAATTTCAACTCTGAGATTTGCTGATGACATCGTCATCTTGGCCGACAAGCCTGAGGATTTGAATGAGTTTTTGAATGGTATGGACTCAGTCTTACGGAAAGAATTCATGATGAAAATTAATAAATGTAAAACAAAAATACTGGAATGCAGCCGAAATAAATCAGAAACCTCTATGGAGATCAAATTGGCAGGTGAAAAGCTGAAGGAAGTAGGAGACTTCTGTTACTTAGGAAGCAGAATAACCAGTGATGGACGAAGCAAAGAGGATATAAAAAGTAGGTTGGCTCAGGCAAAGAAAGCATTTCTACAAAAAAGGAATCTGCTGACATCGAATATAGATTTAGGTATTAGGAAGTCATTTTTGAAAGCCTTTGTCTGGAGTGTGGCGCTCTATGGAAGTGAAACTTGGACTATTGGTGCAGCAGAAAAGAGGAGAATTGAAGCATTTGAAATGTGGTGTTACAGGAGAATGATGAAGATCAGATGGGTAGATAGGGTTACAAACGAAGAGGTATTAAGACGAGTGGGAGAGGAGAGATGTTTCTGGCGACTGCTAATGAAGAGAAGAGATAGGTTGGTAGGACACATACTAAGACATCCAGGAATAGCAAGCTTAGTTATGGAAGGAAGGGTCGAGGACAAGAACTGTAGGGGTAGACCAAGGTTAGAATATGTTAAACAGATTGCCTTGGATGTAGAGTGTGGTAGCTATGTAGAGATGAAACGTTTAGCTCAGGACAGGGAGGCATGGAGTGCTGCATCAAACCAGTCAAAAGGCTGAAGACTCAAACAACAACAACATCTTTAAAATAAGTGTTATTGAGGAAAGGTTACAACTGATTAGGTGTATTGGAGGAAGGGAGGGGGGAGTACGTACTTGATGCAATTTCAGGCTGAGTGGTCCGCAGATTTCTATGGGTTCAGAACCACTGTTACATATAACAAACCAACATGGCGACCATCCGAAATATTTAGACGGTTCTCAATATCTACGAATCTTCTTCTTCTGCTTTTACGGCCTCATTGGACCACTTCAGTCAATCATTTCTTGGTCCTCTTCTTCAGTAAGTTTCCTTTCCGAGTCGCCCAGTAGCTTTACATTCGCTCTGATCTTCTCAGGCGTTCCTCATCTGTAAATACCCTTTTTACTGAATTACGTTTGTCTATTTTAGCCTGAAATCTTATTTTTATATCTCTCAGGTTTTTTGTTTTTTTGTTTTTTTGTTTTTGTTTTTGCAAAGTCATCCAAGGTTATTTCTAATTCTTTCATATCTTCTCTAATTTCCTTAATCCATCCTACTTGTTGTTTCATATTCCAAAGTTTCACTACAATTTTTCTAGATAACCTGGTTTCTGGTGTCCTCATGATGTGACCAAAAAAATAAATCCGTTTCTTGCGAATAGTATCAGTGATGGGCTCCAGTTCTCTGTACACCACTTCATTTGGTACTATCCGCCACTGTCCATCTTTCTGATATTTTTTTTTATTTATGCATGTTCTGGCTATTCTTCTTTCTACTTTTAAAATTTTGTCGATTCTGTTTTTCTGAGTAACTTTAAAAAGAGTTTCACTTCCATATGTCACCTCTGGTTGAACCACCGTCTTGTAATGTTTTAATTTTGTTGCGATTGATAGACATTTTCTTTTATATGTAGACCATGTTAATTTTTGGGCTTTTATCATTTTATTAGTTCTTTCTTGCCATGCAGGTTTCTCATCCAAGTTGTAAGTTATAATTTCTCCTAAGTATTTAAATTGCTTCACTATTTTAACTTTCTTGTTTTTTACTGTTATGTGATTGATTACAAGTGGATTTGCTACCATTATCTCTGTCTTTTCAAATGATATCTGAAGTCCAATTTTTTGTGCTACATTTTGTAGGCTTATTATTTGATTTCTGGCTTCTTGAATACTATTAGCCAGTAACGCTAAGTCATCTGCGAATTCCAAGCAATTTAAGTCTATATGATCTTTCTTGGTTCCAATTCTTATGATCCTAGGATTTTCCCTGTACCATTCCCTCATTACATATTCCAAAGCACAATTGAAAAGTAGAGGCGATAAACAATCTCCTTGTCTTAATCCTGTTTTAATCGTAAACGGTTCAGATATTACTGAATTTTACTTTAGATTTGGTGTTTGTTAGAGTTAGTTTTATATTTTTTATTAATTTGGGATGAAGTCCGAAATTCCTTAGTATTTTCAGCAATGAAGATCTATGTATACAATCATAAACTCTTTTGAAGTCTACGAAGGTTATGACTTGCTGTTTTTGTCTATGCCATTACTAACTTTAAGGTGATTATCTGTTCAGGGCAGCTTCGCCACGGTCGAAATCCACCTTGATATTCTCCTATTTCCAGTTCTAATTGATCTTTACAACGATTATATAGAATTCGTGACATGATTTTATATGTGATATCCAAAATGGAAATTCCTCGATAGTTGTCAGGATTTGATTTTTCTCCTTTCTTGTGTAATGGATGTATTATAGCTGTAGTCCAATGGTCTGGCAGTTCTTCTTTGATCCAAATGTTCACTATGCATTGGTGTAATGAAATCTTTACTGGTTCTGCTGCATATTTCCACAATTCTGCAAATGTTTGATCTTCTCCACTCGCTTTGTAGTTTTTGAGCTCTCTCAGAGCTTTATAGACTTCATGGATTGTGGATGGATTTATGTTTTCTGATGGTGTTTTAATAGTGGTGTCTGTATTTATTTGAAGCAGTTCTGGTGGATCTTCGCAATTTAGCAACTTGTTAAATGTTTCTGCTAAAATGTCTGTATTTATTTTATTACTATGAGCTAACTAGCCATTTTTGTCTTTTAACATTAATGTTGGAGGTTCATATCTTTGTAGTTGTTTGCTAAAAATTTTGTAGTAATCTCTTGAGTTCATATGATAAAGTGCTCAAAGGAGTTGCCTTTAAAAAATTAATAACATTAGAGTCAGGTGAACTTACTTCAGTCATATTGGCAGCATTAAACACACACACGCACAATTAAAAGAAACTACACTTCTACAGTTCGAACTATCGGACTAGCGCAGCGATTGGGCTATTGAGTTAACAGAACAGTGATCATACAGTTCAAACGCCAGCAAACGCCAACGTACGGTAGCGCTTCCCTTCCGAGAAACAAGTATGAACTGGCGCATGCACTGCAACGTGGCCTGGCAAGGGTGGTACATAGCTCTTGACGCCAAGAACGTCTGGCGTACAGACAAGAAGAGCAACGCACAGCAGTAGACCGCGGCCGGGCTAAGACTAGTCATAGGGGGGGGGGGTACGGATATAAAATAACTAAGCGCCATGTAATATGCTGACGCCACATTTATATAAAATAAAAACAATGGTATATTTTACTCTCTAATAAATACACATTTTACATCAGGGAACGCCCGGCGTATTATAGCGCTACGCCTCTGACTGAAAGCTCTTTCAGCTTCTGCTGAAGAGATGGGAATGGTCTGTACAGTCTTGATTAAAGGCATCAGCTCCACTGGAATTTCCTTGGTCTCGACATACTTTCTAAAAGCATTAATGTACCTCCTCTTGTCTGACATGTGGAAAAAGTCACAACGGTTGCCGACACTCTCATCACCATAGCAGATATCCAAAGTAGAAGTGGAGGGCCAATTATTTTTGTATAGTACCTTTGAATCACTGATAACTTTTGTCATTCTCTCATGTCTCTGCTGACTAGAGCTGGAACCAAGATGAGTTGATGTGGACACATTTTCCATAAGCCTGTTATTTAAATTGTTCACAAGACTTCTGAAAAACTGCTTTCTGTCAATTTTTACAACCTTTTTAGAATCATGTAATCCTATGTTTCTAAACTTTTTGTTTTCTGCTGCTTTAAGAACTGTTCTGTAGTATGGGGCGTGGTGGCTCAGCGGTCTAGCTGTATGCCCCTCACCAAGGCGGTCCGGGTTCGATTCCCGGTCAATGCATGTGAGATTTTCGAAGTGAAATGCCATGTCCTGTGGTTCGGATTCCACGTAAAAAGGAGGTCCCGTGGCTCATGATCTCAAGATTAACGGTCACGTTAAACTACAAGCTTCCTTTCCTTTTTTTGTTCTGTAGTATTCTCCAGAAGCTGAGTTACACATAGATTCAAAAACTTTTATAGTGCGCTTGATTGCATTTTGAGCCTCTGTCAGACTTGTCTCTCTTTTCTGCAACTCTAATGACAAATCAGCTAACTCAACAAGAGCATCATACATAATTGCAATATTTTCTAGAAATTCTACACAAGTTAACATATTTTCTAGACCTTGGAATTTTGCCCTTTCTTTAGAGTCTCTTTGGTGATCATTTTTGGCCTCACTAAAATGTTTTACTAGAGCACTGTAGTTTTCCCAGACAGCTTTTACAGTTCTCTGGCTTGAAACTACCCATCTTATTGTAAATATTTTCCCAATCTTCTTAACTCTTTGTTCCAGTGAAGCAGCACAAATGTTGAGTTCCCTTTGATTTTTGGGAGACATGCTGTATAAAGAATACAATTTGTCAAAGAAAGAATGGAAATGGTTAACACCTGTAACTTCATTCCTTGTATCAGAAACGGCCAATTCCAAGCGATGGTTTAAACAGTGCCAGATTACTATATCTGGAAATAACTTTAAAAACTGTGCTCCAACTCCATTTTTTCTATCTAACATTACAGAGGCCCCATCACATCTAGACCAACTAAATGTTCTGCCAGAAAGTTTTCATTCATCCCATATGAAGAAAGATTCTTCAATATCTCTCGAGTAATAACATCTGCTGTAGTTGATTCAAGTTCTATCAAGTCCCAGAAAAAGGAAACAACTTCAGAGTTATCTGAAAGAGAACACCTCAAACATAATACTAACACAGATTTTACACTAACTGTTGTTGATTCGTCAATCATAATACTGATTTTCCTCTGATTTTCTGTTATAGATTTTGCTATTTTATTTCTGCCAATATTGACGTATGGCTTAGAAATTATCTCGTCGTATCTCTCAATGAAAAATCTCTCTACATTAGAAAGAGTAAAAGCAGTACAAAGAGCCTCCGTGGCTTAGGCGGCAGCACGCCGGCCTCTCACCGCTGGATCCGTGGTTCAAATCCCGGTCACTCCATGTGAGATCTGTGCTGGACAAAACGGAGGCAGGCAGGTTTTTCTCCGGGTACTCCGGTTTTCCCTGTCAAAATTTCATTCCAGCAACACTCTCCACTATCATTTCATTTCATCTGTCATTCATTTAATCATTGCCCCAGAGGAGTGCGTCAGGCCTCGGCAGCTGGCACAGTTCCTATCCTCGCCGCTAGATGGGGGCTTCATTCATTCCATTCCTGACCCGGTCGGAGACTGGGAGCAGGCTGTGGATTTTCATTTTTCATTTCTCATTTCCTGTGAAATGTGTTCAATAATATTAGCACAACTAACATTTGTATGAAGAACTCGTCGCACATCTAAACCATTTAATTGTTGAAGTTCAACATAAGCCTGTAGGTCTACGAATGGTCTATTTCCTTTCTCAATTGAGTATGCAGTACGAAATACTCGAACGGTGGTTTCTAGGTGTTTCACATTCATAGTGTCCAAGCAACTTTCAAATATCTTTTTATTGGATTCTGATTTTTGTAACATAGCTTTTTTGTGAGATTCTGAATTTTTGTGCTCAAATATTTTTTTCCTAAGGCTTGTTTGTTGTTGATTAATATTATTTCCGTTGGGATGAACCTTGCATTCTACCCATACTTTCATTAGCTTAAGTCCTGCCCCTTTAGAAACTCCTAATCCTAATTTACTTTCCTCTTTACATATATTGCAGCCTAAATTTTTATTTCCTGCAAATAACCACTCGTTCTCTGACAAAAAATAACGGTACTGAGACTCGTTCCAACAGTCTGGAAAATCTTGTTTTTGGTAGGTGGGACCTTGAAAAATTTCACAGTCGATGGTAGAAGGTGTAGAACCATAACCTAGATTCTCCCTTGAATCTGCATCACACGTTTCAGCAACATTTAACCCAGGGTCTATCTCTATACTCACGTCTTTAATGAAACTAATGTTCTCGGAACTCCATTCAGTTTCGTTTTTACTTGAGCCATCACACACCTTTTTAGTATTCTTTGATTCTTCATCTTCATCCCCAGCACGTTTTTTTGAACCCAGCCACTTAAGTAAACTCATTGTCACAAGTTGTGACTCACAACTCACTTTTACAGTCACTGGAAAACTTGAAAGGTACTACGGGGCTACTGATGTTCATTAACTGCAGAGAGATTCCGTAATATCTGCTTCACAGCAACACATCGAGCAAAACATAAAATAAAACTTGGATTCACACAAACATAACGAGCGGAAGAAAGTTGCTGTGCTCACTTCCCGCTCTCCGTATCCAATAGCAGTGTAGCCAACCTTAGAGATCCAGAAAAACGCCCAGGAGTGTAATAAAAGCGACCGTATTTTATGAACATAAAACCGTAAGGTTCGATATTAGTCCGCTAGAGTACACCCGTGACGTTTCAGCGCTATGTATAGATTATAAACGATTTTCTTACTGAATGTAAAATTTTTACGTCATTCTAAAGCGGGAAGATATTTTCCGGAAGAGCGTTCCGGCCCGTTCCGGTCCAACTAAACCACTGATTACCAGGATAGGAGTACGTGCGGCTCGGGAACGTTTGGTTCGCGTGCGGCTCGGAAACGTTTGGTTCGCTTATTTTTTATCTTTTTAGCGTATGGCTTTTAGTGCCGGGAGTGTCCGAGGACATGTTCGGCTCGCCAGGTTTTGTAGCTGCTTCGAGACGGACACCCAATGGGTGAGCTACGAGTACCGTTGGGAAGGGAAGTAGGAATGGAAGAACGAGGAGTTGGAAGGTAGCGGCTGTGGCCTATAGTTAGGGACCAACCCCGGCATTTGCCTGGAAGGAAGATGGGAAACCACAGAAGACCATCTTCAAGGTTGCCGGCGGGGGGATTCGAACCTCCTCGCCTCCCGGATGTGAGCGACTGCCGTAACGACCACGGCTAACTCACCCGGTGGTTCGCTTAATCTAAATGGCTAAAGGAGGCATAGGGCTATACTACATGAAGCACGGCAATGACTCTACTCAAAACTTGAATAGGGCTATCTATACAAGGTACAACAAAAATACATTGAAATACTGAATCAAAATAATTCTTTTTTTTTTTGTTTTGTTATTTTAGCGGCTGCGGCATCGTGGTCATGTAGCCCCCTGTACTGGTTTGTGGAATGTGTTAACCTATGTTATTGTGATGGCTGTACTACTGTGTGTATTTGTAAATTGGGGTATAGGATTGGGAAGGAGACAGCCGTGGCATTAGGTTAGGAAGAATCTCAGCATTTGCCTAGAGTAGAAGTAGGGGAGGGGAATCCACGGAAAACCACTTCCAGGTTGGCTGAGGTGGGATTCGAACTCACCTCTTCTCAGTTTTACCTCACGAGGCTGTGTGTATTCCGTTCCATCCTTCACACCAGAAATTTATTGGCATAGCCGGGAATCGAACGTGGATTTCCGGAGCACAGCCTAGGACGCTAGCCACTACACCACGAATTGGTATGAATAAAGTAAAAGGAGACACTAACTTATAACGAGAATACTCAAATAGTAGATAAATCAATAAAATAAACTGTGAACTTTTTTTTTGCTGGAACCTGACGTTAGAGTGCGACTGAGAACAAGATAAGTACTCTTTGCTTGAAGGCGGAGGTAGATTTCACCGGGTAAAGAAAATGTTTCGAATTCACTAAGTTTGCCAATTGTTGTATACCGGTACCTACATAAGTTCCACCATTGGCGAAACTAGGATTTGCTTCTGGGGGATGAGAGGAGTCAAATCTGAACTAATAAGCTACGAAGAGCGTTTTGCTAGGTCTATCACTTTGTAGGACAGAACTATTTTGTTCAAATGTTTTCTTTCGCTTTTTTCACTTTTGTTTTAAGTTTGGGTTTGTTTTAGGGTTTGTGTCTGTTTTTTGTTTTTATTTGTTTTTACTTTTGATTTTATGTTGTTGTTTTTTTTTTGCTTTTGTTTGTGCTGAGTGTTTATTGTTAGTGGTTTTGTGTTTATTGTATTTTATGCTTTGGCTTTTGTTTCTGATTTTATCTTTGTGTTTTTGTTTTTGAATTTTGCTTTTTGCTTTGTATTTTTGGTTCAGTGTTTGTTTTTTTCTTTCATTTTTGATTTTTTGTTTCTGCTTTATTTGGCTCGGGGGGATTGATCCCCATGATCACCCCCCTCCCCCTCCCCCCACTGTAATTACGCCACTGAGTTCCACACAGTAGCGTTGCCAGGATTTTAGTTTTAGCTTAGGACAAAAATCTTCAGTCGTTCATGACTCTCTGAATTCCGCCCTTCATTGCTTTGTTTTGAGGCAGCTCACACCTGTGTCAGTGCTTACATTATTTGTCGCTGTCGCTCAGATTTTTAGCCTATTTTCAATTTTGAAAAAATAGGCTTATGAGATCACCTTTTGTCCGTGTGTGTGTGCGTGTGTGTGTGTGTGTGTGTGTGTGTGATTCGTGTGTGTGTCCCCCCCTAATAAAATCGAAACGGATGGAGCGACTTCAATGAAACTCGGGAAGTTCATAGCACTATTCCCGGCGACCTCGACCGTGCCCTTCAAATTTTGTTACGTCTCTCCAATCCAACATGGCGGCTGTGCGAAATATTTCACTAGCATTCAATATCTCCGAAACTATTACCGATATCGCCCTGAAATTGTGTACGGTGATAAAGGGCACTACTAGAAGTTCACCTATGAGACTTTCAAAAACCTGGTGACCACAAAACCAACATGGCGTCCAAGCGAAGTTGAGATATTTAAATAGACTTTTCTCGCGATTTAACTATCTAAATGTAATGAAACTTGGTACAGCAAATGTTTATACACATTGTAATGCACTGGAATCTAATTTAGTTCAATTGTTTAAATAACCTCAAAATGGCGGCTGTGCGAAATATTTCACTGACATTCTATATCTCCGAAACTATTACAGATAACACCCTGCAATTTTGTACGGTGATAAAGGGTACTGATACAGGTATACCTATGTATATTTCATAAACCTGTAAAGTACGAAACGAACATGGCGACCAAGCGAATTTAAAATATTTTAATAGACTTTTCTCGTGATTTTACTCTCTGAGCGCAGTGAAATGTGGTACAGTAATTGATTTTGCAGATTGTAATGCACTGCCATCTAATTTAATTCAATTGCTTACATAACCTCAAGATGGCGGCTGTGCGAAATTTTAAAATTAAGTTTTAATTTCTTGTGTCGTAATCATGCGATCGAAGTGAAAGTTTGAATAATGAACCTAGGCAATAATTGTCCTTGAATGGTACATAACTCTATGGCCTATACACATAACACTCCTAAATGGTGAGCTCCCGAAATATTTAGACGGTTCTCAATATCTATGAATCTTTTACAGCAACCAAACTGAATTTTTTAATGTTCATAGAGACTATGAACATATGTTCACCTATAGGACTTTCAGGAACCTGGTGAGCACAAATCCAACATGGCGGCGACGCGAAGTATAAATATTTAAATGGACGTTTCTCGCGAATTAACTATCCGAGTGCCGTGAAACGTTGCACGTTAAATGCTTATACAAATGTTGATCCACTGGCATCTACTTTATTTCAATGGTTTGCATTATCACAAGATGGCTGCTGTGCGTAATTTTAAAATCTCGTTTTTACTTCTTGTGTTCTAATCATGCGATTGAAGTTTGAATACCACACGTACACAATAATCTTAATGTAATAGTACAAAAATAAAAATCCAACCTGGCGACAATCTGAAATATTTAGACTGTTCTCAATATCTACGAATCTGTTACAGCAATTAAACTGAAATTTTGTATGTTGATTGTGGCAGTTAACATAAGTAGGATATATGAAAATAGGCTGTATAGTTCTTCACGGAACTACTTGTTAATTATCAGTTATCAGAATGTCTCCCATGAGACCAACCCCGCCCCCGTCCACGTCGTGTGAGATGGGTAACGGCACGATGTTGGGGATTGCCTGTAGGGGTGAAGTACAGTGGGAACCATGTGTGTCCCAGGACCGTTACGGTAGCTGTGAAGGCCCTACAGGAACCCTGGAAAGTGATGGCTAACGGAGCTCTGGTGAAGAGACTGAGTGGAGAATGGCTTGGAAGGTGGATAAGGGTGACGTATAGAACATCCCAACATCGGAAAAGGCAGAAGTACAACCAACAGACAACTGCTGCCTTGCAGGTAGTAGAGGGATTTACAAAGGCTAAGGGAGACACCCCCTACAGAAAACCCGAAGTCTAGAGTGGGTAGGAGGCAGACCTTCTATTGGACTAGGGCGCAGTGGGCCAACAACCCACTAGCCTGAAATTTTCTAGTTAAAAGACAATCAAAGGAGAAAACCGGCCTGACCAAAAATGTTGATGACCAAGCGAGAAAAAAGGATAATGAGAATTGGAACTTGGAATGTGAGGGTACTATAAGGGAAAGAATTGGAGTTGATGTCAGAAGTTCAGAAGGCAAGAGTACAAGTACTAGCCATAACAGAGACAAAGAGGAAAGGCCAAGGATGTGAGCAGATGATAGAACCAGATAGTGGACAGAGATTCTTGTTGTTCCAATCAGGAGATGCTCAGACAGAGAGAGCAAGAGCAGGAGTGGGGATACTAGTACCAGCGAGTTATAGGCATTTTATCAAGCACTGGTATGCCATTAATGAGAGAATAATGACGGTCACCCTAGAGTTTGGAGACTACGAGTATCAGGAGATGACCTTCATAGCGGCATACGGACCCAATGATGACGAAAGTGTTGAAACCAAAGATACATTCAGTGAGGAACTGCAGAAAGCCATCGATGACTCCAGTGGGAGCGTCTACATCCTTGGTGACTTAAACGGCAGAGTTGGAAACAGTATGGCAGAGTATGAAGAAGTAATGGGAAGGCACGGGGAAGACCATCAGCACGATAATGGCAGGATGATTATAGAACTATGAGCAAACAATGGATTTGCTATTGCCAATACGATGTTCCAACACAAGGAGATGCACAAGATTACTAAGGAAGAACCGAGCCGGAATGTAAAGTCAATTATCGACTATGTGTTAGTACAAAGAAGAACGTGCTAGATACCAGAGTGTACAGGGGGTATGAAATAGGCAGGGGCCGCCCGTAAGGGCGCTGAGGCTCAGCCTATCCGTAAAAAAACCTAAATTAGTCTTCTTCCGCTATTAGATAGTGACAAGGCTGTCAGGATCAGCTCGCCAGAAGAAATTGAAACGCTAGTAAAAGACTCTTCCCAGTAGCGGCTTTTCAGGTGCATCAGGTACAGCCCAGCTGCACTAACATTTCTCAAAACAATTGTTTATCATTTTCTGAATCCCTATATTTTCTCTTTAAAACCTACCGTATTCGTTAAAAAGAACGAAGAGTGCGCTTTATATGTTGTGATTATACAACCGGCGTAGCGCTCATACTTATTAGTAGGGCTCGGATTCGAGCATATTTGCATTTTTTTTTTCCTGAATAGCACACATTGAAAGAAGCATTTCGGTGGTATTTTCACCTCTCTGGGACCAACAGAATTGAAATTTATCGAGCATATAAATGCATAAAACCGCAGTTTTTTAGAATAGAAGCATATAAATGCATATTCTTGTGGTTTTCGTCTAAATAGTTTGTTTTCCTTCGAATTCTCCCCCGAATTCGGGCCCTGACCATCCTTAAGGTTTGAAAACAGAAATTATTATTGAAAAGCCTATCTGGTGCGAATAATAGGACCGCAGGCTTTTAATCTTTAGTGAGATCGTTCTCGTCATTGAAACTTTTATTGACTGATTTAAGAAAATCATTCAATACTGAAAACAGAAAATTTCTTGTTGTACAGACCAATACAGATCTACTTCATTGACTCGCCTAATTCTGAACATTTTGTAAATGAACTTTTAATCTGTATCTATTATATAAAACAAAGTGTCCTGACTGACTGACTCATCATCGCCCAGGCAAAACTATTCAAGTTAGAAACATGAAATTTTGGAGATATGTTCGTTGTAAGTCAAAACCGCCCACTAAGAAAGGATTTTTGGATATTCAGGTTCTAAAGGGGGTACACCTGCATTTCATTGAATAGCAATATCTCCGGCTTGGGTTCATTGAGGGATGTGATACTCGGCATATCAACTTATCATTAAAAATAAGAAGACACATGTCTGAGTTTTTTTTGATGTGGTGTATATTATGAGGTGAAAGGGATGAAAACTGGGGGGTTGAAGGATTCCTAACGGAGCGTGTATCTCTTAAACGACATAGGCGAGGAGTTTGAAACTCAGCGGAAAAAAATCAGCATAAAAAATAACTAAATAGGTGTTTGACCGTTTTTTCATAAATCCAATTTAAGGGGTCCATGGGGAGGGGTGCAATTCTGGGGGGGGGGGGTGAAGACAGGAAAGAAAGTGTCCTAACTGACTGACTGACAGACTCACTCATCAAACTCAGGGGGAAAAACTGCTTAAAAAATAAGTAAATAGGTGTTCGACAGTTTTCTTCATAAACCTGATTTAAGGGGTTCATGGGGATGGGTGAAATTCTGAAAAAAAGAAAATTGAAAGATAAAGTCCTGACTCACTCACCATCGCCCAGCCTAAATTATTCAAGTTAGAAACATGACATTTTGGGAATATGTTCGTTGTATGTCAAAACCGTACACTAAGGGAGGATTTTCGGATATTCAGGTTCTAGAGGGGTCTTAAGGGGGTTAAACCTGCATTTTATTGAATAACAATATCTCACGAGTGGTTTCATTTGTGGATGTGATACTCGGCATATAAACTAATCATTAAAAATAAGCAGACATGTGTCGAAGGTTTATCGATGTGGTGTATATTATGAGGTGAATGGGGTGAAAACTGGGGGTTGAAGGATTCTTAACGGAGCGTGTATCTCTTAAACGACATAGGCGAGAAGTTTGAAATTCAGCGGAAAGAAAAACAGCTTAAAATATCAGCAAATAGGTGTTCGACCGTTTTTTCATAAATCCAATTTAAGGGGCCCTTGGGGAGGGGTGAAATTCTGGGGGGGGGGGGAGAGGAAAGAAAGTGTTCTAACTGATTAACTCACTCACTCATCAAACTCAGGGGGGAAGAACAGCTTAAAATAAGTAAATAGGTGTTCGACCAGTTTATATTCTTAAATTCAATATAAAGGTTTCATGAAAGGGGTGAAATTCTGAAAAATAAATGAAAGAAAATGTCCTGACTTACTCACTCACTCATCATCGCCCAGCCAAAATTACTGAAGTTAGAAAGATTCAAGTTTGGGTTTATGTTCGTTGTGTATCGAAAACGTCCACTAAGGAAGGATTTTTGTATATTCAGGTCCTAAATGGGTGTTAAGTGGGTAGACCTGCATTTAATTGAATAACAATATCTCCCGATTGGTTTCCTTGGGGGATGCGATACTCGGCATGTAAACTCATCATTAAGGATAAGAAGACATGTCAGGGTTTATCAATGTAGTGTATATTATGAGGTGTATGTGAGAAAGGTGGGGGTTGAAGGATTCCTAACGAAGCAAGTATCTCTTAAAATACAGAGGCATAAAGTATGAAACTCAGGGGGGAAAATCAGCTTGAAAAATAAGTAAATAGGTAGTGGACCGTTTTTTTTATAAATCCTATTTAACGGGCCCATGGGGAGGGGTGAAATTCTGGGGAAAGAAGTCCACTAAGGAAGGATTTTTGGATATTCACTCATCATCCCCCAGCCAAACCTATTGCAGTTAGAAACTTGAAATTTTGGGGATATGTTCGTTGTATGTCGAAAACGTCTTCTAAGGATGTATTTTTGGATATTCTTGTTCTGAAGGGGGTGTTAAGGGGGTTAAACTTGCATTTCATTGATTAACAATATCTTACGAGTTGTTTCAATTGGGGATGTGATATTCAGCATTAAATTAATCAATAAAAATAAGCAGACAAATGTCTAAGGGTTTATCGATATGGTGTATATTATGAGGTGAAAGGGGTGAAAATTGGGGGTTGAAGGATTCTTAACGGAGCGTGTATCTCTTAAACGACATTAGCGAGAAGTTTGAAATTCAGCGGATAAAAAATCAGCTTAAAAATAAGTAAATAGGTGTTCGACCGTTTTTTTTTTTCATAAATCCCATTTAAGGGGTTCATGGGGAGGGGTGAAATTCTCAAACATAAATGAAAGAAAATGTCCTGACTGTCTCACTCACTCATCATCACCCAGCCAAAATTATTGAAGTTAGAAAAACGAAATTTTGGGGATATGTTCGTTGTATGTCGGAAACGTCCACTAAGGAAATATTTTTGGATATTCAGGTTCTAAAGGGGTGTTAAGGGGGTAGACTTGCATTTAATTGAATAACAATATCTCACGAGTGGTTTCCTTTGGGGATGTGATACTTGGCATATAAACTAATCATTAAAAATAAGCTGACACATGTCTAATGGTTTTTCGAAGTGGTGTATATTATGGGTGAAAGGGGTGAAAAGTGGGGGTTGAAGGATTCCTAACGGAGCGTCCATCTCTTGAACGACATAGGCGAGGAGTTTGAAACTCAGAGGAAAACAATCAGCTTAATAATAAATAAATAAATAATTAAATAAATAGGTGTTCGACCGTTTTTTCATAAATCCAATTTAATGGGCCCATGGGGAGGGGTGAAATTCTGGGAGAAAAACTTCGACTAAGGAAGGATTTTTGGATATTCACTCTCATCGACCAACCAAAACTATTTAAGTTAGAAGAATGATATTTTGTCGAAAACGTGTACTAAGGAGGGATTTTTGGATATTCAGGATCTAAAGCGGTGTTAACAGGGTTAAACCTGCATTTCATTGAATAACAATATGACACGACTATGACGCGAGCGAAGACGCGGGTACCTGCTAGTCTTTTATAAGAGCACTTCTCTTATATATACTTGTAAAACTTGAATGCGAGTATATTGCAGTGTATCATACATACAATTAGAAAATAAAGCTCGTATTTAAAGGTATGTTATTGGTTTTTTCGTTTTACTTTCCTTTCTATAGTTTTTAACGGTGTTTTTCGAGCATATTCTGCATATTGAACCGCATATAATGGGGGTTTCGAGCATATCTTTCGAGCATATAATGGTTTTTCGAGCATATCTATCGAGCATAAAACACATGGTTTTCGAGCATATCTGGAGATTTTATCGAGCATATCGATCCGAGCCCTACTTATTAGTAACTAAGCAAGCCCCCGCAGTCTATTTCCTTCACGATTGCACCTTGCGTTCTGACCGTGAGTGCAGCCCTCCCAATGCTCACAGCAATACGGGCTGACTTGTGACGTATAACTGAACGGTTGCCATGACAACGTGCCAAAGCGCCTGCAGTATGTATACAGAAGCATTCCACTTGGTGCAGCCCTTGGAGCAACATGAATGCTTGGCTGCTTCGCACGAGCTGTGAAGATATTATCCGAATGCACCCGAATATATAACCTGGGCTCTTCGCTCCTTGACATGGAGGAAAGAACGGAAGGAGATGCCTTCGCTGCGCTGCCTAGTGCAAGCTGCTGAAGCCAAACGGCGCGCCCAATTTGGGTAGCAAGAAAATGGCTGTTCCTATGCTTTTGAAGCCGTGAACACCTCCAACAAGTCTTGGATTTGAGTGACATAAAACTTCAATGACAAGTCAAGATGTTTTCTTGTATAGGCAGAATACACTCTATACATCACGGTACTTGGCAAAAATAAGCCCCGTTATCGTTTTAAAAGTGAATTTAAATAGAAATATGAGAGCACCTATGCAAGGCTAGTTTTGTAAGAAAGACGCGGTAAAACGTAATAATGCGCTGAAATACTGATTAAATTGATTACAGGTGTCTGAATGTGCGCGTTATACCAAAGAAGGAACATCTTGGGAACTATCATAATGATGCCGAACTAATCACGGTACTTACACCAAATTGATTTTTAAGTTCTTTTTGGTGTTGAGGTATTCATCAGTTTTTAGACCTAATTTCGAGCACAGCCACTTTCACTCATTGTTCGTACACATTTTGATATTCACGAATTAATAAACAAGTGTTAGTACGGTATCTCAATCACGCTAAAACACAATCACGCAAATACATATTTACTAGTACCGGTATATTTTGTCGCGAGATTTGTGGCTACTGTTCCAACAGCTGTAACAAGAAGCTTGTTATAAATTTGAACGTGTGGTGTACGAAGTATTCTTTTATAGTAAAAATTGTGCTGTTAAATTGTGATTTGTGGCCGTGTGGCACATTAATTGTGAGTGAAGTGTAAATAGAATAAGCGATTTTGAAGAGCATACAGTAGCACAGCTAAAAGAGTGAGCTCTTGGCGTTTTTATAGTTACTGTGTTTAATCATAACATCATTATAGGTGTATGTTTGGAGAGGAAGTGCGTTTGAAATTCAGTTATGTTATAAGTATAAGTACGAGTATGTAGAGTGAGTGGTCGTTCTTTTGGTATATAGTATTTAAATCTTTTCTTATAGTGTGAAATAATAGTGTTCCCTCCAAGGCGTGTTTTAACATGGAACCGTCCGTAGATTTAGTTTGTATTTTAGGAGAAACTCCGTTTTCTAAATGGAAGGAGGAGGATTTTAAAAAAATATCAAGCAATCAACCCCAACCACTTTTGACATACCAGATCTCATCCTAGCTAGATGACTCAACACCATTCAAAATGTATGCAGTCTTCTCTCAACCGCGTTACGGAACACTCCATTCTGCAGTGGTAGTACTTGCCTGTGTGTTGGGTCAGTGTCAGACAGTGTGGTGTTGGGAGGTAGAGGTAGTAGTGTGATTAGATTCCACACATATACCAGGTTAGTGTCTATTTCTAGTTTTGTGTATCCAACATGGGGAGGCCAGCGGTGGCCAACAACCCTCTTTCGAGGTGAGTAGCCCTGAAAACATCATCGTAGATAATCAGGTCTCTTTAGATCACATGCTTGTAGTGGAGACTCCCGAGAACATGCCTCCGGCAGTCTCTAGGAATCCGCCTTTAGAGAATACAACCGTACCTAAAGCTACCTTAGCCACACAATATCGTTATAATGCCCATCATCGAGGACCATAAATAGTGTTTGCACAGTCACTTGATCAACATGTGGGTAATTTGCACCCCATGGCCTTGGGCCGTTTATTTTTTGAGAAGCATATACCGGGCATCAAGGGGACCCAAAAAAAGGGACGCAATCGAGTACAAGTTCAATTTGCCACTTCGGACATGGCTAACTCTTTCCTAACTCATCCCATTTTACTCGAACGGAAATTATCGGCCTTTATTCCATCCGCCAGTGTTCAACGTGTTGGTCTCATACGTGGAGTTGACCTGTCACTCACCCACGATGAAATCATTCGTTACATGGACTCTCCTGTTCCAGTGGTCAGAGTACAACAACTTACCAGGAAAAAAATGATCAATGATCAGCTGGAAACATTACCTACAGGTACGGTTAAGATTTTTTTTGAGACACAAAATTTGCCCAATTATGTTTGTATTTTTAACGTCATGTTAGAAGTTACTTTATTCATATTCAGTCCCATCCGTTGTCAAAAATGTTAACGGTATGGACATGTTCAGTTACATTGTCGAGCAAGGGAACCCAGGTGTGGAAAATGCGCACTGGGTCATCTCACAACTGAAAGCCAGGCCGTTTTATTCAAAAGCGCAAATTGTCATGACAACCACCCTGCCTGGTCGGCGCGATGTGAAACGCATATTCAGCAAGCGGCCATCAAACGTCAAATGTGTATTGACAACAAATCGTATAGTGAAATAGTCAACCGGCATACGGCTCCATTCAATCCGTTAACGTTACCTAATCAATTCCCCCCACTTACGCCCCCAACCGACCCACGGCCAATCGATCCCCCGCGTAAGAGGAAATTTACCGAAACGGTGCATAAATCGCCAAGGTCAAATCACACCCCTCGGGTATGATCGACAGGGTTATCTAACTATTGTGTCCACACCCTCCACTTCCAGACTGTCATTTCAACCATCGGCACCTATCGAAAACGTGTCTGTTAGCGTACCACCACCTCCCGCGGCTCCCAAATCCAATGATCCCACCCGTATCATCTTAGAAGATTTTCGCAACTTAATGGACCTTTTGGGTCACAATACACAATGGAGCTTTGCGTAGAACATTTATTAGATAAAATAGTCCCTTTGTTACCTCCTATTGCCCCTGACCACCCTCAGCCGTCTGGCACTCTTTAACATGATGAGTTCCTTTGTTATGTATGCGGATACTCCGGTGGAACTGTCGGAGTATTGTCAATAAACGTCATGAATTATTACTTTTAATTGATGAATTTCATCCTGATATAATTTTCCTTCAGGAAACATGGTTATATTCTCACGTTCGATTTCACATCCCTGCTTATAATGTCATACGAAGCGATGACCCGGATTATCGTGGACTATGCACATTAATTAAACAACATATCCCATTCTCGCTGCTTCATTGTGATTTCCTTCTGCCCTCTACTGATATTCAAATGTTTCAAATAAATAATCGCCTTTTCACCCATCTATATTGCCCACCGAATATTCAGGGTACTCAACGTCAATGACATCTATTTTTCCGCTATGCCTGCCAACTACAGCACCACGTTATTTTAGGAGATTTTAACGCACATCACGCCGCCTGGAGCATTGGACGATATAACCCGAAAGGACGTCATGTCCATAAGGCAGTCACTGAACATCACTTACTCATATTAAATGATGGTTCCCCAACCCATCTTACGCCACCGAATAGACCGTCTAGTGCCGTTGATCTAACCATCACTACGTTGGATCAGGCCCACCTTATCTAATGGCAAACAGTTCCCGATTTACATCAAAGTGACCATTATCCCATTCCGATACATTACGCCCTAGGTCCTTCACCTCCGCCCACTCCCACAACGTTCTCGCTCAAACGACTAACACATGGCTTCGATTACGTATTATTTTCTACTTATTTACAAACTCATCTCACCCCGAAACATCGAACTCCTTTGTCTGATTACGCCTTCTTGAAAACAGTCATTGATGCATATCTAAATACATATCATCCTCTGTCGTCTATCACCCCTCATACCGGTACCCGTAACACTCATCCGCCTTGGTGGGATCAGGAATGTTTGCTTTGGGTCAAGAGAAGAAAAGCAGCATTAAAACGGCTTCGAAAGAACACGACTCCCCATAATTACTTACTCTATAAATGAATATGTGCGTCCACTAAACAACATTTCAATCTCAAGCGACGTGCGGCATTGCGTTTTTTCATTTCTACTTTTAGTCGTCATACATCTCTTCGCAACCTATGGTCGACGATCAAAAACATGTCTCATGTCGTCTCGCGGTCCATGACGAGATCACTCAACGCGCATGGTTACGAAACTTTTTATCGGAATCCTACCCCTGACTACGTCTCGCAATGTTTTTCCTCCAGCCCGTATCTCGAATCACCGAAATACCTGACTTTGTTGCTACCTATCACGTCTACTGAAATCTGGCAAGCCACTCGTAACAAGAAATCTACAAGGCCAGGTATTGTTGCTGTAACATATCGCATGATAGCTGCTTTCTCCCCGCAAGCCCTCACGATAATTTTAAATCTATACAATTCCATACTATTATCTGGTATCATCCCAGAAGACTGGAATCAATTCGACGTTCTCCCGATTTTAAATCCCAACAAAGACTCTACGGACCCGCATAATTATCGTGGTATCATGTTAAGTTCTTGCCTTCGCAAAGTATTCCAAAAAATCTTACTCCGACGTTTACAATGGTGTTTGGAATATTATGATGTTCTCCCCAAAACGCAATATGCTTTTGTTAAAAAACGTAGTACTACGGACACCCTGTCGTTATTCCTCACTGATTTACTCCTGGCGAAAGGACGGAAACAACATACCATAGCCATTTTTTTTTTTTTTGGACATTCAGGGAACCTATGATTCGGTACATTCATACATTTTATTACAGATATTATATTCCCATCGTTACCCCTTTATTTTTCTAAGTATCATCCATAATTTTCTCGTACGAAGACGTTTACATTTATGTAGCAATAATGACGTCCTTAACAATAGATATACTTCGCATGGCCTTCCGCAGGGCGATATCCTTAGTGGTATATTATACTTTCTTTATACGGGAACCCTTGAATCTGTAATTCTTCCTCATGCAAGATTAATTCAATTTGCTGATGATATCTTAATATATTCTACCCGATCCAATCTCACCACTTGCCGTGAAGATTTACATACGGCCTTAACTCAGGCACATCAGTGGTTTACCCAACATGGTTTGGTGACGTCACCCAATAAAAACGCAGCAATGATATTCACTCACAAACGTATATATGACACGTCACCTGTTGGATATCAACAAGGCCAAATCGATGTTGTTCGAGTCGTCAAATATTTAGGTCTGTATATTGACGATAAACTTAATTGGCAACGTCATTTAACCCACGTCACTCAAAAATTAGAGAACAAGTTCCCTGTGTTCAAGGCGCTTACGCGCCGCTCATGGGGAACGGCACCGTCCGTGTTGCTGACAGTCTACAAAAACATTTTCCGCTCGGTTTTTTGACATTATGACACCCACTCGTTTACTCACTATGGACCGTTTACAGTTCCGCGCCCTACGCATCATTATCGGCGCTCTCCCTGCTACACCAACGAAAGCTTTATTGGTCGAGACTGGCGAAACACCGCTCTCTCTCCGCCGCCAGTACTTGTGCGCCAAATATTTACTACAGAAAATGTCTCTTTCACATACACCTCTTCTCAACAAACTACGCTTATTAGATGAATATTACCAACGCCATCTCTCATCACAAGATCGCATCCCCGCTCTCTTAACTCTGTACCGCCTCCTATGCCCATATCGACATACTTTTGTACAAACCCGAATCAACCCTATGTATAATATCTCCTATCAGGTCCACATACATCAACCTACCATCCTTCAGACTAGCTTGAAACATCTTACTGCCACGTTTAAATCACATCCCACTGTCATTTCACGCACTTTGCACGACATTATCAGTCGCTACCCCCAACATACTCTGTTTTATACGGATGGTTCAAAACTATCACACCGAACCAGAGGAGGCACGGCATTTTTCGCCCCGGCTTTACGTGTTGCACGTAAATATTTTTTACCTCCCCGCACTACTATATTTACTGCTGAAGTCTTTGCCCTTCGCCAAGCCTGTATCTACATCAAACAACAGGGTCTTTCACATGCTATTATCTGTACTGATTCCCAAAGTGCGCTCCTCGCCTTACAAAATATTACCTGTTCTGAGAATTGGTATTTACTAAATTTAGCCCAACAATTATATGAAATCAGTAATGCCGGGACCAATGTAATCTTGACTTGGATACCAGGACATGCCCATATCTGTGGAATTGTACAGTTCGATATCTTAGCCAAAGAAGCAGCATTGGGTCAAGGGACCCGTCTTGATATGGCTCTCCCATATCCTGACATTCTACCCCATATCCATGAACTCGTCCTCAAGGAATGGCAACAGCTGTAGCGCGACCATATACATCACCATCCCACACATTATTCATCTATCCAACCATCTATACTAGCCCGGCCATGGTTCTTGAAAGGATCCTATACTCGCCGCCACATCACCACCATCATCAGAATGCGTATCAACCGTGCCGTCACACCTGCTTATCTCCATAGCATTAATGCTCGTGATTCTCCTGTCTGTTGTGGCTGCGGTCACTGCAGAGGAGATCTCCCCCATATAATTTTCCAATGGTCAACTTCTGATCCACAACGTTTTATAATGTATGAATCTCTTTTCTCCCTTGGTTTTCAATTACCCCTAACTTTGACGACTTTATTGCATACGCTGACTGTTCCACTGGTAGATATACTAATGAAGTTTTTATGTGACATTCATGTCATTTTATAAATTGCTCCCTCTTTCGTGATCCGGTCTTGTTTGTGTAAATGTAACTGTCAGTCACCAAGATGGATCACTTCGGTGTGAAGATTAGTACCTTTGTGTCCCCTGTGCTTTCCTGATGTCAGCGAGTGGCGTTTTCATAGACCTGAAAAAGGCGTTTGATACTGTTGACCATGAAATTCATTTAGAGAAACTTGATAAAGCAGGTATCCGAGGAGTAGATTGGACATGGTTTAAAAATCACCTATCCAATCGTAAGCGGTATATTGAAATAAATGGCTACAGAAGTGCAGAAGTAAATATTACCCACGGTGTGCCCCAAGGATCAATATTGGGTCCTTCCCTCTTCTTAGTATATATTAATGACATAGCAACACTCCGTTTTCATGGTAATATAACGTTGTTTGCAGACGACTTAAGCATCTTTTACAATGCGTACACCACCAACACGCTGATTACACACATGCAGGAGGACATTAATACAATACTTGGCTGGACCCAGTCTAATAAATTAACAATAAATGAAGATAAAACAAATTATTTAATAATATCTAAGCATAGAACAAAGTTAGAGGTCGCTTCCGTAGCGTAGCGGTCAGCATGGTTAGCTGCCGTCCCGGAGGTCCTGGGTTCGATTCCCGGCTCTGCCACGAAATTTGAAAAGTGGTATGAGGACTGGAACGGGGTCTACTCAGCCTCGGGTGGCCCAAATGAGTAGAGGGGGTTCGATTCCCGACTCAGCCATCTTCGAAGTGGTTTTCGGTGGTTTCCCACTTCGTCTTCGGGCAAATGCCGGGATGGTCCCTACTGTAAGGCCACGGCCGCCTCCTTCCCACTTCCTTGCCTAACCTACCCACTCTTCCCATCCCTTCATCAGGCCCCCTGTTCGCTTTGCAGGTGAGGCCGCATGGGCGTAGTGCTGGTCACACACCCCCAGTTGTATCCCTGACTCAGAGTCTCAAGCTCCAGGACACTGCCCTCAGTGGCGGTAGAGGTGGGAACCCTCGCTTAGTCCGTGGGAAAAGCCAACCCTAGAGGGTAAAACGATAGCGAAAAAAAAATAGCGAAGAACAAAGTTAGACATCACTCAGAATATAATGCTGAATGGAAAGGCAGTTAAAAGGGTCTCATCTGTCAAATACCTAGGCCTAATAATAGATGAAAATCTCTCATGGCAAAAGCACATCGATGCATTAGAAAAAAAATATCACCTGCCGCTGGGATGATAAAAAAAATGAGCTACTATATCCCAAAATATCTACTCAGGAAAGTGTATTTTTCCTTAATCCATAGCCACTTACAATATTTGAATACAATTTGGATAAAATGCTCAAATTACCTAAAAAAGGAAATTGAGGTAATTTAGAATAGAGCCATAAGAAATATTTATAACTACACTTTTTAACACCAACCAAACACCTTTATATTTCGAGTAAAATTCAACCTGTAGCCCTAAATGCAGAAATCAAATCAAATGTCCTGATGTACCAAATCCTACACAAAAGTATCCACACAAATTTAAACTTCACTAAACAATCTGATTGACATGCTTACAATTTACATGCAGATGACATATCACTTTACGAAATCAATTCCAAACAATATGACAGTAATAGCATTAAGTATAGTGCCTTTGTAAAGTTCAATAGATTACCAGAAAATATAAAAATTGAACCTAGCCTGCCAATCTTAAAAGGAGGCTAAAACCGCTTAGCCTATGTGGAATGATTATAAAATGTCAGTTTGAAGAAATTCCAAAATCTGAGAAGCCAGAAGAAGACCACATTGTGTACAAAACTTATGAAAGCTACAAAATGTTGTATATATTTTCATACTGAAAACTTTGTAAACTAAACATTGAATTGTAATTTGTCGCCAACAAGATAAAACCGTACGATTCCTTTGTATATCTCGTTAAGGAATTAATAAAATGCATTATTATTATTAATATTATATATTTGAACTCGCGCTGCCTAGCACTGTATCTGCTCACAACCAAATCAACCAATAGCTATTCACCTCAACTCACAAGGGAAGTCTTCGCGCTACTACACTCCGATCGGGATGAAATTCAGGAGACAAATAGCTGAGGAAATGTACAACATGGGACAGGAAACCGCATCGGCTCAAATTAATATGCTATGTCATATTTATAACGTTAAAGTTATGGCAATGATACGCGTGCCGCACCGAGAATGGTGAGCAGTAAGCCAGTGAGGCTGTAACAGGTCTGGCACACGCTCGCTGTTTCCAGGCGAGACGGAATGATACAAGCGTGTGGCCTTCAATGTGGATGTACTTTTTTAAAAATAATATGAAGGACATGTTACCTATGATAAACACAATGGATGACACAGTAGCAGGGTTGCTGCCGTAATTTGTTCATTATCCGAGATATATTATCTAGGTATTATTATATACCATTACAGAAATGAAATGCAACCGATACCTAATAATAAGTACAGTACTTTACACAATTAACGAGTATCACTTGTTTATCATGTCTTGTTTGTTTCAATCAATGTACATATCACAAAGGTGAATGTCATGAACAAGGTGGTCTATACATAGATTTGTTTTACACCAGCCACACGTGAGTATGGCAGTATTTGTACACTGGCCACAAATATCCAGGGAAGGACTTTTAAAACAAAAAACAACAGGCTTCGGAAAGTTGGACGGTCGTTCATCTACAAAGCCAGCCTTAAACCAGCTATATGTCAACATGCTTTGAAAGCGTGGGGATGACAATTGGTTGTGTGTAAAAGACTGAACTTTCAAGATGTTGTTACGTAGGTGAATATTGAACTCTAGACCATGTAACAGCACACTATCGTAGAAAGTTCGAATGAAATTCTTCCATATCCGAAATCCAAATACATCCAAGGGTTGAATTCTACCTGAGGTTCCTTTTGGTACAATCTTGACATCAATGTCCTTGTCATTTGGTTTGGCTGCTAGTATAGCACCTTCTGTTGGTCCAGTCCATGAATCTAAAACCAGTACACTAAAATCGGGGACTAACGGAAAATACACATATCGGAGCCACTCTTGAAATAAATGTTGAGTTAATTTACCCGACTTGGAAGCGAGTACATATAAATTAGGTGCAGTAAACAAGATGTCCTTAACTCTTGGTCCAAAGACTCCGTTCTTTTCCTGTAAAACCACAAGTAGAACGGGAAGCAGACGACCATCCGCGACGGTGTAACTATGCGTTAACGAATTTAGGGATTGTGCTTCAGCAAATATACGCTTGTCTCCTTTGCTGTGAAGTGTTCGTCCAGAGTGAAATTCCATGCTCAACCCACTTTGGTCGGTATTAAAGACACACATTGGATATAGGTTTCAATGGCTTCCGCAACATCTCCAACAAAGGTTGTCGCACTTGCAAGTAGGTCAGCATGATTTGTTGCATAATTATGTGACACGAATTTTGTCACTTTTCTTGACACAATACGGCAAGATCTTTTAAAATGGGAGGGCCAAACTTTCGATGCACGAAAGGTTTCATCACCTACTCGCCGTGCTGCCGCAAGAGCCCATTTCCAGATATCATCGTCATGAACAACCTTTCTTCCCTCTCTGGCTCATTGAAACTGTTTAGCGGTTGCATCGAAAATTAATTTCAGTTTTTCTTTTTTCGTACCTCCGCGCTCAACATGTTTCTCCCATGTGTAAAAGTCATTACAACACTTCAACTTCTTATAGCGGCGATGCACAGTTTGGAACTTCCGTTGTTTACCTCCTCGATTACGCCAAAAATCAATAGCGGCTTTCTTATATTGCACACTTACATCACTATTGTCTCCCGCAGGTTCATCGTGCTCCCTGTCGTATTCTGCATCGTTGTCGGGGTCAAGCATAGCCAAGCTATATTCCGTTTTAACGGAAAAACTTGAGTCATCTATACGGTTTGCCATGAGACCTGTAACGAAGACGTCAAATTAGCCCCCAAAACACGGACCGAATTAATAACCAATAAAGTACATGTTCTAAACGTATTCATGGATGTAGCCTACTTACGGTATAATTCACAGGCTAAATCCACCTCTGCAGCTGTAACCGTAGTGGGTGTCTTTTCGCACTCTGCAAAACAATTGTGCAGGAACAGAACAACGTTCCATGGGTTGATGTTTTTTATGTCCTCACTGGCAGACATGTTTTCTGTAACAACACCTTAAGATTGTAGTATCCAACTTTGTTAATATTACAGTGGGTATACAAATTGTCAGCAGCATGTTCAAGTTACCCGTCATTTTGCTTAAGTAGCCGATGAGTCACACGTTCTGTCTGGAGCCCCATTCACATGGCAAAGCAGACAGTCTAGTCAACAACTCGTTTACGGTGTCTTCCTTGTGCCACGCTCTTACTAGCGCGCGCCCGATGTGCGGACGTTTCATACAATAAAAATGGTATTGAATATTAATTTGAGCCGATGCGGTTTCCTGTCCTGTTTGGTAAATTTCCTCAGCTATTCGTCTCCTGAGTTTCATCCCGATCGGAGTGTAGTAGCGCGAAGACTTCCCTTGTCAGCCTGACGCGCGCAGACGTAGTAGCAACTACTTGGTGGGCGGGGTGAAGAGGGGGGTGTATCTTGTAAACTTGTGCGTAAGGCTTGCCCAAGGACCTGGAGGGAGGCACCCCACAACGCTGGTTGTAAGTAACTGCTGCAATCTAGGGGTGTTTGGCAGAACTAAGACAGCACAGACTAATGAATGATACGGGTTACAGGATCGTCAACGATATTAAATGCAAGATAGCATAATTGTCTGACGTGTAAAATTATTGAACATGGACATAAATCTGAACAGGACCCAGACATACGCAAAAAAAATGAATTTAAGATAAATCTCATTATGTGTTACTTTAAAATACATAACTTAACTTGCAGAATGATATTTTTTTAAATGTGCTCCTTCGACATGTTGGCAGTCCTGGCTACACGGTGAATGATACGAAACTGTGTATTGCCAGTGTGGAATGTAAGTGCAGTGAAGTGTGTTTCTATTAATCTATTTGTATCTTACTGTGTGGTGTGTTTGTGTTACAGTGTAGTTGAAAACAAATAGTAGGCATCAGTACGCTAATCTACCGACACTTGCGTTTCAATGGATGCGTTCAATACATCTCAAGATCCATTGAATTTTCTTATTGAAAATCCAACATTTTTTTCTCAAATCTCTTTGGAGGAAAAATCCAGGTGAAAGAACGGAAGCCCACGCCAAGCTTGTCACTTCAGAAAACCGATGTAAAGTTTGTAAGACGGTTTCAGAGACAATGGTACGAGTCGAAACCATGGTTGAGTGGTAGAGCTACCCGAAATAGATTATTTTGTTTTTATTGTGTGGTTTTTGCTAAAGACAATTTAGAATGGGGGCAAAAGAGGGGTTGGTGAGGAAAGTCTTAAAAATTTTCTTTCTAAGGCAAACAAACATGAGTGTTCAATTTTACACACCACAGCAGCTGTTAAATATAATAATCATTTAGGTACCGCTAGAATTGACTATGCCCTTTCTGAGGCGATGGGTCTTGCAGCTTTGAAACACAATGAAAAAGTCGAGCGAAATAGGAATATAATGAAAAGACTGATTTCAACTCTGTTTCCTGGCGCGGCAAGAGTTAGCTCTCAGAGGTCACGATGAATCTGAGAACCGTTTATGAAAGATTATTTATTATCCGATGGGGTATATCAAGGCACTTCCTGTGACACACAAAACGAACTACTCGAATGCATTACGGAAGTAGTTAAAGAACATATTTTTAGTGAACTTGAAAATAGTCCGCTTATTTCCATACAGGCTGATGAAACCACGGATGTCTCAACTACAAGTCAAATGAGCGTTATTTTCCGTTATGCCAATAACGAATCGGGAGAAATTGAAGAGATTCGTCGTATTTTATGACGTTTAAAAAGACCGAAGTGCTCAAGGTATAGCCGTTGTTTTGCTTGACGTCCTCAAAACCTGGAAGATCTCGAAAGGGAAATTAATATCCCAAACGTACGGTGGATGCAGTGCAATGGCATGTAAAAATGCTGGTTTTCACTGTATTGTAAAACAAGAATATCCTCATGCCCTCTTCATCCATTGCTACGCGCATCAATTAAATTTGGTTCTGCTTTATGCTTGTAAAACAATTGCGCAAGTTAAGATTTTTGTAGCAAAATTAGCCGTTCTAGTAAAAGAAGCGATCTTGTTAGAGCAAGGGGGTTTCAATTTGCCAAGCTCATGTGAAACAAGATGGAACTTTCATTCGCGCGCTGTTACAACAATTATCCTTCACTATGCGGAACTAAAAGCCGCATTTCATGATATTATAGACAATGATGGATGGGATGATGATTCCTTACATCAGGCAATTGGACTCGGCAATATATTGAATGATCTGACGTTTCTTTTTTTGCTGCAGCTTTATAATTTGATTTTTCTGCACACGTGTGTATTGTTTGACATCCTGCAAAGCAAAACCGTAGATATAAGACGTTGCAAGTACGAAATTTAAAATTGAACCAAGGCGGTTGATAAACTAAGATGTGAAGAAGTATTTATTGCCTGCATAGAGAAAGCTAACTCTCTCCTAAATTCAGCAGGTGAACTTAAAACTACTCTAAATGAAGCAGGATCACAGAAATTGAAGAGACTTGCGTTTGAAATAGTTGACACTATAGTAGTGAATATGGAAGCCAGATTCCAGGACTTTCAGAAGCTAGATTTTACGAAATTGGTAGATCAGGAAAAAAATGTATTACAGTAGGCCAAATAAATTCCCGACATTTATTCTTGAAAAATTGTTTAAAGTGTATCCATTCTTCGATCATGAAAAACTGACAGGAGAACTTAAGTTCGTTTATAGTAGTGAGGATAAACACCTATCGCCTAGGGATTTATTCAAACACATTATACATATTGGATTAAAAAATGTGCTCCCCGAGTTCCTTGGTACTTTCAGTTCCAGCGACCACTGCTTCATGCGAAAGATGCGTGAGTACATTGAAACTTGTTAAAACGCACCTCTGCACCAAAATGACGAACGATAGACTATCAAATTTGGCAATTTTGGCTATAGAGAAGAGAACTGTTAAATCTTCTTCCAAACGTCAAGAATTCATTTCTCGAGTTCTCGACGTCTACGCCCAGAAAAAGGACAGAAGGATCGAACTTATCTACAAAAAAAATTAATGGTGATTGATAATGTATTAATTTGCTTATGCTCCTTGTCGAATTAGATTTAATTATTTGAAATAACATATCTGCTCTATTATGACTGTGTAAGTGAAGAATACAATTTAGTTAAGATAATTGTTTTATTTTATTTTTTTCCATAAATGGTATGAGTAACTGTGTGTGCCCCATTAAGGTAAAAAAAGGCCCGACCTCTGATGAGTTAAGGGACACTGCCTTTCCAGTAGACTAAAGCAGTGAATTTTGAGGAGTTGAGCACGTTTGTTACTTTCGGAATTCATTCAACTTCAGCCTACCCTACAAAAAATATCACGCTTAGCCACTGGAAATAGGAAGAGATCACTACTTGCTGATTATGGAAATGTCAGTCACACCGTTCCGAGGAATACAAGGGGGGGGGGGGGGAGGGGAGAAGAACATCAGGAAGAAAATCAAAAGTTACAGGCTCAAGGAGGAAGAGCTGCGATCGGAATACCAGCAGAGAATTGCAGATGGGCTGAGAAGACAGACAGCTGAACAGGACCTCAAGTCGAATTGGGACCTTTTTAAGAAGACTCTATTAGAAGCAGCTGAAACAACATGTGGAGTGGCAGCAGTTGGGGTCCAATAGAAGAGAACGGTTTGGTGGATAGAAGAGGTAAAAGTTGCAGTATATAAGAAGAAGCAGCTGTGGAAGAAATACCTGTCAATCGGATAACCCCATGACTATGAACTTTATAAGAACCATATACAAAAAAACAAAGGAAGCTGTTAAACAAGCTAAAGAGATGGCATGGGAAGGAAGATGAAAAATGACTTCAGTTAGGACCAGAAACTCTTTTACAGGGTGCTAAAGAGTCTCCGGAAAGGGAGAGAATGCCCCCTCAAGTTCATTAAGAGCAAAAATGGAACACTGCTACGAACAGAGAGAAATTATGGAGAGGTGGAAGGAGCACTTCCATGAATTGTTAGCAATACAACCCCAACTGCAAGAAGTACAAGTTTGGGAACAGAGACCGCTGAATGATCTGGAAGATGAGATAACACAAGAAGAGGACAGTAAGGCACTACAGGAATTGAAGTTGAGCAAGACAGTGGGACATGACTAAAGCACACCGGAGATGATGAAGTACATGGGAAAGGAGAGAAGATGCCGAAAATCATGAACCTGGCTTGGAGAACAGAGAGCGTCCCTAATGACTGGGAAGTGGGTATCATTGTCCCCATTTTCAAGAAGGGAGACAACAGGGAGTGCGCAAATCATCGCGGCATAACTTTACTCGGCGTACCAGGGAAGTTATATGCACGAATACTGGAGGATAGACTTCGAAGGGTGATTGAATCACAGTTGGATGAGGCACAATGTGGTTTCAGACCAGAGCGGGGTACCCAATATCTTACTTTCAGTGCTAGACAAATCTGTGAAAAAAGGCATAGAATATGGGAAGCAGGTGGGGATTTTATCGACCTGGAAAAGGCCTTTGATAGTGTACCTCGACACCAGATATGGAGGACTTTGCACAAGAAGAGAGTGACTGGAGGAATGATTGCAGCAGTGCAGACAGAGCCTGTACAAGAGATGCCATAACTATATCCGAACATCTAACGCAGAATCAGGGGAAATCGAGACAACATCAGGAGTTAGACAAGGCTGCATATTGAGCCCACTGCTCTTCGTTACATTGATGGTTGAGGTCATCAAGATTTGTGACAAAAGAGTGAAGAAGTTTCAACTGGGCTCTAGAAACATGCGACCAGTGTACGTAACCCATTTTGCTTTTGTAGACGACATCTTGGTGGTAGGGGACTCACAGCAGAAACTACAACACAACCTAACTGTGTGGAACGAAGAACTGGCAGAAATTGGAATAAGATCAACACCACCAAGACCCAGACCATGCTCATTTCGCGAGAAGCAACACGCACAGTATTAAGCTGGGATAAATTAGCCTGGAGCAAGTGGAAACGTTTAAGTACTTGGGGGCCACACCACAACAGGACGGTAAGATAGATGCTGAAATTTACAAGACGCAGGCTATTGGCAGATTATTCATTGCTCTGAAAGCAAATTTCCTCAACAACAAGGACATCTCCAAGGCAACAAAATTGGCCATCTTCAGGTCATCTACGCGCTTACTCTAACTTACAGCTGTGAAACCTAGTGCCTTACATTGAAACATAGAAGCAAGATACAAGCTACAGAAATTAGATACCTAACTGAGGAAAATTGAAGGAAAGACGCGAAGGGATAGAATCTGGAACAAGACCATGAGATCTGGTCTATGAGTAGAGCCGCTACAGCAAAGAATAGAGGCGAGGCAGCTAAGGTGGTTTGGGCATGTCCTCGGGATGCCTGAATCACGAATCGCTGGAGCTGTCTATGGAGCACGAATGCAAGGCACTAGACCGAGGGGAAACCTAGGGGAAAAAATGGAAGGAAGGCGTCAGAGGAGCAGTGGAAGCGAGAGGAATGTCGTGGAATCAGGCCAAACAACTGACCAGAGACAGGAAGGTCTGGCGCTCTTTTTGGAAAACCTCGACACCCGAAGGGTACAAGAGGACGACTAAGTAAGTACCCGGTAAGTAAGTTATCAGAATACTGCTATTATGGCATATTCAAACGTTTCAGTTCAGAATGTTATTTACATTAATACCGCATGGGTGCTCGCAGGGGGTGCGGGGCTGGAATCTTAAAAAGTAAATCGATATAAAAATCAGACTGTGAACAAACGTTTTTTTTTCTCCAAAAGTGCTTACAGTATTCTAATTAATTTTGTGCCAAATACTGTATAAATACTTCAGATATTTAACCGTCCGTCGGGTGCAACATTAAATATAGCGGCAGTGGGCACATTAAGTCTGTCTGGCACACCTCCGAAATCTGAATTTTAAAAAATTACAATATTTGCTGAAAAACAGTTTTGCTACAATTAGTGAATGCACTCATTCGTTCTCTACTTATTACATAATGCAGGGGCATAAAACACAGGGGGAGGGGGGCATTGACCCCCCCCCCCCAAGTTTTAGGTACAAGGCAAAATTTTTAAGTAGCCCACCCTCAAAAAAATAAAAAAAATAAAAAATAATCAGAAAGAATTCTATAAACGATTTTATGTTTGACCCTCACTATTATGTGTCAGAAAACTGTATCATAATGATGGTCATTATAACACTGTTTTTCATTACGATACAGTTTCTCCAGCCAATCAGAGCTCGTTCATTGACCAATTAGGTAACGATACCTTCGCGCATGCGCTCAAAATCCAACATGTCGGACATAAACACAGCATCGAACTATAATAAATTGCCGTCATGGAATACGCACCGTCCATATGTTCGCGTAAATAAACTGGCGAATATGAGACAAGAAATAGCACTGTACCTTAATATCACCTACCCTAATTTCTACACAGCGCATTGCCTTCAAACGACTCCGGTGACAATATTACTGAGGGACGGCAGATGTTAACATATGGCCTGCATAATATGGCATTGCAAGCACACAGAGCGCATGCGTCGGTCGTTCAGAGATCTTGAAAGACAGAGATATACCCACCGCTCGCTCTCCGATCACAAAATTCAAGTATCTGACTCTCAACAGATATTTATGAATATTTATGTTAAAACATATAATAAAGTTATAATTATCGTCGAAAATAAACAGTCGTATGCAACTCGCCTATAATGGTAATTAAGACACTCGTATGGAAATTATAAAACTCGCATACGCTCGTTTTATAAAAATACTCGTGTCTTAATTATAGCCATTATAGGCTCGTTGCATAATGTACTATAATACTACGTTGGGCTTTAAATGGGAAAAGTCATCTTTCCTTCTTAGTCGTAATTTCTTTATTCTACCGAACAAACAGCCTATTTTTGCCCCCTTTGCCGTTTCCCGCCCAGGCGCCAACTGAGCCGAGAGCCGAGCTTTATCCACTTACCACGACGATCCGAAAAGGTACATATTCGAACTATTATTTCTGAGCCCTGGTTTAAACCTGAGGTAAGGTACTGGGACACACAAAATCATTACACCTGTCCGGAAACAACAGCGGGCGCGTGGTTTTTATTTATATGAACAAGGTAAAATAACATGACTCTTCCCTGGCGCATCTCGCTTTTTAAGCACACCCCACGCATGCACAGCGTCCATTTTCCGTGGTTCATTTGGATCATGTGGGTCCGTTTTTAACGACAGCGCGAGGTAACAAATGTGTGTTGGGAATAGTCGACAATTTGACAAAGTTCGTCCAGCTGGAGGCGGTGAGGAATATCAATGTGAGAACTACGGTGCAAAAAGTAGGGCAGTTTGTTGAGCGATTCGGAGCGCTGGCTCGTTTTGTGACTGATCGTGAAGCTGCGTTCACATCTGCAGCATTCAAAGAGTTTTGTGAGAAAAACGGTATTCGTCATACCTTAAATTCGACTCGACATTCGCAAGCCAACGGCCAGATCGAGCGAGTAATTAAGTTATAATCCCGGCATTTCAAACGAAGATTGTAACTGATGCGAGTGATTGGGACGGAGACATTAAGGGTCTGGAGCGAGATCAGACGGAAAATGTACCAAGCAAAAAAGTCAATTTAGAGATGGAAACTAAAGCTTTGAATCAGACTAAAGAAACTGTTAAGCGTAGCCAACGACAGAGAAAAAAACCAAAGCGATTCAACGACTACGAGTTGAAAGAGTTTTAATATTAGTATTGCAAAATTATAATTAGCTGTAAGATAAAGTGTGTAATATGGATTAAGATGAAAATGTAAGAAAAAAAACCTATTTTGTACTGTTAATCAAAAATTGAAATTTGTGATTACGTCAGGACTGGCCGAATGTTAGGAAATTCTCGGAGAATATATATTGTAAGTGAGTTGATAATACAGTTATATTGAAGTGCTGTGGTGACCAGGGTTGTGAGGGGCTTGGACAGAGATTGTTGGTTCGGGCTTGAGAAAATGTGTAGCCGATTTACGTATTACATATTCTTAAAAAAAGCATTAACCTGAGTTGTCCTGTTTATCATCTGGCCATCCCTAACAATTATACAAAAGTTTCCCGGGGAGGAACCCCGGACCCCCACATCTTTGGCGGCTATTCCATGCCACCTAACTCCCGGTTGCCTCCCTCCGTCTCAAATAAAACTCTATGTGCGCCCCTGCGGGCAGTCAGTGTTCGGATCTTTATCTCGACTTTGACAATACTGTATTGTTTTATGTTTTGTATTCATATCCATATTCTGATTGTGTTTTGTATTTTAACCCTTATAGTGCTAGGGGGAGGTATATCGGCCAAGAGAGCTCTGCTAAAAAATGCCACGGGCGCTAGATTTGTTATTGGTATTAGGCTACTATTTCTAGCCAAGCAATGCTATCACTGTAGTAACCAAGACAATGTAGGAATCTGGATATCGATATGTTTGTGTTCCGTGAATAACTCGGTTCCTAATAAGTATTCTTTGAACATTATGTAATCAGCTGATTACCCGCACGTGTGATCTTTCGAAACTATGTGTATTTACATTCTTACTCAGAGCCACTGCCGGCTGGATCGCAACACTCCTGGTTGCTTTAAACTGCCTGCCCATTCGACGATTACAGCATTGGTTTGAGCGTACAACCTCGTTTCCAAATAAAGGCGCTAGGAAGCAGCACCAAGGCACTGTGGCAGACATAAGTTTTGTATCAATGTTAATGGAGCAGTTGTGTTTGGAATGTATCCTGAATGATTTTATAATGCTGTACTGCTGCGTGCCCTTTTGTAAATCAGAACAGGGCAAGTTAGAATACCGGGGAATCTCATTTCATGAGATACCATCGGACAATTCACTGCGTGGGTTGTGGTTACGTGCAATTTCCAGAGAAGGTGACGCAGGGGAAGCAAATAAACAAATAAAGAAATAAATACATACCGGTACATGAATGAATGATTGAGTAAATACGTGAGACAATAAATATGCAAGTAAATAAATATGTAAGTAGGTAAATATGTAAGTAAATAAATAATTAAATAGATAAATACGTACCTAAGTAAATAAAGAAGTGAATAAAAAATAAATAATTAAATAAATACATATGTAAACAAATGAGTAAATAAATATATACGTGAATAAATAAATAAGTAAACAAATAAATAAGAAAATAAATAATTAAATACATAAATGTGTAAGTAAATAAATAAATAAGTAAGTAAATAAATAAGCAAATAAATAAGAAAATTCATAATTAAATAAATAAACATGTAAGTAAATAAACAAATAAGTAAATAAATACGTAAATAAATACGTAAATAAATAAATAAATAAATAAATAGGTAAAGAAATAAGAAAATAAATAAGTAAAAAAATAAACAATCTGTCCAAAAATCTGTAAAAATGTATAATACAGCCATCACAATAAGACGGGTTATCAGACAAATTCACCTCACACCCAAGTATATGGGGCTACATGACCACGATGTCGCAAAGCCCCTAAATAAATCTTTTCATCTCGCCAAGTATGTAAGTTAGATTTAAGTCAGTTAGAAGTAGATATATTTTTATTATCGTCTGCATAATTACGGGAAAATGAGCTAGACATTTCGCCCCTTAAAAACAATCGCCTCCACCACATGTATTTTTGCTTTCCTTTATACTGAAAATTTGCCCGTAAGTATGTGTCTGAATACTTTTAGATGTTAGAATAACAAAGGAACTAACTTAGTGTAATATTCTCACGTCCGTCAATCTCGATATTAAGCCTCCAAACATAACAATCCTTCGTTTCAGGTATCTTCCCCTTTAAAAGCCGCGGCAATCTCAGTGCCTTGGTGCTGCACCTAGCGGTGAATTAATGCATATATCTTGTACGCCTGTGAGTGTCGAATGGGCAGGCAGTTTAAAGCAACCAGGAGTGTTGCGATCCAGCCGGCAGTGCTCGGAGCTAATAGGTGGGTTGCACGAGTCGGGGGTGGGGTGGGCCGATGCGAGCGCCATCTATTGCCTCTCCCGAGAAACAAAGCGTCCGCCATATTGTTGTAAAAGCCGGATTAAATACGTGTGGTGAGAAGCGTGGGAGCATCAACTATTAGTGATAAAAATGCCTTTTGTGGAGAAGTATTTGTCAAACCTGACTCAACCCCTCAAACATCCGACCAAAAGATTGGATTTTTGTTCACTGCCTGAAATTATAATATTGAGCTGACTCTGTTCGAACGAGGTATGGTGGTCGGTGCCCGACGGATGTGAAGTGCGATTTCGGCAGTGGTGCGGGAATTCGGTTTCACACAGTCAACCATGTCCAGAGTGTATGGTGAATGGTTGAATGTGGGTGCCACTGGCCGTCCAACTATCCTCGATGACCGTCACTGGCGACATCTGAGACGGATTGTCAATAGTGACAGAAGGGCAACAGTGCAACAAATCACGGCTCAATTCAACACAGACCGTGCTAGACGCGTCTCTCAGTGGACTATCCGTAGGAACATAGGTTCCATGGGGTAAGGGAGCCAGCGGCCCAATGTCATCAACACAACGACGCGCATTTGTCGCCAATCACCAGGGGTGGACACTGGAACAATGGCGTAACGTGATATATGGTCGGACGAATCATGATTTCAATTGCACCATGTCGATGGGAGGCACCGTGTGTGGCGCAGACCACATGAATCGATGGATCCCGCCTGCCTCGAAGGTGTGGTCCAGGGAAGTGGTGTCTCTGTTATGGTCTGGGGTGCAGGTTCCTGGTATGGAATGGGCCCCCTGGCTGTTCGGGAAGAGACTTTGATGTTCTGCGATATGTTGAGCTGCCAGAAGCCCCACATGCTATTAGGTGACTATTACATGACATTTCCTAAGTCAGTGTACTAGCTAACGCGGCAAAAATCATTGATTCGGACAAATATTATTGATGAGTAGCAGGGGCGTATATAAGGGGGGGGGGGGGGGTGCTGAGGGGGCTCCAGCCCCCTCCCCCCCCCCCAAAAAAAAAACAATAAAAATTAAGAAAGTGTTGCTTTGGTAAGAGCATAAAACAATGGTAAATTTGGTTGTACCCTATTCTTAACTTATTGGCAAAGTTATAAACAATATTAAAATTGGAATTATACTAACTCGTGGTGTATTGGGTAGCATTCTTCGCTGCTGCCCCGGAGATCCGAATTCGATTCCCGGCTCTGCCAAGAAATTTTAATTCTAGTCTGAGGGCTGGAACGGGGTGCACTCAGCCTTGTGAGGTAAAGCTGTGAATTCCACAGTACGGTTTTTGAAAAATACATGTAAAAAAACTGTTTACCTTTCTGCTTAGTAAATTGACAACTATTTAGATATTTGCCATGTATACTCCATAGATCATAATAGAAAGTTCATTAAGTATAAAATTTTATTTGTGTGTTGTGTTGTATTTTACAACTGTTTTTTTTGTATCGCCAGTAATATTTGTAGGCTATATAAACTTAGAATCTTATCTAAAATAATTACACAAAGTTATATGCTGTAAGGTATTGGTTGATATTTCTGGGTATTTTGCGGTGACAATCCCCTGAGAATACTCACAATTTTCTAGGATAGTCACCCTCCCCCCGAATTTTTTTCCTATATACGCCCCTGATGAGTAGTACCGTATGCGCGGGGTTGGCAATATTGTATTTGCCCCATAATTCACGTGTATTATGGCGGACGCAACTGGAATTTTACTATATAAGCCGTGATCTAAAAAGGGGATGGTGGGTAGGTTATAGACTACGGTGGAGAGAACATCTATTACCACAGCATTTCTACAATACTGTATTATTGTCCATTAAAAAGGCATTTCGGCTAATTTAAGTGGTTTTGTAGAATGTTCACCACTTCTGGACTGTTACCAATTTTATTATGGCCCTCGTGCGGTCGATTAGTCTTCAGGCCAGTTAACACACACTATAGAATAATATTTTCACTCATAGGATGACCTCCTCAGAACAACACTTTGCCGCGAATTCCTACAGCGTCCCGATAAGAAAGAAGAACTCGTGTTCCCGTCGACCGTCCTGCAATACCAAAACAGGTCACCTCGCGTTCCGACCTACAACTGCCTCAAAAATACCACATGAGTCATACCTAGGCCAATATGTTTGACCTTGAGCTGGATTGGTCAACATCCCTCGGAGGCAAGATTAAAAGCTGGAGCTTAGCGCTTTCTCGCTTCTTTGCTGCTGCTGTTGTTGTTGTTGTTGCATAAAGGCTGTGACATCGTGGTAATTTGTGTGTGTGCGTGTGGAATTTGTGTGATAACCTGTGTTATTGTGATGGCTGTATTAGTGCCTGTATTTGTAAATTGGGAATGGGATCGGGAAGGAGGTGGGCGTGTCCTCAAGTTAGGAATCATCCCAGGATTTTCCTGGAGTAGAAGTGGGGAAACCACGGAAAACCACTTTCAGGAATGCTCAGGAGGGAATCTAACTGCACATTACTGCAGTTACCACAGTGACACATTTTATCAGACAAATTCAACATACACCCAAATTCATAGGGCTGATTACCACGATATGTCAGGTCTTACCGATTTATGCGAGAAAGCCACAGTGCTTGGCGTCTCTCGCTTCGTTTCTTCGTGAGTTCGCATTGGTTCTTTATCACTGATGGTATGCTGAAGAAACGTACACCCTCCTTGTGTTCAGCTCTATCCTTGTTGGTCCTCGTGTGACAAGCAACAATTGCATTCAACGACGGAAAGGGCTACTTTCTACGTTTTATCACCCAAAATGTAAGTACCTCCCAACTGTTTACCAACTGGCCTTTACCACAAGATGGCGAACAGGCTGTTTCTGAGTACGGCGCATAGATGGCGTTAGCTTTGCAGGAGTAAAAGTAGGCAACCCACACGGCTCGTGCAACCCACCGATTGAGATACGTGGTGATAAATATCGCTAGCTCTTTGAACGATGGAGAAATAAATGAGGTTTTAACGCTCAGTGAGGCGTGCGAGAGTACGTTTTCGACACATAATGACGACTTTGAAAAATGTCCATTTCAAATTATATAAAAAAGTATATTTTAATGAAACAAATGAAACACTGTTTTAATTATTTAGCAACTCACATACTATATTTGCCTGCTACAGTCAAATATTAACATCTTAAATATGTTTATCAAAAAGTTGTGATTTCATTATAACGTTAGCTTGGCATCCGAAGGGTGAATTAGGAATAATTAATAAAAATTATAAAATTAAAGTATTTTTAATGTAGCGTTAGGCCTATAGTACCGTGTTATTTCAAGCTTTAAAGCCTAAAACGAAAAAAAGGTTCCCCTGGTAGGTAGGCAACCGCAGTTTAAAAATTTGACCCTCCCCCCAAGTTTGCGAGGAGTTTTACGCCCCTGACGTAATGGTGCACGATCAGGCGCAATCCGCCTGAGAGATCACTTTTGCAACAACAGCAAATATGTAGGAGGGTCATTGGCAAACTGGTCGATATGGACTTGATGATGTCATGTGGAAAGAAGTAACTACTGAAAGGTGGAAGTACCTTCACCCCCACGAATGACGAATATGAGATAAGAATTAACCCAAGTGCCTGTCAGATCAGTTGCACCCACCAGAAGGTTAATATTAATATCATCCTACTTATCTGTTATGCAATGGTGCTGGTGTGCTTTCGCTTTATAGTGGAGAGGTTAAGACGCAAATCAAAGGGGTACCGTTCATTTTTTGATAGAAGCATGAGACTTGGCACTTTTATAGTTTGGACCCTAAACTTTCGATCTGAGATGGTAGCCACTTCCGGATGTCGCGCCGAGTGCCTGTTTTGCAAGGTTGCCTACCCACCCGGAGTGAACTACGAAATCCACACTTAAGTCGATTACAAATGCCGTTTCTCATTTTCAAAAACTCACCAATGTATTTCTTATGGGCCCTCGCCTCTGTTGGGGACCGTGAATCAGACGACGCGGCTGATGAAGCGAGATGCAGAAGTGCGCGTGACGTCACACGCTCATAGTCTATATCCTCTATGCAACTTGACGCGGGTAAGCGACGCGACGCTGCCGCAGTGTATTGTCGCGGTCTGTAACAGAAGCTTGGTGCTGGTGCTGTGCTGTTTTGCTGTGTTTGGGGAACTGATTTCTTGGAGATAATTGTGCGTCATTCATCCTGTGCACGCGAATATATTGATAAGTACATACACGGTAAATATTTTCTTTGCTTTTAAAGCTGTTGTCCCTCTTTTAATTCGACTATTCGTTACATCCCTTACATTCAAAAAAAGGTCAGTTACGGAAATTTTTCATTCTGAAAGTAATAACATGACTTTTTCTCATTTTCTTGTTTGCACTTTTTCAGTGGAATCTGAGAAGCGAATCTGATAGTACCCTACATCACAGCGACAACAGCTCCGAAAGAGCAAGGTTTATAAAGGACGTTAAAAATCTTGATAGTGTCTTTGTTGAACTAGGAAACCCTTTTTTGGAAGAAAGCTCGGATTTGACCAATATTGATATCAAGCGGGTCGCATCCTCTGAAGTCGTTACTACAATAATGACCATTGAAGCACTAGGCGGAAAACAATACAAAGAATTTGTCTAGGAACGCCTTATCAGCGGGCGGAAAAAACTGTTAGACACCGTGAAGCAAAATAAATACCCTCTTTTTACGTCAGCTTCAAAAGCATCGCCGACCAAGGCAAAAGAAAAAATCGCCGGCCTCAAAAACGACTGCAGTCTTTTCAGTAAATTATACATAGCTACAAGTGAGCACCGATTGGGAGACCTACACAGTTTTTTCGCACATGAAAACCAACCAACACCACCATCTCTCTCCACAAACGGCGAACTAAGACCGGGTAAAAAATCAGAACTTTTGAAATGTTTGATGGCTGCAAGTCCAGATGGCTTCCACACCAGTGACGTACCCGTCGTACAAGCAAAAATTATCGATGGACCTGCCCTAGTCCATCTGCTACATCCCGGACAGTCAAGAACGTTTCAGGAATATGGCGACAGCATTTTTATGCCGTTCCTCAGGAAAGAAACGTAATACTGTTCATCGCGTTGATGTTATTTGGGACAAGTATATACAAGGTAGTCTCAAAAACCACACAAGGGCAGAACGGGGCGAAGGAATTCGCACGAGTCACAGCTGGAACACCCATTCCGAAAGGATGGCCGAACTTTCTGCGCAACTCCGAAAACAAATGCGAGTTGTTCCAATTCCTAAATACGCAAATACAAAAGATCACACAGGAGGGCAAAGCAATGTACAGTACACAGGATTCGTCTGTGTTAGCATCGCCTCATCGAGAAGATATGGATATGTTGTCTCCATGCAATCACGAAGAGGCAGACACAAGGATCATGATTCACATCGCGGATTGTGTTAGTCAGGGATACCGGAAAATTCTTGTGCGAACTGTGGACACCGAAGTCCTTGTATTGGCCGTAGGTATTGTGCCTAAATTGAAGGATATTGAAGAGCTCTGGGTCCACATTGGCACGGGAACGAACCACCAGATTGTAACTGCACATAAAATTGCCCCAGATTTAGGTAGGGTCCAATGTCGGTGACAAAACATATGTTATCATGGAAAGGCAATGGTGACTAAAGAGGCTTTACTTGTTGCAGGTCGTAACAAGGCTTTAAGTTTACCCTTATTTCACGCATTTTCTGGATGTGATACCGTTTCCTCTTTTTCCAACAAAAGTAAGATGAGTGCCTTTAAGCATGGACGGCTTATCCTGACGCCACCAAAGGATTTTTGACAGCTCAGGAGCACGATTTGGACAGAGCTTTACCTTATATGGAAAAGTTGGTAATCACTGTGTATGACAGGTAGGAAAAATTGATTCATAATCGTTACCGATGCGTTTTTGTTGAACTTCGTCGTTAACACTTGTGTTTTATTACATTGTAGGTCAAGTTCATTTGTCAACGTAAATGCCTGTCGATAGGAACTTTTTACCAAGAAAAACCGATCTCTGGAGAGTATTCCTCCAACGCAGAATGCACTGGAGCAACACATCCGGCATGCCATGTACCAGGGGGTTTATGTGTTGGGACAATCTCTGAGCCCCATCCAGGAACTACCCTCACCGTCAGATCGGGGCTGGGAAGAAAGTCCATCAGGATGGACACCGTGGTGGATGACTATCCCCATTGCAACTAAGGCATGCTTAGAACTAATCAGTTGTGGGTGCAAAAGTTGTACAACTATGCCTCAGCAATGTGTATGCAGGAGCAGGAGGAGAGACTTGAAGTGCACGGAACTGTGCTCTTGTGACGCAAAGTGCTAAGTAATATTTTCTGCTTATTTTCTACTTCCGTCTTTATTTTCTGGTGTTGGCTGTCCACTTAATTGCTAAGAGATTATTTTGATACATTTTTTCCCTTTTTTAGGAAGTTCTCCAAGATTAGTTTTGGTGAGCCTGATGCATAAAGCCCACCAGCATTACAAAACATGGACATCTGCCTTCTTATTTTTTGTTTTCTCATGCCTTGTTATTCTTCCATTTTGCTTTTTCGTAAGTTATCAAAATGATTTGTCATCTTTTTAAATAAATGAAAAGGAAGGAAGGAAGCTTGTAGTTTAACGTGACCGTTAATCTTGAGATCATGAGCCACGGGACCTCCTTTTTACGTGGAATCCGAACCACAGGACATGGCATTTCACTTCGAAAATCTCACATGCATTGACCGGGAATCGAACCCGGACCGCCTTGGTGAGAGGCATACAGCTAGACCTCTGAGCCACCTCGCCCCAAAATAAATTAAAGCTTGAAGAATGTGGTGGCTTGTTTTTTGCAGCTTTAGGAAAGATGCGCCTAGTAGGTTGGTAACCACACCACAAATTTAAATCCTTCCACTCCAAATCGCGTTAACAACGTTTTCCAGGTGATTCTGAGTGCAAAACGTATTCATCGCGAAGCAAAACAGGCATTTGTAATCGATGATTTCGTAGTTCACTCCGGGTGGGTAGGCAACCATGCAAAATAGGTACTCGGCGCGACTTCCGGATGTGGCTACCATCTCAGATCAAACGTTTGGGGTCCAAACTATATGTGTGCCAAGTCTCATGCTTCTATCAAAAAATGAAGGGTGGTTCCAAATAAATATCTTCGCTCTGGCAAACAGATTAACAAATGGCCAAACGAAACCATGGCAATAATCAACTTTCCATTTCTCTCTATAAAAGAGCGAGAAGCGTCTGCTGACAACATCCTATTATTCTGCTACTTCCCTCTTCGGCTCGGCTCGTTGTTCCAGCGAACCAACTGATTAGTGATTACCAACAACAGCTGCGGGTATTCTGTTCGCCTAGTCTCGGAAAAATCCAGATCGACTCGTTGATTCTTTCTTTTGCTGCGTATTTCTTCTTTCTCTCGGCTCGGATAAGTTCAATTCATGTTTTGAACTTGTAATTGATCATCTTTCAAGATGGTTAGGCTGCTAACCCAATGTATTCTATGTGCAGTAAATTAGCAAGTGCCAACATAATAAATTGTGTTGTATAAGCATATTCTGTAAGTCAAGGTTTAAAGTGGATTTTCTAGATTATTTACAACATTAAACAACTATTACAACTATTACCGTAGTTATTAGTTAGATACAGAGTCAACTCAACACCCGACACTGGATCCTTGTTCGTCACTCAATGTAGGCTACACAACATGACCCGATAACTGAAAGCCTGCTTGATCATCAAATCCAAACGTTGTCTCAGAAATGTGTTATGTCACCACACTGTTGGACACCGCGGACTACTACTCAACTCCTTTATTAACAATGGCCTTGTTGTGTAGTGGCTAGCATTCCCGGCTCTGGCAAGAAATTTAATTCTGGTGTGGGGGCTGGAACGGGGTGCACTCAGACTCGTGAAACAAAAATGAAAAGAGGCCGGTTCTCTATGAAGGCTTCCAAAATGTTGCTGCAAAAGGCTGCTTGGGCTTTTAGTTCTCGCAGTGAACAGGTGCAAGTGCACTTTACATAAAGGGAGGTAGCGCGCAGTTCGCTACTCCAGTGGGGTTCCGGGCGGGGACACCAAGAGCCCGCTGATGAGCCAGCTTGGTGTCTTAGACGAAACCCACACAAGACACGGCACAAATCTAGAAAAATTGCTGGGTTTTAATTCCCTGGCGGTGAAAGCCATTATACCATCTTTTTGGAAGCCTTCATAGGAAGGTTAAGGCTGCTTGAGCTTTTAGTTCTCGCAGTGAACAGGTGCAGGTGCACTTTATATAAAAGGAGGTAGAGCGCAGTTCTCTACTCGAGTGGGGGTCCGGGCGGGGATACCAATAGCCCGCTGATGAGCCATCTTGGTGTCCTAGGCGAAACCCACACAAGACACGGCACAGACCTAGAAAAATTGCTGAGTTTTAATTCACTGGCCGTGAACCATTATACCAATGAATTTATTCATTTTTAATTCACAATGTTACACACTTCTTGGTCTTCAATGTACGACAGTTTGTTTCAATTTAGCACCACGTAACTTCTCCTTGTTTTTTTGTGGGTTTGTACCCACATGACCTACATCAGTAGGCCTACATTTTGCGTATCAGACCAACCTCTGGCTCAGGCGCGGATTCAAGGGGGGGGGGTCACGGGGGTCACGACCCCCCCCCCCCCCCAAACGGAGACCAAATTTTTTAGCAAACTCAAAAAACGAAAACACAATAACCAGACAAATAAAACTTAACGAATTTTAACTGAAAAACAGTGTTCTTTTTTTTTCATTTTATTCAATACCGAAAATATCTTTATTGCAATTACAGTATTATGTTCTGTTACAACTGTACATATTTACAACTTCATACCTGTTATATAAAAACGGTTATTTATATAACAAAATCAACTCGTCTATTTTGTTTAGCAAACCTTGTGATTACCGAATCGATGTTTATAGTGATGCCACGATGAATGTGCAGCAACGAACGGATAGGAATTTGGGGCTTTTTTTCGCACCAAAAAATTTTGCCGACGTCCAAACTGCAAGCTTGGTTGGCAATTTAAGCTGTGACTTTCTCCCTTTGTCCGTACCAACTTGACTTGCCGAAACTGTAACGTACCTTGATACTTTTCTCGAAGCTCGATGTAAAAGTCGCAAAACACGTCGTTGCAATTTATACGAATATTTTTGGTGCGCTAAACGCATCAAATTTCTATCCATGTAGCTTGCAAAAAAATTGATCTGGTTTTGTACGTTTGTTTATTTTGTGATTGCGTTTTTAGTGATACCATTTTTCTTAACAATTTCGATTCTCTGATCCCCCCAAAGCCAAACTCTGGATCCGCGCCTGCTCTGGGTTGATTACCTAACGGACAGACAGCGCTTTCAAATTGTAGCGAGAATGGTTTAACGAACCTCTTTTGTATTTTGTTACTTCATTTTTAGGAGCTTCCAACATTCTGGTCATCAGTTCCTTATACTAATGGGCATAATTGTTACTGGTACCTGGATTTGGAAGGAGGTAGCCGTGGTCTTCAGTGAGGTACCATCTGCACTCGATCTAACCCTCAGACCAAAATTTTCCAAATCCTCAGCACGGGCCCCCATTTGTATATTTGTATATTTCATTTGTATCCCTAGACTTCGAATAAGTATCATACATGAAGAGTTTCGCCAAAGGCCTATCATTTAAGTCGCACGTTATACAACGTCCGCAGACGTAGTTGCTAAATTCTAGTAACGTCCCTGATTAACATCTATCCTTTATCCGATCCCCATTGTATGATACTGATTGAGGTTATTGTTACAGTAAGAAGCAGAACATAGAAGTCCTCTACCCCAATCAAATAATATTTCAATATGTTAATCTGCCAAATCTTAACAGTACTCTGGTAATGATTTCACATGTACTGTATTTGTTGTTGTTTGAGTCTTCAATCTTTTGACTGGTTTGATGCAGCCCTCCATGCCTCCCTGTCCTGAGCTAATTATTTCATCTCTAAATAGCTACCACATCTTACATACGAGGCAACTGTTTAACATATTCTAACCTTGGTCTACCCCTACAGTTATTGTCCTTGACCCTTCCTTTATTTATATTTCTGTTAATATTTTGAAAATGGTTCCTTATTTGACTAAACTTTGAGGGAGGAAAGGGGAGTTCGGTTCCTTATTTGCCACAAAATAGGGAATATTAATGACTACAATGTTCTGCACAATACAAATATAAAACGTACAGTAGTTTTGTTCCCTGAGAAAAGAAAACACGAAAGAAGTAAAAAGTGTAAATTTTCGTATAACACTTGTCCAAATGCAATGCGGATGTAGACATGTATGAGCAGCGGGGGAAATTGAGGCTCTGGAGCGTCATCTTTGTGCCGTTTTTTAAACGACACTTGTACGCTCGTACCTTCTGGGCTCCGTGTTTGTCATTCTCTGCCAGTGGTAGGGATTTTAGTTTGCTGGTTCACGGTATGATGGTCCCAATTTGTGACCAGAATGAAATAATTTTGTATATTTTATTATTATTATTATTATTATTATTATTATTATTATTATTATTATTATTATTATTATTACTATCAATTTTTTTTTAAATTTTACATTTTACCTTTTATTAGTTATTATGTTAACTAATATGTTTATATCTATTATTATGTGGTAATGTAGAATATTATGGCATTTGAAAGGACTTGGAGCGATACACATTATATTTGAAATAAGTTAGACGCTTGACTGAATATTATTTCTGAAGAAAATTCGAACATGAGAAGAAGAGGGTTGTTCGCGGAAGGGCGGCTTATCCAAGGCTTCTTGGAAATGACATAAATAGACACTTATGTATTTCACATCAAGTATTCTACCAGTATACAAATCATACTAAGAGGGGATTCTAAGAAGGCTTGCCACTAACAATTCTGGGCCGATGAATGAGTCCTTTGCAACTTTATACAAAAGGTGGGCTGGACCTCCCGAGAATTACTACAAAGAAGTATTGTCATTGTTGATATGTGAAAGGCGTGCAAATTGCCTAGTGACTTCAGTGGGGGTGGGCACGTGCCTTACCTGGGAACATTATATATATGACGGCCGCCCAACTGAAAGGTGATATTATTATTGAATTGCTGGAGAAGAGTGGAACTTGTAGCGAGATGGAGTCTGTAACGCAGTGCTAAACTAGACAGTTGACTATTAAGTATGTGAATTTGATAAGACATTCTGTCTCATCAAACTGTGACATGGTTGTGTACGAGGCTATTGTCACAGGGATGATTTTTGGAATTTATTCCGTCATCCACATATGAATTAATTACTTTGAAGAAGATCAGGGCCATCTGGAACCCTCTACGCAACAATCCAACTACAAAGATCTTCAATGCGGTGAGCGATTTAAACAGTTTTACTCCAGTCAAATCAGTAGGCCCTCATGCATATTAAATTCAATCTATATTTTATTCAATTAACTCAGTATACTCCAATTTCCAATCAAGACCCATAATACAAGTAAATTCAGTAGATTCATTCATTTAAATTTATTATTATTATTATCTTTAGTATTTTATTCCTTTTGCACTTGTTGTTTTTATATATTAAATTCATTTTAAATTCAAATGTTTGACTGGTTTCCTTTAGTAGCTAGAAATTACTATAAGGCAACACCATACTCCTGAACTAATTATCGTAAGGTTAGATTACGTAAGTTTCACTACGGCTGGAGATAGGAATTTCGATGCTCTGCCTCTGTTTAACCGAGGTTTAATATATTATTTTGATCATGATATATAAATGATCTGGCGCCCTTGGCTACATATAATACTACACATTATGTACTTTTTTTAGTGAAGCTGACAACAATACAGATACACTATTAGATTAATACACAATTAAATGTTTCATTTTGATCACCCAAAAGTGGGCGACTATTTAAATAATTAGCTTTGCATATTAACTTTATTCTTATTAACAGTAAAGTCGTTCATTAAACCATATTAATAACGCGCAACAGTGGAGCGCTTTGCATATAATCAGTTTCATTTTAAAACAAACCCATTACAAATAACGCCCAACTAGTGAGGCAAGTATACGTCCCATAAACAATTACATATGGCCCCCAACTATGCGGCACGAAAACCTAACGATATTTACGGAAGGAGTGAGTGTTAATTCAGTGCAAATTGTCAGTGATTTTGGGGGAAAGTGAGGTGAATTTTGGAACGGTAAACTTTATACGGTGTACTTCGAGATGGCGGATGAGGAACAAAGGAAATTGAGGAGTAGGGGTAAAGGCGAGAAAGCTAATTATACGAAAGTTGATAGTGGTACTGAGGCTGAGAGTGTAGAGGTTTATACCAAGATGTCGGAGGTAAATCTTGAGAGTAATCCTGAGAATAATCCCGAGGTTAACCCTGAGACGAATATAGAGGTACATCCTGAAATAAATCCTGAAACTAGTGGAGGGAAGGAGAAACAAAAGCCTTTGGATATTTCGGAAAACAAATTAGATGAGATCATGGGAATGTTTCTGGAAATAAGTAAGCACAATCAGGAGATAAGTAAGGTGATAGACAAGAAGCTAGAAGATAGCAATAAAAATAATCAGGAGATGAGTAGGTAGATGAGAGAGGAAATAAGTAGGCAAAATCAGGAGATGAGTAGGGAGATGAGAGAGGAAATAAGTAGGCAAAATCAGGAGATGAGTAGGGAGATAAGAGAAGCGATATGTAAAGATAATAAAGAAATTAATCAGAAGCTAGATAATATGGTCAAGGAGAATGAGGTATTAAATAGAAAGTATGGGACGCTGCAGGAGAGTATTCAGGGGGCAAAACAGGAGATCAGATGCGAAATTAAGGATGTGTTAGAAGAAAAGGCTAAAAATATTATAGAGGAAGTAGATCTGAAATTAGTAGAAGTGGAAGGGAAAATTCAGGAAAAGTTAGTCAATCAAAGAGAGAATCTTCAGAAAATAGTACAGATGGAAACTAGACAAGTAAGAACAGAGTTGGGAGGAGAGATAAAGAAAATGCAGTCAGAATTTCATAAGAAAGTAGAGGAAAGTCACCTGACAAATGAAGAAAATTATCAGGAGATTCAGGAAAAACCGGAGATATTAAGAAATGAATTGATAGAAAAAGAGAATAATTTGAAAGAAAGAGTGGAAACGGTAGAAAAAGTGGCGGATAAAAAGATAGCAGAAATTGAGACTAAGTTAAGAAAGCAATTAAGGCAGGAGGGAATACAGGGTAGAGTTATTATATCAGGAGGTGGAATGAAGAAAACTGAACTAGTTAAGTTCTCTAACGAGCAGGGATGTCCTATGGAATTCATAACTATAGTTGAAAATAAATTCAAGGAAAGGCTACTAGAAGGACAGATTGAGTGGATATGGTAGTGGAGATATTAGATCAGGCTTTTGTGGGGGAAACAAAAAGCTGGTTTTCTGTTTATAAAAACACTTTAGTGGATTTTAATGATTTTAAAAATATTTTTTTTGAAAAATATTGGAATGATGAAATACAGGCCCAGAAAAGGGAAAGTATTATTTGTGGGATATATCCGCCTGAAAGTACTTGCAATATGACTGAATATTTTCTGAATAAGGTTATCATCTGCAAATATCTAGATGGCATGACACAAGACAGCGATATAGTCAGGCAAATGATAAAGCATTTCCCATTCCGAATAAGAGAGGCTGCATGCATGCAACGTACTTCGACTATCACAGAGTTAGAAAGATTATTAGGGAGATTTGATGCTCTAGGGAATAGTGTTGGTGAAACACAGGCAGGACAGCAGAATAGTCGATATATGAATGAGAATAGGAATCAAAATAATAATGGCAGGCAACAACACCAGAATTTTCAAGGCAACAATAGGGGGCGTAATTTTGAAAATTCATATGCTCAAAATAACAGGGGGCAATTTCAAGGTAGAGATGGTTATCAGAATAACCGTGGCCAGTATCATGGCAATACGAGAAATCATGATAATAACCACAATGGTAATCAGGATAATAATGCAGGTCCTAACAATGGGCAGCGTTATTAAAATCAAAGAAATAATGCAGGAAATTCAGGGAGGCAGAGAGAACAAAATCAAGGTAATGGCAGAAACCCTCGTCAGAACCACAACAAAAATAACGGGGAGACACAAAACCAAGATAATGGTACCGATACTTTAAATGTGAACCAGACTGTGACGTAAGGTCAAGTTGTCAGTCTGAGTCTTTTCCAGCTTACACCATTTTGAGCGAACCGTATGACCTAAATATCCGTAATGATTTATTAATTGAATTTAAGGAGGTATCTAAAGAACCTACCGTTATTAATTTTAACTCAGTCTTAAAATTACAAGTGTTAGGGGCGTGTATCGATACACTTTTTGACAGTGGCTGTCAGGATTCTTGCATCAGTGCAGCATTTTATAATAATAGGAAGGAAAATGGTATTAAAATTGAGGAAATTCCAATTAGAACTACTTTCGTGTTAACTGCGGTGGGCAAGAAATCTCACATAATTTCTAAACAAGTGGTTGTAGAAATTTTAATAGGAGGTAAGATTGGAACTCATGTTTGTTTAGTGATTCCAAATCTTGTATACTCACTGATTATGGGTTCGGACTGGATGTCGCAACATTCTGCACAGCTATGCTATAAAGAGGGTAATGTTAAATTCAGATGGATGAATGAAAATGTGATCATATCATTTAATAATTCGAGTAAGTTTTATGGTGGTTCTAAGAATATATGTACGCTTGAGGAGATATTAACGACTAAAGGAGTCGATATTTGCAGTAAGGTTAGTGGTGAGATTGTCGGGGTATCTATTGAAAAGGAACCTCATTTTTTACATTTTTTAGGCAGTATGATGACGAAGGATTCTCTAGAGGATACCTTGCGTAAAGCTGCATTACAGAGTGAGTTAGAGAGTAATCGAGTGGATGAACTATTGAAGGTGTTGATAGAGAATAAGTATATATTTGAGGACCGTATTGGATTAGCTAATTGCTACGAACATTCATTAAATGTACTTGATCGCAGTATTTTTGTAGGTCATCGCTACCCCGTGCCTTATAAATTCCAGGAAGCTGTGAGAAGGCAGATTGAAAGCATGTTGCAGGATAAAATTATAGAACCCTCGATTAGCCCATATATTAATTCATTAATTGTTGTTCCCAAGTCTGACGGAAAAGTAAGACTTTGTTTAGATGCACGAAATTTGAAAAACCATATATCTGTGGATCAGCTTAGATCTCAATCAATTGAGGAATTAGTTCAGGGATTTCCAGGTAAACAATGGTTTACATGTGTTGACTTAAGTTCAAGTTTTTGGCAAGTTTCGCTAAAAAAGGAAGATAGGCCTTTAACCGCTTTTTCCTTTCGAAATCATCTGTATCAATTCTGTCGAGTAGCTTTTGGCCTGAAGAGTAGTTCTGCAGCACTGATTAGAGCTCTAGGGATCGCTTTAGGAAGCGACATGGACAAATTTGTAACTATATATATAGACGATTTGGTGATTAGTTCAGAGACGTTCAGTGAGCACTTAATGCACCTGGACCGGGTTTTTAAGAAATTAGCGAGAGCTGGTTTCACTCTCAAACTTAGTAAGTCATTTTTTTGTCGTAAGGAAATTACTTTTCTTGGTCATACGGTGTCAGTGGAAGGTGTGAAGCCTGAGGAAAGCAGGGTAGGTAAGATTTTAGATGCTAAATCACCTAGGAATGTGAAAGAACTGAAAACATATCTGGGCATGTGCAATCATTTTCGTCGATGTATTATGAGGTATGCCTGTATGGTGAAACCATTCCGTGAGTTATTAAAATCAGGTAATAAATTGTGTTGTACAGAAATGCACGAGGGAGCATTTAAGGCTCTCAAAATTGGATTTGAGAAGGCAGTAGTGTTAAAGTACCCTTTAAAGGACAGACCATATGTGCTGATGACTGATGCATCCCACATTGGCATTTCCGGTGTACTATGCCAGAAAGATGAGGAGGGCAATTTGTGGATTGTGTCCCTGGCCTCACGTGGTCTTTCTGCCGCTGAAAAGCGCTACACCATAACGGAGTTGGAATTACTAGGCATTGTGTACAGCCTAAGTAAATTCAGAATGTATATCCTTGGCGGGAAATTTGAAATCTTCACAGATCACCACGCCCTAGCATTTATTAACACATGTAAACTGAGTAGTAACCGCGTTAGCAGATGGATTCTTGCACTGCAGGAATATGATTTCGACATACATCATATTAAAGGTAAGGATAATATTTTGGCAGACATGTTATCTAGAGACGTCAATTTAAATCAGAGTGGGTCAGTTGTTAAGGCGAACCAAGGGGTGTTGATATGCGCATGCTTGTATCCTACCAATAAAGAATCTTTCAAGGTGTTAAGAAATCTGTTGGTAAGTCAGAGAGAAGATAAGGTATTAAGTGAACCTTTGTCATTATTAGAAGGAAGTGATTTAGAGTGTGTGGAATCTGGGAGATTCATATACAAAATGTTGGACGGATTTCTAGCACGGAAATGTGGGGAAGAAAAATGGGCTATTTGTGTGCCTAAATCTTTAACGGAGGAACTTATTTGGTTTATCCATAAGGAATTAGGGCATTTTGGAGCTAATAAAGTGCTCTATGAACTCCAACAAAACTTCATTTGGTGTAGAATGGGGAGGGAAATTAGGACTATTCTTGCAAAGTGTGACCTCTGTCAGAAATCTAAATTTCCAAATAGATATTTAACGGGCGAAATGCAGGCCGTTCTCACAAGTAAACCCGGAGAGTTACTATGTGCGGACCTATTTGGGCCTATAGTGAAAGGTCAATTTGGCTATGAATACATTTTTGTAATAGTTGACTCATTCAGTAAATATGTTAAACTATATGCTTTAAGGAAGGTCACCGGGAAAGCTTGTAGCAAATTGATCATAGAGAAATATATACCTGAGTTCGGTCTTCCACTCAAAATATTAACTGATAGCGGCCCGCAATTCACATCAAAACACTGGAAAACCAAGATGCGTGAAGCCGGTATATCACATGTCTATTCATCAGTTCGCTATCCACAAGGGAATATTTGTGAACGAAATATGAAGGAACTTGGTCGCTTGTTACGAGCTCTCGTGTATGACAAACACTCTTCTTGGGTATCGCAACTTAGCAGAGTTGAAACTTGGTTGAATGCTGTCCAACACGAAAGCACGAAAATGACGCCGCATGAAGTGCATTTTGGCAGTAAGCCACAAAATGAGTTAGCAAGAATATTGGGATTAACAGTGGGAAAAGAACCAGGGTTGGATGTCATTATCCAGATGGCGAAAAAGAATTTAGGTAAAGCAGCTGAACGCAGAATTCGCCAACAAAAAGGTAAAAAGCTGGATCAATTTGAGGTCGGTGACAAAGTCTTGTTGCGAGTTCCAAGGCAATCCAGTATTCTTCAGAAAGTTATAATGAAGTTTTTCCTTATTTTTGAAGGCCCCTATACTGTGCAGAAGAGGATAGGTAATTCTGCATATGTCCTAGAAGACGCAGGAAAACGATTATACGGCACTTACAATGTGAGATCCTTAAGGAAATATGTATCATGAGTAATAGGAGTATAACTGATGGTAAGTAAGGAAAGTCGCCTAATATTAAGTGACTGATTGTGGTCTGAACGAGCAGGTAATGGCGAAATGTTGCGCCGATCTATGATATTGTGTGTCTTGAAGAGCACAGAGGAAATATAAAGCGTATTTTGTCGGCTATAAGCTTATGTATTTGAGTGTGATATATATACATATGTGGGGTAAATTAGCGCACTACATTTGCACTGGACGATGTTGCCTTAGGTAATATAAGCTAATAAAGTTTCATTTTTTTCTATAATATGCCTGTGTTACTAGATACATATAATTCCTGAGAGACTGGAGTAGATCTGGTTATTCGCATCACATACCAAGTGTTGTGAAGTGATAAAGTGAATTAATCAGTTGGCAGTCCCACCAACTAGCCATAGTGTATTCAGTTCGACATCAGGCTGAAAATTGAATTCTACGTCCTCAAGATATAAAGCAAAGGTGTATGCCACCCAAATATACATAAGTGCAACGATGACTTATGTCCAAAACAAGAATATAAAAGTGAAGGGTATTTTGATGTACATTGTTTACAGGTCGCTTTAATTAGGTAAAGAAGAAAGAAAAAGACATTATGAACAGTGAAAGACTGAAATGATGAGATTTTTAAATATATATATATATTAAACTTGAAGGGTATATTTTTTGTATGTTAGTAATTGCTTTGAAGAGTATAATATTGTCGATGGTGGTAATTTCTTTGTAGGGTATAATATTTATATTTGTACAAGTGTTGAAGAGAAGTATGGTGATATGATTGTTGACATATACCATAATTCTCTGGGACGAATATGATGGTCCCAATTTGTGACCAGAATGAAATAATTTTGTATATTTTATTATTATTATTATTATTATTACTATCAATTTTTTTGAATTTTACATTTTACCTTTTATTAGTTATTATGTTAACTAATATGTTTATATCTATTATTATGCGGTAATGTAGAATAGTATGGCATTTGAAAGGACTTGGAGCGATACACATTATATTTGAAATAAGTTAGACGCTTGACTGAATATTATTTCTGAAGAAAATTCGAACAAGAGAAGAAGAGGGTTGTTCGCAGAAGGGCGGCTTATCCAAGGCTTCTTGGAAATGACATAAATAGACACTTATGTATTTCACATCAAGTATTCTACCAGTATACAAATCATACTAAGAGGGGATTCTAAGAAGGCTTGCCACTAACAATGCTGGGCCGATGAATGAGTCCTTTGCAACTTTATACAAAAGGTGGGCTGGACCTCCCGAGAATTACTACAAAGAAGTATTGTCATTGTTGATATGTGAAAGGCGTGCAAATTGCCTAGTGACTTCAGTGGGGGTGGGCACGTGCCTTACCTGGGAACATTATATATATGACGGCCGCCCAACTGAAAGGTGATTATTATTATTGAATTGCTGGAGAAGAGTGGAACTTGTAGCGAGATGGAGTCTGTAACGCAGTGCTAAACTAGACAGTTGACTATTAAGTATGTGAATTTGATAAGACATTCTGTCTCATCAAACTGTGACATGGTTGTGTACGAGGCTATTGTCACAGGGATGATTTTTGGAATTTATTCCGTCATCCACATATGAATTAATTACTTTGAAGAAGATCAGGGCCATCTGGAACCCTCTACGCAACAATCCAACTACAAAGATCTTCAATGCGGTGAGCGATTTAAACAGTTTTACTCCAGTCAAATCAGTAGGCCCTCATGCATATTAAATTCAATCTATATTTTATTCAATTAACTCAGTATACTCCAATTTCCAATCAAGACCCATAATACAAGTAAATTCAGTAGATTCTTTCATTTAAATTTATTATTATTATTATCTTTAGTATTTTATTCTTTTTGCACTTGAGGAGCCTATTTCCAAAAGTCGACATCTGACTTATTGAAGTTATTGAGAAAAACGCAAAAAACGCTTAAACGGTAAAATTCAGGAAATGTTATGTTATTCTTGATACTAACTCTAACATAAACATACCATAAACATAAAAAATAGGTCCAGAGGTAGATTCACCAATGCGTTTAGGAGATATTTAACATTAAAATTCGCAGATGTCGGATTTTGGAAGTACGTTAATGGAAAATCGTATTTTGGAACGAACTTCTAGCATATGACGGGTTTTGGAACAAAACATGGATTTTGCTTAACAAGGATTTTAAGCCACATAATGTTGTTATGCACTCCTAAATTAATAAACACACACAATTTACAGTGAACACGAGTTTCTAGCAAATTAGATAAAAAAATAGTATGCACTAACATAATAATACACAAGGAGCAATAAGTCACACAGATTAGATTCTCAAGTCGTCATCCTCCTCATGGGGTTCACAAACAAGATCGTCTTCCACATCAATTGTCACGTTTTCTGGATCCATGACTTTCTTATAATATTGAAGTTCTTCATTATTTTTCCACTCTTCCCCGTATTGAAGTGTAAGTAGTTTGTTCACATTATTCATCTTCTCCTCTTTGACGGCTACTCCAAGAGGCAACTGAACTTTCTCAAAAGTTACCGTTTTTCCCTTTTTAGTTATCCCTTTGAAATCAGTTAAGTCACTCCTATAATTTTGCTCTCCACGAAGAAGAGTAGAGGATTTTACTTTCCTAAACACGAATCTCTTGCAGGATTGAATTCTGAAATGCCATGACCCTGTTGCTTTAAAAGAAGATTGGACGCTACCTTTCCAGTCATACACCGGACAATCAACACCTAACGTGTTCACTGTGCCAAACTGCTTACAAATTTGAGTGTAGGTTTCTGGTTTTACAATAGTGTCTCGCACTTTAAACTCCTTTTCAATTCTCCCGAAGACTCGGTCTGGGGGTATGAAGGAGTGGCCTACAACGGGAAATACCATCTCCACTTCTTTAACTTGTGCGGGGGAATCATTATACAGCCAATAGGAAACCATTCCAACCATAATACTATTTTTATTTTGACCTCCACAGCCGTCAGAAACCAAATTAACTTTTGTGATACCTGTAAGATCAAGATGATTATGTCTGTCATAAACACAGGAAGCTATTTTGGCGTGCTGTAGAATATGTTATTAAAATGTTTGATGTCCCTAGTTGTCAGAGTCTGGCACTGAAATGCTCCCTTCTTGCGACTGCATATTGGTTCTTTTGGGGGTTGTGAAGCAGAGTATCTGAAAATTTAATATTTATCTAGATTCTGCTTCAAGAACGCATTATTTGTAACGATTATATGATAATTATTGCTAAGCGAATTAGTAACGAAATGCTCACCTTTCTCTTTTCTTCTTATTCTTAGCCCAGTTTTCGGGGTCACGGGAATGTTTCCTCCCACGTCCAGGTACAGAAGGAGATACTTTTAATGAATTATCCATTGCTTTGTAGAACAGCACCAAACTAATCAGATGTCAACTGGTGACTGAAGTATAGAGCCAACAAATACCGCGTTGAAACAGTGCATTGTCTCATTAGAACAAACTGGCGGGAACACTTAGAAAGAAGTTAATTGGCGCCGGACACTGCTAAGTACTACAATCAAAAGTTAGCGGGAAACACGGCCTCGAAGTAATGCAACAGGAATGTCGAGTATTGGAACACACTTTGGAAGTTGCATCAACTTTCTTATGCAAAATGTCGGATTTAGGAACGAAGTGCAAATGTCGGATTATGGAAATAACTTAACAAAGCAGATGTCGAGATTTGGAAATAAAGTCAAACTTTAATATTGATTTTTAACCACAGATATCGTGTTTTGGAACATCTACCACCATCCATTTGATGCGTTTTTCCAAGAGGAATATGAAATTTAAAAAATCTACTTTTTGTAAAAAATGTCAGATGTCGACTTTTGGAAATAGGCTCCTCACTTGTTGTTTTTATATATTAAATTCATTTTAAATTCAAATGTTTGACTGGTTTCCTTTAGTAGCTAGAAATTACTATAAGGCAACACCATACTCCTGAACTAATTATCGTAAGGTTAGATTACGTAAGTTTCACTACGGCTGGAGATAGGAATTTCGATGCTCTGCCTCTGTTTAACCGAGGTTTAATACATTATTTTGATCATGATATATAAATGATCTGGCGCCCTTGGCTACATATAATACTACGCACTATGTACTTTTTTTAGTGAAGCTGACAACAATACAGATACACTATTAGATTAATACACAATTAAATGTTTCATTTTGATCACCCAAAAGTGGGCGACTATTTAAATAATTAGCTTTGCATATTAACTTTATTCTTATTAACAGTAAAGTAGTTCATTAAACCATATTAATAACGCGCAACAGTGGAGCGCTTTGCATATAATCAGTTTCATTTTAAAACAAACCCATTACAAATAACGCCCAACTAGTGAGGCAAGTATAAATCCCATAAACAATTACAACGGCAGAGAGCGCGGCATTAATTAGAAGATAAGATATTGGTTGACTCAATGTGTGTTGAGCGCTGCCGCTAGATGGCGGTGGTGTTATTGTCGAAATCCGGACAGCTGTTTTGGAGCTTGAAAAAGTATTATGAAGTTGTAAATTAGCATCGACCTGACTAGATGTAAGAAACTACTGATGTAAGTCCTCGTGGGAAGTGAGATACCTTGGGTTATTCTCTGAGCGCCTAAATAAGTTACTAAATCAAAACAGGGTAGGCAACATTAACAGCCGTCCCCTATGCCTACGTAAATGTTGATTTATGCTTGCATTTCTTGAAGTTAAGTTGTTTTCAGGTGCGAGCACATTGTCGCCAACCCTGCTTAAAATTTCGCCTTCTCCAAAGGCCATAATACCACTACAATTCCGTACCACACAGTTGCCGACATGTTTCTGATGATAACTCCCAGAATGCATTTTTCAAAAAGCCAGTCAACATTATAATTACGACTTTAACTAATGACTTATTATTTGAATAATTTTGCAGTTTTCTTTGGAATTTTAAGTCTAATGAAGTTGTAAAAAGTTGTACAAAGGTAAGTACTACTAATATACATAGATTAAAACAGTTTTTACAGTCATTACAGACTTTTGATGTGTGTGTGTCAAATCCACTAGCATAACGAATATGCCGCTAGTCTGAGATCTTTCGAAACTTTTATTTAATTAATTTTTGGATAAATTCTTATTTAGATTTCATCATGACGCCTAAAAACACGAGAACAAGATTGGAGATGGATTGGAGAAACACTACGAAGATCACTACAATTTGAGTAAGTAGGCCTAGCCTAGACCTACGAAATTAAAAGTACAGAGTTATTTAATCGTTGTTTTATTTATATTCAGTCAGAGCACAAATAACGTAATAAAAAACCTTAATGGTCTTTGGAAATTTTGAAATAGTCTTCTGACTGCATTTTCCGTATAGGCCTAATTCAAACTTAACCTAAAATATAGCCTATGTAAGTTTTTCTCGGGAATATATTCTTAGGTTCAATTTGCCTTCAAATATAGTAATGTATCTTACTCTAGACTTCCAAATGCCGTCAGCCATAATATTATAATACATTGCACATGTAACTCGTAAGCTTGGAAGTAGGCCTAGTCTATGATTCACACTCGGTTAGTGGTAGTGAATGTATTGGTGATTATTTATGAAGCTTATAACTTATGTACTTGGCTACTGACCTATAGCCTACTTAGTAGTAGACAGATAAAATATTTATATTAGGCCTATTTTTATTTGTTTCAGTCATGGTTGTGACAGAGTAGTGTGGTGCCCTTCAACGAACTTCAAGGGTTGTGCAACATGAATCAATCATCATTCTGAAGAGCCATATACTCACATGTGCAGGGTGTATGCACTGCGCAGGAGTCTCATATGCAAATTTTCAGAGAATACCAACAATATCTCATAGCTCTCTTTTAGTTCTCGACTTAAGTTACTGCACCACTGAATGTATGGGTGAAAATTACTGATGTACTAATGTTGGGTGAGACAAAGTCATTGTTCGCTACTTGGTTAGATGATACAGTTTGGGCGAAGCCACTGGTTGCAATAAGTTATAAATATTGGTCGCAGCTATAGCCTACTTGTATTATTAATTCTGAATGAAAGTAGAACGTGGCTTATACACCTGCATCGGACATGATTGTGACTGTATGCTGTGATGGCTGCGCTAGAATTATTAGCACACAGGTAACGATATTTGAAGGCTATCCATTACACGGTAATAGAAAACTAAAAATTTCATAGATCTCGTAGGCCTATACTACACAGCTTGGACATTCTTAAAATTCATGACACGTGAATAATAAAATAAAAGGCAAAACCATTGGCCTGGATAAAGGTTATTGATGCGTGACTACCCCCACTGTGCGTGACAAAAACCGGGGGTGTTATATATTACTAACGCGGCCCGCGTTACCTCAATTTTTCATATTAAAGCATTGTTGTTGTTGTTTCTTATGGCTAGCCCAGATTTCACTCCATCAGCTTTCTTGCGTTCCAATAGAGTTGTGTGAGGTTTCCTGAAGTTCTAGCAGTCACATCAAGTTTGTTGCAATGTAGCAGGTGCCCCTTATCCATTTTATTTCCAGATTCGTGACAAAGTGTGCATTTTTCAGATCTCAGGATGTCCCAAATAGGATCACGACTTATATACTGTAGATGAAATTCCAGCTGAGTCTGCCATTTTCGCTGTTAATTATGCACAAGTCCAGTATTGCCAATCCCGCACTTACGGTACTACTTTGTATAAGCGCGGTACCATGAAACAAAATAGCGCCAAGTTTGAACCAGTTCGCAATGGATTGTGCAAGCTGTTTTTGTCTAGACCAATAATTCTTAATTCGTTAGGCCATACAAACACCCCTGGATTCTGTCACGCACAGTGGGGGTAGACACGCATCAATAATTTTCATCCAAACCAATGGTTTGTGCCTAGACCAATAATTTTTAGGCAGTGAGGCGCTGGTTTTGCCGATTAGTTCGAAACATGAAATCCTTGCGATCAGCATTCATTACAGGGGTAAATACTGTTCTACATACAAAACAAACCTAACCTGGGGCTTACGCCCAGACCTCCTTGCTTGTAGTGCAATCGGTAATTTTCGTCCAGACAGTCGTCTAACCGAGTAGCGACCAATGGTTTCGTCCAGTCAGTCGGCTAACCAAGAAGAGCTCGTTTATTTCTTTTTCTCACATAATTACAACATTACATGTGTCGTCTAATGTAGGCCCATTTTGTATCGGATATGTTGGTTACTAATGACGTCAATGTGATCGCTCACTGCGGCAGTTTCACATACTAAATATGCTGTCGAACATGGCTGCGGTTGTTAAGTATACAATAAATAAAAACACATATTTAAGTGATTTAGCACATATATCCGGTGCAGAAGTGATCAAGATGAAATAAGGTATGAAAATGATATAAATTATAAAAGTGAACATTTCACTACAGTATATGCCGTTTTATAAAAGGGCATAGCGGGTGGATTACAGACAGCGAAGGAGAAAACATCTATTAGGACATCACTTCCATAATTATTATTCATCATTACACAAGGTATTTAGGCTAATTTAAGTATTCTACTTGTTCATCACTCCTAGCTTGCCACGGTGGGTGAGTGGATAGCGTGTCGGTCTACTAACCCCAAGATTGCAGGTTCGCCCCTGACCGTGGTAAGTGATTTTTGAAAGGCGGCAAAAATACGATACGCATGTCATACGATGTTGGCATGTCAAAGAACCCATTTGAATTCAGTAGGCCGAGTTCATAATGGCAAAATTAATCTCGGGAGTTTCTGCCAGCACAAAGTTCCTCATTTCTCTACTAGAAAGCGCTATTGTGTTCAAGGAGATTAGATATCTAACATCTAACCTCCTTGACTTTCATAGTCAATGAACTACGAAATTCGACATGCAAGCTACCCTCTGGGTGTCAAATAGCAAAGCTTGCACCAGGCACCCGAGGCCATACGATATTATTATTATTATCACTCCTGAAGTGTTACCTCTATCATGTATGTCTTTTTGCCTAGAACATTTTTGGTTGAAGGCGGGCTATTATTTTATTTTAGAATATGCACTGAAAATTTGATGTAATCAACGTAACCGCAGCCTTCGTAAAGAGGTTTACGCAGGACAGCGCGTATCCCATTTTTGAACAGCTGACTGCGGTTGACTGTAGCATTGGGGGTCTGCACCACTAGCGCTGGCCAACAGCGGGGCGCGCTTGAACTCGGTCAGTGATAACACTATGTATTCTATTCGTCATGATAATGCTATTATTATGATCATGTATAAATGAGCGGAAGTGTAGAGGACGTACGCATTCGCGACAACGCTGCCTTCAGTTCAATTCCCTCTCATATATTCCGCTCTCGCAAGTTAAATATCTCAGCTCTCCACAGAAAATTGTTTTGTGTTGGCATCTTATAATTATAATTTTCGAGATATTACTCCGTCGATAAAGCTTGCCTTTCAACGCCTGTACTTAACTCGTCAATTTCTCAGTAAATTCAGCGAATTTTCCGCAAGTGGCTTTTAATGTGCCGGTTGACGAGAGGTCAGGAGACTATTCTACCAACCATCTCGCGCTGTGCAGCTAGCATTTTTTGGCAGTTGGTCCAGGTTCAATTTCCAGCTCTGCCAAGAAATTTTAATTTTGGTCTGAGGGATGGAACAAGGCACACTCAGCCTCGTGAGGCAAAACTGAGAAAAGGAGGGTTCGATTCCCATCTTAGCCATCTTGGAAGTGGTTTCCACGCTTCTACTCCAGGCAAATGCCGGGATGGTTCCTAATTTAAGGCCATGGCCACCTCGTTCCCAATCCTCATCTGAATAATAAATGCACACACTAATACAGCCATCACAATAACACAGGTTATCAGACAAATTCCACATGCCCAAGTACACAGATCTACATGACCATGATGTCACAAAGCCCCAAAATCAACCAGCAACTGCTGCTTTCTACCATTCCAAGACGAAATCTTAGAGTTGCCATTACTCTTATGCCCCTAAAATCCACGACTAGTTCGAATGGTTTTAGGCCTAAGCATTGGATCAACCATCTTCTTGCATCTCAATAGGGATTTGCCAATAGGCTTTCAACAGCTAGTCTCAATTCTGCCTTCATATATGTAGGCCTATACATGCAAGAAATGAGTACGGTACTTATCAATAATAAAGAAATAATAAGCTAATAATATGTACCCTACTATTATATTTCTCCCCTACTCCTAAATCCTTCTCTGAACACTCATCTTAAAACAAAATGGTCTGCATTTTTGGACTAATTATAAAAATATAGCCTATAAGAAGAAATGAACATGCTCATCTTTAGCTCCCTGGCGAAAATAATTGAGTAAGTATTAATGTTTCTGTTCTTATGCATTTTATATGATACTTTAAAAATCAATCTAGAAGAGATAATTTAAGTTAACTTCACTACCATAATACTGCTTAAGAGTTACTGTCGAGGACTGATGACCAAGATGTCCCTAACTTGAGCAAGGACTGCTTCACAACTTCATGTAAAACGTATCTTCGTACAAGGGCCTTTACTTTGGATCATTTGCGATACGTGTTACATGGATGTGTGTGCTGACTTTTTGGTGTTAAATGATGTAAGTTGGCAACAACAAATGTGGCGGCCATGTTGGTTTTCTAGTAACTTATTTAAGGTGTCCTGGACCATGTCAGTATGGTTACTGACAACCACGATATTTGATTCAGATGTGAAGTTTCTTGGTACAATTGAGGGGTAGGCTATTCGTGTACTTGAAGTTAAGTACAGAAAATACGTACAGTCACCTGAAAGAAGACTTTCCTTTGAATAGAAGTTCTATTGATGGTTGCAAAGGATGTTAAAGGAATATGCTAAAGCTGTTGACAATAATATTACCAAAATCCTGTCTGTATTTAGTATCGGAAAGGTGTTCCTTCAGGTTAGTGTAACGTCCATGTCGTGTTTATTTAATGTTTGTGTCAATATTGAACCCATGTGCCATAGGGTCCAATGAGGGCGAATCCATGCATTTGGGGAAGAAATAAAAGAAACGTATAGTTTCTAATGTAACTTAAAGAAAGATCCAGCTAAGATGCTAGCCTAATATGGTGCAAGAGGCGAGGACCAGGTGTTCGTGAGATGAGATCATCCCTCTTGACATTCAGAAGGGAGCGAGTCATGAGTATTAATAACCGAGTGGAAATTTCCCAGGATTAAACAAGGAAGCCTGACTCGGAAATCGACCTTACGTTGCTGGAAATTGACAACACCGCTTATGCGCCAGAAGAGGAATAATTAAATTTAACCCGTTTACAAGTATAATAATGAGTAAACAAGTACAGTACAGTGAATCATTTCGAATGAGAGATTTTTTAGTAAAGAGAAACCATTTAATAATTGCGCAGGAGAAAACTGCAAACGCAAGACGACGTCATCGGGGAATTACCAAGGCCTGTGTGGAGGGGAGAAAGCAAAAGAAATGCAACACCCACACAATTGAGGACGAGAAATTAATTAATATCTCCGAATTGCACGATCGATTCTTAGGGGCAATGAGATTATTTGACATTGAGAAGACGAGCTTTCGGAAGGTATAATTTTTATATTTGTGCCACCATTATTTTAGAAATTGGTCACAGAAAGGACTAGAGTCTTATTTTTTTGTAGTGAAATAGTATAAAGCTTCGGGCTTCACCAAGCCAATCATGCAGTTATTCTGACAACCCGTGAGGGTGTTACTACGCATGCAGTCATTCCGACAGTCCGTGAGGGGCGTAAGACTACATCACAGCACATCAGTATCCAGACAGCCGTGTGGGGCGTAACTCTGCGTCACATTGAAGACAGTTACTAGTACTCCTTGAGGGGAGAAACGCTGTGTTACACCGCAGAAGTAATATCCGATAGCCATAGGCGTCGCAGTATTAACAACTTGCTTGCCTCCATAAGGAGTGGTAAAGAAGAAATTTAAAGTATCGCCGTATTGGAATATTAGGAAAATCCTAGTTACAGGATTTAGGCCCGACTGTATACAAGTTATAGTGAAAGTTCGTAAGATAAAGTCAGAGCAGGCTGCGAACGTCGGACTTAAAGGCGATAGGTCGTTAAATAGACGAACGAATATATCATAACGTACGGAAGTACCGTACCAGAAAGATAAACTGTTATCTAAATTAAAGAACCCAAGAAGGGAAGAACAGAATAAGGTTCGGAACGTATATCAGAAACGTAGGAGTGCTAGAACCGATCAAATAAAGAAGCACGGAGAATATAAACATTATCTCCAGAAAGCAGGCGAATTATTCTAAAAGTACTAGACTCGAGAAGTACTAGCTGCTATAAACTAAATCTATAGGTCATCGAGAGGTTAGTGAGGAGACCTCGATCCGAATAGACTTTTGCGAGGATCGATAAACAGATCTACAAAGAAGCCGTTCAAGCTAGATAAATAGCCGGTCATCCAGGATAGGAGTAGAAGAATTTGGATTCCAGGGAACAGTAGATGTTTCGAGACTTTCGTATTCTGCAGGATAGGAAGCCGACATTGAATAAATTTCACCCTTGGAAACGGGAAATTAAGAAGGTCACGTGTGATAGGCTCAGAAATACGGCCTAGTGATCAAGAATTGTGAAGTGTAAATTTATCAAGATTGTGTGTTAGATTAATATTTTTAGTGTTTATTATGTGTTCAAAAGGGACACATCAGTGTATCAAAATGTCGTCAATGTTAAGTGTCTTAAATGTATGTCAAGAAGTGTTTGTACATAAGATGAATTCCTTTAATATGGAGTAAAAGTTCAAAGTGGGCCCAAAATGAAACACCGCACAAGAATAAAGATCATGGGACGATCTTAAAAACATGTGAGTACTGAATTTCATTCTATTTTGGTGTCAGGAATTGGTTGTGTACAAATCCACCGGAGTTTTTGAGAAAAAGGGATGTGTTTTAAGAAATAAATACTGAATAAACAAGAACGCGGTCTGAACAATAATAGGAATTTGAGAAATTATAAATAATTATGTAAAGAATAAATCCCGTAGAGGAAATATGTGAATAAAATGTTAATGTATTTAACGAATGTCATAAGAGCAAGGAAAATATCAGTAATTATTATGAAAGATATTTAAATAAAGTAAAGTTGAGATATGAAAGAAATAGCTTTTGAGCTTGTGTAAAGAATAAAGATAATACTAATAACTAAGTATGGAAATATTAAATAAAGATCAAATAAATTGATGTGAACATAAGAGCGTTAAAGCCTTAATGTATGTGTAAGATATGATGTTCAAGGGAATGTTTTAAAAGGGAGCGATTTATCGGCAACGGAAAAGATTAATATAAGAATTAAGAATAATATGAATTGTTACTAATGAGATTTATCAGTTCTTGGGAAGACATTTCGGCTTAAAATAATGCATAGCGCAAAGGAGCGCAAATAATATTAAAATGTCACGCTAGGAAAGCGTAGAAGTTAAAATACTTGGTAAATTACTTATGGAGGGTAGTTGATTGTAGTGAATTGATAATTGTATAAGTCCTCTATTTGTGACGTAGTATCACGAGGCATTGTGTATGTATTAAAAGGGAGCTAATGTATGGTATTATTGAGCGTATGTCATGTAGGCCACGGCCGACTTTAAATCGCGTCTTGTATAAGTCCTTTATAAGGGAATGGTTCCCGAGGCATGTGAAGAGATTCGAACTCAGAATCCTCTTATGATAAAAGCCCCTTAATTCTTCGTCGTTGAATGTGTATTAATCTTCCCCAATCAATGAGGACCCTCTCATAATTAATAAATGCCAAGGTTACGAAAGTGGTCTATGAACCAAAGAATATTTGTTTGAATGGATACAGTACAGTAAAAGCCCGGTCTCTCCCCAGGACTGAGTATAATGTGAAGGTTTGTTTTGAAAGCCTTGGAAAGGAGCTGCTAACGTGGGTTAGACAGAGAGTCGCCCGTCACCCTCCGTGTCATAAATCGCGCCCGAGTATAATGGCCCGGCTCTCTTAGAGTAAGGGTGGGCCGGAACCGTCTCGTAAGATGTAGTAAAGACACCGTGAGTGTTTAAAGTTGTTAACGACCCGGGCGTTGAACCGAGGTCCTTGTAGATTGATATTTTCGTTTGCCTGTTCAGATCGTAGTTTCTTATGTGATAGTGGTCTTATAAGACATAAGAGATAAATAACAATCCCTATTGTAATGATGTACGGAAGTAGGATTCCACGAGTTAATTGAAGGCAACTAAGTTTCGGGAGTAACTATAGTTTTTGACCGTGTCAAGTATCTTCACGCTCTGGAGTACACAAGTGATTTCCTGATTACCTTAATATATTTGTGAAAATAAAGAGAGATGATAACAGCTGAATGTGTGAACATGCCCAAAATATTGAGTTAGATAATTAACATAAATTTTTAAATGTAATTATACATTTGTTTGGAGGATTAAGAAAATATAAAAGAGTAGTATTTGAGGTGTACAAGAATGACACCATTATTATGTAAAGCAGGGAGCCAAAAGAGCTCGGAGTTGATGCTTTATGGAAGTAAGACTAAGTAGGAATTGTTGGTTTATGTGGAAACCATATGTTTAAATACAATATTTGTTTTATTATATTTGTGATTCCTTGTTCATTTGGAACAAGTAGATGATTATGGGTCAGTAATTAAATTGTTAAAGTGTTTGTAGCGCCATTAATTTGATTAATTAAATGTGTTAAAATAGGAGTTGATTTTGTTGTTATTTTTGCAAGTGTATCCTCTAATTAATCCAAAATATGTGAGTCACAGAGTGGGGGAACTTACCGCTGCCCCGAAAATTCCGAATTGAGCTACGCTGGTATACTGTGATTGGCATATTTCTTGCTAAAAGGGCACAATATATATTAGTAGTTAAAATGTACTCAAATATTATAATACAAGTAGGATCATGCCAGAGTACGTGCGTATTCTTTCTAGATCTTAAGTACAATAGCACGGCCTAAATGAGTGCCTCTGGGGTAGTAGAGCTAAATGGGTCCGGTCGTACCAAGGGGTGGCGGTTCAATCTTTATTGAATGTGTTACGAGGTTATTTTTCATTCTGTCAACTCCCTCAATGTACCATTACTAATATCTTCTCGGGTTAATGACGTCAAGGACGGGAGGAATATTAGTATTTGATAAAATAATAACTTATTAGCGCTATGATAACACTTCACTTGGTATACTACAAGCCAGAGCTATTGTTGATTTTATCAGCTGGTCAGCGGGATGAACGAGTCTACATTATCCGAACTCGCGCCAAGTCGAGCCTAAGACTGAGGCAGCAAAATACGAAGTACGTCCAGAAAGTAAGTTCCGTTTGCTAATAACATTAAATTGTGTTCAGATACAGAAAAAATATTTATTGCACAAAATTCTACAACCCTTAAACTACTTTTCAACATAACTGCCGAAATGTTGCAGGCATTTGTCGTAACGTGGCACGAGTTTTTGTATACCTTCTTCATAGACGTGTGCCGCCAGGGGCGGTTCGACCTTGTACATCTAGGGGGGTGAGAATTTAAAAAATGCCGACTGGCTGTTGAACATTGCCGACTATACGCTTAAAAACTGAGCAACGGGAGGGAAAGGGAGGGAGGGGGTGGGGAGGTGGGGGGGAGGGACAGTGGCGGCAAACGATACACAAGACAAATATACTTAATTAAAGGTTTTCATTTAAAATGTATTTTATTAGTTCCAGAATTTTGAATCGCAGGAAAATTTTATAAATGAACAAAATAAGTGTTTAAATATTACAAGAATTAAAGAAAATCTAGTTATTCTTTCTAAAACACTACTCTACGATGTGATAACAAGGACTTCTTCTCCACTATCTCCGTAATTTCAATGTCGTCGACCTTATCTTTCGTTGAAAACAACATCATGAGGGAGTCTAAGCGGTCGTCACCCATCGATGTCCGCAAATGATTGTAAATGAGCTTCACTTGCTGAAGGACCGTTCGGAAGAAGCAGAAGACACTGGGGATGTTAAAATCAGTCGAACTACTTGTTAACCACACGGGATAATCCTCTTTAACTTAACAGCAACTTTTGCGATTTCTTTAAAAGATGAGCACTGTTTACTGGCATCGAGCAGGATTTCAAGCTCAGCCAGCACAAGCTCTTCATCTTGAAGGATGATTTTCGAGTGTGATTGCTTTATAGATCGGACGCGCTTGATGGTGCAGTTTTTTTTCTCTCAGCGGGTATCTTGAAAATTATGTGGAATGGCTCTAGCAAAGAAATTAGTTTTGCGAGATTGTCTTGCACGCTTGTAGTAAATACATCCACAAGTATTCGGAACTCCTTTCTGTAGAATGTAAGGAACGAAATCTCTGCTGTCGTTTCAGCATGCGCGTCATTCTTCTTTGTAAATCGCCGGGTCCTGTGGTGCTTTAAGAAGTCTTCCTCCGCATTTACTTGCATACTTTTCGCAAATAACGATGCGTTCATCTAGCTGTCGTCGTTGATATCTTCAAAATACGTACTTCAAAGCGCTCTAAATCAGCTGCATCGCGTCTACTACATTCAGCTCCTCCACTTCTAAAAGCTCGGTTACGTTCTTAATTTTAAACATGATGTTTTTGGTAAAGTACATGCCTCAGATAAAATCAAAGTAGGAGCTTTTTGTGCAAGCCTGACGCAAAATATCTGGTTTTACTGTCAAATTCAGAATTGAGTTATGTTTTCCTTGTTTCCAATGCTGTGACTATCTCTTCATAAGACGTAGAAACAGCTCTCATCGATTCGGCGCGCGCAGTCCACCTTGTTTTTGATAAATTCTTTTGTTGAAGTGAATGTTCATTTTTTTCCAGCTCTTTCTGCAAGCTTAAATGTCGTTTCGTGCTACCCGTAAACACCTACAATGCTTCAAGAGTGTCAAAAATCTCTCTGATAAGTGCGCTAGCATTACAAGCTGGCTCTACGAAAATGTTTAACCTGTGAGTTTGGCATGGAACGTACGGAATATATATTTTGCACTTCTCTGGTAGCTTTTTCTGAGTGCCATTGTATATGCCAGACATGTTACTAGCAAAGTCGTACGATTGAAACGCTAGTTTATCGAGTGGAAGTAAAAGTTCTTCTGAATTTAAAATTAAATTATTTTTTTTTAGCCAAACTCCTCTCCAGTCATTTTTGTTAAAACAGCGTCTATTTTTAAAAGCTGCTCCACAGGAACGAGCTCTTCATCTTTTTCGACGACGTATCGGATATTCAACGCGAAGAGGTCTTTATGTGACATATCGGGAGTAGTATCCGCTATAACGGAGAACATACCGGTGTTCTTGATCTCTTCTGCAATTATTTCACGAGTTTTCCCTCCAAGTAGACGGATGAATTCATTTTGAGAGTCCTTGCTCATATACGTAGGCTAACGTTGTGCTTTCGCGTATTCACTTCTTCCAACCACCTATTCATCACCGGACTATGCCGTGAAAGTAACTTCACAATTCGCGTGAAGTTTCCATTATCTTGAGTGATTCCAACTTGTGACCTCGGAAAGCCAAACCTTGCCGACAAAGGGTTCTTGCTGTGTCAATAAGTATCTGGATAACTTTTTTGTGGAACTCCTTTTCTTGTTCTTCCTCAATTCTGATCGTCCGTAAATGTTTATCAAGGAGAACGTCTACGTGGCCTTTTGCATTGACAAAGTGGCACAAATCTGTCATAGCTGCTTGATGAGCTTCTGAAGTGAAGTGTTCTTGTAATTTACCCTTTATCTTCTTTCCGCGACTTTTCAATTTGTGCCACTGACGTACTCCAGCGTGCGACCATTCTTCACTTGCGGACGCCCTTCCTCGTCCGTTTGGAAATAAGCCACAGGCAAAACAAAACACCGCGTCTTTTTCAATGCTGTACTTCAACATGGGAAAGTCCGTATACCAGGCCGGATTAAATCGATGCTGCTATTTTCTGGTATGTCTGGATTTGCTGGAAATACACTAAGTTTTGGCTCGAAGGCCCCAAGTGAAGTCAGGTACAGTCGTTCGTTTGCCGTGATAATACTTCTCCGTTTTGCAGGATCGCGATTAACAGGTAAATCGCCCGCTTGAATGAGTACTGCGTCTGCACGTATGTTATTTTCCTACTCTCTTGCTCGTTGAAGCAACTGACCGCTTTCATCGTGGATTCTGGATAAGCAGTCTTATCATTTCTACCATAAAAAGTTTTGTGTTCGGAATAGCGTCTTCTTTTATTGTTTTCAAAATACCTTCAACTCTTTTGAAATGCGTTATAAACTCACTAACTTGGCCAGAAAAATCAATCCACGAAAATTCGCTACTACGCGGTGTAGGATCGTCACCACTACAACCGGCATCCGATGAAGTTCCAGCTGCTCGTAACTTGCAAACGTCAGATGTGTTGGGAGATAGTGATGGTTCAACGGTTCGCGATGAGCAACGGTGGTCAATGGCTCAACGGTAGATGATGGCTAACAATGGGCGATGGCTCAACGGTGGTAAATGGCGGAACGGTGGACGATGGCTCAACGATGGACGAAGGCTCAACGGTAGACGATGGCTCAACGGTAGATTTTGATTTTAATTGTACCTTAGCTACCCGATGGGCATTACGTTCAACCCTTTGAAGACGTCGCAGGGGAGCTTTTCCGGATATTCGTTCCATCGACAAAGTTACTTAGAGTTGTCTCCTCCACCCCGCCCCGGTTTTCTTGTCACTGGGTTTTAAAACACTCTGTAGGTTTTATTTAAATTAAAAAAAGATGGTTTAAGAGAGAACAACCTCCTTCCCCCCTCCCCCCCCCCCACAAAGGTAGACTTTTATGTATTTATCGGGCATTTTTTTATTGACAACACCATTAAACATAAACATGGCTGAAAATATGCATGTATTTATTGTATTATTACGTACGTTTCATGGGTACGCGATGCTCCGTGAAAATGTTCCGTGCCGGCGAAAACTCACGTCCCCACTGCCACTGCATTTGCAACTAGTTATCACTGTAAAAGTTGCTGGTTCAGGAACGACTGCTTTCGCTCATTCTCAGTGACCACTACACTGATCATAGTGAGCACACCACCCCTTGAGGATCCTAGGAACCATAAACCTGTCAATTTTGTCACAATAGCGCGGATATGTGAGGACGCGCCGAGACAAGCGGTAGCAGATCATAGCATTCCTCCGACAACATCACATTGAGTTGGCTTGACCTGAAGTTATCAATGCGCTCACCAACACCTTTTGTCAACCCATATGGCACAGATGCTGGGCTCGCTTCGCTGTGAAGCTGAGTCGCTCTGCATAATGAACGCGGGATATTACTCCCACCCAGGAACGTGCCGATGAGTTCATTCCTTGTCCTTGGTCCCATATTGCTCATCTGTCATCCTTTCTTCAGTTTCCATACACAGAAACGAAATGGCAAGTGGCAGCCGGTGCACAGAGGACTGGAAGTGAAACTTTTAAAATAGTTACTTTGCCGACTCTTCCTCCTGCTGCACTGGGCTATTGCCTGGCTGCACGAAATTATTGCTGCGTCCGATTGTGTTGACTCTCGGTAAAATTGTCGACTGTCAGTATAATATATTTTTTTTTTTTTAAGAAATCGGACCAAATCGTATTTGACCATGCCCCGATTTGCTTTTTTCAATCCTGTTTTGGGAAATGTTACGACTTCTTCAGGATTTGCCGACTGCCAACTGATGTATTTGCCGACTGAGAAAATACCTGAGGGGGGTGAGACACCCCCCCCCCCCCCCACTCGAACCGCCCCTGTGTGCCGCCTGTGTCTTCAACTAGTTGTACGTTGGGTAACAAAGATTCTTACGGACAGGCCCCGGGCTAAGGTGATAGACGCCCTGGGCGATTGGTCTACTGGCGCCCTTTTTCTCATTCATGTGTTATAAAAATAGCTTAATAGTTTTTTTTTTCACAAACAACTACGTTACTAATATTGCATCACAAGAAAAAATTAGAAAAGTAAGTCGTTCATACAAATTTGTAGCCAATTATTGATACATTAATCACATTAAAAACCATGATTACAAATTCGAAAGTTAAATTTTTAAAGTACATACAGAACCATTTCAAATCAAATGTGTTTTTTTTTTCTGGCTTTTAAGTTTGCAAATTTATTTATGATGTCAGAAAAGTCTGTGCTAAGGGTTACGTCGTTTCCACAACACAATAACAATAGAGAATTTAGTTTGCTGTCTGAAAGTGTTGATCTTTTCACATTCTTTAGCCGAGTCAAAACAGTCTCTTTCTGCGAAATAGTCTAGCTGCTACCTCAAGATTAGGGAAAGTAGTTTTCAAATCATTTTTATGACTTATTCATATATGTCAAGAATGCTGGTAAATTTTTCCTGTTCCACATACATTTTGAAGTGCTGACATACGTTTTCAAATTCACTTCCGATGTCATTAGGGTAGAACTCATCGCAGCCTGTGATATGTCCTCTTTCTGCGATCCCTTTCGTACAAGAATGGAAAGTATTTCAAATTTGTCAGACAAATTTCCATAAGCTGTTTTTCGCCTTGACAGGTTACTTATCAAAGATTCAAAGATTTTAATGTAAACTTGGGATTTGAAAAGCGACCTTTCATCAAGAATAGTTTCATCGCCTAGATTCTCATCGGCAAAAGTTTTACTGATTCTTATTCTTTTGTAGTTGGTGTTGGGTGATTCAACCTGTAACAACTTCATGGCCGCTTGTTCATATTTGTCAAACTCATGTCTTTTTTCATTTAAATAGCTCTCCAAAGGTTGAAGCTGCTTTGTACCTACTACGAGATTAAGGATTTCACTTTGTAGATTGTTGCTAACTTTATCAAATCTTTCCAAAATATCACTCCACAAAATAGTGAGGAAAGCTTTTTTAAATTTGTCAAACTTCTTTTCTAGTCCCGAAGCTTCAACTTGGACTGCAGGCTACTGAGTAGGGTTTAGAGATATTTATGTATCGCCTTGTAGCCTTTGACCAGGGCCTTTACAGCATCGGCTCTCGCTGACCATCTTGTTTGAGATAGGGATTTCAACATTGGAATTTACTGTTTTCTAAACATGTTTTCAAAATACCCGATCTATGGGTTGAATTGAAAAAAAAAGGTGTAAAGGTTATGGACGAATCCAAAAGACACAATAGCTTCAGTGCAGCACTCAGCAGCAGAAGAACCAACAAGGTTGAGAGAATGCACTGCACAAGGGACAAACTCAGCAAAAGGGCCGGGTTGTTTAATTCAAGCTTGTAGGCCTGAGTAAGCTCCAGACATATTTTCCGCGTTATCATAGCTTTGAGCTCGGCATAACTCAATATCTAGGCCTAATTCCGAGATTGAACTTAAAACTGCCTCTTCTAAACTACTTGGGGTTTGGCCTATTCCAGGGAGAAGCTTGAAGACACGTTCCTTTGGCTTTGACTTAGCATCTTTGAAGCAAAGGTAATGTAGAACCAATGCTAATTTATCGGTGTGCGAACAATCGGGAGAGGAATCCACGATGAGGGCATAGTAGCGAGAATGTTTGACATCCTTTGTCATTGTTTGCAGCACTAATTCTGCCATAACATTGATGAACTTGTCACACGTTTGAGCAGATAGGTATGACACTCGTCCTAGCCCTTTGTTCCCATACTGAGCGAGGAGCTGGGAAAGAAAAGGATCGAAATCGCTATCAACTCAAGGCATCCTAGATACAGACCATTAGAGGTAGATCCTAAACGTTCATTGTCACCTTGAAAAGGTAACCCTCTAACTGAGAGAAATTTCACAACAGACACAATTCTGAGTAATACACTTCGCCAATATGTGATCTCCTGCTCATATTGGGTTGAAAGAAGAGTATTTATTTCCTTCTTGTGTTTTCGTCTATCAATATAAGTTAGCATGTTGGAACGATGGTCTGCTGATTGTTCATGTTGTTTAATTAACTCATTTCCATGTTTCCAATCATTGCACCCGGATGAAAATCCAGTTTTCTTGTCCAACGGCTGAAACAAGCAGCAAGGAACACAAAAGACTTTTCCAGACGATTGTGAATAGATGAGCCAATCTCTAACATAACATTCACCATTGGAAAGTGTGCATTTAAACATTTTTACAGTAAGTGCGCTTAGTTCTGTCATTGTAAATACGCTCAGATGTAGAAAAATACGCTTGAAAGTTTTGTTTTGGGGGATTGTTCGCAGTAAATTGTGCAGTTGAAGGCAAAGTGACGTCCCATGTTGCAGGGTCATCGGTACTATTGTACAAGTAAAAGCCAACAAATCATCAGATTTTAATTCAGAAACAATCTGGTCATCTGAATTTTCATCATTTTTGGAAAGAATTGTGTCTGTATTGGCTTCATTATTGGGAAAAGTCAAAGTAAGCGTACCTTGAAGGAGATCGTTTAGGCCTCGAGTTTCCTTGCTTGAAGTGGCAGTAGACGTGATAGTTATAGCTCTTTGTGTAAAGAACAATGCAATTTTAGTCACTTTCTTTAAAAGTTCCTGTTCGTCACTTTACTTCTTGGCAGCACGTTTCCTGAATTCTGATCCACTTAATCTTTTGTTCATTTTAAAATAACTAAAGTAGACACATTTTCACAAATCACAGTTGTCACGCAATACAAGCAATACAAACAAACAACCTTTGAGGTTAGGAAGTTGACAAGATCACGCGGTGCATGCGCCAGTTGTAAATCCATGAGTATTGTCAACAGCGCCAACATTGTTGCCAACACTAGTATTCTTTACAGATAATATTGATTATATTATAATACTGTATTTTAATATAATCATGATTAAACATAAATACTACGAATGTATGTGATATTTAATATTACTTTTATTTTATATTCACGTAAATTATACTTATTTTATCCTACTTTTTAAAGATTTCCATGTCATACTTATTTGTAATAGGATTTTGGGATTGTTGGGTGAACCTTTTTCTGCATTCAGCGTCACCTAAATTTCGGCGCCCCCTAAAATTTGGCGCCCTGGGAAAATGCCCAGTATGCCCGTTTATAGCCCGGGGCCTGCTTACGGAGCAACACAAAACAAAACGGATGGGTAGTGCATTTCAGTTTTTGACCCGTTACAATGAAGGCGGCGAAGAATTTCTGACACAGATAGTCACAGGAGATGAAACTTGGGTTTCTTACAACACCCCTGAAAGTAAGCGGCAATCAATGGAATGGAGGCACACTTCATCCCCAGCAATGGTTAAACCGAAACAAATCTTGACACCTCGGAAAATGATGTGCACAGTGTTCTGGGACTGGAAAGGCATCTTACTCATTGATTTCTTACCGCGTGGTCAAACAATCAACGCAGATGCTTACTGCGAGACACTTAAGAAATTGCGCCGCGCAATACAGAATAAGCGCCGAGGCTTGCTGTCAAAAGGTGTTGTTTTGCTTCACGACAACGCACGACCACACACTGCAAATGTGACGAAAAACCTCCTACAGGGATTTGGCTGGGACGTGTTTGACGACCCTCCGTACAGCCCTGACCTCGCTCCTAGCGACTTTCATCTGTTCACACATCTCAAGTCTTTCCTTGGCGGTCAACACTTCAACAATGACGACGAGCTGAAAGAAGATGTTTCCAACTGGTTGAAGACACAGGCGGCAAACTTCTATGAAGAAGGTATCCAAAAACTTGTGCCACGCTATGACAAATGCCTGCAAAATTTCGGCAGTTATGTGGAAAAGTAGTTTAAGAGGTGTAGAATGTTGTGCAATAAATATTTTTTCTGTATCTGTACACAATTTAATTTTATTACCAAACGGAACTTACTTTCTGGACGTGCCTCGTAATACAGTAGGGTGTTGCTTTCAGACGCTTGTTATATGGCGTGCCACTCCAGTTATCATCATATATATTATCTCAGTAGTATAGATTCCTCCTGCGTCGCTCACAAGAGACCGATCGTGACAAATGAGCATTCAAATGAAAGAGAATAGACATTAGCAGTGACGAATTGCACTCTAAATAAATATCTATAATTTCTTTAAAAAATGACTTTTAAAAAAAGTACGAAGTGTGCGATTTACAGATAATGTTGCTGTAGGAAAATACGCTCCATAATTGCTGTCCACTTCACACTTTGGCCGCTGTGACGCCTGTTTCATGTCATTTTAACATTTTACCATCATTTTGCATGGATTTCAGAAACAGTAAATCAAAGGAAAGAGTAGGCCTTCTCAAATCGTATAATTTCATAAATATCGAATAAGCGGTGAGTGTTATGATGATCCAATTTTCAGTGATTGCCTTCTTAAGTTAGGGAACGTAGAACGTGGAATTCGAACTGAAATGTAAATACTGTAGTGTTCTATAATCATTTGGTTGAAATGAAATCATAACAACCTTTCTCCTTAAGTCTCTCATTACCGATGGGGGAATCTGCCATCTGTGGTTTATGAACATGCGAGATTTCTCGCTCGGGTCCGCAAGTTACATAAAATACGATACGAACGACTTGAATCATAGCCTTCCACTCTGCTCAATGTGATATAGATGTCAACAGCTACAGGGTATTATACCAAGAGCAATGATGAGTCAATGATGTCTCACCGACAATACATTCCAACTGTGGATCAGCTGGCCCTCCATCGTGTTGCAATTCTGTAACGACTCCTTTACCCACGAGAAATTCCTCTTCGTTCAGCGTATGAAGATAGTGTTGTCAATCCACAGTCAATATTTGAAGCTACAGTACAATAGCTCATCCAAATATACCAACATACTGATAGAGATGAGATCATTAAGGGGCGCTGGCATCATGGGTGGCCGTGGGAGTGAGGTGGGGGGAGGTGTGTGTGTGTGTGTGGGGCAAGGGGGCACGGTGCTCCCCCCCCCCCCCCCCCCCTACCTGGAATCCCAAGAATATTTCGATTGTTCATCGTCACACCAGTTTATTTTATAAATTGAAGTTACTGATAGTTAACTGATTTAGATGTAGGAATAATTTCACAGCTTTATTAAACTTAGTAATTTGGGATTATTTGAAAATATCTCCAGTTATTTAGAAAATCGGCGAACTGGATTAACATTGCCATTATAATGAACGACTTCATTTTTATTTTTGTCGATTCATGGTGATGCAACTACTTTTTACCTTTTTTTAAGAAATGAACATTATGACGATGATTTACATAGAAAAACGAACTTCTATGGGCAAAAACTCTCAACTAAAAAAACTATTTCTCCCATTCATGCCATAAATATAATGTACCCAACGGTTCCAGAGCAGCCAAATAATGAATATCTGGTGGAGTTTGACCCAGAAAAACTCCAACTCATGGAGGGAGAACAGCAACAAGCATTAGCTTGGATTCAATATCATTGGGGTGAAGCGTTAAGACTGAATTATGCGTTAATGTGGGGGGCTGAAGGATTTCACAATCAAACATAATAGGTAACAAATATGCAATTTATTAACATACTGTTTAAGTAAACACAACATCAATTAATAACCACCGAAGAAAATACTTGAGATTCTTATTAAAAGTTCATGGCAAAGATCAACTTCGTCTTCTTAAAATAGAAGAGGCAATAAAAATGTTCTATAAATGAGTGCTAAAAAACTTATCTTATATCTTTGGCGACACTTTAGTGGAGGGTATGTCCGGAGTGAATCATCCCTCAAGCGAAGAAATGTATGCAAACACAGTCACGTATAACCATTTAGCAGCCCCACACATTTGAGAGGTATCACTGCGGTTGTTGTGCACTGGGGAGATTGGAGTATGTTTACAAACTTGGTTGGTCCTGGCTGACCACGGCGCATAATAAATACTGTTGACATCCCTTCTTTGTGCCTTTCCTCACTGCGAGATAGTGCACCATGAAGATTATTATTATTGGTCGTACATGATGACTCTCACTGCGGTACTTGAAAAGTCTTAGCGAGAATATTTGAAGATTATTGGTCTCAGAGTGGTGACCAAAAAGCAGATTGTAACATGTTGACAGTAGAATGTTGGCCGTGGAGTAAGCCCGAAGAATAGCGGCCCAGAGTGGCCCGTAAAGTCGTGGCCGAAGAATGGATGAAGAGTGGAACGTCACCCAGAAGATGACTCGAGGTTTTATAGCGGTGAAAACCCGCCGAGGAAGGCAGCTGACCAGAAACACCGCTGCTATTGGTTGGCCAAGGAAATGACGTCACGAGCTCGAGGCGACAGCAGGCACGCAGCAGACAAGCTCAGTGTAGTAGTTGTAGTGATGTGTTGCGGAAGCCTTAAACAGGTGAGTAATTATAATATCTAGGAATTAGGTGGTTAATAACAAGGTTATGCATATAGATTAAGCAATTAATACATTTCCAAAGAAATCATTATCATTCGAGGAACTCGGTAACAAGAAACAAATTTGACCGACAAATGGGCCAAGCTAAATATTGAAAGTATCACGAAAAGTGATCAATATCAGGAAGCAAGTAAGAAATGAAACAAAAATTGCGGGTGACGGGGAGGGGTACGTAACATCATCCTGGTGACAGGTAGATAATGAAATGAAAAATATTAATTGGCCCCCGCCTGGAAAAAATCCTGCGGGCGCCCATGCAATACCGTACTATGTCTTGGTCTTTTTTAAACAGTACCAGAAATGTTTTAGTCAATTGAATGAATAAGTCCAAAAAAGCAAACATGAGGAATAGATAACAGGAAGTAGTCGCGAGAAAGAATCATATTGTCATCATAGTTGAAGAACAGAGAAGGCATTCATAAAGGCACCAAACAAAGAATGTACCGGTACATTGCAAATCTCTTAGGATTGTTAGTCTAATTTATACATCGCTGTTTAAAGGTAAGCCTAATACCCCGTTTAGACGTCACGGTCGCGATCCCGATTACCTCTGATCTGGATTATGTCTAATCGCGATCAACGGCATTTGTCATTGGGACGATTTAGACGTCCCATCATGAAACAACAGGATAATCGATTTAAACAATGTGGCATCGCTAAGTTCTGCCAACTTTGGAATTCCAAGTGTTATAGCAGAAATTTGCAGTAGTTTGTTTCCTCCCGCTTTGAAGTATTTCAGTTTTTTTTTTCAGAATTCAACCTACTAATGTACGGTATATTCTTAATTGTATACAAAGGATATTGTATACTGAGGAGATAGGCCTAGTCTTGGTGTGGAAAAAAATATTTGAAAATATTTATGCACAGGCCTAGCATATTAATTGCATAATTACTTATTTGTTCATCCAGAGTCATTTGGTCCTATCGGATACACTTCTATGTCATTATCTATGACAATACATTTATGTCTTTATTATTCGTCTTCAACGATTTTCCCCAACGCAAAGAATTATTCCGTGTTTAAATACGGGTACCGGTATGTTCGTTCTCCTTCCATCATTTCGTGTCTCTCAATCTTCATATATCTGATATCAATCAACATAAATACAAATATCATAGCCACATTACATACTTCTCGCTTTCAAAATAAAAGACAATACTGTGCCCGAATCCAGTTGCCCAGATTTGAGAGCACAAGCCCATATGCTAAGTTCTGAGCGGAGGATTTGAATAGCGCGCTCCGAATGATCTAAGAAGGAATTCGAAGGTTTATGCAGCCTGCAGAACGGCAAGTGACGTAGCTGGTTATCACAAGCGAGGCTATATTTTGGATAAAATATTTTCCGGTTGATTGGAAACATGGGACTGATACCATATTACTGGCACGAAAAAGGGAAGAAGAATGTGCTATATTTGAAGAAAATTGAACCAGCGGAAGCCGAGATATGAGAATTTTAAGGATTGGGGACATATCTCGCAGTGACGTCAGGAGTCCGCCTGGAGAGTATAAAATGGGCGACGACCAAGGCACATTATGTTAATTCATCACAGCTCCCAGTCGCTGATACATCGTATGCTAATTCATCACAGCGCCCAGTCGCTGATACATCGTACGTTACTTCGCCACAGTGCTCAGTCGCTAGTTCATCGCATGTTACTTCGTGAAGCATATGGTTGCTATATTCAACGATATACTTAGAAATAGCACGTGGTTGCTATATTCAACGTTATACTTAGAAATAGCACATGGTTGCTAGGACTCAGTCCGTCTCAACGAAACAGTACATGGCTACTGGAAATTATTTCAGTGAACTTAGGATTTTTTGTCAGTTATCACTCAGGTTACAGACATTTTGTGGCAGAAACATTGGTAAATATAAAACTGCTCACGAACATATGATAGACTTAGTCTATAAATTTTCCACAGTCCACAAATATTATTATTGGATTATTTTTATATCCAATTGCCAGAAGCAAGCTTTTGTCTTGGTAACTAAATGACCAACCAAGATTATATGTAAGTACTTTTTCAAATACATTTCTTGCACGGTTCATTTCAGGTACTTGAACATCAGAACTGTTACCGATGCTGAATAAGATTGTCAGTGTATTAAACTGTACTGAATGCATCATTGTTGGGTCTAATTACATCTGGTATTTTTCATCATGGATCAATTAGATCTTACCCCTGTCAAGAATTTAACTACAGCTGTTAACGCAGCCAATACGAACAGTTTTCATCAATATTATCAGGCAGCGAATATGACTACCGCTATGTCTTGGTAGACAAATTGCGGATATACAATGGAGGCCGATACAAGAATTTAAGTACGTGTCCAAATGGGGACTAAAGACGGGAATGGTCTGGTATTAATCAGATTATCTTCGACATCAAGATCTACAAGATTGTAAACTACAATTTGCATTATTTTTATGCGTAGTTAGCTGGAATTCTCATTTTTGTACAGTCTTATCAACACAATATTTTTCTTTGATAATTTGCTGTTGAAAATGTTTATGCGAGGCATGGGGAAGTCTTGTTCTGAGTATTTTCTACACTCATACATGAAGATTCAATTATTTGAATCAATGAACGAGCATCACGAGCATTGTATTTGTTTTTTGTGATTTTTCTAATCGCGGTCATCAACCGTCGTAACTGTAAATTTAAAAATAAACTTAAGTTGACGAATGGATATTTTTCCATGTTTAAGAAATCGAGTTTGATATTTCACCAATAGTTTATTGAAGTTAAATCCAGTTGTGGAATTAATAATAATAATAATAATAATATTGATGATTTAATAATAATTATTATTATTTTCAATTTTTCTGAGATAATAATAATTATGATTTATATTTTCTAATAATCATATCTTGTAGTATGAATTTATAAAGTGGATATTTAAAACAGTTTGCTATATCGGATACTTGTTTTTCCGAAGGTTAGTGGTTAAACGCACGCCCACATTCTACTAATAGAGTAATTCATTGGAAGCATTTTGCACTTGCATTATGCAGTCAAATTATGTAGAAGACACGGGAAGTGATGATACGGGAAACAAATAGAATGTATAAAGCGGGGTTTTACTAGAGTTTATATAAATATAAATCATTTGGGTGACGTCTTTTGAGAGAACGTTTGACCAGAAATAGACACGATGTGAAATTATTAATGTTTAATGTGATGGTAAAATTACAGTAAACTCATTTGAAGGAGCTTACTAGCTCCTAAATCTTCCAGTTTGGATAACAAGCAAAGGCTTCATTATTATGTATAATTTGGAAAGAAATTATTGTGTGTGGAAATAGTTAAATGTGCCATTCTGATTGTGCAATTAAGTCGCAGGAATGATCTTGTTGTTAAAATGAAGCATCAACCATTGTGAAGGTTGGATGACTTTGATAAATATGTTGGGAATTGAAAATATTGATACAAGTCTCACTTTCGACGAATTTATAACCAAGGGTTATTTTATGGAGCCACCATAGTTAATTCACAGTTGATTCTCGTGTTCTATAAATATTTCTTAGTACTTGTGGACCCAGATTTTGTTATTAACATTAACCTTTCATTGTGAGGAGACTTTACCGTTGTCTAATGCTAATTATGATCATGTGATTTTTGACACATTTGAATAGAATGGGCCGATGCTATAAATAAATTAATACTGTCATTTCATGAACAGCCACTACCATTTAAAGGATACTTGTGATCCTATTAAAAATATAAATATTATGTAAAATAATTATTTGATTAACATTTTCATATTCTGTCAAAGAATTTCAACTTTTGATAATAGTATTTATTACTATTTTTGTAACAAAAATAATATTTTCAAATATTTTATTTGAATGATTGAATGGTAAAATTAATATTTAAAGAATTGATGTTTTGTTAATAATAATTTTTGACCATAAATTGATAGTCGAGTCTTGCACTCAGAATTATTTGTTTTGGATCGAGAACAGATGGTACAATAAATTTTCTGTTTAATATCGAAATTCTTCGAATCCATGCTCAGATGTCCATATAAGTTGATGTTGTGTTCTACGCATTGTTATGACTTTAAAAATGAACCAATTTTTGGAATATTAATTACTGGAAGTGATAGTTATTTTCGGCAACATTCGAAACCAAAAACAAAGTGATTTTTCTACATCGAGTGAAACCATTTAATTTCAACCAGTGAATGCTTATGATTTAGGAATCAGGCTGGACAATTTATTTTGTCCTGAAGAACCTACGACTGTAAATAATTTAATTTGAACTAAGTCAACAGGACTGATATTCTGGCTCTTGTTCAAATATAGGTGTTCATGTGTTGATAACCCTGTATATTTTGTGTACATAAATTTAAGATTCGTCATGCATTCCTAAATGCTATTCTGGCATTTATTTCAAGTCAATTTTAACATTTTAATAAAATGAGATTATTTTACGAATTGTGCTATTTTCAGAATCTCCTTCTATCCTTATTGTTGCATCGAGCCGAATATCAGTAAAGCATTTTTTATTGTGTTAATGTTGTCACTTTAACCCATATGGCGCCGTTGGATGTTTAGATTCTCGTGATGACTGATTTTTGGTGAAATGCATATGTGGTCGTTGGACTTCGGTCTAAACGGGCACATAAAATAAGATAGAAGAGAGAAATGGCTTCGAACGTGGGGCGCGAAACGGTCGATCGTATGCCGATTTAAATTTTGGCTTTGAAATAGATATTTTGGGATTTGGAAGATGTCTGGTATGAATAAATAAATGGATAGGAAACCCAATTAGTGGGAAACTTAAAATTAGTTTGGGTTAATAGTTAGTGTGGTGTTGATTGTTATACAATGGCTTATCCATTAGGGTGTCAAGTAAATTTTGTAGAATACGTTCGATAGTCTGGAAATACACAATTTCGTAGAATCCAGGTGGAGGATATTTTGAACTTGACTTTTTTGATATTGTTGTTTAAATTTAATTGATAGTAGGGAATTTTTTTCCATCACGTCGACATTAGGGCATATCACATTTTATTTCGAAAATTCCAAGTAGCTACGTATAATTCATGTTCTAGTTCTAAGTCATTGTGTCTGCCAACATTTATACCCCTAACTCAAATATATTGCGTTAAAATTATGGAGGAGGTAATGAGAATCTTAACTCGTTTGGAGGAGAAACTCCAAAAGTTCAGAACTGCAGATGGCAGAAATTATAGAGAAATCCATTAAGATGGAAACTAAACTAAAGGAAAATTCCGCCACTTTAAGGGAAAAATTACTTGAAAACTCAGATTCCCTAGAAAATTGATTGACCAATTCTTTAAAAATAAATCTTGAAAAGTCGTTAAAAGAAAATTCAGATTCTTTGGAGACTAAATTAACTTCCATGGAAAATAAATTCAAAGAAAATTCGGTTTCTTTGGAGACTAAATTAACTTCCATGGAAAGTAAATTCAAAGAAAATTCAGATTCTTTATAGGCTACATTAAATGAAAATACAATTAATTTAAAAGCTAACATAAGAGAAAAATCAGATTCTTTAGGAGCTTCCCTAGAGAATAAAATAAAATAAAACTCTGATTCATTAAAAAACTCGTTAGAAGGTAAAATGTCTAAACTTTTCGAGAAAACTCAGGAACTTGAAACATCCTTAGCTGTTAACACGAGTACTATGGATATTAAATTTCATGATGCTGACCAAAGAGCTCAATCATTAGCTGATAGAATCGAACGAGGTCTTAGAAAAGTAGGAGAAGATATGGTTAATTTGGAAATTCGTGTTCATAATGAGAATAGTGATATGGCAACTCAAGTCATTCAACGTCTGACCGAACAATTCCAAGAACTTGTAGTAGGAGAAATAAAAGAAGTTGTAGTCAAGGAGATGACAACCGAGATGAAGACAGTTTTTTTTTTTCGTGTGGTCTCCTCAGAGACCTAGTCCAGGTCTTTCTATTCGACGCCCGTGGGTGACCTGCGCGTCGGGATGAGAGATGGAATTGATTAAGGTGAATGAAATTGGAGAAGGATGAGGAAGGAAGCGGCCGTGGCCTGTCATAAGGTACTGTCCCAGCATTTGCCTGGTGTTGAAAATGGGAAACCACGGAAAACCATTTCAAGGACGGCCGACGGTGGGGCTCGAACCCACGCATCTACCGAGTCAGCAGAGAGCTTGGCCCCATGACCTAACACTACGCTTTAGCCAGCGTAGCCACTACTGTCGGTATGAAGACAGTTGTAATCAATCAGTGAAGTGAAAGATGCACTTACGCTGGAGACTCAAGATGGGATCAGAGAGATTAGAGAAACTTTGACGTCACATGTCCAAGTGATAACCAAATATATTCAAACAACTCAGAAAGACATTGAGGATATGACAAGTTCATTGAAGAATCATGAAGAGATCATGAACAAAATATCTACCGATATGAAAAATAATTTCAAAGAAACAGAAGAAATTAGAAAAGACACTGAAGAAATCAGAAAGAAATCCGAGGAAAACCATCGAGAAATCGAATACATAAGAAATCAGGTCAAAGATAAGAAACAGGTTGATTTTTCACATAGTAAGAGTAGTACTGAGGAATTAAAGAAATTAGTAGGAGAGGAAAATGCTGAATTAAAAGAAACGATCAGGAAACTCAGTAATAAATTTCTGGATTATCAGCAGAAGACGAAAAACGTTGCCGAACCTCAAAACAAATCTATAAATACTAATATCGATATGGATGTAGGGGGAGCGAGCAAAGTAGAGATAATTCCCATAAACAAGAGGATGTTAAGACAATTATTGTTCAATCTACTCCTATAACTTTCTACAAGAATGTTGAAGACAACCCTTCAAAATTCTCAGGTACAGGGATTGTTACACCAGTTGAATTCCTGAGGGAAGTGAGAAAGAGAGATAAGGGTAATTGGGAAATTTTTAAATGGTCCCGCACTTACGTGGTTTAGAGCATTTAGAACCACTCTGAACAATTATGAAGAGCTCTCTAGGGGACTGTTGAAAAAATTTTGGTCACCAGAAACTCAACAACAGGTGAGAGCAGAGCTCTATTCCAAAAGATACTCCACATCTCAACCCACTCGTTATTCAACATATTTTGCAGGACAATTATCTAAACTGCAACCCTTAGATCCACCTATGCCAGATAATGAGCTGATAACTGCCTTGATCAGACAATTTCCTGTTGTTGTTCAGAGAATATTAATAGCTGCTGACATCTACAATATGGAACAGTTTGACGAAGTTCTTCAGAAACTCGACCATACGAACGCACAATTCTTCCATCAGAAGGGTGGTGAGAATGAAAACACTGTTTATGCGGTTATGGCTGACAGATATTCTCAAACACCTCGAGATCATCGGGAAGAGAAAACGTCGAGGGAGGATCAAGAGAAAAGAAGTTGGAATCAAAATAATTACAGGTCCTATGACATTAAACCATCCACGAGGCCCGATGGTACGAATAATTTCAGAAGTCGATGGAGAAGACCCAGAGAAAACCAAGGAAGTTATCAGGAAAGAAGGTACTTTGGAAGAAACAATGGTTACCACCAAAGAAATGAAAATCCACGACAATCAAACGAGGAATTAAATGGTAAGCAAGGAAAAACTTGGAGGAGAGACGCCAAGAAAATAAGCAATTCATGGAGCAACTGAAACAGAGTGAACCTGGGCCATCAGGATTGCAACAATCCAAGAATAATGAAAAATCCACCGATTATCCAAGAGTAAATAGGATAATTAAAACTTTCACTTCCAGAATCATTAAATGGCAAGCAGAGGACGATGACCTAATTCAGAATAATTATGAACGAAAAGAAATGGGAACGAGGATTAAATTGCCAATTATATCATGCGAAGTATTCGGCAAGCCTGTCGATACTTTGATTGATGCAGGTGTAAGTGAGAAATTGTATGTTCTTTGGAAACTCACTGAGAATCTAAAAGAAATTCCTGTGTCTGGAATTAAAATTCAAGGGATAATTTTGAACAAGACATCAGTATGCAAAACTCAGTTATACTTATGTGTTACGATTGGAGGACATGATTTTCGACATGTGTTTGTTGTTATGAAGGATATTGCATTTGATATGATCCTGGGAGCAGATTTCATACAGAAATATCAAGCCGTCATTGACATGAGCACCGATACGATTCGATTTAAGCATACCGAAGAAATAAACTTCGAGGGAAATGAAGACGAAGACACCGAGGAAGGTGCTCAACGGTCTCTGATTTTTCATGAATCTACTGAAAAGGAAGTCAACAAACTTAAGAGTTCACCAGAGTTAGATAATATTCTAGAGGAATATAGTGACATATTTGATATTCGACCTGGAGAAATTAAAGATTTCGAATACCAAATTCGAATTACGGATGAAACACCTTTCCATACAAAATTGTATCCTGTAGCCGAGAAACATAGAGAGAAGGTGAAGATACTTATCCAGGATATGGAGAAGAAGAATGTCATTGAGAGATTTACGACCTCTTATGTAAATCCTTTGGCAGTTGTATCCAAACCAGATGGCAGTCTAAGGTTATGTCCAGACGAACGGAATTTGAATGCAAGATTGTTACCCGAGTATGAAAGACCGCCCATTATTAGGGAATTACTTAGAAAATTCCAAGGCAAGATTTGGTTTTCAAATATTGATCTCACTTCGTCCTACCTCCACATTAGGCTTAGTGAAGACTCAAAGAAATTTACAGGTTTAATGTTTTACCAACAAACCTATGTATTTCGACGTCTACCTTCTGGAGTTAAAACATCCGGATCTGTATTGATAAGAGCGCTGGAACAGAATTTGAGTCCAGAAGTTAAGGAGATAGCGTTCAGCTACATAGACGATATTCTCATTGCATCCGAGACTACAGAAGAGCATCTGTTACATCTCCGAATGTTGTTCGAAGATCTAAGGAAGGCAAATTTCAAGGTCAACCTTCGAAAATGTAAATTCTTTCGAATGGAAATTAAATTCTTGGGACACATTTTGGATGGCGAGGGCTACCGTCCATATGGAAAAAAATCAGGCTATAGCGAATTTTCCCAGACCTATTGGGTGAAACATGTCCGAAGTTTTCTCGGCACATGCCAATTCTTTGCAGGGCATTGTCCTAGTTATACCGAGACAGTTGCGCCTCTGCAAGAATTATTAAAGAAAAGTAATAAATGGAAATGGAACGAAGCTTGTGAACAGTCATTCCAAGATGCAAAGAGATTGTTGGTTAACAGCATCACACTGGAATACCACGACTTCACCAAGAACTTCATAATCGAATCTGATGCATCCACCGTAGGGATTGGAGCTATTCTTCTTCAAGAAGATGAAGATCACAGGAGACACTACCTGGCTTTCATAAGCAGGAAACTTCGCCAATCGGAGAGGAATTATTACACTACCGATCTGGAAGCACTTGCTATCATATTTGCTTTAGAGATATGGAAAAAGCTTTTGATAGGTAATGCTGTGATAGTAAGGACAGATCACCATGCTCTAGAATGTATTCTTCGGACTAACTTTGCCAGTAAAAGAATAACTAGATGGTCGCTTTTCATCCAACAGTTCAACTTATCTATTGAACATACTCCAGGGAAGTTGAATATTGGAGCAGATTTGATGAGTCGAGCAGTGGAATCTACTGTCATCGCGGCAGGAGATGGCAGTTCAACACGTTGTGACGGGGTGCGGGGGTTCTTGCAGTACGCATGCGCGGTCCACCTATTCCTAACTTAAATATATCAGCTTCCCACATGCCAGTGGTTATTATTGCAGCAGATGACACGCAGCCAGTGAAAGAAGGAATGTGCTGAGTGAGAGAAGCAATTAGTGACCAACTGAATGTTTTTGGAATGCGCGTTACGCAGTGAGCGGGAAGACCTCTGCAGTTCAAATCCAACTGCCAACTCCTGGCGCGATATCAGTACATCTAAGGTTTCCCAAGTCAACTTGACATTTGAAGATGAAGAAACCTTAAGACAATTAAGACTTCTACCCTTGTCCCAGAGAAGAAACAGATGACTTAGAAACATCTATCGTTTCCTTCAAGGTGACATGGATCCCGCAGATGAGGAATTTGTTGAGACAGAGAGAATTTCGAGGGATTATTTAATGCTGGATGGTTTGATTTACAAGTTTATCGATCCAGATCACACCAAGCTAAGCATAGTTGTACCTCCACGGATGCAAGACCCCATCATTTGGATGGCGCATCGTATGTCAGGTCATGCACGAGTGGACAAGACAATCAAGGTGATTCAAGAAAAATTTTCGTGGGAGGCGATGAGACACACAATTAGAAACACTATTCGAGAATGCGATCTATGCCAGAGAAGCAAGCATAATTCTCAGCTATTGAAGGAAGTTCCAAAAATGCCTATCATTCCATCTAAGCCTTGTGAGATCTTTGCCACGGATATTTATGGTCCTCTCCCCAAACCTAAAAGAGGAAACCGATACATTCTAGTAACAATAGATGTTTTCAGCAAATACACTATGTTGCATCCTATCCAAAAGGCAAATGCAAAATATTGTGCAAATAGGATTAAGAATGGTGTAATTCCGGGAGCAGGCAAACCGGAATTCCTTCTATCAGACCATGGATCTCAATTTACGTCATTAGAATTCAGAATCGCGATGGATAAATTGGGAATAAAACAGTTACTCTGTTATATATGGCATCCTGAGAGCAATCCTGCAGAACGTGTAATGGCTGTAATTTCGAAATTTTGTCGCTTGTATTGTCCAAACGAGCATTGGAAGTGGATGGATGTAATCCCATTAGCAGCCGAATCCATCAATTCTACAGTCCACGAGAGCACTGGACAGATTCCTATGTTACTTCACCATGGAATTAAACCGACGAGACTATGGGATCGGATAATTTCTATTCCACCAGAGATCGAACCCAGTCGTCAAAGGAGAGAGATGCTAGCATTGGACAGATTGAGAAGCCAAGCATTGAAGAGAGAGCGCAGAATCAGAGGGAAACACTTTCGCAGACCCTTGCGCGTGGGAACACTTGTGTTGGTGAGGAGACCAATACCATACGATGTTCAAAATCACGTCTATTCAAAATTGGCTAGCTTATATTCTGGACCTTACCGTATTGAGGAAAGCAATAATAATGGTAGCTATAAGATAGCGGACACGTGAACTGGTAACATCGTGGGAACCTACAATTCATCGAATTTGAAAGTGTATTATTCAAGAACCAGATAATTTGAAGTGTGATATAGGAAAAATAAAAATGTCAATTTTTATTTTTGGGTATGTGTGGGGTGGATGTGCCCAAATCCAGTTGTCCAGATTTGAGAGCACAAGCCCATATGCTAAGTTCCGAGCGGAGGATTTGAATAGCGCGCTCCGAATGTTCTAAGAAGGAATTCGAAGCTTTATGCAGCCTACAGAACGGCAAGTGACGTTGTCACAAGCGAGGCTATATTTTGGATAAAATATTTTCCGGTTGATTGGAAACATGGGACTAATACCATATTACTGGCATGGAAAAAAGAAGAAGAAAGTGCTATATTTGAAGAAAATCGAACCAACGGAAGCCGAGATATGAGAATTTTAAGCATTGGGGACATATCTCGCAGTGACGTCAGGAGTCCACCTGGAGAGTATAAAACGTGCAACGACCAAGGAACATTATGTTAATTCATCACAGCGCCCAGTCGCTGATACATCGTACGTTACTTCGCCCAGCACTCTGTCGCTAGTTCATCGCATGTTACTTCGTGAAGCAAATGGTTGCTATATTCAACGTTATACTTAGAAATAGCACATGGTTGTTAGGACTCAGTGCGTTTCAACGAAACAGTACATGGTTACTGAAACTTCAAAAAGTGTTGGAAATTATTTCAGTGAACTTACGATTTTTCGTCAGTTATCACTCAGGTGATAGACATTTTGTGGCAGAAACATTGGTAAATATAAAACTGCTCACGGACATATGATAGACTTAGTCCATAAATTTTCCACAGTCCACAAATATTATTATTGGATTATTTTTGGATCCAATTGCCAGAAGCAAGCTTTTGTCTTGGTAACTAAATGACCAACCAAGATTATATGTCAGTACTTTTTCATGTACCTTTCTTGCACGGTTCATTTCAGGGACTTGAACATCAGAACTGTTACCGAGGCTGAATAAGATTGTCAGTGTATTAAACTGTACTGAATGCATCATTGTTGGGTCTTGTTACATCTGGTATTTTTCATCATGGATCAATTTGATCTTACCCCTGTCAAGAATTTAACTACAGCTGTTAACGCAGCCAATACGAACAGTTTTCATCAAGATTATCAGGCAACGAATATGATTACCGCTATGTCTTGGTAGACAAATTGCTGGTATACAATGGAGGCCGATACAAGAATTTAAGTACGTGTCCAAATGGGGACTAAAGACTGGAATGGTCTGGTTTTAACCAGATTATCTTCGACATCAAGATCTACAAGAATGTAAGCTACAATTTGCATTTTTTTTATTCGTAGTTAGCTGGAATTCTCATTTTTCTACAGTCTTATCAACACAATATATTTCTTTGATAATTTGTTGTTGCAAATGTTTATGCGAGGCATTGGGAAGTCTTGTTCTGAGTATTTTCTACACTCGGACATGAAGATTCAATGATTTGAATCAATGGACGAGTATCACGAGCATTGTATTTGTTTTTTGTGATTTTTTCTAATCGCGGTCATCAGCCGTCGTAACTGTAAATTTAAAAATAAATTTAAGTTGAGGAATGGATATTTTTGCATGTTTAAGAAATCGAGTTTGATATTTCACCAATAGTTTATTGAAGTTAAATCCAGTTGTGGAATTAATAATAATAATGATGATGATTTAATAATAATTATTATTATTTTTAATTTTTCTGAGATAATAATAATTATGATTTATATTTTCTAATAATCATATCTTGTAGTATGAATTTATAAAGTGGATATTTAAAACAGTTTGCTATATCGGATACTTGTTTTTCCGAAGGTTAGTGGTTAAACGCATGCCCACATTCTACTAATAGAGTAATTCATTGGAAGCATTTTGCACTTGCATTATGCAGTCAAATCATGTAGAAGACACGGGAAGTAATGGTACGGGAAACAAATAGAATGTATAAAACGGGGTTTTACTAGAGTTTATATAAATACAAATCATTTTGGTAACGTCTTTTGAGAGAACGTTTGACCAGAAATAGACACGATGTGAAATTATTAATGTTTAATATGATGGTAAAATTACAGTAAACTCGTTTGAAGGAGCTTACTAGCTTCTAAATCTTCCAGTTTGGATAACAAGCAAAGGCTTCATTATTATGTATAATTTGGGAAGAAATTATTGTGTGTGGAAATAGTTAAATGTGTCATTCTGATTGTGCAATTAAGTCGCAGGAATGATGTTGTTGTTAAAATGAAGCATTAACCATTGTGAAGGTTGGATGACTTTGATAAATATGTTGGGAATTGAAAATATTGATACAAGCCACACTTTCGACGAATTTATAACCAAGGGTTATTTTATGGAGCCACCATAGTTAATTCACAGTTGATTCTCGTGTTCTATAAATTTTTCTTAGTACTTGTGGACCCGAATTTTGTTATTAACATTAACCTTTCATTGTGAGGAGACTTTACCGTTGTCTTATGCTAATTATGTGATTTTGACACATTTGAATAGAATGGGCCGATGCTATAAATTAATTAATACTGTCATTTCATGAACAGCCACTACCATTTAAAGGATATTTGTGATCCTATTAAAATATAAATATTATGTAAAATAATGATTTGATTACCATTTTCATATTCTGTCAAAGAATTTCAACTTTTGATAATAGTATTTGTTACTATTTTTGTAACAAAAATAATATTTTCAAATATTTTATTTGAATGATTGAATGGTAAAATTAATATTTAAAGAATCGATGTTTTGTTAATAATAATTTTTGACCATAAATTGATAGTCGAGTCTTGCACTCAGAATAATTATTTTGGATCGAGAACAGATGGTACGGTACTATAAAGTTTCTGTTTAATATCGAAGTTATAGGGTGATGTTGTATTATACGCATTGTTATGACTTTAAAAATGAACCAATTTTTGGAATATTAATTACTGGAAGTGATAGTAATTTTCTGCAACATTCGAAACCAAAAACAAAGTGATTTTTCTACATCGATGAAACCATTTAATTTAACCAGTGAATGCTTATGATTTAGGAATCAGGCTGGACAAATTAATTTGCCTTGAAGAAACTACGATTGTAAATAATTTAATATGAATATGAACAAAGTCAACAGGACTGACATTCTGGCTCTTGTTCAAATATTAAGTGTTCATAAACCTGTATATTTTGTGTACATAAATGTATGATTCGTCATGCATTCCTAAATGCTATTCTGGCATGTATTTCAAGTCAATTTTAACATTTAATAAAATGAGATTATTTTACGAATTGTGCTATTTTCAGAATGTCCTTCTATCCTTATTTTTGCATCGAGCCGAAATCAGTAAAGCATTTTTTTTATTGTATTATTATTGTCACTTTAACCCATATGGCGCCGTGGGATGTTTAGATTCTCGTGCTGACTGATTTTTGGTGAAATGCATATGAAGGGTACAGGGAAAGAAGGGGCTCATTGCATTTTTTCAAAAATCGTGATCCTCACTCCATCTATTGAGGTTTACTTGTACTTCCTGATGGGCAACACCGTCTGTGAAAGAAGGTGCTCCCTGTAGAGATAATAAGCTGAAAAGAAAGAGCATACAGGGAAAGAAGGGGCTCATCGACATACCTACAGGGGAAAATCGAGCTCATTGTAGCCTATTCTTCGCGCGCTTAGTGTACGAGCTGCAGCAGGTAGGCTAGGCAGTGTTGTTTGTATGTGGTTGGGGACAAGTGATTGTAGACTACCACTGTGTTACTTAACTATGTGTCGGTAATATGGAGCACTCACAAGTGAAAGACATTATGGAACTGAAAACAAAGAAACGTAAATCGTATGGTAGACTGTCTGTAGCTAATAAAAAGCTAAGACTGCAGTCCCATGAAATGGGGAATGACTGTAACTGCAAGAACCATTGTTTTCAGACTGTTCCAGAAGATACAAGATCTTACAACAATTCAATCCTCTTGAAACACATAATGAACAGAATATGTACCTCTGTGGATTAATTTCTGTTCTACCGGTAAACAGACCTTCAACTAGTGAATCTGCTGTACATTATGGTGCAACATACAAGTACAAGGTTCGCGGTCCAGTTACAGAAGATGACACGGAAGTTGTGAAAGAATTTGATGTATGCCGCAAAGCCTTTATGGCTATACAGGTCATAAGAAAGGAAAAAATTGAGTATCTTGTGAAATTGTTGCAAACCACAGGTTCTGCACCGATGGATATGCGAGGGAAACATGGACAACAACACCATAAACTTAGTATTGACACTGAAAGTAGTATACGTCAGCACATAAATTCCTTCAAAGGCCGTCAAAGCCCTACAGCTTACATGATTCGTCCAAACTATACCTGCCGGAAGATCTAAATATTATCAAGATGTTTCAAATGTTCAAAGAAAAACATCCAGACATTCAAGTAAGCTATGAGACTTACAGGAGCATATTCGGTAGAGATTTCAACATTGCCTTTGGTTATCCCAGGACTGATACCTGCAGCACATGCGACGAGTATAGTCTATTGCTAAAAAAAAGAAAAGTATAGAAGCAGAGAAGAAACTAAAATCTAGCTCGGAAGAGGTTCGCAGATTGGATGATGAATTGCTTCGGCTGGCATTAATGAACACCGTTCATAAGAAGAAAGCAGAAGCATTTTATATGAGAAAAAGAATAGATAAGGAGAATGCGATTTTGAGGCGATATGCTTCGACTATGGGAAAAATTTGGCTGTTCCTAACATATCCACGAATGATGTCTACTACAAGAGACAGTTATCTGTGTTTGCACTCAACGTCCATGTACTGTCCACTTCCCGAAGAGTTTTATATGTGTATCCGGAGCATGAAGGCAAAAAGGGAAGTAAAAATGTATGCTCCTTGTTGCATCACTTCATCTACAACCATTTACATTTAAACGTAAAATATCTGAGTATGTTCTGCGACTCGTGTAGTGGACAACAGAAGAACTTCACTTTCTTTCGGTTCCTCTACAACTTGGTGAACGTTGAGAAAAAAACTGGAGTCCATCACCGTAACTTTCCCAGTAAGGGGCCATTCCGATCTGGAGATCGATAGAACATGGGTTTGGTGAATTCAAAAGCCCAGGCAATTGTTCCTAGTGACTGGATCTCTATCTTAAAAACAGCACGCCAGAAGCCCTCACAGTTGACCACACAATGATTAGGAGTTGGAAGAACTTCTTAAATGAGAAGTATGCAAAAAAGTCACCATTTCCATCCCGGCCAGTAACAGAGATCAAGATTCAGAAAGGACCATTGTTGAGCTTTCGGACCACTTACAACGGCGCTTGGGAATCCGTCTCCATAGCAGCGAAACGGAAGAGACATGATGCTTCTAATCATCCTGAAGGCCAATTTGACCTGCCAGAGGAGACTTATGAAGGTAAGTGTATCATTCCCTTCATGGTGTAATTCTTTCCTTCATTTATCCCAATATAGCGCATTCCCTAGGAACGTTGCCCATATCTGATGAGAAGTTCAAAGACTTGCAACAATTAATAAGATTCTGTAGCGATGAGGCAAGGGATTATTTCTCCAAAATTCCTCACAAATGAACTGTAGCCTATGTTATGTAATGTGATGGACGTCATAGGTATTAAGTAGGCTAATTGCTAAAATTATTATATATTGTGATTTTGTGATTGTTAGAAGCCAATATTCATAGTTAATGTATTGCTAGTGTTATTTTAGTAATGATAATAAAAATTGACAATAATACAGAGACTTAAGATAATAGTTCAGTGCAATGAGCCCCTTTTCCCCCCACAAATGTATGTAGTTACGGAACATTTCAATATGTTTTGCCTTATTGAACCTTAAAATTCCATAATGAAATTTAGTAACACATTTATAATAAATATACCAAGATTTATGAATTACTAGACTTCAAAATATACACAAATAACAGATTTTACAGGGTTTTGAAGTTTAAAATGCTTATACTGAAAAGTTAGTAAAATGTTGATGAGCCCCTTCTTTCCCTGTACCCTTCATATGTGGTCGTTGGACTTTGGTCTAAACGGGCACAACACATAAATACGAACCTTAAAAAATGGATTAACTTTACATTCTAATCAATATTGTGTCTTCCTCGTGCAGAGAACTTATGTTTAAAATCTGTACCTATACTGTATAATGAAACGGGGGGGGGGGGCTCAATTTGCGACACCTACAATAAAAACTTTTCATAACTTACCGAAGAAATATCCAGTTTTTGCTTCTTTATGAGAAAGAGTTCCATCTTCGGTCACCAGTTACCGAGAAAAAATAATTTGTTCAGGAATATGTAATAAGCGTGTAGTCGGTACATTGTTTTACATACTTCAGTAAGTTTTGGAAGATTTAGGGCCGTATTCAGAGACATCACTTCAACTTAACTTTCACTTAACTTTTTAGTCTAATACTGTTGAAGTCGATAAATCAACGACTGTATAAGTTGACTACAAATATTTAAAAAGAAAATAATAGGCACCTGTTTATAAACCTAGAAGACCTGAGCTTCACAGATTTGAAGCATCAATGTGGCAAGTTAAAGAAAGACAACAGCATGTAGGCCTACGATAAAACGACCCCTAAAGGTAATTTTTGCCACATGGGAAGAACAGTAGTTGTCAAATCGACCCTACTAAGTCGCCTGGTTTGTAGTGCAGAGGAGAATGTAGGACACTGGTTATTGTAAGTCTTTACAGTATTATTAAATAATTCGCCTTTGTAAAATGCCAATCGCATACGATCATATACTTCGAAATAGGCTTTGGGACGCGAAGTAATCGACTTCATTCCGTCTGAAAAGCTTTCCTTTTGTAGAAGTAATGCATTGATATGGCACTTGTTGAATTTGAAGAGCACAGTGGAACTGAGCAATTACTGTATATTACTCATCTTTTAGCCTCAATTATTATGAAAATAACTGAAAAATCGAGAGAAGTGCACACCCATCAACTCAAATCACATGTTATAGCATCTGATTGTTTATGTTTTCATCACCCTTACGCTAGTTCCAGATAACGGCAGCACCGTCGCTTGAGTTCGCGAATAGCTGGCCACCTCCGATGTTTGGTCGTGCTGAGAGTGTTAGTACATTCTTTGTCAACGCATTTACTGTATTTAACATTTCGTTGTAGGTTTTAAATTAGTTCAAGCCGTAAGAAAATACGAGGGCTTATACCCACCCTAATTTCTGGATTATCCCCCCCCCCCCCCCCCGGGTACGCCACTGGTTCCACATGTTTAACAGACGAGAAGCTCTATCTTATAATTCTGAAAACATTCTGCTCATCCCTTGGCGTAAAGGTGGGTCATATCAAAAATTCTTTCAGACAAACGTTTTCGGTAATTTTTAGAGGAGTAGACCAGTTTAAACGGTTTTGATATTGTGCCTATTAAAGGGAGGTATGATTTTTTATCTCTCTCTCAAAACTCCATTTTCCCACCCCTTTGGTCAATGGTTGGTGCTATCAAACAACTTTACTAAGACAAGCTTTTGGCCCTTATCCAACGAATGGATTCGATTTTTCACTTACTAAAAAAGTTATAGCGATTTTCACTGTTTCGAAAAAGGCTCCCATTTTCACCCCTTTGGTCCGATTATGCCCATTCGAACTCGAACAGTAAATTATCTATAAACTTTTGAACTGATGGTGGTTTTGGGGTCAAGGGTTCAATCCTTGTAACTATTTCACATTCATCAAATGGCTGTCAGTCAGGGGGAGAGGGTCACATTAAGGCAATAATAAATCACCGCTTGGTCGGGCCCTCCCTAGGAATCTAGGCCCAGGGCATCAGCCCCTCTCGTCAGATTTGGCTGAGATGGGAATCGAACTGACTTCTTCTCAGTTTGCCTCACGCGGTTGAGTGTACCTCGTTCCAGCCATCAGACTAGAATTAATTTTCTTTTGCAGAGCCAAAGATCAAACCCGGACCTTCGGGGTGACAGCATGGGCGTCCACAGGGGCAGGGCCGGGGGCCAGGGGGCGGGAGGGGGGCAAGGGGGCGGGGAGGGGGCATGCCCCCTCCCCCTATGCTCCCCTCCTAGAATCTTAAAAAGTAAAACGATATGAATATCAGACGGAGAACAAACGTTTTTTGCATAAGAGCTTACAGTACTCTAATTAATTTTGTGCTAACTTTCCGTCGGGCGCAACAATAAATATAGTGGTAGCGGGTGCATTAAGCTTGTCTGGCACACCTAAGAAATCTGAATTCTAAAGAATTTACAATATTTGCTGAAGAATAATTTTGCTACAATAGTGACTACACTCATTCGTTCTCTACATATTACGTAATGGTGCACTATCAGGCGCAATCTGCCTGACAGATCACTTTTGCAACAACAGCAAATGTGTAGGAGGGTCTTGACAAACTGGCCGATATGGACTTGAATGTCGTGTGTAAAGAGGTAACTAAGAAAGGTGGTAATAGCTTCGTCCCCGCGAATGACGACTATGAGATAAGAATTAACTCGTGTACCTGTGAGATCGTCAGATCAGTTGCATCCAGGTCCGGACTTAGAGATCCAGGGCCCCTAGGCACTTGACATTTGGGCCCCTCACCATCTCGAAGCTATTTTGGAAATTTAGCAAATTAAATGCACTAGTACAGAACATATAATGTTTAATCGACATTAATGACTTTAATAAACATCAGAATAATATAAGTTAGTCTATGTTACTATAGTTACGTTATTCTATAAAATTTATAGAATCATACGATGAACTTCCTTTTGTGCAAAAGAAAGGAAGAATGAGGTCATCATAGCCAATTGACTGCATTATTTCTGACTCTATGTAACTTACATTACCGAGAGTGAATTGAGCTTGTTCTATCCTTTGTTAGATACTGCAGACGAGACAGAGGGGGGGACAAAGAGGCCTAATTCTAGCTTTGTTGCGCGCAGGGCTGTAAGTTTTGGCAAAATGTAGTAAAAATATTTATTATAATAATTATTATTTTCGATAAAGCTTTTTGATAAGGCAAGCCAGGCTTTTGAGCTTATGTAAAGATTTCACCACCGGGGCCCCTAGGTTGGCTGGACCCCTAGGCCGAGGCCTTTTAGGCCTAGGCAGAAATCCGGCACTGGTTGCACCAACCGGAAGGTTAAAATCATCCTACATATATTAGTCATGCAATGGTGCTGGTGTGCTTTGCTTTATATTAGACACTCGAGTGGTATTACAAAGGAATATTGTAATTTATAAGCGCGTACATTTCATTCATTTGTTTTATGTTTACTATGAACGACCGCCTAGACTGTGTCTGTGTGCTTATAGTATTACTAATTTATTTCGTGTGCATCGTCTACGAATGGATTTATATTTAATTTAAAGGTAAGTAATGTAATCTTATCTACATATAATCCAAAAACGTACTGATTGCATCTTTGTAATCATGAAACTGAAATTTGTAAGTTGATTAACTTACTCTCAGTTTGTAGGTGCTCACTAAGAAATGTTCTTAGAATATTCAAGCTTTAAGTGGGTCTATTCGGTCATTTGGCACTCATGCAAGGGTTAATATAGCCAAAATAGAAGTTGTTCAATGACTGATCATAGCACATTTTACGCCTGTCGGCTTGGAACGTGCAACAATACATGGAAAGTCCCAGAGGGACCCCGAAACCTCATATTATGGCCCGAAAACCAGCCCTTTTCGAGACAGGTCAATTTCAAAATTACTATCTTCGCTCTGGCAAACAAATGGCCAAACGAAACCATGGAAATAGTAGATTAACTTTCCATTTCTCTCTGTGAAAGGGCGAGAAGCGTCTGCTGAAAACATCCTATTATTCTGCTGCTTCCTTCTTCGGCTCGGCTCGTTGTTCCAGTTAACCAACTGATTACCAACAACAGCTGTGGGTTTTCTGTTCGCCTAGTCTCGGACAAATCCAGATCGACTCGTTGATTCATTATTTCACTACGTTGTTCTTCTTTCTCTCGGCTCGGATAAGTTCAATATTCTTGTATTACGCTTTTTAGCGATTGTCTTTCAAGATGGTTAGTGGTTAGGTTGCTGACCCAAATGCTTTGTATGTCAGGGACGTCTATAAGGGGGAGCTGTGCCCCCCCCCCCAAAAAAAAAAGTCAATAACAATTAAGAAAGTGTTGCTTTGAGAAAAGCATAAAATAATTGTAAATTTGGTTGTAACCTAATCTTAACTTATTGGCTAAGTTATAAACAATATTAAGATTGAAATTAGACTACCTCGTGATGTAGTGGCTAGCATTCTTGGCTGCCGCCCGGGATTCCCAAATTCAATTCCCGGCTCTGACAAGAAATTTTAATTCATGTCTGAGGGCTGGAACGGGGGGTAAAAAAAGACCGTTTACTTTTCCGCTTGATAAATTGACTAATATTTAGATATTTGCCATTCATACTCCATAGGCCGTAATAGAAAATTCATTAAGTATAACATTTTATTTGTGTGTTGTGTTTTATTTTACAACTTTTTTTTGTATTGCCACTAATTGTAGGCTATATAACCTTAGAATTTTACAATTACCTTCTATCTAAAATAATTACACAAAATTATATGCTCTAAGATATTGGTTAATATTTCTGGGTATTTTGCAGTGACTTGATCCCTTGAGAATACTCACAATTTTCCAGGATAGTCCCCCCCCCTCCCCCCCCTCCCCCCCCCCCCCCCCCCCCCCCCGAAAGAATTGTATATACGCCCCTGTTGTATGTACAGTAAATTAGCAAGTGCTAATTGTGTTGAGCATATTTTGTAAGTTCTAGGTTTAATGTGGTTTTTCTAGATGATATCCTTGTTAGACACTCAATGTAGGCTACATAACATGACCCGACAGCTGAAAGCCTCCTTGATCATCAAATCCAAAAGTTGTCTCCGAAATGTGTTACCGTATATCAGAACACTGTTGGACACTGTTGGACTGGTTTGACGCAGCTCTCCATTGCCTCCCTGTCCTGGGCTAATAATAGCTACCACATCTTACATACGAGGCAATCTGTTTAACATATTGGTCTACCCCTACAGTTCTTGTCCTTCACATGGGCGCCCCCATGCCCTCCTCACCTTCACCCCTGGAATCCCGGGAATATTTCGATTCTTTATTGTCACTCCAGTATATTTCAAAAATCAAAGTTACTGATAGTTAACTGATTTAGATGTAGGGATAATTCCTCAGTTTTATTTAACTTAGTAATTTGGAATTATGAAAATATCTCCAGTTATTTAGAAAATCGGTGAACTGGATTAACATTATCATTTTAATGAACTGCTTGATTTTTATTTTTGTCGATACATGGTGATGCAACTACTTTTTACCTGTTTTTAAGAAATGAATGATTTACAAAGAAAAACGAACTTGTAAGGACAAAAACTATTCTTCCCATACATGCCATAAAGATAATGTATCCAACGGTTTCAGAGCAGCCAAATAATGAATATCACGAAGCAAGTAAGAAATGAAACGAAAATTTCGGGGTGTGGGGGTAGGGTTGACAGATTTCAAGAATGGAAAAAAGGAACACACGTCCCAAAGCATTGTTTTTTTAATCAAGGTTGTTAAATGTTGTAATAAATAATACGGTACACATATGTATTAAATAAGCATTACTTAATCAAACACAAAAAAATTAAACTACACTAGATATTGCTGACATATCATATAGGCCTATGACACCAGCAACTTACAAATAGACCTAATGCTTTTCATTTAACGACCCTTTGCAAGGATTTTTAGCCTACTTTTCACATTTTGCAAAAATGAGGGAAAAGTAGACTTATGAGATCGATCCGGGAAAATGTGTGTCTGTCTGTCTGTCTGTCTGGCTGTGTGTGTGTGTCCCCCTATCAACTCCTAAACGGCTGCAGCAATCAAAACCAAATTTAGCAGTGGCGGCTGGCGGATAATTGTTCTGGGTGTTGCACTATTTGCATTAAGGGAGGGGGGGGGGGGGTACATGGGCACCCACAGGACTTTTTCTTGGGGTGGATGAAATAAACTGGTAAGACAATGAACAATCGAAATATTTTCGGATTTCAGGGGGGCCGGCACGTCCCCTCCTTGCCCCCCCCCCCCCCCCGCTCCTGCCCATGAGGTGGTAGGATATAAGGCTGCTTGATATCGGAGAAAACTGAATTCAATTGCGCGGTAAAACGGATTACCTCATTCATAACGAATGCCTCAGTTCTAAGAACATCACATTTTCATCGGATTAAATGGAATATAAGTAAGTCTGCGTTAAAACCCTCACGAGAACAAAACAACGTAAGTTATATACAAGGGCGAGAACTGCGAGTGTCACAAGTACGCGCAACATTGCAAGACATGGTCTCGGCAGCTGACAGAGCATGTCGGATGTCTCCGTCCGCGCCTCGGCTTCCTGGTTGCAGTCAGCGGGCAACGCCCAGCCGTGTTAACTGTTGGGATAGGGCTTACCCGGTCTAGCATCTCTGCCATACCCTTCACTATTGAGGTCTGGTCGGTGCTTGGGCTGGCAATGACCAAACGGACGAGCGCTCCTAGACGGCTGGCGCGCTTCGCTTTCTCAGACAGTTCACAGTAACTTCCTATAAGATTTCCTGAATGATTAAAGAACAGAATTATGACTTCCTATACATATAATAGTAAACATACAAGTTTTATTACTAAAAATATTATTACGGTATTAATTGATTTTCATGAATTAATCTGGCCGTTGTGCAACACTGCAACCTTATTACCGGCCGCCACTGAAATTTAGTATGAGTAAAGATGTGCACCGGAATAGCTCACGTCCATATTTGAAAATGAAGTCAGTGCTACCAACTGCTGAAGAAATGCACTAGAAATTTGAGCTCCATGTTGGATATCTTGCAAGATATGCATGGGAGCTATTCCAAAATTAGCACACATGTAGATAATACTGTTTCAGTTTAATTTCCAGGAGGCCAACCATGACAGTGTTGCCAAAATAATTTTAATCCTGCTGATATGTCCAATGTTTAAATGCATATAACTTCTACACTATCAATTGGATTTCAACCAAATTTTGTATGTAATATCTGTACATAAACAGATATGACTGAGCGTATTCTTAAGCGCCACCAGGGCTGCCAACTGTTAATAATTGCTCTCTCTATTATTATTTTTATCCAAATACCAATATATCAGAAAGTATGCAAGCCAACAGCTTTAAACTATGCACACGTATATTCTGAAATTTTAGATTAATTTGGAGTAACTTATATACGTCAGTTCTACCAACATGATTATAAGCCTGCTGATAGTACCAATTTTTAAATACATGTAACTTTTATACTATCAGTTGGATTTCAACCAAATTTCGTATGTGCTATGTGTACCATAACACATATGACTATAAGTATTGTTAAGAGCAATCAGGGCTGCCAACTGTTAATAAATGCTGTCTATATTCTTTTTACCCTAATATCAATATATCAGAAAATATGCAAGCCAACAGCTCTATACTTTGCACACGTATAGCACCTGACATTCTAGATTAATTTGGAGTAATTAATACAAGGCAGTGCTGCCAACATGATTCTATGCCTGCTGATAGGTCTAATTTTAAAATACATGTAACTTCTATACTAACAAATGGATTTCATCCAAAATTGGCACAACAAGATATAACATTTCAGATTATTTATGACCAGCACACGTATGGTATTGTTGCCAACATGCTTTTACGCGTGCTGATAGATCCAGTGTCTAACTGCATGTAACGTCCATTGGACTTCAATCAAATTTTGTATTCTGTACCTTAAGAGGTGGAACTAAGAATATATTCAGTCACCAGGGCTGCCAACTGTAGTGCTCTATTAGGCTACATTATACCAGGTATATTTTGAACTAATTAGATATTTCGATATTACTAACTTAATTTCGTCATTATTCTAGATAGGTTCATATTCTGTAGAATAATCATTGGCATGAAAAGTAGGCTGTATAGTTCTTCACGGAACTTCTTGTTTTTATTTGTAAGTACCTTCTGATAAAATCAACTACAATGTTCGTCATAATATTGTAATATGTGAACAATTATTGTTTTATCAAACTAATGGAGCTTATGTTTCTATCATCTATCCATTTGATATTCATGACAGGAAGAACTCTCTCCGTAAAATCAATGCTGAGTAATAACTTCACAAGGACCAAGATATTCCTTAATGTTGTTGCCCCTAATAAATATATAACATGTACCCATCTATCTGACACAGACATGGAAATCATTTTCTCTTTTAAACTTGCACCTGTATCACAATCAATTTTGAAGCGGGACATTTGAAAATGGGTACGAAATTGAATATAATTATCAAATTAACCAAAAAACGGAATATTTGGCGTTCCATTAAAGATTAAAACGGAACGCGGAACAAATCAAGAAAAGACGGAATTGTTCCGGGTAAAGCGGAACGTCTGGCAACCCTATGTGGGGGTGACAGGTAGGTAATGAAATGAAAAATACTGTATTACTTGTCCCGCCCCGGGAAAATATCCTACGGGAGCCCATGAGCAACAGCCAAGAACTCAAGCCGCTACACCACGAGGTGGGCAGTTGTCTAGCGCGATATTATCCTCAACCACATTACCTTGGTTTTAACTCATGAGACTTGCTTCTCATATAAATCAGCCACTCGGTTTTCCTCACGAAGCTGAATACTACAGTATGTTTCGACGTTCCAGACCTAACGTCAGTTCAGACCCATGAATCGAAATCGGGGCCTCCTAGGTAAGAGGTTAGAATGCTACATTTACATATTGGGGCGATAGTTAATAATGCATTTTGATATCACTGGCCTAACAGATACCGGTATTTGATTTTTTAGTTGATCTGGGTGAAACTGTCGAGCCATACAAACAATTCAGGAGGAGAGAGTTCCCTTTCTGACTGGTTGATAGCAGCACTCGACTTGGACTAGTCGCTCCAGTTGCGCTTGTTGGCGAGAGATGGCGCGATATACGCCATTCTAAAGCAGTACAGACCAGGCGGAGTGGGCCCCTGACGGTCTTCAACCCTGAAAGAAGAAAAAGATGGAAAGAATAAAAAGCAATACAGGTTCCCTTCGAATTGAGGGATCAAATATTTACTAATTTTTAAACATATAAAATACTCAATATGATGCATGTCAACTTACTATTCATGTTAGAAATTAAATTACTTTTGAGATCAGTCATGTACAATACCTCTTCCTAGCCCTGTTCGTATCCTGGCGCAGTCAGCTGGCATTTGAGGGTGCGCAAATGCGAGGGAGCCGTGTCCGTAGATTTACTGGCACGTTAAAGATCCCCTTCGGGGCAAAATTCCGGCACCCCGGCGTCTCTAAAAGCCGCAGTTGTTAAAAGGGACGTAAAACCAATAACATTATTATCTTCCTAGCCCATCTGTTGAACAATATTTTAATCCTGAGAGTCTTATTCTGATTTCTTCGCGTGTTTCGCGACGTAGCCGTGCTCGTTAAATCCCGCACCACGGCCACGAGGGCAGCTACAGGAAGTCCGGAGGTCGGAGGTTTGGATCCCGGCGCGACGTGGCGGTGACAGCGGCTGTCCTGATTGTGATTTTCCCAGTTCTTTTTTCACACTTCCCCCAGGCAAATACCGAAATAGTACCTTACTTCAAGTCCCGGGACACCTACCTCATCCCTGTCCCTAATACAGTTACACATACAGTACTACTACGGTCATCACATAAATATAGGTTATCAGACAAGTTCAACACACACCCAAGTACAAGTGGCTGATGACCCAGATGTCCCAAGCCTCTAATATGAATTAACAACACCGTCCTTGCGACGGTACAGGAACGATCCTTCGCAGATTCCGTGGGGTGAAGCCGATCTGGGAGGATAAGCGATAAAAAAAAAGAACAATAATAATAATAGACCTTCAGAAAAGGAGGTAGACTGTCAATTAATCATCATTTGGAACATAAAGGCAAAATATTACAATTAGTGAACAATATTAAGTACTTAGGAGTAATATTCTAAACACAGGGAGTTGTATTTACGAAGCACATACAACACAAAGTTGACACAGCAATGGTATCAATGAATGACATAAGACAACTTGGAAAATTGTCCCTTGATACAGGCATGGCGTTATTTAAGCTCAAAATTACTCCCATAGTTGCATATTCATTGGAAAATATATGGGAACACCTGACAAAGAATGACCTGATGAAAATGGAAAGAGTGAAGGCAGTAGCCTATACTTTAAAAAGTTACTCAATCTTTCGAAATACACATTCTCTCGCCTTGTATTTGTATTGGCCAAAGAGCAATTTTATATCGAAGATTTAAGAAATCAATGGATGCTGCCCCCTACTGGAGCATATGATGCATTACTGAGTGAACTTCGTGACAAGAGGAAATAGCCTATATTTGGAGTGACTTCTACTGTACAGATGCCATGACGAGTTGTGAGTGGATGAACTCAAATTATGAACTCCGTCATGTGATCATACGAATGGCATTGCACGGTTTTCACTTTAAAGTTTGCACAGAAAAGAAGTATCACCAGCCAAACTTAAACTGCGTGTGTATATTATGTAAGAAATCATGTGAGAGACACCATGTACTAACATGCAGCGAACGTCAGGTGTCTCTTACAAAATTTTGTACCGAATGAGCTTGTATGGTATTCCTGTTATAATGGCCATTGGCTGAAATAAAATTTATTATTTAATAATATTTACAAATAATACAAAATAAAAATCCCTCTCGGCACGCCGGAAGGTGAAGGTAGATTTCACCGGGGGAAACAAAAATAGGCTATAATGATTTCACTAAATGTGCCAATTGTTGTAGGTCTAGGAAAACTGAGAGGCGGGTTCCATTCCTACCTCAGCCCTTTCCAGCCCTCGGACCAGAATTAAAATTTCTTGGCAGAGCCGGGAATCGAACTCGGATCTCCGGGGAGGACAGTCAAGCATACTAGCCACTACACCACGAAGAAGTCTTTCAGGTGAGTGTAGTGTCACCTGTTGCAAGAAAAAGAAACCCGACGCTTTCGGTGGCGTAGTTGGTAGCATGCTGAGCTTCTATACCCAAGATCGTGGGTTCAAACCCGGCCGAAGTCGTCGGAGTTTTTAAGACCGTTAAAATCCCTCAGTGTGCCTTTTACAGAGATAAATGTTTGGCCCTTATCCGATGAATAGTACAAACATCGAATGGATTCGATTTTTCACATACAAAGAAAGCTATAGCAATATTTCTTATTTTTCGAAAATGTCCCCTATTTCCACCCCCTTGGTCCTATTTTGCCCTTCAACGAACTCGATCGAGCCGCTTCCAACCCAAAACCTACTTCAATTACAAATACACTAGTACAGACATTACAGTGACATAGGTTACCAGACAAATTGTACGCACACCCAAGTACACGGGCTACATGACCATGATGTCGCAAAGCCCCTAAAAGAATCAATAACAAACACTCAATATTTTCAGCCATGTAGGCCTATTTAGGTTTACGAGAAGAGGTTAGACCCCTCCCCTATTCTTCTGATGGGGATGATTACAGGGCTGTCAAGGTAATTTACTCCTTGTGTATTTTATACGTAATTTACTTGCCGTACAAAACCAGTTTTTGGTGTGGACGCAAATAACTGTATTTCATCTTCACTGCAATGATTTACAATCTTCTTTAATTGTGTCGTATTTTAAAATTAGCGTTTGTCAGGTATTTCATCATTAACTAATTATTTCCTATGTTTACTTATAGCCTACTTTACAAACATCCATTTAACAAGGTTTGTTAGAAGTGCAACGATATGGAGAGAGAAAAACACAATTTATTTAACATACATGTAGGGTTGCCAGACGTTCCGTTTTACCCGGAACAAATCCGTTTTTTCTTGTTTCGTTCCACCTTCCGTTTTAATCTTTAACTGAACGCCAAATAATCTTCTTTTTTTTTTGTTAACTTGATAATAGGCCTATATTCAATTTCGCACCAATTTTCATATGTCCCGCTTCAGAATTGATTGTAATGCGAAGTACTTCAGGGCCGTGCAATGGGCAAGGTGAAGCAGTGCTGACGAGAAATTGAATCGTGTCGGCCGAGCGCAGCCCTACTCGGTCCATTTCTGAGCAGTGCAGCACGACAGCACACTAGCACTGCAGCGCTTAGTCGCACAAGCACTGTCCATTTGACCGGGTACTGCAGTACGTTTAGTACTGAGCGCGGAGCCTGGACACTAGGCGCACTAGAGCCAACATTGTGGCATATGCGTGTGGTCTGCCGTGCTCAAAACGTGGGGAGGACAAAAATAGCATAGTGGGAGAGTCACACATTAATGAATCAAACCGAAGACATATAAAACATGATATTTGGACGCACATGAACCAGATCTGCAGCAAGGATACAGAAATTCGCATACTTTTTGGGTGATGTAGCAGGTGCAGGGAGATATAGTAGTCCTAAAATAGAATCAGGGACCGGTATGGAATCAGGAGAGTTAAAATACATTTGTTAATTTGTTGACATAATGTCACAAACCAGCCGAGGTAGCTAAACACGTTAACGTGCATGGTCAGACTACTCCAAACTCGAAAGACCACACACAGCCACTCCATACATTACCTCATTAATTTTATTTGTCATTAACTCCTCTCATGAGATTGGCGTCATGAAATCATTCCCACAAGGAAACTGTCTCACCACATCCCCTACCTCATAGCAACCGGAATAATTATGGGTAGAACCAAAAAAACTACATTAGGACTATAAAACTGTATTTCAATAACAAGATTCTGAATTCACCAAATAACTAGATTGATGCTCTTCAGGGATATGTGAGTTCGAGAAACATGCGTTAGTAAATTCATCAGGATTTTAAAATGAAAGATATTCCGTCGCAATCTAAGGTCATTTATGTCTTTTATTCTTATATTCAGGTCGCCTCCGTGGTGTAGTGGTCAGCATGATTAGCTGCCACCCAGGACGTCCGCGGTTCGATTCCCGGCTCTCCCACGAAATTTGAAAAGTGGTATGAGGACTGGATTGGGGTCTACTCAGCCTCGGGTGGTCCATATGAGTAGAGGGGGTTCGACTCCCACCTCAACCATCCTCGAAGTGGTTTTCCGTGGTTTCCCAATTCGTCTTCGGGAAAATACCGGGGTGGTACCTAACGTAAGGCCACGGCCGCCTCCTTCCCTCTTCCTTGCCTAATCCTCCCACTCTTCCCATCTCTTCATCAGGCCCCTGTTCGCTTTTCAGGTGAGGCCGCCTGGGTGACGCGACGTGCTAGTCATACTCCCCAGTTGTATCCCCGACTCAGAGTCCCAAGCTCCAGGACACTACCAGTGGCGGTAAAGGTGGGATCCCTCGCTTAGTCCGTGGGAAAAGCCAACCCTGGAGGGTAAACGATAAAAAAAAAAAAAAGAATTCTTATATTGAACATGGCCTGAAACAATACCTCGTGGAATTTACGTACACATTAGATATACGGCAAAATAAGCAAGAAGACACGAAATACTTCAAACCTTCAAGTTTTAGAACAATATTGATTATTTCAACAATATGGAGACCAAGAGTGCTATTCATTATATAACAATTAGCCTATTTTGCTCTGAAAATTACAAAATATGTTGTCTGTCTTTCTACCAGCTTGTCTGTATTTCTTTCGGTGGTGCCTAAAACTGTTTTGTTTGTTAGTTCTTGAAACTATTCGACTTTAGGGTTATGGTACGCGAACCGTCTTCCTAACTTACCAGGGGCTATATAATGCCAAAAATACGAAGAAATGTGTACTAATATAGTTCGCCCAGTGTATAAATTACATGGTATCGTGCAATTGATTGCGCTGACAATGAAAGAGACCACCTTGTAGTGTAGCGGCTAACATTCTTGGTCGAATTGAGAGCACATCACTTCGTAGAGTTGTTAGAATAGCTTCCGTAAAATATTCTCAAAGGCCAATGCTACAAGTAGCCCTCATGAGTTAATCCAATTGCATATGTATATGTAGGCTAATCCAGATATGGTATTTAAGACATTTGATTTTCATTGCATTCTAAGTTCTAGGCATAGGAAAACCTCGAAGCTAATTTTGCAATTTTCAGTGAATGAACATCCAAAGTATAGTAAGCATCATGTAGGGAGACTGAAGACATGGTGACATAGTGCGTAATTTGTGCTCGTACAACGAAGGAGGTTGTCAGGATGGTGATGATGATGAAAATGGTGAAAACGATGAAGACGGTGATTAATTAGTTGGGAACCAAGGAAATATAAATAACCGATACTTAAGGTTGAAGCGGATCTATGGTAAACACAAAATGAAATTGCAGGTTGATTGCGAAAGTACAGAAACTATCCAATCACCATATTTTATGGATATTGACTAATCCAGAAGTAGTCATGAAAGGGAGTAGCCTAGTACAAATAGGTGGAAGCAAAGGATGCTCTTGTGTGAGATCTCCATGGGCGTAGCCAGGACTCTTCATGCTGCAAACACTATTGAGTGCCTGATATCCTAGCTCACGTTCAAAAAGCATAATTAAGAAGGGGATTTACTACAAACTTTAGGAATGATCGAAATAGATCTAAGATGCAGTTGTAACATTTCAGAAATGTTACACGATCCATGTCTTTGTGTCTTTCTCGTGTTAGAAGCAAAAATACAATGGGCATAATAATTGTTATTGGCCATAAGAAGGATACAAGATTTATGTTGGACCCCACCATCAGATGTGAATTAACCTTCGGCATAACAAAACAGGTCGTTTAGAGAAAACGATAGGCTTCAAAGAGAAGTGAAAGCTTGTGGTACGTTTCGAATAAGCTAGAGGATCAACATCAACATTTTTTAATCAATCATCAAGTTAGGGTATGCCTAAGTATAAATGACCTAATTTTGCTATCAATGAATCCATTCAATAATAGAGAATTCATATTCAATATACTCGGGAACAGTATGAGACGTAATCTATTGGTACCCAATAACATTTTATTGCTAATAATAATAATAATAATATGAAGGGAAGATAAGAACGGCTTTACGAAACCATGTCGGTACGGGCTGGCCGTGTGCGCCTGAACTGACGAGTTCCAGCGTAGACAGTGCTGACAGTGTGAGGCTAGGTCATACAGCCCTAAAAGCACTTCCCAGGCTTGCAGGGCACTACGCCATACTATACACAGCTCGCTCGAACGTGTAGCGAGCGGCAGGTGGGGAGAAGCAAGGACAGGACGTCACGCGCTTGTGGCTTACTTCTTAGACTGCCCGTAAGGGAGCAGCAGGATAGAACATACTACAGGCACTAGCTACGCAGGGCCCTGCACGTCCAGAAAGTAAGTTCCGTTTGGTAATAACATTAAATTGTTTACAGATAAAGGAAAAATATTTATTGCACAAAATTCTACAACCCTTAAACTACTTTTCCACATAACTGCCGAAATTTTGCAGACATTTGTCGTAGCGTGGCACGAGTTTTTGTATACCTTCTTCATAGACGTGTGCCGCCTGTGTCTTCAACTAGTTGTACGTTCCGCTGCAGCGCAGTTCCGCATATGCGCGGTAGACGCTCTGTATCAAGGAGAAGAAACGTGCGCCATTTGGAGAGCGCTGTCAGCCACGTACGCGTTGTTGTGCATGTTTACTCGTACAATGTCGGTGTTGATTGCAAATCCCGCCGCTTGTGAAATCAGATCTGTGATTCGTTTTCTGAATGCTAGGAAAGTGAAACCAATTGAAATTTATCGGCAAATTTGCGAAGTGTATGGACAAAATGCGATGAGTGATTCAATGGTGAGAAGATGGGTCCGACAGTTCAATGAAGGACGTAGTGAAGTGCACGATGAAGAACGAAGTGGGCGTCCATCTTTAGTTACAGAAGAACTGGTTCACGCGATTGATGACAAGATCCGGGAAAACCGCAGGTTTACAATTAGTGCTCTCGCTATGGAATTTCCCCAAATCTTACGATCACTAATTCATGAAATTGTTACCGAAAAACTGAATTTTCGTAAACTTTGCCGACGTTGGGTACCAAAGATTCTTACGGAGCAACACAAAACAAAACGGATGGGTAGTGCACTTCAGTTTTTGACCCGTTACAATGGAGGCGGCGAAGAATTTCTGACACAGAATGTCACAGGAGATGAAACTTGGGTTTCTTACGACATCCCTGAAAGTAAGTGGCAACTTACAAATGTTTTTCATTTGAAAGACCCTTTGCAAGGATTTTTTATTTGTAAGTACCTTCTGTTAAAATTCACTACAATTTTCGTCATAATTGTAATATGTAAACAATTCTTGTTTTATCCAACTAATGGAGCTTCTCTTTCTATCATCTCTCCATTTGATATCCATGACAGAATGGAATGGAGGCACACTTCATCCCCAGCAAAGGTTAAGCCGAAACAAATCTTGACACCTCGGAAAATGATGTGCACAGTGTTCTGGGACTGGAAAGGCATCTTACTCATTGATTTCTTACCGCGTGGTCAAACAATCAACGCAGATGCTTACTGCGAGACACTTAGGAAATTGCGCCGCGAAATACAGAAAAAGCGCCGAGGGTTGCTGTCAGAAGGTGTTGATTTTCTTCACGACAACGCACGACCACACTGCAAATGTGACGAAAAACCTCCTACAGGGATTTGGCTGGGACGTGTTTTCCAGCCTCCGTACAGTCCTGACCTCGCTCCTAGCGACTTTCATCTGTTCACACATCTCAAGTCTTTCCTTGGCGGTCAACACTTCAACAATGACGACGAGCTGAAAGAAGATGTTTCCAACTGGTTGAAGACACAGGCGGCAAACTTCTATGAAGAAGGTATCCAAAAATTTGTGCGACGCTATGACAAATGCCTGCAAAAGTTCGGCAGTTATGTGGAAAAGTAGTTTAAGAGTTGTAGAATGTTGTGCAATAAATAATTTTTCTGTATCTGTACACAATTTAATGTTATTACAAAACGGAACTTACTTTCTTGACGTGCCTCGTATTTAGCTGGTTTTCTGGTGATACATGTACAAGTTTGAAAGAGAAAATCATTTCTATGTCTGTGTCAGATAGATGGGTACATGTTATAGATTTATGAGGGGCAACAAAATTAAGGAATATCTTAGTCCTTGTGAAGTTAATACTCAGCATTTTCCCCTCGAATACTTTTACGAGGAGAGTTCTTTCTGTCATGAATATCAAATGGATAGATGATAGAAACAGAAGCTCCATTAGTTTGATAAGACAAATATTACAATTATGACGAAAATTGTAGTGAATTTTAACAGAAGGTACTTACAAATAAAAAATCCTTGCAAAGGGTCTTTCAAATGAAAAACATTTGTAAGTTGCCGCTTACTTTCAGGGATGTCGTAAGAAACCCAAGTTTCATCTCCTGTGACTATCTGTGTCAGAAATTCTTCGCCGCCTTCATTGTAACGGGTCAAAAACTGAAGTGCACTACCCATCCGTTTTGTTGTGTGTTGCTCCGTAAGAATCTTTCGTACCCAACGTCGGCAAAGTTTACGAAAGTTCAGTTTTTCGGTAACAATTTCATGAATTAGTGATCGTGAGATTTGGGGAAATTCCATAGCGAGAGCACTAATTGTAAGCCTGCGGTTTTCCCGGATCTTGTCATCAATCGCGTGGACCAGTTCTTCTGTAACTAAAGATGGACGCCCACTTCGTTCTTCATCGTGCACTTCACTACGTCCTTCAAATGAAAAACATTTGTAAGTTGCTGGTGCCATAGGCCTATATGATAAGTCAGCAATATAAATACATAAATACAGCCCTTTAATCCCCTAAGGGCAATGACCTCCTGCCTAGGCAGGGATTTTGCTCCCTGCAATATCTAGTTTTAATTTTGTGTATTTGATTGTGTAATGCTTATTTGATACATATTTAACACCCTTGATTAAAAAGAAACAATGTTTTGGGACGTGTGATCCGTTTTTCCATTCTTGAAATCTGGTAACCCTACATACATGCATTCAATTTCATTAGAGGTTTCTTTGCCTCTCAGAGTCCAGTCTAGTCTGCAAGCCTCTAATTGCGAACAAGTCGCCCCCATGTTGCTCTATTAGCAGTTACCACTGCAGCATTCTCTACTTCTTCACCTCTCACTTTGAAATCATTCAACACTGATTAACCATCGCTTTCTACTGTAGGTCTACCTCTGCTTCTCTTACCCTCTGCAGCCGAACTCATTAACCTCTTAGGTAATCTCTCCTCCCCCATTCTCTTCACATGACCCCACCATCTGAGTCGGCTCATACAAACAGTTTCATCTAGCGTGTTCATTTCCAACTTAGCCTTTATCTCCTCATTACGAGTACCTTCCTGCCATTGCTCCCATCTATTTGTCCCAGCAATCATTCGTGGTACCCTCATTTTAGTTACCACTAGCTTATGTATCAGATGAAAGATGAATCTACCCAGCTCTCACTTCCATACAGCAAGGTCGGTCTAAATACTGAGCGATGTAGGGAGAGTTTCGTCGCTACACTAACTTCTTTCTTGCAGAATACTGTAGATCGCAAATGAGAACCCACTGCATTGGTTATTCTACTTAAATGAATATAAATTATAAACATATTTTCTTTCTTCAATACAGCGAATGTTTTAGGTATCATGACGTACCTGTTAGGGTTCGCCCAGACGTACCCATTGGCTCGTCAGTAGACATTGGTACACCCTGTCTAGACCCCTCGTGGGTTAACAACTACTTGCTATGTCCTATCTATGAAGCTCATTGCAGTGCTTTTTGGCTAAAGAAGCTAAGAGCTTTCAGCTCCTTTGGTACTTCTTAGCTCCCTATGGAGACACCAAAAAGACATTCAATCAAACATTAATACATTCATTCATTTTGAGCATTATATATGCCTGTGAAAGCTGAACCATATTGAATAATGACCAGAAACGCTTGGAAGATATGGGAATTTGGTTGTAAAGAAGGATGACAAGGACCAGCTGGATGAAAAATAAGACAATTGAGATAATTCTAAAGGAAATAAACGTAAGAAGGAACCTGTGGAAACAAAAAAGAAAATACAAACAACACTTTTTCGACAAATCCTACGGCATAGTAACGTTTTTATACATATTTTGAAGCCAAATCCTACGGTATAGTAACGTTCTTATGCCTTTTTTAAGGCTAATCCTAGGGCATAATCATGGGATACCAACGTTATGGAGGACTAGAAAGAATGTCGAGCAAAGAGATAAATGGTTGCTGCATCAAGGCGCAGCCTTTAGGAGATGATGAGGAACATGACGATTATGATTATTATTTAAATTAAATACACTGAAATGAAGGTCATTCAATTCGTTAATTTTGTTTTAACTAAATGTTGTTTTATTGAAGGAGAGAAGTATTGGACAAGAAAGGGCAATTTCTGTAACGGAAGCTAGCAGGCGTAGCTCAGGGTTAGAGCATGAGTTTGTAGAACTGTTTGGTGTATCTACATCTGGTTCGAATTTGGGCTGTCTTCAATTATGTGTCGAATCTATCGTGTACACTATTCCACATGAAACACTCCATCAAAGAGCTTTGAAACAAATTAGGCTAGTTCATATGAATGAAAATACCATGAATAAAAACTGTGACAGGCTGCGTAGTAGAGAAGTCTGAAAGAATAAAGAAGGAACTCAGTCCGACAGCACTGTGGTAAAGTAGAAGGAGCTCAGTCCCACAACACTGTGTTAAACTAGAAAGAACTCAGTCCGAAGCACTGTGGTAAACTAGAAGGAACTCAATCGGACACCACGGTGGTAAACTAGAAGGAACTCGGTCCGACAGCACTGTGGTAAACTAGAAGGAACTTAGTCGGACACCACGGTGGTGAACTAGAAGGAACTCAGTCAGACAGCACTGTGGTAAACTAGAATTAACTATGTCTGACAGCACTGTGGTAAACTAGAAGGAACTCAGTCCGACAGCACTGTGATAAACTAGTAGGAACTCAGTCGGACACCACGATGGTAAACTAGAAGGAACTCGGTCCGACAGCACTGTGGTAAACCAGAAGGAACTCAGTACGGCAGCACCGTGGTAAATTAGAAGTAACTCAGTCGGACACCACGGTGGTAAACTAGAAGGAACTCGGTCCGACAGCACTGTGGTAAATTAGAAGGAACCCAGTCTGCCAACACTGTGGTAAACTAGAAGGAACTCAGTCTGCCAACACCGTGGTAAACTAGAAGGAACTCAGTCCGACAGCACCGTGGTAAACTAGAAGGAACTCAGTCCGACAGCACTGTGGTAAACTAGTAGGAACTCAGTCGGACACCACGATGGTAAACTAGAAGGAATTCGGTCCGACAGCACTGTGGTAAACCAGAAGGAACTCAGTACGGCAGCACCGTGGTAAACTAGAAGGAACTCAGTCCCACAAAACTGTGGTAAAGTAGAAGGAACTCAGTCGGACACCACAGTGGTAAACTAGAAGGAACTCGGTCCGACAGCACTGTGGTAAACTAGAAGGAACTCAGTCTGCCAACACTGAGGTTAACTAGAAGGAACTCAGTCGGACAGCACCGTGGTAAACTAGAAGAAACTCAGTCGGACAGCACCGTGGTAAACTAGAAGGAACTCAGTCGGACACCACTGTGGTAAACTAGAAGGAACTCAGTCGGACAGACCGTGGTAAACTAGAAGGAACTCAGTCGGACACCACGGTGGTAAACTAGAAGGAACTCACTCGGACAACACCGTGGTAAACTAGAAGGAACTCAGTCGGACAGCACCGTGGTAAACTAGAAGGAACTCAGTCGGACACCACTGTGGTAATGTAGAAGGAACTCAGTCGGACACCACAGTGGTAAACTAGAAGGAACTCAGTCGGACACCACGGTGGTAAACTAGAAGGAACTCATCCCGACAGCACTGTGACAAACTAGAAGGAACTCAGTCCGACAGCACTGTGGTAAACTAGAAGGAACTCAGTCCGACAGCACTGTGGTAAACTAGAAGGAACTCAGTCCGACAGCACTGTGGTAAACTAGAAGGAACTCGGTCCGACAGCACAGTGGTAAACTAGAAGGAACTCAGTCCAACAACACTGTGGTAAAGTAGAAGGAACTCAGTCGGACACCACAGTGGTAAACTAGAAGGAACTCAGTCCCACAACACAGTGGTAAAGTAGAAGGAACTCAGTCGGACACCACAGTGGTAAACTAGAAGGAACTCAGTCCGACAGCACTGTGGTAAACTAGAAGGAACTCAGTCGGACACCACAGTGGTAAACTAGAAGGAACTCGGTCCGACAGCACTGTGGTAAATTAGAAGGAAATCAGTCTGCCAACACTGAGGTAAACTAGAAGGAACTCAGTCCCACAACACAGTGGTAAAGTAGAATGAACTCAGACCGACAACACTGTGGTAAATTAGAAGGAACTCAGTCTGCCAACACTGTGGTAAACTAGAAGGAAATCAGTCTGCCAACACTGTGGTAAACTAGAAGGAAATCAGTCTGCCAACACTGTGGTAAACTAGAAGGAAATCAGTCTGCCAACACTGTGGTAAACTAGAAGGAAATCAGTCTGCCAACACTGAGGTAAACTAGAAGAAACTCAGTCTCACAACACAGTGGTAAAGTAGAAGGAACTCAGTCGGACACCACAGTGGTAAACTAGAAGGAACTCGGTCCGACAGCACTGTGATAAACTAGAAGGAACTCGGTCCGACAGCACTGTGGTAAACTAGAAGGAAATCAGTCTGCCAACACTGTGGTAAACTAGAAGGAACTCAGTCCCACAACACAGTGGTAAAGTAGAAGGAACTCAGTCGGACACCACAGTGGTAAACTAGAAGGAACTCGGTCCGACAGCACTGGGGTAAACTAGAAGGAAATCAGTCTGCCAACACTGTGGTATACTAGAAGGAAATCAGTCTGCCAACACTGTGGTAAACTAAAAGGAAATCAGTCTGCCAACACTGTGGTAAACTAGAAGGAAATCAGTCTGCCAACACTGTAGTAAACTAGAAGGAAATCAGTCTGCCAACACTGAGGTAAACTAGAAGGAACTCAGTCCCACAACACAGTGGTAAAGTAGAAGGAACTCAGTCCCACAACACAGTGGTAAAGTAGAAGGAACTCAGTCTGCCAACACTGCGGTAAACTAGAAGGAACTCAGTCCCACAACACAGTGGTAAAGTAGAAGGAACTCAGTCGGACACCACAGTGGTAAACTAGAAGGAACTCGGTCCGACAACACTGTGGTAAACTAAAAGGAAATCAGTCTGACAACACTGTGGTAAAGTAGAAGGAACTCAGTCTGCCAACACTGTGGTAAACTAGAAGGATCTCAGTCCCACAACACAGTGGTAAAGTAGAAGGAACTCAGACCGACAACACTGTGGTAAACTAGAGGGAATTATATTATTTTAAGACCCCTCCAATAATTATATAAATACAGTAGTTCTATATACGAACACGTCAGAAGTAATTTATTTTCAATTCCTCTACTGGTCTGAAGTAACGGCTGTCTAATTCCTGGACATTTAGTCATCGGCTATTAGACTAAAAACGAATACAAACTGAGTTCTTGCAGGACTTAGTTCCCGTAGTTTTATGTCCAGGGTCACGGTTCGTTTAATTTTATGGCATCCCATTATTCCAGTCTCATATTGCCTGTGCTCGCGCTATGGCCACTGGCTGCGATCCTTGTTATTGGCAGCTCTAATCCGTCACGGGAATCTGCTACTGATTCCTTCTCGAATTCACAACCCAACACAGTACTGTACTTCCAAACATCTGAAGCTTGCGACAGTGAATCTTGATCCCATAAAAATTACGATGAAATGAAAAAACTAAACTCATGAGACTTTTTAGCCTTTGTTATTTTTGTTGTGTCGAGCATTAAATAATTTCTTTCATAACGTAAATATAACGCAACGTAACTTATATTATATGAATTGCAGCCAATGGCCATAGCAGGGTATTTTAATTGAACGCCCGTAAGGCTCCCAACAAGTTCAATTTCAAGTAGTCCCATCTTTGGCTACCAGAGATGCCACTGTCAGTAACACTTAGTGGCGATCGTTGGAACTTGATAGAGCGTTTCTAACCAAATAACCTACACATTTAGCTGTTGTTATTTGAGTCTTCAGTCTTTTGACTGGTTTGATGCAGCTCTCCATGCCTCCCTGTTCTGAGCTAATCGTTTCATCTCTACGTAGCTACCACACCCTACATCCGAGGCAATCTGTTTAACATATTCTAACCTTGGTCTACCCCTATAGTTCCTGTCCTCGACCCTTCCTTCCATAACTAAGCATGCTATTCCTGGGTGTCTTAATATGTGTCCTACTAACCTATCTCTTCTCTTCGTTAGCAGTCGCCAGAAACATCTCTCCTCTCCCACTCGTCTTAATACATCTTCGTTTGTTACCCTATCTACCCATCTGATCTTCATCATTCTCCTGTAACACCACATTTCAAATGTTTCAATTCTCCTCTTTTCTGCTGCACCAATAGTTCATGTTTCACTTTCATAGAGCACCACGCTCCAGACAAATGCTTTCAAAAATGACTTCCTAATACCTAAATCTATATTCGATGTCAACAGATTCCTTTTTTGTAGAAATGCTTTCCTTGCCTGAGCCAACCTACTTTTTATATCCTCTTTGCTTCGTCCATCACTGGTTATTTTGCTTCCTAATTAACAGAAGGCTCCTACTTCCTTCAGGTTTTCACCTGCCAATTTGATGTCCATAGAGGATTCTGATTTATTTCGGCTGCATTCCAGTATTTTTGTTTTACATTTATTAATTTTCATCATGAATTCTTTTCTCAAGACGGAGTCCATACCATTCAAAAACTCATTCAAATCCTCAGGCGTGTCGGCCAAGATGACTATGTCATCGGCAAATCTCAGAGTTGAAATGATTTCTCCTTGAATCTTCACTCCCACTTTAAATTTTTCTCCAATTTTCTTCATTGCTTGTTCAATGTAAAGATTGAAAAGTATGGGTGATAAGTTGCAGCCATGCCTTACACCTTTCTGAATACCAGCTTCTCTCTCATGTCCTTCAGCTCGAATGACTGCTGTCTGGTTTCTGTACAAATTGTAGATCACCCTCCTATCACTGTACTTTATTCTAATCGCTGTCAAATTGTCAAACAATTTAGTCCAATCAACGTTATCAAAAGCCTTTTCTAAGTCTACAAAAGCCATGAACGTTCTCTTATCTTTCCTTATTCTGCCTTCCAAAATCAGCCTAAGACTTAGTACAGCTTCCCTTGTTCCTACATTTCTCCTGAAACCAAACTGGTCTTCACCCAACTCCGTTTCTATCTGGCTCTCAATCCTCTTGTAAATTATTCTAGACAGGATCTTTGAAGCATGAGTAATCAAGCTGATTGTACGGTAATCTTCACATCTGTCAGCTCCCACTTTCATTGGTGATGATGATGATAATTGTTGTTTTAAGGGGCCTAACATCGAGGTTATCGGCCCCTTATGAAATGAAATGGCGTGAAATGAAAGGATGTAGATAAAAACAACTCACTGCCATGGATGAAGCGAAAATGGTGTTTATAAAACAGACAGTGAGCCCCAAAAATTATGCCTTATTTGAATAAAAAGAATAAAAGGCGGAAGGTAAAAAGGATAAAACAAATAAGGCATAGTGAACAATACAATACATAACACAATAAAAAACATAAAACAGATTTAACCACAATTAAAAGTCGTAACTACACATTAAAACTTAAAAAAGTAACCACTCTCCCTCATGAACCGGATGACGAGGTCAGCTGACGGCCCGTCATCACGGAGAATAAGGGAGAGGGTACCTTTCATTGGTATAGGGATGATTACATTCTTCTTGAAATCAGGGGGGTACCTCACCTGTCTCATAAATCCTACACACCAAGTGAAATAACCTGAACAGACCTTCATCTCTTATGCAGCGTAGCAACTCAATCGGTATATCATCTATGCCTGGTGCTTTGTTCCTGCTTAAGTCCTCCAATGCTCTGTCAAATTCTGATCTCAATATTAAATCTCCTTTTGCATCCTCATCAATTTCCTCCTCCCTTTCCATTACATGAATCTCAATCTCCTTTCCCTTATACAGCTTTCCATCTCTCAACCTTTTCTTTCCTATCTGTTAGAGGCTTTTCATTTGTGTCCTTAATATTACAGCACTTAGTCTTCTTTTCCCCAAAAGTATTCTTAATCCTTCGATAAACTGTGTCTACTTTTCCTAAATTCAGACAATTTACTATACCTGCACATTTCTCTTTCAACCATTCTTCTTTCGCTTCCTTGCACTTCTTGTTAACCTCATTTAGCTACAGTCTACGAATTGTAGTGGTAGGTTCTTTCACTTGTCATAAATCTATGACATGGACCCACCGGCTTTACTTCCCCCCTCCGAAGTAAGGCATAGTCTACTGATGGATTTTACCGCTCTTAAAACTGGAAGACGTCGGCCGGGTTTGAACCCGCGATCTTGGGCATAGCAGTTTAGCATGCTACCGTCTACGCCACCGAAGCCGAACGTTACTTATATACTTACTACTCCCAAAATAATTGAAGCATAATTTTTAAATCAAAGAAACTAAGATAATTGCTTTAAATCAGCCACTTTTTTATCTCTTGAAAATCACGAGAGCAACATAGCCAACGTTTTAGCTGGCTAAATGGAGCAGTCTGTAAAGTTGTTGTTGATATTGTTTCATTTGAGGGGCTTCGACATCGTGGTCATTTAGACCTCTGTACCTGGGTGAGTGTGAAATTTCTGTCTAATAGTCTGTGTTATTGTGATGGCTGTATTAGTGTGGGTATTTGTAATGAAAGTGAGGATTGGGAATGAAGCGGCCGTGGTCTTCAGTTAGGAACCATCCCAGCATTCGCCTGAAGTAGAAGTGGGAAACCACGGAAAACCAAATCCAGGATGGCTGAGGTGGGAATCGAACCTACCTCTTCTCAGTTTTGCCTCACGAGACTGAATGTACCTCGTCCCAGCCCTTAGACCAGAAGTACGTTTCTTGGCAGAGCCGGGAATCGAACCCGGACCTCCGGAGTTTGAAGGCTCTCAAGTGGAATGCTCTAGGTTGTATCGATTGCACATCGGCTGAATGGCTTGGCAATTAGGCCTAATAGTCTTAATTCAAGATATCCTGGTAGATTTGGTGATATGATGAAGAACCCTTCGAGGCAAACTCTCCAAATCACATAACTTAAGGATGTGCTAAACCCATAACTATTATTATTATTATTATTATTACATCGTTTTGCACGACTAATGAGCGCGATTGAACCTATCTTGCTTTCTTATCCTCCCAAAAGCTGTTCATCTTCTCGCCAGGGTTCTTCCTGCGCTCCCCCTCAGGAACTCACATCTAGTGGGACGTGGTTTGGTGACCACTGGACCCCAGCTGAGTCCGGCATTGCTTCCACTTACTTGTGCCGGGCTCTTATCCGTCTTCTTTCCTGTCGACCTCTCTTGGTCAACTCTTGTTCTCTTCCGACCCCGACGGTATTAGTTTATCCGAGGCCTAGGGAGTCTTTCACTTTCCCGCCTTAATTGGCCCTTGTCTCGTCTTTCCTCATACCCTCCTTCTGCGAGGGGTAGCCTTCTTTTTCTTTTCATGTTATCTCCTACCTTCTGCTGAAGGCCCTCAAGGAGGCAGGGTGTATGTAGTACCACCACTTCTGGTGCACCCTGAATATTGCTACACCGTCAGGGGCTCACGGCTGGTGAGTTCGAGAGTTGGCGACCCCGAGGGATTCCTGAGCTGGGTCCGATTTTTCCCCTTTTGCACTAACTTTGGGGTGGGCTTTCTCCTCTTTCCCTTTCCTATCTGCCATTCATGACTCTCCTTCCTTAAGTCCCTCAATCCTCATTCTTCGAGGGTTGAGGGCATTTCATCTCTTCCTGTCCGTTATTTGCTTTATCCTTTATTTCTTTACCATTTCTTCTTCTAGTTTGTAAGTCTGTAGTTAGTATTAGTTATATTCATTCTCATCTCATCTTTCACTATCACCCAAACCACTAGTGGCCGATAACCTAGATGTTAGGCCCCTTAAAACAACAACAATCATCATAATCATCATCTTCCTGCGCTCCTCCATCCAGGTTCTTTAAATGCAATGTTTGGATGGTCTGGAAAGTTGATGATTGTCAACAAGTTCTCTGAATTTAGATCTGTCTAGTACCATGTAACTTTCCTTTCTTTTTCATTTTTGAGAAAGTAACATTTAGAATTATTTTAGTCAGCCTGTTATCACTCATTCTGGGAATATGCCCATACAATTTCATGTGTATTTTCCTGAATGTGTCCGATATTTTTCCCGCATGCTGATAAAGCTCCTGGCATTTCCTTTTCATAAAAATTCCCTCAGTACAAACTGAGGCAAAAATCTTCCACAAATGTTTTCTTTCTTGTTTTTGTACATCTTTAATGAGTGATCTACCCCCCAATGATCAGTGTTTCAGAGGCGTATTGTGCCTCGGGTTTGATTACTGTGTTGTAATGTCATAATTATTATTATTAATAGAGAGCCTCCGTGGCTTAGGCGGCAGCACGCCGGCCTCTCACCGCTGGGTCCGTGTTTCAAATCCCGGTCACTCCATGTGAGATTTGTGCTGGACAAAGCGGAGGCAGACAGGTTCTTCTCCGATAACTCCGGTTTTCCCTGTCACAATTTCATTCCAGCAACACTCTTCCCTATCATTTAATTTCATCTGTCATTCATTTAATCATTGCCCCAGGGGAGTGCGACAGGCTTCGGCAGCCGGCACAGTTCATATCCTCGCCGCTAAATGGCGACTGGAAGCAGGCTGTGGATTTTCATTTCAATAGAATAAGCGATATTACAATACATCCGGCGTTACAAAATTATACGTAAATACATACATAGACTTTTAAATATTAGAACATTAGAACATGTGTATTGAATAAAATTTAACACAATGAGAGTTTATACGAATGCAGGGATGCCGACTGCCACTGCCACTTGCCTGTATTTTTAACAATTTTACTCCCACTTAACTAAACATAGCCTTTCTATTGAAATACTTTATCTAAATAATACCAAATAAAACGAACCTAAACGGACCATAGTCATTTCTTGCCATACGGAACGGACAGGTTTCGAAATTTCACGAACTGAACTGGTACGGAACGTTCCCGACCATTTCGTTCTCTGGGTGTTAGATGACATGAGTTTAACGTCCCTTTTAACTGTTAGGCTACTGTTTAGAGAAGCCGGATTGCATTAGAAGGGTATTTAATGCACCAGAAAATCAACTGACCATGGGTATCTCGCAATCAGATTTCTTTAAATACCAACCGACTGTGCTGGGATTCGATCCCGCAACCCTGAGCACAGTAAACGCTTCACAACAAACTGAGCCGCATACGTAGATCGTCCCCAATGCGAGAAACAAAGCAGTTATGTTTTACCTTCATGACACGTTACAATATTTTACTGATTCTATCAAGCGATTAAAACATATGCTCAATTAATCAATTTTAAACTTAAACTGTTGATGAGTTCTCTCTATTTTTAATCAATTTTGTTATCCTATCATTTACGGATGATCTATTCTCAGCTAAACGAGGGAATTCTCTCAAATTCTGGGGATTGGTAACTCCAGGATTCCACCGTTGTCCACATTTTAACGGGCTGTTTGGATCTTACAGATCTACGAGAAAACCATAATATGCCAGGAACGCTCTATTCATACTAGCCGATGACGCAATTGTTACTGATCTACTTAATATCCGCTTTATGAGGAAGATTGGCCTAGGGTAACCGTTCTACTGTACATTGACAAGTATAGTTGTCACGTAGCTCAAACACATTCACTTTTAAAATTTAAATTAACATTTTTTATAAAGAGAGTTTCGAATACGTTCTTCTTCTTGTTTCTTTTCGGTCAATTAAGGACCACGACATTCCAACTGTTCCCATTTAGCTTTTAAAATATTAGTCCAGTATTCCTTTCTCTTTTTTGTCCAAGCATTTCCAATTTCCAGCGTCGGCTTTGGTTGGAAACTCGGATGTTTCCTGGATATTTTCACATCAGGTCCCAATGTCGCACATATTACATTTTTACATTTGTATTAGGCTACATTAATTGTTTGAGTTCGGCTGTAGAGGGTAAGAGAAGTAGAGGTAGACTTAGGAAGCAAGTGTTACACTCAAAATAGAGGAAAATTTAAGACGATAATTGCTATGTGTTTGGAATGTTAATAATGGAAGTATTAAAGTTAATATCAAGATTTTCACGAAGCTCGAGCACCAAAATTATTTCGTGAGGAAATGCGCCATTTTAAGAGATGCCTTTTATTCTGTTCCATCGAGGTGATAAGACGTATTGTCTAGTTCGAGGCCAGGCACGGTCCCGAGGAAATACATTTGGCGGCGAATGCGGGGGCATCGACGGCCAAGCCATCATTGAAAGGTGGACTACGATTTAACACAGTGCGGACTTGTATAATTTCAGCTCTTGAAAAATTAACATTTAGTTCTGAAGTGGACTTAAACATTTTTCGCAAGTGTGAATCTGCGATAATGAGTGCGCGATATCGCTGAACATTAATAAGTGAGTTTATACTTAATCCTATTTGAACTTTCCTTCGAGAGTGTTCCGAACAGATATTCTACGAGAATCTATCAATTTCTTCGACGAGGGAATTTTTAGTAAAGAATCCCTACAAATATTCCGACATCGATAGTTCTATTGTTTTTGAACTAGAATCATTACTTGGTTATTGCATGCATTTTGCAAAGCAATTGTGGAGTATCAGCGGAGTCTACAAGGAAAATTCAATCAACATTTTTGAGATTCCATTGAAGATGAATTCCATTCCCACATCGAGAGGAACAGCATTCGAGTTTGAAATGGAAGTGGAGATGGTTGAGTAAACTGCGAGAGGGAACACTACAATGGGAATATGGAGAGTTCTAAAAGTAACCAGATAACTTAACATAACTCAAGATTATTCAAAATTCAACAATGAAAATTATTTAAATGCTTTCGATGAAATTACACCTAACGATGACTTCAAGAACACCTATAAGTGGCAGGAAGAAAGAAGAAGATAGTTTGAACAAGGATAGTCCCAGTTCACGATCCCAGTTCGTTTCCAGAACTAGGGCAACGTGAGGGCGAGGCCAGTTCGAGTCCAGAACGAGTCGGCGGAGACGCAGGTCGAATGGCTGGAGGGAACGAGGTGATTCAGTGTTGAAAGATTCCAAAATGAGAGATGTAGAAGCAGAGGAGGCCAATAGGGCATCATGGAGGCGACTAGTTCGCAATGAAAAGTTTGCAGACTACACTGGACGCTGAAAGGCAAAACAGTCTAAAATGAAAATGTATGTGTATAAATATGTATTATATAATGGTGTGATGATTGCTTGGTGACACTCTCACACAAGTTCAGGTTCATAAAATATTTCATAAAATTTCTTTGATGATGTAATACCGGCCATAGACATTTAGAACACGAGAATGGTGCCCTCGAGAATTGAAGTGTATGCAGGAACAAACGTTTATGTTACATTTTGTGTAATTTGAGATATTCCCGAAACAAACATCTACGATGTTTTCTGAATACGTATTTGCAAGTAATTTGAGCATATCTCAGAAGATGGCTTTAGTATTCCCGAAATTGTGTAGCCAAATGCACTTTAAAAATAACGGAACAAAAGTTTATATTACATCGCTTCCCACTCGAACGCGGCAATAATGCTATGAAGTGATGGATATAATGAACACATTCTCGTCAAGAGGCTATTCTTGTGTTATCAACTGTGTATTACTAAGCTTATTGGTGCAAATTATTGTGTTGAAGCCAAAAGGAAGAGCACCATAGTTGCATTTTGAAACTTACTAAAAATACCTTGACCAAGGCAAAGAAACGAGTTCATTCGCGTTTTACATTTAAAAAAGAATTATTTGCACGGATCAATACATTATAAGTAGGTTCAAACAATAACATTAAACTTAAAATAGCGCTATTCTATTCTGTTCGCTTCCATTATGGACGAGTGAGTGAGCGCGCGCACTCTAGTGTATTGGTTTACGGAACAAAAGTCTATGTTACGTCTTACCGCAGGGGCAGATGACTGCGTAGTCCCACCCCTTAAAACAACATCAACGAACTAACTACGTTTTACCGCGTAGCCCATGTCCCGCGGACAACACTCACCTTTATTACTGTTTATCTCAATAAGTAAGAAATGTAGCATAGACGTTTGTTCCCGCATACGCTTCAATTGTTCATTCGTGAAATAGTCCCTAACCCTTACTTCGCCGCTATATAACTTAAAAAGTACGTGTTACAGAGCCAATGCTAATTATGAACACCAAAGACTATTAAAAAGGCATAAGAATGCACTGTGCTCGCTGCTGAATGTCCCCGAGAAACCTCGCTGTTTTAGCACGATAGCACCTGAGATCAGTTCTCTGTCGCATTCCACTTACTGCAGGACTGTACAGTACGTTCACTGACCTCTCACTGGTATGTAATGAGGATATATTATCACAAATTCAGATCAAATAGTGTTGGCACATTTTGATCCAGAATACAACAATAGAAGGAACTGCATTGGAGCAGGTGGAACATTTTAAGTACTTGGACTGTGTATTCCCTCAGGATGGTAATATGGGGAAGGAAAAGCCAGTGCAGCGAGTTCTCAGTTGCGATCTAGAGTATTCTGTAAGAATGAAGTTGGTGTAGCGAAAAGAGCACATATATGATTTCTTATCGCGCATCTGCAGTAAGTTTTGTAGGAATCGGACACTGAGGCAAGCCCCGGCATATTAAGCGGGAACATTGCTACTGTGGACTGAATTATTAAAGCAGCTGGACGTTTCAACTATTTTTCGAGTAACTGGTATACATATGATACAGATGAAATGAAAATGAAAATCCACAACCTGCTTCCAGTCTCCGACCGGGTCAGGAATGGAATGAATGAAGCCCCCATCTAGCGGCGAGGATATGAACTGTGCCGGCTGCCGAGGCCTGACGCACTCCTCTGGGGCAATGATTAAATGAATGACAGATGAAATGAAATGATAGTGGAGAGTGTTGCTGGAATGAAATGTTGACAGGGAAAACCGGAGTACCCGGAGAAAAACCTGTCTGCCTCCGTTTTGTCCAGCACAGATCTCACATCGAGTGACCGGGATTTGAACCACGGACTCAGCGGTGAGAGGCCGGCGTGCTGCCGCCTAAGCCACGGAGGCTTAATATGATACAGATATAAGAACATATTTTGAAAAATTAAACAAACATTTCCCACTTTTAAGCACATAAATAAATAAATAAATACATATTTTGGAAAAATTAAGCACATAATTATCTGGCCCCTGTCAATGACAGAGGGGACGGATAGCGCTGACCACACGTCACCCACAAATGGTAGGCCTACGCCATAATGCTGGGCAGCGGTCGCTAGATAGGCCAAGGCCCGTAATATTGTTCATTATACTGTAGTAGAATTTTGCGTTACGTGGTGGGGGGACTCATCAGATCAGTACCAACTTGTTAGCAGTTGGGAGTGGTGGACATGTAATGTGTGACGATATTATAATAAGGTGCTATTCCTGGCGACCTACTAGGCTGGCCAAGCTCCAAACGCTGTGGGATGAAGGAACGAACTCGTAATCACTCTGGCTGCACGCCAATGAGGGAGGGGAGGGGGTGTTGGAGCAGAAAACAGCTCTTCCCACTGAAATGGAGCGTTACATGACTGGGTAGTTCACCAATATGTCCCCAACCCACCGCATTGGCAGCTTACTCTACATGTAGCCTTACACACGAAACGATCTGCAGAAATAGGTTATATCGTCTTTAGATTCATCCAATGCCGGCCCCGTGGTGTTGGGGTAGCGCGCCTGCCTCTCACCCGGAGGCCCCGGGTTCGATCCCCGGCTCCGTCAGGGATTTTAAAACTGACGTGAGGGTTGGAACGGGGTGCACTCAGCCTCGTGAGGACAATTGAGTAGCTGTCTGACAGTGAGACAGCGCCCCGATCACGAATACCAAGATTAACGGCCGAGGGGAACCGACGCGCTGATCACGCGTCACCCCAATATCTGCAGGCCAAATGGCTGGGCAGCGGTCGCTTGGTCGGCCTTAGCCCGTCATGGGCTGGATAGTGCCAGGGGTTGACTTTTTTGTTTTTTTTTTGTTTTTTTAGATTCATCCAATAGAACATACTTCCACTATTTCTGTATCACCAATTTTCATGCAAAGTAGTTCCAGGACTTTTTCAGATAGACAATTTGGGTTCAAGTGAGAAGGTGTATGAAGGGAATGTCTAAGAAAATACAGGTGGAACTAGTTCGAAAATGAATAGTTTTTCTTAAACAAGTTCAGGTAACTTAACTCTAAAAGTTTTACACGAGATAGGAGAAATGTTTTCGAATTATTAAGTATAAACGTACTGTACATAATCCAGTAGTTATTTTAATCAATCCGAAGTTTCGTTTTATTCAAAATAAAAATGAATGTCATCGAATTACGCATTTTTAGCCTATTTCCTTTTATAAAAAATAGGCTTAGGCCTGTGACATCACTTTTATCCGTGTGTGTGTATGTGTAGTCTATGTGTGTATACCCCCCCCCCCTAATAAAATCTAAACGGCTGGAGCGATTTCAAAGAAACTCGGTGAGGTCATAGCACCATTTTGGCCGACCCCTCCAAATTGTATTACGTCTCACCAATGCAACATGGCGACTGTGCGAAATACTCACCGGCATTCTATATTTCCAAAACTATTACTGATGTCACCCTGAAATTTTGTACGGTAATAAAGGGTTCTACTAGAAGTTCACCTCTGGGAGTTCTAAAAACCTGTTAACTACAAAACGAACATGGCGGCAAAGTAAATTTGAAACTTTTGAATTGACTTTTATCGCGATTCAACCATCCAAACGCAATCAAACTTGGTACAGCAAATGTTTATATACATTGTAATGCACTGGCATCTAATTTAGTTCAATTGTTTACATAAACTCAAGATGGCAGCTGTGCGAAATATTTCACCGGCGTTCTATATCTCCGAAACTATTAAAGATATAACCCTGAAATTTTGTACGGTGATATAGGGCACTGCTAAAAGTTTATCGATTTAACTTTTAATAACCTGTAAAGTACAAAACGAACATGGTGGCCAAGCGATGTTGAAACATTTTAATAGACCTTTCTGGTGATTTAACCATTTGGGCGCAGTGATATATGGTACAGTATATGTTTATACACATTGTAATGCACTGGCATCTAAGTTAGTTCAACTGTTTACATAACCTCAAGAATGCGTCTGTGCGAAATTTGAAAATTAAGTTTTAATTTCTTGTTTATTAATCATGCGATCGAAGTGAACGTTTGAATAACCTACGAAATAATCGTCATCTTATAGTACATAACTCTATGGCTTATATAATAAGAATCCAATATGGCGACCATCCGAAATATTAAGACGGTTCTCAATATCTATTAATCTATGACAGCAATCAAACTGAAATTGTGTGTGTTATTAGAGGCAATTAACATAAGTAGGTTATGGGCTATGAAAATAGGCTGTATAGTTCTTCACGGAACTACTTGCTATTATTTGGTTCTGGGAGAGATTGATACCCCTGATTCCCCCCCCGCAGTTACGCCACTGCATTGCACTTGTGCAGAGAATTGGCACATCGGCCAGTGTTGGTTCTTATTCGATTAAGCACCGACCAGTTCTTACGAGTCAAGTCAAACCCATGTGGTTTGGACGATACACATGGCATCTGGAGTTGTTCCGTCGTAATATATATTAATTGTTAATAATAAAAAGCAATAAACTTACTGAAAAATGGCTTCAAAACTACAATATCGATACAGTACATTTTGTAAAGTCAATAAACACCAATCACATTATACAATATTCTTATATGTTTTTGCTACACGAAACGTCCAAGAAACTTACACAAATATGCCAAAATTCTAGAGAATCGTTCTATTAATTGAATCGATCATTGTTAGAAGGCACTAAGTCATTTTTGTAAGAATTGAGATAATTGACAAAAACAGTTTCCCTCACTTAATTGTAAAGCGTTGTTGTTGTCGCGTGTAAGTATCATTTCCCGCAATAATACTGTTCTAGAGAGGTCTATTTGAAAGGATTTATCCTTTTAAAAAGGGAGAAAATAGAAAAAGAAATTTGTGACTTAGTTCCCTTTATCAATGATTCAGATCTTTAAAAAGTAGGGGAAGGTGGGCCACAGTGAGACACGCTCATTAAATCTATTTTTTTGAAGGACGGAAATTCCGTTATATTTCTTAGAGGTTGGCTCTCCTGGTAGCAGACATTTTGATCCTGATTACTCTTTGAAAGAAGCATGTTATGTAGGAGATAAACAACATCATCGTTTTTCAGGTAAGAAAAGTAAAATTTTCTTCCTTTGTTGTTCGTTTTTTTATAGTTATGTGTATCAATGCACATTATTGAATATAATATGGTCGAAATACATACATATTACTAAATAATTATTGGAATTGTCAGCTTGTTCAGTATTGTACGTTAGATAGTAAACATAATTGTTTTTACATGTCGCAAGTGGGCCACAGTGAGACACAGTAGGGTGGGCTACAGTGAGACAGTGAGAAATATATACGGAGCTACCCCAAAGCTGAGAAGGCAGAGTAAACTTCTAGAAGAGAAAAGGGGAGATCTTTCATTTCAACTGACACCCCAGAAAAAAAAAATTGCTCTTAAGTCCACAAATAAAAAATACAAATCAAAAGAGCTGCAAGAAGAGTATGTTCAGCCGAAGGAACTTGAAATCCAAGAAGGCAGCCCTAGCAACAGACATTTCCATGGATGATGATGCTGATGATGCTTCTAATTAAGACAGGTCCTCAGATAATAAAGAAATCCTGCTCCTAACATTTCATCAACTTGCTCGCAAACCTAAGGAAGGTGACTTCGTTTTGGTTGAGTTTTTAGGGAAACACTCATGATTTGACATCGGGGAAGTGAAACGAGATTTAGATGATGGAAATTATGAAGTCAAATTCTTAAGAAAAGGTACAAATATGAGAGGCATTTTTTGGCCTATTTTCAATTTTGAAAAAATAGGCTTATGAGATCACCTTTTGTCCGTGTGTGTGTGCGTGTGTGTGTGTGTGTGTGTGTGAGGTGTGTGTGTCCCCCCTAATAAAATCTAAACGGCTGGAGCGATTTCAGTGAAACTCGGTAAGTTCATAGCACTATTCCCGGCGATCTTGACCGTGCCCTTCAAATGTTGTTACGTCTCACCAATCCAACATGGCGGCTGTGCGAAATATTTCACTAGCATTCAATATCTCCGAAACTATTACCGATATCGCCCTGGAATTGTGTACGGTGATAAAGGGTACTACTAGGAGTTCACCTATGAGACTTTCAAAAACCTGGTGACTACAAAACCAACATGGTAGCCAAGCGAATTTGAGACTTTTAAATAGACTTTTCTCGCGATTTAACTATCCAAACGTAATGAAACTTGGTACAGCAAATGTTTATACACATTGCAATGCACTGGAGTCTAATTTAGTTCAATTGTTTACATAACCTCAAAATGGCGGCTGTGCGAAATATTTCACTGACATTCTATATCTCCGAAACTATTACAGATATCACCCTGCAATTTTGTACGGTGATAAAGGGTACTGATACAAGTTTACCTATGTATAATTCATAAACCTGTAAAGTACAAAACGAACATGGCGACCAAGCGAATTTGAAATATTTTAATAGACTTTTCTCGTGAGTTAACTCTCTGAGTGCAGTGAAATGTGGTACAGTAAATGATTTTGCAGATTGTAATGTACTGCCATATAATTTAATTCAATTGTTTACATAACCTCAAGATGGCGGCTGTGCGAAATTTTAAAATTAAGTTTTTATTTCTTGTGTCGTAATCATGCGATCGAAATGAAAGTTTGAATAATGAACCTAGGCAATAAGTGTCCTTGAATGGTACATAACTCTATGGCCTATACATATAACACTCCTAAATGGCGAGCTTCCGAAATATTTTGACGGTTCTCAATATCTATGAATCTTTTACAGCAACCAAACTGAAATTTTTATGTTCATAGAGACTAAGAACATATGTTCAGCTATAGGACTTTCAGTAACCTGGTGAGCACGAATCCAATATGGCGGCGACGCGAAGTATAAATATTTAAATGGACGTTTCTCGCGAATTAACTATCCGAGTGCCGTGAAACGTTGCACGTTAAATGTTTACACAAATGTTGATCCACTGGCATCTAATTTATTTCAATTGTTTGCATAATCACAAGATGGCTGCTGTGCGTAATTTTAAAATCTCGTTTTTACTTCTTGTGTTCTAATCATGCGATTGAAGTTTGAATACCACACGTACACAATAATCTTAATGTAATAGTACAAAAATTAAAATCCAACCTGGCGACCATCTGAAATACTTAGACGGTTCTCAATATCTACGAATCTGTTACAGCAATTAAACTGAAATTTTGTATGTTGATAGAGGCAATTAACATGAGCAGGATATATGAAAATAGGCTGTATAGTTCTTCACGGAACTACTTGTTTTTTTTTTACCAGAGGTTGCAGATATTGCTTCAGTCCCCGCGAAAGATAACAGATCACTGTTGCCGGTTCCCTGTGCATAGGGCAAAACAAAAAGACAAAAGTCTATCTCAAATTTTCTGTAAATTTTGGAAATTTGCAGTGTTTTCTGGCATTAATTCTTTGCTTTAGTGTTTATCTATGTATTTAACCAGTTAAAATAAATTCCTTTCATTGTGTCTCCGTGTGGACCACGGGTGGGATACAGTGAGACGGCTGCAACATGTTCACAATTTATTATTTTTACAGAAAAGTGTGGATGCTTTAGAAATCTAAGGGTATGAAATTGATGAGCAACAATCAACTTATATTTCAGTATATAAAGACATTTTCATATATTGAAAAATAAGACAGTATATTAAAATATAATTTTTCTGTCTCACTGTGGCCCACCCTCCCATAGTTAGTTCATTTCTATGACAAATATACAGATTTATAGACCCCAGTATAGCATATTACTATATTTTTAATGCTAGCAATGCAGTAGTGGGGAAATAGAAGCAAAAAAGTCTGGAACTATGTCAATGTCTTAGTTCTCTTTAACACTGAACGTTAAATTCAGCTTTTAGTGATACAGCATACTGACAGAATACTTTGTGAAATGTGTGCTCACTTGTGTATGAAGCCCCTTAAGGCAGCTTACTCTAATACAGGGGGTGTCTCATAAGTAATGTCGTTTTATAAAGAACATTTTATTTGGAAAGTTTTTTCTGACAAGAAGTTAAACTAATCTTCAAAGTAGAGACCATCAGATTCTATGGTCTTGAGCGATCTTTCAGCGAGGTTTCTTATCCGAAGGCACAAGATCAGGGTTGTATGCTGACTGTGGTAGCAGTTCGACTCCAGGTTAGGCTATATCAAGAGCACGCTGATGAGCGTGACTTGGTGTACCAAGGCAAAACACTGGAATAGGCACTGCAAAAAAACAAGAGATTTGTTGGTGTTAAATTCAGCTGCTATTAAATGTTTTGCACAATTAGGAACTACTAACCTGTTAGTACGAGTATATCGATACTGAGGTAGTAGGCTATATCCACCCCTTATTATTTTATTATGACCGTTTCCGACGGGGTCAGGGATGAGATGCGATGGAAGTCTATGGTGCGGGTGGTTTTTACAGCCGGATGCCTTTCTTGATGCATACCTCATGAGAGGAGTTAATGAGAGGTGAAATGAATGAAGATGAATGAAACTAGGCAAGGAGTGGAAGGAAGCGGCCGTGGCCTCTTTGAAGGTACCGTCCCAGCATTTGCCTGGAGTTGAAAAAGGAGAAAACCACGGAAAACCATTTCAAGGACGGCTGACGGTGGGGTTCGAATCCACATCTACCGAGTCCATAGATTGCTTGGCCCCATGGCCTAGCGCTGCGCGTTAGCGTGCGTAGCTACTGCTGTCGGTTGTATCGATATTGAGGTACAGCGTAGTATTGATATAGAAAGGGTAACATTAATGACAGCTATAATGTATGTTCTATCTCGTTCAAATTGGTACAGAAATGCTATCCTAGGCTTTATTTAGTACAGTATTTGACTTGTGGGCAAATTCGCCTTCTAACCAATCCTTCTTCAACACCTACTCAAGCAAACTGAAGCTGATTACTGTGATGCCCTGGCTCGTTAATGAAGCAACAGAGCTTCATAAAGTGAAGTGGCTTAGGCTACTAGAAGACTGTATAAACAGCTAAAGCCAAGCCCTTATTTGTGCAAAAAGCTGTTTGCATTCCCACTCCTCGCCAACTACGAGACTAATACCTAAACAAACAGAGTCTAATAGCAGGTACTTAAACAACTCGTTATGTGACAGTAAATCAGTTTTGGAATGTCATGTGACAGATATGAGCGTTTAAAGACGCCAGAGGAGACAGGGGGCAAAGAACGTGGTCCGGTGTGAAGAGAAATAGAGGACTGCTTGTCGCACGGAGAAACAGAACAAAAAAAAAAAAAAAAAAACGTAAAGCACTCGAGTGAGATCTGGAAAGCAAACCTAACCAAACCAAAAATAAAGTTGTTCTCCAGCATTCCTGGTCTCGACAAGGGGTGTCGCCTCAGCTCTTAATGTTAAACGGGAGTCGACTCGTCCCAGCCATTATCTTTGAGCAACACAACTTAACACGTACCGAGAGAGAACTTTGGTGAGGAATGTTCAGTGGTGTCTGGCATTTGCTATACTTACCAAACAGCTTATAAATATACCTTCACGGTTTAAAAAATATTTACGGTACCTCCATTGATTTGCCTTTCTCCCAACAACAACAACAACAACAACAACAACAACAACAACAACAATAATAATAATAATAATAATAATAATAATAATAATAAGCGAAACACTTACACTCAAAAAGAAATATGAACTTGAAGACATCAAGAAAGAAGAAAGAAAAATCATTCGGAAAATACTAGGAGCAAGATTCACTCCTGACGGGTACCGACTACCGACTACAGTAATCAAGACAACTGAAAAATACTCGAACATCCAAGTCGACATCAGAAAAGGACGATTGAAATTCTTCGGGAACATAAGTAGACTGCCGAATACCCGACTAACCAAAAGAATACTAGATTACATATCATCACTCAAAAGTACAATACCATGGATGAAAGAAGTACAAAAAGACATGCGAACTGCTAACATAACCGACACATCAGACAGATACTCCTTCCGTAACAAAGTGAACAACTGGGAAGTCCAACCAGAGCAACCAAAATCTACACCTTACAGACCTCAATGGTCTGACGAAAGAAAATTCGCATTCTCCAACAGAATGAAACAATACTGACAAAATAAGAAGAACGTCAAGACTTGAGTCAAAGTGCTTAACGCTTTCCAATATTGAGAAAATACGTTGTAAATAAATAAATAAATAATAATAATAATAATAATAATAATGTGTTAGACAAAGTCATCAGGGAGTGGGAAAACATCATCAAAGGCATAAGCATTGGTACTCTGGAACAGAAAATAAAAGTAAAATGCCTACCTTTTGCTGATGATCTAGCTATCTTTACCAAGACTAGTGAAGAAACCAAGTATGCCATAGAAAAGTTACATGAGTTAGCATCAAAGACAGGACTCCAAATATCGTTTGAGAAGACGCATTTCATAGTAAATGGAGACCAGAATATCCCGAGATCTCCACTACAGACCAACTATGGAATAATTAGACACGTACCTTTCTTCAAATATTTAGGAGAAATTATTGTACCGTCTGGATTGGACAGGAAAGCTAATTTAGAAAGAGCTACCAAACTTCAGAAAGCATACCGAATAACATGGAATCACTATAATAAAAGAGTGATGTCACGAAATGAAAAACTACGGCACTACCAGACAGTTGTTCTTCCGGAAGCATTGTACGCCTCCGAAACTATATCTCTAGGAGGCCACTCTCAAATTGGTGAAATCGAAATCCAGGAACGTAAAATTCTCAGGAAAATATATGGCCCCGTTTATGTTAATGGTATATGGATTAAAAGGAAAACCACAGACTTGTACACAGTAATCAATAAGTTCACTGATACCGTGCGTAAGAGACGATTGAAATTTTATGGTCACATCTGCCGAATGGACAACACCAGATATGCAAAAAAACTGCTTGATATCATTAATTCAAAGAAGGTCAAAATCAGTTGGTTAGAAGAAATCAAACAGGACTTAAAGGAAATAAACATTACAGAAGATAGCATCATGAATCGCAAGACTTTTGGAACCCGAGTTACAAATCACTCTTTCGCCAAAAACGCTAAAAAGACCACTGGAAAAAAAATGGACGGAGGAACGTAAGAAGGGGCATAGCGAGTTCATGAGGAGATTTTGGGAGGAGAAGAAGAGGAAAGCTCCATCAACCCGAGTCAACAAGTTCAAGCACGCTCCCAAAGTGGGCAAAACGAAGAAAGAATAATAATAATAATAAAACACTGATGTTTGGGGGCAGATAACTAATTAGAGATACCGGTATACAAACACAAGTCGCGTGAAGAACTAAAGCCTATTTTCATATATTCTACTTATGTTAATTGCCACTATCAACATACAAAATTTCAGTTTGATTGCTGTAATAGATTCGTAGATATTGAGAACCGACTAAATATTGGGGATTGTCGCCATGTTGGATTTTTATATAAGTAGGTCTTAGAGTTATGTACTGTTACATGAAGATTATTGTGTACGTGTAGTATTCAAACTTCAATCGCATGATTAGGACACAAGAAGCAAATAAAAAACGAAGTTTTAAAATTTCGCACAGCTGCCATCTTGTGGTTATGGAAACAATTGAAATAAATTAGATGCCAGTGGATTAACATTTGTATAAGGATTTACTGTACCAAGTTTCACTGCACTCGGATGGTTAAATTGCGAGAAACGTTCAAGTGAATATTTATACTTCGCGTTGCCGCCATGTTGGATTTGTGATCACCAGGTTATTGAAAGTCCTATTGGTGAACTTATGTGCATAGCCCCTATGAACATAAGAAAATGCAGTTAGATTGCTGTATTAGATTCGTAGATATTGAGAACCGTCTTAATATTTCGGATGGTCGCCATGTTGGATTGCCGGCCCCGTGGTGTAGGGGTAGCGCGCCTGCCTCTCGCCCGGAGGCCCCGGGTTCGATCCCCGGCTCCGTCAGGGATTTTAAAACTGACGTGAGGGTTGGAACAGGGTGCACTCAGCCTCGTGAGGACAATTGAGTAGCTGTCTGACAGTGAGACAGTGCCCCGGTCACGAAAACCAAGATTAACGGCCGAGGGGACCCGACGCTCTGACCACGCGTCACCCCAAAATCTGCAGGCCAAATGGCTGGGCAGCGGTTGCTTGGTAGGCCTAGGCCCTTCAAGGGCTGTAGTGCCACGGGGTTAGTTTAGCCATGTTGGATTGTTGTATGTATAGGCCGTAGAGTCACGTACCATTAAAGGAAAATTATTGCGTAGGTTCATTATTCAAACTTTCACTTTCGCATGATTACGACGCAAGAAATAAAAATTTATTTTTAAAATTCGCACAGCCGCCGTCTTGAGGTTATGTAAACAATTGAACTAAATTAGATACCAGTGCATTACAATGTGTATAAACATTTGCTGTACCAAGTTTCATTGCGTTTGGATCATTAAATCGCGTGAAAAGTCTATTTAAAACTTTCAACTTCGCTTGGCCGCCATGTTCGTTTTGTAATTAACCGGTTTTTGAAAGTCTTATAGATGAACTTTCAGTAGTACTCTTTATCTCCGTACAAAATTTCAGGGTGATACCGGTAATAGTTTCAGAGATATAGAATGACGGTGAAACATTTCACACAGCCGCCATCTTGAGGTTATATAAACAATTGCACGAAGTTAGATGTCGGTACATTACAATGTGTATGAACATATACTGTACCAAGTTTCATTTCGTTTGGTTGGTAAAATCGCGAGAAACGTCTATTTAAAAGTCGCAACTTGGCTTGGCCGCCATGTTAGTTTTGTAGTTTCCAAGTTTTCAAGAGTCACATAGGTAAACTTTTAGTAGTTCCCTTTATCACCGTATAAAATTCTAGGGTGATATCTGTAATAGTTTCGGAGATATTGAATGCTGGTGAAATATTTCGCACAGCCGCCATGTTCGATTGGTGAGAAGTAACAAAATTTGAAGGGCACGGTTGGGGTCGTCCGGAATAGTGCTATGAACTTACCGAGTTTCATTGAAATCGCTCCAGCCGTTTAGATTTTATTAGGGGGACACACACACGAATCACACACGCACACGGCCAAATGGTGATCTCATAAGCCTTTTTTTTTTTTTCATAAATGAAAATAGGATAAAATCTTGAGGAGGATTTTTGGCCCAGTTTGCGGCGAGGGAATTTGGATGAAAAAGAAAATCCCAAGAGCTTTATCAGCATTCGGAGAAAATGTCGGACACATTCAGGAAAAGACGTTTGAGATTTTATGGACATATTCTCAGAATGATCGAACACAGGGGAAACACAGGCTGACTAAAAGGAGTCTAAATCTTACTCTCTCAAAGAAGGCTAAGTAAGAACAACTGCCTGCTATAAGTTGAAAAAGATCTTCAGAAAATAGACATCTCAAATGATATGTTACTTCTAAATTCGGAGAACTAGTTGACAACCATCAATTTTTAGACCACCCAAACATTGCATCCAACAGAACCTGGACGGAGGCGCGCATGCACGCAGAAAGGGGCATAGCGAGAGGATGAAGAGATTTTGGGACGCCATTAAAGCAAGATTAACAGGTTCAATCACGCTCCTTAGACGGGCATAACGATAATAATAATAATAATAATAATATATATATATATATATATATATCATAAGTTTACTAATATATAAAAATGAGATGGCGTGTGTCTGTCTGTCTGTCTGTCTGTTACTCAATAACGCAAGAACCACTGGTCCGATTTAAATGAAATTTTGCATGGATGTAGCTGATTTACCAGGTTTACATATAGGATACTTTTGATTTCGAAATTTTGCACTATTAAAAAATGGCGACCACTTTAGTGACGTCACTAGACCCTTAGGTTTCAAAATTTCATATTTCCATATCAAATAAAAAGAGAACGGTAGGAAATAGCAAACTTGTGATGGCACATTCGAGCTTTGAAATTTAATTTCCTATCCGAAAGGTCCTTATCACTTTTCGTGTATCTCCAACAGTTAGCGAGTAAAACCGTCATTTGTGACGTCACTACACCCTTTGGTTTCAAAATTTCATATTTCCTTTTCAAATAAAAAGAGAACGCTAAGAAATAGCAAACTTTTGATGGTATACATGAGCTTTAACATTTAATTTTCTATCCGAAAGGTCCTTATCACTTTTCGTATATCTCCAACGGTTAGCGAGTAAAACCAAAATCTGTGCAATAAAACACGGTCAACACCGAGCGGTGCAGTAGATCTCTCTATATAGAAAAATGAAAATGAGTGTGTTTTTCTCTGAATTTCTACGGAAATTTGCGTTGGTTACGCGTTTCAGTCTGTTTTATGATGGATGCGCGTGAAAATATTTTTTTTGTCTGTGTGTCTGTTTGTTTGTCTGTGGACAAATTTGTTCCCTTATAACTCGAGAACGGCTGGGTATATCAACGTAAAATTTGGTACAGATATCCATCAGAGGCACGACACTAATCATTGATGTAAGACTTCTCCGTACCACTCATAAAAGGGGGCATACTCCCTTAAAATACATGCTGAAATAGGCGTAGAAGGACGAGAAAAAGCTCATTTTTAGCACCTCATTTGAGAGACAAAACTCGTGGAAAAAACACATTTTAGGGCCCTAAAACCAACCATGTTTTGAGATATTCCCAGAAAACTAATTTCATTTAATAAACTAATGAACGAATGCAAGCCGGTAACCAACGCAACATATTCTCAGAGGTCCATCTATTGCTGTAAGACGCAATGCAATTCCATTAATTACATTAGTGTGAAAGTTTGCAAACGGCTAGAAGGTTATCACAGAACCAAATAAGCTGTAAAATTCATCTATACGTATAATACGCTTAAGGGGGTCAAGGGGTACTCTAGATTTTTTTCACGCGATTTACACCTGCGGGTGTGGTATGGCAGGTCTATTATATTCCTATCCCTATATTATATTATTATTATTATTATTATTATTATTATTATTATTATTATTATTATTATTATTATTATTATTATTATTAGCATTATATTATGGCGTACAACGACGAGACAAAGCCCCTCGGTGCCAGAAACAAAACTCGGGGGCCCTAAAGGGTCCTCGAAAACTAAATTATAAGTCTCTAAATCCAACAGTTTCTGAAATATTCCCGGAAAACTAATGGAATTTAACATACTAATGAAGGAATGCAAATCGGTAACCATGACAACATTATCCAACTTTACATCTATTTCTGTAAGAAGCAATGTCACTCCATTTGTTAACATTTCTGTGAAAGTTTGCAAATGGCTATAAGGTTATCATGGAACCAACGTAGACTGTATAATTCATCAATGCAATTAAGGGGGTCAAGTGGTAACCTAGAATTTTTTCATGCAATTTTCACGTGCGACATATAGTACAGAAGGTCTATTATATCTCCAAACAGCAACATTTTCCCCAAAATTCCTGAATTGAATCAGCATTTTTTGCGGCTTTTAGGAATTAGGGCCATTTGAGACTAAAGAACCTGAATTTTCATGCACCAAAAGCCTTTATAATTTATGAAAGGGGTCTTCCTGTGTATGGGGACCTAACCCAACGTAGAGGGTAAGTTCTTATGTGACATGTATTGCGTTTCGTCTACGAGGCTTTCAATTCTATTTGACGTCAGGAAGTACACGTTTGGTGAATTTAGTTTGAGAGCACATTTTAACTAATCTTTTTTTTTTTGGTCGACATACGGGTTCATCGTAAGGATGATTTTGTTTGATACGTATGGTAGATATACCCATATTTGGATATCTGGGTGATACGTTGTAGACAATAGAATTGTCTGTCTGTCTTTCTGTGTAACTTTATTTACGCCTATTACTCGTGTTCGGATGCTTGGTGCATCGTAAAGTTAGGTATGGTAACCATGAGTCAATACACCAATCATTTATAAAACTCTTCACCGTACTTTTCACACAGTAGAAGGGTGGATATAGGGAAAACTTCTCAAAATACATGCTGAAATAGGCGAAATACAAAATTATCCTAGAAGGACGACCGAAGCATATGTTGCGCTTCTCAATATGAGACACAAAATTCGGGAGTCTATAAAGGGTCTCCGAAAACCACATTTTAAGGCCCTTAAATTAACAGTGTGTGTGATATTCCCAGAAAACTAACTTCGTTCTGATAAACTTATGAAGGAATGACAAACCCCTAACCATTGCAACAGTAGCTCAATAGACAATGACTGGTGTTAACACCGAACACCGTTCGAAGAACGGGTACTTCTGCTAGTATATATATATATATATTTTTAGTCGTTTACCCACCAGGTTGGTGGAACCCACGGACTCAGCGAGGGAACTCACCACTACCGCCTCTACGGCCTCTACGGGCAGTGTCCTAGAGCTGGGAACATCGAAACGGAAGGGATACAACTGGTGAGGTGGGATTGGCACCTCGCCCAGGCGGCCTCACCTGCAAAGCGAACAGGGGCCTCATGAGGGAAGGTAAGGGATGGTTTGGATGGATAGGCAAGGAAGAGGGAAGGAGGCGGCCGTGACCTTGAAGAAGGTACCATCCCGGCATTTGCCCGAAGACAAAGTGGGAAACCACGGAAAACCACTTCGAGGATGGCTGAGGGGGAATCGAACCCCCTCTACTCATTTGGGCCACCCGAGGCTGAGTAGACCCCGTTCCAGTCCTCGTACCACTTTTCAAATTTCAAATTTCGTGGCAGAGCCGGGAATCGAACCCAGGACCTCCGGGGCGGCAGCTAACTATGCTGACCGCTACGCTACGGAGGCGACATAATAATAATACTATGCATATTAAGGCTTTCACTGCCCGGATTACTAGATAAATAATTCATGTTTTTGGGCTAATGCCGTGTGTATTTAAATTAGAACCATACGTTTCGGAGAAACCTTGCCTACTTTTTCAATGGAATCAAAAGGCGGCAAGGTTTCTCCGAAACTTATGGTTCTAATTTAAATACACACGGCATTAGCCCAAAAACATGAATTATTTATCTAATAATAATACTAATAATAATACTCTTCCTAGCGTTTATCCCGCATTGGAGCAGGGCTCATTATTCGGCAAACCAATCTCCACTAGGCTAATAATAATAATAATAAGACTAATAATAAAATAATAACTATCGTATTTAAACATAATTCGTCACGTTCACTGAAAGTAGATTGGTTGGTTGGTTCGTCAGTTTAGAGGTTTCGACAATGCGGTCATGTAGCCCCGTGTACTTTGGGTGTGTGTAGAATTTGTCTAATAACCGGTGTTAATTGTGATGGCTGTATTAGTGTGTGTTATCTGTTTTAATTCAAGTAAGGACTGCAGGCATTCAATTTTCAAGTAGTTCCTACTTTTGCTACCAAACACCACCTCCAACGACAACTAGTTCTGGACTTGGTTACTAGATGCCACCACGGTCGTCTCCTGGCAACGAACGTTGGAACCTAAGAGCGTTAGTCAAATATAACCCATATTTAGCTTCACACAAGTGTAAGGTTCTTTTACATGCCATAAATCTTTGACATAGGACCGCCGGCTTTACTTCCCCTCCGAAGGAACACTGAGGGATTTTTAACGCTCTCAAAAAAATCCGACGACTTTGGTCGGGTTTGAACCCGCGATCTTGGGCATAGAAGCTAAGCATGCTATCAACTACGCCACCGAAGTCGCTGCAAGTAGATTAGACAAGGCCTCTTGGGCGTTCTCAACAGCCCTCTCCACTCAGACATCATTCGTCACGTCCCCCCTCCTTTCCAATACAAGCCAAACACCTTTGATATTCTACATTCATTGAATGATTGCCATAGCTACATTTCCTTTGCGTTTATGGTTTGAACAAAACACCAAGCAGGTGGTAATGGGGCGATAAAACGTGACATTATGATACGGCCTTTGGTTGGTTGGTTGGTTCCTTAGTTTAGGGGCTGCGACAACGCGGTCATGTAGTCCCGTGTACTTTGGGTGTGTGTAGAATCTGTCTGATAACCGGTGTTAATTGTGATGACTGTATTAGTGTGTGTATCTGTTTTTAGCCTACTTTCGATTTTTGCAAAAAATGAAAGTAGACTTATGAGATCAACACAGGGCGAAAAAAGTGTGTCTGTCTGTGTGTGTGTATGTGTGTGTGTGAGTCTGTGTGTGTGTATGTGTGTGTGTGTGAGTCTGTGTGTGTGTGTGTGAGTGTGTGTACTCTGAATGTCTGTCCCCCCCTATCAATTCGAACACGGTGAATGCGAATTGAACGAAATTTGGTACAAAGGTAGCACTAGCAAAGGACACCTCAGTGTCATGTTTTATATCGCCGCCATCTTTACTAAAACTGAATGGCGGCCACTCAAACGTTCAAAACGTAAAATCAAATAACGACTAACCAAATCATCCAATCTCTACCAAATTTGGTAACAACATACCTTCGTATAGGATGCGTCTTGTGACCAAACTACAAGGTCGTCCGCCATACCATTTCAGGATGGCGGCCGTGCGAATTATGCAAACTTTATAATCCATATCATGGGACCCACCAGTTCCGATTATCGAGCCGAGAATCGTTTTAACTGTTCTAAAGGAAGAGGCACGTACGAAATTAAAAGTTTATTTTGTAATACTATAGTGCAGACGTGATTTTAAAAAGCTCAGCTGATTCATTAATAAGACAAGATGGCAGCGGATATCTTGTGCCTGACTTATATTTCACTAATTTGAGTATTGAATGCAATATAGCGTACTGATAAAAAATAAATAAACTTTTGATGAAATGCTTTATATATAAATAATATACTCCAGTGATGAAATCGTTTAGTATAAATCATTATTTGCTAACAAGTTCTATGTAAGTCATTTTAAATAGAACGATATTCGTTGACACAATTAGCTCAGTGGTAGAGCGATAGCCTGTCGCTCAGATTCCTATGGTTCAAACCCGATCAGAGCTAGTTTTTTTGCTTGAAATGTTATATGTTTATTGTTTTGTAATGACTCAGATGTTTTAAAATTAAGCGTTATATTGTGCAAATTATGGTGTAAAATATATATTTAATTAAAACATAATTCGCCAGCAGATTTACTCGAGACATCTAGCTGCCAAAAAGGTAACTTCCAGATTTTATTGAAAAGTTTCTTCTTCTGGCCGCTAGAATGCACTCGCTCTGTTAGGATTATATTGTTCGATATTTCACCACTAGATGTCCCGACTAGTCTACGTGGGGATCCATTGATTACTATACCATTATCATTCTATGCGCATCGAATTTGAAGAATGACAAGTTGATACTACGATACATTTTAACTTTTTATTTTAAAGGGTTTGTAACAGCCTATTTTGCGTTACTTGAAAATGTTATTAAGCGTTATATTGTCCACATTATGGTGTAAAATATATATTTAATTAAAACATAATTCGCCAGCAGATTTACTCGAGACATCTAGCTGCCAAAAAGGTAACTTCCAGATTTTATTGAAAAGTTTCTTATTCTGGCCGCTAGAATGCACTCGCTCTGTTAGGATTATATTATCGAAAATATCCACATAGTTTGTATACACACGTCTCTGTAGGGTCATGGAAAGATTTGTTAATTCAATTAGGGTTGTGAAAGCCATGCACAACCAGACGTGTAAAGACATGCCTCAACTCAAAGTTGGATGTTGCCCACGGCAGGTCGTAATAATAATAATAATAATGTTATTGGTTTTACATCCCTTTTAACTACTGCTGCTTTTAGAGACACCGGGGTGCCGGAATTTTGGCCCGAAGGGGATCTTTAACGTGCCAGTAAATGTACTGACACGGCTCCCTCGCATTTGTGCACCCTCAAATGCCAGCTGACTGCGCCAGGATACGAACCTGCAACCTAGGGCCCAGCAAGCGAGAACGTTACCGCTGAGCCACGCCGCCAGTCCGGTCGATTATGTCTCCAGATCCATAACATTCTTGATATACTTCTTATCTTTCTTTCTTTCTTTCTTCAATGATGGTAGCAGTTTTTATCTAGGTCGTGGCGTTTGGTAGAGGTAAATCGTTTCTAAGGTCTTCAACAAAGATTAGTTCTATTATACTCGTTGATAATAACAACGAGTTATAACTATACTCATACATTTAGGAGAAAGTAGGCTATATGTTCTTTACTGAACATCTTGTTTTAATTCAAGTAGAGACTGCAACTTTGAATTTTCAAATAGTTCCTACTTTTGCCGCCAAACGCCACCGTCAACGACTACTAGGCCTAGTTCAGAACTAGCTACTAGACGCCACCGCAGTCGGCTCTTGGCAACGAACGTAGCAATCTAAGAGCGTTGTTTACATTCTTAACCTATCCAATTTAGTTTCACACAGGTGTAATTAGTGGAAAGATCTTTAACATGCCATAAATCTATGACATGGGACCGCCGGCTTTACTTCCCCTCCGAAGGAAGGCATACTGAGGGATTTTTAACGCTCTTAAAAAATCCGACGGCTTCGGCCGGGTTTGAACCCGCTATCTTGGGCATAGAAGCTCAGCATGCTACCAACTACGCCACCGAAGCCCTCGATACGGCCTTTGATAGTTGAAACATTTGTGCGCGAACCAAGAAATGCGGCTAGTTAAGTTTACCGACACTAGAGTCAAGTTGATTGATGTCGATTACATATCACGTAAACGTGTACCCTCCATAGAAAGCTCCCGATAACCCTTGAACTTCACAGTATTTTATTGATACATGTAAGAAACTAATAATCCAATCAAAATTCCCAAGTGTTATGTGACTCAAAGCATTTGTTAATTTTTTATTTGAAATTCGAATGTTTGTATTTTATTTGTCATTATGCTCATTCGTTTTTGTTTTATTAATATTCGGCTGATTTCGTATTTATTTATCGACATAATATTTTTAACTAACCATAAATTGAATATTAAATTGTGATAAAAGGGGCAGATAACCTCACTGCTCTGCCCCGTAAAACAACAGTCATCATCATAATCATGAAACTAGGCCTAATAACGAGGAACAGATAATCTCACTGCTCTGCTCTTTATAACATTTATAAAAAAAAAAAAAAAAAATCATAATGATGGAATAACAAGGAACAGATAACCTCTCAGTATGCCTTGCTTCGGAGGGGAAGTAAAGCCGGCGGTCCCATGTCATAGATTTATGGCATGTTAAAGAACCTTCCACTAATTACACCTGTGTGAAGCTAAATTGTATAGGTTAAGAATGTAAACAATGCTCTTAGGTTCCTACGTTCATTGCCAAGAGCCGACTGCGGTGGCGTCTGGTAGCCAAGTTCTGAACTAGTAGTCATTGACGGTGGCGTTTGGCGGCAAAAGTAGGAACTATTTGAAAAATTTAAAAGTCTGCAATCCTTACTTGAATTAAAAAACAGATAACACACACTAATACAGTCATCACAATTAACACCGGTTATCAGACAGATTCTACACACACCCAAAGTACACGGGGCTACATGACCGCGTTGTCGCAGTCCCTAAACTTAGGAACCAACCAACCAACCAACCAACCAACCTCACTGTTCTGTTCTTTAAAATTTTATTTCTTTCTTAGTCATTTTCTTAGTCATTTCTTAGTCATTTTGCCCTGGAGGGTTGACTTTTCTCTCGGACTCAGCGAGGGATCCCACCTTTACCGCCTCCAGAACAGTGTCCTGGAGCTTGAAACTTCGATTCGGGGATACAACTGGGGAGGAGGGACGAGCACCTCGCCCGGGCGGTCTCACCTGCAAAGCGAACAGGGGGCTTTATGAGGGATGGGAAGGGAAGGGAAGATTGGGAGGGATAGGCAAAGAAGAGGGAAGGAGACGGCCGTGGCCTTACGTTAGATAGTCTAGCATTTGCCTGGAGACGAAGTGCGTAACCACCGAAAACCACTTCGAGGATGGCTGAGGTTGAAATCGAACCCCCTCTACTCATTTTGACCAGCCGAGGCTGAGTAGACCCCGTTCCAGTCCTCATACCACTTTTCAAATTTAGTGGCAGAGCCGGGAATCGAACCTGGGACCTCCAGGGTGGCAGATAAGCACGCTGACCACTACACCACGGAGACGACCTGATCCTTAAAACAAGACATCATAATCATGGAGGGGCAAATGACCTCGCTGTTTCGCCCCTTAAAACAACAATAACTAACATCATAATCATGGAACTAATAACAAGGAACAGAGAACTGCCCCGTAAAACTCTAGTCATCATCATAATGATGCAACTACAGTAGGCCTAATAACGAGGGACAGATGGCCTCAGTGTTCTGCTACTACAGTCATCATAATCATGAAACTAATAATGCCTGCGGATTGTTTTTAGCTCCATGACAACCGGTTCGGTAAACCCCATTAATATTAGGAACCAGTTCATGTGAACTAGCTGAATGACACAATTTCAGAGGTTCCCAAATCGTGCATCACGGACTATAGTGTAATAACCGGCACCATACTCACTCAATTCAACCCGTCCATTTGATCCTGTAAGCTTTTAATATAGATCGCAAGAACGTTCTGTTATTTTGGAAAAGCGTTGTAATCATTCGAATGGTTTCTGTAGTTAGTAGCTAGTAAAGACTAGAAATATTGTGAACAGCAGTTTGAAAACTTACCAGTAGCCTCTCGAAGAATGAGGGTGTTGACTAGAAGAGAGAAGGACCTTACAGTGTATGAAGGACAAACTACCTTATACCATGAATGCATTAACACTTAAAATTAGTGTTTCCTTCAAATATTCATTGTACTAAAACCACAGGAATCTGCGTTTTCATTTTGTAAATTTTAGTTACGGTATATTTACCGCGGTTTGAAACATGAAGCTTGGTAAGAAGCTGTCGCAAGCATATTACATAAACAACGCTTTGAATTTGGCATGATAAGAATGAAATGGACTTGGGCCAACTGGTTCTATAGAAAGAGGAACGTGTCGTAATGTTGTTGGTCTGAGTGGCGCTAACGTTATTGTGATCTCGAAATACTGTCAACATCAGTTTGAAGACTTGCCGGTGATCTCTCGAAGAGTGAGGGATTTGGCTAGAAAAGAAAACGATCAGGTAGGTGTGTGAAGGACAAATTACCGGACGTATTTATACAAAACATTCAACAACTTCACATCCCTTAAATTAAACCACAAAGCTATTTCACGAATAACAGAGCTTATTTCAACTTGGCCTCATTATCAACTGTTGGTCTTTCAAAGACTTGCTAACAAATAAACAGCTGACTGATCTGTTGATTTTAAATGCAAATATTATCAATGTCCTACTTTCAGGCTAACGAATCATCACTTTCACTGTGAATTCCACAGAATAGATTAGCATCCGTCAGGTTCAAATTATTCTTTGTAAATGCTCTAGGTGTAGACACAGATCTATGCACTTTCTACGCCAACCTTTGTTTAATTCTCAGGATTCACTAGATGAATTCAGCATGCTCCTTATATACAGCACGATAAATAAATAAATAAATAAATAAATAACAGCACGATTGTTCGTCCAGTGATGGAATATGCCTGGGGTTATGCAGCTCCCTCAACAATAAATTAACTACAAGTTGTCCAGAATCAAGCGTTGCGTATGATGTAAGGAGCTCCCTGGTACGTACGCAACGCTCAACTATAATATATTATGATGATAATAATCTCTCGACTATCAGTCAGAGAATACACAAACAGGCAGTTAAACTATTCAGAACAACTACGCGAAGTGCCAACCCACTCATTAACAGATTGGGCGATTACCAAGTTAGGGGGAGCCGCCACAAGCGCCCCCGCATCATTATTGAATGATCTTCTAAACCACATACTACTAAAGCACACCATTACTTTCTTTTTCAAAATTGAATCCTTCGACTACCTAATCTCTGTTTTTCATTTCACGTGAAATTCTCACTTCTACTATCCTTTTCTATCTTTAATGTCCAGCAACAGTTAACAGTCAATTCCACAACAAACTATATCATTTTACTCACTGTAGCCAACTATGCTGAGACTGTCAATCCAAATGAATGGTGGGGGGTTTACTTCCTACCCACTTGTGTTTGATTGCATATGTACAGTAAAAACTGCAAACCAACTACATCATTATGGGTGTCATTGTTAGTTAGTAATAATAAATAATGAATTAAAAGAAATAAAAGAAGAAATACCAGGTGGTGGGTAAAACGTCCCCCCACCCCTGGTAGGTTAAGCCTGAGCTCAGACACACCTGAGGGAAGATGATTTAAAAAGAAAAGGGAAAAAGGTTTAGGAGTGGAAACAATCTTAGACAGAGAGGAGGAGAATCCAAGCCAAATAATCAAGAAATAATGAGAAAAATGTAGATTACTGCGAGAAACCTGCGGAAGTGACTTGAATAAGTGGGAGCCTGAGTACGGATAACGGAGAGAGCAGCGTGAGTTGAGGTTACCGGCAAGCTATCGCTAAGTGCTCTTTCCCTCCCGAGCGTGAATTTGGGTACTGTACAGTACTATGGGGATGGGTAGTGTGCTGGCGTGCAAAGGTATGCCAGATGAAAATGATTTATGTACTTTCCCTTCAAAAGGGTGAGATTTTCTGGAGCATTCTGAAATGCTAAAAATATTTAAATTAGCCGGAATATTTTTGTTACCCGATACTGTCGGATCCCCAACAGAAAGGTCGAATGCCCCCAGAGTGGGCAGAGATAAAGCACCTTTTGGGCTTATAATAAGGTTTTTATTATTAGTAGTAGAATTTATTGGAGAGAACCAATTGTTGTGTTCAAAGAAGGCTAAACTCTTACCAAGCAGGGTGCCGACTAAAAGTTTAGAATGGATGAAAAACTCAAACCTAACTTGAACAAAACCAAAATTTTAAACAGTAAATCACAGGACAGAGCGAAAGTCTCTTCAAGTAGGAAACTGGCTGAGCGAGCTATACTTGCCTTAATAATTTACTAGAATTAGCTATGATAGCCACCGACAGTAGTGGCTGCGCTCGCTAAAGCGCTGCGTTAGGTCATGGGGCCAAGCTCTCTGCTGGGTGTCGCGAAAAATGCGACCAGTGAATTTAGCGTCCAGTGAACTAAGCGACCATCACGAAATTTTACCTGCGCCTCCAAGGTCAACACTTCTGTGAATTTAGCGACCAGCGAACTAAGCGACCACCATGGAATTTTAGTAGTTAGTGGGACGTAAAGCCAAAAACATTATTATTATTATTATTCTATTATTTAGGCGTGTTTAAAATCAGCTTTAAAATATCGTCATCAGTACATTTTTTAAACACTGATTTCCATCACACTTTATCTAGGCTTTGGACTGGCTAAATGATAGAAAAACATTTCTATTATTTCAGCGTGTTTAAAATCAGCTTTAAAACAGCGTCGTCAGTACATTTAAAAAAATGTTTTACCTTTACCTGAGAGGACAATGAATTCTTCCTCCAACACTGATTTCTATTATTTAGCCGTGTTTAAAATCAGCTTTAAAATAGCGTCGTCAGTACATTTCTTGTAATGTTTTAAAAAGCAATATTTACAGATATGAGCCTCCGTGGCTTAGGCGGCAGCACGCCGGCCTCTCACCGCTGGGTCCGTGGTTCAAATCCCGGTCACTCAATGTGAGATCTGCGCTGGACAAAACGGAGGTAGACAGGTTTTTCTCCGGGTACTCCGGTTTTCCCTGTCACAATTTCATTCCAGCAACACTCTCCACAATCATTTCATTTCATCTGCCATTCATTTAATCATTGCCCCAGAGGAGTGCGACAGGCTTCGGCAGCCGGCACACTTCATATCCTCGCCGCTAGATGGGGGCTTCATTCATTCCATTCCTGACCCGGTCGGAGACTGGAAGCAGGCTGTGGATTTTCATTTTCATTTACAGATATAAAAACATACATTTACAGAGTGTTTTCATGATCGTGAACTTAATCCAACTTTTGAAGGTAGGAGAGGGTTTGGAGACATGCCACTACGTCACCCGTTTCTTCATACTTCTTCATTGTTTTTTCAATACCCGCATCCCTTTTTCTGTATTTGAGTTTTCTTCGCTTTCCTTCCAGATTCAGTTTTAATTTCATATAACTTACATGCATGCTGAGTTTTCAGCTTCGGTCTTTAAGCACTGGATCAGTTCTTTGATTCTGGGGTTTGGTCTTTGAAACATACTACTTAGTTTATTGTTCCACCCTCCAACTGCATTTGTGGTCCTATGTCGGCTACTGTGGCAGTTCCATTGCTGTATGTTATTTTGCTCATTTTCAATCCAATTTTCAATAAAATAATCAAAGAACGCAGTTCTCACTTTCTGGTTTCAGGGAGTAGCTCTCCAAGCAGCCATCGGAGACATCATCGGGCTTCAGAAATGCAAGCGATGCACACATTTTTATGAGGATACGAATTTCCTCATTTTCTTTGTGGTCCCAGGTCTTTAACTCTTCTCCATAGACACTTCTTCATATGGAAGTAACATCCCTTTACTTCTACTGTCGCGAAAACCTCTTTCAAAGCCAATGCTGCCACTTCAAAATCTACATTTACTCGCCTTGGTGCCCAGTTAGGTATAGCTTTACGTATTAGCTGAAAAAGCCTGACGTACGTTTCTTTCTTTTTATTCGACAAAAGAGCAAAAGCCACTGGATATATATTTGTTTCCTCGGTCGAGCTTCCATAGTCAGCATGGATGGAGTAAATCTGAGCAAATTGTTTACTGGAGCTTTTGAAGGTTCCATCCATAAAAAGTCTTCACATGACGCCAACCCCTCTTTTCCCAAAGTTCTACTAAAAATTAGAATTCTTTCATCTGATGTGTCATTCGCCAGGAGGAAACTGCTGCCGTCTTTCATCTTCAGTATTCCTTCGTCAAGAAGCACATCATCGCGCTTCTCTGGCTCTGCTTGATTTCCTTGAGATGTGCACCTTTGTTTGTATAGAACTCTCTTTGTCGTAAGTTCAGCTGGCATCTCTGTTACGAATTCGTACCCTTTGTTGTGAAGTTCCCCTAATTCCTGGTTGTAGATTGTCGAGACAGCCGTATGTTCTTCCCTGGCCCGCTTCTTCGCCTGTTGAAGAGATATCCTGACCTCCAACCGTGCTTCATCTGGAGCGCCACACTGATGTTCACTCGTACTCAAGATCTCGCCATTTTTACGTTTCATGATACCTCGACACCTTTTTGACCTCTCCTTTGAACATCGCCAGAATATCGTCCCTTCCACATTTTGTCGCTTGAAGTTATAAGAATAACCGTCATAGAGCGCGCACTGTTTACCTTTGTTAGTGGTAGTACGTTCCATAGTAGCAAGCTGGAAAAAAAAACTGATAACACAAACCAGCAAAACTAATTAACTAAATCACACGATCTTCAGGTTACGACGGATAGAACAGTTATGGTGAGAGTGATACAATGTCAGAATTAGGGGCAGGTCTAGCTATAAACCGGTTGGGAATAACCCGGTTAATGACTTCGGGCGATGTGATGGGCATGAGTCAGGGTAGCTTGGCCGCTTAGTTCGCATATTCCGTGCTGGTCGTTTAATTCGATGGTCGCTTTGTTCAGGTATTCCATGAGTCAGGGTAGCTTGGCCGCTTAGTTCGCGTATTTCGTGAAGGTCGCTTAATTCGCTGGTCGCTTTGTTCATGTATTCCTCTGCTGAATCGGTAGACGCGTGGGTTCGAGCCCCACCGTCGGCCGTCCTTGAAATGGTTTTCCGTGGTTTCCCATTTTCAACACCAGGCAAATGCTGGGAAGGTACCTTCTGCCAGGGCACGGCCGCTTCCTTCCACATCCTTGCCTAGTTTCATTCACCATCATTCATTTCATCTCTCATTAACTCCTCTCATGAGGTTGGTGCCAGGAAGGGCATCCGGCCGTAAAAATCATCCGCCACAAAGACTTCCATCGCATCTCATCCCCGACTCCGTTGGAAAAACGGGAATAATAAGGGGTAGACATACAGCTATGATAGCTAAAAGAAACTTTTTAAGTGATGTTAGCAGAAGATTTGCTCTAAACGCAACAAGTGATTGAGTTTGCAGTAATCTCAGCATTTACGGCTTTTCTTTATTTCTTTGAAGGAAAAAAATCTAGAAAAAGATAGGGAAGGAAAGGTCCTGCCTATCAGCTCATCTAGCAATAGAAGTAGAAAAAACAAATGATAGAGATTTTATTTAACAAAAATGAATAAGTTAAGGAACATTAACAATTTAGATCTCAGATCTATTTTGGGCTAAAGAACGAAGTTTTATGTTTTTAAACAATTCAAAGGTCTGAGACCTATAATAATGAAAAGGTTTACAATTAACAACTAATGTTGAACATTTTGGAGGTCTCAGACCTATTGCAAGCACTAAAAACCTTACAAGTGTTTTCGAACTGTGCATACAATTAATAGGTTTAAAGCCTATAATGATAATAATAAAGGACTTACAATTTGGTTTAATATTTCATTCGATTGGTTAGGTAGAATACTAATATTTCAAAAAATGCTTTTAGAATGCCTTTGTGGCAAGCGAAAAGGCTATAAATCCCTGGGCACAGCAGGAGAAAGAAAATGAGATTAATAAGTGGATTATAACCACTGGTAATTATGCGGACATTAAGAGATGCTAAATTCTAATAGGGCAGGTCACCTTTTGTGAAGCCTGGATTACACAAATTAGATAAAATTTTAACAATTAGAAAACTCTAACTTCCTGGACGTAGCAGGAAAAAAAAGCAAAATAAAATGTGGGTTTGCAACCACTTGTATATTTTTACCGATCGAATAAATGTTAAGTTTAGCAAAAATGGGAGAGCGCATATTTATAGGCGAGGCCTCATTGAAAAAAGTAACTAGTTTAAATATACCCTAAATTGTTAGTGAAGGGAATTAGGAGTATAGGTAGTAGGGAATCAGAGTCCTGGTTGATTTTACTGATACGTGCGAATCGCGACGCGGAAGAAGCCACACATTCACCTTTGAAGCACTGAAAGTTGTATAACGTGAGAAAAATATTCCTGTTGCAGTTTGTAGAGATGCACGAACTTTAATATGTGTCTGGCGTTATTGAGTTGTAGGTTGCAAAATAGTTCCATTTAACTTAAAGTTGGTAGTAATTTGGACGGTGTTGAGTCTAGTTCTTCACGGTTTAGAGTCTATTGTGAATGGAAATTTCCAGAGATGTAAAGACAGTAGAATAGAGCAGTAGAAATCCCACGGAGGAAAAAAGTTAAGTTTTAGACAGCTATGAATTTGACATTAATCCCTCGTTGTAGGGAAGGTATTCCCTTATTTAGTACAAGAAATGCTAGCCGAGTTGGCTAAGTATGACAGTTCCCGCGTGGGGCAGTTATTGAACAATTTTGCGAAAATCCCAACACTGCCTATAACTTTCATTAAAAGCATTCAAATGTTATTTAAAACCTTTTAAAAATTGTTAAAATCAATGTAGGTAGTTACTTATCTTGCCATGATGGATTGAAGTTTGATGTTTCCTGCAGCCGTTAAACTTAAATTTTAGACATGGCGTCTATTTGAATCACCTCATGGGAAAGGAGGTGGTCCTCCTACAGAGAACTGAACTTTTCACGTGGCCGACTAGACTGGTAGGCTAGTGAGCCGAGAAATTTGAACACACAGATAGCCAGAACGACGAAGGGGAGGGGGGAGGGACAAAGGAAGAAAAACAGATTGGGTAATATTGTAAAAATAAAACACTCTACATAATACAATTTGCTTCAAAGAATAGAGTCTTCAAGGAGATGGTAGATGACGACAACGACGACGTCTGCTTGAGTGGTTTGGAACCATTCTTGAAATTGCTGAGTCCAAAACTTCGACAGGTTGCCGCGTGGAGTGGCGTTATACTTAGCAGGGAGTACAAAACTGAAACAGACTCAAATACAAATCAACACATAGGCCTATCCAAAGAAAAGGGAATACAAAGGGGGTCCCTGTTGTTGTCTGCGGAGGGAAATAAAGAAACTAAGAAACTATTCCAAGGAATACACCCACCCCACCCCCTCCCGTTGGTATTCCTGGGGTTTTGGCGGCTTCGGTAGCGTAGTAGGTAGCAAGCTAAGCTTCTATGCCCAAGAACGCGGGGTGAAACCCGGCTGAAGTCATCGGATATTTTAAGAGCGTTAAAAATCCCTCTATGCCTTCCTTCGGTAGGGAAGTAAAGCCAGCGGGCCCATGTCATAGATTTATGGCATGTAAAAGAACCTTCCACTAACTTCAATTGTGTGAAGCTAACATTTGATTAACGCCCTAAGTTCCAACGTTCACCGCTAGGTGCTGGTTGCGGTGGCATCTAGTAGCCAAGTTTACAGCTAGGTGTCGTACACGGTAGCATTTGGCAGCAAGATTAGGAACTGGTTGAAATTCATCGCCAGCAGTCTTTACCTGAATTACAGATAACACACACTAATACAGCCATCACAATTATCACCGGTTATCTTTCAGATTCTACACACACCCAAAGTACACGGGGTTACATGACCACGTTGACGCAGCCCCTAAACCCAGGAACCAACCAACCATTCCTTAGAGTTAATGTCGTAAGAATAAAGCACGAACTAGCCTAGAGAGGTTGGGCATTAAGGACTAATGAAGAGGTGCTAGCCACAAGTAAGTGGCGACAATGCTAGACGTAGTAGGAGACCTGTGATCACCACCCACTTTTAGACTACTTTTTATGCGACTCTAGGAAGTTTTTTTTTGTGCCATACCGGTGCCGTAATATTCTACTAATTTCTTTATTCAGATGTTCAGTTATTGAGCTCCTTTTCTTTATTATATTTTTCATCCAGGTCGGCACCTTCCCCTGAACTTCATTCAAATCACACTTCACACTTCGTGGAGCGTGAGGGCGTAGTGGTCAAGCTGCTTGACTCTCAATAGCCTAAGTCGGACCGCATTTGATTCCCGGATAATGGATAAGTGATATTGGACTTTAAATATCCCGTCCTGTGGTTCGGATTTCACGTAAGAAGGAGATCCCGTGGCTTATGATCGCGAGATTGACGGTCACTTAACTAAAAGCTTCCTTGCTTCCTTCCTACCAGTGGTGTGGATTTCGAAGATTTGCACCAGATTGCAGTGGCCACACGAGTTTCTTTTATCACAAAAGGTGGTGGTAGACCAAGAGATTTGTGTAGTCAAGGCCTTGAGAGGACAACATTGGAGTTGTATTTGGATATCGTGATAATTTTAAATAAGCAAGAGCTGTCTACATCAGTACAGATATTTTGATCAAGTAGGGGAGAGGGGAGCACATTTGAACACATTTTGAGAAATGTGTTTTTCTTACTACCTATAATATTTTATTCAGCGAAATCACAACGATTTTGAAAAAGTAACATATTCTACATACTGTAGTTCCAGATCGAATGAACCAAAAATTAAGACTCTGATGCATCCTAATAATAGAAAACAGTAATACTGTAACATGTTCATAACCAACCCACCCCTGGGGTACCTTTGAACTACACATGGGGCACTTATGAACATGCATAAATCGGTTCAAAATAAAAGATTAAATATGCAAGTGATTTATGTTGTTTGAAGGACACTTTTCACTTGATTACATAACTTTGTTTCAATGCTGCACTGTGTGCAGTTCCACCTAAAGTATATGGAAATTTGACAACAATATCATCTGTTTCAACTTCACTGATATCATCTATTTCCGGAAATAGAAACTTCCATGTCTCCCCGTACCTGCGCATGAATTTTATCTTATATGTAAGACAGTCGGTTATTACGATTACTTGAGCTACAAACAACACCTTGTATTTCTTTGTAGCGTATCGAATTAACATAAAGTCACCTGTTAGTATTGTTTCATTGTCTGCCATCTCAGGAGACCCCACGATTTCTTCAAAGTTCTCAAAATCTGATTCATCGTTAACTGAAATATCCTCATCACTTTCACTGGAAGATGAAAAAGTCAGCTGTTCCTTGAGATTTGCTTTGATTTTTAGCCTCCCAGCCATATTTGTTCTTTAGAGCAGCCATCGCCAAAGTTCTCTCCTCAATGCATTCTTTAAAATGCGGGATTTGGCTTTCTTTCTTTGCCTTTTTTCGCAAAAAGGTCCAGCTTTCGGAAAGGTTCGAACATCTTTTGGTGTAAGGTTCTCCACTTGTGGTCTTTGAACAGTGTTCAAATGAGCCCCCAAAGGCAGTGTTCAAATCCACCCCGCATGTAGCCATTAACCATAACTTTACATTTTGCGGAACAGCTAGACCTTGCAACAGCTTTGCTCGACTGGCACGCTTCACAACCCATTAACATGTAGTACAGCAGAAACAAACTTACCTTTTATGGAACAACACAGTCACAAATACCTTACAACGTTCACTTGGCACATTTACTTTTGATGCAGCGTAATACATCTTCATTCGACCCACACCATGCACAACAAATAAATGGCGGGAAAACAAATGTCAGCTGAAGAGCAGGGGTGTCACTCTCAAATAATGAAACTATACAGGGTGTTACAAAAAGGTACGGCCAAACTTTCAGGAAACATTCCTCACACACAAAGAAATAAAATATGTTATGTGGACATGTGTCCGGAAACGCCTAATTTCCATGTTAGAGCTCATTTTAGTTTCGTTAGTATGTACTGTACTTCCTCGATTCACCGCCAGTTGGCCCATTTGAAGGAAGGTAATGTTGACGTAATGTTAGAGCTCATTTTAGTTTCGTTAGTATGTACTGTACTTCCTCGATTCACCGCCAGTTGGCCCATTTGAAGGAAGGTTATGTTGACGTCAGTGCTTGTGTTGACATGCGACTCATTGCTCTACAGTACGAGCATCAAGCACAAAAGTACGTAGCATCAACTGGTTAGTGTTCATCACGAACGTGGTTTTGCAGTCAGTGCAATGTTTACAAATGCGGAGTTGGCAGATGCCCATTTGATGTATGGATTAGCACGAGGCAATAGCCGTGGCGCGGTACGTTTGTATCGAGACAGATTTCCAGAACGAAGGTGTCCCGACAGGAAGACGTTCGAAGCAATTGATCGGCGTCTTAGGGAGCACGGAACATTCCAGCCTATGACTCGCGACTAGGGAAGACCTAGAACGACGAGGACACCTGCAATGGACGAGGCAATTCTTCGTGCAGTTGACGATAACCCTCATGTCAGCGTCAGAGAAGTTGCTGCTGTACAAGGTAACGTTGACCACGTCACTGTATGGAGAGTGCTACGGGAGAACCTGTTGTTCCCGTACCATGTACAGCGTGTGCAGGCACTATCAGCAGCTGATTGGCCTCCACGGGTACACTTCTGCGAATGGTTCATCCAACAATGTGTCAATCCTCATTTCAGTGCAAATGTTCTCTTTACGGATGAGGCGTGATCAAATTGTAAATTTTCACAATCAACATGTGTGGGCTGACGAGAATCCGCACGCAATTGTGCAATCACGTCATCAACACAGATTTTCTGTGAACGTTTGGGCAGGAATTGTTGGTGATGTCTTGATTGGGCCCCATGTTCTTCCACCTACGCTCAATGGAGCACGTTATCATGATTTCATACGGGATACTCTACCTGTGCTGCTAGAACATGTGCCTTTACAAGTACGACACAACATGTAGTTCATGCACGATGGAGCTCCTGCACATTTCAGTCGAAGTGTTCGTACGCTTCTCAACAACAGATTCGGTGACCGATGGATTGGTAGAGGCGGACCAATTCCATGGCCTCCACGCTCTCCTGACCTCAACCCTTTGACTTTCATTAATGGGGGCATTTGAAAGCTCTTGTCTACGCAACCCCGGTACCAAATGTAGAGACTCTTCGTGCTCGTATTGTGGACGGCTGTGATACAATACGCCATTCACCAGGGCTGCATCAGCGCATCAGGGATTCTATGCGACGGAGGGTGGATGCATGTATCCTCGCTAACGGAGGACATTTTGAACATTTCCTGTAACAAAGTGTTTGAAGTCACGCTGGTACGTTCTGTTGCTGTGTGTTTCCATTCCATGATTAATGTGATTTGAAGAGAAGTAATAAAATGAGCTCTAACATGGAAATTAAGCGTTTCCGGACACATGTCCACATATCATATTTTCTTTCTTTGTGTGTGAGGAATGTTTCCTGAAAGTTTGGCCGTACCTTTTTGTAACACCCTGTATATTATGACTTTCATTTGTTTGGCGGGTTATTCACATTATTCAAATGTGCCCCATGTTCAAATGTGCTCTCTTCTTCCCCACTGTTGTTGTTTGAGTCTTCAGTCTTTTGACTGGTTTGATGCAGATCTCCATGCCTCCCTGTCCTGAGCTAATCGTTTCATATCTACATAGCTACCACACCCTACATCCGAGGCAATCTGTTTAACATATTCTAACCTTGGCCTACCCCTACAGTTCTTGTCCTCGACCCTTCCTTCCATAACTAAGCTTGCTATTCCTGGGTGTCTTAGTATGTGTCCTACCAACCTATCTCTTCTCTTCATTAGCAGTCGCCAGAAACATCTCTCCTCTCCCACTCGCCTTAATACCTCTTCGTTTGTAACCCTATCTACCCATCTGATCTTCATCATTCTCCTGTAACACCACATTTCAAATGCCTCAATTCTCCTCTTTTCTGCTGCACCAATAGTCCAAGTTTCACTTCCATAGAGCGCCACGCTCCAGACAAAGGCTTTCAAAAATGACTTCCTAATACCTAAATCTATATTCGATGCCAACAGATTCCTTTTTTGTAGAAAGGCTTTCCTTGCCTGAGCCAACCTACTTTTTATATCCTCTTTGCTTCGTCCATCACTGGTTATTCTGCTTCCTAAGTAACAGAAGTCTCCTACTTCCTTCAGCTTTTCACCTGCCAATTTGATCTCCATAGAGGTTTCTGATTTATTTCGGCTGCATTCCAGTATTTTTGTTTTACATTTATTAATTTTCATCATGAAGTCCTTCCGTAAGACGGAATCCATACCATTCAAAAACTCATTCAAATCCTCAGGCGTGTCGGCCAAGATGACGATGTCATCAGCAAATCTCAGAGTTGAAATTATTTCTCCTTGAATCTTCACTCCCACTTTAAATTTTTCTCCAATTTCCTTCATTGCTTGTTCAATGTAAAGATTGAAAAGTATGGGTGATAAGTTGCAGCCTTGCCTTACACCTTTCATAATACCAGCTTCTCTCTCATATCCTTCAGCTCGAATGACTGCTGTCTGGTTTCTGTATAGATTGTATATCACCCTCCTATCCCTGTATTTTATTCCAATAGATTTCAAAATGTCAAACAATTTAGTCCAATCAAAGTTATCAAAGTCCTTTTCTAAGTCTACAAATGCCATGAACGTTCTCTTATCTTTCCTTATTCTACCTTCCAAAATCAGCCTAAGACTTAGTACAGCTTCCCTTGTTCCTACATTTCTCCTGAAACTGGTCTTCACCCAACTCCGTTTCTATCTGGCTTTCAATCCTCTTGTAAATTATTCTAGACAGGATCTTTGAAGCATGAGTAATCAATCTGATTGAGCGGTAATCTTCACATCTGTCAGCTCCCACATTCTTTGGTATAGGGATGATAACATTCTTCTTGAAATCAGGGGGTACCTCACCTGTCTCATAAATCCTACACACCAAGTGAAATAACCTGATCAGACCTTCATCTCCTATGCAGCGTAGCAACTCAATCGGTATATCATCTATGCCTGGTGCTTTGTTCCTGCCTAAGTCCTCTAATGCTCTGTCAAATTCTGATCTAAATATTAAATCTCCTTTTGCATCCTCATCAATTTCCTCCTCCCTTTCCATTACATGATTCTCAATCTCCTTTCCCTTATACAAGCACTCTACGTAAGCTTTCCATCTCTCAACCTTTTCTTCCCTATCTGTTAGAGGCTTTCCATTTGTGTCCCTAATATTACAGCACTTAGTCTTCTTTTCCCCAAATGTATTCTTAATCCTTCGATAAGCTGTGTCTACTTTTCCTAATTTCAGACACTTTTCTATACCTGTACATTTCTCTTTCAACCATTCTTCTTTCACTTCCTTGCACTTCTTGTTAACCTCATTTCTCAGACGTCTGTATTCTGCTTTCCCCTCTTCATCTCTTAGATTCTTGTGTCTCCGCCTTTCATCCATCAATTCTAGTATATCCTGAGTGATCCACGGTTTTCTACCTATTCTTTCTTTCCTACCAATGTTTTCTTCTGCCGATTTTGTTATTTCATTCTTCAAAAGTGCCCATTCGTCTGCAATTGAAGTTTGTTTAGGGGTTTTGATTAGTCCTTCCTTTATACTCTTCTTGAATCTTTCGTTCACATCCTTTACTTTCAGTCTGTCTATTGCCCACCTTTTTGGCTTTTGACTTTTCTTCAGTTTCTTCAACTTTAATCTGCATTTCATTACAACCAGATTGTGGTCAGAGTTTATGTCAGCACCAGGATATGTTTTACAATCCAAAATCTGGTTTCGAAACCTCTGCTTGACCATAATGAAGTCGATTTGGTAACGCCCTGTATCTCCTGGTCTCATCCATGTGTATATTCTTCTATTGTGGTTATTGAATAAGGTGTTAGCTATGGCCAACTCATGTTCGGTGCAGAATTCCATCAGCCTGCTTCCTCGATCATTCCTTTCACCTAATCCGAAATCTCCTACTATCTTCCCTTCCCTCCCTTTTCCTACCACAGCATTCCAATCTCCCATTACTATAACATTTTCATCACCTTTGATATACCTCAGAATGTCATCTATTTCTTCGTAGACCTTTTCAACATCCTCATCATCAGCTTGACTGGTAGGCATATAGACTTGTACCACTGTGGTGCACGTAGGTTTAGTATTGATTTTTGCTACAATAATCCGTTCACTGTATTGCTCATAATATTCCACCCGCTGTCCAATTTTCCTACTCAATATGAGACCAACTCCTGCTTGGCCATTGTTTGATTTAGTGCTAATGACCCTATAGTCTCCTGACCAAAAGTCCTGTTCTTCCTGCCAGCGCATTTCACTAATCCCAACCAAATCCAACCTCAACCTATCCATTTCCCTTTCTAAGTTTTCTAACTTTCCACTTCCTAGCAGACTTCTAACATTCCACGCTCCGATCCGTAGAATGTCAGATTTCCTCTTTGTCACTTCTGTGATGTTAACCCCCTCTCGAGTAGTCCCCACCCGGAGATCCGAACGGGGGACTAGTTTACCTCCGGATTGAAATTTTACAAGGGAGGAGGCCATCATCACATGTAATTATGCATAGAGAGGTGCATATCCTCGGGAATAGCATTACGGCTGTAGTTTCCCGTTGCTTTCAGCCGTGCAGCAGAACGCAGTGTAGCCATTAGTTGGCTTATATTATCATCAATATCTTAACCGTCTTTAGACTAGTAAAGAATTGATTTATTCTGAATGGCTGCTACTCCCTTTCAGAATAAGTAAAGAGCAATTCTACTACAAAATACTAACCTTCTACTAACAATTAAATACCAAAATTCTACTAACGAAAAAAATACTAAAGTTTCACCAACAACAAATACTACCACTAAAACAGTCTGTCACCAGGCCCACTCACATGCACCCTCACCAGCACACTCACACACCACAGTCTAATAGAACAATGACATATATCTAATAAACAAATTAACTTCATACTTACGACTAAAACTAACTAAATACTTACTGTACTGTAATTTGAATTGACAATATTTACAAAATTTCCCCACTGCAGCATGTGAATCAACTTTCGAATGCTTACGTTAATTAATCCTGACTACGCCAATGTAGCCTATATGTCAGACCTCTGTTTCTAGCATATGAATGCAATCCAGAATATCTGAACGTGAGCAGAGTGTTCAGTGCATTTCACAAGGGAATTTACAGTTGAGCTGAGATGCGTTAGAGTGTTCGACATTTTCTTCTCGTAGGTAAGAAGCGCTATCCCGGAAGGAATGTTGAATTAGTAACGGCTAGCCATTCCTTGATGTTTTCCTGAGCAGGAATGGTGTTTTGCAAATATCTCGAAAACAGTTTGTTCGAGGGCCTTAAAAACGGGACTTTCGTGGTCCCTTGGGGACCTGACGAGTTTTATTTCCCACATTGTGAGGCTTAAAATAAGCGTTGAATGGTTCGTCTACGGCCAATTTGATATTTCGCCTATATTAGCCTATGCTAATGTGCCATAGGGCCTAAATCTATGGAATGGATAGGGATGTCAACATTTAAAGGAGGTAGTGTTTATTATCCGCACTGCCCTTAGAGCTAAGTATACAAAATGTTGTATAAGTAACAGATAGATAGATAAACAGACAGACTTTCTGCTTTATAATTATGATTTGTAAATGTTTTTGAACAGAAATTAATTACATAATAATAATAGTCTAATAATAATAGGCTAATACTACTAGTCTACTACTACGACTACTACTACTACTACTAATAATAATAATAATACTAATAATAATAATAAGAAGAATAATGTTTACCGGTCCTAGATACGCGATCTGGCTACGGTTCTGACTTCTTGTACCTCAGAAGTTGGTCACCCCCTACTATACACCTTATAGGCCTACTCAACAGAGTAGTCGAACGGTCTATGGCAAGCTCCAAGTATGGGCTGAGAACTGTTGCTCGGAAATCAGAGCTTCGAATTCCGACGTTGAAATCAGACATCCGCAGTTAAGAGTCAATGCAACATTCATCACAATAACACAGGTTATCAGACAAATACCAAATACACCAAGTAACATGGGGCTAATGAGCAAGATGTCCCAAACCCCTAAACTGAAACAATAGCAACAACAATTAAATAGTTTATAGCAACTTCCCTTCCAGACGGTCCAGGTTCGATTCTCAACTTTACTACGGTATGGAGATAATTTAAATTGTGATACATGTGGGCAGGAGTTGTGAATATTTCACTAACACCCAGTTTAGGAGCGAGGGATATTAACCATATTATGTAATTAAATTCCCCACAGTCCGGTCAGGAATCAAACCCGAGACCCACACGACTGAACATTAGAGTGGTAACCACTTAGTTACGGGGTCAGACACTGTTCCGCTGATCGTTGGTTATTGTGTGTGTGTACGTGAACCGTGAGTAAGAACAATCGAAAGGGCAGTGGAGAGGGATCTTGGCAACACTGGTTGGTGTCTGGTTTGTCACTTGAGAAGCCAGGCTTAGGGGGCCGTGCTTGCCCACCAAGCACCGACAGATTTATTTTCCTTGAAACTCACGTGGCATGGCATACCTGAACGGTGTCCATAAAGCCCCCTGCTGGAGACTGACATGACGGGCCACAAAAATGAAAAAGGAGACAAGTCATAATGAAAAGGGACAGAGCAAACAAACAAAGCGAGCGAACAGGAACTCGGGAAGGGACAGCCAAGCAACCCGAGACATATTCAACGCCTTCCTTCCCTAGCTGGCTTTTGTTGGGAGATGTGATGCGTGAAAGTTGACTTAGCTAACAAGCACAACAGCCACCAACAGTTCTACAGACTTCTCTAAACAAGGCTAAACTTAGCTGGGCCTCCAGTCTCTCCAACATTCGTCAGCCCCAAGGAATTTGTTCGATAATGGAACAAGATGTTTGACATTTTTATTTCACTGGAGCCGAACTCGTAAAGAATCGTTTGTAAGCTATTGCTTTGTTCTTGACTCTTTTATTATACCCCTAAAACACTGTTTATTTTATTTTTTCAATCAAGTGGACGTGATGTAGGAGCAGAGAAGGATAATATTTCAGTGCATGATGGTGGGAGGAAAGGAACAATTAGAGAAACATGTTGCCTGTACCAGAGAGACGACATACGACTTCAATGAAGATACTGTATCTCTGCTAATGTAACGTTTCAGAAATACTGTTAACGTTTGTCGGGAAACTGCGTAAATATATTAGGGAAAGTCCATCAGTTTGGTGCAGCATAAGAACATACCACAGTATTCACGTTGTTGTTGATGATCCATTTTAGGGGTTAGGGACATCTTGGTCATCAGCCCGTGATTAAATAAATTAGCTTTCTTAATAAAAATGTATTTTTTATGCGAGTCCCGAGGATTTCTTTTCTAAAGCGCTGCTTCTACCAAAAATGCACTTCGACGCAGCCATTGATAGAGAAACGGACTGCACTCAGTCTCGTGATACAAAACTGAGAAGAGGTGGGTTCGATTCCCACCTCAGCCATCCTGGAAGTGGTTTTCCGTGGTTTCTCACTTCTACTCCAGGCGAATGCCGGAATGGTTCCCAAATTAAGGCCACGGCTGCCTCCTTCCTAAACCTCATCTGAATAACAAATACACACACTAATAGGCTACAGCCATCACAATAACACAGATTATCAGACAAATTCCACACACACCCAAATACACGGGGCTACATGACCACGATGTCACAAAGTCCCTAAAATGAATCAACAACTTCTTCGGCGTCAGCGTTCCAGGAAAAATCCTCCATGTATTGACTATAGATTTATAGAGCCACAATCCGGTACACTGTCAGTGAACAAAAATTTGGCATGATCTCTTAATTTCTGAATATCAGCGAGGCTGGCTGCGTGGGTCAGCGGTAACGTTCTCGCTTACTGTGCGCAAGTTGCAGGATGGAATCCTGGCGCAGCTAGTTGGTATTAGAGAGAGCCGTGTCAGTAGATTTACTGGCACGTTCAAGATCCCCTTCGGGGCAAAGTTCCGGCAATACCAACCGTTTCATTTAGAATTAGGCTTACACCATTCACATGGTCATCTTCGGCATTTGGTTTGCCTGAATACAGAAAAGTCATCCCCTCTAGTAGTCTATTTTCTCCAAATTCATTCCAGCGTACCTCGCTCATTCCCATTATGTCTAGTTTATAGTTGATAAATTCTGCTACAGCTTGATGTAACTTTCCACTCTCGTAACCAGTCCTCGAGTGCTTTAGTGGGGCTGCCACCTTTTGGCCTAAGCACATGCCATTATATCTAGATGGTCTGCTATGTTTCTCACAAATTCTTTACAGGGAGAGTTGAGACTGGTCTCCCTAACCCACCTCCTTTCTTCGGGCTTGGGACCGGCAACGACACCCATAGACCTACTCAATCCGCCCCGTGGTTGCCGCAGGCAGAGTTCCTCTCTTACTTTCATATAAATCACTCATACATGATCCTGGACGAGAGGTGAATTTACTCCAAATGCTGGGTCGGTTCCTTTCGACAGGTTCACGGCCAACTTTCAAAAAAATAAAAAATAAAAATAAAATCAGACCCAAGTTAGCGATTGCCCGGGTGATCGGCATGTCACCATCCCAGTTGTGTCTGCTGACAAAGTGTGTTGAGTTCCCAGACACTGTCCTTGCGACGGTGTAGGAATGATCCCTTGCAATGGCCGTGGGTGAATTCGAGTTGGGAGGATAACCGATTTAAAACAAACAGATGGTACGAGGGTAATTCCAAAAGTAAGGTCCGATTCGCCGTAAATATTTGAAAGCGGCGCCAAGGGCAAAACACGCATGCGCGCCGACTCCTGGCATGCCTTGCGCGGCAAAAGCCACCAGTAGCGTTGTTACTGTTGCTGTGTGCTGTTGATAGTGTCAGTTCATTATGTTTAAGACAATTAATCAGCCCGCCGATTGTGAAGTAAGGGCAGTGATACGGTTTCTGTCAGCAAGAAACATTTCTGCGGCAGAAATTCATCGGCGGATTACTGAAGTGTATGGTCCTAACATAATGAGTGACAGTAAAATGCGCAAGTGGGTGCGAGCCTTTAATGAAACGGGAAAATGTGCACGATGAACCCCGCTCTGGCAGACCATCAGTGATTTCAGACGAGTTGGTTAATGCGGTTGACGACAAAATTCATGAAGATCGACGATTGATTATTTCAGGGACAACGATCAATAAAGCCGCCTACTGCGCTACCCTGACTAAACTTTGACGTGCAATCCAGAATCCGCGACGTGGTCTTTTGTCGTCTGGAGTGTTGTTGTTGCATGACAATGCCAGACCCCATACTGTGAATGACACGCAAACTCTAATCATGAAATTTGGATGGGAACAGATGGAACACCCACCGTACAGTCCGGACTGGGCGCCAAGTGATTTCCACCTGTTCCGCTACCTAAAGGAGTTTATTGGCGGCAAGCGCTTCGACACAGATGATGAAGTGAAAGAAGCTGTTAAAGACTGGTTAGCTTCGCAGGCGGCCGAGTTCTACGAATTATGCATTCAAAAGCTTGTGGAACGATGTGACAAATGTGTAAATAAGTATGGAAATTGTGTAGAAAAATAGAGAAAGACGTAAGGAATGTCAATTAAACAATTGTTTTGGAAACAATTTTGATTTTGGATGTTTTTTTTAACCGGACCTTAGTTTTGGAATAGCACTCGTGTAGTGGCTTTAACGGCCAAAGAAATATACTCATACATTTTTCTAGGTTTATTGCCGTATCGCCTAGGAACACGAAGATAGGAATTTAATTCATTGGCCGTGAAAGCCAATATACCATCTTTTAGGAAGCCTTTACAGGGAGGTGAAAGGCTGCTTGAGCTTTTAGCTCTCGCAGTAAAGAAGCGCAGCTGAGTGGAGCTGACTTTACTGCGCGGGTCCAGTCGAGTCGAGTCGAGTTCGCTACTCCTGTGGAGTCCGGGCACGGACACCAAGAGCCCTCTGATGAGCCTTTCTTGGTGTTCCTAGGTGAAACCCCGCACAAGACACGGCAATAAAACTAGAAAAATTGCTCATATTTGTTACCTTGTTGCTCGATGAAATCAATTGGATATTTCCTAACATATTAGGATTGTCATTTACATCTCTGTCTCGTTTTTCACGTAAGTCCCCCAATACAATGCTCGCGGGGGAGGGCTTCAAAAACTGCTGGACACAGGCCCGACGAGAGGGAGGGCAAGCGGGGCTCTAGCCCCGGGGCCCGGATATGCTGAAGGGTCCGAGGCGGTAAGAGGATTTAGAGTAGACAAGTTTATTTAATTTATTGTCTAACATCTTGTGACATTTTCTGATATGACTCTGTTCGATGTAAATACAAGTAGTCAGGGCTGGATTTACCAATAGGCCCCATAGGCCCCGGCCTAGGGGTGCACCATGCCGAGGGGCGCAAGTTTTTTTTACAGTTCAAAAATAGACTAAACAGAGTTTTACTACTTATGATTTTTTAGCCTACTTTTCACACTTTGCAAAAATGAGGAAAAAGTAGACTTATGAGATCAATTCGGGAAAATGTGTGTCTGTCTGTCTGTCCTTCGGTCTGTCTGGCTGTGTGTGTCCCCCCTATCAACTCCTAAATGGATGCAGAAATCGAAACCAAATTTAGTATGAGTAAAGATGTATACCGGAATATCTCACGTCCATATTTGAAAATTATGTCAGTGCTACCAACTGCTGAAAAACGCACTAGAAATTTGAGCTCCATGTTGGATATCTTGGAAGGTATGCATGGGAGCTATTCCAAAATAGGCACACGTGTAGATAACACTATTTCAGTTTAATTTCCAGGAGGCCATACATGACAGTGTTGCCAAAATAACCGGGGTTGCCAACTGTTAACAATTGCTCTCTCTATTCTTTTATCCAAATACCAATATATCACAAAGTATGCAAGCCGACAGCTTTAAACTATGCACATGTATAGTACCTGACATTTTAGATTAATTTTGGAGTAACTTCTATAGTTCAGTTCTACCAACATGATTCTAAGCCTGCTGATGGGGCCAATTTTTAAATACATGTAACTTCTATCCTATCAGTTGGAATTCAACCAAATTTCGTATGTGCTATGTGTAACATAACAGATATGACTATAAGTATTCTTAAGAGCAATCAGGGCTGCCAACTGTTAATAAATGCTGTCTATATTATTATTTTACCTAATATCAATATATCAGGAAGTATGCAAGCCAACAGCCCTATACTTTGCACACGTATAGTACTGTACCTGCCATTCTAGATTAATTTGGAGTAATTAATATAAGTCATTGCTGCCAACATGATTCTATGCCTGCTGATAGGTCCAATTTTATAATACATGTAACTTCTATACTAACAAATGGATTTCGTCCAAAATTTGCACAACAAGATATCATAATATTTCAGATTAGACTATTTCTGACCAGCACACGCATGATATTGTTGCCAGCATGCTTTTACGCGTGCTGATAGATCCAATGTCTAACTGCATGTAACGTCCATTAGACTTCAACCAATTTTTTTATTCTGTACCTTAAAGATGGAACTAAGAATATATTCAGTCACCAGGGCTGCCAACTGTAATGCTCTATTAGGCTACATTATACCAGGTATATTTCGAACTAATTAGACATTTCGACATTACCAACTTAATTTCGTCATTTTTCTAGATAGGTTCATACAAGTATACTGTAGAATAATCATTGGCATGGAAAGCATGCTCTTTAGTTCGTCACGGAACTTCTTGTTTAAACTAATTTCGTATAATTTTATGATTTAAATTAAACTATCCAAAATTTTGACACTTTTACAATTTATACTCTGGTCATCATTTTCCAACAAATGTTTTGCAACAGCATATTTTTCGACTTCAGCTTTAGAACAGGAATGTTTTTTTTTATTTATTAGGAGAAATTTTAAATCTTGAATATTAATATCAGTTTAATTTGAATAATTCACTAAGCATAGTTGTAGGTTGTATATGAATATGAGTCTTAAATGGTTTAAATTTATTTTAATATCTCGTTGGCCTGTTTATTTATAGTTTATATATACAAATTCAGAAACAGTTCATTCTCTCATTATTTTTAATTTATTTGATTGATTTTACTTCAGAATACATTAGAATAAAATAAAAATTACCTTCACAAAGACCTTTCTGAGGTCTAAATACTCCCTCCTTCACGATGGTATGAAGAGGGGCGGCAAAAAACCACGGGCCTATGAGCGCATTCCAAAACATTACAAAGAGAACATATAAATTAATTTTATAAATAACCACTGAGCTTTACGTTTCTCTTTCGGGGAAATGAGAAAGTTGCCAGAGTTGTCCAATTAATTCATAACGCGCTATAGCTCTTTGTGGAGCATAACTTTTGCATTTCAATCTCAGAAAAAAAAACACCTCATACATTTCTGAAAGGAGTTTTGATTACTCTTGTGGCACCTGAACACGTTCGGATATAACAAAATGGAATTTTAATGCACAGTGATCATTATCTTGAAGTAAAAGAACAACCAATGAGAGAGACAAAAAACAACAACAAGTAGTTCCGTGAAGAACTATACAGCCTATTTTCATATATCCTACTTACGTTAATTGCCTCTATCAACATACAAAATTTCAGTTTGATTGCTGTAATAGTTTCGTAGATATTGAGAACCTTCGAAATATTTCGGTTGGTTGCCATGTTGAATTTTTATATATGTAGGCCATAGAGTTATAAACTATTAGAGGACGATTTTGCGTAGGTTCATTATTCAAACGTTCACTTCGATCGCACGATTAATACACAATACAGTACATATAAACTTAGTTTTAAAATTGCGCACAGCCGCCATCTTGAGGTTATGTGAACAATTGAATTAAATTAGATGCCAGTGCATTACAATGTGTATAAACAGTTACTGTACTGCGCTCAGATGGTTAAATCGCGAGAAAGGTCTATTAAAATGTTTCACCTTCGCTTGGCCGCCATGTTCGTTTTGTATTTTACAGGTTTTTTAAAATTTTGACATGTTCGTTTTATATTTAACACGTTTTTGAAAGTCTCATAAGTATACGTTTAGTAGTGTCCTCTATCAACGTACAACGTTTCAGGGTGATATCAGTAATAGTTTCGGGGATATAGAATGCCGGTGAAATATTTCGCACAGCCGCCATCTTGAGTTTATGTAAACAATTGAACTAAATAAACATTTGCTGTACCAAGTTTCATTGCATTTGGATGGTTAAATCGCGAGAAAAGTCTATTTAAAAGTTTCAACTTCGCTTGGCTTTCATGTTCGTTTTGTAGTTAACATGTTTTTGTAAGCCTCATAGGTGTACTTCTAGCAGTGCCGCCTTTATCGCCGTGCAAACTTTCAGGGTGATATCAGTAATAGTTTCGGAGATATAGAATGCCGGTAAAATATTTCGCACAGCCGCCATGTTGGATTGGTGAGATGTAATAAAATTTGAAGGGCACGGTTGGGGTTGGTCATAGTAGTTCTATGACCTTACCGAGTTTCATTGAGATCGCTCCAGCCATCTAGAAGTTATTAGGAGGGGGGGGGGGCACATACGCACTCACACACACACACACACAAACACGGACAAAAGGTGATCTCATATGCCTCTTTTTCATAAAATGAAAATAGGCTAAAAATAAAAAGGGAGGCTTGGGTGCCATAGTTGGTAACATGCTGAGCTTCTATGCTCAAGATCGTGGGTTCAAACTAGGCCGAAGTTGTCGGCTTTTTTAGGAGCGTTAAACATCCCTCAGTATGCCTTCCTTCGGAGGTGAAGTAAAGCCGGTGGGCCATGTCATATATATTTGAGGCATGTAAAAGAACCTTCCACTAACTAAAATTGTATGAAGCTAAATTTGTAGGTTAGATTTTATTAATGCTCTATTATGTTCCAACGTTCGCCGCGAGGTGCCGTTTGCGGTGGCGTCTAGTAGCCAAGTTCGTGGCTAGGTGCCGTTGACGGTAGCATTTGGTAGCAAAAGTAGGAACTACTTGAAATTGATCGTCTGCAGTCATTACCTGAATTACAGATAACACACACTAATACAGCCATCACAATTAACACCGGTTATCAGACAGATTCTACACACACCCAAAGTACAGTACATGGGACTACATGATGACCACGTTGTCGCAGCCCCTAAACTGAGGAACCAATCAACCAGCGACAATAAAGAAAAAAGGGAAAGAGGCTGAATAACTAAAATCAAAGTAAATTAATATTCAGTTGAACAAGCTAAATTCTACGGAACTTTCTTGGACGGAGGGGTTAAAAAGTTGCAAGCTTTATACCGTAATTCCAAAATTATGTCACAGTGTGATTAAAAATGAAGTGGCCGGAAAACCTTGTCCTAGGGCCCGTGGTCACTCTCTACGGCCCTGTCTGCACCACTGGGCGAGGTCTAGAATGTTAAACTGCACAGCATCGACAAGCAGTTGCGGTACCGTCACCACCAAACCAAACCACGAGAGGAACAGGGTATAATGTAAACAGTATGGCGACCGAGCTGCCGCAGGCCTGCGTCAAACTGGGGAGAACAAATCCAAACAGTGAAGGAGATAAAAATATACCACAGTCGCACAGTCTGACAGAGCCATCTTGTTCTTAAACATTTAAATATTATGCTTGGTGAAAACAAAATATTAGAAATGGCGAGTAGACACAATGACTGTTTGTTCCTGGTGTGTTCTGTATATTAACGATCGCACTTTTAGCATGGAATATAAAACACATTAAAAAACGACAAGAAATCGTCTGTGTTTTAAGGCCTCGGTGTAAAAAACAACACCAATAATAGTGGCTCAATGAAGACTGTTTAATTCAGTCACAGTATTACTTAAAGTAATAATGCTATGGAATAACGTCCCTTTTAACTGCTGTCACTTTAGAGATACCGGGGTGTAGGAATTCGTTCTTGAAGAGGACATTATTAACATACTGTAGCTGTGAATCTACAGACAAAATGTTGTCACATTTAATCACCCTGAAATGCCATCCGATTGAACTAGGTTCAAACTCGCTATCTTGGGTTTTGTATTTATTATTCTCTCATTTAGTAGCTAATAATAATAATAATAATAATAATAATAATAATAATATTTTAAAATCGCTTATCTCCCCAGTTCGGCTCTACCCACGGATTTCCCCAGGGCCATTTGCGTTTTAGAAAGTGGTAGTTTTGTTTCTATAATCTACTAGCCTACCTGGATGGGAATGAAACCCACTCTCTTTCGATTAGAAGCTCAGTGCCTCTAGCGACTGGGCAACGCAGCCTCTTTATTCGAGGTTTTGTTTTTGTTTCATTTGAGGAGTATACACATCATGGTAATTTAGCCCTGTGTACTTGGGTGTGAATAGAATTTGTCTGATAACCTGTGCTATTGTGAATTTGTAGTAGTGTGTGTATTTGTGATTCAGGTGAGCATTGGAAGGAAGTGGCCGTGGCCTTAAGTGAGGAACTATCCCGGCGTTTGCCTGGAGTAGAAGTGGGAAACCACGTAAAACCACTTCCAAGATGGCTGAGGTGGAAATCGATCCCGTCTCTTCTCAGTTTTACCTGAGTATACTCCGTTCCAGCTCCTAGACCGAAATTAGATTTCTTGGCCTCTCCGGGGCGACAGCCAAGAATGCTAGCCACTACACCAGGAGGTGGAGAGGTTGGGAATTGAACCCGCTCCCTTTCAGTTAGAAGCTTAGTGCCTGTGTGTGCTGTGCAAGGTTCTACTCATAGGGTCAGTGCTATTGTTCTGACTCAGTGAGGACAGCAGTGATAAACTACGGGGCGCCCGGGAATGTTCTCCGTAGCGGCTACGTGCAGCTGCGAGAGGTTGCGTCATCAGTTTAGTTGGCAGCACAGTGTCCTTGATAGGGTGATGGCCACATGTATGGGCTGTGGGCTTTCCAATTCGTCAGTCTGTATTGCAATAAGCGAGCATGTGTGTCATCAGCACTTCTAGCATCAGTTATGAATGGCCGTGGTGAGTATAAAGTTTACTGTTTGTTTGTATTGATACAAGTGACAGCCGTGCTGCCAATGTAACTGGTGACGTAATCTCTCGCAGCAGCTTGTAGGCACTGCGGAGAACATTCGCGGGCGCACTGTACACCACTCCTCACCTTGCCTAGTATGCCTCATTATAGCGCTGCCTTGGGTTATTGTGGTTGCCACCCACATAGGCTAACCTATGGTGGTGCTTTTTGCGGATCCGACGAGCCTCCGGGTTGACTACCTAACAGACAACAGACTCACCAAAGGGTTTGAATGAGTTTTTAAATGATATTGACTCCGTCATGAGGAAGGAATTCATGATGAAATTCAATAAATGCAAAACAAAAATAATGACATGCAGCTGAAAGATATCATACGTCAAATTAGCAGGTGAAAAGCTAAAGGAAGTAGGTGACTTCTGCTACTTGGGAAGAAAAATAGCCAGTGAAGCACAGAGGATACAAAAAGTAGGTTGGCTCAGGCAAGGAAGGCATTTCTACAGAAAATAAATATGTTGACATCAAATTAATATAGATTTTGTTATTAGGAAGTCATTTTTAAAAGCCTTTGTCTGCAGCGTGGCCTCTATGGAAGTGAAACTTGGACTGCTGGTGCAGCAGAAAATAGGAGAATACTGTAGAAATTTGGTGTTACAGGAGAATCATGAAGATCAGATGGGTAGATAGAGTAACAAATGAAGAGGTATTAAAACGAGTGGTTCGTTCCTCAGTTTAGGGGCTGCGGCATTAAAACGAGTGGGAGAGGAGAGATGTTTCTGGCGACTGCTTATGGAGAGAAGAGATACAGTAGGATGATACGACACATATGAATAGCAAACTTATTTATGGAAGGAAGGGTCGATGATAAGAACGGTAAGGATATACGGTACCAATGTTAGAAAATGTTAAATGATTGCCTTGGATGTAGGGTGTGGTAGCTATGCAGAGATGAAACGATTAGCTCAGGACAGGGTGGCATGGAGGACTGTTGTTATTATGGTTGTAGTAGTGAGTGCAATGTAAAGTGTTGAAGCCATTTTTCAGTGTTGCCTGTACAAACTGTCAGTTGTAGCTCTTCAGTCGGTCAACACGAATTTTCCCAATGATTGGGTGGGGTACGACGTACACAGGGTCTTTCATAAGAACGGTGAGCGGCGGCTTTGTTATTCGCTGCTGCAGTGGCGTGCCACAGCCCCCTGCTGTAGTATTGAAAGCGCGCATAGTATACAGACTACTGTACTCGACCTTGCAATAAACGTGCGGATGTTCAGTCGCCAGTCTGAAACTCAGATGTTAACATGAGACAGTTCATCATTACAAGATCCTATTTTTGTATGTAAAACTTATTTGAAGTACGAGTCGACTCGGCGGGTACGTGATACATTTGTTCAGCAATTTCCTGATGAAATGCCACCTTCACTAGCACATTTTCACGTAATCATACTAATATATAACAAGATGTTCAGTAAAGAACATATAGCCTACTTTCTCCTAAATATATGAGTATAGTTATAACTCGTTGTTATTATCAAAGAGTATAATAGAACTATTCTTTGTTGAAGACCTTAGAAACGATTTACCTCTACCAAACGCCACAACCTAGATAAAAACTGCTACCATCATTGAAGAAAGAAAGATAAGAAGTATATCAAGAATGTTATGGATCTGGAGACATAATCGACCGGACTGGTTGCGTGGCTCAGCGGTAACGTTCTTGCTTGCTGGGCCCTAGGTTGCAGGTTCGTATCCTGGCGCAGTCAGCTGGCATTTGAGGGTGTACAAATGCGAGGGAGCCGTGTCAGTACATTTACTGGCACGTTAAAGATCCCCTTCGGGCCAAAATTCCGGCACCCCGGTGTCTCTAAAAGCAGCAGTAGTTAAAAGGGATGTAAAACCAATAACATTATTATTATTATTATTATTACGACCTGCCGTGGGCAACATCCAACTTTGAGTTGAGGCATGTCTTTACACGTCTGGTTGTGCATGGCTTTCACAACCCTAATTGAATTAACAATTCTTTCCATGACCCTACAGAGACGTGTGTATACAAACTATGTGGATATTTTCGATTGCTATTTGCCTGAAATAAAAGTAGTAATTAATAACCTGAACTAACACCAACGGCTTGAATTCAGTTACTATGTGAAATCGTTTTGTTCTTTACTTCAAATAACATTTTCAAGCAACGCAAAATAGGCTGTTACAAACCCTTTAAAATAAAAAGTAAAAATGTATCGTAGTATCATCTTGTCATTCTTCAAATTCGATGCGCATAGAATGCCAATGGTATAGTAATCAATGGAGCCCCACGTAGACTAGTCGTGACATCTAGTGGTGAAATATCGAACAATATAATCCTAACAGAGCGAGTGCCTTCTAGCGGCCAGAAGAAGAAACTTTTCAATAAAATCTGGAAGTTAATAAGTAGGTCGGCGTGCAGTTACCTTTTTGGCAGCTAGATGTCTCGAGTAAATCTGCTGGCGAATTATGTTTTAATTAAATATATATTTTACACCATAATATGCACAATATAACGCTTAATTTTAAAACATCTGAGTCATTACAAAACAATTAACATATAACATTTCAAGCAAAAAACCTAGCTCTGATCGGGTTTGAACCATAGGCATTTGAGCGATAGGCTAACGCTCTACCACTGAGCTAATTGTGTCAACGAATATCGTTCTATATAAAATGACTTACATAGAACTTGTTAGCAAATAATGATTTATACTAAACGATTTCATCACTGGAGTATATTATTTATATATAAAGCATTTCATACAAAGTTTATTTATTTTGTATCAGTACGCTATATTGCATGCAATACTCAAATTAGTGAAATATAAGTCAGGCACAAGATATCCGCTGCCATCTTGTCTTATTACTGAATCGGCTCAGCTTTTTAAAATCACGTCTGCACTATAGTATTACAAAATAAACTTTTAATTTCGAACGTGCATCTTCCTTTAGAACAGTTAAAACGATTCTCGGCTCGATAATCGGAACTGGTGGGTCCCATGATATGGATTATAAAGTTTGCATAATTCGCACGGCCGCCATCCTGAAATGGTATGGCGGACGACCATGTAGTTTGGTCACAAGACGCATCCTATACGAAGGTATGTTGTTACCAAATTTGGTAGAGATCGGATGATTTGGTTAGTCGTTATTTGATTTTACGTTTTGAACGTTTGAGTGGCCGCCATTCAGTTTTAGTAAAGAAATAACAAACGCATTCAACGGGTCTCCCAATACGAATGAGGGAAGAGAGTAGATGAGATAGTGTGTGCGTGGGAGGAGCAGGCGGCCGGTGCAGGGTGGAGGTGGTCGACAGGCCCCTTACGCACGGCTTTGTACTGGCGGCCATGCTTGTACTAACCCGGTTTTTGTTCCCAGTATTTTTACGCTTCTAACCTTTTGTGGTACCTCAGCCTCTTTTGGACTACAATACGATTGTACAATATTACTTTTTAATAACATTGTTTAGTTACGGTATTTCTGTTTACATAGTAGTTATAATTTCATTTTTCCAAAAAATCTAACAAAATACGAAAAATTGCTACATTTGCACCCTCCGTGACTCTGGAACCGTTCACTTTGGGAAGATTGTGCAGGGGACCTCGTTTGTTCGCAATTTGGTGTGGATTATTATTGTAGATGACACATTTTGCGCTAAACCGCATATGTTTCGAAATGTTTGAGAAAAACTGATGAAACTACTAGTTTGCCAACTTCTGCCCCCCCTCCCCCCCCCCCCCCCCCCCCCAAGCCCGACGCTCGAAATGGTGAGACTTTTTGCCGAGCAACATGTGGACTGTGTGGGGCAGTTTGGGATTGGAGGGAGGGTTTTGCTTTGGATGTTGAGGTTCTGCCGTTTTTGGGACTAATTGCACCGTACTATATAATGATAATGGTTAACAGAACATCACAAATCCACTAGAATTAGGAGATCATTATAATGTTAATGGATAACTAAACATCACAAATCCACTAGAATTAGAAAATCATTATAAAGTTAAATTAAAAATTAAAATTTTTCGTATTGCTCTTTACTTATTCTGAAAGGGAGTAGCAGCCTTTCAGAATAAATCAATTCTTTACTTGTCTTATAGACGGTTAAGATATTGATAATATAAGCCAAATAATGGCTACACAACGTCCTGCTGCACGGCTGAAAGCAACGGGAAACTACAGCCGTATGCTATTCCCGAGGATATGCACCTCTCTATGCATAATTACATGTGATGATGGCCTCCTCCCTTGTAAAATTTCAATCCGGAGGTAAACTAGTCCCCCGTTCGGATCTCCGGGTGGGGACTACTCGAGAGGGGGTTAACATCACAAAAGTGACAAAGAGGAAATCTGACATTCTGCGGATCGGAGCGTGGAATGTTAGAAGTCTGCTAGGAAGTGGAAGGTTAGAAAAATTAGAAAGGGAAATGGATAGGTTGAGGTTGGATTTGGTTGGGATTAGTGAAATGCGCTGGCAGGAAGAACAGGACTTTTGGTCAGGAGACTATAGGGTCATTAGCACTAAATCAAACAATGGCCAAGCAGGGGTTGGCCTCATATTGAGTAGGAAACTTGGACAGCGGGTGGAATATTATGAGCAATATACTGAACGGATTATTGTAGCAAAAATCAATACTAAACCTACCTGCACCACAGTGGTACAAGTCTATATGCCTACCAGTCAAGCTGATGATGAGGATGTTGAAAAGGTCTACGAAGAAATAGACGAAATTCTGAGGTATATCAAGGGTAATGAAAATGTTATAGTAATGGGAGATTGGAATGCTGTGGTAGGAAAAGGGAGAGAAGGGAAGATAGTAGGAGATTTCGGATTAGGTGAAAGGAATGATCGAGGAAGCAGGCTGGTAGAATTCTGCACCGAGCATGAATTGGTCATAGCTAACACCTTATTCAATAACCACAATAGAAGAATATACACATGGATGAGACCAGGAGATACAGGGCGTTACCAAATCGACTTCATTATGGTCAAGCAGGGGCGGTCGCAGCCAGAACTTTTGGAGGGGGCCCTAAGCCCATAAGGAGGGGGGGGGGGGGAATCATCCGTCCTCTTTTTATATAAGTTACAGTAGGCTATATTTAATTTTTACTGGTAGCATGTCGCATAATATCATAAGGACTGAAATTCGTATAATAACCTATTAGTTTTATAAAAATCGAGGAGAGGGTCGAATAGACTCTAGAAAGAGAACACACATAATAAAATTTTAATCTGTTTATTGTAGGTATCTGATCAAAGAACAAAATCCAATCGCCTTGTCTTCATTTTGGCAAACTGATCAATTACTTTCTCCACACTGACTTTCGTTGACCGATGGCAATGTAACAGAGCCAGTCCGGTTAGCCTTTCTTCCGGCATTCGGGACCGTAGCCAGTCCTTCAGCCGTCGCAATGTCGGGAGTGGCGTTACTCACAGACAACGTCGCCAAAACCTGCAGGAGAGTGTTGACTGTAGGTGTCAAGCTTTGAGAAGCAGCTACCATTGACTCAATTGTAGTTGATGGCAATTTCTTCCCTCCCGACTTCAATCTCAACCATCGCTGTCTCCATACAACATACTCTCCCTGCAAGTGGCGCCCGTCGGAAATTAGCAAAGGCTGATAATTGATACGAAGAGCCTCCAAACATTGCACCACTGTTGGGTTTTCAGCCGGTTTGTCAACGCAGATTGCAGGCATCAAGTCGAATGCGGCCAAAGATTCATTTGGAAAATGTTCCTTGAGATCCTGCACCACATGCTCGACCAGCGGAATGAAGGCAGTTCGGCGGTAAAACTCTTCGGGTGCGTCAATGTCAGCTGGAACGTTGGGCCGCTTCCTCCTGCCTGCTCTTCGGGGCAACGCCACCTCAAACTCCAGTTCTTCCGCAAAATATTATCTCGAAGTACGGTTCAGCATTCTCACGTGCAGTCGAAAGCGCCGCGATGGTGTCCATGACACCCGCGGAAGCCATCACCAAGTCCAATGAATCGTCCTGACGAAGAAGGCTCAAAGGCCGGGTTTTACCTAGGACGTCGCACAGACACAACATTGAAACCACAAATTGCGTATCACACAATGATTGAATGAGGGATTCGGCTGCACTCGATGTGTCGCTGTCCTCCCATTCTGCTATGATTTCTAAAGCTCGAATTATCTTAACTAAGAGTCTCTCGACCTGTAAATGGCCATCATGTTTTTCACTCCACCTCGTTTCACACGGTTTACCAAAGTCTTCGCCTAAAACTGACAAAACAAGAAGTTCCGTGACGAACTAAAGAGCCTACTTTTCTTAAAATTTAAGATTCATGCCAATGATTAATCTACATGGATCTATCAAGAATAATGACGAAATTAAGTTGCTAATATCGAAATTTCCAATTAGTTCGAAATACTGTATACTTGGCATAATGTAGCCTAATAGAGCACTACAGTTGGCAGCCCTGGTGACTGAATATATTCTTAGTTCCATATCCTAAGGTACAGAATACAAAATTCGGTTGAAGTCCAATGAATAGCATGGACGTTACATGCAGTTAAACATTGGATCTAACAGCACGCGTAAAATCATGTTGGCAACAATGCCATGCATGTATTGGTCAGAAATAATCTGCAATAATATGATCTATTGTTGTGCCAATTTTTAATGAAATCCATTAGCTAGTATAGAAGTTACATGCATTTTAAAATTGGACCTATCAGCAGGCTTAGAATCATGTTGGCGGCACTGACGTATATTAGTTACTCCAAATTCATCTAGAATGCCAGGTACTATACGTGTGCAAAGGTTAGAGCTATTGGCTTGCATACTTTCTGATATATTGATATTAGGGTAACAAAAATAGAGACAGCACATATTAACAGTTTGCAGCCCTGGTTGCTCTTAAGAATACGCATAGTCATATCTGTTATGGTACACATAGCACACACGAAATTTGGCTGAAATCCAAATGATAGCATGGAAGTTACATGTATTTAAAGTTGGACCTGTCAGCAGGCTTAGAATCATGTTGGTAGCACTGACGTATATAAGTTACTCCAAATTAATATAGAATGTCAGGTACTATATGTGTGCATAGTTTAAAGCTGTCAGCTTGCATACTTTCTGCTATATTGGTATTTGGATAAAATAAATTAAGAGCATTTATTAACAGTTGGCAGCCCTGGTGGGTCTTAAGAATACACTCAGTCATATCTGGTTATATACACATACAACATACGAAATTTGGTTGAATTCCAATTGATAGTGTAGAAGTTATATGCATTTAAAGATTGGACCTATCAGCAGGCTTATAATCATTTTGGCAACACTGCCATGTATGGCCTCCTGGAAATTAAACTGCAATATTATTATCTATTCGTGTGCCAATTTTGAAATAGCTTCCATTCATATATTCCAAGATATCCAACATGGAGCTCAAATTTCAATTGCGATTTTTTAGCAGTTGGTACCACTGACATCATTTTCAAATATGGCCGTGAGATATTCAGGTAAAGATCTTTACTCCTACCAAATTTTGTTTCGATTGCTCCAGCCGTTTAGGAGTTGATAGGGGGGGACACACACACAGCCAGACAGACAGACAGACAGGCAGACAGACAGGACAGACAGACAGACAGACATTTTCCCGATCCCATGAGTCTACTTTTTCCTCATTTTTGCAAAATGTGAAAAGTAGGCTAAAAAAGCTTTGTATCTTTTAGGAGATGATCTAGCAAAGTTAATTGTATTTTTCATCAATGCTGTACCATTACGAGTGAGCACTACTTTTGAAGTTTTCGCTAAGCTGCTATTAAGGGCGTGATTGTAGCATGGGCACCTAGAACTGCAAGGTGCCGCTTTCAAAAGTTCCTGTACTGCACCTTTCGTTTCCGATGACATCACCGAACAGTTATCCGTGCCTACCCCAACACAAAGCTTAAGATCGAGTGAGAGCTTTGTAGTGAGATCTTGTACAACGTGACCAAGAGCAAAGCCTGACAATTTTGGTTCCCCGCCTTGAATATCGTCCTCTCTAATAGACTCGTAGGCGTCCGCAAATGTCAAAAAATCTTCGTGCACCTTCTCTTCGTGGACGTAGCGGAGTGACAATGCAAGCTGTTCTTCTAGGGAAATGTCTGATGTCTCATCGAACATGTCGGAAAACATGCCTGCTACTTTCACCTTCCGGACAATATCTTCTTGGATTTCCTCACGACAGCACTTAATCAGTTCATTTTGTGTTCTATTACTAATATACGTAGCCCGTGCTGATGCATTTTCAAGGTGGCTACGAAGAGTTTCGTCGCCGCTTTCGACTCGAAACCGAAGGAGTTCACGGAAGTTTCCTTCATATTCTAAGGGGTCTGGCGGGCTGGTCTCACTCTCACAGGCAGGTCCTGTGGTGTCAAAATTGGAACTGTCAAGTCAAACCTTTGCTCTCTTCCCTCTCTCTCCTCTGCCTTTCTCTTTCTCAATTTTTCTTTCTCATTTTCTTTTTTTCTTTCTATTTTTGAAGACCGTTTGGGGGGGGGGGCATGGCCCCCCTGCCCCCCCCCCCCTTGGGACCGCCCCTGTGGTCAAGCAGAGGTTTCGAAACCAGATTTTGGATTGTAAAACATATCCTGGTGCTGACATAAACTCTGACCACAATCTGGTTGTAATGAATTGCAGATTAAAGTTGAAGAAACTGAAGAAAAGTCAAAAGCCAAAAAGGTGGGCAATAGACAGACTGAAAGAGAAGGATGTAAACGAAAGATTCAAGAAGAGTATAAAGGAAGAACTAATGAAAAACCCTAAACAAACTTCAATTGCAGACGAATGAGCACTTTTGAAGAATGAAATAACAAAATCCGCAGAAGAAAACATTGGTAGAAAAGAATGAATAGGGAGAAAACCGTGGATCACTCAGGATATACTAGAATTGATGGATGAAAGGCGGAAACACAAGAATGTAAGAGATGAAAAGGGGAAAGCCGAATACAGACGTCTGAGAAATGAGGTTAACAAGAAGTGCAAGGAAGCGAAAGAAGAATGGTTGAAAGAGAAATGTGCAGGTATAGAAAATTGTCTGAAATTAGGAAAAGTAGACACAGCTTATCGAAGGATTAAGAATACTTTTGGGGAAAAGAAGACTAAGTGCTGTAATATTAAGGACACAAATGGAAAGCCTCTAACAGATAGGGAAGAAAAGGTTGAGAGATGGAAAGATTACATCGAGAGTTTGTATAAGGGAATGGAGATTGAGAATCATGTAATGGAAAGGGAGGAGGAAATTGATGAGGATGCGAAAGGAGATTTAATATTGAGATCAGAATTTGATAGAGCTTTGGAAGACTTAAGCAGGAACAAAGCACCAGGCATAGATGATATACCGATTGAGTTGCTACGCTGCATAGGAGATGAAGGTCTGATCAGGTTATTTCACTTGGTGTGTAGGATTTATGAGACAGGTGAGGTACCCCCTGATTTCAAGAAGAATGTAATCATCCCTATACCAAAGAAAGTGGGAGCTGACAGATGTGAAGATTACCTTACAATCAGCTTGATTACTCATGCTTCAAAGATCCTGTCTAGAATAATTTGCAAGAGGATTGAAAGCCAGATAGAAACGGAGTTGGGTGAAGACCAGTTTGGTTTCAGGAGAAATGTAGGAACAAGGGAAGCTGTACTAAGTCTTAGGCTGATTTTGGAAGGTAGAATAAGGAAAGATAAGAGAACGTTCATGGCATTTGTAGACTTAGAAAAGGCTTTTGATAATGTTGATTGGACTAAATTGTTTGACATTTTGAAATCGATTGGAATAAAGTACAGGGATAGGAGGGTGATATACAATCTGTACAGAAACCAGACAGCAGTCATTCGAGTTGGACATGAGAGAGAAGCTGGTATTCAGAAAGGTGTAAGGCAAGGCTGCAACTTATCACCCATACTTTTCAATCTTTACATTGAACAAGCAATGAAGGAAATTGGAGAATAATTTAAAGTGGGAGTGAAGATTCAAGGAGAAATAATTTCAACTCTGAGATTTGCTGATGACATCGTCATCTTGGCCGACAAGCCTGAGGATTTGAATGAGTTTTTGAATGGTATGGACTCCGTCTTACGGAAAGAATTCATGATGAAAATTAATAAATGTAAAACAAAAATACTGGAATGCAGCCGAAATAAATCAGAAACCTATATGGACATCAAATTGGCAGGTGAAAAGCTGAAGGAAGTAGGAGACTTCTGTTACTTAGGAAGCAGAATAACCAGTGATGGACGAAGCAAAGAGGATATAAAAAGTAGGTTGGCTCAGGCAAGGAAAGCATTTCTACAAAAAGGGAATCTGCTGACATCGAATATAGATTTAGGTATTAGGAAGTCATTTTTGAAAGCCTTTGTCTGGAGCGTGGCGCTCTATGGAAGTGAAACTTGGACTATTGGTGCAGCAGAAAAGAGGAGAATTGAAGCATTTGAAATGTGGTGTTACAGGAGAATGATGAAGATCAGATGGGTAGATAGGGTTACAAACAAAGAGGTATTAAGACGAGTGGGAGAGGAGAGATGTTTCTGGCGACTGTTAATGAAGAGAAGAGATAGGTTGGTAGGACACATACTAAGACACCCAGGAATAGCAAGCTTAGTTATGGAAGGAAGGGTCGAAGACAAAAACTGTAGGGGTAGACCAAGGTTAGAATATGTTAAACAGATTGCCTCGGATGTAGGGTGTAGGAGCTATGTAGAGATGAAACGATTAGCTCAGGACAGGGAGGCATGGAGAGCTGCATCAAACCAGTCAAAAGACTGAAGACTCAAACAACAACAACATATAAAACATGACACTGAGGTGTCCTTTGCTAGTGCTACCTTTGTACCAAATTTCGTTCAATTCGCATTCACCGTGTTCGAATTGATAGGGGGGGACAGACATTCAGAGTACACACACTCACACACACACAGACACACACACACACACAGACTCACACACACACACACACACACACACACACACACACACACACACACACACACACACATACATACACATACACACACACAGACACACTTTCTTAGCCCTGTGTTGATCTCATAAGTCTAGTTTCATTTTTTGCAAAAATCGAAAGTAGGCTAAAAATGAGATGGTGTTTGTCATCCTGTCTGTCTGTTACTCAATCACGCAAGAACCACTGGTCCGATTGAAATGAAATTTTGCTTGGATGTAGCTGATTTACCAGGTTTACACATAGACTACTTTTGATTTCGATATTTTGCACTATTTAAAAATGGCGACTATTTTCATATTCCCATTTCAAATAAAAAGAGAACGCTAAGAAATAGCAAACGTTTGATGGCACATACGAGATTTAAAATTTAATTTTCAATCCGAAAGGTCCATATCACTTTTCGTGTATCTCCAACGGTTAGCGAGTAAAGCCCAAATTTGTGACGTCACTACACCGTTTGGTTTCAAAATTTCATATTTCCATTTCAAATAAAAAAAGAATGCTAAGACATAGCAAAATTTTGATGGTATATGTGAGCTTTACCGAGTTTACACATAGGCTACTTTTGATTTCGATAATTTTCACTATTTAAAAATGGTGACTATTTTCATATTTCCATTTCAAATAAAAAGAGAACGCTAAGAAATAGCAAACTTTTCATGGTATATGTGAGCTTCACCAGGTTTACACATAGGCTACTTTTGATTTCGATATTTTGCACTATTTGAAAATGACGACTATTTTCATATTTCCATTTCAAATAAAAAGAGAACGCTAAGAAATAGCAAACTTTTGTTGGCACATACGAGCTTTAAAATTTAATTTACTATCCGAAACTTTTGATTTCGATATTTTGCACTATTTAAAAATGGTGACTATTTTCATATTTCCATTTCAAATAAAAAGAGAACGCTAAGAAATAGCAAACTTTTGTTGGCACATACGAGCTTTAAAATTTAATTTACTATCCGAAACTTTTGATTTCGATATTTTGCACTATTTAAAAATGGTGACTATTTTCATATTTCCATTTCAAATAAAAAGAGAACGCTAAGAAATAGCAAACTTTTGATGGCACATACGAGCTTTAAAATTTAATTTTCCATCCGAAAGGTCCTTATCACTTTCCGTGTATCTCCAACGGTTAGCGAGTAAAACCCACATTTGTGACGTCACTACACCGTTTGGTTTCAAAATTTCATATTTCCATTTCAAATAAAAAAAGAACGCAAAGAAATAGCAAAATTTTGATGGTATATGTGAGCTTTATCAGGTTTACACATAGGCTACTTTTGATTTCGATATTTTGCACTATTTGAAAATGACGACTATTTTCATATTTCCATTTCAAATAAAAAGAGAACGCTAAGAAATAGCAAACTTTTGTTGGCACATACGAGCTTTAAAATTTAATTTACTATCCGAAACTTTTGATTTCGATATTTTGCACTATTTAAAAATGGTGACTATTTTCATATTTCCATTTCAAATAAAAAGAGAACGCTAGGAAATAGCAAACTTCTTTTCGTGTATCTCCAACGGTTAGCGAGTAAAACCCACATTTGTGACGTCACTACACCGTTTGGTTTCAAAACTTCATATTCCCATTTCAAATGAAAAAAGAACGCTAAGAAATAGCAAAATTTTGATGGTATATGACTGTGAGCCTTAAAATTTAATTTTCTATCCGAAAGGTCCTTATCACTTTTCGTGTATGTCCAACGGTTAGCGAGTAAAACCTTAATTTGTGCAATAAAACACGGTCAACACCGAGCGGTGCAGTCTATCTCTCTATATATAAAAATGAAAGTTGGCCCGTTTTTTTTTCTGAATTTCTACGGAAATTTGAGTTATTTACGCGTTTCAGACTGTTTTAGGATGGATGCGCGCGAAATATGTTTTTGTCTGTCTGTGGACAACTTTGTTCCCTTATAGTTAGTTATAACTCGAGAACGGCTGGGTGTATCAACGTAAAATTTGGTACAGATATCCATCAGAGGCACGACACTAATCATTGATGTAACTCTTCTCCGTACCTCTCATAAAAGGGGGCCTACTCCCTTAAAATACATGTTAAAATAGGCGTAGATGGATGTGACAAAGCTCATTTTCAGCCCCTCAAAGTGAGAGACAAAACTCGGGGGCCCTAAAGGGTCCACGAAAACTACATTATAAGGCTCTAAAACCAACAGTTTCTGAAGTATTCCCATAAAACTAATTTAAACTTAATTTAACAAACTAATGAACGAATTCAAGCCGGTAACCATGACAACAGATTCTCAGAGGTCCATCTATTGCAATTCCATTAATTACATTAGTGTAAAAGTTTGCAAACGGCTAGAAGGTAAAATTCATCAATACGTATAATGCGCTTAAGGGGGTCAAGGGGTACTCAAGATTTTTTCGCGCGATTTACACCTGCGGGTGTGGTCTGGCAGGTCTATTATATTCCTATCCCTATATTATATTATTATATTCTAGAAGGTTATCACGGAACCAAATTAAGCAGTAAAATACATCAATACGTATAATGCGCTTAAGGGGGTCAAGGGGTACTCTAGAATTTTTTCGTTCGATTTACACCTGCGGGTGTGGTCTGGCAGGTAAATTATATTCATATCCCTATATTATATTATTATTATATTATGGCATACAACGACGAGACAAAGCCCCTCGGTACCAAAAACAAAACTCGGGGGCCCTAAATGGTCCTCGAAAACTACATTATAAGGCTCTAAAACCAACAGTTTCTGAAGTATTCCCATAAAACTAATTTAAACTTAATTAAACAAACTAATGAAGGAATGCAAATCGGTAACCATGGCAACATTATCTCAAGGGGTGGCATCCAACTTTCCATCTATTTCTGTAAGAAGCAATGTCACTCCATTTATTACATTTCTGTGAAAGTTTGCAAATGCCTATTATGTTATCACGGAACCAACTTAGACTGTATAATTCATCAATGCAATTAAGGGGGTCAAGGGGTAACCTAGAATTTTTTCACGCAATTTTCACTTGCGACATAGTACAGAAGGTCTATTATATCTCCAAACAGCAACATCATTTTCAAAAATTCCTGAATTGAATCAGCATATTTTGCGGCTTTTAGGAATTTGGGCCAATTGAGGCTAAAGAACCTGAATTTTCATGCACCACAAGCCTTTATAATTCATGAACGGGGTCTTCCTGTGTATGGGGACCTAACACAACGTAGAGGGTCAGTTTTTATGTGACGTGTAGGGACTATTGCGTTCCGTCTACAAGGCTTTCAATTCTATTTCACGTCATGAAGTACACGTTAGTTGAATTTAGTTTGAGAACACATTTTAACTCATCATTTATTTTTTGTCGACATACGGGTTCATCGTAAGGATGATTTTGTTTGATACTGTGTGGTAGATATACCCATATTTGGATATCTGGGTGATATGTTGTAGACAGTAGAATTGTTTGTCTGTCTTTCTTTCTGTGTATCTTTATGTACGCCTATAACTCGTGTTCGGATGCTTGGTGCATCGTAAAATTAGGTATGGCATCCGTGAGAGTCAATACACCAATCATTTATAAAATTCTTCACCGTACTTTTCATACAGTAGAAAGGTGGATATAGGGAAAACTTCTCAATACATGCTAAAATAGGCGAAATATAAAAATTATCCTAGAAGGACGACCAGAGCATATGTTGCGCTTCTCAATGTGAGACACAAAATTCGGGAGTCTATGTAGGGTGTCCGAAAACCATATTTTAAGGCCCTTAAATTAACAGTGTGTGTGATATCCCCAGAAAACTAACTTCGTTCTGATATGAAGGAATGACAAACCGCTAACCATTGCAACAGTCGCTCAATTGATAATGTCTGGTGTTAACACCGAACACCGTTCGAAGAACGGGTACTTCTGCTAGTTGTAAATAAGTTTGACACTACAGACTTAGTGCTCAATAAAAATTATAAAATTAAGAATCAGAAACATTACTCGCGTCACCAGAATATGGTTACCTGATACAATGCCTGTATAACCCAGGAAGGACGACACTTCCAGCATCTTTTATAAGGTAATATTTCATACAACATTGTACACACGCTTAAAGCAGGGGGCCGTGGCGCGCCACATACTCGGCCAAGGGCACCGCAGCAGCGAATAACAAAACTGCCGCTTGCCGTTCTTACTTTATATGACAGACCCTGTATAATATATGCATAATAAGTTAATAACATTCCGGGGAAAAATTACAGGTATTAGTTATGATCACTATAATAATGGGGCAATTCTTAGGATTACGCGTATCGGCCTTCAAGCGGTCATCGTCAGAATCCTGACCACTAAGTTGAGGTTTAAATGAACTGCCCAACAAAAGTTGGAATAGTATAGATTTTAATAAAAAGTCTTCCTATAGTAAATTGAGGCTTGTACTAGTACAATATGCAACGAGCCTATAATGGCAATAATTAAGACACGAGTATGTTTATAAAACGAGCGAAGCGAATGTCTTAATTACCATCATAGGCGAGTTGCATACGACTATTTATGTTCGACGATAATTATAACTATTTTATGTTCGAACATAAATATTCATAAATATCTGTCGAGATTTCACCAGTTTTATGTACTAAACAGAGCGCATGGGACGCAGAGAATACCTTGTACTTCTTGACCATGGCCTCCTCAAATACCCCCCTATGACACTAGCCACGCAGTGAAATTTAAAATAGGTGGCCCTGAAGTCAGCGTAGGTGTGATGCTATCCCTACCTAATTGGTCACACAACTGTTTCTTGAGCTCTGATTGGTGGGAGAAACTGTTTCATAATGAAAAATAGTGTTATAATGACCATCATTATGATACAGTTTTCTGACATATAATATTTACATTTCGACATCGTCGAACGTAAAAACTATTAACAAACTAAACATCAGTCCTTCTGAACACAATAACAATCGTGGTTAGTTAACAATAAAACGGTACAAAAACAAAGCGAACTCGCTTCTAAGTGTCCCTTTTGAAAACAAAAACATTGAAAATCTGTGTCTCATGATAATAATAATAATAATAATAATAATAATAATAATAATAATAATAATAATATCGTATGGCCTCGGGTGCCGGGTGCAATCTTTGTTATTTGACACCCAGAGGGCAGTTTGCATGTCGAATTTTGTTGTTCCTTGAAACGCTATGAAAGTCAGTATCAGTCTTTAGTAGTTCCGCACACGGAGGAGGCATGCTCTGAATGAGACCATCAAGTTTATCTTGGGGTAAGAGGTCCCACTCCTCCATGGCAGCATCAGCATACAATTGATGGTGGTAGTCCATACTTTTGTTGAGCAGTGTACTGTATATGTCGTAGTCAGATAGTGAATTCCGTCATTTCATGAAAATCCTAGGCACTTCATGAAAGGAAAGGAAGGAAAGGAAGCTTGTAGTTTAACGTGACCGTTAATCTTGAGATCATGAGCCACGGGACCTCCTTTTTACGTGGAATCCGAACCACAGGACATGGCATTTCACTTCGAAAATCTCACATGCATTGACCGGGAATCGAACCCGGACCGCCTTGGTGAGAGGATTACAGACTTCATGAAAAGCTGGCATATAATGTAAAAAGGGATACTTGCACTATCTGACGCGTGGTTTCATGGAATGACTAAATTTCGCCGTTACATACAGCAATTCGTTTTGTAAATCATCTGACGAGAAGCCCAGCCCGTCACTTCATGAAGTGATGAAAGCGCTGTCCTCGCGGTGTGCTTTCCAAGATTTAATAGTGGCAATATACAATTCGGAAGTCACCGTGGACGTTGTTTCTTGAGGAGTATCTTTGCCATTAAAAATTTCTATTTTTCTTTGTAGAGCCTGCACATCGTTTGCAAATTCATTTTAAACCATAATAAATGAGCATTAATTTATTTCTTGCAATTGTTCGTGTATGGCAGCGAAAAGTCAATATACGACCGCATTGCGTCAGTCATTTCATGAAGAGTCAAATCAATAAACACCAGATTTTCATGAAATGAATGGCTGATAATGTAAAATCATTTCTTACACCATCTGTAAATCGGTCCGTCACTTCATGAAGAAACGTGTCAGATGGTGCAATTATCCCATTTTACATCATACGCCGGCTTTTCATGAAGTGCCTAGGATTTTCATGAAATGATGGATTTCACTATCTGACTACGACATATATACAGGGTGAGTTGTTGGCTGGAGCGGGTCCAGCGGCCGCTACCAGGCGCGTGTACGCCTTCCGACAGCCAACAGAACTCGGGTTGCAAATTGCGTGGAGGTAGTGAACCCTTTATCCTCTGATGGATAAATGATTCGATGTTTTATTTCTACAATTAATTAATATTTCCACCAGCGTCATGAAATAGCCAGACGAAGATGAGGAAACTTCAAGCATTTGTGGAGACAGCGGGGACATACCTGCAGCAGTTTGACAAAAGGCTAAATACTTTCGGATTGTGAAAAGAAAGAGCCTAGCAATGTTTCAGAAGGACAGGTGGTGGCTACCTCAAAATAGAAGGGATGCGTGGTGAGACACGCTTATGGCATGTTCATTGTAATATTCGCGCCTAGAAAAAATATAATGCAGTAACGTGAGTGGCTGATGGTACTACTGGACACTCCTACGAGGCCGAGGTCTGATAAAAACCGCGAACATATTGAAAAAGTGGAACCAATGGGAGATGAATGCTTACGAACGCGCCAAGTCTAGCTTGGGCACGCGATAGCTAGTATTAACGCGGGAGATCGGCTAGACAACATCTCTACGATCGATTCTAGGATTAATGGGCATATTCTTGACCTGCGCAATTTTACGAGTTCAGTGATATTTGTTTCATTCCTGTACCACTATTATTTTGAGAAATTTTTATATAATTTCCTCCTCTATCGATACCTAGGGCCAGTTCATTTATAAGTGGCGTGAAGAGCCAAGAAACATGATTACATTTTGTGTGTCTGAGGACGTAGGTTAGGATTACAATTTGTGCGTCTGAAGACGGAGGTTATTATTACATTTTGTGCGTCTGAGGACGTATACTTATTACATTGTGTGTGTCGGGAGACACAGGTTATTATTATATTTTGCGCGTCTGAGGACGTAGGCACTTGTACTTTGCGTGTCATGAGGACACAGATTTTTATTAATACTAATGTGTGTTATATTCAGTGTGATAGATAGTCACAGTACTATTTTGTAGGGACAGTATCCTCAACAATTCGCCAACAGACTGTTCTGGGGAAAGAAGTACCTAAAACGGTGAATTTAGTAGTCAGATATCGAGTGCATCAGCACGAGAGATGACATCGCTTGTCCTGGAAGAAGTTTGGAACTGTCAACACTCCGTCGAGATGTTTGAGACGAGCTAAGCAGCATTAAGTAGGGAGATGGCAGCAGATGTTCGCTGACGGTGACTGGCCGAGGATGAGTACTGAATAATATTCTTATTATCTGACAAGTTAACTTATGGTATATGGGACATATTTTGTTTGTAAATATCTTGCTTGTGTTGATTAACGTAGTGTATTTAGTTTTGGTCTGACACACCTTTTGCATCGAAACAGCTCGCACAATTTTTCTTAGTCGTAATTTCTTGTTTGTTTTTTTAAACTAACGTGGCTATGTGGACAACCGTGTTTACATATGTGCACGTAATGCGGTTAAGAAACGTCTCTCGGAGATACGTTGTGTTTCAGAAGTAGGACTGAATTAATATAATCATACAGTAGATTGGAGGGTAAATTCATCTTTGTAATGTTTATTATTGATCAGATTCAGTGAGTTTATTGCCGTTGGAGCAATGTGAGTTGTGGCGAAGATCAGTCAGCTCTCTCGTAGGTTTTAATATTTTTAAATAGATTGTGAGCTTCTGATTCAACCGACCTGTGTGAAAAATGTGTTATGTCGTTCCCAGCAGTGTGTGTGTGTGTGTATTTTATTGGTCATTACAAGCGGGAATTTCAGCGTAGACTGATTTCTGTCAGCTTGGTGCCAAGTCCATATCGTTGCCTTGCGAGGACATATGTGGCTATATCGATTAATGTCTTACCATATGTTTATGTGGTTGAGATTTGTTGCTGTTGATTCTACGAGATAACGAGACAGTTGGTCAAGTTATTTTTACACACTGGAGTTGGACGATGACAAGAGTTGTGGTAGGGGGAAGCTATTTTCACAAGGCGGGCTGAAAGGATTGCATCAAGGTCATTAGTGGAGTGCTTGTTGGCTCCGTAAAATTACTTGAAACACAGAATAAGAACTGATCAATGATAAAAATTGTTTAAATAAATGGGAGTTGCCTACGAATCACTATAATCTCCGAAGCGTTAGCTTAACGTGCATTTTTGTTCATATAAGGTAATTTCAGCCGGTGAGGCTTTTGTTGTTGTTGGTTCCATTCCATGTTTATGTTCCGTATTAGTGACCCGTGCAGTCACGTGCGATGCTGTCTTTCCCTTGTTTGTGTATTGAGCAATGGGCCGTGTTGGCAGCTCATTTGTCAGATGCGTCATCGCACTGAAGGAGGGTCTCGAGGGAGATTCCTGTAAATATTAGATTTTAGATTGTGTGTCAGCATTAATTTTTAAGGGTTTTTATTAGTGTTGTGTCCCATATCCGTAAACGTTGATTTACGAGATGATTGTTCGTAAGCATCGTGGCTGTTACCCGATGTAAACGAACAGTCATCCAAGTACTCATCCCTCGTAGTTAGTCATTACGCGTACATAAAATCCCAATGCAAGTTAGTGGAACTTGGATCCACATTTTTATGAGGGGGAGATCCGTCTGACTCCTCAACGTTGATAGATATTTCTGTCATGGGAAGATTCAGGGAGGAATATTATTGTTGTTGTTTATATTCATTCCTTTTTTGCACAAATAGTCATTAAATTATGTTATTATTTTACGTCTTGTCACTTCTTTTCTTAATTATAGTTTTAATCCTATGACCCTTGCCTCAGTAGAGCATGTTGTTTGGCGAACGTAAACATCACACTATGAACTGAGCGCGACCCCTTGATCAAGATTTCTTGCATATAAACACTGCAATACTAAAGGGTTCATAGGAGGTAAACTGGCGCGGCCAAGCGTGGGGCGGTTCACTGTGGTGTAGCGGCAAAGAAATTGCACATGTCAATGTAAGCGTAGTTGGGATTACAAACTGATGCAACAATGAAGGTGTATTTTTGTTGCCGGTTCGCTGCTGGAACACATTTAGTTGGCGTATTTGAGTAAAACTGACAGGCCACAAGTGGAGGCAGATATGACAGTATTTTAATCACCGGAAAGTGATATTTTATTAAAAGTAAGTTAGGCGAAGAGGATACCGCCGACTGTGTGAAATATAAATTAAAATCAGGAGTTTGCAATGTAAAATACGGTTCACGTTTTTGTCTATTGAATTAAAGTAAAAATAATATACGTGATACCGGGCGCCCAATGATTAAAGTTAAAACTAGATTTGTTTAGAAAGTCAAACTCATGAAAATGTTAGGAGGCTGGTAGCCTTAAATGACAATTAATACTTTGTTAATTAGTCAGTGTTAATATCAGATCAGGATAACAATTTAATGACTGAATATGTGTTTGGGTTTAAATTAAATTGAGTAAAATTAGAACCACTCAGAGATGCGATTGACTAGTGGGATTAAATCTAAATTATAAATGAACTGAGTAGGGTAAAGAAATTAAATGTGCATGGGGATTGTATGTGTGTGTCAGGGGGCATTGCTTTATGCCATTTCCCTAATGTCTCATATAAAGTGTATAACATGGCAACAGTAGAACAGATTCAAGAAATCATTGAAAATGTGGCTAGGAGGACACAGGAATTGTTGGACACCAAATGGGCGGAACGGAGTGAATCATTAAACACTAAACTATCTGAACAGAGTGAATCATTAAACGCTAAATTATCTGAACAAATAAACAATAGTATGTTAGAACAAATTGAGTCTATAAGCAAATTGTCTTAGCAGAGTGAATCACTAAAAACTAAACTATCCGAACAAAGTGAATCACTAAACAATACTATGTTAGAACAAAGTGAGTCTATAAACAAATTGTCTGAGCAGAGTGAATCACTAAAAACTAAACTATCCGAACAAAGTGAATCACTAAACACAAAACTATCTGAACAAAGTGAATCATTGCGGACACAATTAAATAACAGTAGGATTGAACAAAATGAATATCAGGCGGAACAAGCTAGATTATTAAAAAGTGAAATCAATGACACTATAAATTCGCAGTTAGAGGCGTTAACCGCAGAGATGAAGGATCACACTAATCAACAGATGGTATTGCTGGCCCTAGATGTTAGTAAAAACAATGAAAAACAATTAGATCAGATGGAAATTATATTTGATCAAAAACTTACCATTCTGGATGAAACGGTGTTTGGTAAATTAGAGCAAATTGAACTAGCATGCACTATGAGTACGAGTGAGGTCAAGATAGCTCAGGATAAGTTGGAAGGACGATTTAAGGAAATGGAAAAAAGCGGCAAGGTCATTCAACAACAATTATCAGCGGTAGATGAAAATATATCCGGCATAATTAAAGATATGGACCGTCTCGAAATAAAATCAGCGGAGCAATGGAAAAGCCTAGAAGCGGATCAGGATCAATTAAAGAGTAACATCGACGAAAATAGCGCGAGATTGGAAGAAATGAAAAGCCAGATAGAAAGCAATCAGGATGACACTAAAAGCCAGATTGAGGAGAAAGTAAGCACGATTAAGGAGCAAATAAGAAAAGATTGGCGAAAAATGAATATCGATTCTAAAGAGGAAAGATCAACCATCCTTAAGACAGTAGGCGAAAATCATACTCGTATTCAAGCATTGGAACAAGAAATTAAGAGTAAACTTAAACAACAAACAGACAGGATCATTAAAGCTGAACTGAGGTCGATAGAACAATCCTCGATATTTAAAACGACAACAATGAAAGATAAGCAGAACGACTCAAATAGCCCGGACGGGACGAGCACAGCAGGAAGTCCGACTCAGACAGAGAGCCCATTAACGACAAACACGGAGGGGTTTCGCAAGAATATTGAAAGGAGTTCCACGCCACAGGACGGTCATCAGCCCACACAACTTATCCAAGTAATTCGCTCGAACGATTATAAACCGCAGAAGTACACGGAGAATTCAGGTGTGACACCTAAAGCCTTTATTAAAGAAATTGAAGATCATTACAATGACACTGGGGTACCTGAAGCACGTAGGTTAAGGATGATGGAGAGATTTTTATCAGGAAATGTCCTTACATGGTTTTTAAGCTTCAAATATACATTTGGAACTATGGCAGATTTTAAAATCGCGTTTCTGCGCAAGTACTGGTCGCCGGCATTACAACAGAGTTTAAGAATGGAGCTTTACTCTAGGAAATACCAAACTACCCAGCAAACGAAATACTCAGATTTCTTTAACATGCAAATGCTAAAATTTCGCGACCTTGATTACCCTTTAAATGAAGCGGATCTGGTGATGACTATAGCGCGGCAATTACCAGTCAACGTGCAACAAGTACTAGTCGCAGCGAACGTTAGTACGGCCTTACATGCAGAACAGATATTACGCCAGATAGATGAGACTACATCTCATAATCATTATAGAGGAGGAAGACAACTGGAGTTAGTAAATACGACATAGGTCATAAAACCAAAACAGGCGAACACTAAAACGCAGGGTACAAATACAAGCACATCCACACCTAGGCGGAACCAGGAAGAGGTAGAAAACAGACCATACCAGCGTAACGAGAATAACTATAACAATAGGTCATATCAAGGCAACAATAGATATCAACAGAGAGGGTATCAACAATGGCGTGAAAATCGAAGAAATGAGAGGCCTTATGGAAGATACGGTAATTACAATGGGAATCAAAGATGGAAAGGAAGGAGAGATCAAAATCAAGGAGAGGCACGTAATTATCGAAATGACTGGGATGATAGGCACGCTCAATCACAAAATTACCTAGAGGAATTGCACGCTAGTCAAGGTGGAGCGCAAGGACGATGGGAGAAAGCCATTGGGAACATGAAGGATCCAGACACACATACTGAGGAAGCTGGAAGTCTACTGAGACAAGAGGAATGTCAGGGGCGTGGGCGACAAAATGATGACGGGAGTCGCAGCGGAGCTAAAATAAAAATCTAAATTTGGATAAAGGAGACAGTCTACAAACGCAACAGTCGGAAGTTGGAGATGGATGGATAGTAGCGAACATACAAGAATGGATTGCTTTGCCAGAAGATTGCCTGGAGGAGACGGTGAAACCACGGAACGATGAAATTAGGCAGTTACCCATTATTTACGCGAGGATTGGTGGAATTAATATAAGATGTTTATTGGATACGGGGTCGCAGATCAGTCTGGTATCGGAGACCTTGGTTCGAGAGTTGGGACGGAGTCAGAATATTCCTGTGATTCCCGTACCACAACTCAAAGTGAGGGGTGTTATTCCTGAACGCACCGCCACTTGTAAACGTCAGGCATACTTAGAGCTGAACATATTGGAACACACTTTTGGGCAAACATTCATTATCATGGCAAAGATGAATTTCAATATAATTCTTGGTGCAAATTTCATTTGTGACTATCAAGCAGTGATAGATTTGCACAAGAATACAGTCAGTTTTAGAGAGTATGATCAACTGAAGAAAGTGGGATTGCATATGGATGAAATCACTACCGGAAGAGATGTAAATTCTTGGGCATTGGAAGCAATATCAGAAGAGACGGAAGAGGAGATACGAAAGGCAGAAGATAACATCGTAGAAGGAGCTGTTGTGGAACTAGATGAGGAGAGTGAATCCCAGGAGATATGGTCTTTATTAACAGAAGGAGATGACAGTGATGCACAATTTGAAGAGTTACTACAGGAGCGGCTAAATGGCATTCAACTTGGGGGTGAACATAGAAAACAATTGGAAGAGATTATAAGGAAGCACAAAGCAGTATTCGATACAGTACCTGGGAAAATATTAAATTTCAAATATTCAATGCAAGTCGAGGATTGGTCACCTTTCAAAAGCAGATTGTACCCATTCCGGAAAAATATCGTGGTCAAGTCAAGGTCATTATAGATGAGATGTTACAAGCAGGAGTGATAAGGAAGACACCTACACCTTATCTAAATGCGATTTTGGCAGTCACAAAACCAAATGGATCTATTAGACTTTGTTTAGATGCCAGAAATCTCAACATGAGACTCATTCTCCTGAGTATGACAGAGCGCCAATTATCAGAGACGTACTAAAAGGCTTTAAGAACAAGAGCATTTATTCATCAGTTGATTTGACGTCCAGTTTTCACCATATTGAATTGGATGAGAAGTCACAGCTTCTAACTGGCTTCTTATTCGATAACCAAACGTTTTGCTTCGTCCGAATGCCTTTCGGAGTCAAAACAGCGGTCTGTGCTTTAATCCGAGCCCTGGATCGGAATCTAACCGAGGAAGTTAAGGAGATGACGGTGCGCTACATTGATGACATTCTGCTGGCATCCGACAACATTGAAATTCACATGGAAAATTTAGATAAAGTATTAGGCAACCTTAATGCATCAAATTTCAAAGTAAACCTGAAGAAATCGCATATCTTCAAGAGCGAGATCTTATATTTGGGTCACATCATTGACAAGGAGGGAGTGAAGCCAAACCCAGCTAAGATCGAAGCGATAAAGAATTTCCCTACACCAACGAGAGTCAAGCACATTCGGGCTTTCTTAGGCGTAACGGGATTCTTTAAAGAAAACTGTCCAGGTTACATGGAGACTGTAGCTCCAATGCAGGAAATGCTAAAAAAGAATAATAAATGGTTGTGGAATACGGAATGCGAGAAGGCGTTCCAAGCAACTAAACAGCTACGGGAAAACTGCATTAAGTTAGGATATCCAGATTTCAAGCACAAATTTATAATCCAAGCGGATGCTTCACTAATTGGTATAGGTGCCATGCTCTACCAAGAAGATCCAGCTAACCTGCAACATAAAACATATTTGGCATTTGTCAGCCGAAAATTGCGTAAGCACGAGCGCAATTATACTGTAACGGAGCTAGAGCTGTTGGCCATCCTTCATGCGCTCCAACAATGGAAACGAATAATTTATGGTTACCCCATTGTTGTCAGGACTGATCACAAGGCACTAACATTCTTGTTTAAGACGTCGATGGCAAGCGAACGTGTGACACGTTTAGCATTGAGATTGAACATTTCCCAGGGAAGATGAACGTGATCCCGGATGCACTCAACAGGAACCCAGAGCCTGATGTTGAAGAAACAGCGATGGTACAACACTTGGAGTTAACACCGAAGGACCGGGAATTCTTGGAGGAGTTACGTGAGATACAGCGAGAACAGGAAGTGGAACCATGGATGATGCTATTAATTCAATACTTTAGAAAGCAGCTACCTACAGGAACACCTGCATTTCGAGAAGCGAAAGCAAAAGAAGGAAGATATGTTTATGTCAACAATTTGCTGCACAAATGGGTAGATAATGACCACACCAAGTTACGCATACTTGTACCTGCATCTTTACAGCGACGATTGACATGGCATACTCACGAAAGTTACGGACACATTGGAGTAGACAAGTGCGGAGCGACAATAGGAGAGACATTTACATGGCCACGTATGAGAACAACTCTATGTGACGTCATTACGACTTGTGATCCTTGTCAGAGGACAAAGCCCAATAACTATTTAATGAGGCAGTATCCTAGACCATTGCTACCTCAGAAACCCTGCGAGCTTGTGGCCCTGGACTGTTTCGGCCCAATCCCGAAAGGTAGGCGAGGTTGCCGTCACTTGGTAGAGTGCATTGATGTGTTTTCTAAGTTTGTCGTATTATGCCCCATTCAGAAAACTACATCGAAACAAGTACTCAGTCGTATTCGAAATAGAGTTATTCCAATCCTTGGAAAACCAGAATTTATATTGTCAGACCATGGCAGCTATTTTACAAGCGCCGAATTCAAGAAAGGTATGGAGGACATGGGTATAAAACACGTTTTAAGCAGTATCCGACATGCCCAAGCTAATCCAAGTGAGCGAGCAATAAAATGTGTAACATCATACTTGAGAATCTTCATTCCCAAAGAACATCATAAGTGGGTGGATAAAATTAAGGATGTAGAGACATGTATGAATTCTACCAGGCACGAGTCAACAGGACAGATCCCTATGGTCTTACACAAAAACGAGTATCCAGTGAGAACGTGGAAAAGCATCATTAACTGCCCACAAGATCCCATGATAGCACCTGATCTGCGAATAGAGAGAACGAGAGCCTACATGAGAAAACAAGCAGATCGCAGATTACGGCGATAGAGAAATAAGAGATTTCACCGTGATCTAGAAATCAACCAGCTCGTTTTGGTGAAACGATCCACTACATCTGATCCAGAGAAGAAGATCTTCAGCAAATTCTGTGAAAAGTTCATAGGACCCTATTCTATTGTAAGAAACCTAGGAAACAATGCATGCAGAGTGAAAGAGTTAAGCACAGGAACAATGTCGGTCTACAATGCAGCCAACTTAAAAATGTATCGAAGAAGCGAACCATGGGAGCGCCGAAATAATGATGCAGTTTAAATATATGGACGTCCTATATCAACCAAGTGGACGGGGGGCAGTTGAGTACGGCACGTGAAGAAGGAAGTGGAGATGGTGTTGACAAACATTAACGAGACGGGCAGAGTGTTGCCTAAGGCATCAGCGCGTCACGCAAGCAGCTGAAAGGGTGAGGTCCAAGCAGGAAATAAAACGAGTAAATGCCATTCAAGACAGGAGCAGCTAGACCAAGTAACAGAAAAGGGGTGATTCTGAAATAAAACAAATTGGCCTACGGAAGTCTTTTAAAAATTATCGACTTTATCCTAAGTTCGAAATTTTGTGAGTGGAGGAGTTGTGAACCCTTTATCCTCTGATGGATAAATGATTCGATGTTTTATTTCTACAATTAATTAATATTTCCACCAGCGTCATGAAATAGCCAGACGAAGATGAGGAAACTTCAAGCATTTGTTGGAGACAGTGGGGACATACCTGCAGCAGTTTGACAAAAGGCTAAATACTTTAGGATTGTGAAAAGAAAGAGCCTAGCAATGTTTCGGAAGGACAGGTGGTGGCTACCTCAAAATAGAAGGGACGCGTGGTGAGACACGCTTATGGCATGTTCATTGTAATATTCGCGCCTAGAAAAAATATAATGCAGTAACGTGAGTGGCTGATGGTACTACTGGACACTCCTACGAGGCCGAGGTCTGATAAAAACCGCGAACATATTGAAAAAGTGGAACCAATGGGAGATGAATGCTTACGAACGCGCCAAATCTGGCTTGGTCACGCAATAGCTAGTATTAACGCGGGAGATCGGCTAGACAACATCTCTACGATCGATTCTAGAATTAATGGGCATATTCTTGACCTGCGCAATTTTACGAGTTCAGTGATATTTGTTTCATTCCTGTACCACTATTATTTTGAGACATTTTTATATAATTTCCCCCTCTATCGATACCTAGGGCCAGTTCATTTATAAGTGGCGTGAAGAGCCAAGAAACATGATTACATTTTGTGCGTCTGAGGACGTAGGTTAGGATTACAATTTGTGCGTCTGAGGACGGAGGTTATTATTACATTTTGTGCGTCTGAGGACGTATACTTATTACATTGTGTGTGTCGGGAGACACAGGTTATTATTATATTTTGCGCGTCTGAGGACGTAGGCACTTGTACTTTGCGTGTCATGAGGACACAGATTTTTATTAATACTAATGTGTGTTAAATTCAGTGTGATAGATAGTCACAGTACTATTTTGTAGGGACAGTATCCTCGACAATTCGCCAACAGACTGTTCTGGGGAAAGAAGTACCTAAAACGGTGAATTTAGTAGTCAGATATCGAGTGCATCAGCACGAGAGATGACATCGCTTGTCCTGGAAGAAGTTTGGAACTGTCAACACTCCGTCGAGATGTTTGAGACGAGCTAAGCAGCATTAAGTAGGGAGATGGCAGCAGATGTTCGCTGACGGTGACTGGCCGAGGATGAGTACTGAATAATATTCTTATTATCTGACAAGTTAACTTATCGTATATGGGACATATTTTGTTTGTAAATATCTTGCTTGTGTTGATTAACGTAGTGTATTTAGTTTTGGTCTGACACACCTTTTGCATGGAAACAGCTCGCACAATTTTTCTTAGTCGTAATTTCTTGTTTTTTTTTAAACTAACGTGGCTATGTGGACAACCGTGTTTGCATATGTGCACATAATGCGGTTAAGAAACGTCTCTCGGAGATACGTTGTGTTTCAGAAGTAGGACTGAATTAATATAATCATACAGTAGATTGGAGGGTAAATTCATCTTTGTAATGTTTATTATTGATCAGATTCAGTGAGTTTATTGCCGTTGGAGCAATGTGAGTTGTGGCGAAGAGCAGTCAGCTCTCTCGTAGGTTTTAATATTTTTAAATAGATTGTGAGCTTCTGATTCAACCGACCTGTGTGAAAAATGTGTTATGTCGTTCCCAGCAGTGTGTGTGTATTTTATTGGTCATTACAAGCGGGAATTTCAGCGTAGACTGATTTCTGTCAGCTTGGTGCCAAGTCCATATCGTTGCCTTGCGAGGACATATGTGGCTATATCGATTAATGTCTTACCATATGTTTATGTGGTTGAGATTTGTTGCTGTTGATTCTACGAGATAACGAGACAGTTGGTCAAGTTATTTTTACACACTGGAGTTGGACGATGACAAGAGTTGTGGTAGGGGGAAGCTGTTTTCACAAGGCGGGCTGAAAGGATTGCATCAAGGTCATTAGTGGAGTGCTTGTTGGCTCCGTAAAATTACTTGAAACACAGAATAAGAACTGATCAATGATAAAAATTGTTTAAATAAATGGGAGTTGCCTACGAATCACTATAATCTCCGAAGCGTTAGCTTAACGTGCATTTTTGTTCATATAAGGTAATTTCAGCCGGTGAGGCTTTTGTTGTTGTTGGTTCCATTCCATGTTTATGTTCCGTATTAGTGACCCGTGCAGTCACGTGCGATGCTGTCTTTTCCTTGTTTGTGTATTGAGCAATGGGCCGTGTTGGCAGTTCATTTGTCAGATGCGTCATCGCACTGAAGGAGGGTCTCGAGGGAGATTCCTGTAAATATTAGATTTTAGATTGTGTGTCAGCATTAATTTTTAAGGGTTTTTATTAGTGTTGTGTCCCATATCCGTAAATGTTGATTTACGAGAAGATTGTTCGTAAGCATCGTGGCTGTTACCCGATGTAAACGAACAGTCATCCAAGTACTCATCCCTCGTAGTTAGTCATTACGCGTACATAAAATTCCAATGCAAGTTAGTGGAACTTGGATCCACATTTTTATGAGGGGGAGATCCGTCTGACTCCTCAACGTTGATAGATATTTCTGTCATGGGAAGATTCAGGGAGGAATATTATTGTTGTTGTTTATATTCTTTTCTTTTTTGCACAAATAGTCATTAAATTATGTTATTATTTTACGTCTTGTCACTTCTTTTCTTAATTATAGTTTTAATCCTATGACCCTTGCCTCAGTAGAGCATGTTGTTTGGCGAACGTAAACATCACACTATGAACTGAGCGCGACCCCTTGATCAAGATTTCTTGCATATAAACACTGCAATACTAAAGGGTTCAGTAGAAACCGTAAATGTAGAGCAAATGAAATTGCGGCGGCTTCGGTGGCGTAGTCGGTAGCATGCTGAGGTTCTATGCCCAAGATCGCGGGTTCAAATCCGCCCGAACTCGTCGGATTTTTTAAGAGCGTTAAAAATCCCTCAGTATACCTTCCTTCGGAGGGGAAGTAAAGCCGGCGGTCCTATGTCATAGATTTATGGCATGTTAAAGAACCTTCCACTAATTACACCTGTGTGAAGCTAAATTGTATAGGTTAAGAATGCAAACAACGCTCTTAGGTTCCTACGTTCGTTGCTAAGGGCCGACTGCGGTGGCGTCTGGTAGCTAAGTTCTGAACTAGTAGTCGTCGACGGTGGCGTTTGGCGGCAAAAGTAGGAACTATTTGAAAAATGCATAAGTCTGCAGTCCTTACTTGAATAAAAAAAACCAGATAACACACACTAATACAGTCATCACAATTAACACTGGTTATCAGATTCTACACACACCCAAAGTACAAAGGGCTACATGACCGCGTTGTCGCAGCCCCCTAAACTTAAGAACCAACCAACCAAATGAAATTGCTTTGTTCTGTGATGAACCTCGCAGCTTATTTGTGTGTGGCTAGATATGAACTAACCATTCCCAGCTCTATCAGCAAGCACACCCACTGGTCTGAATCTGTCGTCGCTTGCCACTCCAGGCGGCCGAACTAAATGGATGCGGTCACTCGAAATGCACAAAATAAAAATAAGGCCTAGATTCTCAGCTGAAGAATGACAATAGCTAACATTCCTCAACACTTGAATTTTAAATCTCTGGAAGTGACATCGTTACATTATGTAACTACTCGTGTATAACCCTGCGTGTTTACTGTAATTATACGAAGCACGGACCCAAGCCCGTTTAATGTTTAATTGTGGGGTAATTTAAAATACAAAGTGTACAGATCAATTACCCGTACTCTATTGGAGCTGGAGAACAATATACGGCAGCAGATATCCCTCACAACAGAAGGGATTACAACGTGTAAACCATTAAGTACTGCTCGAGTCTAAGCTGCGTGAACCTGAGAGGAATGTGCATCGCGGACTATGAGAAATGGTGTTGACGAGTGATGATGTTTCTCGGTCCTTGCATAGTACCGGTACCGAACCAAATACATTGGTCGGTGACTCACTGACTTATTCGTAGCACCACACTGGTTTCAGAAAAGACCCTATGTTAGCAGTATTGGACTAGACGAGAATGTCAGGTAACACGGCGGGCTGTCATCAGGCTTCTCAATTCTCGGCTGCTCCTACCCTGCCTGTGCCCTTCATCCCGCAAGTTCTGAAACCAGTGTGGTGTTAGGAATGACTGAGTGAGTCACCGACCAATGTATTTGGTTCGGTACTATGCATGGACCGAGAAAACTCATCACTCGTCAACACCATTTCTCATAGTCCGCGATGCACATTCCTATCAGGTTCACCCAGCTTAGACTCGAGCAGTACTGTACACCAATTGTACGCACTACAACATTTATGTAGATAGATAACATTGTATATACATTTAAACCTCAACTCAGTGGTCAGGATCTGATGATGACCGCTTGACGGTCGAAACAAGTAATCCTAAAAATTGCCCCATTATAATAGTGATCTTATCTAATACATCTAAGTTTTACCAGGAGTGTTATATACCCTTTCACGAATTGATTGCCGGCGGTCGAGATGGGAACAATTCTTTGATTACCGTCAGCTGCTTCGTTGACAGGTACAGTTGCGCGAGTAGGATATGACTCAGATCCAGTAACCTGGTCATCGTTTAACAACTGTCCGTGGTGACATGAGTTCCTCAGACGCTTATCTGATGCAATGCTGCTTGACTTATGAGCAGACGTCATTCTGTCATCACTGTGTCCTCCGCTGTACCGCGCGGGGCTCCTGCTACAATAATCAACAAACACTGGCGCAGCCATGCTCAGCGGCAATCAAATGTTAAATGGGTAATATTTACATATTCAATACATTGTGCCCTGCCCAGTCTTTGGGCAAATTCGTGTTGACCGACTGAAAAGCTACAACTGACAGTAGTGAGTGTATTTTTGTACCTGAGGCTAGGATTTGGAAGGAGATGGCCGTGGTCTTAAGTGAGGAACCATCCTAGCATTTGCCTGGAGAAGAAGTTGTTCAACTACCCACCCATAACCTCTTGTAGGACAGCTGAGGGGGGAATCGAACCCAATCTCTTTTCAGTATTCTCACGAGGCTGAGTGGACTCCGCTCCAAACTTCAGATGAGAATTACATTTCTTGCCAGAGCCGGGAGTCGAACCCAGGACCTCTAGATCCGGAGTCTCAATACGCAGCCTGAGACCACAAAAGGCGTCGTGCGATGGATCCTAGTCCAGACGAATGAAGATCCACTCCAAATAAAACTGTTGAGTTACTTTCACTCGACAAATTAAGAAAACTGTAAGTATAGTCCTCGATATCATGGATTAGTGAGATGTTTTACTCTTCATTCTTCACTGCAGGACTGAAAAACTTAACGACTTTCTAACAAGACTGCTTCACATATTAATTATATTTAATAAACTGGTTTTATGTTACATATTTACCTTTCTTAGAACATGGATATCATCTTAATTGAAATTTCCTCTCAAGCAGTTTTTGTGACGGCAGGCATTAGGACCCAAGGTCAGCTGTTACCTACATGATTACCGCTGTGCCTTCTCAACAAAAAATTACAGTATATTGAAAGCCAGTGTCTTGACCGACAGGCCGGAATATTGTATCTAAATATGAAATAGTATAATAATTTTAGGCTCTTTCTTTTCGACAAATGATATACCGGCTTATGAAATCGACTTTGTCCGTGTGTATTTAATATTTTTTAAGTGAAGCAATCACTATACAGATTAAGGGGAGTCAGCCAGTCCTCTATCACCTAAGTTACAACATGAAACATGATGCCCCATTATCTCACCAACTAATAAACACATAAAAATGATTTTTTTACAAATATCAGAATGTACCTATTTCTATTCACACAACCAGAAATTACCGTCGATAGTTACACAACTAATTTTAAAAAAAGGTTAATTTTGGGGGGAGGGGGGAATGTTCTGCACTTAAAGGATATTTTAAATTAATTTTAGTACCAAACAACAGACACAGAATGATAAAGATATGGTGAAAATTTCAAGTCCCTATCGCAATTACTCTCCTAGAAAATGGGTCAAATGTGCAGAACAGTTAAATTCTTCAGAAATTGAATTTAAATTTAGACATAAATATAAACTTACAATTACTCTCACAACAAACAATGCATCTGAGGGCGCCATTACTGTTATGACAGTGATACAAACATATGAAACGGAGTTTGCTCAACAAAACAAAAATATACCAGGTTTCTGAACTAAAGAGTTTTGGAAATCTAATTTTAAAGTAAAAGTATGCAATTTTCTTATAATAAAGTGAGATGACAAGTATTAATTAAAATGTGTTTTTAATGTCTTAATATTACAATAGAGTGATTGAAAAATACACCATTCTGTTCAGCAATCTTCACAGATTTTTTAAACCAAAAAATAAAAAAAAACATTTTGACGCCCCACCCTCCCCACAGAGCTCACTCTCCTTAACGCGAATAAATAATCTTGAAAGTTCTGATCTGATTTGTTGCAAATGCGGTTAGTATCGAGAAAATTAATAGCGATTACTGTATGAAACTGTGCAGAATAATTTTGTACTACTTCTGTAATACTAGCACGGTATTTTGGTAAAAATAGTGTAGACAATTATTTTCCTTTCAGCTATAGTAAGAAATATTTATGGAAGAGGATGTGTATAGAGCCTATTAAGAGGGTCCATTTATATTCCCTTTACATTTTAAGAGATTAGTCATCGTAAACTCAATTTAAGACGAAGTGAATACTTACTGTGTGTAATTTTATAATTTTACTGATCAAGAAACCAAGTAACATAATACGAGGAAGTAATAATTACTGACTCGTATCTTTCTACAGAATTACAGAGTGAACTTGGGTATGGTCGACGGTTCTCACGCAACCTGCTGGTGGGTGGTGGGGAGTTGAAGGCGCGCCACCCGAGCTACAAGTACCATACTGCCGGCAATCAGCGGCAAAGAAAGAAAGAAAGAAAGAAAGAAAGAAAGAAAGAAAGAAGAGCGTATTGTTAAATGTACGGTACTTAGAATTTAGAGATGTTGAAAGTGCTGTCTCTCGGCTTCGAAGTTGTCAGTCACTCGACACTGTCTCAGAACGATCTGGTCACACATCATTCGTAATTAAGGATACTCATGAATGAATTTTTGAAAAACATGATGACATTTCTGCTTTTTGCGGTATAAAATACGGCAGACTTCTCAGTGTTTAAAAAATCTATCATATGTTTCCTAGTCTTTACGGACTGTTTAAATATCCCTCACATCGTGAAACTCCCTGCACGTCACTTTTCATGGCTTCGAAAAGCGTGCACATCGTATATATATTTTTTAATTTTGCCACAGTGGGTGAGTGGTTAACGTGTCGGTCTACTAACCCCAATGATGCAGGTTCGCTCCTGGCCGTGGTAAGTGATTTTTGAAAGGCGGCAAAAATTACGATACGCATGTCATACGATTTTGGCAAGTCAAAGAACTCATTTGAATTCAGAAGGCCGTGTTCATAATGGCAAAATTAATATCGGGAGTTCCCGCCAACACAAAGTTCCTCATTTCTCTACTAGAAAGTGCTATAGTGTTCAAGGAGCTTAGATATCTAACCGCCTTGACTTTCATAGTTCTTCAAGGAACAACGAAATTCGACATGCAAGCTACCCTCTGGGTGTCAAATAACAAAGCTTGCACACGGCACCCGAGGTCACACGAAATTATTATTATTACTCCTCAAGAATCGAAGTAACAGAATAAGAGGAAGGAAGAAACTTAACTAAAATCCTCCAAGATAATTGAGATTCCCTATTGTAGTTCAACTTCGTTATAACGACATCCAAAGGGACCTTAACAACGTGTTATAAACTAGTGTCGGTGTAACCGTTTATTTTATATACGGTACTGTACCCGTATTTCCTACCATTACTTGCTGCATCCCACGAAGACTGCCGGATCGAAGAACCTGAAAATCCCCGACTAGAAAAAAAAACCAGGTCCTACTCACAAGTGAATGGGATAATTGGGCACAAATACACCTTAAAAAGTAGTATTATGAAAGACCATGGCCACAAAAGCAAAAGTAGCTCAGAGAGCATGAATTAAAAAAACAACACCTCGAAAGCGTGGAATACCCCGAAATACCCAACGAAGACCTTCCTAATACAACCTTCCACCACCTCTGTAAAGCATCATGCGATCAAGATTTTAAATAAAAAGGAATGTATTCATAAAAGTAAACATGAAACAAGAAAGATCCTAGCATTCTAAAGAATGCCCCATAAACACCCCTCCAATAGGGTAATGCTATCGGAACATCAACAAGGAATCGCCTCGTGTCCAACTTGACACGTCAAAAAAAATCTATACAATATCTAATACCTTGTACAATTCTAAATAAATTTATTTTAGGTTGTCGCACACCCTAACACATTTTATAGTTAATTCGCAGATGTATAATATATACAACATATCAAAATTGTTCAATGATTTACTTATTTACATAAATTATAATTCATATTAATGAATCACGTATGCATTCTTGTTTTATTAACCGTATGTTAATATTTTATACGTTATTTATCTCATAAATAACCTGGTTTTATCATTGACTTGACTTATTGCAACCTAACAATTCATTTTATTCCTTTTATATTAGTTTAAATTTTTCATAAGCACATTTAAATCAAACGAGCAATAAAGCTAATTGAAAGTTTTAATTGTCCACTCCATGTGAATTATTTTAGAACAATCAATAAATTAATAATGTTGGCATTTATATTAACTTTATCAAAGATAATCTATCCATCTGTAATGATTAGAGACGAGAATTATAGGCACTAAAACAGTTAAAATAGGCAGGCATATAGGCTCTTAAAATAGCCAAAATAGGCATGTAAATAGGCACTAATGTGTAAAATAGGCAACAAAATAAGCGTGAAAAAATGTATTATAATTTAATAACATATTTAATTACTATAATAAGAATTAACAACAAGCAACTTTACAATGTTTTCTGGTAATAAGTTTGTTCTCCTGTCATGAAGAATGTTTTTATATTGAGAGAAAGATCTCTCAAGATCACATGAAGTGATTGGGCAAAACTTGAACGAAACCACTGCATCTGGTTTTAGGTCAATTCCTTAATCTACCTCACCTCGTAGCACACTGGCTACCTTTACCACTGCGTCCCATCCTGGATTCATCTGCAGGACCCTATCAAACTTTTCCCTGACAGCGGCTATCTTCCCAGAAGTTCCTTCCAAACTTCCCCTGACTACTTCAACAATCCTACATGACTCCACCAGGGGTATTCCACTCTTCTCTATTTTCTGTTGCCTGCAATAGATCCTGAATGATGTGTACCCACAAGCCTGCAATCCTCGTTGAAAATTAGAAAACCGCGTAATTTGAAATTGTGACATTCGCCCATAACCTTACTTTTTGTCACAATTCAGCAAGGCTCTAGAGGGGATGCTAGAGGCTTGTTGGCTGCTTCGCGGCCCTAACCTGGGAGCTCCCCCAGACTAGAGCCACACATAGCGCTGGTGAAAGTTACTCGCGACTTTTTCAAAACAATTGCATTTAAGTTGTAAATCTCTATTTTCGCAGGAAATGAGTCAGAGTTCAAAATACCGATTTTTAATTTTCATCCACTCTGGGACAAGAGACCACCAGCGTTCTAACTTCTTGCTCAGTAATTAAATGATTTACATTTTATATATAAATTATTGAGAGTTCATGTCTAATACTGCATTGCAACAAAACAACTTGCCACAATACATAAATTAATAGGCCTATAAATGCTACAATAAAAGCAATCGTACTTTTCAATCACAAACACATAAAAGAAACAAACGAATTAACCGTTTACAGCAAGCTTGGCAGAAGACTACTCTTCCATCGGTAGTGAAATTGATATCCCCTGAGATCCACTGGTAAAGCCAGTAAGACTTCGATAATTTAACTTTCGGCATTGCAACGGACACACTTCTTCTTCGCAATAAATCACACAAAGTTCTGAATCTTAAGTGAAGATAAAGCGTACGCTTACACAGTTCGCATCGAGAGGGAGGTAGGGGATACTGGTTGTGCAACATAATTCGATGTTGATTGGTTCTCGCATGTGTCTTGCGAGGTTGGAGGGGTTGAAGGCTTCGAGGTCAAATTGTTCCTTGTTTCTTCTGATGGAAATTTCCCAAGCACTATTTCTGGTGACTTCCGATATTCCCTTTCTTGTTCGTGGGGTAAACACATATTGAGAAATGAGAATATAATTCTGTCGAGCACACCAGCTGCAATATAATGCAATTTAAAATACAGTCAAAAGGCATCAAATAGGCAATTATACTCCAAATAGGCACAACCCCTTGAAATATGCATTTATAGGCACAATAAAACCAACGAAATCTAGCCTAAAAGAACCTAAAAAGGATTTATATCTCGAAAGCCTACGTTTCTAAACACAGGAATAAAATAGGCAAATTCCCGTCTCTAGTAATGATTCTATTGCAGTATTATGCTCAGAGTGATTGTAGCAGTGAGGTATAAAAACATCTGTGATCAAACAGCTGATCTCACATCCTATCACAAGGATTAATTAAATAATTATTCGACGACGTAGATTTTCATAAAAATCTCTCACTGGCTCAATTCCAACAATATATTTTCTATTTAACAGTATCATCTCTGTTAATCATAATAATAAATCTAGCACCACCCACTGGTATGCTAAACGATAATGTACACCTATATGTGGTGACCTCCTATTATATACCACAATCAATGGTCTGTATCACTCATTAGTGATCACAAAAATACAGAATAAATCGTTTTACCTCATATTATACTGCACAAAACTAATATTCACACTCCCTAGTTAAATTTTAATTAAATAATTGCGTGGAATCATGTTCAAAATTGTATAAAAATATCCTGACTATATTAAAGTCTTGCCTTACAATATTCCATTACAAAACATGTCTTATTACTATTTTGTATAGACTTTCTTAAAGTCTAATCTAGGAAATTGCGTATAAAAGATATTTGCTGCTCGTCGAAATATCTCCAATCAAACGAGAAATCGGTAATAATAATAATGTCATTAAATCTCAAATAATAAAATGCACACAAAACACGTGACTTACTCAAAGTGAAAATTGATCAATTCAAAAATAGAATTCAACACTCATTCAGATGGACTCAACATGTTTAGCAATGCCCCCTACGCCATGAATCTTAGTTAACACAATTAAGTTAAAGTCTGAATGATTCATTAGGACACACTGTGAACATATTTCACCTCTCAGAAATAAAGTGAAGTCCCTACAAGAATAACTGAACAAAAATCTTAATAAGATCTGACTTCAGAAACACCCTTTGTCGAAGAGACATAAGAAAAGTTCGTTAATAGTATGCTCATCAGTTACTTAATTATGTCAATGTTAACGCACAGTGAGTGTAGAATAAACCACTCTAATCAGCTATATAAATTTTATAGTTCGGTCAAAAATCACCATCACGTGTGAAAAAACACACAAAATAGTTCCAAAACCACTTGGAAATGTAAATGTCTTCTCCTATAATTTGTCTTCTCGACAATGAAAATATGCATGTTATTACTACTAAAATAAGCAAAAATAACTGCCACAATATTAAACAAATGGATGCGTTTATCTAACATAAACCAAAATCCGGGCAGGCAGAAAGTCAGAAACGACAAGATGTCGAGCCTACTGTCAGCGCAGAAATTATGTGCACCCGAGTTTGGAGATAAATATCAACACAACCGAAAGGCCTACAGAAAAACAAGTGACATTACTTTTTTCCTTGTTTATTTCTGCGTTGATTGATGATAAAGGTAGTTTTTAGGAACTTATTTTAATATCCTTTATGGCAAGTATAACGTAGAAAGTACCGGTTTTTTGCGGGGTTCAAGCGAAGTGTCGAATTTAGAGATTCACAAGTATTAAATCAGTTGTTCTACAGCACCCAACCTTGGATATGTGTTAGTTAGATATGTTTTCTGTATATATGTGAAGTTTCAAAATTTGATCTCCAACACAAACAACGCAACAATCAAGTATGTGAAAGGCTCATATTTCGAAACTGGACTCCCGCAGATGTTCGTTCTTGGGTGCGTTGTAATCCACGTATAATAACCGTTTGCGATATGTAACTATCCGTGATCTAAGTAAATGGGTTTAGTTTATATGGATTGATATTTATTATGATTTTGGTGTATGTTGGTGAAAGGCGAGGTCCGCAGGAACGCTTGTGCTGTGTTGCCGAGTTAGCTTGCTCTGACCCGCCCGAGTACGCCACCGACTGATCATCACTTCGTTCACTCTGCTTCGTCATGCAGTAGGCTAAATCTTTTGGAATGTAGTACTGTACCTACATTTATATTAAGTAGATGAAAATACTTGTACTGCGCCACCTGTAGGACGTTTTGTGAAATGGTGTCTGGTAGCATGCCTTTTCAGTTGCTCTTTGTGTTCCGTGGACTTAAGTGGTGGAGAGTCATTTAAAATTTTATTTTGTATACTGTACATTAATTACTATTAAGATGAATCTTGGCGGTAATAATAATATCGTATGGCCTCGGGTGCCGGGTGCAAGCTTTGTTATTTGACACCCAGAGGGTAGCTTGCATGTCGAATTTCGTTGTTCCTTGAAGCACTATGAAAGTCAAGGAGGTTAGATATCTAAGCTCCTTGAACACTATAGCGCTTCTAGTAGAGAAATGAGGAACTTTGTGTTGGCGGAAACTCCCGATATTAATTTTGCCATTATAAACACGGCCTACTGAATTCAAATGGGTTCTTTGACATGCCAACATCGTATAACACGCGTGTCGTATTTTTTCCACCTATCAAAAAATCACTTACCACGGCCAGGAGCGAACCTGCAATCTTGGGGTTTAGTAGACCGACACGCTATCCACTCACCCATCGTGGCAAGCGGTAATAAAATACAAGAAAAGCAGAAAAAGCCAGTCCCAGGACCAAGAAGTGGCAATCAATCAATACATTAATTAATACATAAATAAATAAAAATATTGATAATAATTAAGAACTACTAATTAATTCACAAGTTTCCCCATGTTCATCTCCAGGCAAATGCTGGGACGGTACGTTCTGACAGGCCTCGGCCGCTTCCTTCCACATCCTTGACCAGTTACATTCATATTCATACATTTCAGCTCTCATTAACTCCTCTCATGAGTTTGGCGTCAGGAAGGACATCCGGCCGTAAAAGCCGTTGGCCACATACAATTTCATCGCATCTCAACCCCGACCCCGTTGGAAACTGGAATAATAAGGGGTAGACATGCACACACTAATTAATTCACACGTTCGTACCAAAGTGAATAAGAAAAGGAAATTAGTTATTATATTGTAGCATGTCTGTTCATAACAATTAATTTACTAGTGTTTAGTAAAGAAAGCAATTTAATTCCAACGAACTCTGAATATTCAGCGAGTACAAAATAAAACAATAAAAATACATAAATTGTATCAAAGACATATTTTGTCATCCTTGGATGAGTGGCCTTGAATAACGGAAGGATCGCATTCTTCGTCAGTGTGAACATCCACTGTTCAACACGGGCCTTAAGATGTGTCAAAGGAAGTATTTATACACATCAGCGAGTCACTGTTTATCTTAGTATCTCTGGCTTTGTCTTAATGTGTAGTTTCCAGAAATGTATGGAGCATGCTATATAAAATTGAAGATTTCTACTGGGAAAAATATCACCTGTCTCAAGAAATACCTCAAGTCGAACCCCTAATAATTGATTTGAACAGCTCTTCAAATAGTGAGGATGAGGTCACACAACATTTTACTTTGGATGATCACATCCAATCAGATGACGATAACTGATAATTTTGCGAGATGTTTGTCATGTAAATACTGTATATTTTATGAAATCATAAATAGAAAATTAAAAAAAAAACTGAGAAAACAAAAAAAAAACATTTTTAAAGCTGCCGTTGAAGATTCAAAGCCCTTTTGAGAAAAACTGATGGGAAATGTGAAAACGAAATACATTTAACTTGAACATGCTCTGTGCCGAGACAGCGCTAAGCGGGCAGTGAATGCGGCAACAGCGCACGAACTTTCCTGCGGCTTTCGCCTGCCAACAAGAGTCACCAAATGCATAATAAATTTCAATCCATATAAACTAAACCCTTTTATTTAGATCACTGATATTTACATATCGCAAACGCTTATTATATGTGGAATACAAAGCACCCAAGAACGAACTTCTGCGGGAGTCCAGTTTCGAAATACGAGTCTTTCACATAATTGATTGTTGCGTCGTTTGTGTTGGATATCAAATTTTGAAACTTCACATATACACAGAAAACATATCTAACTAACACATATCCAAAGTTGGGTGCTGTAGCACAATTGAGTTAAGAGTTGTGAGTCTCTAAGTCGACACTTCGCTCGAACCCCGCAAAAAAAAACGGTACTTTTTACGTCATACCTGCCATAAGGGATATTAAAATAATTTCCGAAAAACTACCTTTATCATCAATCAACGAAGAGATTAACAAGAAAAAAGGTGATGTCACTTGTTTTTCTGTAGGCCTTTCGGTTGTGTTGATATTTATCTCCAAACTCGGGTGCACATAATTTCTGCGCCGACAGTAGACCCCTGCCCATCCATACTACATATCAAAATCAAACTATGGCAATTATGGTTACTCTACAATAACCCGCTAAGCCACTTCTTAATAAACTGCTTGTAACCATGTGTGATACTCATCTCTCTTAGTGGTGCGTAAAACATTTTCACAATATCAAGTTGTCTGGAACAGAAAGTCGTGTTCCCAGACCACATGTTGCGTTATGGTCACCTTATGAGAAATCTCCGCTACACTGCGAATATAGTGCTTGCGTCAGGGGTTTAGCCAAACATGACTATACACATATAAATGTCATTGCATATTCCCACTGATGTCTTATCGTCCAACATAATGCACGGGAAAAATACTGTTTCTCACAAACGAACTGTGCATGAATTACAGCCTGTTTTAAAGTCACACTCAACAGGTGTGTAGCGAGAATGATCCCGCATGAACTGATAATTCACAATGGCTTCCTTCCACCCTCGCTTCACCGTGCCTAGTATCAATCCGCGTGGTAAGAAAACGTGAAATGTTTCTGCTCATATATAGGAGCCTCGCTTACGATGTGAAAATACTCGTACACCATATTAATATACTTAAAATGCACAGTTTATTCGTTAAGTTCATTGTTCTGAATATTTACGGTCCGTGTACAATTTTTCTCGGTACACGATATCACTTCAAAGACACTCCCGTAATCCATAGATAGTTCCGACTCGAATTCACATAAATGATCTGTCCACTCCACTCCTGTCCCAATGCGCACGTCAACTCTTACCCCCTACCCGGGGTATCCTAGTTCGACGTTTCTCTCCGGTAAAGTGCAATATAATCATTTCTCTATAATACAGGCTTTTTAATAATGCAATAAATACATGTATACACTTTCTAGCATTCTGACATGATATTTAGCCTCAATCCTTATGCGTAAAATACTTGATTTAACCATAATGACCAATTAATTTCCTGAATGCAGGTGTCGAGGTTTTCTTGACGTCACGAAGATCACATTTCACTGTGTCGTGACTCCATTTCTTCCTAGTGGCTTGCTTCGAGCAATCTCGCGCATTCTCGGTTACCTTCGGTTTCCTTCTCAAAGCATGCCATAGACGTAACGGTAACCACCATATGTTCCTACAAGGAATACCGTTCGAAACTCATCAACTAGTGGCGCGCGAGCTATGAAATAATGGTACAGTACCTGAAAAATTAAAAGAAACGTAATTTCCGGAGTTTGTCATTTCATGTACTCTACTGTATTTAAGATACTTTAGAAATAGGCCTAAGCTCTTCAGTTGCCACCTGAAATGTTAATATCGTCATATAACGTAAAGGTGTATGTTTCACAAACCAGAGAGAGTTCGAAGGTGCGGTTTGTACCAATATCTTCCAAATCGTCCCAATAGTACAGGAAAACTCTTACATTTCTTGAAAAGTCAACGGAAATAAATGTATTTGTTTATAAAGTGCATTAAAACAAATAAACAGACGGTAGCCCCAGTCAGAACTGTGTCACATCCTGCCCGCATAACAGTAAAGCTGGGCGGGTGGTTTAACACATGCGAGATTTCTCGCACAGGCCATTTAGTTTTATTAATAACAAGCTGTACCCAGCATGCGTTGCAATGCCAATCAAAGAAAGTGTTGGCGTTGTAATAATGTTTGTTAAAGTGCTTTTGGATACACAATTTTTTTTTCAATTTCCTTACGCTACCTATTGTAAAATGGATTTACTAAGCCATAAACCTTCCCTGGAGTGTACACAACAACTCACCCAAGTTTTAACGCAATCGGATGAATGGTATATGAACGCATATGGGACTATGTTGAAACGATTCGCGTGCCAACACTCATGTTGAATCTACTCGTGCACTACCTATGGTAAAATGGATTTACTAAGTCAGAAATCTTCACGGGAGTGTACACAATAACTCACCCAAGGCATCGCAATCGGATGAATGATACATGAACGCATACGGGATTTAGTTTAAACGATTCGCGCGCCGTCACTCATTTGCTGAATCTACTCGTGCGCTACCAACTGTAAATGGATTTACTGAGCCAGAAACCTTCGCAGGATTGTACACCACAAATCACCGAAGTCTCTTCGCAATCGGATGAATAGTATATAAACGTATACCGGAATTTATTTAAACGATTCGCGCGCCGTCACTCATTTGTTGAATCTACTCGTGCGCTACCAACTGAAAATGGATTTACTAAGTCAGCAACCTTCACGGGAGTGTACACAACAACTCACCAAAGTTTCATCGAAATCAGATGAATGGTAACTTATATGAACGCATAAGGGACTTTGCTGAAACGATTTGCGCGTCGTCACTCATTTTTTGAATCTGCTTGTGCGCTGCCTATTGCACAATGGATTTAATAAGCCATAAACTTCCCTGGAGTGCACACAACAACTCCCCCAAATTTCATCGCAATCGGATGAATGGTATATGAACGCATAGGGGACATACATACACATACAAACTATAACGAAACATTCCTTTTTATAACCTAGATGTTACGCCCCTTAAAACAACAATTATCATCATCATCATCATCATCATCATCATATTTTATATATAGAGATATTCCCTGTGTCTTCAAATGTGTGTTTTTGTGTCATTATTTAATAAGAAAGACAGAAAAGTAAAATCTCAGCTACAAATGTTATCATAGGTCTGAAGAGGTTATAAATCACAGGCAATGAATGAATGAACCGGGATGATTCTGCACATTGCATTATTATAACAGTAGACATTTTAAATTGCTAGTCGTTATCGACAAACTTCTTCCAGCGTTGGATCTTGTTCTAGTGCAGCAAAACTGAAAATGCAAAGCATTCAAGTGAATGGGATCTCAACAAAGAACACATTTCAATAAACAAATTATTTATTATACATTCTGGTGACATAAATCCGCACCTCACTGGTAGCTAGTTTCCATAAAACAAGGCAAATATTTTAGTATCACAGTCATAACTCATCTAAGACAAGCGTCAGAAATAAAGTACAGTACAGTATGTTTCATAAAATGCCCAACACGAGCTCAGTCATAACCAATACACTTGTAAACATACCGTACTGTATTCACGTATACAACACTATGAACTCGTCTAAATAAACAATTTAACTATCACTAAGAGTAGGTGTTGATACAAATGAACCTAAAATATCAGCATCATTCTGCAGAAACCTTATTATCAAGTACAAATATACAAAATATATTACAATATAAAAATACATTAAAAAGAAAGTAAAATACATATCGACATGTATTTGTGCATTACTGTTGAGCCACCCTGTAGCTCTGCATCATGGAGTAACCTTTCACCCAGGACGACACTGTTGACATTCTAATGAGAGTCATCAGCCGGGTCATCGCAAACACAGCCCATACACGGGTTCACTGAGTGTCTTTATTGTCATTGACATTAACAGTTCATATTGGCTAAGCACTTTTAGTTGAACATAACAACGTTAACAACAAACTACAAACAAGTGGTAAAGAACAGCAGTCAGTTCGTAGAGATGAAAGACATTGGCAGATAAGAAAACATAATTATACAGTATTTGGTATATACAGACGTTATCCTAGCTATGGTGAAATTAATAGACCAAAATATTATGTGCACTCGAGTTTGAAGGTTGTTTGTGAAATAACCAATAGACCTACATAAAATCCAATAACATCATCATTTTTGTCGTTCTATTGTACGTTAGTTCATGTAGGTTTGACATTTTAAATTTATATTTTAATATTTTTTATCGCAGTTGGAAGACAAAAAAGTGTCCATTTTTAAGCGTGTTTCAACCATGCGTCACATTTAAGAATTATTATCTCAAAAACCCGTCATCAGAGCGAATCCAAATTTTAACACAATATACATTGGAATGTTTTATAACTGGTTTATTAATTTCAAAATTTTGAGTGTCCAAGAAATACAGTTGTTATCATTTTTGTAAAGTCACTTTTTCTCGGCTCGGGGTGGTTGGAAAAAGTAGTTCTTGGTCGCGTTGTAATCCTTATACATCAAAAGATTATGCTGTAAGACTGTGACATACGTAAATTAATTCACTTATTTTAAATCGGTTTGTATTTGTATGCGAAAATAAGGCATGGTTCCGCAGCTAGCCGATACGGAGAAAGCTGTACAGCGTTGCCGAGATGGAGCCCATCACTTCCGAGCGAGGCGCACCATGACGCGTGATGGGTTTTTGAGATAATAATTCTTAAATGTGATGCATGGTTGAAACACGTTTAAAATTGGGCCCTTTTTGTGTTCCAAATGCGATAAAAAATATTAAAATATAAATTAAAAATTCCAAACCTACATGAACTAACGTACAATAGAACGACGAAAATGATGATGTTATTGGATTTTATGTAGGTGAATTGGTTACATCACAAACAACCTTCAAATTCGAGTGCACATAATATTTTGGTCGACAGTAATGTTATTGGTTTTACGTCCCTTGTAACTACTGTGGCTTTTAGAGACGCCGGGGTGACGGAATTGCCCCAAAGGGGATCTTTAACGTGCCAATGAATCTACTGACACGGCTCCCTCACATTTGCGCACCCTCAAATGCCAACTGGCTGCACCAGGATTCGATCCTGCAACCTTGAGCCCAACAAGCGAGAACGTTACCGCTGAGCCACGCAGCCAGCCAATGTGGTGAAATTGCAAGCAAGTCTGACATAGGATACACAATCTTGTAGAAGGAAACTTACTGTAGTATCGTCTGTTTGAGTATCGATCTACGGAAGAAATCGAGCTGAACAGCTCAATTGGAAGGTCACTTCCCACTCTTTCAATACTAATAATTACATTCTTTAGTTCTAGGATATGAGTCAATATTCGTTTCACTATAAAACAGGAAACCAAAAATGTAAAAGTGGAGATTCAGGTAACATTAGGAGAAAGAAAGGGCAAGACTCTTCCAGGCAGTGAATTCCTGATAAGTTACATACAGATAGAACAATAATATTTTTGTACTATAAAACAATAAAAATAGGTTCTTCTGAAAGCTATCTTTTCTTACCGATCTTACAGGTAAGAACGATCGAAATCGTTTCCCCAAAATCGCCAAATCCTAAAACTCTGTTTACAGAAGCCTTTTATCTTTTCAGATTAAAGTGTATTGCCTGACATTTTATACATTACTTTGTTTTTGTAGTATACTCGTGTTGTATACTACAGAGCGCCAGGAACTGTTCTCCGCAGTGACTGCCGGCTTCTGCCAGAGCTAGCATCAGCAGTTTAGTTGGCAGCACGGTGTCCTTGACAGAGTGAATCCCACACGTGTGGGCTGTAGGCTGTCGAAATCATCAGTGTGTATTGCAATAAGCGAGCGTATGATTGTGTCATCAGCACTTCCAGCATCTGTTATGAATGGCTGCGGTGAGTACAAAATTTACCGTTTGTTTGTTCTGATACAAGCGACAGTCGTGCTGCCAACGTAACTACTGATGCTAGCTCTCGCAGACGCATGTAGACACTGCGGAGAACATTTCCTGGCGCCCTGTATATTCCAGTGTGAAATACATTTGGAGCCACACCTATTATTTTTCAATTTCCCTGAACACTCAGCACGCTAGCTAATAATAACAATTCATTTTTTTTTCCGCTGTTAAAAATCTGGTCGTTGTTACGTAACTTCGGTAAAAAGCAATGTGACGTGACGTCCTGAGTATTTTAGTGTGCATGTTAAAATATTAATAATAATTTCATGCAGAAGCTTGGACATCGTGGCCATCAGTTCCGTGTATTTGGGTGTGTATGCAATGTGTCCGTAGCAACACTGCCGCCACTGTCTGTAAATCAGCCATTGAGATGGCTTCTATACTAGAATGTTAGCGAAACACGGAACCAGGTTAACTAGCAGAGGTAGAATGGGTTTGTTTTGTAGTTTCTGACAGGAACGAAGGTAGAGCCTATACGGTGGTCTCGCTGCCGTGTGGCTGTCTGTACTTGCGATGCTTGTGAGTCCTCTGCAGTGGCTGATGTTTGTGCTGTTGGGGGTGTTGATGAGGGGGATGCGAGTAGCAGTGAATGGGATAGCACTTGACAGGGGCCGGCTTGTAGGGCCCCAGTCTACGGAACAACCTGCGCCAAGCTCGGAGAGTCTTGGGGGACCAAACCCAGAGGGTGGCCGTCACTCCTACAACCAAAGTCATGAAGAGGCGAAGGAGGAAGACCCAGAGGCAGGGTCGGGGCTGCTGGGTGGACGCTTGTGCTCGTAGTAGCCAGGTATCGCGCGCCCAGTACTCGTACACCAGGCTGGCCACCACACAGGCTGCGGGCACTGCACACAGTGCGCCGAATGCTCCGAGACGCACCAGCCCACTGCCACTGGCCGAGTCCTCGCGACGTCCACTGCAAGGCGCCGAGTGTGAACGGAAGAGCGCCATGAAGCCCAGCAGGAGCAGAGACACTCCCAGGACCAGGAACAGAGCTTGAGGTATGAGCACGAACACCAACAGCGAACGCGTACTTTGGTTCCCCACAAAGCACGCCCCTGGAACACACAGAACAAGCATTTGATTAATCTCCAGAAGAAAGCAATTATCTAATTGACTAATAATTGCATTAAAGTAAGCCAATGGCCCTTTATTTTATTTTCAGGACGGGTCAGTGAAGGGATTTTGGAAGGAAATCGGCCGTGGACCTATTGAAAGGAACCGTCCAGGCATTTGGCCGATGGGGAATATGGGAAACCACGAAAACTACTTTCAGGACGGCCGAGATGGGATTCGAACCCACGCTCTCCCGATGCCAGCGAAGCACGAGGTAGCGCGTTAGCTCTCTCTGCCACCGTGACTGGTATTATTTGACTACAGTGAAACCTCTCCTCTTAAAGACCGATTTTTCTTGGAACCGAATTAAAACCTCATAAGGTCAATGTATTTGTTACCCCTATTTAAGGACCACCCCTCTCCCCGACCAAATACCAGGCATTTTCTCAGTCTGACCTCTTTCAAAAGACCACTTCTCGTCTGCCTTCCCATTGGAGATGGTGGTGATGTAAACAATGGTTCTGTTGGCACAGAACTGCATCAGCATACTATGTCATTAGAAAAAGTGTTATGTATCGTATAAAAAATTCAAAAAACGGCTCTCCTAGAAGATTGTTCGAACCCAGAACAAATTGATGGAATTTCGAACTCGCTCAGAGATATTCTAGAAAGTGAAATTGTTAAAAATAAAAAAGCTAATCTGAAACAGAGATCATTTCGTGACTTTTTTTAAATGACAGAGCTCAGAAAATAACTTATTGTAATTAATTTGTACTAAATGTGAACCAATGCAGATAAATTGTAATCAAGTATGTGTTCCAACTGTACTTTATTAATAATGCAGTATACTATTATTTTCAATGCCTACCCCTATTAAGAGACCACCCCTCTAAAAGACCAGTTTTCCATGGAACCGTCATTGGTCTCTTAATAGAGGTTCTCTGTAATAACTTTCAGTTGGTCAACAAGGCCTTGGTTTGTTGGGAATGCATTTCCATTTAACTTTTTTTCATTTCAAAGTTGAATGGTGGCCTCGTGTCTTTCCGTTATGTTCCTAATAACGAGAACAAAAGTGACTCTTCCAAACACATGTGGTCACACAAATTTGACATTTGGGATGGTTTCTAAGTTAAGACCATGACCGCTTCCTTCCCGATCGTTGACTCATTGAGGCTTCAAGTACTGTACACACAGCACTACAGCCATCACAATGACACAGGTTATAAGACAGATTACACACACACCTAAATACAAGAGAGTAAATGACCAAGATGTCCCAAAGCCCCTAATGAATCAACAACGAAAAATTGAGGGGGAAATAGGAACAGACTAAAAGAAAGGGAAATATGACGGGAAAAGAAATGCCCTTCAACCCTCGAAGAATAAAGATGAAGGGACTTGGAAAGAAGTAACGCCATGAATGGCAGAGAAGAAATGGGAAAGATAAAAGAACCCACTCTAAAAGCAATGGTAAAAGGAAAACAAAAAACAAAAAACAAAAAAACAACAGACCGAGCTCAGGAATCCCTTGAAGTCTTCAACTCCCGAGACTCACAACCTTGAACCTTTGAGGTTGCAGCATTATGAAGGGTGCACCTTAAGGAGTGAGACTACATAAAGGCCTTCTTTAGAGCCTTAAGCAGGAGGCAGAATATACCAAGAAAATACAATAAGAGGTCTGACCCCTCGAAGATTAAGGGTATCGGGAGAAAAAAGACAAGTTGCAATTAAGGTGAGAGAATGAAGACGCTCTAGGCCTCCGATACCCTAATACCGTCGGGGTCGAAAGAGAACAAGATTTGACCACGGGAGGTAGACAGGAAAGATGACTGAGAAGAGTCCGGCAACAGTAAGTGGAAGCGATATTCCTGTGGTCACCAACCCACGTCTCACTAGTCATGAGCCCCTGGGGGGTCAAATTTGACAGATTTTTCTTCGTGGCAATATCTATTTCAATCGAATCCATGATGTCGACCTTTCAATTCGTAGTGTAAAATTCTATGTTGGTAAATTTGTGATTTTTTCTTTTCACATACATGTTCGCAAACCGTCGAGTGCCTCCTGTGCTTGATGGCATTTTTTGTGTTCATTGTAACGCGTATCAATCTTCTTTCACTTTGCCCCGCGTAATTTACCTGACACCCTGTGTCTTGCTATGGAATGACGTATATTTCTGACTTCGTCTGTGGTACCTGTTTTGCTAGGTTGGTATTATCTAGGAGCCTGTTTAGCGTGTTATTTGTTTTGAATGCAATTTTGAGCTATTGTTTTGTTTGAAAGTAGACTAGTTATTTCTTGTACGTGTTACTGTTTACAAAATTGAAGCGCACGTAACTATCCTCCTCCTCGAGTGGTACAGCCCTCTATTTTGTTGTTGTTGTTGTTTCATTAGCCTTTCAACAGCTTATCTCACTTTTCTTTAGGAAGGGCGGGGGGGGGGGGGGGAGGAGGAGGAGGAGGAGGTGTGTCTTAACTAGACTAACTAATTTTGGTTTTGTCCGAGGATTTAAAGTCGTATGACCTTCCTCACGCCACGTGATTTTTCAGGTGGAAATTCCACCCCACTGTCACCGGGTTCAAACCCTGTCCATCGGGGCAAAATGCAGCGGCTATGTCGCTGTGCCATCATGCTCCGAAACAGTTGGGATTGGAGCTTCAATAGGCCTATGTATCCTAGACCATACAAAGCGCCCAACTTTAATAATATACGGCTTGTACTGTAGCCTACATGAGCCAGGAAACTTAAAATCATCATAGTTTAAGTCAAGAACCTTCTTATTATAAAATAATATAAAACGAAATGTATGAACGATTATGAATTTTAATGATAATGTCACATATTCTGACATAACCTACTTTTTCGAGCATTGAAGAATTTGGTCAATAACCGCGATTTCAGGTCTCTGTGAGACTTTTCATGAAATTGGCTAAATCTTTTAATTTTTGATGTAATTGTATATTATTAATACAAAAAATTCGTTGACAGTATTAAGCCTTATGGCACTCAGTCGATATTTTTATTTACACTGCCAAAGAATGAAGTCTTAATTACAGTATATCGATCGGTAGTTTTGTTTAAACGTTATTCACCACAGGGTTCGTATGAAATTAGCAAGCATTATCACTGCAATTTTTTCGGAGATATTGATTGATAATTGGGAATTTGATTTTAAATCCTCAAACTGGAATTTTATTTTCCTGGCGAATTTTAAATTGCATTAACACATTTATTACCATATCTACAATAGCTTCTTTTTTCTTCAGAGAGAATAACATTCATGTAGTCTAATGCACTGCACAGTTCCTAAAATATAAACTTTACAAATACAAACAGTAGTTCCATATTTGCTGAAAGGATAGTAGGTCCGTATCTTTTAGTTATTTCGTACGGTCTATAGCACTAGTCATGTTGATTTGTTTGGCCTTTTTCTATTTAAATTGTTTTCATTTCATTTTCAAGAGGACACAATCTTGCCACAACGTACTATTTATACCTGGAAGCAAAGCCAATGATGCTTCAATCTAATCTAGTAGTAGTGAAGTATTATTAAAACAAGCTCATGTAAACAGACCTGACTCCACCAGATCCGCTTGACAACAACAGTTCTCTTCTCCATGAACTCGACAGCAATAAGTGACGCCAGATTTTTTTTGTTCATCGGTTCGTACTTCCAAAGTGTTGCGAATTTGGTGGGATATCACACTGCGTTCCAAGCAGTCCCACGGATTTTCGACAGGATTCAATCAAGAAATCCTTGCTGGCCACCCAAGGTGTAAGGATATCTCTGAAATATGCTAACCACAAATGACTCTAGCCCAGTGTATTCGACAGTTGTATTTCTGAAAGATATGCGCATACACAATGTGTGCCTCGTTTTTGTCTTGAACTGTATAGTCACCTTAAACAATTGACCCAATTAGCTTCAGGTTCAAATATTCCTAAATTTACATTTTTCCATCGTCTTGTGAAGATTATTTTTCTTTCTGGTGAACTTGAACATTTCGAAGTTGTCAATACTTTCCTTCTATCATTGAGGTGTCGGGATCAAAGCTTGAAGCAAAATGTTGACACTGTGGCGGCGTCTCAACCAATAGTTAAATACAGGTGAAATAAAATAAAATAGAATAGAATAAAATAAAATAGAATAAAATAAAATAATCTTTAATCTTCTCCCCTATTTTTCAAAATCCATCAACATTTTCAGTCTACTGTGTTACTGGTCCGTGTAACTTTACTTGACTTATGTCCTGTGTCCCCTTTTGGAGCAAAGGGCTGCAACCAAGAACCTCCATTGGTCTACTGGTCCGTGTAGTTTTAACTAAAAACGACGGAATACAACATCCAGCTCTTTTTCATCGTTAACAATAGTCACGTTCACATTTGGGGAGTTGTAGCACGGATCTGCATGAAATTATCAAGATTCATGGTCTTTCTATAAACTATTGCAGGACACAAACCCAAATGATGATGATATTAATAATAATAATAATAATAACCAGAAGCATTATATGCGTCAGAAACTACAACAATTGGAGCATCAGGCATCATATAAACTGAAAATATAGAACGCAAAATTCTTTGAAAGATATTTGGAGCAATACACAGAGATGGCATATGGATGAAAAGACCCATCAAAGAGCTATACGAGTACACAGACAGACTCACCAATATGATCAGAAAACGCAGACTAACTTCTTACGGGTACATATAGAGAATGAACAGGCATACAAATAAGATCTTTGATGTAGTAAGCAGCTCAAGCAAGAAAACTAATATTGGTATCATGAAATAGAGTAAGGTGGGGATAGACAGGCAAATGATAGGAGACAGAGGAGAATTCAGAAACAAAATTAAGAATAGCCTAAAAAATTTAAAGCAAATGAAAAGATGAAGACAACAGTATTGTGGACAGAACAACGGAAACAGGAGCACAGTCAAAGGATGAAGAGATTTTGGGAAGAGGAAGAGGGGAGAGAAGTGAAAATTGTGTCATCATGAGATATTTAAGCTCAAACACTGTCCATAAGGGCAAAAATGATATAATAAGAATATTTATAATAATAATAGTGCAGTGGTGCTACCCATAGTCATCCCTCTTACCGGCATCATCCCTAAATCATTGGCTCGCAACCGAGAAAAATTGGGAATACATCCTCGTCTACTGTGCATATCATCATGCAGAAGGCCATCATCTTCGAGACCTGTTCCATAGTTCGCTCGATTCTTAATGTGCCACTATAAGAGAAATTGCCATCACGTTTTCCAAATAAGCCGAAGATATGTTGATTTGTACCCAGTGATGTGGTGAAATGAATGTGTCATAACAATAATAATAGTAATATGAATAAGCATCATTTAACACGCGGACATTTTCAAATAATGTACCCGAGCAAAATATGCATTTCACTGGCAACTTCACGCATGTCCATCTAACTACCCACGACATTTTGTCTTTAAAAAATTACGAGCCTTACAGTAGTCGCATATGATGTGTAACATCTGACGAAGAAGAAACCTCACGTGAAATTGTTGATACACCGGTATTTTATACTATTATTGGCACAAATATTAATCTATTGTAAAAGGGAGTGTTTTAAAGATATTGTAGTTTATAATACGGAACTCATTTTATTAGATGATTTGTAGCTTCCACCAGCACTAGCCTAAATAAAGAATACGATATGGATCAACTAGATTAATAGACGCGACACCGCTCATAACCTTCAATTCCTTATAAACAGGTCCTCTTCATTCACAGACCAACACGTAATTGCATATGGATTCTGTTAAAATGAGTCATATTGATATGATAAATATCGTTTAAAATGATAATCTGGTAGCAAAAATATCTACCCCGTCCGAGATTCGAACCCAATATCTCTAGATTCACAGTCATAAGCACTAACCCCACGGCTATTTCGACTACGCAAATTTTGTGCACAAGATGGTGACTTATTTCCACGTTCCAATAATACTGCATTACGGAATTAAGTTTCATTTATATTTTGCTTGTTTCGATAATGTTCCTGCGTGAAATTGAGTTTAAAATGCCTTATGAATAGGCCCTCTTGTGAGTAAAGAGAATGTATTCAGTAATAGTTCATGAAGGCTTGCTCAATTCTCGTATAACCACAACGATTATATTATATTGATGACTGCATTACCGTTATGTGGGTTAATATTTGAATAGCCATTTTGCAGAAACATAATACCGGCAATGCCGACTACTTACAATGTTTGATGTTAAGACATTTTACCATTTAAATACTGATACGAAGACTTCGAACATGTACCATGTCATTTGTTTCAATCACTTGACACCAGAGTTCGCATGAGCGTTTTCCGTTCAGTATGTCATATACATTCCACATGGCCGAGAGTACGTCATGGTATCAATATCCAACACCGCTCGCTCATTTTTTCTCGTACCACTGCCAGCTGGGTCTTACCACTGCCCGCTGGATCGATCGATCGGGCAGTGTATACTTCCGTTTTCCACCACTGCCAGCTAGTACACTTCCGTTCGATCGATCGGGCAGTGCATACTTCCGTTCGATTGATCGAGCGGGCAATGCATACTTCCGTTTTCCACCACTGCCAGCTAGTACACTTCCGTTCGATCGATCGATCGAGCGGGCAGTGCATACTTCCGTCCGATCCACCGCTGTCAGCTCGATCGTTCCGATCCACTTCCGTCCCCAATTTTCAAAATCACTCCCACAAAACTATCCAGCAACCGAGCGGAAAGATGTTACACATCAAAAAAAAAAAGCTATCGTATGCAAATAATTCATAGTCTACTACCAACGCCCATTTTTTATACTTGTAAAATGTACATAGAAATTTATTATGAAAGCTCATGAATTCTTTAGAGCAGGCTGTACCAACCGAGCAGCTCGCTCGTGAGCAGCAGAGTACTCGCCGTCTTTCGTGAGTAAACCTGCAACATGCAATACAGCTCTGCAGTGGGGGGCTGCCGTCACTTCGCGGTGCATACATCAAGACTGGCACGAACGCATAGACTTGTGCTATGACCTTCGCCCGGTGACGTATTGGCTCTCACCCCCCCCCCCCCCCCCCCTCCCTCCCTCTCCAACCGTGCTTCGAGCATTACTGCTGAGTACTCGCGTGTACGCGTACTCAAACTCATGGATTTGGAACAGCCTGCTTTAGAGCCTACAGCACTCAAGAAATTGGTAGCCAGTTACGATCAAATGCAGGACAGGCACACGCCAGCAGTCAAGAAAAGGAATGAAGAAACAAGTTGCCATGCAGTGGAAGCAGTGTTAGCTCGCGCATGCGTGGAAATGTGCCTGGCATTCAAATTGCCATCTGATTTATGTCGCTTGTCATGAAGCAGCAGGTTGGCGTGTTGACAGGCGCGGGAGGCCGTGAACCTCATGGTGCGCTGCACTGCGGGACAGTCGACATTTCCCATTTCCTGGGCTCGAGTGCACGTGGGCTGCGCATCCTCATTACAGCTAGTCCACAGCCTACTGCATTCTGGCTCCGGCCGGCGCCAAGGCGAGAACAAGTCACGATGGCATTTCATAATGCTGCCATCTTAAACAGTCGAACTTCTATATCTCGACTTTTCGATGTCTCGAAGTAATTTAATTTCTTCCGGCGAAGTTCTACCCAATCTACGTTTATATGCCATGATTTCTCTATAATTCGAAGTTCTATTATTGGAATATTTAGATAACTCGAATGAAATTTTGTTCCCCAGACATAAAAAATGCACTTGAATTACATTCTTTAGGTGTGACATGGGAATTACAATATGGATTCAGTTGTGTATGGAACCTGGACTGTATCAATTTCTGTCAGTAGCTTCGGTGCCGTAGTCGGTAGCATGCTGAACTGGTGTGCCCAAGATAGAGGGCTCAAACTCGGCCGAAGTCGTCGGATTTTTTAAGAGCATTAAATCCTTCAGTATGCCTTCCTTCGGAGGGGAAGTAAAGCCGGCGGTCCCATGTCATAGATTTATGGCATGTAAAAGATCCTTCCATAGACTAAACTTGTGTGGAGCTAAATTTCTAGGTTAGATTTAGTTGTAACGCTCTGTCAAAGTTCCAACGTTCACCACTAGGTATCATTGACATCTGGTAGCGAAAGTTGGAACTACTTGAAATTGAACGGAACTTGTAGCTCACCCTAGGTGTGTCCGTTTGAAGCAGCTACTGACTCAGGCGAGCCGAACATGTCCTCGACACTCCCGGCACTAAAATCCATACGATATATAAAAATAAGTAGCTTATTATGCTATTTAAGGCTGGAAGACGGGATGAGGTCAATGTGCACCTCTGACAGTGAGAGTAAGTGGGTAAAGCCAACCAACAACAACAGCATCAGTTGACTATTTATGTATGTATGATAATATAACCCCATTTTTCATGTAGGTATTTCTATATCTCGAAGTAATTTCTATCTCCGAAAGCACTTAGAGATATCTAAGTCCGACTGTAGGCCTATCTACATTTGATAAATATTAGTCTACTATTGCATTTTTTCAAAACGTGACATGACTATATCATTTTTCCAATTTCGACCAATAACTCCTAAGAATGTAATTGCAATCAGCCAATTATAGTGCTCTGATTTTGATACAAAGACAGCATGCCTGTTATCGCTGAGCTCTTACTCCACCTTCCCTTTAAATTATCGCTGTTCAATTGTTAAGAGGAATAGCTACTGAACCACTTTTCAGAATTTATTGTAATTATTATTATTATCATCATGATTATTATTATTATTATTGTCATGTGTTGTGACATCTCTATATTACGCCTCGAGAGTTTAAAAGTGCGCAGTTTGTCTGTATGTATCTCTCTGTCTAACGTTGTGCAACCCCTGGCTACATACTGCCTTGTTCTCTCGTATTGGCTAGTGTTGTTGCTACCTTGCATTTTGTTGTGCAATTTGTTCTGCCATTGGCTCTGCCAATATTTGACGCGAGTTTGGTGCCACTCCCAAACTACGCATTTGATTTTTCTGAGAGGCTTCTCTCCCCTCTGGGGGGACAGAAGCTAAGTCAGTCTTAGACGCGCCGAGATGTAAGGCGAACGTGTGTATTCGGGCAGAGGCCCACCCTCATGGCGCAGCGGAATGTGAGTACGGCTCAATGTATTTCTATCTAACGCAATGTAATTGTTTTTGTTAAACGTTCCTTCTTTTGCTTAATTCTCTTTCCTTTTCAAGATGTTATTGTTAGTATTTTAATCCTTGAACCAGATCTCCGGGACCTTGCGTAATGTCATACGGCGGAGTTCTTTTTGTTGCTTTTGTTATGTGCCCTTCTCACAGTTTTATTATTTTGGTTAATACCTGTAAGATTCGAAAGTATTGCGTTTCTGCGTCTTGGCTTATATATATTTCCTGTCGGGCCTTAGTGCTCGTCTTTTGCGTCGGTGTCTCTTTGTACCACAAATGTTTCATTTGATTGGTAGCAATTGGACCTTTGTTTGTGGACAGTATGTGTGAGGTAACGGGACTGATGTCCAACGTCCCACTAATACGTGTCCCTTTTGTTTATAGAATATATGTGACGGTGGTTAACTGGGATTTTCTCCAGCTCCGATGTCATATTATTCTTTTTTTTATATGTCGCGTTGGTGCGGCATTATGTTGGAATATAAGCCTATTTTATTATAGCGTGCTTTCGATTTTTACCGGTCTCTTTCGTCCCAAGTCAATTGTAATGTAATGTATCTCCGTATATCTCATTTTCCTTTTGTTTTGTTTTTCTCTTTCGATTTTCGCCGTATTACATAACTTAATTATAATTCCCCTTGTCTTCTCCTTCCTCCTATCTCCGTGAGATCACTCTCCCCTTTGTTTTACTCCCCTCACTCCTCCCCCTTCCCTCCGGTATGTTTACATAACATCATGAAAAGCTTCGCGTCTTAGCAGTTCGAAGTTTGACTTTTTGCAAGTTTGTCGTTTCTCTCTAACTTTTGTAAGTTTCGTTTTATTTTCTTTCAAGTTTGTATCTTTTCGTTAGATTCATGTTGTTGAGCGGTACTCAGGTTCTGTCGTGCTTTTTAGTTTTTTTTTAGTTTTTGAATTCTTTATTCTTGGTATTGGGTTTCTTTTGTATTATTGATCTTGTCTTAGCTTGCCTTTTTTCTTTGTTTTAAATAATTTGTTTATTTCGTGTACACGCTCTTTCTTTTATCCTCAATACATTTTTATATTTTAAGTAATATAGCTCCCTTGTCTTGTCATTTCTTATATTTAAGTTCCCCTTCCTTATCCTTATCCTTATCTCGATTTCGTCAATCTTGTCTTTGTGACGTAACAGAGGCACGATTAACACGGCTCTGGGATTTATTTAATTAATTTTATGGGAATCTCGTTTCTGCACTTTTGATTATTGCATTAAGCAATTATTCGTTTGCATTTGGTTTTTTGGAAATCATCTTTTGCTCGCTCCGAAAACCTTGGGCCCAGCACCGGGTCGAGCAAGACGTCTTTTCCCCATCCATTTGCGACCTTGTTGATTTTATCTTCCACTGCTACTCTGACGCGCATTATTATTATTATTAATAGACCTTTATCGGCGCAATGGTAGCACATCGCGTGGTTGCGTGCGAAATCGTTCCCTCCTCTCCTCTCTCAAGTTATTAACCTTTTATTATTTTTCTCTTCATTTACATTGTATTAAAATTTGTTTTTCTTTGAGTTTAAGGAATTCAGTGAATTGTTTTTCCCCACCCCTGAAGAAAGGGTGAAGTTACTTTCTGTGTGAACTACGGGCATCCAGGAAACCCATCTCCAAGGAAAGGTGGTTTTGTCCCTCAAGTAAACAAGACATCCAAATGACCCAGCTTCGTGGTGAACAGTGGCAACATATCAGTGAGTACATCGCATCGCTGGAACACGACACGTCACGGTATTGTAACCTACTTTTATGTATTTGCTTCCTCTAGTAGACATTTGTTTAGTTAACGGTGATTTTAAGGCGACAGGAAATTTTGTTTGCTTTCTCTTCTTTTTCATTTCGTCAGTGTTGTGGACGTTTTTATTTTACTTTCTGTGAAGTAGAAAATGCATTTCTCTCAAGGGTTTGAGTCCTTACCTTTGTTGTAAATAGTCGCTTTGTTAACTGTGATATTTCTCAGAACTCGCCTCACGCCTTCATACGTCTCAGTCTGGAACAGCTGCTGACAGGTTCCTTGTCATTACCGTACAGCCTAAAACCCCCCGCCCCTCTTTCTCCGAAGTTTTCCCCAATGAAGGTGGGCCCACTTATGGGAACCGTCTCTTTAAATCCTACGGTCGCCCCGACCAACCTTGAGCCTCGCGTAATTATACTAACGTTTGGTGTTAGTAAAGTGTTTGTTGTTTCAGTTATGAATGAATGGTCTGTTGAGCTATTATGTGTGTTATGATTGGGAGTTAAGTTTGTTTCATAATTAGGGAGGGTGATTGTTTTATTTTTGTCAGGGGATTTCAATGTAGGTTTTCATTTAAAATTGTTTATATACGGTAAGCTTGATGTTACTATATGTTCAGTATGGCAGTGTGTATTTCGTTGGGAAACCTGCTAGGTGAGGTCTCCGTCGGAATTAGGGTTTGGGACCTGTCCCACGGCTTCGACGCCCACTTAGGATGTACATAGATTCCACACGATTCGTCAATCTTTAGTATGGGATGAAGTTTGTCACGATGACCTGTAGTCCGTTATTTGAGTTTCCATGGTGTTCCAACGACCCACATTCGCATTCTGGTGTAATGGGGAAATTTTGATTTGTTTATGGGAAGGAGTATGTATGTAGTGTTGTTGTTGTTGGTTGTATTTTGAGATGAATGTGTGTGTCTATGAGTTTAATGAATTTTTATCAATAGGTATTTGTGGGTGGTTTCAAATTTAGTTCAATTTTGATTTTATACCCTATTCAATTTAAACTATATATATATTACGTACGAACTATTTATTCGTTTTTATTGGCAAACCAAATATACGATAAGTATTACTCAGAGATACCAACCATTTTAGGTCTACGGCTTCCGTGGTATGGGACATTGATGTTCGTGTGAACTACTCTGGCGTGCATTACCCAATTTTCTTATATTAGTATGGGATAGGCCATACCCTCTCTGTCTTTATTTTTTTTTATGCGGTACCTCTGAGGTCTACGGCCCGTATATTGACGCAGTAACCATTTTATTTTTGTGGGTTGGTAATATTTATTATTGGGTTTCGAGTTTGATTGATTGTATGTCTGGTCTTGATTGGTTTTATGCGAGGTTTCAGTCAGTTCTTTTTGGAAGGTATTTTGTAACGTAATTATTTGGTTTTTCGTTCTCTGTCTGGAATGGTATTTTTTTGTTTCGACAGCTACTTTGAGTTATTATTCCTTTTTATTTGTTTAGTACCTAATGTCTTTTGATGAAGGTTATTAGTATATTTAGCCCCTTTACTCCTTCTATGTATCTAGTTAGGCAGGAGACACCCGTGGCCGCCTGAGTTACACGGAGGATTTCGAAAGATGTGTTGAACTATACTTCTACCTAAGGCAATTTCCAGTACCTGCCTGCTTTTGTTGTAAGGAGCCGGCCCGACCCATTGTCCGAGCTGCAGACACGACTTGCTATTGTTCGACAGCGCCTGAGATGGTCTGTTGACTTACATTCTTTTCTTGTAGTGACAGGGATTTGTTTATTGATATAGTTGTTTACTATTTATCGTAACTTCTGTTTTACGTTTTTGTGATATCATGTTTTTATAAATCATTTCAATCTAATGTTTTCTCTAAGATAATGTGTATTATTTTCCTGTATCTGTCATATATTTGGAGAGTGTTTCCGGTAGCGATAGCTAGTCTCCAAGTACCTGAGAAGTGGCCGGTGTATCCTTTAGACCCCGTTCACGGCTCGTTTTCTCTTCTTTCATTTGGTCTGACGACCCTGCCTATTCATACTTTTACTTTCCAGCTGGCAGAATGAATCCACTTTCCCTCTTACGGAGCTTATGTAACCCCAAATATTTCCCCGACGCAAGCCTTATTTTGTATACAGGGTGCTCCCCTTTATATTTTTTTGTGATCATGATTTAACCTTTTTCTTTCTTTTATTATTAGAAAATTGGCTGATTTCCAGAAGGTCGCCATTAAGAAGACTTCGCTTTCTCCACGTCATCTGGCAGAGTCTAGCTCAAGATTGACCGTTTTATTATCATTATTTTCTTTTTGGTACATCCATTTTTAATATGTGTGACGTATTGACGTGCAGTAGAGGTAGGATCCGCCTTTATTTCACGGCTGTACTGATCCTTTATATAATTTCAATTTTTGTTGTTTTAATTTCATTTTAAAGTCTTTTTTTTCTTTCGTACCAAAAAAGAAAAAATTTTCCTCACCAGTGAACATCTTCGTGAATACGTGTGTATGAAAATATATGTGTGTTTGAGAAAAGAGACTTGCGTTTCGTCAAGCCTTTTATGGAAGTTATGACGTTCAAAGAACTTTTAATTAAGCTGCGTCATATGAATAAGAGAAATGTGAGAACATTTTATTATGTCTTGATTTTCATGTATGTATCTAGTGTACATGATGGAATTTTCTTTCCTTCACCCTGTTCAAATGTATCTAATCGAAGAATGTTATTTTATATAATTTTGTTATGAAAAAGAAAAAAAATCTTTTATGCTTTTGTTATGTAAAAGATTTTTTTTTGGGAGAAAGCGGTGGAATTTGAACCACTTTTCAGAATTTATTGTAATTATTATTATTATCATCATGATTATTATTATTATTATTGTCATGTGTTGTGACATCTCTATATTACGCCTCGAGAGTTTAAAAGTGCGCAGTTTGTCTGTATGTATCTCTCTGTCTAACGTTGTGCAACCCCTGGCTACATACTGCCTTGTTCTCTCGTATTGGCTAGTGTTGTTGCTACCTTGCATTTTGTTGTGCAATTTGTTCTGCCATTGGCTCTGCCAATATTTGACGCGAGTTTGGTGCCACTCCCAAACTACGCATTTGATTTTTCTGAGAGGCTTCTCTCCCCTCTGGGGGGACAGAAGCTAAGTCAGTCTTAGACGCGCCGAGATGTAAGGCGAACGTGTGTATTCGGGCAGAGGCCCACCCTCATGGCGCAGCGGAATGTGAGTACGGCTCAATGTATTTCTATCTAACGCAATGTAATTGTTTTTGTTAAACGTTCCTTCTTTTGCTTAATTCTCTTTCCTTTTCAAGATGTTATTGTTAGTATTTTAATCCTTGAACCAGATCTCCGGGACCTTGCGTAATGTCATACGGCGGAGTTCTTTTTGTTGCTTTTGTTATGTGCCCTTCTCACAGTTTTATTATTTTGGTTAATACCTGTAAGATTCGAAAGTATTGCGTTTCTGCGTCTTGGCTTATATATATTTCCTGTCGGGCCTTAGTGCTCGTCTTTTGCGTCGGTGTCTCTTTGTACCACAAATGTTTCATTTGATTGGTAGCAATTGGACCTTTGTTTGTGGACAGTATGTGTGAGGTAACGGGACTGATGTCCAACGTCCCACTAATACGTGTCCCTTTTGTTTATAGAATATATGTGACGGTGGTTAACTGGGATTTTCTCCAGCTCCGATGTCATATTATTCTTTTTTTTATATGTCGCGTTGGTGCGGCATTATGTTGGAATATAAGCCTATTTTATTATAGCGTGCTTTCGATTTTTACCGGTCTCTTTCGTCCCAAGTCAATTGTAATGTAATGTATCTCCGTATATCTCATTTTCCTTTTGTTTTGTTTTTCTCTTTCGATTTTCGCCGTATTACATAACTTAATTATAATTCCCCTTGTCTTCTCCTTCCTCCTATCTCCGTGAGATCACTCTCCCCTTTGTTTTACTCCCCTCACTCCTCCCCCTTCCCTCCGGTATGTTTACATAACATCATGAAAAGCTTCGCGTCTTAGCAGTTCGAAGTTTGACTTTTTGCAAGTTTGTCGTTTCTCTCTAACTTTTGTAAGTTTCGTTTTATTTTCTTTCAAGTTTGTATCTTTTCGTTAGATTCATGTTGTTGAGCGGTACTCAGGTTCTGTCGTGCTTTTTAGTTTTTTTTTAGTTTTTGAATTCTTTATTCTTGGTATTGGGTTTCTTTTGTATTATTGATCTTGTCTTAGCTTGCCTTTTTTCTTTGTTTTAAATAATTTGTTTATTTCGTGTACACGCTCTTTCTTTTATCCTCAATACATTTTTATATTTTAAGTAATATAGCTCCCTTGTCTTGTCATTTCTTATATTTAAGTTCCCCTTCCTTATCCTTATCCTTATCTCGATTTCGTCAATCTTGTCTTTGTGACGTAACAGAGGCACGATTAACACGGCTCTGGGATTTATTTAATTAATTTTATGGGAATCTCGTTTCTGCACTTTTGATTATTGCATTAAGCAATTATTCGTTTGCATTTGGTTTTTTGGAAATCATCTTTTGCTCGCTCCGAAAACCTTGGGCCCAGCACCGGGTCGAGCAAGACGTCTTTTCCCCATCCATTTGCGACCTTGTTGATTTTATCTTCCACTGCTACTCTGACGCGCATTATTATTATTATTAATAGACCTTTATCGGCGCACTACATAGGTCGAATATTTCTGAAGGGGATGTTTAACGTGCCAGTAAATCTACTGACATGGCTTCCTCACATTTGCGCACCCTCAAATTTTGCATTCACGTGACGGCGTTTTGTGGCTTCACGTACTTTTCCAAGACAGGCCTTAAAAACTTCCTTGGAATCATGGAGATCATTATTTTGTGTTTGGGTACAAAGTGACAGCCAATGGCCATCAGCAAAACAATTGCAAGGCGCCTTGTAAGCACGTGGAATGTTCATAATTTATTAGGCGTGTTTTGGCGCTCCCTCTGGTTTTAACTTGGGTTAGGTTTGGTTACAGTTTGCGGTTACACTCGCCAAAACGAAATTGGTTAAGAAATGTTACCGTACAATATGGCGGCGAAAGATGTATTGGAATTGATATGGTGAATAAATAATGTTGATGATGTCGACCAGATATGTTTCCTACAATACCTAGTATATAGAGGGCGAAACTAATTTTTAAAATAACGCAAAGGCTCTGAATGCGTCATGAGAACGGGCACTTAAGACCTTCACTGTAGGCCTATACCAGCCTAGCGAATATTGGATATCGTTGTACAGTGAAACTGATTTTCATATTCATTTTAGGGTGACTCACGAGACTTTCCATAGTCACAGTAGTGTGCTCATAAGGGGGAGAAATGGTATTTAAGAAAAAACTGGAATTTAATATGGTAGTATTTGGCAAAAGAAGGCTCAATGGTGACCATAGCCGTTCGCTTCAACTGCGGAGGTACGGGTTAAATTCCTGGCTCTGTCAAGAAATTTGAATTGTGGAGTGGGGGCTGGAACGGAGTACATTCAGCCTCGTTGGGCTAAACTGAGGAGAAGAGGGTTCAATTCATACCTTAGCCATCCTGGAGGTGGGGTTTTCCGTGGTTTCCCACTTCTACTGAAGGCAAATGCTGGGATAGCCACAGCCAACTCCTTCCCAATCCTATCCCCAATTTATAAATTAAAACACACTCTAATACAGCCATCACAATAACATATGGTATGAGCCAAATTCCACACGCACCCAAAAATACAAGGGGCTATATGACCGCGATATTGCAATTTCTAAAAATAAGCAACAGCAACAACTGATGAGATTCGTAGCGCGCTACATACGGTATTAAAAAGCCACCATAATCCTGAAAAGAACGTAGGCCGTATATCAACTGACCAAGTTGAATTAAAAAACAGATAACACACACTAATACAGTCATCACAATTAACACCGGTTATCAGACAGATTCTACACACACCCAAAGTACACGGGGCTACATGACCGCGTTGTCGCAGCCCCTAAACTGAGGAACCAACCAACCAACGTCACAACAGCTCGATTTCGAAATCGTCAAATATAACATTGCAAAAACCACTAAGAATTTGATATTATATGATTTCATTTGTTGCGTGCGAGTGATTCAAGTTCAAATATGATTTCATATCTCGTACTTTCAATAGTAGTTTCAGGTTATGTTTGAATTGGCGCTTCTAAAGCGATTACAATTTCAGTAACCGCAGTAGTAGCTTGGTTACTGATTTCAAGAGCCTGGTTATAACCAAACTATACCCGAGTTAAAACCAAAGCACGCCAAAACGGTCTGGTTAGCTTTTGTATTAACCAAAGTATACCAAACGGAATGCCAAAACGCGCCTATTGCTAACCCTATGAAGTGACTTTAGTATTTGTTGTGTTGGTCCTGGACAGAAACAAATGACTAGCGGCTTATACGACAATAGAGAAGCATTTTGTAACGTGGCCTGGTCATAGTTCTGTTCCCAATAACATTATTGATATTATTCAAATGAAATATAATTGCATTTATGTCTGTAGCTAGTTGATGGATTATTTATTATTTAATTTTGTTGTTCATATTTTATTATTAAACAAAGTTAAGACATTACGAAGAACAATTTTCCTGAACTCCCACCCACTCTAGAACTTAACAAGTAGTTCCGTGAAGAACTATACAGCCTATTTTCATATATCCTACTTATATGTTAATTGCCTCTATCTACATACAAAAATTTCAGTTTGATTGCTGTAGGCTAATAGATTCGTAGATATTGAGAATCGACTAAATATTTCGGATGCTCGCCATGTTGGATTTTATATATGTAGGCCCTAGAGTTATGTACTGTTACACGAAGATTATTGTGTACGTGTAGCACTCAAACTTCAATCGCATGATTAGGACACAAGAAGTAACAAGGAGATTTCAAAATTTCGCACAGCTGCCATCTTGTGGTTATGGAAACAATTGAAATAAATTAGATGCCAGTGGATTAACATTCGCATAAGGATTTACTGTACCAAGTTTCACTGCACTCGGATGGTTAAATTGCGAGAAACGTCCATGTGAATATTTATACTTCGCGTTGCCGCCATGTTAGATTTGTGATCACCAGGTTATTTAAAGTCCTATAGGTGAACTTAAGTTCATAGCCCCTATGAACATAAAAAAATCAGTTTGATTGGTATAATAGATTCGTAGATATTCAGAGCCATCTAAATATTTCGGATGGTCGCCATGTTGGATTGTTAAATGTATAGGCCATAGAGTCATGTACCATTAAAGGAAAATTATTGCGTAGGTTCATTATTCAAACTTTCACATCGATCGCTTGATTACGACACAAGAAATAAAACTAAATTTTAAAATTCACAAAGCCGCCATCTTGAGGTTATGTAAACAATTGAACTAAATTAGATACCAGTGTATTACAATGTGTATAAACATTTCCTGTACCAGATTTCATTGCGGTTGGAACATTAAATCGCGAGAAAGATCTATCTAAAATTTTCAAATTCGCTTGGCCGCCATATTCGTTTTGTAGTTAACCGGTTTTTGAAAGTCTCATAGATGAACTTCCAGTAGTGCTCTTTATCTCCGTACAAAATTTCTGGGTGATACCGGTAATATTTTCAGAGATATAGAATGCCGGTGAAATATTTCGCAAATCCGCCATCCTGTGGTTATGTAAACAATTGAACCAAGTTAGATGTCGGTGCATTACAATGTGTATAAACATATACTGTACCATGTTTTATTGAGTTTGGTTGGTTAAATCGCGAGAAACGCCTATTTAAAAGTCGCAACTTCGCTTGGCCGCCATGTTGGTTTTGTAGTTACCAGCTTTTCAATAAGCACATAGGTGAACATCTAGTAGTTCCCTTTATCACCGTAAAAAATCCAGGGTGATATCGGGAATAGTTTCGGAGATATTGAATGCTGGTGAAATATTTCGTACAGCCGCCTTGTTGGATTGGTGAGACGTAACAAAATTTGAAGGGCACGGTCGGGGTCGCCTGACATAGTGCTATGACCTTACCGAGTTTCACTGAAATCGCTCCAGCCGTTTAGCCGATATTAGGGGGACACACACTCATCACAAACACACACACGCACACACACACGGACAAAAGGTGATCTCATAAGCCTATTTTGTCAAAATTGAAAATACAGTAGGCTAAAAATGGGCAAATAACATCACGACTGATTTTTCTAAATTTAGCGGCTTCGGTGGCGTAGTTGGTAGCATGCTGAGCTTCTATGCCCGAGATCGCGGGTTCAAACCCGACCGAAGTCGTCGGTTTTTTCAAGAGTGTTAAAAATCCCTCAGTATGCCTTCCTTCGGAGGGGAAGTAAAGCCGGCGGCGGTCCCATGTCATAGATTTAAGGCATGTTATGATGATGATGATGATGATGATGATGATGATGATGATAATTGTTGTTTTAAGGGGCCTAACATATAGGTTATCGGCCCAGTGGCATGTTAAAAAACCTACCACTAATTATACCTGTGTGAAGCTAAATTAATTATAGGTTAAACAACGCTCTTATAGGGTTCGTACGTTCGTTGACAGGAGCTGACTGCGGTGGCGTCTAGTAGCCAAGTTCCAAACTAGTAGTTGTTGACGGTGGCGTTTGGCGGCAAAAGTAGGAACTACTTGAAATTCAATGTCTGCAGTCCTTACCTTGAATTAAAAACAGATAACACACACTAATACTGACATCACAATTAACACCGGTTATCAGACCGATTCTACACACACCCAAAGTACACGGGGATACATGACCGCGTTGTCGCAGCCCCTAAACTAAGGAACCAACCCACCAACCATCTAAATTAGCAATTTACCAACATTGTGGAGCAAAACTAGTGAACAGATCTTATTCTCCGCAGGCGCATTACCTCCTGACATTACAGATTCTGTAATTTTTCGTTATTATATACACAAATCCGTTGTTTTATACAATCATTATTGATCTATGTTCGTGATAACTCACGCCTATGAGTTCACTTTCATTGCAGAAGTTGGCACATGTCGTCGGCAAAACCCCTCTAGATCATTCGGTCACTTATATTCCTTGCTTCCATGTATAGCCAGTTCTCGCATCAAGGTAGCGTTGGAATTCTCCATGTGCGCGGCATTCGTACCCAAACTCTACGTCATCATAGTTTCATCCACGGCCGTGGGTTTCATCTGAGACGTAGCTATATCTTCATAGAGAGTCTCTCCCAATGCTCCCTGTTCCAAGCAAACTGAATGTGCAAGGAGAATAGGCTATGGAAAACATGAAGGGACTAGCTGCGCGCCGCAATTTTATTAAAACTATTTATCAATTCTGAAATTTCTAGGAGGGATCGATCAGGCTTCTTGTAAGGTCCCTTTGTCGCAATCCTAGTCACACCAATGAGAGACAGATATAAAATAATTTAAAAGAACACAAGAGCCGATCAGTTTAATGGGTTGTGAAAATAAACATAGTGCATCATCACTCATTCCTGGAAATTGTTCTGTGCGATTTTTGCACTTCCGCTTGAAGCAAATGCCTGGATGGTTCCTAATGTGAGGCCACGATTTTTCTTTCCTGATTTTAGCCTCACTTGCAAAGCACACACACACTGGTACAGACATTACAATAAAACAGGTTAGAGAGAGAGAGAGAGAGAGAGACACACACAAAGCTGACTTATCACAATGTCACAAGCGCCCCCCCCCCAAAAAAAAAAAAAAATCATGAAATAAAATTATATTTGTTTTATACTGTTCGCTTCTCCGTCTTTGCTTTATGTGGAACATGATGCCACGTTTTTAAATCCGGCGAAACTCTTTCATAAATAACCCCTGGCACTACAGCCCATGAAGGGCTTAGGTCTACCAAGTGACCGCTGCCCAGCCATTTGGCCTGCAGATATTGGGGTGACGCGTGGTCAGCACATCGGGTCCCCTCGGCCGTTAATCTTAGTTTTCGTAACCGGGGTGCTGCCTCACTGTTAGACAGCTACTCAATTGACCTCACGAGGTTAAGTGCATCCCGTTCCCGCCCTCACGTCAGTTTCTAAAATCCCCGACAGAGCCGGAAATCGAACCCGAAGCATACGGGTGAGAGGCAGGCGCGCTACCCCAACACCACGGGACCGGCACGAAACTCTTTCATACAAATACGAATAAAGTCACAGTAAATACTAATAATTGTATAAACTAGTCATTAGAAAATATCACATTACACAATAATACAGTTTATAAGTCCAGGCAGATTTCATACACACCCAAGTGAAAAAAAGAATGCAGAATTTAGGTCAATCATCTAACCAAAGTCCCAATAGCGAAGTAATACTGTGCTATGTTCCAAGAAGCTGGAAAAACATTCTCCATAATTAAACACACTGCCTGGCAACCAGCAAAACTAAACTGTTCCGTCCATTCTTTCTTAAACTGGCAGCTTTCTGTGTCGACTTTCCTTTGTGTGCTGAACGACATGATTGTACTAGTGGCCTTCGCTCCTCAACAATATAAAATACTACACGCCAGTACAGTATATTACTAGCAAAATAAAATAGCACAGCAACTTCAACGCTCTTCGTGGGAAAACATTACAACTGTGGGTTTACCGATCATATACCGTACCGACTACAATACTCCGATCCTTAACCAGAGAGTATCAATGAACTATCGATCCATGCAGGAGCGCAGCGTGAATCGAATAGTTCATGATCTATCATTCAGAGTAGTCTACAGCACTTTTTTAAATGTATTTATTTACAATTAGCCCCATACAGGGTATTTGTCTCTACACTGCCGTTGAGGCAAATGGTTTGCGGTTATCTCAGAAATTATCTAACGTATTTCGTCTTAAGATAAATGGTAAATTCGAAAACAAGAATGGATGTTACTTGTAAGAGAAACATTAAGAATATTTTTCTTTGAATTATTCAAACTTAATTTTTCTCGCTCTTCATGGCGGGCCAGCAGAAATCCCCCTGAAACCAACGGCAGTACGGAAACTGTACCCACTTGTAGGAATACCACCGCCCAACAGTGGGGCCGTTGCTGCAGATACGAGAGAACAAATCAGGAAACTGACCCTCGACACCCAATTTTCGGTCACCAGGCAGCAAAATCTCGCCTCAGATCCCGAATGAGTTTCAATGCTAGGACTCTTCCACTGCAGGGAAGACAGGAGGCAAATCGTCTTAACATAAGGAGGAGTTCAGTGTTCCATGATATGTCACCCAAGGAAGAACTAGCTCCTGGCGGCGAACTTCTTTACCATGTATGGAATTAATCGTCTAAGAGTGGGCGTCCCCCGATGAAAGACTATCTTAAAGAAATAGGGCATTCTTCCGGCGGACGAGGACGCGGACACTTCTTGTGAATGTGGAGTCGAACAAGATCCAAGATACCTGCTCATCTGCCCTCTTCTGGACAATCCCTGCACTATGTAAGATGTTTATAGAGGAAGTGACAAGGCCATTGCGGCAGCAAAACTTTGGAATTATTAATCAGACTTGGTAACAAACGAACGAGCAGAAATCCCTCGGCAGGAGGATCTGACCCGCGGGCAACCTATTGAGCAGGCCTACCATAGGTGGAGGAAAATATTTAGAAAATAATTATGTTCATTATATTGGTGGAACAGTCCTAGTAAATGTCAGGGAGGTTGTGAGTTACACCACATTACCTATGGTAATTAACGTGCACAGCTCATTCCAACTCCCCTCAAGATATGCTGTAATAAATTCACATTATTACTGAACGACCTACCGCGAGCAACCTTGAGTAATGCTAATCTATGCACTTACTTTCCATATTATGGAAGAGCAGAGGTGAAGCAACTTTTTTGCTGGGTAACACGCACATGTTATTTCTTTCCCCAAGTGATGAACATGTCTCCCTCATAAATGTGAACGAGATGCAAACAGTTCATTGCAGAGATAATTTCGCATCAACAAGCCTGACTTATGTAAATGATTACAAGCACTGAAGAGCAGCTATTAAAGTTAATATCCATCAAACAAGTCAGTATATTTACAGGATATTAATTGCCAAACATATCGTATACCTTACAACTCCCAACTATGGAGGTACAAAAAATAGCAATGATTAATCGCTCGATAGGCGGAGATGGCTATGTGGACTTATATCGATGTCGCTGAAATTAGTCTTGCGTTCCATAACAAGAACTCGATCCCGCTAATAAATAAAGTTTACAAGGACGAGGTTTTCTGTGGTCCATGTTTACTGTTACAGGTACCATAAGACGGAGAAAGATAGCTGCTGTCAATTGCTCGTCTATAATCAGAACAACACTAAGGGAAGGTTGCCAAATCGCTTCGGCCGTTAAGTCCAAATCCTTCTAATATATAACGAAGAATGAAGAGTTTATGTAGCTAGTTCTCACATTTCAAGAGAGTGGAACACACATATTGGTTTAAGTGTGACTGTGTTTAAAAATATATATATAGCTGAATGTTCGCGTGAATCTGTTGTTGCTATGTGGATCAGAATGGAAATGAAAGTAACTATTATCCTTGAAGCAACGTCGCCATAATATCTTATCAAGGAGGGGAATGGGACATGTAGGGGCACAAATAATAGGCTATACGGGGAGGAGGAGACATACATTCAAGGTTTGTTTATTTAATTAAATCAAATGCGCATATGCTTACTATGTTGTTTCTAATCGGTGACCTTGGAGTTGCGATGGATGGTGGTGAAACTGTTTATGAAAATTTTATTTAAGTGTATTTGGATCTTTTATTTTAATCAAATTATTGTAAGGATAAGCTTATACATTTTATTTTAGTAGGCTAATGTTAAACGCTGAAGAAGAAATCATTGAATATCGAAACATGTAAACAGAAATACTGAATCTATCACGACACTCATCAGAAAACGCAGAGTGAAGTTCTTTACTCATATCGCCAGAATGAACGACACCAGACTGACTAAAAGAATATTCAACATAATGTCTACGTCAAAATTGGATACTTCTGGTACAAAGAAACTATGGAAGACTTACAACAATTACATATCACCATAGATGACATTCAGGGGGCTGCGTGGCGCAGTCGGTAGAGGCGCTGAGCTTCTAACTGAAAGGGAGTGGGTTCGATCCCCACCCAGGTAGTGGATTTTAGTAACAAAACTACCACTTTCGGAAACGCAAATGGCCCTGGGGTTCACTCAGCCTACACCAGAAATGAGTACCAGGGTAATTCCTGGGAGCAAAGACGGCCGGGCGTGGAGCTGACAACTCCATCCCATCTAGTGCCGATGTCACAAAAAGTGGAAGCCTCTACCTTCCACTACTCCCAGGGCCTATATGGAGTTGGCTTTGCTTTTACAGATCACATTCATGACCGCATCATTTGTAGAGAAAAAATCAGAAACCAGAAATTTGAATTTAGATCACAACCCTAAAGAAATAGGCGTAAATGTACAGATGAAGAGAAGAAGACACACAGTGAACGGATGAAAGGTTTTTGAGAAGATATAGAGAAGAAAAGAGCCACCACCAAAAGCTAGATTTTTGTGTTTTAGCGATCTCCTTAAAGGGGAATGTACGCAAATTATAATAATAATAATAATAATAATAAACATCATATAATATAGTAATAACAGGGCGGATTAAATAATTATTAATTAAATGGCAAAACAATCCATCGTTCCAAAAATAAATCTTGCTAACTTTTGTAACTAAATTAGTTCCTTAAAATTACATAACAGGGTTAAGTTTAGCACAAAAATCACTGAATTCCTTTATCGATAGGGGAATATTTATTTGGGTGGCTGCAGGTGGCAATGCAGTGATGTATCCTGTATGGTCACTTCATGATATTCTCAGCTGATATTGTACCTTTCAGTCGACCAACACAAAATACTGCAATTCCAATCATTGGAATATGCGAAAAAATATCCTGAAAAAAAAAATACATGTGGTTAAGATATATGGACAATTTATTGAAGAAGGAGGAAACTAAGGGAGATAACTGCTTTTACAAAATCCACCCAAAATCAAATAATTAATCTTCAGAGTAATAACTTGGAAGTGTTTCTACAAAGGGCCTACAGATTTTATTTACATCAAAAAGTGGTTGTCTAAGCAGCCAGTAGAAATTCCACAATTTTTAGACTAGTCTCCACAAACACTATTTCGAATGTTGTAGTTATACGATCATAACAGCACAGTACTCATAGGTCATTCTCGCATATTAGTTTACAATTCTACCGTACAGTAGTTTAGGGCGTATTGTTTAAGTGTATCACAGCAACAGTAGCTACACCTTCAATATTAGTTGGGGGAGAAAGACTGTTTTGTTGACGGGTTAGTCATTTCATTTCTAAGTTTTACAATATTAAAACAAATAGTTATTTTTTCGGGTTCCCAATGCTTTAATATTTATCAGTAATAGTTACCACACAAAGTTTTCTGACTGTTTTTTTTTGAGGGGCAGAGACTGTATGTGTGTGTCATTGTACAGTAGGTTTGCTAGTGTTTTGTAGAGCTATTTATTATCTTGAAATTTGGATCTGATGATGCTCACTGGACGAGCGAAACATGGCATCCCTTAATTTTCTCCTTCTTCAATAGTCCATATACAGTGTGGTCCACCCACCCCTTATTATTTAGTTTTATGAAACCCAACTAACATCTCAATTCTCCTGAAGGTCGATATTGCTCTGCGCTCTGACTGTGTGACAGCAATGTAATTGGGTCATGGGTCTAGCAAAGAAAAACCGACCTTAAACTTTTCCCCGCCAAATACTATGGCCCATTCTACTAACATATGACTTACTGATCCTTGAAATAACACACATACACGTAATACGATCGAATTAATAGCTTACGCCACGTGGTCTGTAATAGTAGAAAGTTAAATCAACACCATATCCGTGATTGAAGACCTTGAGATGGACTTAAACGTTTGAGGTGGGACGGCTACAGTAACTACAGCACGTTTAGCGTGCGGTATCTACCATGTGTTGGTGGCTGAGAGAGTTAAAGCCTGACTGTACGTGGTGGGTGCGAGTGGTAGAATGCTGCTTCGAATCCAGTAGTAGGCATACTTTTTTGAACGAAAGCCCACATTCCATTTTAGTTGGGATGTAACTACATTGCCACATTTATTGCCTTACGACGTATTTTTGTGAAGAGTACGTTGAATTATGATGATTTATAAAGAAAATACGATCGAATTGGTACGTTATGCCACGTGACCTGTAATGGCAGAACATTAAAATACTGGCATGAATATGAACATAACAAATCGAAGTGTTGCTCGGAGGTCCGGGTTCGATTCCCAGCTCTGCCAAGAAATGTAATACTTGTCTGAGGGCTGAAATTGGGTACACGTAGCCTCGAGAAGCAAATATGAGAAGAAGTGGGTTCGATTCCCACCTCAGCCACCCTGGAAATGGTTTTCCGTGGTTTCCCACTTCTACTCCAGCCAAATTCCGGGACGGATAGTTTGCAGATAGCGGCCATGTATGTGTGCAAATCGATTCCCCATATCAATTCAAGCACGGTGAAACCGATTTGAATGAAATTTTTGACCGAGGTAGCACTAGCAAAGGGCACATCATATTCATGTATAATATCCGTAGAGCACGTTGTATGTCAGGAACCAACATTCAATTATACTTCTTGAAAAGGACAAATAGTTATAACAACACCCATGCATTTAGGAGAAAGTAGGCTATACGTTCTTTACCGAACATCTTGTTTTGTTATTAAATTTTAACAAAAAGTCTTAGCATATCTTTAGGCCCGTATCACACGACACTCGCTGGCAAGGAAGCTGCTGTGATCGCTGGTACAAAATCCTGTATGATTCTGTTCTCTTCGTCAGTACACCTGCTTGTATGACCGAAGTGTATCACACGCTAGCATTTTGTACGATAAGTTGTATTAAATAAATCGAAGGGCTGTCGTCTGAGGGCATTATTTGCAGTTCTGTCGCCTTATTAACGTAAAGCGGTCGCGAAACTTGCTGTAAGTAAATTAGAAAACATGCCAGGTACTGAATGAATGCATTCCAATCAATATTTAAGATCTAACTGTAAAATTGATTATTTTACCATACGCGTTAATAAGAAGCGCAATAAAAACCTCCAGAGTGTGTTGGAAATGTGTGCAAGTGTTATTGCGTCCGCTCGCTCTTTCGAAGATCCCGGGTTCAAGACTATCCAACGGAAGATTTTTAAAATTCTTTTTAACTATTTTATCATACCCTCCCTACCTCGTACAGCAAGATTTCAACTTGGTTTTGTTCACGTTATCTACGAAGACGATAGGGAAAGTTATTTTCTTGTCTCATTTAAATGGTTATTTTCCCTAAATACTGTCCAAAACAATGGATGGATACTATTTGTTATAATTATTATTTTTGGTCGATTTTACCCTCCAGGTTAGGTTTTCCCACGGACTCAGCGAGAGATCCCATCATTACCGCCTCTACGGGCAGTGTCCTGGAGCTTGAAACATCTCTACTGGGGGATACAACTTGGGAGGTGGGATCAGCACCTCACCCAGGCGGCCTCACCTGCAAAGCGAACAGGGTCCTCTTGGGGGATGGGAAGGGAGGGGCAGATCGGGAGGGATAGGCAAGGAAGAGTGGAGGAGGCGGCCGTGGCCGTACGGTAGGTAACATCTCGGCATTTTCCCAAAGGCGAAGTGGGAAATCACGGAAAACCACTTTGAGGGTGGCTGAGGTGGGAATCGAACCCCCTCTACTCATTTTGACCACCCGAGGCTGAGTAGACCCCGTCCCAGTCCTCATACCACTTTTCAAATTTCGTGGCAGAGCCGGGAATCGAACCCAGGAAGTCCGGGTTGGCAGCTAATCACGCTGACCACTACGCAACGAAGGCGACTCTATTCGTGATAATTAGAATTTTAATAGTTTAATATGTATAATAGTATGACACGTTCTGTAATTACTGCCTTGCTGCGAAGCTCAGCGGTAACGTTCTCGCTTGCTGTGTCCAAGGTTGCAGGTTCGTATCCTGACGCAGTCAGCTGGCATTTGAGGGTACGCAAATGCGAGAGAGCCGTGTCAGTAGATTTACTGGCACGTTGAAGATCCCCTTCGGAGCAAAATTCCGTCACCCCGGCGTATCTAAAAGCCAGAGCAGTTAAAAGGGACGTAAAACCAACAATGTTATAATTATGTTTTTTACTGTATGTTTGGGGCAGATGTCCTCGTAGTTCCGCCCCTTAAAACCTCACTAACTAACTATTATTGTAAGTCTATAGCAAGCGCTCTTCGCACAGACGCCGTTGAAAGAAATTATAGTTTCGGTCTGATGTATTTATTTGTGAGCCTACCTACATAACAAAAATCTATTTGTTATGTGGGTCGTCTGAGTGAGTCAAAGTTTTCCTTTAAACAAAGGTGGTCAAAATTTCGAGCACTTGCTACGTTGAATATACAGGATACCTTGCTTTCGTTCTACAGATCATTATGTCGTCGTCCAATCTGGCTGCGTACCATCGGATAAGTACGGTGCTTTTGAGGACCAAATAAAAAATCACTCGTTGGAACAGATAGATATGCGTCCATAATACATCCACAATAAACGACATTAAGCAAAAAAATGTACTAGTTAAAGGTTCGAACCTAGTAGAATGCGACTTCGTTGACGCTACTCCAGCAATTCTTGATTTAACCACCATAGCTACCGAGAACCGTGGTGTAATGCTGGCACTTATTGAATCTATTCGTAGACACTTCCTGTCCAAACGTAAGAAGGTGTTATTCGGAGCTCTGGTCGTTTCAATCATGCATTATATTTGAGGTCATTGAAATAACAGTGCCACTATTGATTTATACTATATTCGCGAGGATGTACTCAACGGTAAAGTTGTACAATGGACGTAAAAGAGCAGGTACTAATGTTTTTAGGATGACTGTGATATACGCGTTAGTTGGGTTGCCTTCCTCCAAAAAATAAGGGGCTGGTGGACCACACTGTATATACCAGGTGAATCAGCTGCCCCTAATAATTTTGTTTCATGCAGCCCAACCAACGCGTGTTGTCAGGAAGGTCGATATTTCCCTGCTTACATCCCTTATGGTACTAATGCACTGCAAGTATATCCTGCAAACGATACTGAACACTATTATTTCACCCTCAATGTGACTACAGACTAATACCAGAGAAAAGCAATAGTGTTCAGTATCGTTATCAGGATATGCTTGCAGCATTCTCGAAGAAGCACAGACTACCAGTGTTGAAGCCATGCTTTTAAAACGTCAGCTGCGATGGACAGGACACGTAATCCGCATGCCCAATAATCGCATTCCCAAGCAAGTGTTTTGCTCTGAACTAACTGAGGGCAAGCGCTGTGTGGGAGGTCCGAGGAAGCGATTCAAAGACGTACTAAAGGCTAATATGCAAATGTGCCATATTAATATCAACAACTGGGAGACCTTAGCTCTTGATCGCTCATCCTGGAGATCAATTGTTCATCGTGGTGCGATACTTTTTGAAGAAAACCGCCGACGTATGATAGAAGATCGGAGGCAACGCAGAAAGAACAGAGTGTTCATTAGAAGACAGGGAATGAATGCGGATGTCTCACCTGACCCTGATACTACCTGTCATCACTGCGGGAAACTGTGTCTCTCCCGCATTGGGCTTTTTAGTCACCTCCGGACTCATCGATGAAGAGTCATTCAGTATTGGAAGGCCAACCTACTCGAGACGAGTGTTTGCTATCATCATTATCATCATGCTTGCAGTGCATTAGTACCATACGGGATCCAAGCATAGAAATATCGACCTTCCTGATAACAATGCTAGTTGGGCTGCATAAAAAAATATTATAAGGGGCAGCTGGTTCACCTGGTATATACAGTAATAATTATGTTAATCACATGTAGTTTAAAAAAATCATATTATTTTTTCACATAATCCAATAATTGGAGTTATTTTGCGTTGACCGACTGAATGTTACAATATCAATTGTCAACAAGGCAATACTGAAAAGGTATCATAGCTATCTTTACTTTGATATTATCAGGCAAAATATAATATACTCTAATGCCTTACAGAGAAGTTCAGAGGGTTGCTTAGCAAAGCTATCTCAAGGGGAAAAGCTCACATTATTGCAGGTACTGCCCGCCCAACAGAGAAGTTACAAGTGTTGGTAGCAGCAGCACGAGAACGGTCTACACATCGCTCAAACAATCAGCTAAGTTCACAATACACTCTAACTTGGCCATTTAATAAAAATCACACTAAGCAAGTAAACATGAAGGTCAATCACCACTAACAATATATTCTTAAAAAAATCACTAACTCACAAAATAACTAATAAACCTTGACTAGTTGCACTAGTTTAATAACTACTGCAACTAAATAAGTAGGTCTATATAGCCTACCGGGTGAATCAGCTGCCCCTAATAATATTGTTTTATGCAGCCCAAATAACGCGTGTTGTCAGGAAGGGCTTGCATCCCGTATGGTACTTGCACTGCAAACGATAATGAACCGTATTATTCTTCCCTTGATGTGACTACAGACTAATACGAGGGAAACATATTAGTGTTCAGTGTAGTTTGCGAGATATGATTGCACTGCATTAGTCCCATATGGGATGCAAGCAGAGAAATATCGACCTTCCTGATAACACGCGTTAGTTGGGCGGCATAAAACAATATTATTAGGGGCAGATGATTCACCCGGTATATTGTAAATACGGCTACGTAGACTACCATCAGCCAGCCATACTTGTAGACATAGATTTACTAGCCTAAGTGTAAAGGATCTGATGATGATAGCTTGACGATCAAAACTGGTCATCCAAGTGTATTGCTTGCCACGGTGGGTGAGTGGTTATCATGTCGGACTAATAACCCCCAAACTTGCAGGTTCGCTCCTGGCCGTGGTAAGTGTTTTTTTGTTTTGAAAGGCGACAGAAATCACGGCACGCCTGTCATACGATGTTGGCATGTCAAAGAACCCATTTGAATTCAGTAGGCCGTGTTCATAATGGCAAAATTAATCTCGGGATTTTCCGCCAACACAAAGTTCCTCTGTTCTCTACTAGAAAGCGCTATAGTGTCAAGGAGCTTAGATATCTAACATCATTGACTTTCATAGCGCTCCAAGGAACAACAAAATTCGACATGCAAGCTGCCCGATGGGCGTCCAATAACAAAGCTTGCACCCGGCATCCGAGGCCATACGATATTATTATCCAAATGTATTTATTAATCTCATGTAAAATGTTTTCAGGATTAGGGAACCACCCATTACAATTGGGTACAATCGTGTTGACCGACTGAAAAACATTACATTTGCATACTGTATATTGTAGACTACACACACACACACGCGCGCAAATATGCAAAACATATTAATGACTTGGTGCATTTGGTGATCCATCCCTTCACTCGCAGTTGTGAACGAGGCGAATGATTATGAAAACATTATCAGTTTGTAACTTGACTTAAAACATGGGTTCTTGCTCGACAACATGTCGTGTCCTCTGTCAGCCTGCAGTGGGGCGATAAGACCCCCCCCTGGCAGCAGCCCGTATTTGTTCTGTGATACGACAAACGTCACGATAACATGGCTGCAGCAGCTGGCTCAAAGATGACAGGCAGCCCATGGTCATTCTTCAACAATACAAATGCTTCGATTTGCCTGTGGAACAAGGAACACCACGTCTGATACCAGCGAACCAGTGTTTCATTTCAATTAACTTACAAATCTAGTCTACAACAAAATATAAGTCCATAGAATAGAATAGTTGTTGTTGATTCATTTAAGCACTTGTAACATTGAGGTCGTTCAGCGCCGTGTACTTAGGTGTAAGATTTCCCTGATAACCTGTGTTGTCTTTATCTGCATTACTTTATTTGTGTTTGAGGCTAGGATTGGGAACGAGGTGGTCGTGGTATTAAGTTAGGAACCATCCCGGCATTTACCTGAATTAGAAGTGATACATGGCGAAAAACCACGTCTAGGATAGCCGAGGTGGAAATCGAACCCACCTCTTCTCAGTTTTGCCACACGAGGCTGAGTGTACCCCAGTCCAGCCCTCTGGTCCGAATTAAATTTCTTGGCAGAACCCGGGATTGAACTCGAACCTCCAGAGTCAAGAATGCTAGCCACTACACCACGAGGTGGTCTCAAATATTATTAACACACTGTGTATGGCTTCACACCACCTTTAGCTAACTAGAGATGACCTAAGTTTATTACAGTTTACTGCCCAAGAACTAGAACTGAACAGTATAAACATTCCCCAATAATATGTGCCAGTCAATTATACAATGAACATTCAATAGCAACCAACCTTGATCTATTCAGTTGCACATAGTTCCTTTGTTTCTGCCTGCTGTGCGATCACATGAACTCGTATATTCCACCTACCAATTTCCTGCACAGAATTATTATATTTTCGTATTTAGTTGTAGAATTAATTTAGATTACAATCTCAAAAGTGAAATGAAATCCACAGCCTGCTTCCAGTCTCCGACCGGGTCAGGAATGGAATGAATGAAGCCCCCATCTAGCGGCGAGGATGTGAACTGTGCCGGCTGCCGAGGCCTGACGCACTCCTCTGGGGCAATGATTAAATGAATGACAGATGAAATGAAATGATAGTGGAGAGTGTTGCTGGAATGAAATGTTGACAGGGAAAACCGGAGTACCCGGAGAAAAACCTGTCTGCCTCCGTTTTGTCCAGCACAGATCTCACATGGAGTGACCGGGATTTGAACCACGGACTCAGCGGTGAGAGGCCGGCGTGCTGCCGCCTAAGCCACGGAGGACTAATCTCAAAAGTATGCGTGTCAATTATATTATAATTTTATAGAGTTGTGTAACCAAATGTACATGTGTTTCTTTTTATTAGGCATACGCCCGTTAGAAGCACAATAAATCCAAATAAATAAATAAATAACTCGTGGTGTAGCGGCTAGCATTCTTGACTGTCACTTTGAAGGTCCAGGTTCGATCCCCAGCTCTGTTAAGAAATTTAATTCTGATCAGAGAGCTGGTACGGGATACATTCAGTCTTGTGAGACAGAAGTGAGAAGACATGCGTTCGATACCCACCTCGGCCATCCTAGAAATAGCTTTCCCTGGTTTCCCACTTCTACTCCAGGCAAGTGTCTGGATGGATCCTAACTTAAGGCTTCGACCGTCTCCTACCCAATTCCCACCCTAATCGCACATACACACTAACACAGTCATCACAATGGCACTGGTTATCAAACAAATTCAACAGACACCCAAGTGCACGGACCTAACTATATGATCAAGATGTTGCAAAGACCCTAAATGAATCAACAACACTTAAGTAGAAATATACTAATTAACAATTAAAACACTGGTGTTCCACCATATCAGTACTATGATTGTACGTAATTGTTATATAAAGAGCAATTACTCGTAGTATACATGTTTCAAACAACAAAGCCTCCGTGGCTTAGGCGGAAGCACGCCGACCTCTCACCGCTGGGTCCGTGGTTCAAATCCCGGTCACTCCATGTGAGATTTGTGCTGGACAAAGCGGAGGCAGACAAGTTTTTCTTCGGGTACTCCGGTTTTCCATCAACGCTCTAACCTATCATTTCATTTCATCTGTCATTCATTTGATCATTGCTCCAGGGGAGTGCGACAGGCTTCGGCAGCTGGCAAAGTTCATATCCTCGCCGCTAGATGGGGGCTTCATTCGTCCATTCCCTGACCCGGTCGGTCGACTGGAAGCAGGCTGTGGATTTTCATTTTCATACATGTTTCAGACAACTTTTGGTATTCGGCGAAATGCCTTAACAGTTTTTAAACAACAACAACAACAACAACAATAATTGAATTCACAATAGATGAACCAATGAAACAACAAATTTTTAAAATAATATATAAAACATAAGTAAAAATATAGCCAGCATAAATTAATCTTAATTTTTTCAAAGTCAGTCTAAATAACCAACAACATAGCAAATTTATGTCAAAAATGTTTTCCTTGAAAAAAAAAAAAAGTTTATGTAAATCATTTCCAAAAATAACGAATATAGAAGACGGAACACAAATCTGCTACAAATTTTCTCAGAATTGTAATTAACATAAAGATTTCCACTAAAAGTCTATTAGTTTTCCAGGGATAATGATGATTGTTTCAGAGTTTGGCCTTATAGCCACATGCAACAAACTAAACCTCACTTATACCAGGAGATTTAATTTGCTTTTCTATACATATTCTTTAAACCTTTTAAGTACTGAATTACCTGTTTGCAACGCTCAGTGCTGATTTTTTTCATTCGCATGCAAATAAATGTAAAAGCCGTAAATTTTTACTCATTCGGGGAGGGCGTCTTAAAATATCTATAAGTTTTTGGGTCTTTATTACTCAAGATGTAAATTCAAAATCCTGTGTTTATATTACTGGTACGGTAACTCTTAGTTTGAGACAAATAAAATATTTTGTGTCCACGCTTGCATATCTTCATTTCAGATAAAGAACCCAAAATAAAATAATTTCCAAAAATCAGTAGGCAAAAATTCCAAATTCACAACAGAAACAAGCCAAACTCAAGTAGTACTACATAGGCCTAATGCCCAACAGATGGCAGAACATGCCATTGATAAACTCTGCACTTATGAGCAAACGGGGAATATGAGAAAAATAAAAGTTCTCGTGCACCGACTATAGACGGGCGTAGCATACAACGGGTTAAATGAATTCTTGAAACTGCGCAGAATAAAAGTGAAATAATGATACTTAATTAACAGATGTGCAATAAAAGAACTGATGTTGACTTTATAACATGCACTTTAAGAAAATAAACAAATTCCTATAAACATTGGAGAATATAGGAAATGGAGAGAGACAGCTTGAATGTTGAAAATGAGAACAAAACCAGCTATCATTAGAAGTTTTAAAAATTAGACGTGCGTTTCTGGTAGGAAATATGTTGGTATTTCCTTGGAAGTGTGTGTACAAGATTTATGACAGGCACAGTCAAAACATTTAAGTTCTTCCGCTACACCCAGAAACATCAAAACATGGATATGTTGTTATTATGCGTCTCTCAAAAGAAATGCTGTGTTTTTTAATCAATGTTACGCTCAGGAATGAGAATATCTATGCTAATATTTGAAGTGGTGTATTCGATGTTTAGTCAACAATGTTCGTGTTTTCCTACACATCTCTCCCATACCAGTAAGCGACCATGAACTTAATTATTCCAAATGTATCATTCGAAGTAATTCATTATAATGGCCAATTTTGAGAGCCGTGTTACCTTGGTAACCATATAGGCCTAGATCTTTGGCGCATTTGAAATAACACTTTAGAAGAGATTTAAATTTAGTAGACATTTTATGGATTTTTGTCGACTTAATTATTTTATGTTGGTAGCACTGATGTTTAAAATTTAAAAGGACTCTCAGAGACGCTAGAAGAAAAAAAAATCGCTACTTTATTTTGTACGACTTTTAGTAACTTGAGCGACGTTTAGTCGAACACTACGTTTTCGTACTATCTCGCGACCAATGGGTGTTAATACAATATAATTGTCTTTGAATAATGAATAATGAGATATTTTGGGTTTAAGTTGTTATTACTATGCTGAAGAATGGTTTAATTAAACTCGAAACATGTCAAGAGAACATTTTTTTTTAAGTTTTAGTGTACAATAAAGTATTGACTAGGAGGATAGATAAATAGTCTTGTTTGTGACTTGTATATTTGTTAATCAATATGGAACCTCAACGTAAAAACCAACAAAAGTGTTTTTAAATGGTTTATTTTCAACATTTGAAAGCTTAAAATCAAACCATTTTAAAAATATAAGAACAAAATATTATAAGACCAACTAAAATCAATTATTATTAATTATTCCAATTGAATATACAGTGAGAACCTTCCCTATAGAACGGACTGCAATCGTTTGGAAACACAAAATCAGTTACAATGTATGATATAGCCTACACTAATCTTTTGTAACGTCTTATGAGCCACCTATCGTAAAATGGATGTAGTAATTCAGAAATCTTCTCGAGCTTACACAACAGCTGACCAAAGTTTATTTGTTGAAACAACACCAGACACCAAGGGGGGATGGCGCACAACTCCAGACCTAAATTCATTTGTGGAACAATTAGCGCGCCAAAACTCATTTGTTGATGCGTCTCGCCCGCCACCTATTGTGAAATGAATTTACATATTAAGAAACTTTCATGGGCGTGGATACGACAACTAACCAAAGTTCATTTGTTGTAACGATTCGCGGGCCAACACTCATTTGTTGAAACACCTTGTGCGCCACCTATTGTAACATAGATTTACTAATTCAGAAACATTCGCGGGAGTGCACACAACATCTCCGCCAACTTTCATCGCAATCGGATGAATGGTATATGAACACAAAACGTAGGCCTACTTTGTTGAAACGATTCGTGTGCCACTTACTCATTTATTGCCTCAGTAACATTTTTGGTAATGCGCAAAACCACTCACCCAAGTTTCATCGCAATCGGATGAATGGTTATTTGCTTCCAAAGTGCGTTACTACAAATAAATAAGACGATGGCCCCTGCCAGAACTCCCTCGCATCCCGCCCGCATAAGAGTAAAGCCGGGTGGGTAGTTTAACACTAGTGAGATTTCTCGAACAGTCCTCTCGTTATTAGTCTATTATTATTGAGGCAAAACTTCATGTGATTCATAATAATGGTTTATTTTGAGAGCCTTCTTGCATTAGTAACAATAAATAGGCCTAGATCACTCGCGTATACTTAAAATAACACTTTCGAAGAAATTGGAATTTAGTAACTTTTTAGAGATTTTTTTGTTGGCTCTAAACTTTTATATTGGTAGCATTGATTTTGTAAGTTAAAAAGGACACTAGGAAACGCCAGAAGAAAAATATCGAACTCTTGAACGGCTTTTAGTAACTCCAGGGAAGTTTAGTAGACTACTGTACTATCTCGCGACTGATGGGTGTTCTAAATTCCAATAATAATTGTTACTAAGATGATCTTATAGCAACATAAGCTGTCAGTACCATTAGTTTGCAACTTGTATTTTGAATGTCGGTATGATGTTTGGTACGAGGTTTTGCTGAAGATCGCGTACCATCCGTGAGTTCGCCACGCTTTCACACGTTGTACAACCCCTGCTAGCCATGTCAGCTGGCCAGCCAGCTCTTGGGAGGTTCAATAATAATCAGTGATTGTTGGTTTCTGGTGATTTACAAGCTCCCCCCTGTCTAGCGCTAAAGGTTCTTATTTATGGAGTTTCGCCTTTAGAGAGGGACGACCGTAAATCACGATACTGTATCGTAAGCGAAAGATAAGTCAAGGTTGTCTGGAATACGTGTTGTATAAAGAGCCGTTAGTGCATCACAACAAAAGCCAGAAGATACACACTCTCAAAAGCTTGCAACTTGGCCACTACCATAAATCAACTGTCACGTTTCAAATTCTGCTCTGTCGAGTGAGCATCAATACGGAAAGATGGTTGTTGATTCATTAGGGGCTTTGTGACATCGAGGTCATGAAGGCATAGCCCCGTGTGTGTACAATATGTCTGATATCTGTGTCACTGCGATGACTGAAAGAGTGTGTGTATCTGCAATTAATTGAGGTAGGATTTGGGTAGGAAGATGCCGTGGCCTTAAGTTAGGAATTATTCCAACATTTGCCTGGAGTAGAAGTGGGACTAGAAGGGTCGAGGATAGACCAAGGTTAAAATTGTCTCGGATGTAGGGTGTGGTAGCTACTGTATGTAGAGACGAAACGATTAGCTCAGGACGGGGAAGCACGGAGAGCTGCATCAAATCAGTCAAAACCCACTTCCAGTCAGTTTTGCCCACACGAGGTTGAGTGTACCCCGTTCCAGCCTTTAGACCAGAATTACAATTCTTAGCAGAGACGGAAATCGAACCCAGGACCTTTGGGACCATAGTCTCAATACAAGTTGGCTTCACATCCTTATCGCAACATCTGAATTTCTTATTTCTAATTATAGACTTGGGACATCTTGATAATTAGCCCCGTGTACTTGGGTGTGTTTTCAATTTATTTGATAATCTGTGTATCTGTGGAGACTATAGAAGTGTGTGTAACTGTATTTATTAGAGTCGGGGATGGGTAGGTGCTCCGGGACTTGAAATTAGGTACTATCCTGGCATTTGTCTGGAGGGAATGTAGAAAATTCTGGGGAAAACCCACATTTAGGATAGCTGCAGTCAGTGTTGGGATTCGAAGCTTTGATCTCAGGACTTGCTGCAGTTCCCTACCGTGTCCGTTGTGAGCGATTTAATACGCACTGCTACGCCGCAGTGTATATATCAACTATAAACATCTTTGCTGTTGTTGATTCATTTAGGGGCTTGCCATCAGGTCCGTGTAATTGGGTGTGAATGTTAGCTGTCTGATATCCTGTGTCATTGCTATGGTTGAACTAGTGTGTGTATTTGTGGTTGGAAGTAGGGTGTGTTAGGAGAAGGCTGTGGCCTGAATTTAGGGACCATATCAGCATTTGCCTAGCGTAGAAGTGGGGAAACCACGGAAAACATCTTCCAGGATAGTTGAGATGGGGATCGAACCCACTTCCAGTCAGTTTTGCCCACACGAGGCTGAGTGTACCCCGTTCCAGCCTTCAGACCAGAATCAAATTTCTTAGCAGAGCCGGAAATCGAACCCAGGACCTTTGGGACCGTAGTCTCAATACAAGTTGCCGTCACATCTTTATCGCAACATGTGACTTTCTGATTTCTAATCCTTGCTAAATGAAATTTGTTTAAAATAAATTGTTTGAATTTCATGTGACATAGCACAACCCGGAATTACCACGTCAATATTTACAAGTTTATAACCATTATGTCGACAAATGGTTTATATAAATACTTGCAGACTTAATTAAAATCGCTCCATATCGTAAAAATCATCACAAACGATAAATTACTTCATGGAGTTGCAATTTCCATTTACATGAGTGTATATCGGCAGTTTACCAGTACGTAGTCTATAATATGACGTTACTCCCATTGGCAGCTAGTCGAGGTTTAGAACAGAGTGTTGTTGTATGACTTTTCAGTCCTTTGACTGATATTATGCAGCCCTCCATGTTTCCCTGTCCTGAACTAACTGGTTCATCTCTAAATAGCTACCACACCCTACATCCTAGGTAATTCTAACCTTGGTCTACCCCTACAGTTCTTATCCTCGACCCTTCCTTCCATAACTTAGTTTGCTATTCCTGGGTGTCCTAGTATGTGTCCTACCAACCAATCCCTTCCCTTCATTAGCAGCCACAAACATCTCTCCTCTCCCAATAGACTTAATACCTCGTCATTCGTAACCCTATCTACCCATCTGATCTTCATCATTCTCCTGTAACACCACATTTCAAACGCTTCACTTCTCCTCTTTTCTGCTGCTCCAACAGTCCAAGTTTCACTTCTATAGAGCGCCACGCTGCAAACAAAGGCTATCAAAAATTACTTCCTAATACCTTAATCTATATTCGATGTCAACCGATTCCTTTTCTGTAGAAATGCTTTCCTTGCCTGTGCTAACCTATTATTTATATCCTCTTTGCTTCGTCCATCACTGGTTATTTTGTTTCCTGAGTAACATAAGTCTCCTACTTTCTTTAGCTTTCTACCAGCCAATTCGACGTCCATAGGGGTTTCTGATTTCTTTCGACTGCATTCCTATATTTTTGTTTTAAACAACCCCTGGCACTACAGCCCATGAATGGCCTAGGCCTACCAAGCGATCGCTGCCCAGCCATTTGGCTTGCAGATATTCGGGTGTGGCGTGGTCAGCGCATCGGGTCCCCTCGGCCGTTAATGTTGGTTTTCATGAGTGGGGCGCTGTTTCACTGTCAGACAGCTACTCAATTGTCCTCACGAGGCTTAGTGCATCCCATTCCAGCCCTCACGGCAGTTTCCAAAATCCTGACCAAGCCAGGAATTGAACCCGGGGCCTCCGGGTGAGAGGCAGGTGCGCTACCCCAACACCACGCGTCCGGCTAATATTTTTGTTTTACATTTATTAATTTTCATCATGAATTCTTTCCTCAAGACAGAATCTAAACTATTTAAAAACTCATTCAAATCCCTGGTTTGCCAGCTAACAGTTGATCTTATGAAATTAAATTCATTTCATTATTTTATCCAGTATTAAAGAAACACATCCTAATGCATGTTGGTTGGTTGGTTCCGTAGTTTAGGGGCTGCGACAACGCGGTCATGTAGCCCAGTGTACTTTGGGTGTGTGTAGAATCTGTCTGTTAACCAGCCTATTAGTGTGTATTATCTGTGATTCAGGCAAGGACTGTAGACGATCAATTTTCAAGTAATTCCTACTTTCCTACTTCTACTAGCAAATGCTACCGTCCCCGACACCTAGCTGTAGACAATACTACTAGATGCCATCGCAGCCAGCATCTGACGGCGAACGTTGCAACTAATATAGCGTTATCAATATAACCTACATGCAGGCTGTTCCAGCCGAGCAGCTCGCCAGTGAGCAGCCGAGTACTCGCCGCCTTGCGTGAGTAAATCTGCAACATGCAGTACAGTTCTGCTGTGGGGGCTGCCGTCACTGCGCGGTGAATACATCAAGACTTGCAGGAAGCGCATGGACTTGTGTTATGACCTTCGCCATGAGACGTATTGTCTATCACCACCAGTCCCTCTCCAACCGTGCTCCGAGCAACTCTGCTGAGTACTCACGTGTACGCATAATCAAACTCGTGGATTTGGAACAGCCTGCCCTACAGCTTGCCACGGTGGGTGAGTGGTTAACGTGCCGGTCTACTAACCCCAAGCTGGCAGGTTCGCTCCTGGCCGTGGTAAGTGATATTTGAAAGGCGGAAAAAATGACGTCACGCATGGCATACGATGTTGGCATGTCAAAGAACCCATTTGAATTCAGTAGGCCGTGTTCATAATGGCAAAATTAATCTCGGGTGTTTCCGCCAACACAAAGTTCCTAATTTATCTACTAGAAAGCGCTATAGTGTTCAAGGAGTTTAGATATCTAACCTCCTTGTCTTTCATAGTGCTTCAAGGAACAACGATATTCGACATGCAAGCTATCCTCTGGCTGTAAAATAACTAAGCTTGCGCCCGGCACCCGAGGCCATACGATACTATTATTATTATTATTATTATTGTGTAGTTAGTGGAAAGTTCTTTTTCATTCCATAAATCTATGGCATTACCCATGCATAAGCGGCTTATTAACAGTGGTAAAAAGGGATCCCATGAAAGTGGTAGTGCTTGCCCTCCTTCGGCAATATTCAGTCCTAGGAAAGAACAAGATTCGAATTTAAACTAAGTCCATCTTTCTTTTTTACAAAAAGTTGTTGAACTTTGATGTGCTCTAAGAATAGTAAATTGTGTGTTGTTATTATTACCGTATTATTATTATTATTGTAACTCGTAGTTACAGTAATTAGACAGAAGCAAACACTGTAGATCTTGTGATCGGTTTTCTTGAGCGAAGTAGCCTATGAGAAGTGCTAAGAAAGGAAAGAAGAATAAGGAGGGGGGGGGGGGGGGGGGAGAGTGCACTAGATATTTCATGTAACAGAAGGGGGAACAACAGAGAAAGTTTAAGAACCCCTGATCTACTGCCTCTCGACCAATCCAAGTTCGCATAGTCGATGCCATAATACCCCGCGTTGCAATCTCACAACCCACCTGCTTTCAGTTTCAGTGGCTTCTACAGTGTGATCGCTTGTTTATTCTAACGTTACCCTTTTGTTGATTCTAACGTTACCGTGACTGTGCATTGGTGCTTTAGTCATAGTCTATATACAGTAATAGTAGTTGTTTGAGGAGAAATAATTAGTTTATGAAGTGACTTTATTCAGTTTTTGTTCATGTTAGTAGTGTGTTTACTTACCGGTATTATATTTTGCATGTGAGTAAATCTTTCTCGAGCTTAAGTGCAAAACGTGCCTGAACATTTCGTACGCAATATAGAAGTATTCCTCTCTTAAGCCTGAAGCAGTAGACTGTCATAGAAAATATGAAATATTATCGTAAGTTATCGAACTCTTCAGCGTTTTCTTGAAGACCTCAATATTATCACAAAAGGAGATAAGCTATTGTACATTTAACATCTGTAGCAACTATTCTAGTTTATAAATAATTGTATAGCTTAGCACTGAAAGATTATATTAGTCTAGGTATTATAGAGTGTTAAATAAACTAACGCATTAACCCGCGCGGCAGGAATGACAAGTTTGGCAACCTCGTTCTCAGACCACATAGCGAGACGACGACGACAACAACAACAACAACTACAACAACAACCATTAAAGGAAGCACAGACAGTCATGTATACAGGATTGAGCGTTAACCCCATCTCGAACACGCACGGAGTAGCAAACAGGAGCGAATTACTCATTCCGATCACAGAATTTACGGTACCACTTAGTATCTCAGCGTGAGTGTGGGGAGTTCCAACTTTCACACTATCAACAGCTTCGGAATCGAGGACACTGGACACACAGGTCACAACTCAAACTGCACGCACTTCCTGGTCAGTAGCTAAAGGAAACACGGCTTACGTTGTTGTTGTTGTTGTTTCACTTGAAGGGCTTGGACATCGTGGTCATTCAACCCCGTGTGAGCAGAATTTATCTGATATCCATGGCCGTGTCCTTAAGTTAGGAACTAGTGCTGGTATTAATCGAAGCAGAAATATCGATTAATTGCTACAAATACGATTAATCGATTGGCAAATTAAACGATTAATCAGTTACTTGAATAATTGATTCATTGTTTTGTCGATTAATCTATGTACCTCACTCTTCCTTCCACATCCTTGTCCAGTTTCATTCATCTTCATAATTCCATCTCTCATCCCGACGCGCAGGTCGCCCACGGGCGTCGAATAGAAGGACCTGCACTCGGTCTCAGAGGAGGCTACACGAAAAAAAAAAAACTCTTTCCACTACGCTCTCACAGAAGCTAAACAGACATTCAATTAATCAAAATCTTCGATGGCGTAGTTGGTAGCATCTGAGCTTCTATGCGCAAGATCGTCGGATTTTTTAAGAGCGTTAAAATCCCTCAGTATGGCTTCCTTCGGAGGGGAAGTAAAGCCGGCGGTCCCATGTCATAGATTTATGGCACGTTAAAGAACCTTCCACTAATTACACCTGTGTGAAGCTAAATTATGGGTTAGGTGAAACATTTGACAAACGGTCTTAGGTTCCGACGTTCGTCGCCAGGAGCCGACTGCGATGGCATCTGGTAACCAGTTCAGAACTAGTAGTCGTTGATGGTTGCGTTTGGCGGCAAAAGTAGGAACTACTTGAAAAAATTCAATGTCTGCAGTTCTTACTTGAATTGAAAACAGACACACACACTAAAACAGTCATCACAATTAACACCGGTTATCAAACAGATTCTACACACAGCCAAAGTACACGGGGCTACATGATCGCGTTGTCGCAGCCCCTAAACTGAGGAACCAACCAAATTAATTAAAATGTATTGTATCATTATATTTTTAAATAATGTACCTTCATTGTGAATAATAAGCTAAAACAAAGTAAAACAAAAATGTTCCTGTCCTAAATTGTAAACATTGGACATGATTTCAAAATCTTTGCTGAAAACTCTTCGTTTTCATTTTTCGGAACCCTTCCTAAATTGATTGATGTTTGTCCTTCCACTGTCACTGACTCTTATTTGGTTATTATTAACATAAACAAGGAAGGAAACTTTGTATATTTAGGCAAAAAGTAACCTTTATAGATTTCTATACATCATTCCGAAAATAACCGTAAGTCAAATTAAACGATGTTTTATGTATGTAAGAAAAAAAAATAGCTAGTGTTAAAGGATGTGTTAAATGTGTATGAAATATTTTTGTAAACAAAGAATGACTGATGAAGGCATAACAATGCAGAAACATGTATCATGTGTAATTTAGAGTAAAGAACTAAAACTAAGTTGTATTGAAAAGTGGAAATCCTAATCAGTAACTCTTATATGAAACTATTTTCTTATCTCGTGTCTACCGTACCAATCGGTTAGCTGATTCATATATTATTTGATTAGTCAATTAATCGATTTAACGGTCAGCCGATTAATCGTTTCCAATATTTCAAATTATTCTATTTCGATTAATCGATTAACTCAACATGGCTTATTACCAGCTCTATTAGAAAACTTTCCTTTCCTGATTAACATAAAATAGTTGTGGAGAGAATGGATCATCCCCACTCCTGGTCGCAGACAAGTAGCGTGCGTATGGAATCACTACACGGTCCGTGTGAAGTGAGTGACACATGCATTAGAACTGTGTTGTCAGAATAGCGGAGTCATGCCAAGAGATTGCGCAATTGCTTTACTACCGAGATTTGATGCCTCCTCTTTACCCTCCTCGGGTGCTCTACTTAAATACGAATTTTCATGTCATTCTTTCTAGTATTTTTGACGCCAAACCATAACAAACGACAAACAAACAGACAAAAATTAAACTGATCGTAGACAATATTTGATCATTATACGCCTACGCCTCATCCTGGGCAAATACAAAGCTTTAACAATGTAGGCTACAGATAGAAGATTATTTCTTTTATAGAGAATAGGATGTTATTGTTGTTGTAAATAATTTATTTGAGGGCCTTGGGACATATTGGCCATCGGCCCCTTGTAGTTGTGTGTCTGTTGAACTTCTTTAATTGCCTGTATTCCTGTAATGACTGTAGTAGTGTATGTAGTTGTAGCAGGGATGAGGTAGATACTCCAGGACTTGAAGTAAGGTACTAATGCCTGGAGGGAGTGTGGAAAGACACTGGGGAAAACCATACTCAGGATAGCCACTTTTAGCGCTGGGATTCGAACCGACGACCTCCGGACTTGCTGTAGCTGCCCGCGTGGTCGTGGTGCACGATTTAACGAGCAGGGTATCACTTTAGGAGGAAGCACTATGTAGAGCTCTTGCGCTTGTTAACTACGCCACTGATTATAGTGCCGTCCGCCTCGTTGCGTAGTGGCTATCATGCTTGGCTGGCTGTCACCATGACGAATAGATTCATTCCCGGCTCTGCCAAGAAATGTGATTCTGGTCTGAGGGCTGGAACATGGTCCACTCAGCCTCGTGAGGCAAAACTGAGAAGAGGCGGTTGCTATTCCCACCTCAGCCATCCTGGAAATGGTTTTCCGTTGTTTCCCCCACTTCTATTCCAGGGAAATGCAGCGATGGTACCTAACATAAGGGCGGCTTCGGTGGCGTAGTTGGTAGCATGCTGAGCTTCTATGCCCAAGATAGCGGGTTCAAACCCGGCCGAAGGCGTCGGATTTTTAAGAGCGTTAAAAATCCCTCAGTATGCCTTCCTTCGGAGGGGAAGTAAAGCCGGCGGTCCCATGTCATAGATTTATGGCATGTTAAAGAACCTTCCACTAATTACACCTGTGTGAAGCTAAATTGGATAGGTTAAGAATGTAAACAACGCTCTTAGGTTTCTACGTGGCGTCTAGTAGCTAAGTTCTGAACTAGGCCTAGTAGTCGTTGACGGTGGCGTTTGGCGGCAAAAGTAGGAACTATTTGGAAAAATTCTAAGTTGCAGTCTTTACTTAAATTAAAAAACAGATACACACACTAATACAGCCACCACAATTAACACCGGTTATCAGACAGATTCTACACACACCCAAAGTACACTGGGCTACATGACCGCGTTGTCGCAGCCCCTAAACTGAGGAACCAACCAACCAACTACCTAACATAAGGCCACGGCCACTTCCTACCCAAATCCTACCTCAATTACAAAAAGGCCTACATAATGTTATTGGTTTTACGTCCCTTTTAACTACTGCGGCTTTTAGAGACGTTGGGGTGATGGAATTTTGCCCCGAAGAGAATCTTTAACGTTCCAGTAAATCTACTGACACGGCTCCCTCACATTTAAGTAACCTCAAATGCCAACTGACTACACCGGTATTCGATCCCGTTATCTGGGGTTCAGTAGGCAAGAACGTTACCGCTGAGCCACGCAGTCAGTCAATTACAAAAGCACACACTAGTACAGACATCACAGTGACACAGGTTATCAGACAAATTCTACACACACCCAAGTAGGCTACATGGGGCTACATGACCACGATGTCGCAAAGCCCCTACATAATCAACAACAATTATAGTGCCACAGTTGAGGCACAAACTGTAACCCCGAATACAATGTATATCTTATAGATGCTTGATTTATCAGTCAACACTTGTTGGGGTAGCGCGCCTACCCCTTACCCGGAGGCCTCTGGTTTGATTCCCGGCTCCGTCAGGAATTTTAGAAACTGGTGTAAGGGCTGGAACAAGTGCACTCAGCCTCGTGAGGCCAATCGAGTAGCTGCCTGACAGTGAGGCAGTGCCCTGGTCACGAAAACCAAGATAACGGCCGAGGAGACCTGACCACACATACCCCAATATCTGCAGGCCAAATGGCTGGGCAGCGGTCGCTTGGAAGGCCTAGTCCCTTCATGGGCTGTAGTGCCACGGGGTTCGGGTTTAGTCACTACGTTAACGGGAGCCTAAATAGTTTGTAGGAGTCTTCTTGCAGGAGTACGACCTATGTTCTATTGCCTTATTTTGGATTGGTCAATGTGATGGGGGTAACAGCTAGGTTGTCTTCTCCTAGGATGTGCATGATGATGGTCTAATCTTCTCATATTGATTTATTTCTTGTTTTTACTCTAGCCTATTAGAATGACACATCGGGGTGCTTACAGTAAATCTTCCTGTCTGACGGTGGATTATAATGGGGAAGTTTGTAGTAGTGTATTAGGCCTATGTTATTGGTTCTGGCTATCAGTAGCCTACCTTATCAGCAATATTGATCGCGTAACCATGTTGTAATCTGTGGGAGCAAAACTGCTGATATCTACTAGGCCTATACTTGTGAACATCTGTGACATGAAACACATATGTGTTAATTGTGGAGCATGATGGCGCAGCGGTTTAACTGCTTGCCTCCCACCAAGGTGGATGGAGTCGATTCCCGGTCAATGCATGTGGGAGCTTCAAGGTAAAATGTCACGTCTCGTGATTTGGATTCTACGTAAAAGGACGTCCCGTGACTCATTTAACCGTGACGTAAAACTACAAGCTTGCTTCATTCCCTGCGCTCATTCTATCTTTTGTTTTCGTTCCGACAGAATATAGCCTACACACCTTAAAAACTTGGGGCTGATGACATATCCATAAAGTTAAAGTGAAGCAACACCATCATCATTAACAACACATATTGGACAAAATTTATAATTAAAAAAATGCATTTACTTATAGACACAAAACAATTAATTGCAATGTTGAGTAATGTAGGCCTACATAGCAATAAAGGTTGATTTTATACAGTATGACACTATTTCGTGATGGGTCTAACAAGGAGATGAAGAGAGATCGATGTCTCACTTTAGAATGAAACACATTTCCCGGCTTTTTTGCATTTAGGTTACAAGTAGAATAATAACGTTATATTTTGTTTTACGTCCCTTTTAACTACTGCGGCTTTTAGAGACACCGGGGTGCCGGAATTTTGCCCCGAAGGGGATCTTTAACGTGCCAGAAAATCCATTGACACGGCTCTCCCGCATTTGCGCATCCTCAAATGCCAGCTGACTGCGCCAGGATTCGATCCTACAACCTTGGGAACAACAAGCGAGAACGTTACCGCTTAGCCACGCAGCCAGCCTATACAAGTAGAACCTAGTTCAAAAAATCCCTGTCGGCACGCCGGAAGGTGGAGGTAGATTTCATCGGGCAAAGAAAAATGTTCCGAATTCACTGAATTTGCCAATAATTGCACACACATTTGGCATATACAGTAAGAAGCCCCATCTTATAATTCCGAAAACATTTTCTCATGCCTTGGCGTAAAGGTGGGTCACATAAACAATTCTTTCAGACAAATGTTTTAGGAAATGTTTAGAGGAATATTGGCCCCTTAAAATGGTTTTGATATCGTGCCTATTAAGAGAGGTATGTTTTTTTTTCTCTCAAAACTTTACTTTTCCTGGCCCTTATTACAAGAATAGTATGAACTTTGAATGGATTCGATTTTTTACATACTAAGAGAGTTATAGCGATTTTTCTCTTTTTTGAAAAAGCCCCCCCATTTCCACCCCTTTGGTCCGATTTTGCCCAATAGCGAACTCGACCCAGAGTTTGAATGTTTATATTGTATACATGAATTTGAAAGTGATTGGAGCAAAATGTCGGTAGTCTACTTATCGTGTCCACAAGAAAGTGATATATATATAGGCCTATAGAGGGATAAATTATACGTAACCTATAGGCTATAAACATTCGAACTGGCGGTGGTTTGGGGATCTGGAGGATGTGAAACGCGAAGATATGTCGATATATTGCACACTCGCGCAAATTCTATTGCGAGACGGTGGTATCGGCAGTAGACGGTGGCCTTCGTTCGCTCCTCTCCTCCCTTGTTACAATCAGCAGGCAACGACCTGCCTAATTAACTATTGGGATAGGACTTACTCGGTCTAGCATCTCTGTCACACCCTCCACTAATGAGATCTGGTCGGGGCTCGAGCCTGGCAACGACTATACGGCGAGCGCTCCTGAACAGTAGTGTTGGAGCGCTTTGCTTTCTCAAACAGTTCACGGTACTACACGTTTTTTTAATGAATTATTAAAGAACAAAATATGAATTCCCATACATTGCGATATTAATGGACATTTATTATTATTATTTATTGAAAAATTCTGGTCGTTGTGTAATACTACAATCTTATTACCGGCTGCCACTGAAATGAAATAGTACATTCTGAGAGGCATGGAATCATGAGTAATATTACCGGGTGAGTTAGCCGTGGTCGTTACGGCATGACTGCTGGCAGTCGCTCACATCCGGGAGGCAAGGAGGTTCGAATCCCCCCGCCGGCAACCTTGAAGATGGTCTTCTGTGGTTTCCCATCTTCCTTCCAGGCAAATGCCGGGGTTGGTCCCTAACTATAGGCCACAGCCGCTACCTTCCCACTCCTCGTCCTTACATTCCAATTTTCCACCCCAACGGTATTTGTAGCTCACCTATTGGGTGTCCGTCTCGAAGCAGCTACAAAACTGGCGAGCCGAACATGTCCACGGACACTCCCGGCACTAAAAGTCATACGCTAAAAAATTATGTTATTGTAAAGCGTGATTCTCCATTAACCTTACTACATAAGTGAGCACATGTTTGAAGTAACACAGTACAGTGCTACGTCATCACCAGTTAGCTCATCCAACACCCTATGAAGTCTAGGTGTTGGCCCATCCCACATCACAATCCTGTGGGATCTTCAGAACTGGCGCGAGGACAATATATTTTGCAAATTAACTGCAAGGAAGGGAAACATATTCATGTCCTGGGATGCAAAGTGGCTAAATCCGTCGCTTTTCACTACCTAGTAACTTTTCTAGCTGAGGTGCTTTGAACGTAATGCACAAAGGCTGTAAACATGATTCCTCTTATAGATGGAAGCTGATTTGGCATATTTTGCGACCGATATTACAATCAAACGCTAATGCTATAGACGAAAAAATAAAGGCAATTAAAATCTTGCTACTTGGGACACTGTGAGTGGCTTGGGCAATACCTGTGAGTTCGTCCGCGTCCACGTCTCGAAGCACCAGAACAGCGATGGTGAGTGCGGCTGGCAATCCCCATCCCGCCAGATGGAACAGGGAAGAGTGCTGTTGGATCCTGTCATGAGTCCAGCGCAGAGCTGCGGCCAGAAACCAGGCTGCCGTCAGGACAACCCACCTGCAAACAACAACACATGTGTTATGTCTAGCTAACAGGTCTGCGGTCCGTGAGTAGACTCAATTGAATTTTCTAACAAATTTGACATTTTCTGATTCATTCTAACAGAATCCAGTGGATGATGATGATAATTGTTGTTTTAAGGGGCCTAACATCTAGGTTATCGGCCCGTGGATAGACTACAAAACATCAATATTACCCAACATTAATTTTGTAAATAATGATTATATTTATAATTTTAATACATGTAAAGGTAAGAACATCAACAGTGAAGGAAGTTGTGTAATCGTAACCCATAGGAGGTTGAAACAATCCTAAATAAATAATAAAAGTAATGTTGTTCTCATTATTTGAAAATATCCAAGTATTGCGCTTCTTTTGGCCGGCAGTGTAATTAATATCTGATTTATTAAATTTACCAAGGTGCAAAAACCTTTGAAAAATAAAGCTTCTCTGACCACACTTATGCAACTTCCAGCACTATTGGTAGTATGACGATGTTATCATAATTGCTTGCCATGGTGGGTGAGTGGTTGTCGTGTCGGACTACCAACCCCAAGCTTGCAGGTTCGCTCCTGGCCATGGTGAGTGATTTTTGAAAGGCGACAAAAATCATTACATGCATGTCATACGTTGTTGGCATGTTAAAGAACCCATTTGAATTCAGTAGACCGTGTTCATAATGGCAAAATTAATCTCAGGATTTTCCGCCAACACAAAAGTACCTCCTTTCTCTACTAGAAAGCGCTATAGTGTCAAGAAGCTTAGATATCTAACCTTCTTGACTTTCATACCGTTCCAAGGAGCGATAAAATTCGTCATGCAAGCTGCCATCAGGGGCTCAATTAGCAAGCTTGCACCCAGCACCCGAGTCCATCCGATATTATTATTATTATTATTATTACTATTATTATTATTATTATTATCATCATAATTAGAAAAGAACTAAATGTTGAAAACATGACTTGGATATTAAGATTTTAGGATAACAAAACAGACAAGAAATAATAAACTTTAGATCAAATTAGTGAACTACATACGACAAAAGAGGTGGTCTAACTGTTGATGTGCATGACTTGTCAGTCAAAATGGAAGTAACTAAGATATTTCAATTTTGATTTGACCATGGATGCATCTGGACACCTTTCCGGGTCTTCTAGCTTTTCAATTTTTGGCACAATTGTCAAAATAGCTTAACTTTACGTTTTTGCTGAACAGGACTCCTAAAATCCGAGTGTTCTAAAGGCCCTTACACACGAGCGTTTTTCTGTCGTCGTTGGTTCATATGTGGTCGCTTGTCGCCACCGTTATCTTATAATGCAATGGGAAAAATACTTCCCCTTACAGACGAACGCTTTCCCGACCACTGTTGCCAGCTGTAACCGATCCTGTCCACTTACCACATCCGGATTGCAGTGCTTTCCTTTTCACACGGGCGACATGTCAGCCTGTCGATATGGCCTTCCTCATCACAGTATCAGTCCTAGAAATAATGGGTCCAATTTCCTATAGTAGCTCATTTAAAGCATTTTTAGACATTCTGAAGAACTGTAAAAACTTATCCGGATAATTGCTAAGTTCATGATATAAAGAATGAAAATGCCCAAACTGTTGCCGGACTTCAACAATTGGATGCAGCCACATTCTTCACGTTTATCTTCTTTTTTTTATTTTTATGTTTTTCGTCTTCGCATGAGCAAAAGAAGTACAGCCTCCTCTTCAGAATTCATACTGCGAATGACCGAAGTTCCACTTGTCGAATGACATTATTAATAGTACATTATGCAACGAGCTTATAATGGCAATAATTAAGACACGAGTATGTTTATAAAATGAGCGTATGCGAGTTTTATAATTTCCATACGAGTGTCTTAATTACCATTATAGGCGAGTTGCATACGCCTGTTTATGTTCAACGATAATTATTATAACTATTTTATGTTCGAACAAAAATATTCATAAATATCTGTCGAGATTTCACCAGTTTTATGTACTGAACAGAGCGCATGAGACGCAGAGAATGCCTTGTATTTGACCATGGCCACCTCGATTACTCTACTATGACACTAGGCCAGGCAGTGTGATTTACATTAGAAGGACGTGGAACTTGGCGCATCTAATTATCTAATTGGTCAAACAACCATTTCTTGAGCTCTGATTGGTGGGAGAAACTGTTTCATAATGAAAAATAGTGTTATAATGAACCTCATTATAGTACAGTTTTCTGACATATAATAGTCAGGGTCGAACATAAACCCCATTATATTACTCCATCCGCGGTGAAGCTGGCCGGACAACATTTGACTGAACTACAGCAGACGTGGTCGGGGCGGCGACAAAGAAGCGTATTTTTGTAGTCGACAGAAAAACGCTCGAGTGTAAGGACCCTTAGTGTCATTTAACCCTTTATAGGGCAAAAATATGTTTTTATTTTTGTGTGCTTTTACATTTTAATTTTTTAATTATTATAATTTTATTAATAATGTTATTTTTTGTTTCTCAAATTGTAATGTTTATATATTTATTTTTAATTTTCAATTTATGTTCTTGTAGATTTAATTTTGATATTTTTATTGAATTAATTAATTAACTAATTTCGAATGGGTTTTACAATTAATTATTTTCACAATTCTTTTATAGTTAGCCTATGTTTATTATTTTAATTTTTATATTTCTTTGATAAATGTACAGTAATTTTATTTTTATGTTTTTTATTTATATATTTATATTTAATTTTTACACTTTCATTGTTAACGTTTAATCATTTTAAATGATCTTGTCGACTTCATTACGTTACGGTGACGGGACGAAATGTACCTAGAATGCACTGAGGTGTGTGACGTAATAGTACGATGTAGCAGCCGATAACCAAGAAGGCAGTGCGAGAACAGAGTTTCAAGAAGGCAGGGCGAGAACAATCAAGTAGGCAGTGAAGAAACAAAATATAATCTTGAAACTCTGTTCTTGCACTGCCTTCTGGGTACTCGGCTGCTAGCATTTAAAATTATATAAAGTCCAGTCTATCAGACTGACTATCCGTGTCTTTTAAATTTTAATTTTTTTAAATGTTATTCAACACATTACGTCAAGTAGAAACGTATATAATATTTGATTTTTAGAAATACTAGCACTTCGGCATGAAAATTCTCCAAAATTTGGCTTAAAGATTCAACTATCGGTATCTCTGAAAGCATAAACTGTCTTTATGACAGGTGGTTAATATAGAGACCACTATCCCATAGCATAGAGGGTTAAAAATGTGTTCAACATTAACAGTCATTAAATTTTACTGTATATTCAAAAGCCGCATTCTTATCTTTATGTCGGAACGGCCAAATATTAAATGGTACATTAACATGCAGATATGCTGTGTTATATAAGAGATGGGCGCCGAACTGAGCCGAGCCAGCAAGTAAACTGTTTGGTTGCCGTGGGTGACAGGCAAGTAAACAAGCACTGCCTCCAGCTTGTGTAAACAGCTGCCTACATAGTCTACAATTAGCCTGGACAGGTGGCTCCATCTCGTGAGCCAACCAGTATTGTTGATCACTTTTTATATCGACCACAATCCTAACAACACCGTTCGAGAGCGTTTACCTCGGGATGCTGCACAATCGAACAGGCCAGACCTTGCACCAGGCGCGGGTCTAGGATTTGTTTTTGAAGGGGGCTCAATTCATAATTATACACGTCAAAAAATGTCTTGCAATAGTACTTGTTCGTCATGATCAGAGTTTATTAGGGGCATTGGAAGGCTGCATTCTCTGAAATGTCATGAAGAATTAATGCATGTCTTGAAAGAAAATCACTAAAGACACAGCCAAGGAAATTTGGTCTGTTCAGCAAGAAACCTCAAAAAAGCTGTGTTTATTTTTCGTTATAGTTGTCGTTGTACAGTCTGACTAGCAACCCGCCCCGGCTTCGCCCGGTATCTTTAACGGTTTACCCAGCGTAAGCTTAAAAGACGTGTTTTTTTCGATTTAAATGAACTACGACCTACATTCGTTTACCGTCTCGGCATGATGCGTTATTTTATTTATCAATTTATTTATCGTATGGCTTTCAGTGCCGGGAATGTCCGAGGACATGTTCGGCTCGCCTGAGTTTGTAGCTACTTTCAGCGGACACCCTTAGGGTGAGCTACAAGTTCCGTTCAATTTCAAGTAGTTCCAACTTTCGCCACCAGATATCAATGATACCTAGTGGTGAACGTTGGAACATTGATAGAGCGTTCCGGCGAAGTCTAACCTAACAATTTAGCTTCACACAAGTTTAGTCTGTGGAAGGATCTTTTACATGCCATAAATCTATGACTTGGGATCGCCGGCTTTACTTCCCCTCCGAAGGAAGGCATACTGAAGGATTTTTGACGCTCTTAAAAAATCCGACGACTTCGGCCGGGTTTGAACCCGCTATCTTGGACACAGCAGTTCAGCATGCTACCAACTACGCCACCGAAGCCGCATGATGGGTTAAAACCACTGACTGAACTATTAACTACTGCATATTATCATGGAGATAGAATGTGCAACGAATTCCTGTCAGACGTAATCTAAGAATGGCGAGGTGCATGAAACACAATTCCCCCTTTCTTCCAATCTAAACTTGACTGTGTATTCTGCGGAACGATAACTGAAACTGGGCTGATAGGCTCGCTCACTAGCTCGTAAACTGTCTCCGAAGCTAGTAACTGAATGGAGATTGTTGGAAGAAATGAAAACATAGAAAAACACTTATTGTGGGCGATGTATTGAAGATAGAGATATTCTGTCCCGGAGTTTTTTGTAGAACTTTTCAAGCTGAACAATTCTTACACTCAGTGTATATAGATATTTTTAACGGTTTACCCAGCGTAAGCTTAAATGGCGCATGGACGGTAGGTTTTTTTTCCGACTCGATTCACTAAAATCGTTACTGTTTGGCTTCCTATAGTCATAAATAAATTATTTTTTACAGAAACCATCCTCGAGAAATCCTTTACAGAATAGTGAAAACCACATTTCTCGAGATTACCCGGAACATCCAAGAATCGGGGACTTTGGTTTATACGAAGTAGAGATGACTATCTCATGGTGTAGCGGCTAGCGTTCTTGGCTGTCACCCTAGGTCTGGAATAGAAGGGTTCGATTACCACCTCAGCCATTCTGGAAGTGTTTTTTCGTGGTTTTCCCCCACGTCTACTCCAGGCAAATGGTGGGATAGTATCTAACTTATGGCCACGGCCACTGCCTTCCCAATCCTATCCCCAGTTTACAATACGTACACTACCAGGTGAGTTAAGCCGTGGTCGTTACGGCGTGGCTGCAGGCAATCGCTCACATCCGGGAGGCGAGGAGGTTCGAATCTCACCGCCGGCAATCTTGAAGATCTTCTGTGGTTTCTCATCTTCCTTCCAGCCAAATGCCGGGGTTGGTCCTTAATTATAAGGCCTCTTTTACACGGGGCCACCTTGGTAGCGCCACCGCGTCTTTGCAATATTTTCTCTAGCCACCAAACACGCCACCAGTAATGAGCCAGTCTTGAAATGGAGGTGGAAGAAGCAGCACTTGCTGTTTTTCTATATATCAGGTTGCGTAAGCGCCGAAAACGGGGAAATAGAAGATTTTGGGTTCACCCACTTTTGCAGGATCGATCAACAAAAGGTATATTTTGTACTCTGTATATTGATCTCAGACAGAATCCAGTCAAATTCTTCTCCTTCCAACGGATGAACATTTCATCTTTTGATGAGCTACTGCATTGTTTAAAAGAACAACTGACCGGTGTGGACACAAATATGAGAGATAGTACACCTCCAGAGGAAAAACTCCTAGTGACACTGAGGTAAGACGAATTTGCACATTTTCGATTTACAGTGTACTCCCGATAATTCCTTACATTGTACTTTCACGGAGATAAACATATAAACAAGTGAATAGAACGCAATTATGTGTAGTCATAGTTACAGCCGGATACCGACATTTGTTTATCTTTTTCACAGGGTGAGATAATCACAAGTAATACTAAATGCATTCATCAGCCGGCAGATAAGAGCAAACCCAAAGCGATTTCAATCGATTTTTATCAAAAGTAATTTCGTTACAGTTATCGTTACTTACCAAAAATAGTGACAGAATTACCGTTACGGTTGTCAAAGTAACCAATAGTTACTTTTTCGTTAGTTATTTTTTATTTAAAGGGCGGAACAGCGAGGACATGGGCCCTTACGTTTTCGTTACTTTTTATAAACATATAGGCCTAGTTGTCTAATAACATTTACCTCGCTGCTATAATTTACTTGATTTGAAGAGTTACCAAGTCCTCTCAATTCTTCCTCTTCAACTCCCTGTTTGCATATTCATCTGCAGTCGTATCCCACAGAGCAGGTTTAGATTGCATCAAGGATATGAATTTATCTGTGTCGAAATCACTCTTTCCTGGAACGATATCCATTTTTAACACTAGCAGATAGTCCACACGTCTGGCTTGGCCGCGCAGAAAGTCGCGTCTCGTGTGAAAGGCTCCATTTGACTCAATGTAAACATGTGGTGGCGCGGCCAAGTTGGCATTGCCTGCCACCACGATTTTTGGCGCGGCCAAGTTGGCATTGCCTGCCACCACGATTTTTGGCGCGGCCAAGTTGGCCGCGCCACCACATGTTTACATTGAGTCAAATGGAGCCTTTCACACGAGACGCGACTTTCTGTGCGGCCAGGCCAGCAGCGGGGTAAATGTTATTAGGCAACTATATGTTTATACAAAGTGAAGCCTCCGTGGCTTAGGCGGCAGCACGCCGGCCTCTCACCGCTGGGTCCGTGGTTCAAATCCCGGTCACTCCATGTGAGATCTGTGCTGGACAAAACGGAGGCAGACAGGTTTTTCTCCAGGTACTCCGGTTTTCCCTGTCAACATTTCATTCCAGCAACACTCTCCACTACCATTTCATTTCATCTGTCATTCATTTAATCATTGCCCCAGAGGAGTGCGTCAGGCCTCGGCAGCCGGCACAGCCCATATCCTCGCCGCTAGATGGGGGCTTCATTCATTCCATTCCTGACCCGGTCGGAGACTGGAAACAGGCTGTGGATTTTCATTTTCATTTTCATGTTTATACAAAGTAACGAAAACGTAAGGGCCCATGTCCTCGCTGTTCCGCCCCTTAAATAAAAAATAACTAACGAAAAAGTAACTATTTGTTAGTTTGACAACCTTAACAGTAATCCTGTCACTATTTTTTGGTAAGTCACTATAACTGTAACGTAATTACTTTCGATTACAATCGATTTAAATCGCTTTGAGTTTGCTCTTATCTCCCGGCTGATGAATACATTTTAGCATCTCTTGTGATTATCGCACCCTGTGAAAAAGATAAACAAATGGCCGTGTCCGGCTGTAACCATGACTACACACAATTGCGTTCCATTCACTTGTTTATGTGTTTATCTCCGTGAGCTGAGCTTCTATGCCCAAGATAGCGGGTTCAAACTCGGCCGAAGCCGACGGATTTTTTAAGAGTGTTAAAAATCCCTCAGTATGCCTTCCTTCGGAGGGGAAGTAAAGCCGGCGGTCCCATGTCATAGATTTATGGCATGTTAAAGAACCTTCCACTAATTACACCTGTGTGAAGCTAAATTGGAGGTTAAGAATGTAAACAAAGCTCTTAGGTTTCAACGTTCGTTGCCAAGAGCAGACTGCGGTGGCGTCTAGTAGCTGAGTTCTGAACTTGGCCTAGTAGTCGTTGACTGTGGCGCTTGGGGGCAAAAGTAGGAACTATTTGATTAATTCTAAGTTGCAGTCTGTACTTAAATTAAAAAACAGATAACACACACTAATACAGTCATCACAATTAACACCGATTATCAGACAGATTCTACACACACCCAAAGTACACGGGGCTACATGACCGCGTTGTCGCAGCCCCTAAACTTAAGAACCAACCAAAGTATAATGTAACGAATTATAGGGAGTACACTGTAAATCGAAAATGTGCAAATTCTTGTTACCTCCGTGTCACTAGGAGTTTTTCCTCTGGAGATGTACTATCATATATATTATTTCAGTAGTATGAATCCCTCCTGCGGCGCTCACAAGAGGCCGATCGTGAAAAATGAGCATTCAAATGAAAGATAATATACATTACCAGTGACTCATTGCACTCTAATTTCATAAATATCTATAATTTCTTTAAAAAATGACTTTTAAAAATCTGTACGAAGTGTGCGATTTGCAGTTACTGTTGCTGCAGGAAGATACGCTCTATAATTGCTGTCCACTTCACATTTTGGCCGCTGTGACGCCCTTTTTATTTCATTTTAACATTCTTTATCATTTTGCATCGATTTCAGAAAGAGTAAATCATAGGAATGTGTATGTTTTCATAATCATAGGCAAAATCAATGGATTGGGTACTCAAATCGTAGATAACCGGCGAGTATTACTGCTAAGCTTTAAATCAATGGACTCAGCACAAACATGATTTAAGCTCATCCGTCTAAACAATGGATTTATTATATTCCAGGTTTGTTAATATGCCGCGATATAGGATATTCTTCTGCATTCTAATTCCATAAATATAGATTTTTGTAAGAACTGTTCGATTTGCAAATACTGATGCTCTAACATGCTGCAATTATGAGTTGTCGTCTAAACCCTTAAAACTATTAAACGTTACTTATTTTACAGGTTTTTCTTCTGCATCCTTATTTCATAAATATCGATCATTTCGCATGGTTTTCAGAAACAGTAAATCAATGGATTGAGTACTCTAAATCGTATAACCGCGTGTGTTACGGCGTCTAAAACCTTAGAACTATTACACATTAATTCTGTTACAGGTTCTTCTTCCATCATTTCCCATGGTTTTCATAATTACTATATCAATGGATTGTACTCAAATCGTATAATTTCATAACTATCGAATAACCGATGAGTGTTATGATGATCCAATTTTCAGTGATTGCCTTCTTAAGTTACAGAACGTACAACTTGCAATTCTGACTGAAATGTATCGAATAACCGTTGAGTGTTACGGCTAAGCTCTCAATCAATGGACTCAGCACAGAAATGGAATCAACAGTGACGAATTGCATTTTAATTTCATAAATATCAAAGAAAGAAACCAGCCATAGCACGATCTCATGCTGACGCTCCACTCGGGAAAGCGAAAGCACCCCTGTAGGTAACGTGCAAAGGAGTTTAGCTTTGGGCGCTACACACAGAATAAGGAAAGCACCCCTTTAGGTAACGTGCACAGAAATTTACCGCTGATCGTTGCACTTAGGAACAAGGAAGCCTCACTGTAAGCGGGGCGTGAAGAAGTTTTCAAACGAGGGCTGTGCTGATAAGGGAGAAGGACGCTCCTCAGCCAAGAAGTTAAAGCAGGAAATCTTGACCAAGTTGCTTTCATAAATATCGAATAACTGGTGTGTGTTATGATGATCCAATTTTCAGTGATTGCCTTTAAATTAGAGAACGTAGAACTTGGAATTCTAACTGAAATGTAAACAGTGTTCTATAATAATTTGGATGAAATGAAAACATAACAACCTTTCTCCTTAAGTCTCTCATTATAAACCTATTGGGAAATGTATGGTTTATGAACAAGTGAGATTTTCTAATTTCATAAATGTCTATAATTTATACGAAGTGTGCGATTTTCATATACTGTTGCTGTAGGAAAATACGCTCCATAATTGCTGTCCACTTCACATCTTAGCCGCTGTGACGCCTGTTTAGTGTCATTTTAACATTCTGAGATCTTTCGTTTATCATTCCGCATATATTTCAGAAACAGTAAGTCAAAGGAATGTGTACTCAAATCGTATAATTTCATAAATTAGCGGTGACGAATTGCATAAATATCAATTTTTGTAAGAAGGGTGCGATTTGCAGATACTGATGCTCTAACATGCTGCAATTATGACAAGACAAGAGTTTAGTGCTTTTCAGTCGGTCAACACGAATGTACCCAAAAGAGATGGGTTATGCCCTAATCCTGAAATAAATTACATGAGATTAATAAAACACTAGGATGACCAGTTTCGATCGTCAAGCGATCATCATTAGATCCATTACACTTAGGCTACAAAATCTATGTTTGAAATACAGGTGAACATATTTACAATATGTACAATTATTTAGTTGCAGTATTGGTACTGCAACTGTCAGTGCATGCTAAATGCAGTATATATGTTAGGTGAAATGCTAAATGGTGATAGCTATCCGTAGATTGTACTTTAGAGAGATTATATGGTTGTAAACTATGGTTAAACTATAAAATTTTAGGCTAACTACTTATCTGATTGTCTTCCGTATAACAGCTACTCGCAGTTTTCGTGCTCACTGGAACTCACTATGCGGTAGACTGCGGTGGTTATCTTAACGACTGGTTTTTCCCTGCTTTCTCCCCCCCTGCTCCTACGTGCTGTGGGGAGTGATAGCGATGTGTTTATGTGAGGTGTTGCCAACCTAGATAAGATGTATGTTATTGAATGAGGTGGGTCTACAATTATTAAAGACCGTGGATTAGCCCTCGCCACGCGTGGAGCATAACCCATTCGAACTAAGCGTTGACGGTCTTATGAGGACGTCCCGGCACCTTTAATACTGCCGCGAATATGGGCCTTGGTTTATTGCAGAAGAAAAGTACATCGTACACCTGATCCAGATAACATTTACCTATTAATAACCCCCTAATTTCCCCCCTTTTTTTATCTAGCTTGGCTGTGTCGCTAAATTGTGTTTTGTTTCCGACAGGGTGTGTTTTTTAGTAGCGTGAAGAGGGGTGAGCTCTCCATGAACGTGTGTTCATTTAGATTGTTGGGATTGTTTCGTTTGGCTAGGTGTATCTCGATTGCTTCCTTTATGTCAAGAGCTCTTCCTTTCGATTCGTGATGGATTATTTTGAGGTCCGACTCTATGTTGGTAAAGCTGTGCCCTGCGTCACACATATGTTCGCACACGGCTGAATGTGTTCCGCTAGGCACCTCCTAAATAGTAATCTAAATAAACGTGACCCATATTCAAGGTCAGGGGTATATTCTATAACGTGCCAAGACACCGATTGTCAAGCTAATTACATCGGGCAGAGTGGAAGGCGAGTAGACACACGTTATAATGAACATAGGAATGCGATAAGATACGGAACACATTCAGCCGTGTGCGAACATATGTGTGACGCAGGGCACAGCTTTACCAACATAGAGTCGGACCTCAAAATAATCCATCACGAATCGAAAGGCAGAGCTCTTGACATAAAGGAAGCAATCGAGATACACCTAGCCAAACGAAACAATCCCAACAATCTAAATGAACACACGTTCATGGAGAGCTCACCCCTCTTCACGCTACTAAAAAACACACCCTGTCGGAAACAAAACACAATTTAGCGACACAGCCAAGCTAGATAAAAAAGGGGGGAAATTAGGGGGTTATTAATAGGTAAATGTTATCTGGATCAGGTGTACGATGTACTTTTCTTCTGCAATAAACCAAGGCCCATATTCGCGGCAGTATTAAAGGTGCCGGGACGTCCTCATAAGACCGTCAACGCTTAGTTCGAATGGGTTATGCTCCACGCGTGGCGAGGGCTAATCCACGGTCTTTAATAATTGTAGACCCACCTCATTCAATAACATACATCTTATCTAGGTTGGCAACACCTCACATAAACACATCGCTATCACTCCCCACAGCACGTAGGAGCAGGGGGGAGAAAGCAGGGAAAAACCAGTCGTTAAGATAACCACCGCAGTCTACCGCATAGTGAGTTCCAGTGAGCACGAAAACTGCGAGTAGCTGTTATACGGAAGACAATCAGATAAGTAGTTAGCCTAAAATTTTATAGTTTAACCATAGTTTACAACCATATAATCTCTCTAAAGTACAATCTACGGATAGCTATCACCATTTAGCATTTCACCTAACATATATACTGCATTTAGCATGCACTGACAGTTGCAGTACCAATACTGCAACTAAATAATTGTACATATTGTAAATATTTTCACCTGTATTTCAAACATAGATTTTGTAGCCTAAGTGTAATGGATCTGATGATGATCGCTTGACGATCGAAACTGGTCATCCTAGTGTTTTATTAATCTCATGTAATTTATTTCAGGATTAGGGCATAACCCATCTCTTTTGGGTACATTCGTGTTGACCGACTGAAAAGCACTAAACTCTTGTTTACTAAGGCAACACTGAAAATATGGCTTCAAACACCACAACTGCAATTATGAGTTGTCGTCTAAACCCTTAAAACTATTAAACGTTAATTTATTTTACAGGTTTTTCTTCTGCATTCTAATTTCATAAATATCAATTTTTTAAGAAGTGTTCGATTTGCAAAACCTATCGGGGAAAGTGTGGTTTATGAACATGCGAGATTTCTCGCACGGGTCCGCTAGTCTCTCATATTTGTGTCCACACCAGTCAGTTGATCTTTTGAACACTGCAGTAGCTCATCATAAGATGAAATGTTCATTCGTAGGAAAGGAAGGTGAAGAATTTGACTGGATTGTCTAAGATCAATATACCGAGTACAAAATATACCTTTTTTGATCGATCCTGCAAAAGTGGGTGAACCCAAAATTTTCTATTTCCCCGTTTTCGACGCTTACGCAACCTGATATATAGAAAAACCGCAAGTGCTGCCTCTTCCACCTCCATTTCAAGACTGGGTCATTACTGGTGGCGTGTTTGGTGGCTAGAGAAAATATTGCAAAGACGTGGTGGCTCCACCATGGTGGCCCCGTGTGAAAGAGGCCTAAGCCACAGCCACTACCTTCCAAATCCTCGTCCTGCCATCACAACAACATAGGATATCACACAAATTCCACACACACACAAATACACGGGGCTATATGACCACGATGTCGCAGCCCCTAAGATAAGCAACGACAACAACATCCTAATCCCAAGTATGCCTCATAAGATATAAGTTAATTGTGTACATTTTTGGATTAATCAAGACTCCCAACTAATTCTGTCGTACACTTCGAAAAATGTGGACCTGCATAAACGAATATTATTAAGAAAAATAAATCTGAAGGAAGAAATCTTGCTGTAATGGCTGGTATTGCTGTTGACGGCTACGTACTGTTGTGCAAAAGCCTATTCTACAAACGTTTGTGGCTTATCTATAAGAGTTGAAAACTTCATGTGTAGGGCCAAAATGATTTACAAACAATAATACGTTTTAATAAAAATAAGGCTGTTCGTTCGTAGTGGTAACGTCTGAGCCCAACATAAACATATTACAAGTCCGTAAAATACTCCAATGCGCAGGCGCGAGCCTACAACCTGCTTTTTAGCCTTATTTTCATTTATGAAAAGATGGGCTTATGAGATCACCTTTTGTCCGTGTGTGTGTAGCCTAAGTGTGCGAGTACGTGTGTGTGTGTCCCCGTAATAAAATCTAAACGGCTGGAGCGATTTCAATGAACCTCAGTTAGGACATAGTACTAGACCGTGCCCTTCAAATTGTATTACCTCTCACCAATCCAACATGGCGGCTGTGCGAAATATTTCACCGGCATTCTATATCTCCGAAACTATTACCAATATCACTCTGAAATTTCGTATGGTGATAAAGGGCACTACTACAAGTTCACCTATGAAACTTTCAAAAACTTGTTAACCACAAAACGTACATGGTGGCCAAGCGAAGTTGAAACATTTAAATAGACTTCTCTCGCGATTTAACCATTCTAGCGCAGTGAAACATGGTACAACAAATGTTTATGCACATTGTAATGCACGGACTACTAATTTATTTCAATTGTTTTCATAACCTCAAGATGGCGGCAGTGTGAAATTATAAAATTTCGTTTTTATTTCTTGTGTCCTAATCATGCGATTGAATAAACGTACGCAGTAGTCTTCATCTAACAGTACATAATTGTAATGCCTAGGCTACATATACAAAAATCCAACATGGCGACCATCCGAAATATTTAGATGGTTCTCAATATCCACGAATCTATCACAGCAATCAAACTGAAATTTTGTACGTTGATACAGGCAATTAACATAGGTAGGATAGGCCTATATGAAAATAGTCTATTTAGTTCTTCACGGAACTACTTGTTCTTTCTTTTTTTCAAATATAATTCTTAATTTAAAAATAACTCTGCCTTTTGCAGGCCCCTATTTATTGCTGAATACACTGCACTGCTTCATATGAGGTTCCTATTCACAAAGTACTGTAGATATTTCAGAATTATTCCACACAAAATAAGATGGAGAACGAATTAGAAATGAGCAGTGGTACGCTCGACGAATTTCATGTTAGTATTTCGCGCTTACCTTTTATTTCTCTTGTATCAGAGAACATCACTGAACGAAACAAGGAGAGGTACAGCATAAAAGAAGAGGGTGAGAAGGCAGTTAAAATAAAAAAGAAGTATAAAACCTGTTTAGGGCGTGTATTTTAACACCTAGTTAGTTAAGAGTGTTATGACAAACGTCTAAAAAAACTCTCACTTGGAAGCATAGAGAATTGATTCCACAGAGAATAATCCTGTCGCACGCGTACGCGATTATAGGCGGCCATGGCTATATGGCTATGTGTGTCAGTCAGCCACAGCCATCTAAGGCAGTGCCATCAATCACGATACGCATCTCTCTTCTTCACTCTTTTTGTTGTGTTTTCGGTTCGGCAGCTATATACAACAATAAGGCATGGCCGACCGGCCATCACAAATCACAGTGGCACCACAGGGAAGCGTGGAGGCAAGCTCTTTCTTACATAACAAGCTACATACCTGGTAGCCTGCGCGAGAAACATTCCAAGACAGCTGGCCACTTTATTACAGAAATAATTAATAACACTCTTTCTTGCTTGCTAGCTGGATACAATATTGTATACCTCGACGGCTATATAGTATATTTCCTTGACATGCCTAATTACGGTATGTGTGTTTAAGAATTATACTCTGTGAAATTATTATTGGTACTTTTCAAGTTTCGTTAATAATCGTTTCCCTCTACCGTGGAAAGAAAATAAAGCACAAGAATAAATGACAGTTAATTAAAGATAATCACCAAGTACAAAAATACTACTTCGGAGTGAACTAGATTGATCGCATGAACTCCGCAGAAAAAAAAGTCGTTTCCTCAACATGAGATGCTGTCTGCTTTCTGTACCAGTCTTTTAAACATACACGTAGGGGCTATGTGGCTGTGGGGTCTTACGTTTGAAACGTTGTCAAGCCAGTCTTGGACGTGTGTTCTTTTTCTTCTTCGAGATAATTAACGGCTTCATCTTATTAGCAAGTTGCATGAAAACTTCTTACAATAATTAAGTTGTAAAGTATAAGTACTATGGAACATTCAATGTCTCTGATTTTTATTTATTTACGACATGATTGGTTGTGTTGTTTAATTATGCTTTTTTCTTGCAAGCTTCTACGTCCTAGTTGGATGACCTTACCTTTTCAGAAAGACTTCGTAAGTATTTACCTTTAATTACACACTTCTAGCTCGTATACTCTGTGGAATTATTATTGGTAGTTTACTTTCAAATTTCGTTAATAATGAATGTAGTTATTTATTTATTCATTCATTATCAAACCCAGTTACAAAGTTCATACTAAAATATAGCACAAAGAAGGAGACAATAAGAAATTAACAACGCATATAATCACTAAGGAAACTAACCAATACAACTGCTACAGTATGATAAGAGATCACAGAAAAGTTTAAAGCGGGATAGGTTCTTAAAGTGTAGCAAAATTTGACATAATCTGCGCAAAGCTTACCACTACTGCCTAATTGTTAGTAGAAAATCTGATTACAACGCGTGTGTGAATATTTTACACAATGATACCGTACGACTTTTATCAAATTATCACAAATAACTTTACACTCTTTTAAGGAATATTTACTCTCCTTAAATATGTTAATTATTCAAATTCAATAAAACCAAGGATGCCACATTCTAGCCCGTTTAATTAACTTTGTTTATTTAAAATATAGGGAACTTGGAAACAATAAGAGATTTATCCCCAGTTTCGTGACAGTAAATTACCAACCGTTAAAATATAAGCTGTCAAGTGCTGAAAGTAGTCTATTTGAATTTTCAGGCAGGTAGGATTGTTCTCGATCGATTAGAGCTAGGAACGCGCTACCTCGTGTCTCGATGGCATAGGGAGATCGTAGGTTCGAATTCCACCTCAGCCGTCCTGAAAATGGTTTTCATGGCTTCCCATTTTCACTACCAGACAAATGCTGGGACGGTTCCTTTCAACAGGTCCACGGCCGATTTCCTTTCACAATCACTTCCCTGACCCATCCTGAAAGAAAAGTACATGGCCATTGGCTGTATTAACACAATTAATAATAAAATAATTTTAAAAATTATGGACTAAGAATTCAAATAAACTACAACAAATGGAACAAAACTGCAATTAGGTATTTTTAGGTACTCGCATACAATTTAGGTATTTTTAGGTGTACAAGATGTCACACAAGAATACAGGGTGACTTCTAAAGAGATAAACAAGATGCCAGATAAGAATACAGGGTGCCTCCTAAAGAGGTGTGCAAGATGTCAGAGCAAAATACATGGTGACACTTAACGAGGTGTACAGTATGTTAGATTCAATTCAAATACAGGGTGACCCTTAAATAGGTTTGCAAGATATCAGATTCAAATAATGGGTGACCCTTAAAGAGTTGTAAAATATGTCAGACTCAAATACAGGGTGACCCTTAAAGAGGTGCCCGCGCGGGAAGCCTAAGTTAATGGGTAATGGAGTATGTTGAAAGACTCCTGAGCCTTTCTAACATGTGTAGCATTTGTAGCACGCGTCATTTGAAATGATATAACGTCTAGTCTTTTAGACTGACTGTAATTTTTTGTATTTAGAAGTAAGGAAATAAATAGGTAAAAACCTAAGAAACCCGTCCCTAGTCGTGAAATAGCATTTCGCTCTCTCCGGTGGCTCTTCCACTACCAAATAAGTTACCAACAGCCTGTTAATATGGGCCTCGTGCCCTTCCCACTTCTATCAGTCACATGCAAAGTCCATAAAATGTCTACTAAATTCAAATCTCTTCTAAAGTGTTATTTCAAATGCGCCAGAGATCGAGACCTATATGGTTACCAAGGCAACAAGGCTCTCAAAATGGGCCATTATAATGAATTACTTCAAATGATACATTTGGAATAATTAAGTTCATGGTCAGTTACTGGAGATGTAGGAAAACACGAACATTGTTGACCAAAAATCGAATACACCACTTCAAATATTAGCATAGATGTTCTCATTCCTGAAAGTAACACGTATAAAATATATTTTGAAAGACTTATAAAACCGTAATAAAAACATAGCCTACCCAAGATATTTTTTTCTCAGTGTAGCGGATTTTTGTAATTTAAATTTCACAATTAAGTGATGGTTCCTTAGTTTAGGGGCTGCGACAACGCGGTCATGTAGCCCCGTGTACTTTGGGTGTGTGTAGAATTTGTCTGGTAACCGGTGCTTTGTGATGGCTGTATTAGTGTGTGTTATCTGTGATTCAGGTAGAAGGACTGCAGACGATCAATTTTCAAGTAGTTCCTACTTTCGCTACCAAATGCTACCATCCACTAAACCTAGTTGCGGACTTGGCTACTAGATGCTATCGCAATCAGCACCTGGCGGCGAACGTTCGAACTAATATAGCGTTATCAAACTAACCTACAAATTGTAACTTCCACAAGTGTAGTTAGTGGAACGTGTTTTTCTTCATGCCATAAATCTATGACATGGAACCGCCGGCTTCACTTCCCCTCCGAAGGAAGGCATACAGAGGGATTTTAACGCTCTTAAAAATCCGACTACTTCAGCCGGGTTTGAACTCGCAATCTTGGGCATAATGCTACCAACTACCCCACCGAAGCCGCCCACAATAAAGTGATATTGAATTCACATTTTAATGAATACAATACTGTTAACATTACGTAATTTTGAAAAGAAAATTTAATGCTACGTAATGTGAAACATTAAATGAAACAAAATACCGTAGTGTATTTCCCTTAACCTGAACAACACTTGTAAGAGTATCGAATGTGCCTGATAACATGTGCTGTTGCAGGTGTGAGTGAAACTGTACTTGGCTCTAGAACTAAGGTAGGTGCCCCGGAACTAATTGAAATATAATGCCTCGAGTATTCAACAGCGAGCTCACCAATCCTGGACCGAAGACTGGAACATTTCTTAGCTTTTACTGTGGACGCCATTACGCTGTCGTTCAACGCCGTGGTTCTCCACATGGGCGTCCAACAGACGACACATTACGTCATGCGGTTCAACCACGGTAACTTTTCAAGCCATCCACTCACGATTGGTGTTCTGGTTTCTCCACGCCGCTCTTGTGATGGACAGTCAATAGGCGACTTGAATCACATCTTCTTCGCCTGTCTTCACTATCAAGCCCACCAAGCGACTCTTCTGAGGATTCTGCTACAGCTTAAAGAGCAACTACCCCTCAACATTCAGTGTCTGCTGGCCTCCTCGAAGCCAACTGTGTTAAAGCCCTTCTAACGTTCTTACGGCGCTTCGATTCCACAGGCGCATCTCGTGTGCAAATGTTCCTTTCCTTTCCCTTTGATTTGTGGTTATTTTTCGCGTTCTTTCATTGTGAGAGCGTTTCTATCTTCCAGTGCTCCCTGAAGGATCATGTCTATTAAACACCATTATATGAACAATATTTCGCTTCTTTCTTCCATGTTTATTTCGTGCCTGAGAACATTATTTATTTGAATATTCCACAGTTTGTGTTTCATTTTTCAGTTCAAAGTTATTCATCATGGTCAGTGTCCTGATGTGTATGTAGCTGTGCATGGCCATTTTTTGTCCTAAAGCCATTAATGATTTTTTAAATGCCTGGAGTATGAAAAACTCTGAGAACTAACATTCAGGGTAGTTGCTGTCAGCGCCGGGATTCAAACCTCAGATCTCCGTACGCTCATCTAACAAGCCCTGCCATGGAGCATTCAGCTACGTTAGTGGATTTAATAATACGCATAACAATATTTGCTGTGATGCAAACAAAGGTTAAAACAAAATTAAGGTAAAATAACGTCAAAAATTGTTGCTGTTTTTATAGTCTTATTTTTCCTGGATTTTTGTGAGCATTTCGGATACGCCCCTGGCAGGAAGTGAAGATTGTTAATCTGAGTCTAAACTGGCCTTTGTCAAGAATGATGCGATTAAAATCATAATAATAATAATCATCATCATATATTGTACCCAACTGGGGTTCTAAACGGGCACAATATAAAATGCTATGTGAATGTTTCACAAAACTCATGTTCTTAAACCTGAGGGACTTAAAAGGTGCAGTTTATACCAAAATCTTCCAAATCGTCTCAATAGTACAGGGAAAATCTTGCATTTCTTGAAAGGTCAACGGAAATACAGTATATTTATTTGTTTATAAAGTGTGTTAAAACAAATAAATAAGACGAAAGCCCCTGCCAGAACAGTCTCTCGTTGAGCCCGCATAACAGTAAAGCCGGGAGAGTGGTATACACACACAAGGCGCTCACAAGTTACCGATAGTAACAAATTAACATTCAAGAGAAAGAGACGAGCAGTGACGAATTTCACTCTGATTTCATAAATAGAGACAATTTGTTTAAAAAGTGCGTTTAAGTACGATATCCACTGCCACAACTGTGTTGCGTCGAGCCCGCATATCGATAAAGCCGGGCAGTTTATACACATGCGAGAGTTCTCGCATGGGCCCGCTAGTTTAGATCGAGAAAAAAAGATCCGGAGCTATGCTTCGGTGTTGCGAGAAGTATCGGAACAGAGAGAAAAACATTTCTCATGTTTAACTTCAGTAAACACTATAAATATTCTACTAGTAATCTTGATCAAGTTAGAGTTTTGACTGACACCCTTTGTCTAAAGTTAGCCCTGATCAGTATGGATTCGGAGGCACGACACGGACGTGGATCAGGTTTGAGGTCGTCTCGAGTATCTCCTGCGTTATTTCTGTGGTCGCCTTCCTTCTGGCTTGGCCCCACCCTCCTGCTCTAACCACAGGAAGGAGGTAAAAAAAAAAGCTACACAACACACACACATAATCTCGATGCCATGCACGTCTGATGTTTGCTTGTTTTGTTGAGTGACAAGGTAATTTATTTGGTTAGAGGCGGTTGTCAGGATGTTCCAAAGTGACAGAGTATTGCTAGACAGGCGTTGTTCTCTTCTCGCTGCTTCTTCTTCCTTTTATCTGCATTAACCTTCGTTCTGCTGTGGACTTGAGTAAACACTGCATCCTGCCACTGTCACGCCATCTGGGGGTTTGGCGTACAAACTACACATCACAAGCCAGCTGGAGATTTTCTTGTAAAACAAATAAAACCAGTCTAGCCTTTTCCTTGTTTATGGTTTCTGCAGTTATTTGCTTATTTATTCCTTAGTATTTTTAGTTGACATTGAAAGGTGATAATCAGGCTAGAAGTTATATGAACTAAAGAGTTGTAAATTTGTATAGTCAGTGTTACCCACAATTGATCGACTATCACAAGTGGGTTTGAACCCCACCATCGACCGTACTTGAAATAGTTTTCCATGAAGAACACCTCCTGGTGTGGAGGCTAGTATTCTTGGCTGTTGCCCTTCAAGTCCGGGTTCGATTCCCGGTTCTGTCAAGATATTTAACTCTGATCTAAGGGCTAGAACAGGGTACACTCGGTCTCGCGAAGCGGGTTCGATTCCCACATCGTGGAAGAGGTTGTCCGTTGCTTCCCCACTTCTACTCCAAGCAAATACCGGGATTGGTCCTAACTTAAGGCCACAGCCGCTTCCTTCCCAATCCTCATCTGAATTACAAATACACAGAGCTTTGCTAAGTTTCAAATCCCATTCTCACCTATCTCGGAAGTTGTTTTCCATGGTTCCCCACTTCAACTCCATATGAATGACAGGGTGGTATCTAGCTCAATTCGAATAAACTAGACTACAACTAACACCATGATAACATAGGTTACCAAACTCGCACGACAGATACCAAATACAGCTAGGTCATGCCCCTGATGACTACGACATCCTCCTCTTCATCACATTAATCAGCTCCAGTCACCGGGTGCTGATCACGAGTCCTCATCGCTTCTTTCTGTTTATGAATAGTTGGTCTTCTAGGCTCGAGTACTCCCCCAATCCAGCCCGATGTCTTCTAGAGATCACCCTTGATTTAGTCTATAATATCCTTTTCCCTTTGATGTTCAAATTAAAGTATGCCTTTGCTTTGCCTTCTTCTGTCATCCATTGGAAATGTCCATTATAGACTATGACGTACCACCCTTTTGAATAACGTCTGGATCTGGCCAAGTATCAATACTGGTAAAACTAAAATGCCCTATGTAAGCCTCGTGGAATAGTGGTTAGCGTTGTTTGCTGCCATCCTGGAAGCTCGCGTTAGATTTAAGATACTGGCAAGAAACGTAATTCTGGTTTAAGGTATTGGAACGGTAGCGTTGACACGCAAGACACTTGGTGGAGTCAATTTCGAAGACTACCGACAGCAGTGGCTACGCTGGCTAAAACGCAGCGTTAGGTCATGGGGCCAAGCTCTCTGCTGACTCGGTAGACGCGTGGGTTCGAGCCCCACCGTCGGCCGTCCTTGAAATGGATTTCCGTAGTTTCCCCATTTTCAACACCAGGAAAATGCTGGGACGGTACCTTCTGATAGGCCACGGTCGCTTCCTTCCACATCCTTGCCCTGTTTCATTCATCTTCATTCATTCCATCTCTCATCCCGACGCACTCGGCCTCTGAGCAGACCACACGAAAAAAAAAAAAAAAAAAAAAAAAAAAAAAAAAAAAAACGAAGACTCGTACCAGTCTAGTGGGCGCTCTTTAAATGAATTTGGTGCTCTCACCATACGAGCAAAAATGTGCTCGCGAGCACAAGCTCTCCTGAGATCCATTCCTCAATTCAAATTCTGCTGCATGAACCAGAATAATTACAAGTTTTTTCAGCCAGATATTTTATCATTTTGTGAAATAGTATTTTTATCTACAGTAAAAATAATTGGACATCGATACTTTATGAGTAACAAGAAAGATGCTGATTCGACTCGACCGTCCGCACGTAAATGTATCTTATCTGAATTAATGCAAGCAGTTGCAGCATGCCTGGTGAGCGGTGAATCCATAGCTATTTCAGCAATTCTGAGGGAGAGATAGATTGGAAAAGGAAAAAGAGGCACCTGCTTGTTGCATTATTATTATTATTATTATTATTATTATTATTATTAGACTATTATAATTAGATGACTAGTAGCTGACCGTTATGCCCATCTGTGGAGCTCTATAGAACTTGTTTAGCAGATGTTTTTCCTTCTCCCAAAATCTCTTCTTCTGGGCATTGAAACTCTTCCTCCCGTTCTACAGTCCATGATTTATTGGTCCAGGTATGAATTTTCTCAGCAAACGTGGTGGTTTTATTAGTTACCGTACTTCGTTAATTATTTTTGCTTTAAGATGGGGAACAGCGAGGTCATCTGCCCCTATGATTTTATTAGTATGATTATTATTTTCATCGTTATTATTATTATTATTATTATTATTATCATTATTATATTCGATTTAAAGGTGCTCAAGTACTTGGTATGGTATGAGGGTGGTGCTCTAAGTCCCAAAACGTTGAGAACGTCTGTAAACAATATTCATTATACCGGGTCCGGTAACTAATTTCCTTCTTATCCTCTACTAAAACCGAAAGTTCTGTTATAGTTTTACTCGATCACAATTTCACTCGTTGCATTAGACTCAAACGAAGGCGGCTTAGGTGACATAGTTGGTAGCATGCTGAGCTTCTATGTCCAAGGTCGCGGGTTCAAACCCGGTCGAAGTCGTTGGATTTATTAAGAGCGTTAAAAAATCCCACAGTAGGCCTATGCCTTCCTTCGGAGGGGAAGTAAAGCCGGCGGTCCTATGTCATAGATTTACACTAATTACACTTGTGTGAAGCTAAATTATAAGTTAGATTTGACTAACGCTCTTGGGTTTCAACGTTCGTCGCCAGGAGTCGACTGCGGTGGCATCTAGTAAACAAGTTCAGAACTAGTTGGTCGTTGACGGTGGCACTTGGTAGCTAAAGTTGGAACCACTTGAAAATAGAATGTCTCCAGTCCCTACTTGAATTAAAAACAGATAACACACACTAATACAGCCATCACAATTAACACCGGTTATCACACAGATTCTACACACACCCAAAGTACACGGGGCTACATGACCTTGTTGTCGCAACCCCTAAGCTCAGAAACCAACCAGATTCAAACGAGCAACCAAGCATAAAGACTTGAAATGGTCCATCTACGGTAATTGGTTTCTCCTACTTGGTACTCGATCTTCCCAACTGTCATAATTTTCATTTCGGAAGTATTAATCTTCATGTGTATTCCTCACATTTCTCATCATGGTCTGACACATATGAACACCAGCTTTCAACGCAATCCATCATTACAATAAAGCGGCATATACAAAGCCAGATTGCTCATGGTTTCCACCTACCTGAAACTCGCCTTCTGGGGCTAAATTAACCAGTTAAGCTCGTCTAACCTTAGTCAGCCCACTAACTCTCACTCGAGTGTGATTTCCAGCGTTTATTCCCCTGATTGTACGAGTTAAATTTTTGAAGTTTTATCTACTAAAATTGATAACCAACTCCACTTGCTTCATCACTATGCCTTTGCGACTGACTGCGCGGTGCAGCGGTAACGTTCTCGCCTGTTATGCCCCAGGTTGCAGGATCAAATGCTGGCACATGTGCGATGGAGCCGTAGCCTACTGAAATGGCGAGTTTAGTGAACGCGTTACTTAATCTGCTCTTAAAATGTAAAGGTTTGAAGCCATTCTTCCAGTGCTGCCTATACTAACTGTCATTTGTAGCTCTTCAGTCGGTCAACCCAAATATGCCCAAAGAATGGGTAGGGTACAAAGTATACATAGACCTACGTAAATACATTCCTGAAAAAAAAGTGCATGTATTAGTTAATTATCACAATTAATGGGGCGATTTAGGATTACGTGTTCTGACCCTCAAGTGGCCATCATCAGCTCCTGTTCACTGTGTTGAGGTTTAAATTTGCTCTAATATTAACCCTAGCAATACCATGCTATTTTTCAAACCACCCCCAGGGGTGTGGGACGTGGGTTGGTGACCACGGGGCCCCAGCTGAGTCCGGCATTGCTTCCACTTACTTGTGCCGGGCTCCTCTCCGTCTTCTTTCCTGTCGACCTCACTTGGTCAACCCTTGTTCTTTTCCGACCCCGACGGTATTAGGGTATCCGAGGCCTTAATTGGCTCTTGTCTCATCTTTTCTGATACCCTCCTTCTGCGAGGGGTCAGCCTTCTTTTTCTTTTCATGTTATCTCCTGCTTTCTGCTCAAGGCCCTCAAGGAGTCAGGGTGTATGTAGCCCCACCACATCTGGTGCACTCTAGATATTGCTACACCCTCAGGGGCTCACGGCTGGTGAGTTCAGGAGTTGGCGACTTCGAGGGATTCCTGAGCTCGGTCCGGTTTTCCCCCTTTTTAATCCATTCCCTCTGGGGCGGACCCTCTCCTCTTTCACTTTCCTATCTGCCTTTCATGGCTCTCCTTCCTTCCAAGTCCCTCAATCCGCATTCTTCGATGGTTGAGGGCATTTCTTTCCTCCTGTCCTTTATTTGCCTTATTCTTCTTTGGTTTTCATTTCTTCTAGTGTATAAGTTAGTAGTTAGTTTTAGTTATAGTTTACATTTCATTATCATCTTCACAATCACCCAAACCATTAGCGGCCGATAACCTAGATGTTAGGCCCTTTAAAACAACAATTATTATCATCATATTTTTCAAACCACGGGCTACCAGTTGGGGGATATTTTGTGACCACCATTATAAATTCCTTTTGTGTGATTTACATTATCCTTTAATCAACATATCTTGCATTTTGAACCTTAAATGCAACTGAAATGGAAAAAATATAACTTAATTAACAACAGTTGCAAACAAAATAAAATTCATAAAAAAGTCAGAAAGTAAATTATTCACTAATCATACTCTTCGCCATCAACACACGTGGAACATACGACTATTCTTTGCTGTGTTTTCCGCATGTGTACCTCTTGCAACCAGAACAAATTATGGTGGTTTTGTTAACTTTGTTGTATTTTTGCCCTTATTACAGTGCACAGTATGACGAGGCACACGAACTACCAACGGGGGGAAGGGGATTCTCCGTGCCCATCAAAAGAAAATTGTTTATATCTATACAAGAATTAAAATTTAAAAAAGTAAATGTGTGGTTAGGTAACTGGATTCAAAATAGATAGTAAACGTAGAAAAGGAATGTCATGAATAAACCGTAAAAAATGAAACTGGTGGGCACGAAATAACCCCCCCCCCCCCCCCGGTTGGTATTGCTAGGGTTAAAGCACTACTTTTTGTAGCTAGTCTCACAGCGGTGAGCAGGGCGACAAGACTACACTGTTGTGAGATGTTCCCTACTAAGATAAGTAAACATTACAAATGGAGTTTTCTAGTGAATACTAAATTTGTTAATTTATTTATTTATTTATTATAAAATTGTGGTATCCTAAATTGTATACACCTGCATATGCACATTTATTCATGTAATTCATTAAAAAAACTTTAAGACAGAAACAAACCTAATGTATAACGAGATTCAAATTGCGAATCGTATTAAAAAAGAAACACCAAAGACTAGCTACAAAAAGTAGTGCTTTAATATTAGTGAAAATTTAAACCTCAACACACTGAACAGGATCTGATGATGGTCACTTGAGGGTCAAAAAGCGTAATTCTATATTGCCACATTAATTGTGACTAGCATTACCCGTCGCGGCTTCGCCCGCGAATATTCTAGTTGCAAAGAGGACACTTAACAAAATCTCAATCATGAATGCTATGAATGATTTATCCTTGGTATGAATAATCAGACTTTATCAATTCAGCTACTGGTGCAGTGGTTAGGGGTTGGTCATTCCTTCATAGGTATATCAGAGCGAAGTTAGTTTTCTGGGAATATCACAGACACTGTTAATTTGAGGGCCTTTAAATGTGGTTTTCGGAGACCCTTTATAGTCGGGTGAAAAAGACCTTTCGTACCACACTCACACGTGAAAATTGCGTGAAAAAATTCTCGAGCGACCCTTGACCCCCTTAAGCGCATTATACTGTATGTATTGATGAATTTTACAGCTTAATTTGGTTCAGTGATAACCTTATAACCGTCTGGAAACTTTCACAGTAATGTAATAATTGGAATTGCATTGCGTCTTACAGAAATAGATGGACCTGTGAGATTCTGTCACCATGGTTACCGTGTTGCATTCTTTCATTATTTCATTGTAAACATACATGTTTTAAGGTATTTATTTAATTGTGAGGCATTTAAAGAGTAAGTGAGTGCGTTTCGCTTACGTATTGGGTTATGCTGAACCTGTAGGTACGCCATATGTGTAGGTTGGTGTTAAAGGGACCTTATTTTCGGTACAAAACTGGAATGGGACCTTAGCAGAATAATATAGGGAGGGATAATTAACTAATACATGTAGGCCTAATTGTTTCCAGCAGTGTATTTACATATTAATACTTCGTACCCCGCCCATTCATTGGGCATATTCGTGTTGACCGACTGAAGAGCTACAAATGACAGTCTGCTCTTTAATGCTTGCGCTAGGCATACTACAGACCATCACGAGTACCGTCGGTTGTCCGTACTTTGTAAATAGAGAGCTTTAGGGGCCGGAGCAAGAAACAAGTCAGTTTTATCATTTGCTTTGAATTACTACTTTAGCCTACTTTATAACATTGTTTTAATATAAATGCTGTAAGTAATAAGAATCATCAAATATCCTCTTCAAAAACGGGTCAACAACATGTTTAACAAAATCAAACAAGCCCCTAGTCCGCAACGGGAAAGTTTGAAACTAGCCGACATTATATGACCAACATTTACTGATTACAAGATACACCCTCTTTATCACATATTGATCTATCGGCGTGATTTAAGTAAAAATGTATATATATATAAGGGAAATTAACTATTAAAGTATACATCTATTGAGTACTCAGGAAAATCCGGGTACAAAGAGGCCAATTCGGGGACTGTACCTGGGAAACGGGGACATCTGACAACCTTAGCGTACTCTTTTTTTAAGTAGCTTAGTACCACAGTAAACAGACTGGCGTCAGTGCTTTTGAAGGAAGAGAACTTGAGAAACTCCCTTGCCAAAAACAGATGAACAAATAGCAGTAATGAAGAATCGGCAAATGTATCAATATATAATTCCTCTTTTTTCTTTCGCTAATCATACGACTAATGCAATCCAATTCGTGCCTAGTTTTTCTGGTCTGAGTGCGGTCGCTCTACATGTTTGGTCGTGTCCTGTTCTGCTACACAACAATCTTTGTTCTCGTACATTTATATTCTTGCTGATCAAATTATCGGTGATTATCTTCCGAATGCCTGGGCAATTTAATGGGCCGTACCCATAATGAGGGGTTTAGCCTGGTTTGTTTTGGGGCCGCGTGCACGATCGCGTAGCGGCCATCTTGTTTGTTTGGCTTCCAGTGACAGTATTTACATGGCCGCAATTAGGCGTAACATTCTTATAATGTATTCAGGCTTGACCCTTTGTTTCTGTCCAGTAATTTAGGAGTAGTTACTTTAAACAAGGTTCAGATTACTATTTATCTTACAAAATGAGTAAATTATGATAAGTTATGTCATAATGTATGGTTATAGCCCAGGTTTATGTTTACCCTTCCGAGTTCATATCGATAGGTCACAGTAAGAAAGAGGCGTCTACTCCTTCTGTCGTGAGAATGCTCATAGCTAGATCGTAACTAGTGACGCGAACTATTGCACTAAAAATCTTATATCGGACGTCTTCAACATTTTTACCATGGATATGATTTTGGGCTAGGGGTCTATCTGGAATCCGCGTCATAATTTTCCCTGCACCATGGTAACTATGGCAACCGGTATTCGTCATCTATGTATACTACGTCAGTAGCGTCATCTACACGTTGCTATAAGAATATTAAAGAACGTTTTCCAGTCGGTCAACACAAATTGTGCCCAATTACAAAAGACGGGAAACAAGTATTTACATACACTAAACTGAAAAAGCAAGATGATATTATATTACTAACAAGCATTTAGTTAATAGTTTGTAACAATATCTCATTTTTTTAAGGTTACGGTATGTAAATACTTGTTTCACGCGTAATGTAATTGGGCACAATTTGTGTTGACCCACTGGAAAGATTTCTTTAATAGAATTAGGCATCACTGAAAAATTGCTACTATCACTACAATTTGCTATAAGAACCCAAGCTCTTAGTAGTTAGTGGCTTACTTCTAGTCCAGGGCACCTACACCATCCCTGTCTCCACTACACACTCTACTAACCTCATCACAGAAACACAAGTTATCAGACAAGTTCATAGACGGGATTGAAGACCAAATAGCCTATGTTCCAAGCCCCTGAATTAACAATTCTATCTTCTTCTTACTATTATTAGTCTATTATTATTGAGTTTCCAATAGGCTACACACAGTAGAAGGAACTCTAGTTTCCCTAGCATATTGGGGTTATAGTTTGACGATTAAAGAAAATGCACTACCTATACTAACATTATAAACACTTAGTATAAAACTAAGTCCCCGATTCTTGGATGTCACGGGTAATCTTGAGAACCACTGGATGGATTTTTCTGCGGCTTTCACCATTCTGTAAAGGATATCTCGATGAAGGTTTCTGTAGAAAATTATTTATTTATGATCAAAGGAAGCCAAGCAGTAACAATTTCAGTGAAAAAATTGAAGAGGCCTGGCGTCCATGCGCTTTTTAACCTTACGCAGGGCAAACCGTTAAAATATCAATATAGCCTACTATGAGTGTAAAAATTGTTCAGCATGAAGAGTTCTTGTTGTGTATTTACTTGAGTTAACATGAACATTCTAGAAAGTGTTGTCTTAACACGAACATTCTAGTCAGTGTTGTGTATTTAGGCTACTTGAGTTAACACGAACATTCTAGTCACTATGCCCAGCACATTCCAATCTGGAACATTCGATTCTGGAACTTTCCAGCTACTATGTATATATGCACCCGCGGACTGTAGACGACAGTTCCGCTCAAGTTAGTTCACATTGTGTATCGTTGTGTATCGACTAGTGTTTAATAAACCGTTGTGTTATATTAACAAGTGTATGTTATTTATCTTGTATCTCCCACGATATAACAGTGGTGCCAGAAGTGGGATAAGATAAATAACGTTGTGAAACCGAGTGACTTTCTAACCTCAACGCAAGTGTTGCACCGAACGACGTTCATCGCAGTGCGTGTTGGAAACTAAACCGAGTGAACTTTCTAACCTCAACGCAAGTGTTTGCAAACTAAGTTCATCGCAAGTGCGTGTTAGATATACTGTTCTCCACTCATCTTCACCATGCCGGACTTAACCTCTGAGCAACTCCAACAATTCTCGGCAATGATCGCCGACGCTATCCGACAGACAATAGGGTCAACAACGTCATCAGAACCTCGACCGCCAAAGTTCACAATGCAACCGTATCGCACTACCGACGGAGCGACTGTAGCCGACTATTTCACTCGCTTTACCTGGGCGCTCAACCTCAGCAAGGTACCCGCGGAACAGCATGCAAACTTTGCACGGGTTTACATGGGATCTGAACTCAATGATGCCCTGAAGATCCTGGTGAGTCCTAATGATCCGGAAACTCTGTCATACAACGAGATTCAATCTAAGCTGAAAGGCCACTTTGACGCCACACGCAACAAGTTTGCTGAGAGCATCAAATTTCGCAGTGTAATGCAGAAGCAAGGAGAAACAATCGCTAGCTTCACCTTAAGACTGCGGCAGGCTGCAACGTTTTGTGAGTACGGCACATTTCTTGATCGCATGTTAATTGAACAAATGCTCGCAGGTTTGGAATCACGAGAAATGTGCGACGAGATTATTGCAAAACAACCAGAGAACTTCACCGCAGCATATGGAATCGCGCACGCACTCGAAGCTACTCGCAATACCACCGACGAGGTCAAAACAGCTGCCGCTAAGTCTGAATCAACCAATCGGATTGGATACGAGAAGCCTCTGTCCAGGAAGAACATCAACCAGCAGCCGCCACGCAGCAAGTCAGCTCATCGAAGTCAAGGGTCTTACAACCTAACCAGACAGCATCAATGGCCACACCTGTTTTCGCCAGAGCTCGAGACGTACCAGTTGCCCTCCGCGATGCCTATGCCAAGGAAATCGACAAGAAATTTGCATCTGGCTTCTACAAAAGAGTGGACTACTCTAAGTGGGCATCGACAACGCACGTTGTCGCCAAGAAGAACGGCAAACTGAGGATCACAGGCAACTACAAGCCTACTCTCAACCCGCGGATTATCATCGATGAACATCCGATTCCCAAGGTGGAACATCTGTTCAACCGAATGCGCGGCGCCACTCTCTTCTGCCAACTGGATATCTCTGACGCGTACACTCATCTCGAGGTCGACGATGAGTTCAGCCATGCTCTCACTCTTAACACGCCAACTCACGGTCTGATCCGCCCAACGCGAGCAGTATATGGAGCAGCTAACATCCCCGCTATCTGGCAGCGGTGAATGGACACAGTCCTGCATGGTCTCCCAAACGTCGTAAGTTTTTTCGATGACAGTATAGTTTTTGCTGATAGCTTTGAAAATCTGATGCAGGCCCTCAGCACCACTCTGGAACGGTTTCGGCAACACAACCTCAAGCTCAACCGAGCCAAATGCGTTTTCGCTCAAACTTCTTTGGAAGCCCTTGGCCACAAAATCGATGCGTCAGGCATCCACAAGTCTGATGCACACATCCGAGCTGTACGTGATGCAACCTACTACAGTTCGTTCATCCCCGATTTGTCCACCAGAGACAGACCACTCAGAGACATGCTGCTCAAGGACCCTCTCATCTGGACACCAGAAGGAGACAGGGCATACAAATACATCAAGACCGCCCTAACCTCGCCCCAGGTACTCATGCAGTATGACCCAGCGTTACCACTCCTGTTGGCCACGGACGCCAGCAAGACCGGCCAGGGCGCAGTATTGTCACACCGGCTCAGCAACGGGCAAGAAGGTCCAATTGCTTACGCCAGTCGAACGATGACAGCAACGGAGCAAAGGTACCTTCATCTCCGCACGAGACTCAACTTGACCAGGCCACATCGAGGTCACCGCACAACCAACCAAGTCATCGTGCAACCGACCAAATCACCATGCAACCGACAAGGTCACCGTGCAACCGACCAAGTCATCGTGCATCCGACCAAGTCACCGTGCAACCATCCAAGCCACCGCACAACCGACGGAATCACCGCACAACCGACGAAGCCACCGCACAACCGACCAAGCCACCGAGCCTGAGACGAGTTCGCTTCACCGAGACACCAGCAACAGTCCAAACACCACCAGCCACACCTGTAAACAGGACATCACCTATTTCCCAGACCTCTTTTATTCCCCGCAGGAGTACTCGCCAGCAGTGACCACCGTTGAGATTCTCTCCTGATTCCTAAATCATCCATTTAAAAGAGGGAGGAAATGTTGTGTATTTACTTGAGTTAACATGAACATTCTAGAAAGTGTTGTCTTAACATGAACATTCTAGTCAGTGTTGTGTATTTAGGCTACTTGAGTTAACACGAACATTCTAGTCACTATGCCCAGAACATTCCAATCTGGAACATTCGATTCTGGGACTTTCCAGCTACTATGTATATATGCACCCGCGGACTGTAGACGACAGTTCCGCTCAAGTTAGTTCACATTGTGTATCGTTGTGTATCGACTAGTGTTTAATAAACCGTTGTGTTATATTAACAAGTGTATGTTATTTATCTTGTATCTCCCACGATATAACAGTTCTACAAAAATGTCCGCGAGAGCATGTCCCTATCTTCAATATATCACCCACTATAAGTGTTTCTAGATTGGACGGAAGAGGAATTTGTGTTTCATGCACCTCGCCATTCTTAAATTACGTCCGACAAGAATTCGTTGCACATGCATCTCCATGATAATATAATTAATAGTCCAGTCAGTGATTTTAACCCATCATGCCGAGATGTAAAACGGATATAGGTCGTAGTTCATTGACATGGAAAAAAGAAGCGCTCATCACGTAATGCATTCATAACTGTTCCCGGGGGAAGCCGGGGCGGGTTGCTAGTAACATTATAAATGGCAACTTACGGAAGGTATGATGGACAAATGTCAGAAAATAAGAATAACAATTTTAAAACAAGTAGTTCCGTGAAGAACTATACAGCCTATTTTCATATATCCTACTTATGTTAACTGCCACTATCAACATACAAAATTTCAGTTTGATTGCTGTAATAGATTCGTGGATATTGAGAACCGACTAAATATTTCGGATGGTCGCCATGTTGGATTTTATATATGTAGGTCCTAGAGTTATGTACTGTTACATGAAGATTATTGTGTACGTGTAGCATTGAAATTTGAATCGCATGATTAGGACACAAGTAGTAACAAGGAGATTTTAAAATTTCGCACAGCTACCATCTTGTGGTTATGGAAACAATTGAAATAAATTAGATGCCAGTGGATTAACATTCGTATAAGGATTTACTGTACCAAGTTTCACTGCACTCGGATTGTTAAATTGCGAGAAACGTCCATGTGAATATTTACACTTCGCGTCGCCGCCATGTTGGATTTGTGATCACCAAGTTATTTAAAGTCCTATAGGTGATCTTAAGTTCATAGCCCCTATGAACATTTAAAAAAATCAGTTTTTGCTATAATAGATTCGTAGATATTCAGAGCCGTCTAAATATTTCGGATGGTCGCCATGTTGGATTGTTAAATGTATAGGCCATAGAGTCATGTACCATTAAAGGAAAATTATTGCGTAGGTTCATTATTCAAACTTTCACTTCGATTGCATGATTACGACACAAGAAATAAAAAATTAATTTTAAAATTCGCACAGCCGCCATCTAGAGGTTATGTAAACAATTCAACTAAATTAGATATCAGTGCATTACAATGTGTATCAACATTTCCTGTACCAGATTTTATTGCGTTTGGAACATTAAATCGCGAGAAAGATCTATTTAAAATTTTCAAATTCGCTTGGCCGCCATGTTAGTTTTGTAGTTAACCGGTTTTTGAAAGTCTTATATATGAACTTCCAGTAGTGCCCTTTATCTCCGTACAAAATTTCAGGGTGATACCGCTAATAGTTTCAGAGATATAGAATGTCGGTGAAATATTTCGTACATCCGCCATCTTGTGGTTATGTAAACAATTGAACGAAGTTAGATGTCGGTGCATTACAATGTGTATAAACATATACTGTACCAAGTTTTATTGCGTTTGGTTGGTTAAATCGCGAGAAACGTCTATTTAAAAGTCGCAAATTCACGTGGCCGCCATGTTGGCTTTGTAGTTACCAGTTTTTCAAAAGTCACATAGGTGAACTTCTAGTAGTTCCCTTTATCACCGTAATAAATTCCAGGGTGATATCGGGAATAGTTTCGGAGATATTGAATGCTGGTGAAATATTTCGCACAGCCGCCATGTTGGATTTGTGAGATGTAACAAAATTTGAAGGGCACGGTCGGGGTCGCCCGTAATAGTGCTATGAACTTACAGAGTTTCATTGAAATCGCTCCAGCCGTTTAGAAGTTATAAGGGGGGGGCACACACACACATACGCACACACACACGGACAAAAGGTGATCTCATAAGCCAATTTTTTCAAAATTGAAAATAGGCTAAAAATAGGACACAGGGGTTTTGTCAGTTCATTATTGCAGCAACTCAAGTGGCATTTTATAGTACTAGGCCTATATATCTTTCCGGCAACGGTGGCCGAGAGCGCTAACGCGCTACCTCGTGCCTTGCTGGCATCGGGAGAGCGTGTCGTCCTGAAAATGGTTTTCTTGGTTTCGCATTTTCACCTCCAGGTAAATACCGGGACGATTTCCTTCCAAAATCCCTTCCCTGACCCGTCCTGAAAATAAAATTAATTGCTATTGGCTGCATTAATAAAATAATAGACTAATATTAATAATAATAATAATTGTATTATTATTAGTATAATTATTATATCTTTCAAAAGCAGGGCCGTCGAAAAGCAAGTGATGCACTATTTGGGACGATCCACAAAAGCATTTAGACTAGGCTATAGTTATTGAGAATAGTGATACGAAATAGCCCTATATTTCCTGGTGACAGGAACGCATCATAACTTTAAAAACTGATATGTTTTGAAAGAAGAAGAAGAAGAAGAAGAAGAAGAAGAAGAAGGAGGAGGAGAAGAAAATACTTGTGTGTGCTTAGTATGGACACACGACTACAAGGGGCTAATGACCATGATGCTCCTGTTCGAGCCGAAACGTAGTACTCCATTAATGCTGCAGGACATGATGACATTAAAATATGCCAGTTAACGACAGCTAGTTTACATTAGGCTACTACGTAAGCCTTCAGGAAGGTATGGAGCGGATATCTGGTTGACCGGCTTGTATAGTGGCAATAGTGCCATGCTTCGTTGCTCGGTCGTTGTAATGTGATCAGAATTTTACGCTTCTGGAGCACGGTTGAAATGGTGCGTCCAACATGTTGTTGTTCGCTTTGTTTTGTAGCCCCTGTGGTGTCCAATCAGCATGAACTGCGACATTACAGCCCGGTTCAGTCATTATGAACAGTACTGTCGACAACTTCCAGAACTAAAGTGTCTATATACGGTTCTGTATTAACCCTTTTGATGCCAAGTAATAATAAGTGGTTATGTTAAAAATGCCAAGTCAAGTTTAGTAAAATTACAAGTTGTTGATAAAACGTCTCTTCTACCAATATTTTAAAGATAGAATCTTGATATTTTTTCCATAGCAGGTCTATACATTTTAAATAATTTTAAATACATTCTAAATAATTAATTCTTGGTTTCATTAAAATACTTCGTTAAAATGTAAATAGGAAATATATTTTTTTACAGCCAACATACTCTAAATAATGTATTTTGTTATTTGATTGGTAATACGAGTACTTTTTAATTTCGTATAAATGTCCCGAGTTTAGAGTAATAATTTTAACAAATAGGTTTCGTGTACGATCAATTTCTACAAACAAACATGGCTACAAACAAATCACGCGCGGGAAGTCAGCTGCTTGCAACATATTCAAAGAATACTTATTATGAAGCCAGTTATTCACGGAACTGAAACACATCGATATATCCAGAAAGAGAACGATTCCTGTGTTGTCTTGGTTGAAACAATGGTAGCACTGAGTGGCTGGAAATAAAAATACAAATTTTTATAGAAAACGGCTCTGATAGATCGGTCCTTGGCATATTTAGCAGAAGCTCCCTCGGCCGATATATTGGGCCTTGGCACTATAAGGGTTAAATTGACTTTCCGTCTGTACAATAAAAAATAAATTTAAAAAAATATAAGTACACAGACCTGGCAATTGAGATAAAGCAGATAAGGAAACTTGAGTCGATGACTACAATCCCAATAATCGTGTACTGGTGTTATACCCAAAACGTTCCACAGTAGTCTATCAATATTAAATCTGCATCCGCAGTTACATACATTGAATTACAGAAGGCAGTTCTGTTAAACACCTGGCATATTGTCAGGAAATTCCTTGGTGACACCCTGGTCGAACAATCAGCAAGGCTCGATGATTCAGATGGAAATTTAGCTCATCCTATAAATGAAGGAGACTCGTGAAGAGTGCGGCCACGACATGGATGCACAGTAATGTGAAGTCTCTGAACAGTGTAATCTACAAAATTACCTCAGTACAGATGGTTCCTTGCTAAGGCCGAACCAGGCTGTAACATAAAATGTAGCCGGTATTTGCTGCGATAATGATTTCAAACAATAGGCTAAATAATAATAATAATAATAATAATAATAATAATAATAATAATAATAATAATACGAGTATAACAATTATGATTTCTCCAAATACTTGGTATTTATCCCAATCGGTGTGTATAATGGTGAAATATAGGCCTATCCTTACTTAATTTTTGTTTGTTTATTTGTTTGTTCGTATATCGGAAACGATGTGTGCCCGGACATGGATTCCTATTCCAAATACTGTGTATGCACTGCCCTCTACAAGTCCTAAAAGTTTGCAACAGGAATTTTGTTATCATTGTCAACTTACTTTTAGTCCAATTTGGCCCGTTCCTGGGTCTGCATATTACAAAGGTCCTATGGACGTCCATAGACAGCTTGTTTAATTGATCACAGACATGTTGTATCGGGTTCAAGTCAGAAGAACTGGAAGGCCACTCCATTCAGGTGATACCAACGCTGTCGCTATTTATTTATGAGAACTGCACAATGGTAAGGAAAATTATGGTCTGTTAAGGTGAAGTCCTCAACAAACTGCTGGCGATATGGCTCCATTATTGGAGTGCCTTGAACAACCACGCAAGGTGTATGGTAACCCGAATGATGCCACCGCAGATTAAAGCACCACCACTTTGCTGCACACGGTTAACGAAGCATCAGAAGCGTGCGGTGTTGCAGACTAGTACACTATGGTACAAGTGTGAGGAATCTTAAGTTACATTCAGCATAATTTGCAGTGCATCACAGTATCATTTAAAATGCTCCAAATTCACGTCCGTCACTGTGTGTCACGTCCGTCGCTGTCTGAATGTTTCAAAATTATGAATAATATGGAACGACTGAATCGTGGTAGAGACGAAGTTGCAGATGCAGTACAAATGAAGATGGACACTGTAGGCTACTCTCTCAGAACCCTGGATATGCAGTAATGGGAAAGGTTGCTGCAATGCTGTGTGGCACTATTACAGACACCACAATACAGTTCATCAGACACATCCTAACTTATATTATTTAAACACACACACGTTCATGAGGTTGTGCGGAGATTTAAGTGTGAAGTTAAGATTGGACTTCATCCCGGAAGACATTATGAAGTTCAAACACCCTCCCATTAACTCCTGTGATGCTGAACGTAGTTTAACGAAATCTAGGAAATCTGTCCTCAGAGACAACGGTTAGTTGGTTAGTTAGTTAGTTAGTTAGTTAGTTAGTTGGTTGTTTTAAGGGGAGGAACAACGAGGTCATCTGCCCCTTCAGACACTATAGAAGAAGATTCACATTCCGGCCCCTAGGAGAACATTTGGAAATCTTTGTAACAGAGAATAAAAGATTATTCGATATTTATATTAAAACTAGAGGACCCGGCAGACGTCCTGCCCGAAAACATAGAGCAGGTTCAGCAAACATATTTGAATTTTCGACGAACTATATAGTAAGTGACATGTGACATTGATTTTTAAAGAAAAAAAAACTCAGATCATCTCCATGGAAGCCAATAATTCGACATCACCGCCACCTATGGCACAAAAACATAACTATGAATTATTCTCAGAAAGTCAATTATTCATGAACTTCTCAGAAGAAAACATTTCCAAGGGAACGGGCTTGGGAGAATTAGTGGGGACACCCTGACAAAAAAAAAAAATCTAGAACCTGATCGCAACGCCACATACCGGGTCCAATTAGGAATCTAAACCATACAGGGAACCCTCTCAAATAAACTTACATGTTGTTTATTTTCAATGAACAGTTATTGAAATGTCAAAACAACGCTAAGCTACGGTGCAAGAGCTATGCGCATGTTATGAAGCCTACGTCAAATACCAAGAATTCGACATCACCGACACCTATGGTACAAAATCATAACTATGATTTATTCTCAGAAAGTCAATAATTATTCATGAACTTTTCATAAGTTACCACTGCTAAGGGGCCGTTGAGGTGAGCCTTTGGTTTCACGAAGGCTAGCGGTTTCCATGACGGCAGTTATTGTTTTGTTGACTGTATCTTGTGGTTGTAAAAGTGTGTGCATCCTACGTTTTTGGTCGCTACGCCATTTACAGGGTCCAAATGTGAATCTAAACCATGCAGGGATCCACACAAACATACAAAAAAAATCATCAAATTCGGTCCAGCCGTTAGGAGGAATTTAGTGACATACACATGTACAGAAGAATTATATCGACTAAGTTATAATTATAATTATGTAGTTTATATATTGAACCCTTTATCCTCTGATGGATAAATGATTCGATGTTTTATTTCTACAATCAATTAATTTTTCCACCAGCGTCATGAAATAGCCAGACGAAGATGAGGAAACTTCAAGCATTTGTTGGAGACAGCGGGGACATACCTGCAGCAGTTTGACAATAGGCTAAATACTTAAGGATTGTGAAAAGAAAGAGCCTGGCAAAGTTTCAGAAGGACAGGTGGTGGCTACCTCAAAATAGAAGGGACGCGTGGTGAGACACGCTTATGGCATGTTCATTGTACTATTCGCGCCTAGAAAAAATATAATGCAGTAACGTGAGTGGCTGATGGTACTACTGGACACTCCTACGAGGCCGAGGTCTGATAAAAACCGCGAACATATTGAAAAAGTGGAACCAATGGGAGATGAATGCTTACGAACGCGCCAAGTCTAGCTTGGGCACGCGATAGCGAGCATTAACGCGGGAGATCGGCTAGACAACATCTCTACGATCGATTCTAGAATTAATGGGCATATTCTTGACCTGCGCAATTTTACGAGTTCAGTGATATTTGTTTCATTCCTGTACCACTATTATTTTGAGAAATTTTTATATCATTCCCCCCCCATCGATACCTAGGGCCAGTTCATTAATAAGTGGCGTGAAGAGCCAAGAAACATATTATTTTGTGCGTCTGAGGACGTAGGTTGTTATTACATTTTGCGCGTCCGAGGACGTAGGCACTTGTAGTTTGCGTGTCATGAGGACACAGATTTTATTAATATAAATGTGTGTTAAATTCAGTGTGATAGATAGTCACAGTACTATTTTGTAGGGACAGTATCATCGACAATTCGCCAACAGACTGTTCTGGGGAAATAAGTACCTAAAACGGTGAATTTAGTAGTCAGATATCGAGTGTGTAATAATCTATAACTTTTTGCATCAGCACGAGAGATGACATCGCATATCCTGGAAGAAGTTTGGAACTGTCAACACTCCATCGAGATGTTTGAGACGAGCTAAGCAGCATTAAGTAGGGAGATGACAGCAGATGTTCGCTGACGGTGACTGGCCGAGGATGAGTACTGAATAATATTCTTATTATCTGACAAGTTAACTTATGGTATATGGGACATATTTTGTTTGTAAATATCTTGCTTGTGTTGATTAACGTAGTGTATTTAGTTTTGGTCTGACACACCTTTTGCATGGAAACAGCTCGCACAAGTTTTCTTAGTCGTCAGTTCTTGTTTGTTTGTTTGTTTGTTTGTTTGTTTGTTTCAACTAACGTGGCTATGTGGACAACCGTGTTCACATATGTTTACGTAATGCGGTTAAGAAGCGTCTCTCGGAGATATATTGTGTTTCAGAAGTAGGACTGAATTAATATAATCATACAGTAGATTGGAGGTTAAATTAATCTTTTTAATGTTTATTATTGATCAGATTCAGTGAGTTTATTGCCGTTGGAGCAATGTGAGTTGTGGCGAAGAGCAGTCAGCTCTCTCGTAGGTTTTAATTTTCTTAAATAGATTGTGAGCCTCTGATTCAACCGACCTGTGTGAAAAGTGTTATGTCATTCCCAGCAGTGTGTGTGTGTGTGTGTGTGTATTTTATTGGTCATTACAAGCGGGAATTTCAGCGTAGACTGATTTATGTCAGCTTGGTGCCAAGTCCATATCGTTGCCTTGCGAGGACATATGTGGCTATATCGATTAAGGGCTTACCATATGTTTATGTGGTTGAGATTTGTTGCTGTTGATTCTACGAGATAACGAGACAGTTGGTCAAGTTATTTTTACACACTGGAGTTGGACGATGACAAGAGTTGTGGTAGGGGGAAGCTGTTTTCACAAGGCGGGCTGAAAGGATTGCATCAAGGTCATTAGTGGAGTGCTTGTTGGCTCCGTAAAATTACTTGAAATACAGAATAAGAACTGATCAATGATGAAAATTGTTTAAATAAATGGGAGTTGCCTACGAATCACTATAATCTCCGAAGCGTTAGCTTAACGTGCATTTTTGTTCATATAAGGTAATCTCAGCCGGTGAGGCTTTTGTTGTTGTTGGTTTCATTCCATGTTTATGTTCCGTATTAGTGACCCGTGCAGTCACGTGCGATGCTGTCTTTTCCTTGTTTGTGTATTGAGCAATTGGCCGTGTTGGCAGCTCATTTGTCAGATGCGTCATCGCACTGAAGGAGGGTCTCGAGGGAGATTCCTGTAAATATTAGATTTTAGATTGTGTGTCAGCATTAATTTTTAAGGGTTTTTATTAGTGTTGTGTCCCATATCCGTAAACGTTGATTTACGAGATGATTGCTCGTAAGCATCGTGGCTGTTACCCGATGTAAACGAACAGTCATCCAAGTTCTCATCCCTCGTAGTTGGTCATTACGCGTACATAAAATCCCAATGCAAGTTAGTGGAACTTGGATCCACATTTTTATGAGGGGGAGATCCGTCTGACTCCTCAACGTTGATAGATATTTCTGTCATGGGAAGATTCAGGGAGGAATATTATTGTTGTTGTTTATATTCATTTCATTTTTGCACAAATAGTCATTAAATTATGTTATTATTTTACGTCTTGTCACTTCCTTTCTTAATTATAGTTTTAATCCTATGACCCTTGCCTCAGTAGAGCATGTTGTTTGGCGAACGTAAACATCACACTATGAACTGAGCGCGACCCCTTGATCAAGATTTTTGCATATAAACACTGCAATACTAAAGGGTTCAATATAAAGATGAGAAGTGCAACATTATGTTTTATGTACTCTGTTTACCTTCATGGAACTTTAATGTATGTCTACCCCTTATTATTCCCGTTTTCCAACGGGGTCGGGCATGAGATGGGATGGAAGTCTGTGTGGCGATGGTTTTTACGGCCGGATGCCCTTCCTGACGCCAACCTCATGAGAGGAGTTAATGAGAGATGAAATGAATGATGGTGAATGAAACTGGGCCAGGATGTGGAAGGAAGCGGCCGTGGCCTGTCAGAAGGTACCGTCCCAGCATTTGCCTGGTGTTGAAAATGGGTAACCACGGAAAACCATATCAAGGACGGCCGACGGTGGGGCTCTAACCCACGCGTCTAACGAGTCAGCAGAGAGCTTGGCCCCAAGACCTAATGCTGCGCTTCAGCCAGCGTAGCCACTACTGTCGGTCTTCATGGAACTTTAATATTAATTAGAAATGATCATTTTATGGTACCACAATATTAAGTCTATATTTAATTCCATATTCAAACAAAGACACAAGACTACTATGTGGGGCACAAGAATGGGAAAGCGTCAAGAAAGAGAGACCGAGGCGTGGGCAGAAGCAGGAGCAGATAGAGAAAACTGGAAGACAGAATATCGAGTGAGTGAAAGTGAAACGTAAGTGAAAAGTGAAAACCAGAAAACAAAACGCAAAAAGAAAAGTGAAGACCAAAAACTATCCATAGTAACTTACTGCGCCGAAAACCAGACAAACAACTGTACAATCATCAAATAGAAACCTAATGCGACTAGCTCATCACATCTCTACATAAGAATTGTTCAGCATGAAAAGTTCTACAAAAAAAGTCCGCAACAGAATATCTCTATCTTTAATACATCACCCACTAAAAGTGTGTTTACGTTTTCATTTTTTCCAACAATCTACATTCAGTGGAAATTAAAATGACTAGCTTCGGAGTATACGAGCTAGCGAACGAGCCTATCACCCCAGCTTCAGCCGGCATAAAATCGTCGTGTCGTGTTAAGACTACAGAGAAGAGTAAATGTGTTTGGAGTTTCGCTGTTCACCTCGGCTTTCCCCCAGGGGCTCACATCTAGTGGGACGTGGGTTGGCGACCTCGGGACCCCAGCTGAGTCCGGTATTGCTTCCACTTACTTGTGCCGGGCTCCTCTCCGTCTTCTTTCCTGTCGAACTCCCTTGGTCAACTCTTGTTCTTTTCCGACCCCGACGGTATTAGGGTATCCGAGGCCTAGGGAGTCTTTCACTTTCCCGCCGTATTTGGCCCTTGTCTCATCTTTCGTGATCCCTCTTTCTCTTGTTTTCTTTTCATTATATTTCCTTTTCTCTTTAAGATTCCCGCACTGTTTTTGTTAATTGGCTCCCCGTGAATCTAAATTCCCTTTGGCGAATGTTTTGCCTCTACACTCCATTTTGTAGTTATTTTCAATCTTTGCAAGTCTTTTCGATCTAAATTGCATTTTGCGAGTATTTTCAATCTCAATTGCATTTTGTAAGGATTGACAATCTAAATTGCTTTTTAGTAGCCTAAGTCTTTCAATATAGGGTCTAAGACTTTTGTGAGTATTTTGAATTTCTATTGCATTTTGTAAGTATTCAACCTACACCGCTGTTTGCAAGTATTTTCAATCTAAATTGCATTTTGTATGGTGGTTATTTTGCAAGTAACTTAATTTGATTCTCAATTGCATTTTGGGGTATTTTGAATCTAAATTTCATTTTGTAAGTATTTTCAATCTAACTTGCATTTTGTAAGTATTGTCCATCCAAATGAGTAGTTTTATCCCAACAATTAACCCCGCAATGATTTGATGATATCGCGAAGAGAGAAAAAATATACGGTATTTTACAGGTTGAAATAAGCTAAACACATAAAAAGTAGCCTATATAGCAATAAAAAGTATTGGGCCAAGGACTGACCCTTGCAGCACGCCAATTTCAATCAATATTCCTTCAAAATAACTGCCATCATTACTTAAGATTTTTTGATACCTGTTCTCTAAGTAAGTACGAATTACTGAATTACACACTCTAAAAATACTACGTGACGCAGTTTAGATAACAGCAAATGATGATGAACACAGTCAAATGCCTTATTGAGACCAAACAGGTTAATTGGCTCCCCGTGTATCTAAATTCCCTTTCGCGAATTTTTTGCCTCAACACTCCATTTTGTAGTTATTTTCAATCTTTGCAAGTCTTTTCGATCTAAATTGCATTTTGCTAGTATTTTCAATCTCAATTGCATTTTGTAAGGATTGACAATCTAAATTGCTTTTTAGTAGCCTGCATTTTGTAAGTATTCAACCTACACCGCTGTTAGCAGTATTTTCAATCTAAATTGCATTTTGTAAGTATTGTCCATCCAAATGAGTAGTTTGAATCTACCATACATTTTGTAAGCATTTTCAACTTCAATTGCATTTTGTAAGCATTTTGAATTTCAATTGCACTTTGTGAGTATTTTGGATCTGAAATGTGCGTTTTTCAATCTAAATTGCCTTGTGTATTTTCAATTTCAATTGCATTTTGTAAGTATTTTGAACCTCAATTACATTGTGTACGTATTTTCAATCTCATTTGCATTTTGTATGTATTTTGAATTTCAAATGCATTTTGTAAGTATTTCGACTCAACATTGCATTTTGTACGTATTTTGAACCTAAACTACATTTTGTGCGTATTTTTCAATCTATTCCTTTTGTGAGTATTTTCCTTATCAATTCCCTATTGTAAGTAGTACCACTCTCCATTTTGTAACTCGTTTCAATCTGAGTTACATTTTGTAAGTATTTTCAGTCTCACTTAATTTTCGTTCTGGTTTCCCTTTCATTGTCATTTTCGCTATTACCCAGACCATTAGGGGCCAATAACCTAGATGTTAGGCCCCTTAAAACAACAATTATCAACATCATCATCACCTCGGCTTTTCTGAATTGCGTCTGGGACCTGCCATCCGTGCGCCTTTTAAGCTTACGCTGGGTAGACCGTTAATGATACCGGGTGAAGCCGGAGCTGGTTGCTAGACAGTGTATAAGGGCTACCCTCTTGTAGATGACCTTTACCCTTCATGGGGAAACAATAATAATAATAATAGTCTAATAATAATAATAATAATAATAATAATAAAAATACAATGTTATTCTAATTTTAATACAGACAAATAGTAGCGTTAAAATACTGTTCATGTTCGACCCTCACTATTATGTGTCAGAAAACTGTATCATAATGATGGTCATTATAACACTGTTTTTCATTAGGATACAGTTTCTCCAGCCAATCAGAGCTCGTTCATTGACCAATTAGGTAACGATAACTTCGCGCATGCGCTCAAAATCCAACATGTCGGACATAAACACAACATCGAACTATAATAAATTACCGACATGGAATACGCAGCGTCCATATGTTCGCGTAAATAAACTGGCGAATATGAGACAAGAAATAGCACTGTACCTTAATATCACCAACCCTAATTTCTACACAGCGCATTGTCTTGAAACGACTCCGGTGACAATATTACTGAGGGGCGGCAGATGTAAACATATGGCCTGCATATGGCATTGCAAGCACACAGAGCGCATGCGTCGGTCGTTCAGAGATCTTGAAAGACAAAGATATCATACTTAGCGCTCGTTCTCCAATCACAAAATTCAAGTGGCTGACTCTCAACAGATATTTATGAATATTTATGTTAAAACATATAATAAAGTTATAATTATCGTCGAACATAAACAGTCGTATGCAACTCGCCTATAATGGTAATTAAGACACTCGTATGGAAGTTATAAAACTCGCATACGCTCGTTTTATAAAAATACTCGTGTCTTAATTATAGCGATTATAGGCTCGTTGCATAATGTACTATTTCAGTGCCGTGATTCGAGACTCATTGCTCAGGAGGGTGTAGTGACGCAGCAATTTGAGTGTGTCAACTCGCTTGGCGATGGGGATACAATACTTTAATAGAACATAGAACTTCCGACGAATCTGGGACAAAACTCTAGGAATTAGGATACTTTCAGCTACCTTGCTGGATATATGCCTTATAAACCTAATTATCCATGAAAGGTTCAATAAAAGAACCACACAAATTTACAGGTCTGCAAACTAAAAACCTTTCTTTTTTCTATTGAGTGATGCAAATGAACATTTTTTTCCTTTTGCAAACTTGCCAATTCCCCTCAAGATTGGTTGGAATGATTTCACGCTTGGGTGAAGCTCGTTGACTTCATGAATTCAATCAAAAGAAGGAGAAGCGAGCCTGGGAAACGCTCCCGTGAGTGGGACGGTGCTTAAAGTATGCAACAGGATGTAGCAAATGATTTTATGCCCACAATGAATTATCATTCACATAACCTTGGTAGAGATTAGCACCCACTGTTATATAACTCTCCATGCTCCAAATGTCACCAAGAATGCGATCTGCCACTCACCCCAGTGAGTGAGGGATCAAACCCACTGATTGTCCTTTGTCTGTCGCAGGAAGGGTGTGCGCGACCTACCTCACATGATAATAGCCTGGGTGTAGTTCCGTCGGCCAACGGTGTCTCATCGGCTTGTACGGGGAGCGGCATGCGATTGATCTTCCATCCCCTAACAAGTATTTTTTCGTTCGGCAATGGGGGTGATTTTCAGGGTAATGTGTCAAAGTTTGCGGCTCTAAAACAGCTATGTTGCCAAAACACCTCTTATTAGAACGGCTATTTGAAAAGTCTTTGTCGAATTAATTTTCCGGTAATGCACGAAGCAAAATATTGGTTGTGTTGTGGTTCATGATCAGTCTTTTATATTTTGTCTAAAATGTTGTTTGAGTCTTCAGTCTTTCGGCTGGTTTGATGCAGCTCCCCATGCTTCCCTGTACTGAGCTAATCGTTTCATCTCTACATAGCTACAACATCATACATCCGAGGCAATCTGTTTATCCTATTCAAAACTTGGTCTACCCCTACAGTTCATGTCCACGACCCTTCCTTCCATAACTAAGTTTGCTATCACTGGGTGTCACCAAATAGGGGCGGATGAACTCGCTGTTTCTCTCCTTAAAACCACAACAATCAATCATCAATTAAATTCATCAAATGTATTAAGAGATATTTTACCGAGCCGACATCATGTGACTCGGAGTGCCGTGGATTTTTCCGCCCTTCAAACATCCGACATCCATGGTCGGGAATAAAACCCAGGATCTTGTGATCAGGAGGTGAGCACTCTCCCTCTGAGCCCCCGAAGAAGCTTTTAGAGTTAATCCACAGAACAACAATTTAGCGATATAGAAATTAGCGATGTGATTTTTAGCTGTCGATTTCTAATAGGCATGGTAGCTAGACTTAACAATATTACGGTATTTCTAGAATATGGAGGTTGTTCAGTCATTGTAGACTAGAGGTTGGCTACATTTAATCATCTACATGTGCATATTTTAAAATAGAGTTATCCCTTTATCTCGGTGACGAATGCAATCATTTTAGTCAATTTCAAATGTTACGACGTTCAATAGGACATGGAAAACGAAAGCATATCACAATACGTAAAAACAATAAATTAAAATTAACAAAATGTATGACTGACATCAAAACCGCATCAAATGAACTTCAAATTGGCAACAACAAAATCTTTCGAGTAAACGAATTTAAATATTTAGGTGAATGGATTACAGCAAACTGTAACGAAAGGAAAGCAATTGAATCGAGGCTTCAGAAAATGGAAACTGCTTTTCAATCAACAAAAAATATTTATAACAAAAAGAGTCTCTCCTGGAACTTCAAAATTCGCCACTATACAACTGTAATCAAACCTGAAGTTCTCTATGCTTCAGAGACACTCAATCTCCAAAACAAAACACTAAAACACCGAATAGAAGTGAAAGAACGTAAAATAATGAGAAAAATACTTGGACCGAGAACAAAGGATGGTGTAAATTATCCAAAGCCTAATACAGAAATATACAAAAAAGTTTCCAAAATCACAGACACAATGCGAATGCGAAGAATCCAATTTATGGGACACATAGAAAGAATGGACCCGAACAGACTGACACACAAAATACATACTTTCTTAAAGAACAAGGCTATTAGACCGAATTGGTATAAATTTACAGAGAGAGACTTAGAGGAATTAGGATCACCAAACTTACATGACGGGAAGGAAATCAGGAAAATCACTCAGACACGGGGTTTCGAGGAGGAAGAGAAGAAGACTACACAACAGCAATGGTCAGAGCAACGGAAACAGACCCACTCGTTGCGAATGAAGGAATACTGGGCCAACAGGAAGGCTAGAAAGTGTTGATTTCGCGTGGTCCTAAGCGACCCATTCGCGAAGGAGAAGAAGAAGAAGATGTTATGGGGGCTTCCAACAAAAGTAATTTAAAACATCGATATTGCCGTTATGTATAGAAATGCTCCTGTTTCAACATTTTAAAAGGAGTCCCATAAAAAGGGTGGGAGGGATGATTGAGGAGACTGGGGTCCCCGAACTGCCAGTCACGTTAGTTAGTTATTGTTGTTTTAGGGGGCGGACGCCCTCGATTCCAAGACTCGGGTTGAATGCCTCTTCCTCTCCCGCCGCTCTCGGTGGGCTGAGCTCGGGTGTTTAAAATCAGTACTTCATTCAAATTCAATGGTACTCATTGATTAAGTGGCATATCAGTTTTCTCAAGAAATTAAATGCATGACACATGAAATGAAATGATTGTGGAGAGTGTTGCTGGAATGAAATTTGGATAGGGAAAACCGGAGTACCCGGAGAAAAACCTGTCTGCCTTGGTTTTGTCCAGCACAGATCTCACATGGAGTGACCGGGATTTGAACCACGGACCCAGCGGTGAGAGGCCGGCGTGCAGCCGCCTAAGCCACGGAGGTTTCATCAATAATAGTAATAATATTTATTTTTTGATGTGTAACATCTTTCCGCTCGGTTGCTGGATAGTTTTGTGGGAGTGATTTTGAAAATTTGGGGACGGAAGTGAATCGGGCGGAAGTGGATCGAACGGAAGTGGATCGGACGGAAGTGAAGACACACTGCCAGAAAAATGGGACGGAAGTGAATCGGGCGGAAGTGGATCGAACGGAAGTGGATCGGACGGAAGTGAAGACGCACTGCCAGCAGGATGTACAATGTACAATTGAAAGTGTGTGTATTGGAAACAAGGCAGTGTGTGCTCTGTAGCGCGAGAATGTTATGGCAATACAGTAGGCAGTGCATTTAGCAGGCACTGGTTTGACGAGCACAGTGGCAAATGTTCCACCGACTTTCATTTGTCATTGAGCAGTTTATGAAGCTTCACATTCAAGGTTGAATATCACCTGGGGTAGGACAAAGACGACAAATGAAATTTAAGTAAGCGGCATTATTGTCAAGCTATGGGTGAGTAGTCAAATATTAAATGCATAACAGAATGTTGTTATATGAGTGGAATAAAAGCTGTATTTTCATCATATGTGAGACTAGGTCATTTCATGATTGTATGAAGCCATGTTTTGATTGTTTACGACGAACTGCATGAGAGACTTGAGAATAATGAATGTTATAGTTACTGAGGAATGTGCTCACAGTATTTGAGAGTACTGTCGACGTTGTGTGTGAATTATTAATGTAAAAGGAAGGAAGGAAGCTTGTAGTTTTGCGTGTCCGTTAATCTCACGATCATGATCCACGGTACCTCCCTTTTTCGTGGGATGCGAACCACAGGACATGGCATTTCAATACGAAAATCTCACATGTATTGACCGGGAATCAAACCCGGTCTACCTTGGTGAGAGACTAACAGCTTGACCGCTGCGCCACAAATGTGACAGTAGCATATCTCCAATTCAATCTATACATTCATCATAGTACCAGTATGAAAATGGAGTGTAAATTAACATTTTAAGAATGTCCAAGCTGTGTAGTATACGAGTAGGATAACATGTCAGATGTTACACATCATATGCGACTACTGTAAGGCTCGTATCTTTTATTAAATCGCTTATCCTCCCAGCTCGGCTTCACCCACGGACTCTGCATGGAATCATTCCTCTACCGTGGCAAGGATGGTCTAATCAAGGAAAGGTTAGGGAAGGTATTTTGGAAGGCCAGCCATGGACCTGGGCCTGTTGAAAGGAACCGTCCCGCCATTTGCCTGGTGATGAAATCCTGAAAAACATTTTCAGGACGGTCGAGGTGGGATTCAAACCCACACTCTCCCGATGCCAGCGAGGAACGAGGTAGCGAATAATTATAATAATTTCTTAGAGAATAATTTGTATGTTCTGTTATTACTAGACAGTATCATGTGAGTATCATCTGAATAACAATAATGTTTGAGCGTATGCAGAAGGAGTGTGTTCTGCACAAATCAATGGCATAGGAAAAGACTTGCTGGGTCACAAGAAATATGTATGAAACATGAATTAACTAAAATAAATAGGAATTTCACAAACACCAATGACAATAAATGGGCAGATGACCTAGCTGTTCGACCCCTTAAACTAAAACAATCAAATATAAGAAGGTAGTAAATGTTTCATCAAGGATGCAAATAGGTAATACATTAGGAGGATGAATGTTATTTTAATAATATGGATAGGCTACGTCTTAAAAAAACATTTTTACATGCATTTCCAATACAGAAGAAACTATGAAACTGAAGCGCTTATGTATTTATTTATTTAAGGAGTCTTCTTCGTCACTTTATAAAGCTGTCGTCTCAAAGCGGGATAAATATAAGACATCGCCTGCATTCGTATTGTTCAGAGGAGACACTGACCAACTTGCTTTGTTAGTGAAGCAATGCTGCTGCTATGCAAAGCGTAGCGAAGGTCGTGTGCGTGTATTTGGGCAGCCCTAGTCCCATACAGATGCGACCGCTAAATTCTCGAAGTTACACTTAGCCATAAATCTTCTCGCACCACCACCCGCTGGCAAAGATTACGAGCGACTTGGCAACATCCTTGGCTCGCCTTGCCACTGCCTATGGTCGCTCTATTGCCTGGCCATAAGTAACAACACTCTTGCTCTCCCACGGCGATCTCTTGCACATCGTTGCCAGATTCATTCTCCCTTGTTTGTATTGCACGCAATTGAAGTAAAAATGTTTTCCGAAACAAACAAAAGAAAGTTTCCTGCTGTTGTAAAAGAAATAACAGTCAAAAAGGCCATGCCAACAAGTATTCATAAGTCATATAACAAAATTACACTAAGACCATTCCATAAGCAAGCACGTTACCTTGTTCTAATATATTATAAGGTAAACTGGCAGCTTGTTATAAAGTACTCAACAAATACATCAAGTGCTGTATACATTCATCACGTGGTCGGCCGGTGTATTCTGTAATAATTCATGACCCTCCAATTAACGAACACGTAACCAGTAATCATCTATTCAGTAAATCAACTCCTTGATTACACAGAATAGCCTGTGGACGGCTTTAAGTGTTCCAGTCTTCTTTAAAGAATGAACACACAAGCAATTAAATTATAGTGGAGCCTAATTGGTATCTGGACAGCCCGCCTAGAGGAAGAATACAAACAAGAGACTAAGCCTCCTGGAGCCTCTCAATCAAAACAGTTGAAATATGCTAGATTCACAAGATTAATGTAGTTTAAACTCTTTGACTTTGCTTGATATTCAAATGATCTTCAATCGCTGAGGATGAAAAATATACCCGTCAGAATATGTTTGCAGGTTATTCCTCCCAGTGTAAGCTCTTGTGTGTATAAGATCTCCATCGACATAAAACGTACTCTTTATTCCAAGAGTAACCTAAGTATAGAGGAGACAAGCCTGTAACGTTCGCCAATAAAGAACTCAATAGGGTTCTGACTGGTAGTTATCAAGAACACAAGACGGATGTATTTAGTATGAGTTATTTGTTTAACGATTACAGCTACGATTACATAGCGATTGAAGCGATAATCATGGAGCCGGAGGGGTCCTAGGACAGAATTTCTTAAGCTCGCTTACAGGCTATAGTTACACAGGTTTATTTTAGCCTTAGTGGATTGTAGTGCCACTAGCATGCATTTAGATATTTCTAGAAACAAATTTACTCTTCCGGATTTAATTTTTTTAATTCAGAAAATTATTTCAAGTAGATGTTTGCAGCCATTTCACAGACAGAAATGATGAAGAGAGGGAAGCGGCTTATGGAAACAGAATGGCAGATACGAGACACTAAATTGAACGGGTCAACCATAATCAAATTCCCAACCGAGTATTCACCCATGATGGTAGTGCAGAGAACATAAAGATTAAGAGTAGCAGAACAAATACAGTCAGTTCTCAATTGCGATCAAGCATTCATCAAAAAGAATGTTAGATCTCAGGTCAAAACCGAACCATAGCCAGGATTATGTAGTTAAGTAGGCAAACGTGTTTCTCATGGTTAGCAACTATGTAGTGTACTGTATATGGTACGCGTTTATTACATGAGCCGTTGAGAGCCCAAGTGGTGTAACTCCTCTCCGAATAACAGGCAAGTCTTATTACCTTTGTGGCCGACAGACGCAATGCTTCACACTCACTGGCCCTAAGCTACGCCTGCTCCATAAGGTTTTTAGACTTTCCTGCGATTCAGAGAGGAGTTTTTTTTACACCACTTGGGTTCTCAACGCTCACATATTAAAAGTAAAACGTACCACAGTGACATTTGCAGTATTGGCTTGCACTTGCTGATCTTAATATACTGAATTTATTTTACGTGAAACTCGCCTATCAATGGCGGCTAAGAAAACTCGTTTCTATAGACGAATTAACACAATCAATATGGAATAAGAGGGGCCACTTCTATTATGTGACTAGGCTGGCTGCGTGGCTCAGCGGTAACGTTCTTGCTTGCTGTGCCCAAGGCATTTGAGTGTGCGCAAATGCGATGGAGCCGTGTCAGTAGATTTACTGGCACGTTAAATATCCCCTTGGGTGCAGAATTGCGGCACCCCGGCGTCTCTAAAAGCTGCAGTAGTTAAAAGGGACGCAAAACCAATAGCATTATTATAATTCTACAATGCGACTAGTGTAGGTCTACTGAAACAATTTTGATTAGACTACAAGAAAACTAATATCAGAAAGTGAGGAACATAAATCAAATCAGTCTCAACACATTCTAAAAAGCAATGTCCAGAATGTGTGTATCTAACCCTGAATATTTAAGCAGAGTTGAATTTATCTATCTTAATTCTTCGATCGATTCAAACCCCAAGAGGTAGAAAAAATCAAATTATTATTAGCCTACTTTTCACATTTTGCAAATGAGGAAAAAGTAGACTTACGAGATCGATCCGGGCCAATCTGTCTGTCTGTCCTTCTGTATGTCTGTGTGTCCCCCCTATCAACTCCTAAATGACTGCAGCAATCGAAACCAAATTGAATCGAATATCTGAAGCCCATATTTGAAAATGATGTCAGTGCTACCAAATGCTGAAAAACCGCAATTGAAATTTGAGCTCCATGTTGGATATCTTGGAAGGTACGCATAGGAGCTATTCCAAAATTAGCACACTTATATATAATAATAATTCAGTTTAATTTCCAGGAGGCCATACCTAGCAGTGTTGCCAAAATGATTATATGCTTGCTGATAGGTCCAATGTTTAAAAGCATATAACTTCTACACTATCAATTGGACTTCAACCAAATTTCGTATGTACTGTGTGTACATAAATTAAATACGACTGAGCGTATCCTTAAGAGCCACCAGGGCTGCCAACTGTTAATAAATGCTCTCTCTATTTTCTTATCCAAATACCAATATATCAGTAAGTATGCAAGTCGACAGCTTTAAACTATGTACACATATAGTGCCTGACATTCTGGATTAATTTGGAGTAACTAATATACGTCAGTGCTATCAACATGATTCTAAGCTTGCTGTTAGGACTACATTTTAAATACATGTAACTTCTATACTATCAATTGGACTTCAACCACATTTCGTATGTGCTATGTGTATCATGACCGATATGACTATGCATATTCTTAAGAGCAACCAGGGCTGCCAACTGTTAATAAATATAACATCAATATATCAGAAAGTATGCAAGCCAACAGCTCTAAACTTTGCACACGTATAGTACCTGACATTCTAGATTAATTTGAAGTAACTAATATAAGTCAGAGCTGCCAACATGATTCTATGCCTGCTGATAGGTCCAATTTCAAAATACATGTAACTTCTATACTAACAAATGGATTTCATCCAAAATTGGCACAACAAAAGATCATAAAATTTCAGATTATTTCTGATCAACACACAGCCTACATGACATTGTTGTCAACATGATTTTACGCGCGCTGATAGATCCAATGTCTAACAGCATGTAACGTCCATGCGATCCATTGGACTTCAACCAAATTTTGTATTCTGTACCTAAAGAGATGGAACTAAGAATATATTCAGTCACCAGGGCTGTCAATTGTTGGCTACATTATTCCTTCGAGCTAATTAGAAATTTCGATATTACCAACTTAATTTCGTCATTATTCTAGAAAGGTCCATATAGATTAATCATTGGCACGAATCTCAAATTTAAGAAAAGTAGGCTCTTGAGTTCTTCACAGAACTTCTTGTTTTTATTTGAGTTCAAAACTTTCAAAAAGGGTAAATCTGATTACGGTCCACGACCAGGGTACATTTAGAGTATCGTATTCATAAGCTGGAGCCGTAAAGAAGATATCAGGGCCACATTTGTATTGTGCTTACGTGTGTGTATACATACTGCCTGATAACCTGTGTCGTGTGATGTATGTGGTAGCCCCAACCTCTGAATCCTCTTATTCAGTACTTAATCCCTAGCAAAAGAGTGTAAATTGAGACGTGTTAGTCAAACAGAGTTCAACATTCGTATTAGACTGCTGAGATTAAAAGGTGAAATTTAAAATTTTGGGAACTCCCGTCAAAGACAAGAAATCTGACTCCATTGGCTGCAAGTTAAGTTTCAACCAGCGCATTACTATAAGCAGTCCTAACTGTGCGGTTTAACACAACATACACACATCAAAAAAAGTTTTGCATCACCTCGGTTCCAAGAGTTCCGGAACCGTTAAATACAAAGGGAATAGAGATCAACACAAACAACATTTCAGCTCGTTTTATTGCTCATGAGACCCACACATTGCATGTTGTACCATCATACAGCTAGACTTTCAGCATTTGTGGTCCAGATTGCAGTACACACCACTACCTCTAATACCCAGTAGCACGTCCTCTTGCATTGATGCATGCCTGTATTCGCCGTGGCATACTATCCACAAGTTCATCAAGACACTGTTGGTCCAAATTGTCCCACTCCTCAACGACAATTCGGCGTAAATCTCTCAGAGTGGTTGGTGGGTCAAGACGTCCATAAACAGCCCTTTTCAACTTATCCCAGGCATGTTCGATAGGGTTCATGTCTGGCGAACATGCTGGCCACTGTAGTCGAGCGATGTCGTTATCTTGAAGGAACGCATTCACAAGATGTGCACGATGAGGTCGAGAATTGTCGTCCATGAAGACAAATGCCTCTCCAATATTCTGCCGATATGGTTGCACTATGGGTCGGAGGATGTCATTCAGGTATCGTAAAGCCGTTTCGGAGCCTTCCATGACCACCAGTGGCGTACGTCGGCCCCACATAATGCCACCCCAAAACATCAGGGAACCACCACCTTGCTGCACTCGCTGGACAGTGTGTCTAAGACGTTCAGCCTGACCAGGGTGCCTCCAAACACGTCTCCGACGATTGTCTGGTTGAAGGCATATGCGACACTCATCGGTGAAGAGAACGTGATGCCAATTCCGTGGGGTCCATTCAGCATGTTGTTGGGCCCATCTGTACCGCGCTGCATGGTGTCGGGGTTGCAAAGCTGGACCTCGCCATGGACGTCGGGAGTGAAGTTGCGCATCATGCAGCCTATTGCGCACAGTTTGAGTTGAAACACGACGTCCTGTGGCTGAACGAAACGCATTATTCAACATGGTGGCATTGCTGTCAGGGTTCCTCCGAGCGGCAATCCGTAAGTAGCGGTCATCCACTACAGTAGTAGCCCTTGGGCGGCCTGAGCGAGGCCTGTCATCGACAGTTCCTGTATCTCTGTACCTCCTCCATGTCCGAACAACATCGCTTTGGTTCACTCTGAGACGTCTGGAAACTTCCCTTGTTGAGAGCCCTTCTTGACACAAAGTAACAATGCGGACGCGATCGAACTGCGGTATTGACCTTCTAGGCATGGTAGAACTACAGACAACATGAGCAGCGTACCTTCGTCCTGGTGGAATGACTGGAACTGATCGGCTGTCGTACCCCCTCCGTCTAATAGGCCCTGCTCATGCATGGTTGTTTACATCTTTGAGCAGTTTTAGTGACATCTATGAACAGTCAAAGGGACTGTATCTTGGATACAATATACACAGTCAACGTCTATATGCCGGAGATCTGGGAACCGAGGTGATGCAAAACTTTTTTTGATGTGTGTAAGTTATATCATCGTAACCGCTCCCTTCACTAAGACGGATAACTCGCACCACGGTTAAAATATTATTTAGATGTTTTGACATTCTCTACCTCATCAGAAACTTTGTTAAAGATGATGATTTACAATGAAGTAGGCCTATACTATGTTTTAGTATAACAGTTCAAGGTGATGCTCAGTTCCACGAATTAAATCTATAGTCTCCCTCATACATTTAGATTTGCTCACAGGCGCTTCAGCGAAATGATCAAATTGGTAATCAATTCTCGGCCTTCAACCTCCAATGGCCCCAGATTTGTATCTTAATCGCCTCTCGCTTGCTTGATACAGCATTTACTTATGATTCATTTGCTCACAATCTTCCATAGGCCTATCTGGAAACTGTTCTTGCAACATAACATTAAAATTAGAAACACTCTAAGTCATTGTTCTTGTTTTATCTAAAGGACCGTGGTTAACAGCTGTATGGGCTTACAAGTGTAAATTCTGCGTGATAACCTATGCCATTGTGAAGTCTGTGGTTACTCCAACCTCTGAATCTTCTTATTCAACACTTAATTCTAAGCAAAAGTGTAAAATGACTCGGACTCTTGTAGTTTTACGTGACCGTTAATCCTGCAATTATGAGCCACAGGACCTCCTTTTTACGTGGAATCCGAACCTCAGGATATGGCATTTCACTTCGAAAATAAAAATGTGTAAAATGCGACGGGTTCGTCAAGTCAGAAAGCCTAGCCACGGCTCACCTCCTCCCTCCATTCTCGGAAGCGTAGAGTGATTTTAAAAATTAAATTAAATAATTAATTAAATAAATAAATAAAATAATAAATATATTAATAGATAAGTAAGTAAATAAATAAATTTACTCCATTTCTCATCTGCGAACTCATAGAGCAAATAAAATCAAAATAACATTCTCATTCTCTTAGTTGCAAGTAATTTTTTGCAAACTATTTCTGTCTGGAGATTCTAATGGATCTCTGTATGACCAATCCGAACATTGGTTGGATCCTTCATCATGCGCTCATAATCCATTAACACGGAAGTCAGACGTCCACTAGACTGTACTTCTTAGAAGTGGACAGCTGTGCCAATTCTCCCTATAACTGGCTGATCTTGGATAGTGAAATGTGAGCCAAGATATTATAAATTACTGACATTAACCTCTTCAATAAAGATGATATCTACTGCTTACTGCAGTTTCCAACGAATTCCTGGAGCAGGCAGAACCTGTTCGCTTGTTTTTCTCATTAACAATCAGAGGTGCACATCAAGTGTCCCTATTATGATTAAACTGTTAGACCTCGTATAGTTTACGAAGGCAGGTAGCCATCGTATGCGCCATGTCACAGAACATTCATGAGGTCACCGAACTATAACAACTCAGTAATTCGTCTGCAGGTATTAATTATGCTTTTCGCTATTTCTCAGCGTCTTTTAGATCAGTAATGTCAAAACAGAGCACTGGTGGTTCCTGCCTTCACCTTGCCATACGGTTGAGATGCTACAGACGTAATCTCATCCCCACCGATAATGGCTGCGTGTATGCCCGGGGATTTAAATCGCATGGAATCTCCAGGAGAATTTATTTTAAACCTCATCTCGAGAATTTATTATTACCAATATTATTTATTTATTTATTTAAGTTACTTAGAGAGACCCATAGGATCACATAAAACAAATTATGATCTGCTGCTGTTATTTTTGTTTGTTCTTCCAAACCTCCTTCATCGTTTCGTTAAGTCGAACTCAACGTTCTTCTGTCCATCCTTTCCCCGATCTCCTTGGTCGATCTTCAGGTGTAACTTCCCAACTGTGGATTTTATGTCTGACTCGTGTAATCCAGACTCTTGTCACTTTAAGTTAATCGCTCGTCATTCAGTCTCATTCATGATATGGTCATAAAATCTGTCGTCGTTTGTGGAAATCTGTCTCGATGTTTTGAGTATCTCTCTGTGCTTGTGGATGATTGCAGACGATATCCTTCATCTGTGAGTTTAGGACCCAAGATTTTCCGGTTGATTTTTCTCTCCGCATTCTTGATGTTCTCGAGATCCTCTTATCAATATTATTACTATTATTATTACTCGTCTTCCAAAAGAAATATGTTAACAATTTTTCACTCATCAATGAGAACATCTATTCTATACTAATATTCGATGTGGTGAATTCAAGGTTTGCCGACCTCTGAGGTGTTTGGTAGCGCGCCTGCCTCTCGCCCGGAAGACCCTGGCACGAATCCCGGCTCCATCAAGGATTTTAGAAACTGACGTGAGAGCTGAAACTGGGTGAACTCAGCCTCTTGAGGACAAGTGGGTAGATGTCTGATCAGAGATGACGGCCAAGAATGCTAGCCACTACACCACTAGGTGGTCATAATCAGAGTTATGTGAAATAAGAAGACCATCAAGCCTCCGTGGCTTAGGCGGCAGCACGCCGGCCTCTCACCGCTGGGTCCGTGGTTCAAATCCCGGTCACTCCATGTGAGATCTGTGCTGGACAAAACGGAGGCAGACAGGTTTTTCTCCGGGTACTCCAGTTTTCCCTGTCAAAATTTAATTCCAGCAGCACTCTCCACTATCATTTCATTTCATCTGTCATTCATTTAATCATTGCCCCAGAGGAGTGCGTCAGGCCTCGGCAGCCGGCACAGTTCATATCCTCGCCGCTAGATAGGGGCTTCATTCATTCCATTCCTGACCCGGTCGGAGACTGGAAGCAGGCTGTGGATTTTCATTTCATGCTGGTCTTCTAAAGGCGAGAACACTCATATAATCTCGAGCTGCATGTAGGAGTTGAGCAGGCAGAGTGTGTGGAAATGGACCGTGAGCCCACACCGCGAGCTGTGATGAATGTAATGGCCGTTAAATTGCTCATTACGCTGCAGCGAGCTGATGGCCAGATAACACATCCTCACTACATTGCTATCTTATCGTCGGGGTATAACTTGAGTTTTAACAGGACATCTAGAGAGCGTCCCTCGTAGTAGAATAAGGAGCATGAAATGAGATGACGGAGATCTGCGCCTAAGCAAAACTGTGAGCGCTCTTGGAGTTCATGCGGATAAGAAATCACTGTTTTACACTCTTTGAAAAAATAGAATAATAGCTCGCAGTGGTTCGTACTGTCCACCTCAAGATTTTTTAGATTATCAACGATTTTCCACTAATTTTCAAATCGTATGCACGTATTTAGGAACTCTAAGTTTTTTTTATTACAACAAAAGAAAGAAAGAAAGAAAGAAAGAAAGAAAGAAAGAAAGAAAGAAAGAAAGAAAGAAAGAAAGAAATAATAATAATAATAATAATGGTTTCACGTCCCTTTTAACTACAGAGGATTTTAGAGACGCCAGGGTGCCGGTAGTTTTCCCCGAAGGGGATCTTTAACGTACCAGTAAATCTACTGACACGGCTCTCTAACATTTACGCATCTTTAAATGCCAACTTATTGCGGCAGGATTCGATCCTGCAACTTCGGGAATAGCAGGCCGTTACCGCAGTCAGTCCAAGAAAGAAAGAAAGAAAGAAAGAAAGAAAGAAAGAAAGAAAGAAAGAATTGGATGACTAGTTTCGTTCGTCAGACGAGCATCATCAGATCTGCTGTACTAGACTAAGCCTATACTATACCATCCACCGAACGTAAATTAAGCCTGAACGAACAAGACCTGATGATGTTAGCTTGACGAACGAAACTAGTCATCCGATTAAACCCCCAATTGCTATTGTATGAACAATTCAAATACTTATTTCAGGCACTAGGAGATGAATTGTTACTTCCCACCCAATCTAATTGGGTACACTCGTGTTGACCGACTGAAAAGCGATTCTATCAGTAGATTACTATGCAACATTGAAAAGGGGATTCTAATACTTCAATAGAAAGAGGGAATACTGTGACCCAAGAAATCCACTTATCGGACATCAACACAGAAACCTTATGGAACACGGAGGTGAAGCATAACCGATCATACAGCTATGGCGAAGAAACACCAAACAGAATATGTACGCCACATCTGGACGGCTAGGGGAGCAATTCCCGACTCTGCCTTAGAGGATTCGGTTCCCTGAATGAGGCTGGTAAGGAGTGCACTCGGTCGCATGAGGACAGCTGAGACGAGGTAGGTTCAAATCCCACCTCAGTCATAATAGAAGTGCTTGACCCAATTCAGCCTCAAGTATTACATGACTGGTAATGTAAGGCCAATACCACCCCTTTACCAACTCCAGTTCAATAAAGTACACACAGCCTACTGCTGTTGTTCTATTTACAACAGGCGTTCTCAACCTTTTGAGACTGTAAGCACCACCCCCATGCTATACCAAGTACATGAGCACCATTAAATCGGATATAATAATAATAATAATAATAATAATAATAATAATAATAATATATATATATATTTTTTTTTATCTATTTATTTATTTATTTATTTATTTATTTATTTAGCGTATGGGTTTTAGTGCCGGAAGTGTCCGAGGACATGTTCGACTCACCAGAGTTTGCAGCTGCTTCTATGTGGACACCCATGGGGTGAGCTACACGTACCGTCGCATGTGATTGAGATGAAATGAATGAAGATGAATGAAACTGGTCAAGTTCAATTCCAAGTAGTCACTGACTCCCAGCTGCGAACGTTGGAACTTGATAGAGCGTTTCTAGCCAAATAACCTACAAATTTAGCTACACACTACCAATTGTAGTGTTAGGTTCTTTTACATGCCATAAATCTATGACATGGGCCCTCCGGTTTTACTTCCCCTCCGAGGAAAGGCATACAGAAAGAGTTTAACGCTCTTAAAGAAATACGACGACTTCCACCGAGTTTCAACCCGCGATAGTGGGCAAAGCAGTTCAGCATGCTACGAACTATGCCTGAAGCCACTAATAATAATATAATAATAATAATAATAGAAAACAAACACCAGACATAAAGCCATACACGCAGTGGAAAAATTGCATGAAATTGCGCAAAGAACCGGCCTACAAATTTCTTATGAAATAAAAAACACTATATGGAAGGACGACCAGAAAATAACTCATCTTTAATCACACAATACGGTAAAATAACACAAGTCCCCCATTTTAAATACCTTGGTGAAATCATACAGTCCTCAGGACTAAACCGAATCGCCAATGAACAAAGAATCACCAAACTACAGAAGGCCTACAATCTAACCTGGGCTCACTACAACAAGAAATGCATCTCGCTAGACGCAAAATTAAGGCACTATACATCGGTGATTCTTCCGGAAGCAACTTACGCAGCCGAAACAATGGTGATCGACGGTCATTCCAAAATTAAGGATATAAAAAAACAGGAAAGAAAAATTCTCAGAAAGATTTACGGGGCAGTTGCTAATAACGGTATGCATGCTACGAACTATGCCTGAAGCCACTAATAATAATATAATAATAATAATAATAATAGAAAACAAACACCAGACATAAAGCCATACACGCAGTGGAAAAATTGCATGAAATTGCGCAAAGAACCGGCCTACAAATTTCTTATGAAATAAGAACTCTACCAAAAGATCCACACGATAACGGACGTAATCAGAGAACGCCGAGCACAGTTTTATACACACATTTACAGGATGGAAAACTTCAGAACGGCGAAGAAATTGCTCAACGTTATAACGCAGAGTAAGTGTGGCACGGAGTGGATGACAAGAGGGTCAGAGGGACCTTAAACAGGTCAACATACAAAATCTCGAGGACCGCACCGAGTGCCGGAATAAAATCAAAAATGTTAAGTTTGAGCATAGATCATCACGACAGCCTGGAAGTAAATGGACAGCTGAGCGGAAGAAGGCGCATTCTGAGAGGATCAAGAGATTTTGGGATGAGAAGCGGGAAAACGCCAGAAGATGAATTAATCATGTACAGTAGCCTCTCACAAATCCGGACCTCAAAAATCCGGACTCCGGCAAATCCGGACCGCTCAAAAAATATTTTTTGTAATACAAAATCAGTAAAATGTAGGTAACGTGATGCTTAAGCGCCTTCAATTTCTCCGCGACCATTCCGCATTACAAGAATGACGTCTTTTCTATTCTACTGGCTGTGCGGCACGGCGGGAGGTCATTGACTCGCCCCCTCCCCAACAGCTCTTTGTTTACTCATACAGTACTTAGTTGACCGCGCTCACTCTCTCTGTGCAGACGTTATTTTCGGTGGCTACCTCGTGTTGTGTCGGTGCTCTGTGTTTCTCGCGTCTTGTTTTTAAGTACTGTAAGATGAGTAACAAACGAAAGCAAGTGTGTGTGTCAGTGGAAGAAAAACTCCGTGCTATAAAGAGGATTGATGCTGGAGAATCGGCGAAAAAAATCGCTCTAGAGTTAGGAGTAGGAACAAGTACAGTTTCAGATTGGAAGAAGAATCGCGGACAGATAGAAAAATGGTGTTCCTCTCAATCCAGTGGAAGTGCGATTAAAATTAGAAAAAGCATGCATAAAGGCAAACATGTAGAAGTTGAAGAAGCATTGTTCTTGTGGCATGAACATTTAAGAGGTAAAGGGGTTCCTATTACGGGGCCTATGCTTCAAGAAAAGGCGTTGCATTTCAAAAAAGAAATTGAAGGTGAAGATGGTGAGTTTACAGCAAGTGAAGGTTGGCTTGATCGTTGGAAGAAACGATTTGGTGTTCGTAAACTGTCAATAAGTGGGGAGGCATTATCAGCCAACAAAGATGCTGTTCCTGAATTCAAGAAACTACTTTTTAGTATCTTGGACAAAGAAGAAATTTCCGGAGAACAGCTCTACAACTGCGACGAGACTGGTTTAAATTATAAGATGTTGCCCACAAAAACTCTTGCGTCAAAAAAAGAAGTTTCAGCCCCGGGCTACAAAAAGAGCAAGGAACGAGTTACGGTGTTGGCGTGTAGTAATGTGACCGGCAGTCATAAGCTTAGGTTAACATTGATTGGAAAATCAAAAAAACCACGAGCTTTTAAGAAAATAAAGAAAGATGATGAGTTGCCACTTTGGTATACAAACCAACAAAAAGCGTGGATGAATTCTGCAATTTTCAAGACATGGTTTACCAAGGAGTTTGTCCCGTCAGTAGAGACACATCTGACTGAAAATAATTTACCAAGAAAAGCAATTCTGTTGTTAGACAACGCTCCAACACATCCGATCGCTGACGAATTAACAGACGGTGAAATCAAAGCAGTGTTCTTGCCGCCAAATGTGACAGCTGTGTGTCAGCCTATGGACCAAGGGGTACTTCAAGCTCTAAAATTAAAGTACCGTCGTAGACTTCTCAGTTATTTGATTTCGGCGATTGAGAATGACGAGGATTACATCGGTGCATTGAAGAAGATTGACGTTTTGGATGTAATTAGGCGGGTAGCCGAAGGGTGGGAGGAAATTTCTCCTTCATCAATAGTTTCGTCATGGAAAGTTCTCTTGGACCATCAGGGAAACAAGTTTGAAGAAATAGCCGTCGAAAACGTTGATGAAAATCAGTTTGAAAGGGAAAACGTCGTTACACTGTTGGAAAAAATACCCGGATGTGAGGAAGTGAGTGATAATGATGTCCATGAATGGATGAACAATGACGACGAAAATGAAATAACAGACGATGATATAGTCAGAATGGTGACAAATGAAGATTGTTTGGAAGAAGAGGAACTACCTGAGAGCAACATAAACCTGATTCCACATTCAGAAGGATTTAAAATGTTGGACCGAGCCCTAGAGTACATTACTCAGCAGGATGGAATATCTTCAGCTGACCTCATTTGTTTAATGAAGTTAAGAGACATTGCGGCAAGAAAACGTGCTGAAACTGTGAAGCAGAAAAATATTCAAGACTTTTTCAAGCATGTGTAAGTTTGTTTTTACACACTGTTTTTGATGATTTATTTTCATTTATTTTGCATACTGTAGTACTGTAATGTAAATTCTTAAGTCTTATTAAAGTTGTTCAATACTATTAACCATCTATTTTTTCTACCCCTGTGTTCAGTTAATTGCAGTTCAGAACTGTTTTATGCGAGTAACAATAAAGTACACATATCGGCACGGAGTGGCGGCGATCGCGGCACGCAAACCACTGCCGCGACCGACGTCACTCTGTCTCCGGGAAATCCGGATTTTTCGGAATCCGGATCGGCCGTCCGCCACATTGGTCCGGATTTTCGAGAGTCTACTGTATTCAAGTTCAATCGCCCTCCTAAAGGGGAACAATCGATTAAATAAATAAATAATAGAAAACAAATAAGTCATGGGACTACAATTAAGTTATACAAAACGGTAATAATCCTTTAAAAACTTTATAATAATAATAATGCAACAAGCATGCGCCTCTCTTTCCTTTTCCTTCCTATCCCTCCCTCAGAAGTGCCGAAATAGCTAAGGGATTCATAGCTCACCAGGCATGCTTCAACTGCTTGCTTGACTCATGCAGGTTAGACACATTTACGTGTGGACAGTCCATTGGAAAATAGGGATGTCCAATTATTTATATAATTTATATTTCACAAAATGCCAATACTTGTAAAGAAAACACTAGTATTCGGGTTCGTGCAACCAACTTTGAATAGAAGAATGGATCTCAGGGAAGCTTGTGATCACGAGCACTTCCTGAATCGTACCACGAGAGCACCAAATTTAATTTTAAGAGCGCCGTGGTGCTCGCTAGCACTAGGTTGAGAACGCCTGGTGTAGAGGCATATGCCATCTTGTCCATCAGCCTCACTTGTTTGAGTGTTTGAAGCCATTTTCAGTGTCGCTTTAGTAAACGAAAGTTTGATGCTTTTCAGTTGGTCAACACGATTGTACACGACTGGTCATCCAAGTGTAGCATTGTTTTTTTTTTCAGGATTAGGGAATATCCCATCACAATTGGGTACAATCGTGTTGCCCGACTGAAAACCATCAAACTTTCGTTTTTGTTTCTGCAGTACTACCGTAAAGTATGTGTAACTTCAATTATGAAGTATTATGAAAAAGGAATGGGGTGAGTGACCCAGAATTTGAAGTATCGTATCATCCCGGCATTGGCATGGAGGTGGGGTGTAAAAAATATGGGGAAACACTTAGCCTCTATCAACGCCTGTATTTAAACCTCGAAACTCCGGATTTGCAGCGTAAATTACCGTGATCACGATATCCTATAAGTGAAGCAAGAAGGGACCAGCCTGCACCAGTATTATCCAGACAAGCTGTATCTCCCGATGAATATAAACTACAATAGTCTCACACATAGATTGACCCTCGTTCCCGATGTCACATCTCATGAAGTGCCACAGTCAGCTTCAGAATCTCGCGTGCCTGTACGGCCAACATCCGGCTCATAGGACGTGTCATGATATTCAATATAACGCCAACATCCGGCACCGATTTAATTGTACTTCCCTTATCTGGTACACGGATCAAAAGAAGAGAGGTTGTTGAGCTCGTTGTACATGGGCTACACATGTTTGCAAACCGTAACTCCCCAAAAATGACATTTTCTATACCCACTTCAAGAAAATGGCGGAATGATACCTGCGGCACGAACCAAAATCTGCCCACATCGTGGTGTAGTGACTAGCATGCTTGACACTCCTCTTTTTCTCGGTAGCCTGGCTGTGACAATTGAGTAGCTGTCTGACAGTGAGGTAGTGTCCGGTCACGAAAACCAAGATTAACGGCCGGGGGGACCCGATGCACTGACCACGCGTCACCCCAATATCTGTAGGCCAAATGGCTGGGCAGCGGTCCCTTGGTAGGCCTAGGCGTGCCATAGATTGCAGGATCGAATCCTGGTGCAGTCAATTGGCATTTGAGAGTGCGCAAATGCGAGGGAGCCGTGTCAGTATATTTACTGGCACGTTGAAGATCCCCTTCGGGGCAGAATTCCGGCATCCCGGCATCTCTAAAAGTCTCAGTAGTTAAAAGGGACGTAAAACAAATAACATTATTAGTAGGCTATTTATTCCTGGCTAAAAATCTAGTAATTATTTTATTTTATTTTTTTGCTGTGTCTTTTACGGGGTTTCACTTAGGTGCACAAAGTCAGGCTCATCAGCAGGTTTTTGGTGCACCTTGCCCGGACCACCGCTGGCGCTGGGGTAGTGGACCATGCACTACATTCCATATATGTAATGAGTAGCGCACTTCTTTGCTGCGGAAACTGCGCTGCACTTCACATATGGGACGTAGTGCATGGTCCACTACCCCAGCGGTGGTTCGGGCACGGTGACCAAGAGCCCGCTGATGATAATAATAATAATAATAATGTTATTGGTTTTACCGTCCCTTTCAACTACTCTGGCTTTTCGAGACGCCGGGGTGCCGGAATTTTGATCCGAAGGGGATCTTTAACGTGCCAGTAAATTTATTGACATGGCTCCCTCACATTTGCGCACCCTCAAATGCCAGCTGACTGCGCCAGGATACGAACCTGCAACGTTGGACTCAGCAAGCGAGAACGTTAACGCTGAGCCACGCAGCCAGTCACCCGCTGATGAGCCCGACTTCCTGCACCTAGGCGAAACCCCGCAAAACACATGACAAAGCCTAGAAGAATTGCTGGATTTTAATTTAATTCTAGTCTCAGCCCTCGGGGCTGGTATCGGTACACTCTACCTCGTGAGGCAGAATTGGGAGCCATTCCTACCTCAACAATCATACAAAATGCTATCTGTGATTTCCTTCTTCTACCCTTGGAGATTGTCGCAATTTCAAGTACGCACACACTAGTAAGTTACTTGGGTAACCCGTTCCAGACCTCAGAACAGAAGTAAATTTCTTGACAGAGCCGGGAATCGAACCCGGGCCTCCGCGGTGACAACCAAGAGTGCTAGCCACTATGCAACGAGGCGGGCGGTTTCATATTTCACTAATCACTGCCATTTACAGGCGTAATCGTGCTTTGCTGCTTTTGGAGGGGGCGTGGGAAACTGACCAAGGTGCAGAACAGGGGCATTGCTTAGTAATAAGAATTATTCTTTCATTCAATTTCGCTAATCGGCCAACTAGGGACCACGATATGCCTCATTTTACATTCTGGCATTTGTTCATTTTTCGCATGATCTACACTGGTCAAAACAATAAGGGGATCAGGTGAGATATCATACACAAGATACATATGGTATCGTCTTTTATTCAGAGTTCGGTTACAATTGTAATTTGTGTGTGCTACAGTACGATATTGTGCTGTCTCAACTCTTTACTGGAGGTTTACATAGCGTTTACTTAGAGCGAGGCACTATGGGGCTACCATAATACTGAAAAAGTCATTCTCGTTTCCCTCTAATATTGTGTGTGTCACCTCGGACGGCCAGGACAGTTGCACACCTGCGTGGCATGGACAGTATGAGGTTATCAATCAGCTCTTGAGGGATATTTGGCCATTCTTCCATGAATGCAATATCCAGCTCGGCAACCGTTGTGGGAGGTGCTGGTCTGGCTGCAATGCGTCTGCCAAGTGTATCCCAGACATGCTTAATCGGGTTTAAGTCCGGCGAACAAGCTGGCCACTCCATTCGTTCAATGCCCTCGTCGTCAAGCATGTTGTCCACCAGTGCAGCTCTGTGGGGGCGTGCGTTATCGTCCACCAAAATGAACCCATCACCTATGGCACCAGCGTAGGGCACAACAAACGGTTGAAGGATATCGTCTCGATACCTCTGAGCAGTCAAAGCGCCATTCTGAACGACATAGAGAACCGTACGTCCGCCAATACTGACTCCTGCCCACACCATTCGTCCACCACCATAACATGGTGCTGTTTCCTGCACATACGTGGGATTGTTCCGAGTTCCACGTTCTCTCCAGACGAGAGAACGACGATTGTCCGGCTGAACACAAAATCTTGACTCATCTGTGATCCGAACCCGTTGCCATTCATTACGACGCCAATCCTGATGTTCTTCCGCCCAGTTTTTGCGGGCTAAACGGTGGCGTGGTTTTAATGGGACACACACCATAGGCCCCCGTGCGTAGAGGCCACTTTCCCGAAGGTGATTTCGGACTGTTTGTGTTGATATTGCGTGTCCTGTTGCCGCCTGGAGAGTGCGTTGCAGCTGAGTTGCATTCAGCCTCCTGTCTCGGCGGGCTGTTAACCGGAGATAACGGTCATCTCTTGCTGATGTTACCCGTGGACGACCTTGGCCTGGCCTTCTTTTAACGGTTCCTGTTGTCTGAAATCGCGTCCAGGTCCTGGAAATTACACTTTGGGACACTCCAATAGCTGCAGCCACCTCCCTCCGTGTCTGTCCTGCTTCCAACCTTCCTATGGCTCTCCATGCAATTCCTTCGGGTAAGTCATGTTGTTGTTGCATTGCACTACCTACTCACTTCACCGTCTGAACCCAACTGCTTGTGTCGTTCGTTTGGTAGAGTAAACACACGTCCCCACGAACCCCCTCTGTAGCTACTTTCTGTTATTACCACTATCTCGGTTGCCGTAATGTGGTTGTATCCACTCCGTAGAACCAACAGAAAGACGTCGAAACATTTTAGGCCATTCTGCCGATGACAATACGTCAGAACCTAGATATCTCAAATGATCCCCTAATTATTTTGACCAGTGTACATTGTCTTCATGAGCTCACTGTGTTTAGCACGACTTTCTTCTGTCCATTTCGCACCACTTGTCCGTTTTTCGTCCCGAAAAGTCTCTATAAAGATTTCGGTCTTGTGCATCTTCTGCTCGTATCCCCATTTCTTTCAGATCTTTCTGGACGTTAACATACCATGGCATTGTCGTTTTTGCTTTTGAGTCGAATATACTGAAGATATGTTTCGTCCATCGGGAGTCGATCATCCGTGTATATGACCGTAGAAGCAAACTTTGCGTTTTTGCATTGTGTCTGTGATCTTCTCTATCCTCGAGTATATTTCTTGCCTGGATTTTCTGATGTAGATGCCATTTTTGTAGTCCGGGCCAAGTATGATGTGTAGGATCTTTCTTTCTTTCTTTCTTTCTTTTTTCTCTAACTACGCGAGCGAACATTTCTCGGATAGGATAAGACATTCAGATGCATATAGCGGTACTGGTTTGATGACAGTGTTGTAGTGACGAATTTTGTGTTCATAGAAAAGCACTTTTTATTATAATTGTTGCGGGTGGTTTGGAAAGCGACTTCCATTTTCTTGATTCTTGCTTCTATGGCTTCCTTGTCAAGACCATTATTATTAAGAATCACCAAGAAGATCTTCAACTTGATTAATAGCCACAAGACTGGCAGCTTGTGGCTTAATGAAGTGAAACAAGACTTGACTAACGCTGGCATTTTAGACTGTGATATTCTTGACCGTTCCAAATGTTGTGATAGTGTTAACTCTGGCCCCCACCACCCAAAGTGATTAAGACCCGACCTCCCCTCACACAGGAGAGGAAGGACAAGTTATTGGCTGGACTGAGCAGATCTTGGAAAATAAAGAAAGCATCGCAGAAGCACTGGTCATAAGCGCTCCTTAGTGGACTTAAATCACTAATAATAATAATAATAATTAATGCGCAGACAATGAAATTACCTATTTGCTGCATCTCAATTAAAACTTCATTAGACCACATCGTGGCGCCGTTACACACACTATTACAGACCCCAAGTGACACAGGTTGCCAGATAAATCTTACACACAATAAAATCTCATTATGACATTTATACAGTAGCCTATTTAAAGTGGGAGTGAAGATTCAAGGAGAAATAATTTCAACTCTGAGATTTGCTGAAGACATCGTCATCTTGGCCGACACAGCAGAGGATTTGAATGAGTTTTGAATGGTATGGACTCCGTCTTGAGGAAATAATTTCTTGATGAAAATTAATAAATGTAAAACAAAGATATTGGAATGCAGCCGAAATAAATCAGAAACCTCTATGGACATCAAATTGGCAGGTGAAAAGCTAAAGGAAGTAGGAGACTTCTGTTACTTAGGAAGCCAAATAACCAGTGATGGACGGAGCAAATAGGATATAAAGAGTAGGTTGGCTCAGGCAAGGAAAGCATTTCTACAATCAATGAATCTGTTGACATCGAATATAGGTTTAGGTATTACGAAGTCATTTTTGAAAGCCTTTGCCTGGAGTGTGGCACTCTATGGAAGTGAAACTTGGACTATTGATGCAGCGGAAATGTGGTGTTACAGGATAATGATGAAGATCAGATGGGTGGATAGGGTTACAAACGAAGAGGTATTAAGACGAGTGGGAGAGGAGAGATGTTTCTGGCGACTTCCAATGAAGAGAAGAGATAGGTTGGTTGGACACATACTAAGACACCCAGGAAGGAAGGGTACAGGACAAGAACTGTAGGGGTAGACCAAGGTTAGAATATTGCCTCGGATGTAGGGTGTGGTAGCTATGTAGAGTTAAAACGATTAGCTCAGGACAGGGAGGCATGGGGGGGGGGGGGGCTGCATCAAACCAGTCAAAAGACTGAAGACTCAAACAAAAACAAGCATATTACATTATTATTATTATTAGACTGTTCTTGCCTAGAACGCCTCAATATAGCGCTGCCTTGGGTTTTTGTGGGTATCTACTCACATAACGTAACGGCGGTGCTTTTGAGGATCCAACCAGCCTTCGGGCTGACTACCTAACAGACAACATTATTATTATTATTATTATTATTATTATTAGACTATTATTATTTTACATCGTTATGCCCATCTGTGGAGCACGATAGAACTTATTTTGCTAATTATGTTTTTTCTTCTCCCCCAAATCTCTTCATCAGGGCACTGAAAATCTTCCCCCGTTCTTCAGTCCATGATTTCTAGTCCTGGTAGTCATTTGATCAGAGAAATGATGATTGTTGAATAATGATCTGATTGTAAAATTTCCTCTGTAATGCCAATTTCTTGAAGGTCATTTTCTGTTTCACTAAGCCAGTTGTTCTTGACTTTCATTGAGAGAGCAAGGTTGAAAATCCGTTTGGTGAGTCTGTCATTGTTCATTCCGAAAATGTGGCCGTAGAATTTCAATCGCCGTTTCCGGAAGGTGCTGGTGTTCTTTTCAGAATGCAGATAAAGCTCCTGAGCCATCCGTTTCATCCAGGTTCTTACTGAGTCGACTAGACCAAGAATTTACCTCAATATTTCCCTTCCTTGTTTCCCAACGTTTTTCTATATGATACTTTATTGTTAAAGTAATTATTATTAATTATTATTATTATTATTATTATTAATATGCTATTTCATTTTCGAAAGTTAATGTTTTTCAGTCGGTCAACACGATTGTACCCAATTGTACCCTAATCCTGAAGAAAATTACAAGTGATTAGGCCTAATAAATACTATACTTGGATGACCAGTTTCGATCGTCAAGCGACCATCATCAGATCTATACACTTAGGCAATTAAATCTATGTTTATAAGTATGGGTTATAATATTTACTAGACTATATATAGGTACACTTATTTAAATTACAGGAGTGATTATACTAGCACAACTTGTCAACATATGTGATTTTTTGTAGAGATACTGATAGTGGTGATTGACTTTCAAATTTGTTTGCTTAGTGTAATTATGAGATTGTTATTAAATGGTCTGGTTATTGTGGATTGTGCACTTAGCTGCCTGAGCTATGTGTGGTACATTTCCATGTAGGTGTTATCTCTGCCGTTGTCTGCACTGGACTGTTTTATTTTATAATTGGTAGCAGATTTCTGGACATGTAATAAATCATTTTCGAGGATCTAAAACGATATAATTGCGATAAACCATAGTTGTGAGAGACAGTGGGTGCTATTACGTAATTCATGCGTTGTTTTCAATTAAAATTATTAATCATAACCCTCTATTTAGTGGGTGGTAAACAAAGTTAATTGCTTACCCAACATTTCATGATTATCGCTATTTGTAGAAATGATAATTCAGGTCGGGAGATTGAACGTGATTCAATGTTGGCAGCAATGGGTTGTTTGTTGTTATTGCAATTCACTGAATGAGACTTCCAGGATTGTGTCTGGATGTCTTAGACCAACACCACTTCAGAAAATCTACCCTCTTATTGGAATTTCTCCCCCTCATGTCCGAAGAATGGTAGCTGCAGCATTTGAGAAGAAACGGCAAGAAACCGATCCAAGGCATCCACTTTTCGGCCAACAACCAGCTCGACAGAGACTTAAGTCCAGAAACAGCTTTTTGAGGGGAGTAACGGCCCTCGAAGGCCCACAAGAAGCTGCCCGTGTGAAGATATGGAAGACAGAAATCAAAGAAAAAATGGCACCTGGTCACAACTTGCCATATGGAATTTGGAAATCATTGAACAGGCTGAGGAAGGGTGTTTCTAGATCCAGAACACCTGCTGATCTGCCTCTTGATGGAGGACATATGTTCAAAAGACGATCTTTTGGCTGCAAATACTAATACTGTAACTGTTGCTTCTTACTAGCAAAATGCAATTTGATTCGGACACGGAAAATAAATAAATTGCAATTCGGGTCTTAGGGAGATCTTGGTCAACAACACCGAGTACTTGGCTGTGTGTCTGATAACCTGTGTTTATGTGGAGTAGGTAAATGTAATTATTAGGGTCAGGAATGGGGGAGGTGCACCAAAACTTGAAATATGGTACTATCGCGGCATATGTCTGGAAGGAGTGAGGAAAAGCCTGGGGTAAAACCATACTTAGGATATGAGCGCCGGGTTCTGAACCTCCGGACTTGCTGCAGCACGGTCGTGGTGAGCGATGTAACACGCACGGCTACACCGCAATGGAGGGGCTCATATACCGGGCTGTATTTGCTTTTTATGAGGGTTACATACAACCAGTTGAAGTTCGGTGACTCACCGTTGGCTCTCAGTGGGTCAAGAATGTGAAAACATACAGAGAGCATGTGAACGGAATGTTAATCACGTCCACTTTTTAGGCGGACAAACCTAGTCGAGTGATGGCTCCATTACAGTTGCATCTCCAACTGGTTTATCATACGGTGTTACGTTCATTAGTTCGATTTAGCGGCCCAGTGTGTTACTGTGGTGTCCATATTAACGCATTTAGTTGCTATTGGACAGTGGCGTAATCACGCGAGGTGTGAGGGAAACCAATCCCCCAGAGCCAAATAATAACAATATGCCATTTGTTGAAGTTTTAAATTTTAAATAAAACCAATCTCCGGATTGAAGACAAATTATTGGATTATGTAAGTTTATACTTACTGTACTAACTTGAAAGCATTTCTTTTCACTTGTGTAAAATGTTTAGTGATACCTAAATTTAACACTTACTGAACTAGCAGCTGTTCAGTTAAGTTCAACTTCATAGTTATACAATGTCGGGGAACAGGAAGGGCCAGATGATTTAATATCAACAAAATTGTTAATTTTCGAGCCACTGCAAATACATCGTATCAAATGCTAATGAAATCAAACACGAAGAAACTGTACATAGGAGGTTTTGAAACTTTAGCAACGTATATTTGCGTGCACTGATAATGTCTCGTTATAACGAAGCCCTCACCCCTCCGGCCCCCAATGTAATTTTTCCAGAATCAAACCCTAGTTACGCCACTGCTGCTAGGTATAAGATAGAAGAGGAAGCGGCCGTGGCTATCAACATTCAAAAGAAAGGTACACGAGAAAATGTTGAAGATGGGATAATTTTCTTTTTATTAACAGATGCGACGAACATCTGCGTGGATAAAAACAGCAAATTTAATTATCTGACTTCGATTATCAATTAACATTAATATCATACATTGTAGAAAATGAAGCGTTTCTAGCCTTTTTTATTTATAAAAAAAATAGACTTATGAGATCATCGTTTGTCCATGTGTGTGTGTGTATGTGTGTGCGCGTATATATGTGTGTGTGTCCCCTAATGAAATCTAAAATGCTGGAGCGATTTGAATGAAACTCGGTAAGGTCATGGTACTATTTTTTTCCGATCCCAACTGCGCCCTTCAAATTTTATTACGATTCACCGATCCAGCATGGCAGCTGTGCGAAATATTTCACTGGCAATCTATATCTCCGAAACTATTACTGAAATCACCTTGAACTGTTTTACGATGATAAAGGGCACTACTAGAAGTTCATCTGAGATGTGACTTTCACAAACCTGTTAAGTACAAAACGAACATGGCGACCAAGCACAATTGAAACATTTAAATAGACTTTTCTCGCGATTTAACGATCCGAGCGCAGTGAAACTTGGTACGGTAAATGCTTATACAAATGTTAATTTACTAACATCTAATTTATTTCAATTGGTTTCATAACCGCAGGATGGTGGCTGTGCGAAATTGTAAAATCTTGTTTTTATTTCTTGTGTCCTAATCATGCGATTGAAGTTGGAATAATACACCTACGCAATAATCTTCATGTAATAGTACATAACTCTATGGCCTACATGTAAACAATCCAACACGGTGACCATCCGAAATATTTAGACGGTTCTCAACATCTACGAGTCTATTACAGCGCACAAATTGAAATTTTGTATGTTGATAGAGGCAATTAGGATATATTAAAATGAGCTATTTAGTTCTTCATGGAACTACTTGTTATTGGTCTGCTATCATCAACCCAATTAATTTCCTCGATAAACGTTATCGCTTTATGCAAAACATTTCGTGGCCTAGTCATGACTGCAGCCTAAAAAATACAAACATAATGATTCACAGTGATCGCAAATAAGAGAAACGCAATCATTCATGTGGAAAGTTACGCAAGACTGTATGTTATGGCACCACACCGCAACTACTGAAGTGAATGACATAAAATTGAATTAGTATGTATAGAAATCAAACTAACCATATCTGAAACAAATTGGTCATTACTGTAATGACACAATTTAATTGAAATCTACATGGTATTAAATAAAACCACCAATAATTAGTATATATTATTATAGGTTATTTATGGGGAGGTATGACTGCATTTTTGGGATATTTAAGCAAAAACTCGCTTTCTTTGTTATATTCATACAAAAATAACTCAATTCTTCGTTCTTTGGAAAATAATTCTATTTTAGTCATTCCGGCTATTGCTTAGTTTGTAGAGGCTATTCAATATGAGCCCGCATAACATTTAAATATTTGAGATGTTTTATAACACAGAAGAGGGGCCGTGATCAGGAGAAAATGACAAGGAGACATGAAAAAGTGAGGTGATGTGAAGGGGAAACATATGGGGCCGGGCAGTTCTGTGTGAGTGAGTAAATTTTAACTTAACTCTTTATCGCATAGCTCTTTTTCAATGTCTTTCGTGTAGAAAATGTGGTGCAATTATTATCAGCTATTGTTGTAACTTGGTTGGATAGTTCCTATAGGTACAGTAATGTAAATTTGCTCTCGGGTTTGAACTGCTTTTAGTTTTAATATAAATTTTGAATTTTCAAAAATAATTAAAACGAGAGTTTAAACATTTTTGGAAAGAACAGCATCCATTGAACACCAAACTCCAGAGCAATTATTGTTTCTATACATCTTAACTACATGTACTCTAAAAACGAAAATAGCTTGATCAAACAAAAACTTGGATGCAAGGGACTCTTTGTATGGGAGCACTTTTTTAATACAAAAATGTTCAATAACTGAAAAACTAATGAAGCTACTTAATTATAAATTAGAGCAATATATGCTAGCAACTGTCTATGCAAATGGTTAACATTTGGTAACTTAATGTTATGATAAAAACTGTGAAAGTTGAAAAATTCAGTCATACGCCCCTTTAATATAACAGAACTAGTTTCGACCTCAGTGTGGTCATAATCAGCAAACTAGGCTATTAAAAATATAAAGTTGCGAGTGACTGAAACTAGAATATGGCAATTTTGAAATTATTTTAAAACATTCCAAAACAATCGAAATAAGATCTCTTACAATGATAATTTTAAGCGGCTTCGGTGGCGTAGGCCTAGTTGGTAGCATGCTGAGCTTTTATGCTCAAGATCGCGGGTTCAAACCCAGCCGAAGTCGTCGGATTTTTTAAGAGCGTTAAAAATCCCTCAGTATGCCTTCCTTCGGAGAGGAAGTAAAGCCGTCGGTCCCATGTCATAGATTTATGGCATGAAAAAGATCACTCCACTAATTACACCAGTGTGAAGCTATATTATAGGTTATATTTGACTAATGCTCTTAGGTTCCAACGTTCGTCACCAGGAGCCGACTGCGCTGGCATCTAGTAACCAGGTTCAGTACTTGTTGGTCGTTGAAGGTGGCGTTTGGTAGCAAAAGTTGGAACTACTTGAAAATCGAATGTTTGCAGTCTTTACTTGAATTAAAACCAGATAACACACACTAATACAGCCATCACAATTAACACCGGTTATCAGACAAATTCTACACACACCCAAAGTACACGGGGCTACATGACCACGTTGCCGCAGCCCCTAAACTGAGGAACCAATTGGTTATATATATATATATATATATATATATATATATATATATATATATTTATAACAAGGAAAGCCGAATAAAATTGTATGCACGTGAACTTCAAAAATTGTGAGCTGTTCTATTGTACGAAATTCTTGGAGGAGACGCGTAACCCCTTTACCAGGGACGTTTGGGTTAAAAAAAAAACATGTGATTTCTGTCTGATACTGTACACGTTCTATGGTATTTTGCTTGTTGGAGAAGATAATCTTTACTGCCATAAATGTCCAGTTGATGAGGATACGTCGACCACCAAAGCAGGTAGAACGACCTTGCACTCTTGTCACGTCAGTCATCGTGTATACTTTGTACCTGGTTTATCTGGAGGCTATTATCTCAGTTTCAATTGCCAGCTACTTAATTTAAACAGAGAGTAAACTGTCTAATTGCTGCCAGCAGGCGAGTTAGCCCAGCCAAGCCAAGCCAGACCGGGCTATCATTTGATGCTAATCACAGGACCTGGTCAAACAGCGGCCCGCGCTGTTGCCAAGTCTCTCTCAACAGGTGCCGGCATGGCCCACTGCATTTTTCTTGTATTTGTAGCGTTCGCTAATCAGGCAGACAACCGCCAAATACAGCACTAGAAAAAGTGCCTGCAATTTAGTCACAGGATTCCATCGCTCCGATATATAACTTCCAACGTGTATTGTTGTTACTGTTTCTTTTAGGGGCTTGGCTATCGTAGTCATTTCATCCTTGTGAACTTTGGGAGTGTGTAGAATTAGTCTGGTAACTCGTGTCATTGTGCTGTATGTAGTGGTGTGTGTATTTGTAATTGAGGCTGGGATTAGGAGAGAGGCGCCCGTGGCCTGAGCGATCATAGGCTGACTAAAAGAATTCTAAATCATTTGCCAGGAGTAAGAATGGAAAACGGCGGAAAACCACTTCTACGATGGCTGAGGTGAGAATCGAACCCACGTTTTCTTAGTTTTGCCTCATGAGACTGAATAAACGTCGTTCCAACCCCTAGATCTCAAATGAGTTTTAAATGGTCTTTCATAATAAACACTAGGCTGACTCAACGGTAACGTTCCCGCCTGCAGTGTTGCAGGATCGAATCCTGGCGCAGTCAGCTAGCATTTGAAAGTGCGCAAATGCGCACTCTGCTAGTAGATTTACTGGCCCGTTAAATGCCCCTTTCACACGGGGCTACCATGGCCGCGCCACCACGTCTTTGCATTGATTTAAATGGAGCCTTTCACACGTGGTGGTGGTGGCGGGCCTGGTCGCGCGGCCAGAATTCGTGGTGGCAGGCAATGCGATTTTTGGCGCGGCCACCACATGTTTACATTGAGTCAAATGGAGCCTTTCACACGAGACGCGACTTTCTGTGCGGCCAGGCCAGCTGCGGGGTAAATGTTATTAGGCAACTATATGATTATACAAAGTAACGAAGACGTAAGGGCCCATGTCCTCGCTGTTCCGCCCCTCAAATCCCTATATATATTATAATTGTGAAAGTCTGTGTGTGTGTGTCTGTGTGTTAGTTTGTTACCTCTTGACACTAAAACGGCTGGACGGATTTGGATGCAATTTGAAATGGAGACAGCTTATACCCTGGGATAACATATAGGCTACCTTTCATCCGGAAATAAATCATTGTTCCCGTGGAACAGGCAACATTACTGAAAAGTCACCAAAAATGCTCAACCGGAGCAAAATATTGAAGTTGTCGCATAAAGACCGGACAAAACTCATTTTACGCCCCTCGATGCAAGAAACAATACTCGGTTTGTCCCTACGGGACACCGAAAACCACATTTTAAGGCCCTAAAACCAACAGTTTCAAAGATATTCGCAGAAAACTATCTCGCTCTGATAAACTGATGAACTAATGGCAAGTCCGTTTCCATGGCAACAGTAACTCAAGGTGTGACATCCGATTTTCTATATATCCCTGTAGGAGGCAATGCCAATCCATTTATTATCTTTTTCAAGATATATATAAACACAATAAGAACAGGGTAGCGCACCTGCCTCTCATCCGGAGGTCCCGGGTTCAATTCCCGGCTCCGTCAGAGATTTTAGACACTGGCGTGAGGTCTGCAAAGGGGTACACTCAGCTTCGTGAAGACAATTATTGAGTAGCTGTCTGATAGTGAGGCAGCGCCCCGGTCACTAAGAATAAGATTAACGGCCGAGGGGACACGATGCACTGACCACGCGTGACCACAATATCTGCAGGCCAAATGGCAGGGAAGCGGCCGCATGATAGGCCTAGGCCCTGCAGGGGCTGTAGTGCCAGGGGTAAAGAAATTAGGGAAAGCGCCTTCTAATGCCACCATTAATTTTTAAACACTACAGTAGCGGCTACTAAATAAAGGTAGCGATATAGCTACGTTCAATTTCAAAACACTGGGCTCACAAATCCCGTATATTTAAGTACAACTATCAGTCTGGTCGTTATTTCAGTATCAACGAAGCTATGTGGCGGCTATTGCCGTTTCCGTAACACTTAAGGCATCCCGCCGTCACATACCTCCATGTGCACTTACAAAATTGTGAACCAGTCTATTTTACTGAAAAGAATTTCTACGAGTGAGTATCCACTCCGGTAAAAAACACGCTCACTACCTTTTCCAAAATTTACTCAAGACATGATTTTTAAAGCACTCTTCTGTATGTTGAGGTACAGAAATATACCACATGGAAAGATACAATAAAATGTTGGCAAACCTGAGTTCAAGGAACTGCTGTTCAGAATAGGCCTTGTGCTAAATCTGCAGAAGCTTTCGGTACAGGTTATGCGGCCCATGTTCGTAACATGGAATGTTTTCCTTTGACAATGCATCTCGACCATGTGCGAGGGCAACGAATTTCAAAAACACAATAATCAGAAAATGAGAGAAAAATTTAAAGTGGGAGCGAAGATTCAAGTAGAAATAATTTCATCTCTGAGATTTGCTGATGACATCGTCATCTTGGCCGATACGCCAGAGGATTTGAACGAGTTTTTGAATGGTATGGACTCCGTCTTGAGGAAAGAATTCATGATGAAAATCAAATAATGTAAAACAACATTATTGGAATGCAGTCGAAAGAAATCAAAAATCCCTATGGATGTCGAATTCGCAGGTGAAACGCTACGGGATGTAGGAGACTTCTGTTACTTAGGAAGCAAAATATCCAGTGATGAACGAAGCAAAAAGGATATAAATGTAGGTTGGCCCAGGCAAGGGAAGCATTTCTACTGAAAAGGAGTCTGTTGACATCGAATAAACATTTAGGTATCAGGAAGTAATTTATGAAAGCTTCTGTCTGGAGCGTGACACTATAAGTAAGTGAAACTTGGACTAATGGTGAAGCAGAAAAGAGAAGAATTGAAGCGTTTGAAATGTGGTTTTACAGGAGAATGATGAAGATCAGATGGGTAGATAGGGTAACAAATGAAGAGGTATTAAGACGAGTGGGAGAGGAGATATTTTTCTGGCGACTGCTAATGAAGAGAAGAGATAGGCATGTAGGACACATATTAAGACACCCAGGAATAGCAAGCATAGTTATGGATGGGAGGGTCGAGGACAAGAACTGTAGGGGTAGACCAGGGTTAAACAGATTGCCTCGGATGTAGGGTGTGGTAGCTATGTAGAGATGAAACGATTAGCTCAGGAGACGGAGGCATGGGGGGCTGCATCAAACCAGTCAAAAAACTGAAGACACAAACAATAACAATCAGGCATTTTAATTACTTCCAGAGACATGTGAGGCTAAAGGGTTGTTGAAGAATTTCAATCCCTGGGATGTCGGCCTAACACTGGAAGAGACTGCAAAATAGACATCAGCGGCCAAATTGAGAGTTATTTTACTATAGGTCTATTAATAGCGACATGTTGACGTTCAAATCATCAATAAGTGTGGCAAAATTACACCCAGAATAGATTAAGGAAAAATAATTTTAAATCCCCAAATTCCGATCGATTTGCCATTCCAGTGTGCAAGAGTGCAGTTCCCTCTTCAAACAATATTTGCAATTTCTATTAACAAAGCGCAATCACACACACTTAACAGCAGTAGGTGTACATTTTGACAAAAACATTTCTTCCCATGGGCAACTGTATGTGGCGTGTTCACGAGTATCTGGACAACAAAATCGTTGTGTCTCAGCAGAAGATGGCAAAACCAAAGCCGTAATTTTCAAATGTGTTCACATAATGTAACATCGTACTCTGCAGACTTTCACAACTCTATAAAATTCCCACTTTGCTGCTCATATCAATATACTGTACGTATCAGAAATTTTCAGAAATAGAACGGACCCATCTGTAGCCGCGATTGCTGTAATAGAATAGGCCAATTATCAGCAATAATGCATCGTCCCCATTGTCTTGATCGCGAGCGAAGCCGCGGGTACCTGCTAGTTATATATATATATAAACAAGTGTCCTGACTGACTGACTGACTGACTGACTGATTCAATGACTCACCATCGCCCAGCCAAAACTATTAAAGTTAGAAACATGAAATTTTGGGGATATGTTCGTGGTAAGTCGAAAACGCGCATTAAGGAAGGATTTTTGGATATTCAGGTTCTAAAGGGGTGTTAAGGGGGTAGACCTGCATCGCATTGAATAACAATATCTCAGAATTGGTTTCATTGGGAGATGTGATACTCGGCATATACACTCATCATTAAAAATAAGAAGACACGTGTCTGAGGGTTTTTCGACGTGGTGTATATTATGAGGTGAAAGGGGTGACAAGTGGGGGTTGAAGGATACCTAATGGAGCGTGTATCTCTTAAACGACATAGGCGAGGAGTTTGAAACTCAGCGGAAAAAATCACCTTAAAAATAAGAAAATAGGTGTTTGACCGTATTTTCCTAAATCCAATTTAAGGGGCCCATAGGGAGGGGTGAAATTCTGGGGGGAAATAACAGGAAAGAAAGTGCCCTAACTGATTGACTGACAGCCTCACTCATCAAACTCAGGGGAAAAAGACAGCTTAAAATATAAGTTAATAGGTGTTCGAGCGTTTCTTCATAAATCCAATTTAAGGGGCGCATGGGGAGGGCATAAAATTCTGGTAAAAATAATTGAAAGAAAATGACCTGACTGACTCACTCACTCATCATCGCCCAGCCGAAATTATTAAAGTTAGAAACATGAAATTTTGCGGTTATGTTCGTTGTATGTCGAAAACGTCCACTAAAGAAGGATTTTTGGATATTCACTCATCATCCCCGAGCCAAACAAATTGCAGTTAGAAACTTGAAATTTTGGGGATATGTTCGTTGTATGTCGAAAACGTCCTTAAAGGATGGATTTTTGGATATTCATGTTCTGAAGGGGTGTTAAGGGGGTTAAGCTTGCATTTCAATGATTAACAATATCTCACGAGTTGTTTTATTTGGGCATGCGATATTCGGCATATAAATTAATCAGTAAAGATAAGCGGACATATGTCTAAGGGTTTATCGATATGATGTATATTATGAGGTGAAAGGGGTGAAAATTGGAGGTTGGAGAATTCTTAACGGAGCGTGTATCTCATAAACGACATAAGCGAGAAGTTGGAAATTCAGCGGAAAAAATCCGCTTAAAAAATAAGTAAATAGGTGTTCGACCGTTTTTTCATAAATCCCATTTAAGGGGGGCATGGGGAGGGGTGAAATTCTCAAATATAAATGAAAGAAAATGTCCTGACTGACTCACTCACTCACCATCGCCCAGCCAAAATTATTGAAGTTAGAAACATGAAATTTTGGGGATATCTTTGTTGTATGTCGAAAACGTCCACTAAGGAAAGATTTTTGGATATTCAGGTTCTAAAAGAAGCAGGCTGTGGATTTAACATAACAATCTCTCGAGTGGTTTCATTTGGTGATGTGATACTTGGCATATAAACTAATCATTAAAAATAAGCTGACACATGGCTAATGGTTTTTCGACATGCTGTATATTATGAGTGAAAGGGGTGAACAGTGGAGGTTGAAGGATTCCTAACGGAGTGTGCATCTCTTAAACGACATTGGCGAGGAGTTTGAAACTCAGAGGAAAACAATCAGCTTAATAAAAATATAAAAAATAATTAAATAAATAGGTGTTCGACAGTTTTTTCATAAATCCAATTTAAGGGGTCCATCGGGAGGGGTGAAATTTTGGAAGAAAAACGTCCACTAAGGAAGGATTTTTTGATATTCACTCTCATCGACCAACCAAAACTATTAATGTTAGAAGAATGATATTTTGGGGATATGTTTGTTGTGTGTCGAAAACGTCTACTAAGGAGGGATTTTTGAATATTCAGGTTCTAAAGGGGTGTTAACGGGGTTAAACCTGCATTTCATTGAATAACAATATGACACGACTATGACGCGAGCGACGCCGCGGGTACCTGCTAGTAACTTATATGATTATCGTGGATCTTCGTAGGTCGGAAAATGGTTGGTTTTATTTGTCCTTTTCTGCCTTTCCTTTGAGTTTTTTTTTTTTTTGGCTTATTGGTACTTTTAAACCGTGTATTTTTTTAGGTTTTAACTATTTTTTTTACAACTCCGCCTATATTCGTCTACATTTTTACTGCCCATTCTCAGTTCATCACCTCTTAAACATCCTTTCTGTATTAACCATATCTGAAAAGAGAAAAACATTCTTCGACAACAGAAGACAAGTTAGATAAGGTTGGTTGGTTGGTTCCTCAGTTTAGGAGCTGCGACAACGTGGTCATGTAGCCCCGTGTACTTTGGGTGGGTCTGTCTGATAACCGGTGTTAATTGTGGTCGCTGTATTAGTGTGTGTATCTGTTTATTAATTCAAGGAAGGACTGCAACTTTGAATTTTTCAAATAGTTCCTACTTTTGCCGCCAAACGCTACCGACAACGACTACTAGGCCTAATTCAGAACTTAGCTACTAGACGCCACCGCAGTCGGCTCTTGGCAACGAACCTAGGAACCTAAGAGCGTTGTTTACATTCTTAACCTATACAATTTAGCTTTACACAGGTGTAATAAGTTAGATAAGGAAGTGGCGCGTCATGACAATAACTTTGATGAGAATTTCAATTTCTGTAACCCTAGTGATACTAATTTCAATTTCTTTCACCAGAATGTCCATAGCGGGTTCGCTAAATTCATTATTGGTGGAAATAAAAATTAAATGTAAATTTTCCAAGTAGCCTACTTTTTAAAAATACACAGAATTCCTTTTTCAGATTATGTTAATAGAAGAGGTATTCCATTGACATATAAATAAAAAATAACTAATGAAAAAGTAACTATTTGTTACTTTGACAACCGTAACGGTAATTCTGTCACTATTTTGGTAAGTAACGATAACTGTAACGAAATTACTTTTGATTAAAATAGATTTAAATCGCTTTGAGTTTTCTCTTATCTCCCGGCTGATGAATACATTCAGTATCTCTTGTGATTATCTCACCCTGTGAAAAAGATAAACAAATGTCCGTGTCCGGCTGTAGCAATGACTACACACAATTGCGTTCTATTCACTTGTTTATATGTTTATCTCCGAGAAAGTATAATGTAACGAATTATCGGGAGTACACTGTAAATCGAAAATGTGCAAATTCTTCTTACCTCAGTGTAACTAGGAGTTTTTCATCTGGAGGTGTACTATCTCTCATATTTGTGTCCACACCTGTCAGTCTTTTGAACACTGCAGTAGCTCATCATAAGATGAAATGTTCATTCGTAGGAAGGTGAAGAATTTGACTGGATTGTCTAAGATCAATATACAGAGTACAAAATATACCTTTTGTTGATCGATCCTGCAAAAGTGGGTGAACCCAAAATCTTCTATTTCCCCGTTTTCGGCGCTTACGCAATCTGATATATAGAAAAACAGCAAGTGCTGCTTCTTCCACCTCCATTTCAAGACTGGCTCATGGCTGGTGGCGTGTTTGGTGGCTAGAGAAAATATTGCAAAGACGTGGTGGCGCCATGGTGGCGCGGCCATGGTGGTCCAGTGTGAAAGAGGCCTTAAAGATCCCCTTCGGGACAAAATTCCAACACCCCGGTGTCTCTAAATGCCGTATCAGTTAAAAGGGACGTAAAACCAATAACATTAGGCCTATTAATTTATTATTATTATTATGCTTAAATCTTTACCATTCACGAAAAGACTTCGAAATTGATGTTGAAAGGTTCAAATCAGCCGTCTCCCTCTTTCAGTAGTAGGCCTATTTATATACAAAGGGAATTTGGCGAGGGCGTAATAATAATAATATAATCAACAATAGGCTATATATCTACGTCAGGTCACGCGACTGGGTCTATCTTTAGCCTACTGCTGCGCATTATTTGTGCCAAAATATTATTGTTTAATTTATTTGGAAGAAAAAGGAAATCCCAGGAGCTTTATCAGCATTCGGAGAAAACCTCGGACACATTCAGGAAAAGACGTTTGGAATTATATTGACATATTCTCAGAATGAGTGTTCACAGGCTGACTAAAATAATTCTAAATCTTACTCTCTCAGTGCAAGCTAAGAACAACTGGCTTCTTGAAGTTCAAAAAGACCTTCCGGAAATATGGATCTCAAGTGATATGGTAGACTACTGGACATGTCTAAATTCAAGGAACTAGTAGACAAAAATCAATTATCAGACCACCCAAGCATTACATCCAACCTAACCTGAACGGGGGGCGTAGAAGAGCTAAAGCGAGAAGATGAAGATATTTTCGGAGGACAAGAAAACAAAATCCGCTAGATAGATTCAATCGCACTCCTTAGACAGGCATAACACTGTATAATAATAATAATAATAATAGCTCTTGTACACACGCCTATTGTTATAGAAGGCGGGAAACGATCACAAACGGCATTCCACTGCAAGTTGATGATCTTCTGTTTCATTATGTGATGGGAGGTTTGAAAACTTTCCGCCTGTTGATTAAATGGACATGTTTGAACACGTGTCACTGTATTGATGGGAAGTTCCAATGCTTGTAGGTTTCTCTTCCGAGATGTTGGTACAACACCTGATACTGAGAGGACAAGTGATAGACCCTAGGCTACAACAGTCGTCTTTCCTTGATTCCACATCTTCTTTATTTATTAATATTATTATTTAATTAAGCTGATAACCCGGCATCCACACAGAGTTCACCATTGCATTGATCTAAATGTCCTGGGTCCAATTCCCGGCTCTGCAAAGAGGTGTAATTCTGGTCTGAGGGTTGGAACGGCGTACACTCAACCTCGTGAGGCAGAACAGTGAAGAGAGGGCAGAGCCTTGTCTCAATTACAAATACACACACTACCACAGCCAACACAATGACACATTTTATCACACACATCCAAGTCCACGGGGCTACATGAGCACGATGTCACAAATACCTTAAATAAATAAAAAACACAGCCAATGCATTGAAACGGGTCTGTCAACGTTGTATAAGTTGGCAAGATAGATCTACTGCATTTGCAGCTGGCACACTTTGAAACGACACCCTGTATTTAAGCAGGTGAGGGTGGAACGCTTTGTCCAAATTGGGTGTTAAAGCACGGATAAAGAAGTACAGTTAAAGCAGGCAAGGTCTGCTGCAAACAAGCGTGTCCAATGCAGGAATTATGCCTGCCCGCCTGCTGGGGAGGTAATAAAAATAACAAGCGCATAGCCCGAGTCATTTGTTTTGTGTACCATGCAACGTCCACGGATTAGAATTTTAAAAGCACGGCCACCATTGCTAATGAAAGGAACAAACATATGTTTATGAATTTACACAGCAGAACATACCACGCTCACAAGATAATCATACGTATCCTTTTAGTAGCCAACAAGGTGGTTCGTAAAAATACAATCCCTTTAGTCCATACGTGGTAACAGCAACTACAGATTTACATGATAAAAACCGTAATGAAAACAAACCGCACTTGCATTTCCACGCTACTACACGGTAAGTTTGACGGCTAGATGAAGATTGTGATTCGACAAAATCAACAAATAACCGTAACAGATATAAGCAGCAATTTAAGATCCTTCACGGTCTTCAGCGCGTGGCGTGGTCAAGCGAGTAATAAATAAGGCCAGTTACAGTGAGGAATGCATAACGAGAAATGTGCGCAGAGAATGGAGACAATCACGATCTACCGGTAGATCGCCAGCACAGATTCAGTAGATCGCGAACGTCATTTACTGAAACACTAGAAATAAAGAGCGTTATTCATAAATTCTATTTGATACGGCAGCGCACAAATTCTGACAACTGGAAATCTAATCTCGCATTTCCACCTTCTATTCAACGAATATTAAGACAATTACTCCTGCTAAATTTCACATTATATTGATTATATTTTAATTATTCATAATCATTAGCTCGGCTTCGGTGGCGTAGTCGGTAGCATGCTGAACTGCTATGCCCAAGATCGCGGGTTCACACCCGACAAAAGTCGTCTTTTTTTTCTCTTTCATATGCCTTCCTTCGAAGGGGAAGTAAAGCTGGGTGGGCCCATGTCATAGATTTATGGCATGTAAAAGAACTTACCACTACAATTGGTAGTGTATAACTAAATTTGCAGGTTATTTGCTTAGAAACGCTCTTCCAAGTCCCAACGATCGCCACTAGATGTCAGTAACAGTGGCATCCCTGGTAGCCAAAGTGGGAACTACTCGAAATTGAACTTACGGGCGTTCAATTACAACCCCGCTATGGCCATTGGTTGCAATTCAAAAACCGTTAAGTCAATTTGCAATATATTACCGTATGTCTATGATGATTGTGATTGCTGTTGTTACGATGGAAAGTAATTAATACGAAAGTAAACTCAGTCAGTTGTATGGCTAAAACCTTACTTCAAGTTCAGCTGTGCTGTAAGTGGGGACTGGCTGCGTGGCTCAGCGGTAAAGTTCTCGCCTGCTGTTCCCAAGGTTGTAGGATCGAATCCCGGTGCAGTCAGTTAGCATTTGAGGGTGGCTCAGCGGTAAAGCTCTCGCCTGCTGTACCGAAGGTTGTAGGATCGAATCAGTTAGCATTTGAGGGTGCATAAATGCGAGGGAGCCTTGTCAGTAATTTACTGGCACGTTACAGATCCCCTTCGGGGCGGGCGTCTCTAAAAGCCGCCGAAGTGGCTGTATTACTTGCAACAAGGACGGAGCAGCACTGCGCTTTGTCTATCATTTTTCACTGGTGGCATGTGGAGTCAAGAGGACCAGTGTTGATGACTAAACATGCAGGCCTACGCCCCTGATTGAATTAAAAACATAATAAAATGTAGTTCAGGAATACATAAGAGCGGTAATATGTCCTTGGTTTATATATACAAGTTCTAAAACACTTATGATATCAGTTTTGGAACAATGTTCATTGCATTGGAGTTTAACCTTCCGTCGGACGCAACCTAAATAATAGCCAGGCGCAACTACATGTAAACCGTCAGATTAACCATTGACATATATGTTTCTTTACATTGCATCGCTTAGAAACAGCACTGGAATTTGGTATCTTATTTAACTGTATTGTATTTTCAACTTGAAGCAAAGAAAATAACCAGTTTAAAAAGTGATCAATTTTTACTAAAATAAAAAATAAAAATTAGGCCTATGCCTACATATAATAGACCATAAACATACCAAAATTCTGCAATCAAAACTCAGCATTTTTTTTCTAGGTTTATGCCGCGTCTTGTGTGGGGTTTCGCCTAGGATCACCTCATCAGCGGGCTCTTGGTGTCCGTGCCCGGACCCCCACACGAGTAGCGATCTGCGCACTACCTCCCTTCTTATAAAGTGCACATGCGCTTCTTTACAGCGAGAGCTAAGAGCTCAAGCAGCCTTTCACCTCCCTATAAAGGCTTCCGCGGCCAATGAATTAAAACTCAGCACTTTTTCTAGCTTTATGGCGTGTCTTGTGTGGGGTTTCGCGGATATCCGCACCCGCGCAGGGCAAGCTATATCCATTTAGGTGATTAAAAAAATCGAAACAGCGATTTGTGTGCTTGTTCTAAGAGGAATATTTTTAAGAGAGGTTTTATAATGTGATTATTTGGGATGGTTAGAGTAAAAAAATTGCAAATGTCGTAACTCCTGCCGCTACAGTCCTAATTGGTTTGGCTATTTCCAATACAAGAAGCAAGTCCGAGAAATTCCATCCATTGCCATTTCAACAAGTACTGTAGATTCTAAAAGTCCCTAATTCACTCTGAGCAGAATAGTATATTTTGTTTCAATGAAAGCTACGATGTTGACAGCTCGCTACGATGGCGGGCAAAGCAAGGCGAGCCGAAAGCAACAGGAGATAACCCGTTTATCAGCTGCCACTGGAGACAAGGGCATGTCACTCACTGCTGCTCAATGGGGACAACTGATTCACGAGCCCAACTACGATATGACAGGGAATGAGAGAAACGGCTAAAATCTGTGTTTCTTTCAGCCACCTTGCCCCAGTATTTGAGGAACAAAACCCCACTAGACAAGCAACGCAATCTTTGCAGAATGGCATTTCAAACGACTTTTTAAGATAGATTGAGCGGCTTTTGATAGATGCTTGTACAGTGAGGGTCTTCCCTATAGATAGTGACCTGCGCGGATAAACAAAACGTTATACACATCCGCACGTTTGTTTTCCGAATTTGCTGTCATTACAAAAATATTTTTAATTGATTAGATAAAGTAGCCTATATTAAAGCAACACATTTAGACATTTGAGGACAAATTCGTTGCCCTTGCCCTAGGCTACGTGTGAATCGCAAGACAATGTTGACTAAGTTTTGCCCCTCTGAGTAACATATGTAAAACAGCGGGTGGCTAATTTAAGCACTTACTTAGTCATCAAATAAACCCACGCAGGCAAGCCCAGGTATAAAGGACTTATTTTTTTTTGGCATAAGTCAAAACTAGTTGAGGGTATTTCCATGACTGGCATCTCTCACTTCTCTATTATTCTCATACAATCCAAGCGGAAGCAAATAGGGAAATAACAAGAAACGTGAAAAACGCAGATCTTGGCAAAAACTAAAATTATTTTTCAAAAAAATCCAGTTCAACTTTCTATACTAAAAAATTAACCGCAAATTTATTCTAAACAATATCCGCTGTCCACAAAGTCATGCAAACTATATCCGCATGACGAGAAATTTTGCGGATATCCGCATCCGCGCAGGGATTTGCCTATAGAACGGAACTTTGCTTGCCCATGTGGCGGCCGGAGAGTGATTAGTCACCGCCAGTTGACTAACATTTAGCGATAACACAAGAGCAGGACGGGCAGTTCCGAATGCTGGCAGTGCATTTATTAGATACGGAGCTGGCAAGATACCTTAGTTGAGAAAAATAATACTTGTGGTGTGTACTGGAGGCCATCTCGTATCCTGCGAACATGGTTAGCTATAGGGCAAACCAACCAATTTTCCTACTGGAAACTTATCTTCCCAAGAAGTCTTACAGTAAATGTGTTGGTAAGTTTCAGCGCCGTGCGAGTTTTACTTGCGTGGAACCTCAAACACAATCTATACAGAAACAATCCGATACTCTGGAGGCTCTCGAGAACGAAAAATGTCCTCTCGGCACGCCGGAAGGCGGAGGTAGATTTCACCGGACAAACTTGGGGATAGGCGAAAATAGGCAGAATATGCAGGTTTTCGTAGAAGGATCAGACCTCATTTATTGCGAGAAAGTACAGTATTTTATAATTGGAGCTTAATTAACTTTGTTTTTCGTCATTTTATGCATACTTTAAACATTTTATCGTCTTATGGGGACGGTAACCTTCTTGTCATTTGGGGTCCATTTTTATACTTGTGGTCACACTGTTCTTATGCAAGGTTTCGACACCGATGTGTAACTATGTAACGGTCAGTTACTTCTTCACGCAAAATTATATCTCCCGCAGAGATGTTGGTTGGTTCCTCAGTTTAGGGGCTGCGACAACGCGGTCATGTAACCCCCTGTACTTTGGCTGAGTGTAGAATCTGTCTGATAAACGGTGTGAATTGTGATGGCTGTATTAGTCTGTAATTCAGGTAAGGACTGCAGACGGTCAATTTCAAGCAGTAGTTCCTAATGTTTCTACCAGATACTACCGTCAACGACACCTAGCTGTGAACTTGGCTACTAGATGCCACCGCAACCAGCAACTCGCAACGAACGTTGGAACTTCCCCTCCAAAGGAAAGCATACTGAGGGATTTTTAGCGCTCTTAGAAACTCCGACGACTTTGGCCGGCTTTGAACCCGTGACCTTGGGCATAGAAGTTCAGCATGCTACCAGTCACGTCACCGAACCCGCTTCACACTTAGTCAGGTGGAAATCTGAATCTGATCTCGTGCAAGTGCGTTGTCATGGCAACGTCTGATGGCTCATCCCTCATCAATTTAGTAGTGTTGCCATGGCAACCTCTGATAGCTCTTGGCATTTTCTTATAATTCCGAAATCATTTTTCTCATCCCTTGGCGTAATGGTGGGTCATATCAAAAATTCTTTCCGACAAAAGTTTTAGGTAATTATTAGGGGAATATTGTCCATTTTGTACGGTTTTGGTATTGTGCCTATTAAGAGAGATATGCTTAATGTTTCCCGAAAAACCCACTTTTTCCCACCCCTTTGGTCAATGGTTGGTGCTATAAAAAACTCTTCAAACATAAATTTTTGGGCTTTATCCGACCCATAGTATGACCTTTGAACGGATTCGATATTTCACATATTAAGAGAGTTATAGCAATATTTCACTTTTTCGAAAAAAAGCCCCCCATTTTCACCCCCTTCGACCGATTTAGCCCAATAACGAACTCGACCGAGATTTTATAGGTATACATATTCGGTAAAAAATTCAAAGTGATTGGTGCAAAATTACGGCTGTTATCGTGTCCACAAGAAACTGATATATATATATATATATATATATATATATATATATATATATATATACATACATAAATTATGTATAAACTTTTGAACTGACGGTGGTTTTGGGGTCTGGGGGATGTGAAACGCGAAGATATGTCGAAATTTTCCGGAAGTCGAAACGTGGTACCCATTGCAATAGTTAGCTTTCTATTGAAATCTACCTAAAAACTGCATAGATACAAAATATCAGTAAGGATGAATCTCAGCAAATGTACGGAAACTTCCTACGTCAGGGCAACGTGTGTATAAAAATTGAAGAATACCTTTCTGCTTGGGGATATTTTGAATCTTTGGGGAGGGGGAAAGCTATCTACATTGTTTATGTAGGCCAAAAAGTGCTCGTGAGCACAAGCTCCCATGAGATCCATTCTTCAATTCAAATTTTGCTGCACGAACCGGAATAACAGTGATTTTATTATATGTTTTTACAGACTGTCCACACGCAATGTATCTTAGCTGCAGTTGCAGGATGTCTGGTGAGCGGTGAATCCCTAGCTATTTCAGCATTTTAGAGGTACAGAGAGAGGTAGGAAAAGGAAAGGAAGGAATATGCTTGTAGCATTATTATTATTACATTCGATGTAATGGTGCTCGGGTACTTGGTATGCTTTGAAAGTGGTGCTCACAGTCTCAAAAAGGTTCAGAATGACTGTTCTATACCATTATTTTTACAGAAAAACATTTTAACTACCAACAACTACCTCTGTCCCCTTGTTCCCTCCTTTCCAGAAGAGACAAAGCCTAGGTTCAGTAAGGCCAAGGTTGAGGTAGAAGTCCTTGAGATACCCGATTGCATCCCACAACTCAGAGCAATATCTAAACCTGGGATCACATAAACATGTCTATAACACCACCATGGCAATAATTCCTTATTACTTGCATGACGCTCAGCTAGTAGCGATGAGAGGAGAAATTCCTTCCCGTTCCACCGGTTTGAACATTCCAATCACGGACGTACATAGTTGCGGCCTCCACTGCACTTTCTATTCCACTCACAGGTTTTATTTGAACAACAGGTATTAAGTGCTAAATCGTCAACCTGTCAAACAAGTGTCCAGCCAGGCGCCTGACGAGTGAACGCTCAATCAAACCACGCCACAACACAACAGGCTGTTAAAAAGCGGGCAAGCACTCTATCAGATTGTTATTGTCTCATTTAAAGGCTGGCTTCAGTCGCGTAACTAGGATTTGTTTCTGGAGGGGGATGAGCAGAGTCAAATGTGAACTAATAAGCTATGAAGAGCGATTTACTAGGTCTATTCACTTCTCTTCATAGGACATAATTATTTCTTCAAATGTTTACATTTGTTTGCTTTCTCTCTTTTGTTTTAAGATTTGTGTCCGGGTTTTTATCTTTTTTTAAAATTTTGCTTTTTTATTTTTGCTTTGTGTTTGTTGTTCTCTGCTTTTGTATTTATTTATGCTTTTTTTGGTGTTTTCTGCCTTTGCTTTTGTTTTTGAGTTTTGCTTTTTTGCATTGTGCGCGAGAGGGGGGCTTGGTCAAATAAAGACATAATCAAAGAAAGCAAAACTACACGTTTCCATGCTTGATCTCGATAGCATTTAATACGTTCTATTTGCACCAATCAATGTGCAAAAGATAGAAAATAAATAGTTTTGCTTAAGTTGTTGTTGATTCATTTAAAGACTTGTGACATTGAGGTCGTTCAGTGCCATGTACTTGGGTGTAAGATTTCCCTGATAACCTGTGTTGATCTTTATCTGCATTAGTCTGTGCATTTTTAATTGAGGTTAGGATTGGGAAGGAGGTGGTCGTGGCATTAAGTTAGGAACCATCCGGCATTTACCTGAAGTAGAAGTGGTAAACCTCTGAGGTAGGAATCGAACCCCTCTTCTCAGTTTTGCCTCACAAGGCTGAGTCTACCCCATTCCAGCCCTCAGACCAGGATTAAATTTCTTGACAGAGTCGGGAATCGAACCTCCAATACCAAAATTGCTGCAGCTGCTGGTTGCGGTCTTGCTACTAAGCTGCGGGGTCGAAATTGAGTTTCCTGACACGTTATAAGAGAAAACAAATATTTGAAGGTTATTTTATCTAGCTACTTCTTTATTCCGTTTCTACCGGGTCGAGAATCAGGTGAATGAGTTTTCTATGATAGAGAGATTAATATTATCCGGAAGGAGTGTGATATTCCTCACAAAACAATGGCAGAGTAAAGACTTGAAATTTCAAAGAAAAAATGCGAATATATTCAATTAATTTAACAACCACGTGGGTTGGTGTAAAGGCAATTAAGAACGCTAGTGATATTCAACGCTATGCATTCTGGGAACTATAGAACGTCTATTTTTTCCGAAATTCGGCAACTTAGTGGTATTGTCGTATTTTGAGATGGCATGACTTTACGTATCGTCGGTGCCTCAGTAAAAATATCAAGAAATTCTACCATAAACCAACATGTATGTACTGATAGGGGACGAAGGTAAGGCTACCTATTTATTAACTTATTTAAAGTGGCGTGGACTATTAAAAAGATTTTCGGGCTCACAAAATTGCACAAAACACGTTATCTAAAATAATTAGGAATCTGATTAACACCAATAATTTACGGTATAGCCTAAATATGAGGGGTGAACATTTCGTCAAGGTTGCAAATCTCTCTCTATATAAAGATTGGCGGCTTCGGTGGCGTAGTTGGTAGCATGCTGAGCTTCTATGCCTAAGATCGCGGGTTCAAACCCAGCCGAAGTCGTCGGATTTTCAAGAGCGTTAAAAATCCCCCAGTATGCCTTCCTTCGGAGGGGAAGTAAAGCCGGCGGTCCCATGTCATAGATGTATGGCATGTAAAAGAACCCTCCACTAACTAAACTTGTGTGAAGATAAAATTTGTAGGCTAGATTTGATAACGCTACATTAGTTCCTACGTTCGTCGCCAGGTGCTGGCTGCGATGGCATCTAGTAGCCAATTCCGCAACTAGGTTGCAGTTGGTAGCAAAAGTAGGAACTACAAGAAAATTGATCGTCTGCAGTCTTTACCTGAATCATAGATAACACACACTAATACAGCCATCACAATTAACAGCGGTTATCAGACAGATTCTACACACACCCAAAGTACACGTGGCTACATGACCTCGTCGACGCAGTCCCTAAACTAAGGAACCAACCTTATATGAAGATTAAAATTCTCCAAGGTTTTTTTTTCTTCTGAATTTTCACGGATTTTTGCTTTATTTACACTTTTCAAACTGTTTTATGGCGAATGCCCAATTTTATTTTCTGCCTTTCTGTTTGCACGCTTATAACTCGAGAATTGTGGGTAGAATATTTAACTAATAAGTACAATTTGATAAGGGGGGGGGGGGGCGCATACACATATTACGTAATCACAAAGCAATACCTAATATTTCTGATTTCGGTACGATTTATCCACGTAAATAAGTGAAACAAGAAACACAATGTCAGAGACATCAATTACAATAAAATATAACACTGGAGTTTCCTGAGGTGCTCCGGGGGTGAAAAAAAAGTGTACGAACAATGGACGAAAATCCTACTTTATTTTTCATCAAAAATATTTTTAAAACCTCTTTATGATCTGAATAGAAGTATTCTTAGAACAAGGCAATGCTAATTTTATTAGTAAAACAAAAATGACCTGATGAGATTATTTTCGTTATTTGTTAAGTGATTAATTAATCATTTCGTTTACCCCATTCCCACACGTCATCAACATCACAAGCTTCGAAACACCCCCACCCTCTTTGTGATTACATAATACGCGGACGACCCCTGGGAATCTATCACAGGATTCTAACCAATCAAAAAAATCAAAATGCATGCTATATAAAATATCAACGTTATCGTAGAGGGACGAGATAACGCTCATTTTGAGCCCCTCGATGTGAAAAACAAAACCCGGATGGCCAACCCTGCTTAAGGCCCTAGAATCAACCGTTTACGATATATTTGTATCACATGACCCCAGCTATTAATAACATTTAGTTTGGTACTAGTAGTTAAGTTATGTATCTAATCGATTAACAGGTACGGTAATAGAATAACTACATTCAAAATAAATGATTATGTGAGAGTCTTTTGTCAATAACTTCAAAACGTTCGAAGAACGAGTACTTCTGCATTTATAAAATGAAAGGGTATTCTAATAATTTGGTACATCTATACAACGGGTTCTCACCTCCTTCCACATTTTCAAAAAAAAAAGTGACTTTGCTATTTTAAACACATCCCAAACCAACAAGAGATGTGTTTTAAAACATGTGTCAAAACAGATGTTAGTAATTTTAATGTCTAAAAATCCAACAGTAGCAAATGTTTTAGCTGAGGAAGGCGAACTATTAAACATAAAATAGTGTTGATATGTGGAGTAAACAAATTTGTGTAAGTTGATTTTTCATACTGTTGCGTTGGCTGTTACAATTATTGCTTGATTTACTGTGGACCTCCTTCATTTTGAATCCACCCCTGAGTGTAAGTGACCTGCGTCTGTTGATAATCTACGTCTCCGCTTGGAGCAGGAAGTATAATAGCATCTGAATTCCAAGGACCAAGCAGGATCATCCACGGAATTCCAAGACGTGGGAGTCACGTCAAGTCTGTCCGTGCCAAGCTGAAATGTTGTATCCTTGAAGCTTCTTGACAGAGAGACATAGTACGTGTCGATGCCAGCCAGCTGTCGGATGTACAGTAGCTTCTCAGGAATATACAATGTCCTCAACAATACAGTGGACTCAACAACCAACACTGTGCATTGTGGCGCCACACCCTGTCTAGGAACGTAATTTAAAAGAAAAGGACATTAGCTGTCGCTTTCATTTGTCAGTCGTCCGCCTCGTTGCGTTGTCGCCAGCACTCTTGGCTGTCACAACATAGGCCCGGGGTCGATTTCCGCTTCTTCCATGAAATTTAATTCTGTTCTGAGGACTGGGACGGGGTACACTCAGCCTCGTGAGGCAAAACTGACAAGAGGTGGGTTCGATTTTCACCTCACCCATCCTGGAAGGGGTTTTCCGTGGTTTCTCACTTCTACTCCAGGCAACTTAAGCAGTATTTTTCCTGTAATAATTCCAATTACTGTAATCTTTCGCCAGCTGCTATAAGAACCCTCAATAACTGTGTAGCCTATATGATTTTGAACAATGCGAACTAATCACAAAAATACGCAACCCTCAATTCAGCTGACATAGGCGGCTTCGGTGGCGTAGTTGGTAGCATGCTGAGCTTCTATGCCCAAGGTCGCGGGTTGAAACCCGGCCGAGGTCGTCGGATTTTTTAAGAGCGTTAAAAATCCTGAGTATACCTTCCTTCGGAGGGGAAGTAAAGCCGGCGGTCCCATGTCATAAATTTATGGCATGTAAAAGAACCTTCCACTAATTACACTTGAGTGAAGCTAACATTATAGGTTAGATTTGACTAACGCTCTCAGGTTCCATTTTTCGTCGCCAGGAGCCGACTGCGGTGGCATCTGGTAACCAAGTTCAGAACTTAGCCTACTAGTTGACGTTGACGGTGGCGTTTGGTAGCAAACGTAGGAGCTACTTGAAAATTGAATGTCTGCAGTCTAACTTGAATTAAAATCAGATAACACACACTAATACAGTCATCACAATTAACACCGGCTATCAGACAGATTCTACACACACCCAAACTACACGGGGCTACATGACCGCGTTGTCGCAGCCCCTAAACTGAGGAGCCAACCAACCATCAGCTGACATATAAACTGATTGTGATTATGAGTAGCCAACAATGTTTGACTCAATATAATCCTTTTGTGCTTTGGTATAAAAATCAAGACACATTGCAGATTCCAAGAATCGAATATATTTTACCAAATCAAAAATTACATAAATGTACATGTTTAATTGGTAGGACGTAAACAAAACAAATGTCAGCCATATCCAAGAGAGATTATTTCTAGTAGGCCGAGTCGTGTTAGAATTAGAAATAAAGAATTTGGAAAAATATGCAAATATGTTCAAAATCCAAAATACTTATAACACTTAACTTAAATAACTATTTGAATTATGGTAGGTCTACTTTCACAGAATATTAAGTCAGCGATGATGAAGAAAGTTCAACATGTATTAATGGGACGGATAAAGCTGTTTCTTTGATTTAATTATAGCCTATCTAATGTTTTGGAGAGGATCGTCCAAATTCACAATGTGACGGCTGCTTCAACATTTTTAAGGCTATTTCTTCTTACAAGTTTAATGTTGGAAAGCGTTGAAAATTACTGCTCACACAAAGTAGGTAGTGCAAAAAGGCATAAGATGTTTTAGTGCTTTGTTTGCTAAATCTACATACTTGGTTTATTATTCATAAGCAAAGTGTTTCTTTTATTTAGGGCCAATTAAAAAAAAACCAGTCGCGGACCCCTTGTATGGGCTTGCGGAAATTTGATGAGTTAATTTGTAATAAAACCTGGTATTTAGCCACAATTCAGGTTGGTGGGTTGAATACAATAGTTTTTTTTAATCATGTTAGTCAAAGATCAAACAGGACGAGGAAATTCCAACTTGAACGATACACACATTCTCCATTTGTGACTTAACAGTGGGGTCTCTCCTATAGAGTAGGCCACGTGCCGCACGATGATTCACAGTAGCCTATCCCTTGAAAATGAGTCTTCCTAAAACAAACGGAGATGCATATCCCCCTGTCTGCCCACCCAGGAAATGAACTGCAAGAGCGCTGAGTGCACGCACTAAAGAATTTATCTTATTGTTCTAAAAAGAAGTGACCACTAAAGGTGAAAAGGAGGACAGCGATCTCTGCAGAAGTTGAAGAAATTGTTCAACTGTCAACAGATGTGTTTATGTCGAGAAATTAACAAATACTGCAACAATATGCTCGTAGCCTATGTGCCAAATTAGAGCCTAGAGAATTTTGGTAACTCGTAGAAGTAATTATCTACTAACGTTCATTAAAGTTTTCTACACAATATAGCGGCTAGTAACTTATTCTTGACTACAGTCCCGGAAGTTCAGGTTCGATTCCCACCTCACCCTTCCTAGAACTGGTTTTCCGTGGTTTCCCATTTCTACCAGGCTCATGCCGGGATGTATCCTAACGTGGGACCAGGGCCGCCTCCATCTCAATGCTCACCTGAATTACAAATGCACACACACTATACATCACAATAACACAGGTTATCAGACTACATAGGGATTCACGGCTGCCATGCCGCAAAACGCCTAAATAAATCAATAACACCAAACAATTTTGCTTTACTAAGCAATCCCCCCCTTAAAAGCGTTACTCACAGGAGTAGCCTATATTTCGTCCAATTTCCAGTTTATTTAATTTGGTTCTTGCATTGAAATACTCTGCCCTGTTATCTCCAACAGCACCCTTAAACGAGCCTTGTACCGTCATGGGTAGCCTATTTATACCTTGTGGGAGCATATTCTTCCCTGTGACTTCTCTTGCATACATCACTGAGCTCATGTGATGGTAATAGTGTTTCTGTCACTATCCCAGCCGGGATGGTCTCTAACTTAAGACCACGGCCGCCTCCTTCCCAATCCTAGACTAAATTCTAAATACACACGCTACTACAGTCGAATTACAGATGGATTCCACACATGCACCCAAGTACACAGGGCTACATGACCACGATGCCCAAGCCTCAAAAAGAAACAATATCAGAAGCGTATCCTCAGGAAGATTTTATCCAGGATTTTTTTAAAATTGAATTTATTGTTTCTCTTATACAGGTCACTGAGGTTAGAAAGCCTCTTAATGCAGCTCTCTTCATTCAGAAGGCGGTTAAATACAATAAAAGAAATGAAGGAGAAAACCTTAACCTAAAACAATCAGTTGACAATGAAAGTTCTTAGGACAGGTAGGCCTAGTTGTTATTACATCTGGATAGTCGTTGAATTTTTGCTGTTGCAAAATGATTCCCTACTACTGTACTATCTTTTAGCTTAGATTATTTAAGTTATTTATGAAATGTTTAGGCTGGTAAATTATACGAAAGAATCATATTTGGTTTCACTTTCTTGAAAACAATTGAATGTTCACATTGATCATGATAATTGCATAGCTGGTAGATTATCATGAAATGAGTGTTTTACCGTCCTGATGGGAAGTCCTAAATGCTGGTGCAATTTATTGTTATTCCAGATAATAACGGTACTAGCTGAAATACGGAATGGACCTTCACATTTTTCAGTTCTATGATGAGGTATCCGGAGCATTTGTACAGTGTGTATATTCGAGTGGTTATGCACTGACTGCATGGGAGTTAGTGCGCTGTATTAAGACGGAATTATGAATTTACAACTTTTATCAGAGTCAAAGCCATGGCATACTGTCGTCGTTCTATTAACTTTAGCCATCCAATCTGAACATAAAATGGAGTTATATGAGACTCTCTTGGTACATTGAGAACAAAACGCACGCAAGCATGTTGCAATTTTGTATTGAGGACCTCTCCGAGATTATGGAAAATAGATCCATAGTAAAAATTGGTTAGTATTAAACTATGAATCACTCTACCGTACATTTTGTGGTAAATAGAAGCATGTTCGCCTATTTTGATATAGTGAGTTAGCAACCCTTTTCAGAATCATGCTTGTGTGATGCAGCCACGATAATCGAGTGTCAAAAATAACTCCCAGATTTCTTACTGCTGACTGGTACGGTACCATTTGGGATTCAAGCTGTAGAGGTGGTATTATGAGGATTACTGAGGTGGAAATCGAACCCTCCTCTTCTCAGTTTTGTCTCACGAGGCTGAGTGTAACTCGTTCCAGCCCTCACACAATACCGTAATTAAAATTCCTTGGCATAACCTGGAATCGAACCCAGACCTCCAGGGTGACAGCCACGAGGTGGTCGTATTGAAGAAGTGATCGCCGTTATTTATTTATTTATTTATCGTATGGCTTTTAGTGCCGGGAGTGTCCGAGGACATGTTCGGCTCGCCTGAGTCTGTAGCTGCTTCCAGCGGACACCCTAAAGGGTGAGCTACAAGTTCCGTTCAATTTCAAGTAGTTCCAACTTTCGCCACCAGATATCAATGATACCAAGTGGTGAACGTTGGAACTTTGATAGAGCGTTCTGACGAAATCTAGCCTAACAATTTTGCTTTACACAAGTATAGTCTGTGAAAGGATCTTTTGCATGCCATAAATCTATGACATGGGACCGCCGGCTTTACTTCCCCTCCGAAGGAAGGCATACTGAAGGATTTTTAACGCTCTTAAAAAATCCGACGACTTCGGCCGGGTTTGAACCCGCTATCTTGGGCACAGCAGTTCAGCATGCTACCGACTATGTCACCGAAGCCGCTATAACAACCAACGCTTGCTAAGGCCAAGATCAATGTTTTATTTTCATTTGGCTATATTGTGTCCGTTTCAATAATTATAGACTAAATGCTTAAGATTTTCTAATGCATTTATTTCCTATTTCAACTTATTATTCTCAGTCGGAATGAGTTAGGTTATAATTTTAATGTAATTGGCCTTAATTTGAATGTGTTTGGTCTCAATTTGAAGTTGAAAAGGTAGGTTCTCCGTTGCTAGGCGTCTTCGTGGTAGAAGTAATCTCACATCAAACAGACCTTCGTGTCTCGACACAATAGAATGCAAAGAAAATGAAGTTTCATTGGGCGTATCCTCGGGAAGATTTTATCTAGGAGGGACTCAAGCACCAAGAAAATGGACTCAACTGTCATGGCAAGGGCAAACAATTGATATTCATACAGTACCTTTATAATACACCATTCTTGTTTTCTTTTCCCCATGAGGGATGTGGAAGATAAAAGCAATCTGAACACACCTTTACTTGTCGAGGAAATCTGAAAACCATGAATCACCTTGAACATGAAAGTCTGTTTTGTTGTTGCTTATTTTAGGAACTGCACATCGCGGTCATAGAGCTCCATGTATTTTTGGGTGTGTGGAATTTGTGTGATAACCTGTGTAATTGTGAAGGCTGTACTAGTGTGTGTATTGATAAGTTGGGGATAGGATTGGAAAGGAGGTGGCCGTGGCCTAAGTTAGGAACCTCCCAGCATTTGAAGTGGAAGTGGAGGGAAACCACGTCCAGAATGACTGAGGTGGGAAATTTTTAATACATTATCACCTATAATATATTTTGCTAATTTCTTCAGTGTTTGTAAAACACCCATATGAACTGCTTCTCTAAATTTCTTGAGTCTAGGTTTAACAGACGCTGGGTAAATGTTCGTTGAATACAAAAAAGAAAACAAAGTTCTATGTTAAATATGTTTGCTGTAAAGCGCACTCCTTGTTGGGAAAATGAAAAGTTAACTTAGTTAGGCTATAATTATAATAGCGCAAGGGATTTACAGTAGGCTATATTGGATCCAACCGTGCGCTTTAAAACACATACCGAACAGCCAGATGATGTCAACAGTGAAAAGAAAATTGACGAGCCTACAGTCCCTTTCTACAAAGAGAAATAGGCCTACCACCTTCAAGATAGAGACGATGTTGGATTACTAGTGGGGGCCCGGAGAAACCTTCTTTTTTGCTACAACATGTAGAAAATTTCGGATTTCCAATACCACCATGAAAACCATTTCAGTAACAGCTCTTAAAGGATCTATAAGTACTTTTCTACACATCACTTATATTCGTGAATTATATATATTTTAGAGCTTAACAGCTATTTTAATTAGTTATTTTAGTTACGGTTTAATATAGGCTAGTCTAATATTAAATTTCAGTGCTACTAGACCTTAACTATTACTCTTCAGTTTATTTATATTTATGAGATACATTTCATAGCTTAGTATTTTGTTTACCTTGTAATTTTTCTTCTTTCGCCTTTTATTGCGTTTGTTAAGCTTTGTATATTAGCAGCCTTGTAAGTCGAGGAAGTATACAAAATTAAAAAAAAAAATCATCTTAAATGGGATGTTTCAGGAGGTAAATTTAGGTATCATAATTAAAATATACAATTATATTTCACCTAAAAGTGAGTTTTCCCATCACAACTTGAGGAAAATGCTGGGAAGGTGCCGTTTTACACGACCACGCCAGTTCCTTCGCATCTCTACCCGAATTGCCGACAAAAGGTGCTCACCAATGCTAAGAACATGGAACACAAAATGAATGGTTTAGATTCGACATAGAAGGGAATTTCCGTAGCTGATAACCAAGACATTTGAAACCACATAAAAGTACAAGCTTTCTAATACAAACACCACCAAACTTACAACACGCATGCGGGAATGATCATCTCAGTGCCCCAAACAGCTGAATTATAGACCTACCTGAAAAATAAAATACAGTAGCAGAAACTCGCAGCGTTATTTCAAAATGAAACATTCTCATAACACATGAATGCTTACATTTATTAACCAACCGAGGCAAATAACAAGATAAATAATCAATCATGAACCACTACATATTCGGAAGTGAATATTTTGCACGAGTAGCAATCCAGTAAATTATGAACACATTAAAAGCATTGCCATTAAAGATTCAAGGACACAAAAGCCATTTAATTGGCTAGCATTCATAGTACTCTTGCGTAAACAGAGGCGACTCGACATGTTCAACCTTACCGACCAGGATCGCTTCCTGGAGATGTACAGTACTACCGTACCCTAAAAGTTGTGTGTGAAAATGGTCATTTTTGCATTCATAGTCAAACGATGAAGTTTCCAACATATGAAGCATGTTTACATACAGCTCCTACTGAAATGTTGGCTATATCTATTCTAAAAGAAAGAAAAATACAACCCAACAGGAGTAGTTTAGCGCAAGGTCTTCGGACTCGGAAGACGAGTGGGTTCGAACTCCACCGACGTTACGGTTCCCCATTTCAACCTTAGGAAAATTTCGAAACGGTACCTCGGCCCCCTCCTTCCAATTCATTGCTCAGTTAATTATTTTTCATGAATCCTTCTTATGATGTCAGCTATTTGGCCGTATGAACAATAATCTGTCAATTAGAAACTCTTCTCACTTCATTCTTCACCACAACCGAGAGACTGGAGGTTCGAATAACTTACCAGCAAACACAACGGCTATCCTCAGTGTGGATTTCCCGTTTTTTTTTTCACACTCCCTTCAGGCAAATGCTAGGATAGTACCGGGGCATCTACCCCACTCCTGTCTCTAAACAGCTACAAACGCTACACATTCATCACATTCATAACATTCATCACAGAAACACTAATTCAACACACACACACTCAAGTACACGGGGCTGTTGACCAAGATGTCGCAAATCCCTAAAATGAATGATTAACAACACCTACCACCCCCGACCACATTGAAACGGGATTGATGATGTTTGTCGTTATTCTTTTACGGGTTTGAGACATCGTATCGTGATGTTTTAGCCCCGCGTACTTGGGTGTGTGTATAGGATTTGTCTGATAACCTGTGTTACTGTGATGTCAGTAGTAATTTGTGTATTTGTAATTGAGACTAAGATTGGGAACGAGGTGGCCATCCAGACAATTGTCTGGAGTAGAAGTGGGAAACCACGTAAACCCACGACTTCTAAGCTGCTTGTGACGGGATTCGAACCCACCATTTCTCAGTTCTGCATCTGGAGGTTGAGTATACCCCGCTCCAACCCTCAGGCCTCCATGAGTTTTAAATGGTCTTTCATTATATGCCCACACACAGAATTAAATTTCTTGGCAGAGCCGGGAACAGAAAGCGGACTTCCGGGGTGACAGCCAAGAATGCCACGATGTGATCAAAATGGGGATGATATAGTAGTGGGGGAAAATAATTAATATAGGCTCAACAAAATAAATTCTAGAGCCCAGTGGCAGAGAGGGGTAGGAAGATAAATGTCAATCAAAATAAACACTCACCAAACAGCAGCAGCGATGCCGAAGTAATATAGCAGCAGGAAGACGACAGCACAATTGGCGTTTGCTAGCCCGTCTTGAGATAAGAGCATACGTCCTGGTGCATGGGGGTCAGGGCTACAGGCGACAGCGTTTCTTCCGGCCAGCGCTAAAACACCCCAACCAACGCTGGCCAAATTATAGCACAGTGCCAGAAATGCCAGGGGTCGCTCAGGATATCGAAACCTAGCCTGTCCTCCCCCAGAGTCCACGAGGAACGTTAACACCGCCAACAATGACGACACAAAACACATGGCAGCCCATAGGGACAACCACGCCTCCGCTAGCTTCTTATCAGCCGGCCCAAATAGGACGTCGGCGTCACAACGAGGTGCGCAACATCCCGAGCGATTCAGATACACGTACACGTGCGAATGGGCGTACCGCGCGCAATGCTCTTGAGACGGCGGCTGAGCCGTGATGGGTGACAGCACAGGAGGCGACAACATAGTCTCCCCCGTCGAGGGTGAATCCTGAGGTCCTTCCATACACATATGTTCATGATTATTCACCATCGGAAACTTAGAACAGTTCAGGGCAGCAGGCCAGTGGAAACCAAAGCCATGCAACACAGGAAAACATTTGGCACGAACATTCTCACATAATCCACGACAGGGTCCAATAGGTACGTTAATTTTTTCAGTACACATTGGCACAAACACGGAGCACAGGAAGAATTTAAGCTGTGCCGAGCAGCCGTATTGGATGAGAGGCTGAAATGTATTAAGTGTAAACTCGGCGTCACGTTGTAATTCATTGCCGACCAGGTTAGGCATGCCAGTAACATTGTAGCCAAGTCCACGACACATTTCTACCTGGATGGGTTCACACGCAAAGGCACAAGGAATGCTAGCTAGCAATAACAAGCCTGAGACAGACAGCCGCTTTCTTAGCGGAGCCATCGTGAGGCCTAACCGACCGGCTCGCTTCTCGGCGCTCAACTGAGTGTAACTAGGCTTGCGTGCGCAGGCCAGCCAACACCAGCGCCATAAACAAACAAAGCCAGGAGGCGCGGGCGTGAATTATTCTTCTGCCCTCCGAACAATGCAGGCAGACACGTGCGTCTCAACACTTTTAGCTTCAACTAGCTTTTGCTAGTCCACTTCACACCGTGTTGGAGGTGGTTGACCTTGCTCTGTATAATCAGGAAATCTCTAATTCGTGCCCCGGTCAGACTATTTATATCAGTTTGCCCTCTGTTCAATCAGGCGTGAGACGACCATTGAATACAAAGCCAACAAATAAGATGTCAGCGCTTAATGTCTTGGACGTTGACGTTTATAAACAAAAGACGGCTCCTGTGGATATTCTAAACCCCCTTCTCATGAATTTTGTTCTTTGTAGGCGTCATATTTCACTCGTAGAACTTAGACCTGTGGTACACGCACCGAGAAAACACATCAGATAAGATGCATTCTATTGCAGGGGAATGTATTCTAACACTACTCGACTCTTTCAGTTTATCGCAATTATTTGGCATTGCTACAACCAATGTGGGTGGTTTCGCTGTTGTCAGGGCAGTGGCGTCGCCACGGAATGGGCTTTGGTGGGAACGAGCCCCCCCCCCCCCCCCAGATTATTTAGGAATCACAAAAGAAGGAAGATAAGCACGAAATATAAAACAATAATCCATATATTCTTACCTCTATTCAAAACTAATACATTTTTTCTACTGAGTCATAATAAAATAGTTCCATTTTAACACGTGTTATAACTTGTAACTTTTCACTGTGTAAAATAGAAGGTGCACTCGTGATTCAAGAGTAAACCTACCCGGTACGAGGCCAGAAACAAATTTGCCATGATTCACTATTGGCAATTAAGGGACACTGGGACTGAAATTTTAGTGAAATATGTAAGAAATATCGATTTTTGTTTTTTTCCATATTAATACACCCCTATCCCCTGCGGATAATATAGCAGTGTTTTTACCCGAATTCCGCCATTTTTAAAGCTCTGACGTAGCTTTTAAATGCCTGGCGTGCAGTTCTTTAAACGCCCACCTTCGTTAGACTCACGATCAGCACACATTAGTGATGTATTCAAGCAGATTTCTCGATTTCTTTTCATAGGAATAATTTAAAAAGGCCTCCTGCATCTGGAGGTATGCATTGTGCTGCTCTCTAGTGAAGGATGTAGGCACATTTACTACGTAAACTACGGTAGGCCTAAATAATGTAGGCTACTATATAATAACTACAAATGTTGTTGAAATCCGAATGGATATTACAGGTGATGTTGTGTATAATTTTTAAACCTATTTTCGAAGACACTGAGTACTTATTAAAGGAATAAAAAGTATATTTATTAGTTTCAACATTATTTTTACTATTTCCGTATTGGCCATGTGCTAGGCCTATTCCAGTTTGTGTACAAACAAGTTTTTCCCAGTGTGATTGTATTGAAGTGTGTGAGTAATTTCAACTATTGTTTGGTGTAGTTCTGTTGTGAAATGCATACAGTAAGTTCTCGGTGGCATAAGCCAAAACCCAAAAGTAAGAGAAGACAAGATATTTCTTTGAGATTATCAGCTGCTCGTTGGAAATCAGCTGGTGACAGAGGTTATGAGCATGGTGATGATCAGAATGAAAAGGTACTTGAAAGCCCACATAATGAAGCCCCCAGCACATCCCAGAGCTATGAACATGAAGGTAACAATAATTCCAAGAGTGTTAACAAGTTAGCTTTGTTTCAGGAAGACGTTCATGAAATTAGGCCTAATATACACCCATCAGGTGGTGAGTATATTTTGATTCACTCAAGTACATTGGATGAACTGGTAAATAATTTAAATTGCATTGAATGTGGAGAAACAACACTAACCATTCAAGTAAGGGAAAGACATGGTCTAGCATGTAAACTATGTGTGAAGTGTACTAGATGTGGATTCTGTCCAACCCAAACATATTCAAGTCCTCGTGTTAAAAGTTACTCTAAATCCCAGAGGCCCCCTTTTGATGTGAATAGGAAGAGTGTGGATGCCTTTCTAAGCTTAGGTGTAGGACATAGGGGTATGGAAAAATTATGTGCTGCTATGGGGATGCCTAGTATTGATTCTAAGACATTCACCAAGCACATGACTATTTTAGCAGCTCAGGCTAAATTATTGAAAGAGGATTGTCTGTCACAGTCAAGGGAAATTGTAAGAAGAGCATATAGTACAGTTGATGGTAATACAGGAAGTAACACTGTTATAGACATTTCTGTTTCCTATGATGGCACGTGGCACAAGAGAGGACACACTTCTGCATATGGTATTGGCATAGTGATAGATTTGTTAACAGGGTTGGTTATAGACTATGAAATACTGTCCAAGTACTGTACTATGTGTGTCATTAGCACTGCTGAACTTGAGGCTGACTCTCCTGAATTTCATGTATGGCATACCTGTCATGTAAAGAGTGGGGAATGTGAAAAGAATCATGAAGGTAGTTCTGTGGCAATGGAAATGTGTGCTGCTGAAATTTTATGGAAACGTTCAGTCACTAATTGTCAGATGAGATACACCACCATCCTGTCAGATGGTGATTCCAAAACCTTTAATAATTTGGTGTCAAAAAGTGTGTATGGTAGCAGTACCAGTACAGTATTAAAGAAGGAGGAATGTGTCAACCATGTAGCAAAGAGAATGGGAACAGGCTTGCGACAGGCAGTACAAACTTGGAAGCTAAAAGGTGTGCAACTTGGTGGTCGTACCGGTGGGCTTACTAATGCCACAATAACAAAATTAACAAATTATTATAGGAATGCATTAGTACAGAACATACCTAATATTGCAGATATGAAGAAAGCAGTGTATGCCACTATATGCCACTACATGTCTACTGATAGTAAGCCCCAGCACAGGAAGTGTCCTGAAGGTTCTGAGTCTTGGTGCTTTTACAATCGAAGTATCGCAGCTGGTAAAACACCACAGAGCCATGACAAAATGGCTGTAAAGCTTTCAGAACCCTTAGTTGTCAAGATTATGCCTGTTTATCAAAGGCTGGCATCAGATGAGTTACTATCCAGATGCATCCGGGGTGCTACTCAAAATCAGAATGAGTCTCTGCATTCTGTTATTTGGAGGAAGTGCCCAAAAGAGATTTTTATTTCACGGAAGAGACTTGAAATTGCTGTTTGTAATTCTGTAGCAGAATTCAACATGGGGTGCAGTGCAACAACAGAGTTGAAATCAGGAATAAGGCAAACTTCAGTATCTCATGTCACAGCACAAACACTTGAAAGATGTGACAGTCGCAGGAAGTATGAAAGTCTGCGGTCATCATTGGAGAAGCGAAAGGCATGTCGACGGAAGGTGAAACTGACAAAAATGAAGAAGGAGGCTGCAAAACACAAGAAGGAGGGTGTCACCTATGCTGCAGGACAGTTCTAATGTCCTTGGTAAGCTGGAACCTTGTAAATGGTGCATTATTTTAGAAAATTGCTGTTTTCTCTGATTCACTTTTTCAGGCATTCAAATTGTTACACGCGTTATAAATCTTATGATATTGCTTTCAAAATGTGCATGTATTATCTTCATTGCAATGACTATAAACCTGCGGATCGATTTTTTGATTGCTCTTTTGGTCTGGCTGCAAAAAAAATTCAAACTGGAAAAATTCAAGATTTTTTGTAAAATAAAACTTGGATATGAAAAAAAAAATATTTCTTCACACTCATTAATGCAATTCAAAAAAGGATCCGTAGGTTTCTTCCAATTGGTATATTGTAATAGAATATAACCTAAAAGTTACACTATCATGATTTGTTTAACGCGGCTGACCTTTCAAAAACTTGAATAATTTGCACATGAAAATATATAAAATAATTAATATCTCAGGAACTAATCAACTTAGAATGCTCAGGTTTCCCACAGTGGTTTATATTATGACTATTCATAACCATATAAAATTTCAAAACTGTACCTTACTTAATATAGAATTTGGAAATTTCAGTCCCAGTGTCCCTTAAGCGATTATGATCCTAGATCTATTAATTAAATTAATTTTATTGATAGGAAATTTAAAAAATATGTACAGTATTGTTGGCGTATTTAGAAACATTTCAAACTCTCTTAAGCGACGAAATAAACATTCGCCTATTGATAAAGGAATTTTGTAGCTCACCATTTATTTATTTATTTATTCAGTTGTTTCTTTATTTACTTATTTATTCATTAATTTATTCAATAATATATTCATTTATTTATTTATTCTTTCTTTCTTTCTTTCTTTCTTTCTTTCTTTATTTCTTTCTTTATTTATTTATTTATTCATTCATTCATTCATTCATTCATTCATTTATTTAAAGGTGAAAACTCTCCACCGAAATCAACAAGGTATGAAATAATGAGGAGTTAAATAAGATTTTCAACTGGTTGAATGTTCGAAACTGAACCTGTCATCCCTTATGCTCAGCGAGTTAGGCACAACATCAGGCGCACTTCATCTTACTCGAGAACGAATTTGTGATCAGTAGCCTACAGTATAGCCTATTGTTGGTGGAAATGCTAGACCTCGTACACCACAATACTCAATTCTGTTCCTTGTAGCTGGCCATGGTGCCTACACGTACATGGATATACATTCCCGCCGAACATCGTACATAAAGTGGAGTTTCCTATGACTAAGATAACACATAAAATTCGACGGGAGTGTACATCCACTCATGCCTGGGAGTTGTATACTACACATACTGTAGGTGGAGAAAAACAGCATGGTGGTCTACGAGGTCTTGTATTCCCACTGTCGATTATACACCCTTGCGCGTATTAATGTGAACTTTTTGTTGTTGTTGAGGAAACTGTTTTAATTAGCTAACTGAAGGCCACGGCCATCTCCTTACCAATCCTCACTTGTATTACAAATACACATAGGCCTACAACTTCAACACAGGTTATCCGGCAAATTCTCTACACACCCAAGTGCATGGGCTAAATTACCACGCTGTCCAACAACAACAGACCCTAGATTGGATCAACAACAATAGCATCTGTTGAGTAAGAATTGAAAACGTGACCACAATTGGGATTCGAACCCGAGTCTCCTGCTGTCCGGGTTAGACAAATGCGGTCACATTCCGACCTCGACCTATTGGTCGCCCCCGGCCACAATCCACCACTGCCACTACTTAGGCCCGTCGAGTATGTAAACAGCAATCCTGGCTCCAGTCAGTCTTGTCCGATGCTGCCTGCAGACGTTATTAGATTAATCAACTGTTTTATACAAATGCCACTCTGACGTCATGTGTTATGTTAATTGCGATCTACTCAACTGACTTCATCATCTGTTGACAGAAACAAACAAGTCTTCTAGTGCATATTTACTTCTTCCTTATGTCAGACAGGAAAAAAATAACACACAATGCATATTCCAGTTTAAAGTTGAAACTGGTTAAAATCCCTCAGTATGCCTTCCTTCGGAGGGGAAGTAATCCGGCGGGCCCATGTCATAGATTTATGGCATGTAAATGAACATTCCACTAACTACAATTGTGTGAAGCTAAATTTGTAGGTTAGATTTGATTAACGCTCTTAAAGTTCCAACGTTCGTCGCCAGATGCTGGTTGTGGTGGCATCTAGTAGCCATGTTCACAGCAAGGTGTCGTTGACGGTAGCATTTGGAAGAAAAAGTAGGAACTACTTAAAATTGATCGTCTGCAGTCCTTACTTGAATTGAAAACAGATAGCACACACTAATACAGCCATCACAATTAACACCGGTTATCAGACAGATTCTACACATACCCAAAGTACACGGGGCTACATGACCGCATTGTCGCAGCCCCTAAACTGAGGAACCAACCAACCAAAGTTGAAAGCTACTAATCATTAAATATTATGTGAAGTTTTCAAGGAGTTTGTTCAGTCTTGCCTGAACAAACAATTAATTCATACTTTTCAGTGGCTCAACACGCTTTTTACCCAATTTGATTAGGCAGGGTAACTATATTTATAACGCAATATTCCTAAATAGTATTACATGTATTAATATTATTCCTAAATTTTCCCCAATTATCAGTTATCCTAAATTTATCAGTTATATCAAATGTATTCCCTTTATCAGTTATACTAAATTTATCTCCTTTATTAATTATCCTAAATTTATACCTTTATAAGTTATCCTAAATATCCCCTTTTATCTGGCTGTCTGTTTGCTGGGTAGTTAACCAGAAGGCTGGATGGATCTTCAAAAGCACCGTCATAGGTTAGCCTATGTGGATGGAAACCACAATAACCCGAGGCAGTGCTATAATGAGGCGTACTAGGCAAGGTGAGGAGTGAGGTAGTTTGCCATTGCTTTCCTCACTGAGTCAGAACAATAGCACTGACACTATGAGTGGAACCATTCACAGCACCACTCATAGCTCAGTAGCTTCCACACAGCCATAAATGAAACTGAGACAATGGTGGAAAGCCATATTTTACTCTAGCCTGTGCCAATAGACAAATGCAAATATACTGCATTCGTCATGAGACGGTAAACAGGCAACCCCTTTTATCAGTTATCCTAAATGTATCCCCTTTATCAGTTATCCTGACTGTTTCCCCTTGATCAGTTATACTAAATTTATCCCCGTTACCACTTATACTAAATTTATCACCTTTATCAGTTATCCTAAATGTATCCCCTGTATCAGTTATCCCAAATTCATCCCCTTGATCAGTTATCCTAAATGTTTCCCCTTGATCAGTTATCCTAAATGTATCCCCGTTACCACTTATACTAAATTTATCCCCCTGATTAGTTATCCTAAATTTATCCCCTTGATCAGTTTTCCTAAATTTATCCCCGTTATCAGTTAGCTTATACTAAATCTATCCCCATTATCAGTTTTCCTAAATTTATCCCCGTTATCAATTACACTAAATTGACCCCCTTGATCAGTTATCCTAAATTTTTCCCCGTTATCAGTTATACTAAATTTATCCCTGTTATCAGTTATCCTAAATTTATCCCCTTGATCAGTTATCCTAAATGTATCCCCTTGATCAGTTATACTAAATTTATCCCCGTTATCAGTTATCCTAAATTTCCCCTTTTATCAGTTATCCTAAATGTATCCCATCTATCAGTTATCTTAAATGTATCCCTTTTATCAATTATCCAAAATTCATCCTCTTTATCAGTCATCCTAAATTTATCAGTTATCCTAAATTCCATGAGACTATTTCATTAACCCATTAATCTCATGTAATTTCATTCACCCATTACAATTTGGGTACAATCGTGTTGACCAACTGAAAAGTATTTACATTTATTAATGCAACACTGGAAAATGGCTTCAAACACAATAACTATTGAAAAATAGACTGTAAATTGATACTTAAATATATTGATAGCGTATATTTGTATTATTCTGACTCAAACCTATGAGTAAATAACGAATCATACATGCATAGTGAACCCTTATTGATTTGCCGATCAATAAGTCTTCATGATTTTTATTATTATTATTACTATTATTACTATTATTATTATTATTATTACGGTATTCCAGCCAGGAATTTCCAATACGAACAGTACTATCGTTAAGATAGGAGGCTAATATGCCTTTGGTCACAAAAATTGACCAGAAGTGTTTGTTGCTCTCTGGAGCATAAATTCAGTAAACAAGGTACTGTACATAATTAATTCAAAAGTGTATTGCAATGTGTGTATGTAGTGTATATGAATGGAAGATAATTGTAATTGCTTTTTTCTCGAAACTTGCATTTGTTGAGTTCGCCCTTCTGGTCGGAAACGCCTCATATTTATGGTAACATCTTTGTTTTGGCTGACAAATTGCTTATTAGTGGTTAAAGAAAGGTGACTCCGGTTATATTAACAGCTCTTCTTGTGTCATCTTAATTGCATGAGTTTCCCTAGTTTGAATTGGAAGTATTCCTTTAAAAATCACTGGAAATGGACATCTTGTAGTCTTTTGGGTTTATGGTGTTTGAAGCCATTTTTCAGTGGTGCCTTAGTAATCGAAATTTGATCTTTTTCAGTCAGGCAATAAGTTAGTACCCAATTGTGATGGGTTATTCCCTAATCCTGAAACTTTCTTTTTTTTTGTTTGTAATAAATACATTTATTAATCTCAATGGTCTTTTTAAAATCAGGATTAGGGTACTGAAAAACATGAAATTTTGATTGTATGCATCAAATAAATTCTGGCGCAGTACCATAATATTGCAAACTTGAATGAAACTTCATAATGTAATTCGTTTTAACGTTTTTATTCTCAATTGCATTTTGTGACTATTTTGAATCTAAATTACATTTTGTAAGTATTTTCCATCTAAATTGCATTTTGTAAATATTGTCAATTCAAATAACAGTACAGTACGTATGTAGTTAGTTTTAGTTGTAAGTAGGTAGTTAGTTTGTCTATTAGATATATGTCATTGTTCTATTAGACTGTGGTGTGTAAGTGTGTCTGGTAGCAGTTGTATTGGTTATTAGTTCTAGTTCATTGTTTCAGTAGACTGTGATGTGTGAGGGTGCATGTGAGTGTGCCTGGTGACAGACTGTTTTAGCATGTGAGTGTGCATGGTGACAGACTGTTTTAGTGGTAGTATTTGTTGTTGGTGGAACTTTAGTATTTTTTTCGTTAGTAGAATTTTGGTATTTAATTGTTAGTACGGTAGAAGGTTAGTATTTTTGTTTAGTAGAATTGCTCTTTACTTATTCTGAAAGGGAGTAGCAGCCTTTCAGAATAAATCAATTCTTTACTAGTCTTATAGACGGTTAAGATATTGATAATATAAGCCAAATAATGGCTACACTGCGTCCTGCTGCACGGCTGAAAGCAACGGGAAACTACAGCCGTATGCTATTCCCGAGGATATGCACCTCTCTATGCAAAATTACATGTGATGATGGCCTCCTCCCTTGTAAAATTTCAATCCGGAGGTAAACTAGTCCCCCGTTCGGATCTCCGGGTGGGGACTACTCGAGAGGGGGTTAACATCACAGAAGTGACAAAGAGGAAATCTGACATTCTACGGATCGGAGCGTGGAATGTTAGAAGTCTGCTAGGAAGTGGAAGGTTAGAAAACTTAGAAAGAGAAATGGATAGGTTGAGGTTGGATTTGGTTGGGATTAGAGAAATGCGCTGGCAGGAAGAACAGGACTTTTGGTCAGGAGACTATAGGGTCATTAGCACTAAATCAAACAATGGCCAAGCAGGGGTTGGCCTCATATTGAGTAGGAAACTTGGACAGCGGGTGGAATATTATGAACAATATAGTGAACGGATTATTGTAGCAAAAATCAATACTAAACCTACCTGCACCACAGTGGTACAAGTCTATATGCCTACCAGTCAAGCTGATGATGAGGATGTTGAAAAGGTCTACGAAGAAATAGACGAAATTCTGAGGTATATCAAGGGTGATGAAAATGTTATAGTAATGGGAGATTGGAATGTTGTGGTAGGAAAAGGGAGAGAAGGGAAGATAGTAGGAGATTTCGGATTAGGTGAAAGGAATGATCGAGGAAGCAGGCTGGTAGAATTCTGCACCGAGCATGAGATGGTCATAGCTAACACCTTATTCAATAACCACAATAGAAGAATATACACATGGATGAGACCAGGAGATACAGGGCGTTACCAAATCGACTTCATTATGGTCAAGCAGAGGTTTCGAAACCAGATTTTGGATTGTAAAGCATATCCTGGTGCTGACATAAACTCTGACCACAATCTGGTTGTAATGAAATGCAGATTAAAGTTGAAGAAACTGAAGAAAAGTCAAAAGCCAAAAAGGTGGGCAATAGACAGACTGAAAGAGAAGGATGTAAACGAAAGATTCAAGAAGAGTATAAAGGAAGGACTAATGAAAAACCCTAAACAAACTTCAATTGCAGACGAATGGGCACTTTTGAAGAATGAAATAACAACATCCGCAGGAGAAAGCATTGGTAGGAAAGAAAGAATAGGTAGAAAACCGTGGATCACTCAGGATATACTAGAATTGATGGATGAAAGGCGGAAACACAAGAATGTAAGAGATGAGAAGGGGAAAGCAGAATACAGACGTCTGAGAAATGAGGTTAACAAGAAGTGCAAGGAAGCGAAAGAAGAATGGTTGAAAGAGAAATGTGCAGGTATAGAAAATTGTCTGAAATTAGGAAAAGTAGACACAGCTTATCGAAGGATTAAGAATACTTTTGGGGAAAAGAAGACTAAGTGCTGTAATATTAAGGACACAAATGGAAAGCCTCTAACATATAGGGAAGAAAAGGTTGAGAGATGGAAAGCTTACATAGAGAGTTTGTATAAGGGAAAGGAGATTGAGAATCATGTAATGGAAAGGGAGGAGGAAATTGATGAGGATGCGAAAGGAGATTTAATATTGAGATCAGAATTTGATAGAGCTTTGGAAGACTTAAGTAGGAACTAAGCACCAGGCATAGATGATATACCGATTGAGTTGCTACGCTGCAGAGGAGATGAAGGTCAGATCAGGTTATTTCACTTGGTGTGTAGGATTTATGAGACAGGTGAGGTACCCCCTGATTTCAAGAAGAATGTAATCATCCCTATACCAAAGAAAGTGGGAGCTGACAGATGTGAAGATTACCGTACAATCAGCTTGATTACTCATGCTTCAAAGATCCTGTCTAGGATAATTTACAAGAGGATTGAAAGCCAGATAGAAACGGAGTTGGGTGAAGACCAGTTTGGTTTCAGGAGAAATGTAGGAACAAGGGAAGCTGTACTAAGTCTTAGGCTGATTTTGGAAGGTAGAATAAGGAAAGATAAGAGAACGTTCATGGCTTTTGTAGACTTAGAAAAGGCTTTTGATAACGTTGATTGGACTAAATTGTTTGAGATTTTGAAATCGATTGGAATAAAGTACAGGGATAGGAGGGTGATATACAATCTATACAGAAACCAGACAGCAGTCATTCGAGTTGAAGGACATGAGAGAGAAGATGGTATTCAGAAAGGTGTAAGGCAAGGCTGCAACTTATCACCCATACTTTTCAATCTTTACATTGAACAAGCAATGAAGGAAATTAGAGAAAAATGTAAAGTGGGAGTGAAGATTCAAGGAGAAATAATTTCAACTCTGAGATTTGCTGATGACATAGTCATCTTGGCCGACAAGCCTGAGGATTTGAATGAGTTTTTGAATGGTATGGACTCCGTCTTACAGAAAGAATTCATGATGAAAATTAATAAATGTAAAACAAAAATACTGGAATGCAGCCGAAATAAATCAGAAACCTCTATGGAGATCAAATTGACAGGTGAAAAGCTGAAGGAAGTAGAAGACTTCTGTTACTTAGGAAGTAGAATAACCAGTGATGGACGAAGCAAAGAGGATATAAAAAGTAGGTTGGCTCAGGCAAGGAAAGCTTTTCTACAAAAAAGGAATCTGCTGACATCGAATATAGATTTAGGTATTAGGAAGTCATTTTTGAAAGCCTTTGTCTGGAGCGTGGCGCTCTATGGAAGTGAAACTTGGACTATTGGTGCAGCAGAAAAGAGGAGAATAGAAGCATTCGAAATGTGGTGTTACAGGAGAATGATGAAGATCAGATGGGTAGATAGGGTTACAAACATAGAGGTATTAAGACGAGTGGGAGAGGAGAGATGTTTCTGGCGACTGCTAATGAAGAGAAAAGATAGGTTGGTAGGACACATACTAAGACACCCAGGAATAGCAAGCTTAGTTATGGAAGGAAGGGTCGAGGACAAGAACTGTAGGGGTAGACCAAGGTTAGAATATGTTAAACAGATTGTCTCAGATGTAGGGTGTGGTAGTTATGTAGAGATGAAACGATTAGCTCAGGACAGGGAGGCATGGAGAGCTGCATCAAACCAGTCAAAAGACTGAAGACTCAAACAACAACAACTGATATCCAGGCAGAGCATGTTGGAAGTTGACAAAGGGAAGACAGGTAGTGTGTCGCAACGCTTGCAACAGAGGTGGCGTGGTAGTTATTCCTGGGGTTGACCGAGTAAGCCGAGTTCAAGGACAAATTCAAGGTGAACGCGCATCCAAGTCGGCATCATTATGGGCGTGCCAGAAGTGAATTTCCAACCGATACACGATTGAATCATCGAATCAGGAGAGAGGACGCCTAAACCACGCGGAGATTTGCGTACCTAAAAAAAAGGCGCTAAAACACGTGTATGAAGAACCGCCGATGCGATAGGATTCCGCATGAATGCATTGAGACGTTTAAATCAAAAGAAGAAGTTTGATACTAGTCCCAAGTCTGTGAGTTGAAAACTACAGATTATTTTCACAGATTGCCCCCACTCCACCCCTTTCTGTCAGTTTCTAATAAATTGATCGGTGATGAGTAGTTTGACACACAACTTTATCGGGCTCTGAGGAGGATCGTTCACGCCAGTTTGAGACACGATTTTATCAGGCTCTGGTGAGCATACTTCACGTCAGTCTGAACGAACATTTTCTTGGGCTCTTGGGAGCAGAGTTCAGGCCTGGCGGAGGGAGATCTCTAGTTGAGATAAGCGCTACGTGGTAGACGTAATTTGTGAGACTTGTTAAATCCAGTTGTGTGGTGGACGAAGATTGTAATATTTTCTGTAAATGTTGTGTTATATTTTGTGTGATGTATATGTGCGTGTGAAGTAAGCAAATGCTTAGATAGGGCCAGTTCAACGTTGAGTAATCGCCCAGGACATTTTGAGTGAAAGTCAGTAGCTCAAAGCGATTCTAGCTAGGTAGAATAATAACTTTGAACATTTATTTCCAAGAAGCCACGCCAAGATGTCTACAGGAAGGTCGATTGGTGGAATGAAGTGCTACGACTCTACCAGAACGTTGAAGATGAAGGAGTAGATTTCCCGTGGGGAAATGCATTGGGATGGAGGTTGATTTCTACAAGCTGCACGGTGATGTACAAACCATTGATTTATTCAATATGTAGCTAGATTAGACGCGGGAACGTTGTAAATAATTTTATTCTTTGGTTTTCTTGTGTATTTAGATCTTTGTGCGCCGACACTGTAATATTTAAATGTACGTTGGCACGTGGCCAAAATGTTTGATTGTATATTTTTCTTATGAGTCATTATTAGTATGCACGGCGTGTGTATTTTGATTTTATTCATGCAAATGCGAAATTCGTCATGGTCGATAAATGGTGCTTTTATTCAAATTCATTTTTAGTAGGAGAAGGGGGTAAAAGTTGTTAGATGTTTTACGAACAGGTTTTTATTCATACTAGAGTTGCCGAGCGCAACAAGTTAAGATGTCACTGTAGAACACCTTAGTTCTAGATTTTTTTGAGTTTTTTGAGATTCCTTTTCAGGTTCTTTAGTCACGGACTAGATTGGGAGCGCAAGGCGCTGGAAAATATTTTATGTCCTTTATTTCAGGTTTCTGTCAAACCCATACGTGTGATTCTGGTGTGTGTATTGTGTCAAGGTGTGTGTATTGATTCTTCGTGATGAGGGGTAGAATGTGGCTACCGCCCTCAAATATTGTGGTTGTATTTTATGGAAAGGCAGAGCGCTCTTCGAGGCTACTGTACCTTGTCCTGTGCTGATTCTTGGATTTCCGTGGGAAATGCTAAGATATTTTATTTTGACACACACACGTATATTATGTGCTTTTTGGGAGCACGCTTCTTCGAGACTCGAGCCATTGCTACGGCAGGTCGAGGTAATTGACACGTGGGTTGACAGATGTGCAGATTCCACTTTGCGCCCGTCTATGTCTGGTGATTCATCGTTTAGGCAGTCCAGCTGACCGACTGACCCCTGTAAGCTATCTGTAGCAAACCTGTTCTTTTAATGGTCATTGGATCATAATTTTAATTGGGAGTTCGCCATGTCCGTTACGAATTACCGCATATCGTATGAAATGAAATATTTTATTTTATGATGTAAATGTTGGCTTTGAGCCTAGTGATTTCTGTGACTCATTTCATTTGTTTGTATTGTTAGATTTCGTCTGTTGTGACACCGTTGGGTGTATCTTGCATTTTTCTTGTAAAAATGGCATGCGGCCATATACGTATTTTTTCTTGATTGGTCACGTGTTAATTTACTTGTGTTGATTTGAAAAGTCCTAGTTTTAGGCGTTAATGTTTTTTGCCACGGCAATTCTTTGATTCCAATTTCATTGCGGAAATTACTTTTGTTTTATTTAGTGTAGGAAGTGTCGGATTTAGTTAAATTAGTGTTTAGTGTGTTCCTAGTGTCTGTCTAGCTCTAAGACAATGCAGATTCGTCCCCTGAAGGTTTACTGGATGGTAACGAATCTCGCATTAATTTGTACACATCGTGCCGCATGTAGAAAAGCCGCACACGCACATGTCATTGCAGTAATTTGGGACATTTGGTCCAGATGTTTTACGATCTCTCCTGAGATCAGGCCTAGTTTGGCAATTTTTATTAATTCAAGTGGGTGTCATTTGGGAGACCTCGTTTTTTGTTGTTGTTGTAAATAGTGTAAATTTGTTGATCTGTTATTAAATTCATATGTTTTAATCCTGGTATTCACTTTTTCCTGCATGTTATTTTGTTATATGTTACCCTGCATGTTATAAGAAGCGCTTAACAACAACTTTACGAAATGGACTGTTACACCCCCGAAATTGAGTCTCATATGCTTCTTTGCAAGGGTTCAATAGATACCAACATTTTCGTAATATTCTATTATTATTTATTTTAATCCAGTTTTGAATAAGAATCACTTGGATTCCTTTTTCTCATATTTAATGACACTGTCTCCATCTATGCTGTAGGAAACTATTACAGTACCGAACTAGAAGAATGAAATGAACGCCTTTTTGATATGTAGCATCTTTCTACTCGGTTGCTGGATATTTTAGTGGGAGTGATTTTGAAAAATTTTACGTAAGTGGGTCGGAACGATCGAGGTGGCACCAGCTGGCACACTTCCGTTCGATCGAACGGAAGTGTGCTCGAACAGAAGTGAGCTATCTGGCAATGATGGATCGAACGGAAGTGTAAGACGGACTGCCAACTCGATCGATCGATCCAGCTGGCAGTGGTAAGAGAAACAATGAGCGCGCGGTGTCGGAAATTGATACCATGACGTACTATCGGCCATGTGGAATGTATATGACTTACTGAACGGTAAACGCTCATGCGAACTCTGGTGTCAAGTGATTGAAACAAAGCACATGGTACATCTTCGAAGTCTTCGTATCAGTATTTAAATGGTAAAATGCCTTAGTATCAAACATTGTAAGTAGTCGGCTTTGCCGGTATTATGTTTCTGCACAATGGCTATTCAAATATTTAGTCAATTTACCCTCTAGGTTGGTGGTTCCCACAGACTCAGCGAGGGAACTCACCACTACCGCCTCTATGGGCAGTGTCCTGGAGCTGGGAACATCTGGTCGGAATGGATACAACTGGGGAGGTGTGATCAGCACCTCGCCCAGGCGGCCTCACCTGCAAAGCGAACAGGGGCCTCATGAGGGATGGGAAGGGATGGAAGATTGGGAAGGATAGGCTAGGAAGAGGGAAGGAGGCGGCCGAGGCCTTACAGTAGGGAAACCACGGAAAACCACTTCGAGGATGGCTGAGGTGGGAATCGAACCCCCTCTACTCATTTGGACCACCCGAGGCTGAGTAGACCCCGTTCCAGTCCTCATAACACTTTTCAAATTTCGTGGCAGAGCCGGGAATCGAACCCAGGACCTCCGGGGTGGCAGCTAATTCAAATATTAACCCACATAACGGTAATGAACTCATGAACTATTGCTGAATACATTCTCTTTACTCACAAGAGGGCCTATTCATAAGGCATTTTAAACTCAATTTCACGCAGGAACATTATCGAAACAAGCAAAATATAAATGAGACTTAATTCCGTAATGCAGTATTATTGGAACGTGGAAATAAGTCACCATCTTGTGCACAGTATTTGTGTAGTCAAAATAGCCGTGGGGATAGCGCCTGTGACTGAGAATCTAGAGATCTCGGGTTCGAATCCCGGATGGCGTAGATATTTTTGCTACGAGATTATCATTTTAAACGATATTTATCATATCAATATGACTCATTTTAACATAATCCATATGAAATTACGTGTTGGTCTGTGAATCAAGAGGTCCTGTTTATAAGGAATTTATCCTTACTTTTTTTTAGCTCCACCTTGTAAAAGAAGCTTCAACTATGGGCTACAAGTGCGGAATACCTTGTGAGTTTTCTGAGAAAATACTAAAGCAAGTTAAACAGCATTTTGATGAACTGAGTGTAGACCACCGATTTCTCAATCCTGAAACTAGATTTCGGGTATCTGATTGATACAATTATGGCTCAGTTAAACAGAAGATTTGAAGGCATGAAGTCAGTTATTAATGCATACAAAGTTGTTCAGCTTCATTCTTGAACAATGCTTCAGATGACGAACTGATTGAAGAGGCAAAGTGTTTCGCCGATACTTTTTCTGATGATGTGTCGCCAACATATCCTGCACAAATTTCCAGCGGGCGTGCATCTTTTACCTCTAAAATTAAGAAAATGTCGACTGTTAAGCAACTGATAGACCTCCTCTACATTGAAAATCACATTCTGGTTGCAAGCTATCCTGACTTATGTACTGCTTGTTTTATGTTATTGACTGTACCTATCACAGTGGCTCAAGTAGAAAGATCTTTTTCCAAGCTGACAATTATCAAGTCCTACCTAAGAAGCACAATGAGCCAAGAACGTTTAAGTGGCTTGGCCCTTTTATCGATTGAAAATGAAAGAGCTCGAAAACTTAACTTCTCACATCTAATTAATATGTTTGCAGATGTAAAGAGTAGGAAAGAAAGTTTTGTGTAAATTTGGTTACCGGTAGTTGATAAGTTTATTTGTCTTAAATAGTTTGTTTAATAATAATAACTCAACAATTGTTTTGTAAACAATGAGTAAAATTTAAAGAATTATTTTATTTCAAGTTATTTGTGTAATACATTTATAATTTTGAGCTTTCGACCTGGCGTGTATTTTATTTTCAAAGCCTAGTTCTTCATAGACGATCGTATCTGTTCCCTTTTGTTTTCTACTCCAGCTTCATTATTGTCAGTAATAAAAGAACACATATGTGTACTTATGATACATATTTACATGCAGTTTTCTTCTCTTTCTAATCTATATTTGTGTAGTCGTAGTTTTCTTATTACGATATCACAATATCACAAATTGAAAAGCTATAGCTATTATTTATCATAATTATTTAGGACATTTTATGGAGCCAACTGCCAAAGTATCAATTAAATATTTCTAGAAAAAGGGAAGTGGCAAGGGGGGGGGGGGGAGAAATTCGAAAAGTGCATAAAGTCACTTTGATAATAGGAATCTCTGTTTCGCGGGCTTATAGGTCGTGTTCCAAGGACATTTTGTCGTCCTGACGTTTCGCTGAATACTGCGTTCAGCATGTTCACAGGTTACATAAAGCGAGGTAAAACAAGTAAACAGAAGATATATAAATAGTCAACAACCCACACATAGAGGCTACCATAGCAACGGCGTACCACATAAAAGTAATGCATCAAGGACAGGGCTGCTCGTCTGTTGCATCTTCTCGTCTACGACGGTCAATAAGGGCAGGCTTGAGGGGATTAAGGACTGGAAGCCAAGCTCTGTTCACACGTTCTGCTTCCTCCTTAAGATTGAAGCTGTTAGTATGCTTCAGGATTTCAATGGCCTCCCTTTGTAGCCTGGCATGATAAGACACCGTGGTGGACAGAACTTCGGTGTCTCCATATCTTATATCGTGACCTACAAGTAGCGAGTGTGCTGCTACAGTGGATTTATCTGTTTGTCCCAGCCGGCTGTGTCGTTCGTGCTCCTTGAGGCGAGTGGCAATACTTCTTTTCGTTGTTCCAATATATACTTGGCCACAATCACACGGGATTTTATAAACCCCTGCCGCGGTATGAGGATGTCGCTTATCTTTAGCGGACCTAAACATGTCCTTAATTTTTCGTCGTAGACGAGAAGATGCAACAGACGAGCAGCCCTGTCCTTGATGCATTACTTTTATGTGGTACGCCGTTGCTATGGTAGCCTCTATGTGTGGGTTGTTGACTATTTATATATCTTCTGTTTACTTGTTTTACCTCGCTTTATGTAACCTGTGAACATGCTGAACGCAGTATTCAGCGAAACGTCAGGACGACAAAATGTCCTTGGAACACGACCTATAAGCCCGCGAAACAGAGATTCCTATTTCAACGCCGGTCGTGAAAGTCTACAATTTTACTTAATTCACTTTGATAAGTTCTTACCTCAAACATTATTAATATTAAAGGCCTGCAGTTAGGTCAGTTTTCAAAAGATAGTGAGGGGGCCCCATTTAAACTTCTTGCCCCGGGGCCCCTTCAGGTCTAGCTACGCCACTGCCTGTCGCTGTGAACATCTATCGGGACGCGTGTTTGCTGTCGATTAACCGAGAAAGGGGCAGGTGTCGTCTTCACCAAAAGGAAGCAGGGCCAGTGTTTTACACTGCTCAACTCAGTGGTTTAAGGTGAGAAGCTTATATAAAATTCACTAATTGTTTAACCTAACGTTCATTAGGCTTCACTACTGCGTTGTTGACAAAAGACCACTCTGGCATATTATAATTATTATTATTATTAAAGTAAATTAGGATAGTCTATATCGTTTTCAAGTGTAGTTTTAGATGAAAATGTGGAGATGTAGCATCCACGCTATTTTAGGTGTTCTAGCATTATAATTTCAATTAGCCGGAGTGAATAAATAGTGAATGCCCGAGGAGCCGGTTTACTGCATGCTATTGCTTGAATAATCTTAATCACCATCCTCTCGTTTCCCTGCATGTAAATCACAGGTGACAGCTGTCTCAGCTCGGAGAGTTCCTTACTTTCCACGGTTATCTGGTCGTGAAAACAGGTGAAATGTGGCTCTTGCTTTTGGTGTTTCGCCGGGTACTTATTTGAATTATAATCATGTGTAGTAAACAGCGATGTACCTGGCCAACAGGCGTTCTCTTGCGCTCGGAGGCAAAGCGTTACACAATGTCCTCTGTACTTGGCCCTAGGAGAATCAACTATAAATACAATGTTTGGCCGGAATTTAATATATCCACGTACGTCTAGGCGTCGTAACTAGCTACAAGATAGAGAATACAGATGCACATCAATGTGGATTACAAGGTATTGCATCCCCATCGTCGCTATCTATACTTAACATGGAGTACCGGAACCAACCATTGTCTTCTAGCTATACTCCTGCTTTTCTTTCTACACACATCAAAAAAAGTTTTGCATCACCTCGGTTCCAAGAGTTCCGGAACCGTTAAATACAAAGGGAATAGAGATCAACACAAACAACATTTCAGCTCGTTTTATTGCTCATGAGACCCACACATTGCATGTTGTACCATCATACAGCTAGACTTTCAGCATTTGTGGTCCAGATTGCAGTACACACCACTACCTCTAATACCCAGTAGCACGTCCTCTTGCATTGATGCATGCCTGTATTCGCCGTGGCATACTATCCACAAGTTCATCAAGACACTGTTGGTCCAAATTGTCCCACTCCTCAACGACAATTCGGCGTAAATCTCTCAGAGTGGTTGGTGGGTCAAGACGTCCATAAACAGCCCTTTTCAACATATCCCAGGCATGTTCGATAGGGTTCATGTCTGGCGAACATGCTGGCCACTGTAGTCGAGCGATGTCGTTATCTTGAAGGAACGCATTCACAAGATGTGCACGATGAGGTCGAGAATTGTCGTCCATGAAGACAAATGCCTCTCCAATATTCTGCCGATATGGTTGCACTATGGGTCGGAGGATGTCATTCAGGTATCGTAAAGCCGTTTCGGAGCCTTCCATGACCACCAGTGGCGTACGTCGGCCCCACATAATGCCACCCCAAAACATCAGGGAACCACCACCTTGCTGCACTCGCTGGACAGTGTGTCTAAGACGTTCAGCCTGACCAGGGTGCCTCCAAACACGTCTCCGACGATTGTCTGGTTGAAGGCATATGCGACACTCATCGGTGAAGAGAACGTGATGCCAATTCCGTGGGGTCCATTCAGCATGTTGTTGGGCCCATCTGTACCGCGCTGCATAGTGTCGGGGTTGCAAAGCTGGACCTCGCCATGGACGTCGGGAGTGAAGTTGCGCATCATGCAGCCTATTGCGCACAGTTTGAGTTGAAACACGACGTCCTGTGGCTGAACGAAACGCATTATTCAACATGGTGGCATTGCTGTCAGGGTTCCTCCGAGCGGCAATCCGTAAGTAGCGGTCATCCACTACAGTAGTAGCCCTTGGGCGGCCTGAGCGAGGCCTGTCATCGACAGTTCCTGTATCTCTGTACCTCCTCCATGTCCGAACAACATCGCTTTGGTTCACTCTGAGACGCCTGGAAACTTCCCTTGTTGAGAGCCCTTCTTGACACAAAGTAACAATGCGGACGCGATCGAACTGCGGTATTGACCTTCTAGGCATGGTAGAACTACAGACAACATGAGCAGCGTACCTTCGTCCTGGTGGAATGACTGGAACTGATCGGCTGTCGTACCCCCTCCGTCTAATAGGCCCTGCTCATGCATGGTTGTTTACATCTTTGAGCAGTTTTAGTGACATCTATGAACAGTCAAAGGGACTGTATCTTGGATACAATATACACAGTCAACGTCTATATGCCGGAGATCTGGGAACCGAGGTGATGCAAAACTTTTTTTGATGTGTGTAGATGATGGAAACGTTTAATACCAAAAACAGCTGTAGATACAGGTGTATACAGTGATATCTCAATACCCGTCAACTGGACCGTTTTGATATTGTATTCTTGTAGGAAATAAACAGTAACGATGGCACGTCACAACCTTGCTCAACTGAAAAATGAAAATCCACAGCCTGCTTCCAGTCTCCGACCGGGTCAGGAATGGAATGAATGAAGCCCCATCTAGCGGCGAGGATATGAACTGTGCCGGCTGCCGAGGCCTGACGCACTCCTCTGGGGCAATGATTAAATGAATGACAGATGAAATGAAATGATAGTGGAGAATGTTGCTGGAATGAAATTTTGACAGGGAAAGCCGAAGTACCCGGAGAAAAACCTGTCTGCCTCCGTTTTGTCCAGCACAGATCTCACATGGAGTGACCGGGATTTTAACCACGGACCCAGGGGTGAGAGGCCGGCGTGCTGCCGCCTAAGCCACGGAGGCTTGCAACCTTGCTCAACTACTTAAACTATTCGTACTTTGAAATATGAGATATATCTACCTGTAGACTTATTGACAAATACATATACCAAGTGAATCAGCTGCCCCTAATAATAATAATACAGTAATATTATTTTTATGCAACCCAATTAACGCGTGTTATCAGGAAGGTCGATATTTCTCTGCCTGCATCCCGTATGGTACAGATACACTGCCAGAATATCCTGCAAACGATACTGAACAGTGAACACTAATGTGTATTTTTCCCCCCTCGTATTAGTCTGTAGTCACATCGAGGGGAAACTAATAGTGTTCAGTATGCTTGCAGTGCATTATACCAGACCCAAAACAGCTGTGAACATGGGCTCGCCCAGTAGCGAGCGTCCAGCTGAGCACTGTTGCCACAGTGAGGCTGGCGGAGATGACACAGCTCTACGCTCGCAGTATACGCACAACCTTCCCTCTGAACACAAGGCGCTCCGAATGTATGTGCATGTAGACTACGAACTGGGGGGGGGGGGGGCTAATCCTACGAATATCTATGCTTATAACGGAGTGCGCACATATTTACGTAGGCTATAGTTGTGAAATGGGGCAGATATAAGATGTCACACGAATGTTATTCGTGCACTTATCCACCTCCTGGTGGAGCGACCAGCACTCTTGGCTGTCGCCCAGGAGGTCCGGGTTCGCTTCCCGGCTCTGTCAAGCTATTTAATTCTAGTCTGAGGGCTGGAACAGGGTACACTCAGCCTCGTGATGCAAACCTGGGAATATGTGAGTTGGATTCCTATCTAAGCCATCATGGAAGTGGCTTTTCTGTGGATTCGCACTTCTACTCCAGGCAAATGCCGGGATGGTACCTAACGTAAGGCCACGGCCGCTTCCTAAGCAAATCCTACCTGAATTACAAATACACACACTAGTACAGACATCACAGTGACACAGATTATCAGACAAATTCCACACACACCCAAATACACGGGGCTACATCACCACGATGTCGCAAAACTCCTAAAACAATCATCATCAACAACAACAACAACAACAACTCTTGCTTTCACCCGTGAGGTCCGGATTCGATTCACGGCTCAATCAAGACATTTAGTTCTGGTCTCAGGGTTAGAACCGGGTACACTATGCCTCGTGAGGTAAAATTGTGAAGGGGTGAGTTTGATTCGACTCAATTACAAAAAATACAAAAACAAAAAATAAACATAATTGCCGATACTACAATAACACAGGTTGTCAGATTTTGTGTTTTCACGTACTTCTGTATTCGAAAGCTTCTTTAAAAGGCCATATACCCTGAAAATTATATTTCTTGCCTGGCTGTTCGAATGCCACGCGGCTTGCTAAGGACCATTGTTATGAGTTCAAACTTCAGCTCACAGCACTAACTTCTTTAAGCTCCACTACTGAATTGATACAGCAATACTGTCACTCTTCGTTATCTTCCCCAGCGAACCTAAATATTTCAACATCTAACCATTCCTCACTCTAATTATCCCTTCCGTTCAAGGGCAGATGTTATCTCCCGAACGCCTGGTCGTAGAGTCACGGGGTTTGGACAGTCAACTTCAAAATGTTCAGCTCTGTAACATAGGTTCATCTTAATAATTGAAGAATTAATGATTTTCGTGCGCGGAGAGAAATAAAGATTTCGTACGGCACAGCGAGCCAAGAGTTTTCAGTTAACTAGGCAACGCCGCGCTATGGTATTGGCTGGCGCGGGTGGGCGAGTGAGTCTGGCTCCTCCCTCATGTTCACAGTTGTTTTGGGTCTGGTATAGTACCCTACGGGATGCAAGCAACGAAAATATCGACCTTCCTTACAACAACGCTAGTTGGTCTGCATAAACATATATTATAAGGGGCAGTTGATTCACCTAAGGACATACTGAAACTAATGTGATGATCCATTGACTAACAAAGAAAACGACCGAAGCCACCATAGCTCACTGGTTATGAGGTCTCAACCAGACATAGCGAGGTACCGGTGACGACTGTGAGCAGTGGCGTAACTAGGGTTTGCCTCTGCAGGGGGATGAGCTGAGTGGTAGGTTAATACTGAGTGTCAACACTACCTGAGGGAAGATGAGGAAAAATGAAGTAGGTTTAGGAGTAGGAACAATTTGTGGCAAAGAGGAAGAGCATCCAATAAAAAAGAGCACGAAAATAGTGATCTAACGACAAGTTATGCTGGGCAGAGCCCGTGAAGTAACTAAAATAAGAGGGAGCTCAGTCACCGTCAACGGAGAGAGCGCCGGGAGCTACGGTTACCCGCAAGATATCGCTATGTGTTCTTTCCCTCCCGAGCTGGGGTTGGGTAATATGGGGATAGGTAATACGCTAGAAAGCGAGGATATATGAAAGGAAGTGGATTTATGTGGTTTCCCTTCAAAAGGGTTAGATTTTACTAAGTATTCTGAAATGCTGGAAGGATTTGAATTTGCCGTAATATTTTTATTACTGGACACTGTTGGATCTCCAGCAGAACAGCCGAATACCCCCAGAGTGGGAAGAGATAAAGCAACTCTAGCGCATTTATCAATATTTTTTACTGTTATTAGTGAGAATCTTTTAAGAATAGACTACCAATAATAGTTGCACTTAATGCAGGCTAAGCTTTTACCCAGCAGGGTACCGACTAAAAGCTTAGAACGGAGGAAACCCTCAGACCTAACTTAAACAAAACTATAATTTTGAACAGTAAAACACAAGTTCGAGGGAAGTATATACAAATAGGAAGCTGGCGGAGTGAGCTGTACTTGCCTTAATGATTTACTAGAATTAGCTGTGACAGCTAAGAGAAACTTTGCAAATGTTGTTATTTGAAGTTTCGTTTTAAACGCAACAAGTGGTAACGTTTTTATTGATTCAGTGATTTTCTTTTTTATTTTGAAATAGGAAATAATTATGGGAGAAGAATCAGGGAAGAGAAGGTCCTGCCTAACAGTGATTCTAGCAAGAGAGATAGAAACAGAATAATAAATTATTTATTCAACAAGATAGAATTTGAAACATTTAACGATTTGGTAGATTTAGTATCTTATTTCGAGTTAAGAGTAACAAATTAGTTGTTTATAAGATTTCAAGGTCTTAGAACTAATAATAAGAGGTTTACAATTCACAAACAATATTAAATAATGTACAAGTTTCGAACCTGTTACTAGCACTAAAATCTCACAAGGATTTTAAAAAGTGCGCTTACAATTAAGAAATTTAAAGTTTGTAATGACAATTGTAAAGTAATTATAACTTTGATAAATTAGGTAGGATGCAAGAACTATTAAAATGCCCTTATGGCAAGTGAAAAGGCTATAAACAAATAGATTAAATTCCTGAGCGTAACATAAGGAAAAAGAGAATTACAAGCGGAGGTTACCACTATTATTTAAACAGAGGTTAATACATTTTACATTCAAAAGGGTCAGGTCGTTTTAACGAAGCCTGGAGCAAAAAGAAAACAGCTACAAAAGTTTAACAATTAGAAAATTAACAATTCCTGAGCTAGCAGGTTAAGAAAAGAAAGATTAATAAGTAGTTACTATAACTAGTAATATTTATACAGAATGGATAAGTGGTACATGGAGAAAAAATGGGAGGGCGCCAAAATTTGGACGAGGCCTCGTAGAGTAGTAAATAGATATTAGATTAACTTAAATTCAGGATTCAGAGTTCTGGCCAATTTTACTGCTCTCAATCGTACGCGCTGTGGTAGATAGTTGAAGGGACACTGTTTTGCACTAAAGTTTGTTGATAGATTGGAAGATTTCACTATTGCAGCACTGAAAGTTCATGGAACAAGTGAAAAGTTATTGCAGTTTATGGAGAACACTTAGTTGAATTTGACTTGAATAAGTTTATTGCGTTGGAAATTTGTGGGTAGCAGTTAATAGTTCTAGTTAACTTGAGGTTCCAGCAATTTGACGGTATTGAGCATAGTTCTTTGCGGTTTGAAGTATATTTTGAATGGAAATTTTCAGAACTGTAGCGACAGTTGAATAGGGCGTTAGAAATCCCACGGTGGAAAAAGTTAAGTTTATAGACAACTATGAGTATTAGCAGAAATCCCACGGTGTAGGGAAGGTATCCCCTTTATTTCATACAAGAAGTACTAAATTTCATGTTTTAAAGCAAGTTTGGATAGCTATTAAAGCATGACAAAGAAAATCCCACGAAGACGGTTATTGCACAATAGTGCGTAATTCCCCACACTGTCTATAAATTTTCATTAAAAGCATTCCGCATGGATTAAAAACAATAAATGGTGTTTAAAATCATTGAAGATTTGTACTTAACTTTTTCATAGCCGCTGAAGGTTGATTGTTCCTGGTGGCCGTTAGTTTACATCCAATACCACAACATGGCGTCGATTTGAATGTATACCTCGGTTGAGAGGAGGTAGCCTCTGAAAAAGGCCTAACTCACACGTTGACGACTCGATAAGAAGTGAGAACGAGCAGAAGAGCTCACGAGGTAGCTAGGTAGGCGAGGAGGAGGGAGAAGGAAACAAAAGAGCTTATAGCAGAATGGGAAACATTAAAAAATAAACACTCTCTACAAAATGTAATTTTCTTTATGGAGTAGTGTCTTCAAGGAGATGATAGCTGAAGACAGCGGTGACGTCTGTTGGAGAGGTATGTAAGTCCTCTTGACCCAATGAATCCAGAGATCTTCGGCGTGTTGTCTCGGGGTGAGCCAGTGAAATTTTCACAGAATAAGCAACTGAAACAAACTAAAAAACACAACAAATTCCTGCTCGTAGGAAAAAAGGAATACAAAGGGATCACTGTTGGTGTCTGCAAGACGGGAAATTAAATAAATGAAACTAATGAAAAACAGCAAAGAGCAGCAAGAGCTAACTCTGACTGAACGTGTATTCCAAACAATACACCATACTGTGATGGCCAGACACCAGCAGAGAACAGTAAAAACGATTTTAATGATGGAGAGGAAGGGGAACTATAAGAGATATCGGTGTTACAATATGCCCATTGGTGGTCAAGATCTTCACCACCCTGACTCTTCCATCCCTTCCCGGGTAGCACTCCACTACCCTGCCAGAGATACAAAAGAAGCCACTTCTGTCTCCGTTGCACAGAAGTTAAGTACTCCAATTTCCACCTGTTCCAGAAGGAATTACGAAGAGCTTCAATTTTACGCCAAACAATAGGCAAGCTAGAATCTCTATGAGAATTAGGAAGACGGGGGGGGGGGGGGGGGGGGGAGAGAGCTGCCAATAAGGAGATGACCAGGGGTTAATGGAAGTAAATCATCAGGATCATTAGAAACCGGGGTCAAGGGGCGAGAATTAACAACATTTTCGATTAAGATAGTGAGGTAAATTCTTCATAGGTTAGAATACGATTACCTAAAATCCTTTTTAGATGACGTTTTGTAAGCTTCACACAAGATTCCCACCTATCGTCGTGATGGGGGGGGGGGGGGGGCGTAAGGAGGTATGAACCGCCATTTGAAACCTTTAGCGTAGGGGAAATTGGAAATCTGTTCTATGGCAGGAGAAGATGTAAGAGCATTCATCCACAATGAGGCTGCGCCTTGAAAGGTGGAGGTGTTATCGGAGAACATTTCAGAAGGGTGAAGCGAGAGCTGACAGAAAGTAAGAAGTACAGGCGTTTGTTATTAGTTCTAGATGGATCGCTCCATTAACCATGCAAACGAAGAGAGAAACATAGAGTTTTCCAAATAATTTGCATCTAGCTTCAGGAGAATTGCGTTGGACCCATGTAATCTACGCCAGTTAAAGTAAAGGGACGAATAGGATAAGAGCGGAAAGAAGGTAGATCGCCCATCATTTGAGTGCTAACCTTGGGTTTCACCTTAAAGCAAGGGATGCATTTGTGTATTACTGAAGAAACTTCATGAACTCCATTTATTATCCAGTACTTTTCCCTTAATAAACAAAGCAGTGTGCAAGTACCAACATGCAGATTTCGATAATGGAAGTCACGTATGATTAAGGAAGTTACGTGATGTTTAGAAGGAAAAATTACAGGATGTTTTTTGTCTTCAGAAAGTGAAGAGTGCGAAAGCCTACCACCTACTCTGAGTAACCCATTGCCATGAAGGAAAGGGGGTAAGGCGCGAAGACGACTAGATTTCGAAAGATCTTTCTTAGCTGAAAGCAAAGACAATTCAGTAGGGAAAGCTTCTTGCTGTGTGAGTTGCAAAACTTTAATAGTATCAAGATTTAATTCATGATTAGTGAGATGAGGTTTAGGAAGAACAGGTTGGTCAACAACAAAATATTTCCATCTGAGAAGATAAGCAAAAATCCGAATTAGTTTGTGAAAGGAAGAATAGCGAGATAATAAGGGAAATGAAACGCTGGAAATAAGACACGGAGTGCTGGATTTAGCTACTTTAACGTCAGGCAAGTTAGACATTGTAACTGGAGGTTTAAAAGGCCTGCAAGAAGAGCCTTTAATTAACCACGAGGGCCCATACCAGTACAGTTGAGATGCTGCCAATTGAGAGGGTAAGCAACCACGTGAGATGATGTCGGTGGGGTTATCAGCGCTAGACACATGTCTGCATTGACATCCCGAAGAAAGGGTTTGAATTTTAGAAACTCTATTGGCAACGAAGGTTTACCAGTGGGTAGGGGTTTTGGCGATCCAAGAAAGAGTGATCATGGAGTCACTCCAAAGATAGATTTGCGAAAATTGAATGTTTAAAACTTTCTGTAGTTTTTTTTAGCAAGTTCTGCGGCCATGAGTGCAGCACACAATTTGAGTCTGGGCAAAGTGATAGTTTTAAGAGGGGCAACTTTGGATTTATCACAAATAAGATTTGAACGTAAAGATTCATTTAGAGGATTGCAATAAACAAGGTATGCACAGCAACCGTAAGCATTTTCGGAGCTGTCGGCAAAAACATGAAGAAAGAAAGGTGTATTGGAAGAAGCGTTAGTTAAATTTCTAGGAATTTCAATAAGCGAAAGGTTAAGCAAACTACATCGAAAATAAAGCCATATGTTAAGGAAAGAAGAGGGAACAGCTTCGTCCCATTCACATTTGAGAGACCATAGCTCTTGCATAAAAAGCTTGGCGATAACAATGACTGGAGCAAGATATTGAAGAGGATCGAAAATCTTAGCTATTTCAGACAAGATTTGCCTTTTTGTGTTAGGGAGCTCTTCGGAAAGCGAGACCTTGTAGATGAGAGCATCAGTGCGAGTGCACCAGTGTACTCCTAGCGTTTTTATGGATTCGGAATCTCCGCCAATTTCGACAGAAGAAGGATCTACATCTTTGACTGGAAATTGAGCAAGGAACTCAGGTGAATTCGAATTCCACTTATGAAGTGGGAATCATCCATTTTTAACAATGCTTTTAGTTCAAGAGAAATTAGAGAAGCTTCTTCAAGAGTCTGAAAGGATTGAAGGTAATCGTCGACATAAAAGGATGTGGTTAATACTTCTGAAGCTTTAGCGTTAAATAAATGACCATCTTGAGAGGCTAACATATGTAGGGATCGGATAGCTAGGAAAGCGGAATGTTTAAGACCATACGTAACTGTTTTTAAGCGAAATATATTAATGGGTTTACTAGTTTCGTCACGCCATAAGATTCTCTGAAGATCTTGCTGCTCAGATTGGATTAAAACTTGACGATACATTTGCTTTATATCCACAATGACGGCTATAGGGAACAGGCGAATTTTGTCTCTAACAAGAGGGTTTTTCTACACGGGTTGGTGATTTAAGAAGACAGTTTCGACTGGGGGATGTAATTCGTCATCAGATTTGTTGACAACTTCCATGTGATCCAGACTTTCATATTCTTCCATGAAGTTGATATATTGTTGTTTAACGAGGGGTTCCTTCTTAAATTTACTTTCGATAGCAAAGAGAGCTTTACGTGCTTTAGGCTGAGAATTACTTCGTATTGGAGGATTGAGTAGTCTCGGCATTTGAACTATGAATCGGCCTTCGGGTGTGCGTGTAGTGGTAGAAATGAAAAGTTGCTCGCAGAATTCGTTTTCTGAGGAGGTTGAGTTCAGGGGGATCGATATTTTCAAGTTTCCAGAATTGTTCCAAATCGTTACTTACAAAGTGACATTGTGACACAGGTTGGGGGGAGTAATGAGGGAGTTGACCGGTAACAATCCACCCAAAATTAGTGTCTCTGGCAAACACATTGGAAGATAATTGACGAATTTGCTTGCGAAGGCAATTCCAGAAAATACAGTATTAGCACTAAAAAGTATGTCAATAGGACCTTGGATATTAAACTGAGGATCTGCTAGCCTTAAGTGTGAAGGAATATTCAAACAGGAAGTGTCAACAGAGTGACTAGGGGTGTCTTCACCAATGCTGTTAAGAATGAGACAGTTCAGTTTGAGAAGATTGTTTCTTTGATAAGTGTCCTTTATAATTAATTTTGAGAATTGCAAGGCTTGTGATTTTAAACTGTTAATGCCTGATACATTGATAGAAGTGGGGGTTACTGGAAGACCAAGTTTTTTGATTAAAGAGTTGGACACAAAATCATGGGTTGCCGCTGAGTCGAGGAGGCCTCGGGCGCGAACACAGTTACCAGATTTATCTTGAACCTCAATTTGAACCGTGGACAATAGTACTTGAGCACTACGCAAAGACTTGGCGTTTTGAATAAAAGATGACGCATTAGACTTGTTAGTATTGTCACTTTTTGAGAAGTGGATGCTGCTGATGACCTCGATTGATCATGAAGATGCAATAAAGTGTGGTGCGCCCTTTCACAATGAAAACAGAGTCTAGTGGACTTGCAATTAGAAGCGGAATGTTTAGGTGAAAGGCAATTAAAGCAGTACTTGTTTTGAGATACCAATTTCCTTCTGTCATCAACTGATAGCTCTTTGAAAGATTTGCATAAGTATAAAGCGTGAGAATCTTTGCATAGTATGCACCTTAACGGTTAATTAAAACTTTTACGGCGTTCACCGGGGACTTAATGCAAGAGAACTTGCGGTACGGAGTTCACTGGACCTAGTTTGGTAACCAATGGCGTATGACTTAGATTTGAAAGAGCTAGACACAGGTTTTTGAGTACTAGACGCTGCATGTTTGCTTTTAGATTTAGGTGACATAGATTCATGTTTAGAATTGGGAGAAGCGGGTTCACTTTGGTTAGTTAAGGCGGTTAAAAGTTGACATCTAGTATTTATAAAGGTGACTAAATGCTCATAAGAGTAGTCATCATTATTAGAAAGTTCAATTTCCCAAGCTTTTAGAGTAGCAGTATCGACTTTGGAAACCACTAAGTGTATTAAGTAGGTGTTCCAATGGTCAGTGGGCTGATCCAATTGGGATAATGCTTTAACATGAAGTTGGGTTGTATCGATGAGGGTACGCAGACTAGTGACGTCATTATACTGTGAGGAGGGCAAGTTGAATAGAGCCTTCATGGCGCTGAATACGTAACCGTAAATTGCCGTATCTTTCTTTCAGTAAATTAAAAGCAATATGATAGTTTTCTGCGCTTAATGGGAGCGCTTCAACTAACTGCAATGCTTGATCACGAAGAATTGATCTTAAATAGTGAAATTTGTAAATTACTTGAATATCCTTATTGTCATGGACAAGAGAACACAAAAGTTCATAAAAAGAATCCCAAGCAGATTCGTCTCCTGAAAAATGAGGTAGATTTATTTTGGGGAGTATTGGTTTAGGTTTATGAGTGCCCTCACGAGACTAGGTTTGTTGTTCGTGGAGTGAGCTAAGAACTGAAACGTCCTTTTTCTGGTCTTCCTCAAGTTGACGAATTATCTTGAAGGCAGCGCCTATGCCTTCATAGTATTGGTTTTCTACTTCTACTCGATCACCTGTTTGATTGAGCATGCATGGTTCAATTTCTGTTTGAATAGTGCAATAATTCTCAAAGGATCGTTCATAGTCTTTAACATGATGTTTCAATAAGTCTAACTGAGCTTCTGATATCTTCTTTGATTTATTTTTTAAATCGGGTAATTTGCCCTTTATAAGAAGCTCGTTTGGCGGTAAGCTTGTCATCCCTACTTTCTTTATCCTTTTCGGGGGCCATAATGAAGTAGGTAACATGGAGTACAACTTACAAGAATGTGGAGTTGGTGGAAATACTGTCAGGTTGGCAGCAGTGAGCAGGTTGAAAGTGATAGACACTGAGGGAGACAGGAGCGACCTCTTTCTCCTCCACCAGCTTTAAGGTTATAGCTGAAAAATTCAAAGTAGATATTAGTAATTTGCAAGATATTGACAACTTGGATTCTCTCGGGTTTCGGCACCACTTTTTGGTAGGTTAATACCGAGTGTCAACACTACCTGAGGGAAGATGATGAGGAAAAATGAATTAGGTTTAGGAGTAGGAACAATTTTTGGCAAAGAGGAAGAGAATCCAATAAAAAAGAGCACGAAAATAGTGATCTAACGACAAGTTATGCTGGGCAGAACCCGTGAAGTAACCAAAATAAGAGGGAGCTCGGTCACCGTCAACGGAGAGAGCTGCGGGATCTACGGTTATCTGCAAGATATCGCTATGTGTTCTTTCCCTCCCGAGCTGGGATTTGGGTACTAGGGGGATAGGTAATACGCTAGAAAGCAAGGGTATTTGAAAGGAAGTTGATTTATGTGGTTTTCCTTCAAAAGGATTAGATTTACTAAGCATTTTGAAATGCTGGAAGGATTTAAATTTGCCGTAATATTTTTATTACTGGACACTGTTGGATCTCCAGCAGAGCAGCCGAATACCCCCAGAGTGGGAAGAGATAAAGCAACTCTAGTGCCTTTAGCAATATTTTTACTGTTATTAGTGAGAATCTTTAAGAATACCAATTGTTGCTCTTAAAGCAGGCTAAGCTTTTACCCAGCAGGTGCCGACTAAAAACTTAGAGCGGAGGAAACCCTCAGACCTAACTTAAACAAAACTATAATTTTGAAGATCAAAACACAAGTTAGAGAGGAAATCTCTACAAATAGGAAGCTGGCGGAGCGAGCTGTATTTGCCTTAATGATTTACTAGAATTAGCTGTGACAGCTAAGAGAAACTTTGCAAATGTTGTTATTTGAAGTTTCGTTCGCAACAAGTGGTAACGTTTTTAGTGATTCGGTTATTTCCTTTTTTATTTTGAAATAGGAATTAATTTTGGGAGAAGAATCAGGGAAGAGAAGGTCCTGCCTAACCGTGATTCTAGTAAGAGAGTAAGAAACAGAATAATAAATTATTTATTTAATAAGATAGAATTTGAAACATTTAACAATTTGTTAGATGAAGTATCTTATTTTGAGTTAAGAGTAACAATTTAGTTGTTTATAAGATTTCAAAGTCTTAGACCTATTAATAAGAGGTTTACAATTCGCAAACAATATTAAATAATGTACAAGTTTCGAACTTGTTACAAGCACCAAAATCTCAAAAGGATTTTAAAAAGTGTGCTTACAATTAAGTAATTCAAAGTTTGTAATGACAATTGCAAAGTAATTATAACTTTGATAAACTAGTTAGGTAGGATACAAGAACTATTAAAATGCCCTTATGGCAAGCGAAGAGGCTATAAACAAATAGATTACATTCTTGAGCGTAACAGGAGGAAAAAGGAGAATTACAGGCGGAGGTTACCGCTATTATTTAAACAGAGGTTAATACATTTTGCATTCAAAAGGGTCAGGTCGTATACACGAAGCCTGGAGCAAAAAAAAAAAATCAGGTACAAATGTTTAGCAATTAGAAAATTAACAATTCCTGAGCCAGCAGGATAAGAAAAGAAAGATTAATAAGTAGTTTCTATAACTACTAATATTTATACAGAATGAATAAGTGGTACATGGAGAAAAAATGGGAGGGCGCCAAAATTTGGGCAAGGCCTCGTAGAGTAGTAACTAGATATTAGATTAACCTTAATTTGTTAGTAAAAGGTATTTGAGGAAAAGGAGATAAGAATTCAAAGTTCTAGCCAATTTTACTGCTCTCAATCGTACGCGGCGCGGTATATAGTTGAACGGGCACTGTTTTGCACTAAAGTTTGTTGATAGATTGGAAGATTTCACTATTGCAGCACTGAAAGTTCATGGAACAAGTGAAAAGTTATTACAGTTTATGGAGAACACTTAGTTGAATTTGACTTGAATAAGTTTATTGCGTTGGAAAGTTTGTGGGTTGCAGTTAATAGTTCTAGTTAACTTAAGGTTCCAGCAATTTGACGGTATTGAGCATAGTTCTTTGCGGTTTGAAGTATATATTGAATGGAAAATTCCAGAACTGTAGCGACAGTTGAATAGGGCGTTAGAAATCCCACGGTGGAAAAAGTTAAGTTTATAGACAGCTATGAGTATTGGCAGAAATCCCACGGTGTAGGGAAGGTATCCCCTTTATTTCGTACAAGAAGTACTAAATTTCATGTTTTAAAGCAAGCTTGGATAGCTAAAGCATGACAAAGAAAATCCCACGAAGACGGTTATTGCACAATAGTGCGTAATTCCCCACACTGTCTATAAATTATCATTAAAAGCGTTCAGCATAGATTTAAAAAAATAAAAGGTGTTTAAAAATGATTGAAGATTTGTACTTAACTTTTTCAATGCCGCTGAAGGTTGATTGTTCCTGGTGGCCGTTAGTTTACATCCAATACCACAACAAGGTGGTGATTTGAATTTATACCTAGGTTGAGAGGAGGTAGCCTCTGAAAAAGGCTCAACTCACACGTTGACGACTCGATAAGAAGTGAGAACGAGCAGAAGAGCTCACGAGGTAGCTAGGTAGGCGAGGAGGAGGGGGAGGAAACAAAAGAGCTTATAGCAGAATGGGAAACATTAAAAAAATAAACACTCTCTACAAAATGTAATTTTCTTCATGGAGTAGTGTCTTCAAGGAGATGATAGCTGAAGACAGCAGCGAATTCTGTTGGAGAGGTATGTAAGTCCTCTTGACCCAATGAATCTGAAGAACTTCGGCGTTTTGCCGCGTGGTGTGCCAGTGAAGTTTTCACAGAATAAGCAACTGAAAAAAACTAAAAAACACAATAAATTCCTGCTCGTAGGAAAGAAGGAATACAAAGGGATCGCTGTTGGTGTCTGCAAGAAGGGAAATTAAATAAATGAAACTAATGAATAAAAATCAAAGAGCAGCAAGAGCTAACTCTAACTGAACGTGTATTCCAAGGAATACACCACTGAGTAAAGATTACATCGGGGGATGTTTTGGACATAATGAGACGTAATCAATGAAAAGAAATATACTATCCCGAAGTTCCACAACCTCCTATTATTTATTTTTCGTATTTTATTTCATTAGCGTTTGATACTGTATTTCCTTCATAATTGAGGTAGTACTATTATTATTAATTTCGTGGGAGATGTCACAGCCACCCACACTATTTCTTTTTGTAACTATATATTATTATTATCATCTTAAATCTGTTGTTAAATAAGAAAAAAATGATTACTATATATTGAACCCATGTGCCATAGGGTCCATGGAGGTCGAATCCATGTATTTGGGGAAGAAATGAAAGAAACGTACAGTTTCTAATGTAACATAGAGAAAGATCAAGCTAGGATGCTAGCCTAACGTTGTTCAAGCAACAAGGACCAGGTGTTCGAGAGATGAGATCACCCCTCTTGACATTCAGAAGGGAGCTAGTCATGAGTATTAATAACCGAGTGGAAAATTCCCACTATTAGACAAGGAAGCCTGACTCGGAAATCGAGCTTAGCTTGCTGAAAAACGACAACACCGCCTATGCGCCAGAAGAAGAATAATTAAATTTAACCCGTTTACGAGCATAAAAATGAGTAAACAATTACAGTACGGTGAATCATTTCGAATGAGAGATTTTTGTGTAAAGAAAAACCTTTTAAATATTGCACAGGAAAAAACTGCAAACGCAAGTATACGTCATCGGGGATTTACCAAGGCCTGTAGAGAGGGGAGAGTACAAAAGAACAGCAACACCTACGCAGTTGAGGACTAGAAATTAATTAATATCTCCGAATTGCACGATCGATTCTTATGCGAAATGAGATTATTTGACATTGAGAAGACGAGCTTTCGGAAGGTATAATTTTTATAATTGTGCAACCATTATTTTAAAAGTTGGTCACAAAAAGGGCTAGAGTCTTATCTTTTTGTAGCGAAATAGTATAAAGCTCCGGGCATCACCAAGCCAAACATGCAGTTCCGAACAGCCCGAGGGGGTGTTACTACGCATCAGTACAAGCAGTTCCAAATAGCCCGAGGGGGCGTTGCTACGCATCAGTATACAGACAGCCGTGTGGGGCGTCACTCTGCGTCACATCGAAGACAGTTTACCAGTACTCCTTGAGGGGAGAAACGCTGTATTACACCGCAGAATTAATATCCGATAGCCATAGGCGTCGCAGTATTAACAACTTGCTTGCCTCCATAGGGAGTTGTAAAGAAGAAATATTCAAGTATCGCCGTGTTGAAAAATTAGGAAAATCCTAGTTATAGGATTTAGGTCCGACAGTACACAAGTTTATAGTGAAAACGTTCGTAAAATATAGTCAGAGCAGGCTGCGAACGTTGGACTTAAGGCGATAGGTCTTTACATAAACGACCGAATATATCATAACGTGCGGAAGTACCGTAAGAGAAAGATAAACAGTTATCTAAATTAAAGAACCCAAAAAGGGAAAAACAGAGTAAGGGTCGCAACGTATCTCAGAAAAGTAGGAGTGCTAGAACCGATTAAATAAAGAAGAACGGAGACTATAGACATTATCTCCAGAAAGTAGACGAACTATTCTAAAGCACTAGACTTGAGAAGTACTAGCTGCTATAAAATAAATCCATCGATCATCGATAAGTTATTGAGGGGACCTCGATCCGAACAGACTTTCGCTAGGATAGATAAACTAGATCTAAAAAGGGAAGCCGTTCAAGCTAGAGAAATAGCCGGTCATCAAGAATAGGATTCGAAGAATTAGGATTCCAGGGAAAAGTAGATGTTTCGAGACTTTCGCATTCTGCAGAATAGGAAGCCGACATTGAATAAATTTCACCCTTGGAAACGGGAGATTAAGAGGTCACGTGTGATAGGCTAAGAAAATACGGCCTAGTGATCAAAAGTTGTGAAGTGTAAATCGATCAAGATTGTGTGTAAAAATAATATTTTTTTAGTGTTTATTGTGTGTTCTAAAGGGATACACCAGTGTATTAAAAATGTCGTCAATGTTAAGTGTATTAAATATGTGTCAAGAAGTGTTTGTACATAAGATGAATTTCTATAATATGGAGTAAATTTTAAAGTGGGCCAAAATGAAACACCGCACAAGGATAAAGGTCATGAGACGACCTTAGAACATGTGAGTAATGAATTTCATTATATTTTGGTGTCAGGGAATGATTGTGTACAAATCCACCGGAGTTTTTGAGTAAAAAGGATGTGTTTAAATAAATAAATACTGAATAAACAAGAACGCGATCTGAACAAAAATAGAAATTTGAGAAACTATAAATAATTATGTAAAGAATAAATCCAGTAGAGGAAATATATAAAATGTTAATGTATTTGACGACTGTCATAAGAGCAAGCGAAATATTAGTAATTATCATGAAAGATAATTAATTAAATGTAAATTTGAGTTATATGAAAGAAATAGCTTTTGAGCTTGTGTAAAGAATAAAGATATGAAATGAATAATAATAATAACCAAGTAAGGAAATATTAAATAAAGATCAAATTAATTGATGTGAATATAAGAGCGTTAGAGCCTTAATAAAAAATATAGACATGATGTTTAAATGCATGTTCTTGAAAAGAGAGAAAGTTATGGTCAAAGGAAAAGAATAATATAAAAATTGAAATGTGTATCAATTGTTAATATGATATTATCAGTTCTTTGGATGACGCTAGGCTTAAAAAATGTATAGCGCAAAAGGAGCGCAATTAAAGTAAAATGTCACGCTAGGAACGCGTAAAAGTTAATGTACTTGGTAAATTACTTATGAGAGGTAGTTGATTGTAGCGAATTGAGATTTGGTATAAGTCCTCTATTTGTGACGTAGTATCACGAGGCATTGTGTATGTTATTGAAAGGGAGCAAATGTATGGTATTGAGCGTAGGTCTTATAGCTATTGGCTGACCCTAAATCGCATTTTGTGTAGTCCTCTATATGGGAAAGGTTCCCGAGGCATGTGAAGAGATTCGAACTCAGAATCCTCTTATTTTGAAAGCCCCTTTATTATTCGTCGTTAATTACTCTTCCACAATCAATGAGGACCTTTCATAATTAATAAACGCCAAGATTACTAATGTGGTTTATGAGCCCAATAATATTGTTGTATGTACACGAAGAGTATAATGCCAGGTCTCCACAAAGAACTGAGAATGAAAAGATTGTGTTTTCTAAAAGCATTTAAAGAGAGCTCTAGCCGGGGCTAGACGGGAGGGATCCCGCATAGTCATAAATAACTCTCAAGTTTCACGGCCGGACCCTTGGTGTAGGAGGGTGTCTGGAGGCCGTCTTGTAAGGAGTAATGAATACACCAGGAGTGTTTAAAGTTGTTAATGACCCGGGCGTTGAACCGAGGTCCTTGTAGATTGATATTTCCGCTTGCCTGTTCAGATCGTAGTTTCTTATGTGATAATGGTCTTATAAGACAAATGAAATAAATAACAATCCCTATTGTAATGTTGTATGGAAGTAGGATTCCACGAGTAAATTGAAGGCAACTAGGTTTCGGGAGTAACCATAGTTTTTTGACTGTGTCAAGTATCTTCATACTCTGGAGTACACAAGTAATTTCCTGATTACCTTAATGTATTTGTCAAAATAGAGAGAGATGATAACAGCTGAAAATATGTGAAAATGCCCAAATATTGAGTTAGAAAATTAACATGTAATTTTAAATGTAATTATGCATTTTTGATGATTAAGAAAATATAAAAAGTAGTATTTAAGGTGTACAAAGAATGACACCATTATTACAGAAAGCATTGAGCCCAAAAGAGCTCGGAGTTATATGAAACTCACAGTTAATGCTTTATGGAAGTAAAAATAATTAGGAATTGTTGGTTTATATGGAAACCATATGTTTTAATACAATATTTGTTTTATTCTATTGTTATTCCTTGTTCATTTGGAACAAGTAGATGATTATGGGTCAGTAATTTAATTGTTTAATTGTTTGTAGCACCGTAATTTTTATTAATTAAATGTGTTAAAATAGGAGTTGATTTTGTTGTTATTTTGCAAGTGTATCCTCTAATTAATCCAAAATATGTGAGTCACAGAGTGGGGGAACTTACCGCTGCCCCGAAAATTCCGAATTGAGCTACGCTGGTATACTGTGATTGGCATATTTCTTGGTAAAAGGGCACATGGGGGGCATATAAGTAATGTGCTGGATTAATAACTAGAGGAACACTTAAGACGGTCATAAGATGTAAATTAAAGTAATGATAGGAATAGCTACAACGTAAAATATTAACTGACCGCATGGGTCCCTGGAAACTCATACCGAGCAGCCCTGAATTATATTATATCAAATCAACCCCCCTATCTCTCTTACTTTTTGGCGCCCAGTACGCAGGGCTGAGTTTTCCTAGGGAAAACCCGAGTTTTCTCGAAAAATCAAAATTTTCATTTTTGAAAAAAAAAAATGGTTTTTCGAAATTTTGAATTTTAAATACTTCCATAAAGGTTTATGAAATTAAATAAAAGTATCAAAAGGGTACGTTGTACTAAATACCCGTACCAAAGTAAATTTTTAAAAGAAATTGGGACACAATGATTCAGAGTATCATCTCTCAAGCATGTACTAGTGTGGTGGCATGAGTAGCCCACTATATTCTAATAAGATGGCATTGAGTGAAGAGATGCAACGACTTTTGTAGGCTATAAAAGCCGTTAGCAATGAGAAGTTGGAGGCTATAAAAGCCGATAGCAATGAGAAGTTGGAGGCTATAAAAGCCGATAGCAATGAGAAGTTGGAGGCTATAAACAATACATTGAGTCTCCAAAAGGATGAAAATAACAAAGTGTTCGAATCCATAAATGAGAGTTTGAATAAGTTGGACAGCCAACAGGAGAAAAATAACCAAAAGTTAGGATCCATGAATCAAAGTTTAGAGTCACTAAAAACTGATAGTGCTAACATGGGAACTAAATTAGAAGCTATCCAAGCCGATTGTATTAACATGAATAGTACATTGAAGGCTGAGATAGAAAGCAAATTGAATAGTATAAAAACAGAAAATTCCAATCATTTTTCAGTGCAATCCAAGGATTGGGAGGATAAACAAGGAATAATAGAAAGGAAACTTGAAAATAACTTACTTTCATTTCAGGAGAAGATGATAGATGATAATGGTAGGAAAAGTCAAGCCATGAACATTAAACTAGAGGCCATGGAGACTAAAATACAAAGTAATATAAATAAGAAATTAGAAGGGATAATGAATGACAAATTTCAAGCTTTTGACACTAAGTTTGGGGATAAGTTAACTGAATTAAAAGGGGAAATCACAAGTGAAATTAAACAGGAAAATAATGTACTTAAGTTAGAATTGCAAGACCAAATAAATGTCTTGAAGGAAAGTACAAAAGAATCCCAAGCTAAATGTCAAGAAAATTTTGATAATTTAGAAGGTAATTTTGGGGCTATAAAAACTAAGTTAAATAAGATGGAAAAGTCTTGTAAAGATAATGTCAAAGCATGTGAGGAGAAACTTGTAACCCAGATCCAAGGTGTGCAGACAGAATTGAAAGCTCAAATAGAATCTAACAAGAATATTTGTGAACGTTCCCGGGATGAGATAAAGAAAAGTGTTAGTGATCTAGGAGATAGATTTGAAGGTGTTGAGAAAAAATGGGAGAACTTGAGGGAAAAGTCGATGAAGTTCAAACCGAAGTAACTGAGATGAAAAATCAAAATAAAAAGGATGTTCAGGGTATGAAAGATCAGATTGATCATTTTACCGGGCAGGTAGATGGGAACCTGAAGAAGTACGAGGGGGAAATAGATAAAAGATTCGGTAGATACGAGAAGCATCTCCAGAAAGAAAGAGAACAACGAAAAGAAGAAAATGAAGAAAAGACCCAGAAGATAGATGGAATAAGCAAGGGTATTAATGAGGTCCAGGAAACTATTGGAAAGTTAGAAGGGCGAGTAGGAAAAACTAGAAATGAAGTAAAACTGATTAAAGATGAATTATCGGAAGTGTCTAAGAAAACTGAGGAAAAGCTGGAAGGAATTAAGGGAGAGGTGGAGAAGAAGATAAAGGAAATACGAAAAGACTTAGATACCATAGGTGACGTTAAGCCAGAAATTATCAATCAACATGCCATGGTCTTTAAGAAAGAGGTAGAAGACCAACTAAATGAGTTCAGGGATAGTTACAGGGACGAGAAATTCCAACTCAAAAAGGCAGAGGAAGATAGTAGAAGGAATCAAGAAAGAATTCAGAATGAATTAAGATCTAGGTTGGAGAGGACTGAACATAAGAACAGTCAAATGGAAATCCAACTCATGGCTAATGAAGAAAGTGCCCGAAGGGAAAGGAAGTTAGAATTTGAGAATCAGGAGGAGTTTCCAAAGACGGGATGGGTAGATTCCCGTGAACAAGGCACAGATACGGAGAGGGACTTAGGAGGGGAGAGCCCTTATAAGAACCCAGGATATCCGATGGCGATGTCAACCCCGTACATGAATCAGACAAATGGCCAGATAATAAACATTATTAAATCGAATGAGGACAGACCAGTAAAGTTTACGGGTAATAACATGTCTATTACTCCAAAATACTGGCTAAAGGAAGTGGCCGAGTATTTAAACGAAATGAAAGTTCCTCAGGATCGGAGATTGAGAGCTATTGAAAAGCTGTTGGCAGGTGATTGTCTCACCTGGTTCAGAAGCTTCAGGTACACTTTCGATACGGTGGAAGGCTTTAGGGAAGCATTTTTAAAACGATATTGGGCAGCAGACGTCCAAGAGAATTTAAGGCTAGATCTGTACTCTAGGAAGTACAGTACGAATGCACCTACTAAATACTCGGAATTTTTCACCGCTCAGCTGTGTAAATTCCGCGAACTTGACATTGCTCCGGCAGAGAACGACCTGTGTGCCGCCATTGCAAGACAACTTCCGTATGAGATTCAGAGGCTGTTAATCTCATCAAAAGCCAGAAGTGCTGTGGAGTGGAGAGTGTATTACGTCAATTAGATATGACGACTTCGCACGTAACTCCTCGGCATCAAAGACAGACTGAGCAAGTACATATGGCCAGCAGTCAGGAAACCAGCGAAAAACCAGCGACCAGGAATCAGTCCACTAGCACTGATACTCAGGGACTAGGTCGAGAGTATGGGCACCAGGAGCCTAGAGGAATACAACCATATTACAGAGGAGGATATCGAGGAAGAAATCCTAGGAATACAGGTTATAGGCAACAAGAAAGCCGACCCTATAACAATAACCATCGAAGGCAAGAAAACAGAAAGAAATGGGAAAATTATCCCAGAAGGAACGTAAGGCCAGAGGAAAGGGATGATGAATATCGGGCCGAAATAGAGGAAAGATATCAGGAAAGTCTTCGTTATATGAACGAACGACCAGATGAACCTGATAGGCAAAAAGTCCGTTGGAGTGAGGCAATCAAGAACAGGAGATCACCCGACCGACTAGACGGAGCTCAAAGCTTGGAACTACAAGCTCAGTTAAAGAATGAGGGAAAAGGGAGCCCTCAGGATAAAAAAAAACTCCAAATTTAAATTGTCAAAAGTGGAAACATACCAGGAGCTGGGAGGAGGTAGAAATTGTGAATTGGATAGCCAGACCAGATGAGCTAATTAACGAGGATGTGGAAGGAATCCCACCTGTTAAAAGAGAACTACCTATAAATATGCTTAGGATAGAAGGATTACTGGTCAGAGCATTAATTGATACCGGATCCACAATAAGTTTAATTACACAAACCCTTCTAAATGAACTGGAAATAAGGGGCCGAGTATTAAAGATTCCCACATCAAGTGTAAAGATTAAGGGGATTATCCCTGAAAAATCTTTAACATGTAAATTTCAGGTATATATCGATCTGATTATGGGTAACACTGAAATTTCGCAGTGCTTTTTGCTGGTAAATCAATTACCGTATAATGTTATATTAGGTATTGATTTTATCCGTGAGAACAAGGTCATCATAGACCTAGCGCAAAATTGTATTAGAATTCAAAGAGAGGATGTGGATGAACAAAACATTAACTTACAGGAACAGGATGCGAAAATAGGAGAACAGGTATGGCATATGGAAGAAATGATTGAGGAAGGTTATAAGGACATAGAAAAGATATTTGAAATCCTCAATATAGAACTCGAAGATAATTTGGAAACTGAGTTCGAGACCAACCTGTCAGGAAAAGTAGAGGAAGCTAAATTTAACCTCGAAAATAAGGAACAGTTAAGGAAGTTATTATTGAATTATAGGGACGTATTTGATTCCAAGCCAGGGAAGATTGAAAATTTTAAATACGCGTTCCAAGTCAATGATTGGGCACCGTTCAGACAAAAACCATACCCGGTTGCGGAAAAACATTACCCACAAACTAAGAAAACACTGCAGGAGATGATGAATGCAGGTGTTATAGAAAAGATGGCGACACCATATGTTAGTCCATTAGTGATTGTGAGTAAACCGGATGGCTCAGTAAGGGTGTGTTTAGATGCCAGAAATTTAAATGCAAAAATCATACCAGAAAATGATTCGGCACCACCCATAAAAGAAATACTGAGGAAGTTCAAGGGCAAGAAGATTTTTACAAATATTGACATGACTTCTTCGTATCATCATCTCGAACTGGAAGAGAAAACCAGTTTGTTGACTGGATTTCAGTTCGACCAACAAACATATTGTTTTAGAAGATGTCTGTTTGGATTGAAGACCGCAGGATCTGCATTAATAAGAGCGCTTGATCGAAACCTGTCAGAGGAAGTGAAAGATTGCACTATCCGTTATGTGGATGATATTTTGCTTACCTCGGAAAATATTGAGGAACATTTAGAAAAGCTGAAGAAACTCTTGGAAGATTTAAGGAAGGCTAATTTTAAAATAAATTTAAAGAAGTCAAATTTTTGTCAAAGACAAGTAACATTTTTAGGGCATGTGATTGACAAGGATGGTGTTAAACCTAATCCATGCAAATTAGAATCGATAAGGGATTTTCCAAGGCCTTTGAAGGTAAAGAACGTTCGCCAGTTTTTGGGATTGATTGGATTCTTCTCAGGACATTGTCCATCATACACAAAAACTGTTGCACCACTACAGGACCTTCTGAAGAAGGGGGGCAAGTGGAAATGGACGGAGGAAACAGAAAAAGCATTCGCGGAGGCCAAGGAAATGCTTTTAAACTACGTGAAGCTAGGATATCCTGATTTTAATCAGAGATTTATCATTCAAACCGACGCATCCCAGATTGGAATAGGGGCAATGCTATATCAGGAAAACCCGGAAAACCCTGATAAGAAAAACTATCTAGCTTTCACAAGTAGGAGACTGAAACCACACGAGAAAAATTATACGATCAGCGAAATCGAGCTGTTAGCGATATTGCACGCGTTGCAATATTGGCGAAAGATCGTATATGGGTTTCAGGTCATCTTAAGAACGGATCATAAAGCCTTAACCTTTTTGATGAAAACTGATTTATCCAGTCAAAGGTTGATGCGTTGGGCTTTATACATTCAACAGTTTGATGTCAAGATAGAATACTGCCCAGGAAAGGAAAATATAGTTCCAGACTACTTAAGTAGACAGCCAGAGTCCACAGAAGAGGAAGTAATGGCTATAGATTTGGAAGACAGGGATCAGCGTACTCTAACTGAGTTAAGAAGCATTAGTCAAAGACAACGGGAGGATCCATGGATGAACATGCTCATATCTTTCCTTGAGGGAAGCTTGATAAGGGGAACACCAGCGTACACGGAAGCTAATAAGATAGCTCAAGACTACACGTTTTATAATGGATTATTATATAAGTTTGTAGACTCTGACCATACCAAATTAAGGATTGTTGTACCTGCAATTTTGCAGAGGAAAATGGTATGGTTAGCCCATAGATCGTTCGGACATATGGGAGTCGACAAAACAGTCTCGATGCTGAAAGAAGCATTTGTATGGCCGAGACTGAGAGAAACTGTAAGGGACACGCTAAAGACATGTGATTTATGTCAAAGGATCAAACCTAATGCATTTCTGATGAGACAGAAGCCTATACCATTGTTGCCCGAAAGGCCAGGTCAAATCATATCTATTGATAACTTCGGACCTTTGCCCAAGGCAAGAAGAGGAAATCGACACATAATGGTGGCTATGGATGTCTTCACTAAAATGGTTGTCCTTGCTCCCATACAGAAGACTAGTACCAAACAGGTGTTAAAACGACTAAAAGAAAAAGTGATACCGATTCTGGGAAAACCTGAGAATTTGTTGTCGGATCACGGCAGTTGTTTCACCAGTGTAGAGTTCAGACGAGAATTAGAAAGACTTGGAATACGTCAGATTTTGTCAAGTATTCGCCATCCTGAGGCAAATCCTGTAGAAAGAGTGATGAGGGAGACGGCCAAGTACTGTAGAATATACTGTGCTGAAGACAATTTGAAGTGGATAGATATCTTGGATATTATCGAATTTTGTATAAACAACACAATCCATGAATCCACGGGAGAGATACCCATAACGTTACATCGGAATGAGCAACCAGAGAGACCTCGGAGTCTGGTAATTCCTAGGCCAGCAGACGCTCAGCCTGGAAGAGATGTACGCATTAGAAGAGCCTTTGAGCATCTAAAAGCTCAAGCCGACAGGAGGCAAAGAAGAAATAGGCATAAGAGGTATCATCGACCATTATTAGCAGGAGAAATGGTGTTAGTAAAAAGACCAGCCATTTCGGATCCAGGGAACCGTGTGTACAAGAAGTTCCAGAAAATGTACCACGGACCGTATCAAATAATCAGAGATTTGAGGAATAACGCATATAGAATTCGGCACTGTGAAACGGATCACGAAGTGACCATGAATTCAGCAAATTTGAAATTATATTACCCTCCCGAAGATTTCGATGAAGCAAATGAACAAGCCCTGGTTATGGAAACAATTAGAGATGAATCCGCTTTTGACATAAACAAGAATAAGGAAGAAATAGAAAATAGAGCTCAAGCATTCGAGTGCGAATGCGAATTGGAGAAGTTGTATTGGGAAATTAAAGAAATAATTGAGTTTATTGAAGAAGAAAATTTCAATTTAAGAAAGGAAAATGATGAAATATGGAAACGGGTAGGGATAGACCAAACCCGTAAGGAAGAATGAGGTTCTGGAGATTTTATAGTCCAGACGAATAAAGAAGAAAGAAAGGGTAGGGATAGACCACGCCCGTAAGGAAGAAAGAGGTTCTGGAGACTTAAAGCCCAGACAAATAAAGGAAAAAAAAAGGGTAGGGACAGAGCGTACCCGACCTACACAATCACCGGATACGACTTTAAAGAAATAAAAACAACGGAAGGTACGGAAAACGTTATGATGGCTTCGACGAATAAAGACAGATAAGATTAATTGAAATAAATTTCCTCAAAATGTTTCGAAAATTTATTTACCTAAGGAGGGGAGAGATGAACCCATGTGCCATAGGGTCCATGGAGGTCGAATCCATGTATTTGGGGAAGAAATGAAAGAAACGTACAGTTTCTAATGTAACATAGAGAAAGATCAAGCTAGGATGCTAGCCTAACGTTGTGCAAGCAACAAGGACCAGGTGTTCGAGAGATGAGATCACCCCTCTTGACATTCAGAAGGGAGCTAGTCATGAGTATTAATAACCGAGTGGAAAATTCCCACTATTAGACAAGGAAGCCTGACTCGGAAATCGAGCTTAGCTTGCTGAAAAACGACAACACCGCCTATGCGCCAGAAGAAGAAGAATTAAATATAACCGTTTACGAGCATAAAAATGAGTAAACAATTACAGTACGGTGAATCATTTCGAATGAGAGATTTTTGTGTAAAGAAAAACCTTTTAAATATTGCACAGGAAAAAACTGCAAACGCAAGTATACGTCATCGGGGATTTACCAAGGCCTGTAGAGAGGGGAGAGTACAAAAGAACAGCAACACCTACGCAGTTGAGGACTAGAAATTAATTAATATCTCCGAATTGCACGATCGATTCTTATGCGAAATGAGATTATTTGACATTGAGAAGACGAGCTTTCGGAAGGTATAATTTTTATAATTGTGCAACCATTATTTTAAAAGTTGGTCACAAAAAGGGCTAGAGTCTTATCTTTTTGTAGCGAAATAGTATAAAGCTCCGGGCATCACCAAGCCAAACATGCAGTTCCGAACAGCCCGAGGGGGTGTTACTACGCATCAGTACAAGCAGTTCCAAATAGCCCGAGGGGGCGTTGCTACGCATCAGTATACAGACAGTCGTGTGGGGCGTCACTCTGCGTCACATCGAAGACAGTTTACCAGTACTCCTTGAGGGGAGAAACGCTGTATTACACCGCAGAATTAATATCTGATAGCCATAGGCGTCGCAGTATTAACAACTTGCTTGCCTCCATAGGGAGTTGTAAAGAAGAAATATTCAAGTATCGCCGTGTTGAAAAATTAGGAAAATCCTAGTTATAGGATTTAGGTCCGACAGTACACAAGTTTATAGTGAAAACGTTCGTAAAATATAGTCAGAGCAGGCTGCGAACGTTGGACTTAAGGCGATAGGTCTTTACATAAACGACCGAATATATCATAACGTGCGGAAGTACCGTAAGAGAAAGATAAACAGTTATCTAAATTAAAGAACCCAAAAAGGGAAAAACAGAGTAAGGGTCGCAACGTATCTCAGAAAAGTAGGAGTGCTAGAACCGATTAAATAAAGAAGAACGGAGACTATAGACATTATCTCCAGAAAGTAGACGAACTATTCTAAAGCACTAGACTTGAGAAGTACTAGCTGCTATAAAATAAATCCATCGATCATCGATAAGTTATTGAGGGGACCTCGATCCGAACAGACTTTCGCTAGGATAGATAAACTAGATCTAAAAAGGGAAGCCGTTCAAGCTAGAGAAATAGCCGGTCATCAAGAATAGGATTCGAAGAATTAGGATTCCAGGGAAAAGTAGATGTTTCGAGACTTTCGCATTCTGCAGGATAGGAAGCCGACATTGAATAAATTTCACCCTTGGAAACGGGAGATTAAGAGGTCACGTGTGATAGGCTAAGAAAATACGGCCTAGTGATCAAAAGTTGTGAAGTGTAAATCGATCAAGATTGTGTGTAAAAATAATATTTTTTTAGTGTTTATTGTGTGTTCTAAAGGGATACACCAGTGTATTAAAAATGTCGTCAATGTTAAGTGTATTAACTATGTGTCAAGAAGTGTTTGTACATAAGATGAATTTCTATAATATGGAGTAAATTTTAAAGTGGGCCAAAATGAAACACCGCACAAGGATAAAGGTCATGAGACGACATTAGAACATGTGAGTAATGAATTTCATTATATTTTGGTGTCAGGGAATGATTGTGTACAAATCCACCGGAGTTTTTGAGTAAAAGGGATGTGTTTAAATAAATAAATACTGAATAAACAAGAACGCGATCTGAACAAAAATAGAAATTTGAGAAACTATAAATAATTATGTAAAGAATAAATCCAGTAGAGGAAATATATAAAATGTTAATGTATTTGACGACTGTCATAAGAGCAAGCGAAATATTAGTAATTATCATGAAAGATATTTAATTAAAAGTAAATTTGAGTTATATGAAAGAAATAGCTTTTGAGCTTGTGTAAAGAATAAAGATATGAAATGAATAATAATAATAACCAAGTAAGGAAATATTAAATAAAGATCAAATTAATTGATGTGAATATAAGAGCGTTAGAGCCTTAATAAAAAGTATAGACATGATGTTTAAATGCATGTTCTTGTAAAGAGAGAAAGTTATGGTCAAAGGAAAAGAATAATATAAAAATTGAAATGTGTATCAATTGTTAATATGATATTATCAGTTCTTTGGATGACGCTAGGCTTAAAAAATGTATAGCGCAAAAGGAGCGCAATTAAAGTAAAATGTCACGCTAGGAACGCGTAAAAGTTAATGTACTTGGTAAATTACTTATGAGAGGTAGTTGATTGTAGCGAATTGAGATTTGGTATAAGTCCTCTATTTGTGACGTAGTATCACGAGGCATTGTGTATGTTATTGAAAGGGAGCAAATGTATGGTATTGAGCGTAGGTCTTATAGCTATTGGCTGACCCTAAATCGCATTTTGTGTAGTCCTCTATATGGGAAAGGTTCCCGAGGCATGTGAAGAGATTCGAACTCAGAATCCTCTTATTTTGAAAGCCCCTTTATTATTCGTCGTTAATTACTCTTCCACAATCAATGAGGACCTTTCATAATTAATAAACGCCAAGATTACTAATGTGGTTTATGAGCCCAATAATATTGTTGTATGTACACGAAGAGTATAATGCCAGGTCTCCACAAAGAACTGAGAATGAAAAGATTGTGTTTTCTAAAAGCATTTAAAGAGAGCTCTAGCCGGGGCTAGACGGGAGGGATCCCGCATAGTCATAAATAACTCTCAAGTTTCACGGCCGGACCCTTGGTGTAGGAGGGTGTCTGGAGGCCGTCTTGTAAGGAGTAATGAATACACCAGGAGTGTTTAAAGTTGTTAATGACCCGGGCGTTGAACCGAGGTCCTTGTAGATTGATATTTCCGCTTGCCTGTTCAGATCGTAGTTTCTTATGTGATAATGGTCTTATAAGACAAATGAAATAAATAACAATCCCTATTGTAATGTTGTATGGAAGTAGGATTCCACGAGTAAATTGAAGGCAACTAGGTTTCGGGAGTAACCATAGTTTTTTGACTGTGTCAAGTATCTTCATACTCTGGAGTACACAAGTAATTTCCTGATTACCTTAATGTATTTGTCAAAATAGAGAGAGATGATAACAGCTGAAAATATGTGAAAATGCCCAAATATTGAGTTAGAAAATTAACATGTAATTTTAAATGTAATTATGCATTTTTGATGATTAAGAAAATATAAAAAGTAGTATTTAAGGTGTACAAAGAATGACACCATTATTACAGAAAGCATTGAGCCCAAAAGAGCTCGGAGTTATATGAAACTCACAGTTAATGCTTTATGGAAGTAAAAATAATTAGGAATTGTTGGTTTATATGGAAACCATATGTTTTAATACAATATTTGTTTTATTCTATTGTTATTCCTTGTTCATTTGGAACAAGTAGATGATTATGGGTCAGTAATTTAATTGTTTAATTGTTTGTAGCGCCGTAATTTTTATTAATTAAATGTGTTAAAATAGGAGTTGATTTTGTTGTTATTTTGCAAGTGTATCCTCTAATTAATCCAAAATATGTGAGTCACAGAGTGGGGGAACTTACCGCTGCCCCGAAAATTCCGAATTGAGCTACGCTGGTATACTGTGATTGGCATATTTCTTGGTAAAAGGGCACAATATTTAATTTAACCCAACGTGGGAAGCCAGGCTCTGCCTGTCACAAGTCAGGACAAAGGGCGAGTGATATAGGAGTAACATCTCTTTGAAAAACCTTGGTCCAGCTGATCCGGCTGGTAGTCCCTTGTAAGGGTCCCTTGCCAGGGTTACGGTGAAGACCTCAACGGCAGCTACAGTGGAGAGGATAATCCACGGTACAGTGTAGATGGCGGATGTGGCGGCCCAGTGCTCGGGATTAATTGAGTAAAAGGTATCATCCTTATTTTGGGGGTAGATATCAGTTGTAGCGTCTGACCCGGAGCGGGCGGCTACACACGGCGTCTGTACCCATGTTAGGGGCGGCCGAATTATATGCTGGCAGTAGCGTTAAAATGCCCTCAACGACAGACGAAGCGACCGGCCGGTTGAGGTATTTTCTGTCTCATCAATGGCTCTAAGTCTCTTCTAAATTCGGAACATGCTAGTGCGTTCCCCCAAAGCGACGCGCGCCACTTGTGCCCGAGTGACGTGAGAAATGAGCGAGGGTTACCTACTCATGAACGGGGTAGGGTAAAGAAGTTAGTTCAACCAAAACAACTAAGACTAAGATTTGCTACCCTCAATATTGGAACGTTGACTAGCCGACATCATGAGATAGCAGAAATGCTTAAACACAGACGTGTCAACATTGCCTGCATCCAGGAGACCAAGTGGAGGGGTTTCAAGGCGAAAGAAATTGGAGATGGCTACAAACTCATCTATCACGGTACCAGCGCAGCACGAAACGGTGTAGCATTAATCGTAGACCAGCACTACCGCAACAGTGTCACCAATGTCAACAGGGTGTCAGATAGGCATATGTCTATGAAGATTGATTCAACAGAAATCACTGCCCACATTATATCTTGCTACGCACCTCAAACTGGATGTACAGAGGATGAGAAAGATGAATTCTGGATACCCACCTTCGAGCAATCGCTCAGGATGAGTCCATTATTCTTGGAGGAGATTTTAATGGACATGTTGGGTCTCAGCGTAAAGGACATATGCGATGCCATGGAGGACATGGGCTTGGTGTGCGCAATGATGACGGATGTCCGATACTTGACTGTGCAGAAGCTCATAACTTGATTGTGACCAACACATATTTCAAAAAAGTCCTCTCGGCACGCCAGAAGGCGGAGGTAGATTTCACCGGACAAACTTGGGGATAGGCGAAAATAGGCAGAATATGCAGGTTTTCGTAGAAGGATCAGACCTCATTTATTGCGTGAAAGTATTTTATAATTGGAGATTAATTAACTTTGTTTTTCGTCATTTTATGCATATTTTAAACATTTTTTTGTCTTATGATGACGGTAACCTTCTTGTCATTTGGGGTCCATTTTTATACTTGTGGTCACACTGTCCTTATGCAAGGTTTCGACACTGATGTGTAACTATGTAACGGTCTGTTACTTCTTCAGGCAAAATTATATCTCCCGCAGAGATGTTGGTTGGTTCCTCAGTTTAGGAGCTGCGACAACGCGGTCATGTAACCCCGTGTACTTTGGGTGAGTGTAGAATCTGTCTGATAAACGGTGTGAATTGTGATGGCTGTATTAGTCTGTAATTCAGGTAAGGAATGCAGACGCTCAATTTCAAGCAGTAGTTCCTAATGTTGCTACCAGATACTACCGTCAACGACACCTAGCTGTGAACTTGGCTACTAGATGCCACCGCAATCAGCTACTCGCAACGAACGTTGGAACCTCCCCTCCAAAGGAAAGCATACTGAGGGATTTTTAGCGCTCTTAGAAAATCCGACGACTTTGACCGACTTTGAACCCGCGACCTTGGGCATGCTACCAGTTACGTCACCGAAGCCGCTTCACACTTAGTCAGATGGAAATCTGAATCTGATCTCGCGCAAGTGCGTTGTCATGGCAACGTCTGATGGCTCATCCCTCGTCAATTTAGTAGTGTTGCCATGGCAACCACTGATAGCTCTTGGCATTTTCTTATAATTCCGAAATCATTTTTCTCATCCCTTGGCGTAATGGTGGGTCATATCAAAAAAAAATTCAGACAAAAGTTTTAGGTAATTATTTGGGAAATATTGTCCATTTTGTACGGTTTTGATATTGTGCCTATTAAGAGAGATATGATTAATGTTTCCCGAAAAACCTACTTTTTCCCACCCCTTTGGTCAATGGTTGGTGCTATAAAAAAACCTCTTCAAACATAAATTTTTGAGCTTTATCCGGCACATAGTATGAACTTTGAACGGATTCGATATTTCACATATTAAGAGAGTTATATCAATATTTCAGATTTTTTGAAAAAAAAAAGTCCCCCATGTTCATCCCCTTCGACCGATTTAGCCCAGTAACGAACTCGACCGAGATTTTATAGGTCTACATATTCGGTAAAAAAATTCAAAGTGATTGGTGCAAAATTACGGCAGTTATCGTGTCCACAAGAAACTGATATATATATAAATTATATAAAAACTTTTGAACTGACGGTGGTTTTGGGGTCTGGGGGATGTGAAACGCGAAGATATGTCGAAATTTTCCGGAAATCGAAACATGGTACCCATTGCAATAGTTAGCTTTCTAATGAAATCTACCTAAAATACTACCATCAACGACACCTATCAGTGAACTTGGCTACTAGATGCCACCGGAACCATCAACTCGCAACGAACGTTGGAACTTCTCCTCCGAAGGAAAGCAAACTCAGGGTTTTTTAGCGCTCTTAGTAAATCCGACGACTTCAGCCGGGTTTGAACCCGCGACCTTGGGCATAGAAGTTCAGCATGCTACCAGTTCCGATACCGAAGTCGCTTCCCACAGACAGATGGAAAACTGAATGTTATCTCATGCAGTGGCGTTGTCATAGCAACTGCTGATGGCTCATCCCTTATCAATTAAAAGTAAAGTTGTCATGGCAACCTCTCTTGGCACTTGGCATTTTCTTATAATTTAAATCATTTTGCTCACCCCGTGGCGTAATGGTGGGTCATATCAAAAATTCTTTCAGACAAAAGTTTTAGGTAATTATTGGAGGAATATTGTCCATTTTGTACGGTTTTGATATTGTGCCTATTAACAGAGATATGATTAATGTTTCCCGAAAAAAACACATTTTCCCACCCCTTTAGTCAATGGTTGGTGCTATCAAAAAACTTTTCAAACATAAATTTTAGGGCCTTGTCCGACACATAGTATGAACTTTGAATGGATTCAATATTTCAGATATTAAGAGAGTTATAGCGATATTTCACTTTTTCGAAAAAAAACTCCCATTTTCACCCCCTTTGACCGATTTTACCCATTAACGAACTCGACCGAGATTTTAAGGGTATACATATTATGTAAAAAATTCAAAGTGATTGGTGCAAAATTACGACAGTTATCGTGTCCACAAGAAACTGATATACATACATAAATTATATATAAACTTTTGAACTGACGGTGGTTTTGGGGTCTGGGGGATGTGAAACGCGAAGATATGTCGAAATTTTCCGGAAGTCGAAACATGGGACCCATTGCAATAGTTAGCTTTCTAATGAAATCTCTTTTAAGAGGCTAACACATCTGGTTACTTATACCAGTGGAGGTCATACTACTCAGATAGATTACCGGCTAGTTCGGCAACAAGATATGAAGCTGGTGACAGATACCAAAGTGATTCCATATGACAGCGTTACTCCTCAACACCGATTGATTGCCCTTGATATACATCGAGATGACGGCATCATTCAACATCAGACGGCAGTAGTGCTTTGTAAGGTGCAAAGCCAATCTGAAGAATTCATCAAGGGTGAGCGCATACGACAACATAACATATTTCTCTGTTTCGCAATTAGCGATCTTGATTTGGGCACTGTAAATGTAAATTCATAGCTTCTGAAATAATGTTAAAGTAACTTCATGACTGCGTCTTCGCTTGCTTCTCGCCACTACATTAACAGTAACTTCACTAAATCTTCTCTTATTATGTTCAGTATAATTTGTTTTAATATTAATGTAATTAAATTCACTTCCTTAAATTCATTCTGCGTATTTCCTGCTAGTATTTAGAACTAACTATAAGACGACCCTCTCCTCTCTTAGTAAATACTGTATTACTCTGGTTGGAAGCTTAAAGGTTCCATACGAGCTGAGCAAGTAGAGTCTGCATTGCCAAGGTACTATGGTGAATGATTCAGGTTTTTATTCCGCGGTTCAAATGGGATTGAACCCGGTGGCGCCCTACAAAATGAAAGTTTATGGTGGTTTTACGACTGTACTTCAGGTAAATGACTATTACATCGATATGTCCAATTGTGGGACTTGATTCACTCCCATCAGGAGAAAGTAACTATTACAATACGTAGTGTTTGCACTTAATTTCCTCTTTTATCAGTTATCCAGAAAAAAAAGTGGTATATTGGCTTTCACGGCCCGTGTCCGGGCGCGGGCACCAAGAGCCCACTGATGAGCCAGCTTGGTGTTCCTAGGTGAAACCCCACACAAGACACGGCATAAACCAGAACCTAGAAAAATTGCTGTTTTAACCATTATTTTGCTGAGAAAATGAATACCAGTGTGGCGAGTGCCACCTCCAGGGACTTAAATCCAGGATCACAATTATTATTATGTCGAGTTTATATTCAAACCGCAGGGAATTTCAAGGGTAATAGTAAGGACCCTGTTGATGGTTATTAATTAAGAGTATAATATGAATTTGTAAAGCAATGATTTCCTGAATATTTAACTGTAGGCCTATTGGTTGAAATGAGAAACTCTGTTTTCTTTTCGAAATATATTGAAGACAGAAATAGGCTATTGTGAAGGGCTGAGTCAGGTTTGGTTGGTTGGTTCCTCAGTTTAGAGGCTGCGACAACGCGACAACTGTGGGTTTATGTAGAATCTGTGATGGCTGTAATAGTGTGTGTTAGGCCTATCTGTTTTTTGTAATTCAAGTAAGGACTGCATACATTCGATTTTCAAGTAGTTCCAACTTTTGCTACCAAACGCTACCTTCAACGACCAACTAGTTCTGAACTTGGTCACTAGATGCCACCCCAGTGGACAACTGGCGACGAACGTTGGAACCTAAGAGCGTTAGTCGAATCAAAGCTATAATTTAGTTTCACACAAGTGTAATTAGTGGAAGGATCTTTACCATGCCATAAATCTATGACATGGGACCGCCGGCTTTACTTCCCCTCCGAAGGATGGCATACTGAGGGATTTTTAACCCTCTTAAAAAATCCGACGACTTCGGCCGGGTTTGAACCCGCGAACTTGGGCATAGAAGCTCAGCATGCTACCAACTACATTACCGAAGCCGCCTGAGTCAAGCTTGTTTGGTTGGTTCCTCAGTTTAGGGGCTGCGACAACGCGGTCATGTAGCCCCGTGTACTTTGGGTGTGTGTAGAATCTGTCTGATAACCGGTGTTAATTGTGATGACTGTATTAGTGTGTGTTATCTGTTTTCAATTCAAGTAAGGTCTGCAGACTTTTAATTTAAAGTAGTTCCTACTTTTGCCGCCAAACGCCACCGTTAACGACTAATAGTTCAGAACTTAGCTACCAGACGCCACCGCAGTCGGCTCTTGGCAACGAACGTAGGAACCTAAGAGCGTCGTTTACATTCTTAACCTATACAATTTAGCTTCACACAGGTGTAATTAGTGGAAGGTTCTTTAACATGCCATAAATCTATGACATGGGACCGCCGGCTTTACTTCCCCTCCGAAGGAAGGCATACTGTGAGTCAGGTTTACTTAGGACAATGATTATCAGGTTGTTCTGACAACGACTGATTGTAGGCAGTCGAATGCCGCCATGGAAACCAAGTTGGAAATTTCCATAAGAATACGAGTAGGCTCCTGCCTGGGTCTGTAATCTGTCATAGCAACAGTCAAGAGCTGGTGTTAAGATCCAGCCATTTTTGGTTGGTGGGGGAAACTACTTCCAAGCAAGGTTTACCCACAAGAGAGGAGGATATATATAGGAGCTAGATACCTAGAGAGTGGATTGCCATAAACCGCTGAACTGAATGCTACAAGCTACGAACTAGGGAGGTGCGAGAGCGAAAGTAGGATCTTAGATAGAGCCGCGAGAAATCCAATGCTTGAGGACTTAGAGGAGTCAGGAATTATTGTTGTTAGAAGGGGCCTAACATCTAGGTTATCGGCCCTAATGGTTTGGGTGATGGTGAAATATGAGATGAGATGAGAATAAAAACTATAACTAAAACTAACTACAAACTTACACACTAGAAGAATAAATTGTAAAACAAAGAAAGGGTAAGGGAAATAAAGGACAGGATGAAAAGAAATGCCCTCAACCCTCGAAGAATGAGGATTGAGGGACTTGGAAGGAAGGAGAGCCATGAAAGGCAGATAGGAAAGGGAAAGAGGAAAGGGCCCGCCCCAAGGTCAGAGGAAAAAGAGGTATCCCTCGGGGTCGCCAACTCCCAAACTCACCAGCCGTGAGCCCTTGAGGGTGTAGCACTATCCAGGGTGCACCAGAAGTGGTGGGGCTACATACACCCTGCCTCTTTGAGGGCCTTGAGCAGAAGGCAGGAGACATGAATAGAAAAAGAAGGCTGACCCCTCGAAGAATGAGGGTATCAGGAAAGATGAGACAAGGGCCAATTAAGGCGGGAAAGTGAAAGGCTCCCTAGGCTTCGGATACGCTACTACCGTCGGGGTCAGAAGAGAACAAGAGTTCACCAAGAGAGGTCGACAGGAAAGAAGACGGAGAGGAGCCCGGCACAAGTAAGTGGAAGCAATGCCGGACTCAGCTGGGTTCCCGTGGTCGCCAACTGACTTCCCACTAGATGTGAGCCCCTGGGGGGGGGGGGGGTCAGGAATAGCTTAACAGATTAGATTAGGGAAAAAAGAAGATGGTCCAGTAACTGACCAGTCCTAGGAATCATCATGACTGTAAATTAACACTTTATATATCGGTACATAGCTTGCCACGGTGGGTGAGTGGATAGCGTGTTGGTCTACTAACCCCAAGATTGCAGGTTCGCTCCTGGCCTTGGTAAGTGATTTTTGAAAGGCGGCAAAAATACGACACGCATGTCATACGATGTTGGCATGTCAAAGAACCCATTTGAATTCAGTAGGCCGTGTTCATAATGGAAAAATTAATCTGGGGAGTTTCCGCCAACACAAAGTTCCTCATTTCTGTACTAGAAAGAGCTATAGTGTTCAAGGAGCTTAGATATCTAATCTCCTTGACTTTCATAGTGATTCAAGGAACAACGAAATTCGACATGCAAGCTACCTTCTGGATGTCAAATTACAAAGCTTGCACTCGGCACCGAGGCCATACGATATTATTATTATTATTATTATATTATTATATTATTATATCTGTACATTGGTAAAGGTTACCGATTAAGCTATAATAAAACATATGGGCAACGAAACTACGTTTGTACATTGAAAAGAGAGTTCCCAGGGCTTCAATGGAAATTCCTTTACCGACAATAACCACTCGGTCGGTAATACGTCTGATCCTTGCGCAAGCTTGCTCTTGGTTCAGGACACCAGGACCATTAAATCATGGACCGAAGAACGGGGGAAGGTTTTCAGTGCTCAGACGAAGAGATTTTGGGAGAAGAAGAAAACATCATCAGCTCGGGTGTCGGGTGCAAGCTTTGTTATTTGACACCCAGAGGGTAGCTTGCATGTCGAATTTCGTAGTTCCTTGAAGCACCATGAAAGTCAAGGAGGTTAGATATCTAAGCTCCTTGAACACTATAGCGCTTTCTATAGAGCATCCAGCGTTTAGAAAAGACTGTGGAGCCTTATGGCGACAGTGTTGCTAACTCTGGGCAGAGGTAGCGCTGACGTCATACGTTATCTTCCGTGGCCCACGAAAGATACTGGCCCCAGTGCGAGCAGCCATCTTGTCTGTGACGTAGGCGAAGTAGTGACTCCGGTTGAGAAGACTTGTTTGTGAATAGCAGTGTGAGAATAGTTAGTGTTTTATAAAGTGTCATGTCCAACTTTACATCCAACTTGTGTTGTGGTGCATCATGTAGCTGCAATAATCACGTAGCCTACAGGGTAAGTGTTAACACTTTATTTCTCATTAATGACACAGGTTAATCAAACGCAAGTGTGGTGCAGGTTATGTACGAACTTACGTTAGCCTAATATTGTGGATGTTAAGGACTATTAGAATGCATGCTAAGTTAATTATCTGAGTTAAAGTTAGATATTTAATGAATGTGTCTCTTTACAGGAAATCAAAATGCCGAGATGCTGTAATGTGGCTGGCTGTAAGAACAATTACAGATCCCAGCATGAAAATGTGTCTACATTTTCTCTCCCAAAGGACGAAAAATTAAGAAATATATGGCCTAGAAAAATTCCCACTGACTTCTCTAAAGTGAGCAAGCCTATAATTTGTATAAAACATTTTCCTGATAGCTCTGTTTTCAGGACAGAGCAAGTTGATGGGGAAATAAAGACATTTGCTAGGAGTTACCCGAAGTTGAATCCTGATGCAGTATCTTCAATATTTTCGAATTTGCCAGAATAGCTATCCATTCCTGGGCCTTCTTCTAGAAGACTGTGTGATGCAGAGGTAGAAAATCTCGGATAAAGCCATAGAAGCGAGCTTGGAAGACTTCAGACACTACGAAGAAGAGAATTCTGTGCACAGTCTATCGGATATATCTGAACACTTCTCCTCCAACAGGAATAAATTTAAGCAGGAATGGACACATATCAAGACAGAAGACAAGTTGGTGAAGTACTTGAAGAATTTGAGTGATGCAGTGCCCATAATTACAGGTTCTGTGTGTATTCTAAATAACCTCAGCATTGAGTCAATGGGTTGCAGATTCCCAAACATTAAGTTCCACAAAACTTTCTTTGCATTACTGATAAAAATTCATTTGATGAACTAGCCTACTTCAGTTCATTGAAAATTCTGAGTGCGATGAAAATGGAAGAAAGTTGTCAGTAGTGAATGCTCCTGTGAACACCCTACAGAGAAGTTTTTCGAGTGATGATTGCACACCCTTATAATTTTTAATAGAGCAAATTAATTTTTTAGATGTTAGGTAAACAATCGTAGGTACAGTGGAGACACGTTACTCTTGGCAGCTTCCATATAATATGTTCACTTGTCATCAGTGTACAAAAAGTTACATCGGAGTGGTCATATTTATCTGCCTCATCCATCAAATCTTCAAAAGTTGCTTGGTAAGTTTGATTTGAGTACTTTTGACATTATTGGGAGTATTGAGTAGCCTATCTCAGTCTAAAGAAGAATAATTTCTTGAAAGATCATGAATGTTCATAAATTACTTTTACCGTAGTTCATTTTAATGGAAAAGTTGAACTGTACTCTTCTAAAGTCATGGCGAGACAAAGCCATTGGTCGCTACTTGGTTAGGCGACTATCTGGACCAAAATTATTGTTAGTAGGCCTAGTACAAGCAAGGAGGTCTGGGGTTAGGTTTGTGTTTGTACGCAAAGAATACTCTGTATTGCCGGTACCAATAATGAGCACTGGCAGTTGTCAAAGCTAACACGTGAGGAAATGCTGCGTTGCCACTGAGGCAGATCATGACTCATAACATTCCAAGAAGTTTCCAGGAAGACACAAATACTGGGATCTGTGGTGTGTCAGCCGTATTCGTGTGAAGGGTCAATTAAACATTGCGATGCACGCGAGTTTAGGGGAATTTTTAGTTGCCTAATCGCTCTAGCTGCTACTAACTTAATTATGGGTCTATTCCTTTCTTCGCCCCCTCTTCGTCACTTGTGTCTGAATTGGATCTGGAATTGCTTTCCAGGGAAACTATGAACCAATCTACCCTATCATCGAGTATACATTCACGTTTCGTAGCCTCATCCAGTTCTCGTTGCACTATTAACACAAAACGCTTCCAGTTTTATGAAGTCACTTCCCTAATAGCCTAAACGGTAAGCTTCTCAACCTCACGGAGTGTGAAATTCTTATTATGCCGTGCTAGATAACCCTTCACTTGACCCCATATCATTTCTATAGGATTGAAGTGGCAATGATATGGGGCAGCGTGATGATCTCATGGCCATGCTTTCTCGCCAGTTCATCCACGTGGTAGCCTACATGGGTTTAGGCTTGCGCTGCTGTATAAGGTTGAGAAGGATATTAATTCTGAATGAAAGTGGAACGCGGCTTATACACTTGTAGCAGACATGAATGTACTTTTACATACCTTGTGTCCTTGTTTCATTTTTTGGGCGATATTACGCATTGAAATTAGGAACCCTAATTAAAACTTACTACTGAACCTCATATATGTGCTAAAGTACGTAAATATGTGTTTTTGTTTTTTGCTATTTTAAAAACAGCTGCCATGCTTCGATAGCACTTGATCTCGTTTAACCGTCATCAAGGCTCACTCTAGCAGCACGCACCGAGGCACACATGTGAGATACAAAATCACTGTTGATAGAAAGAAGTGGGATGCAAAATCACTGTTGATAAAAAAAAGAATCATCGGGACACGTTAGGCAGTAACCATTGCCAAAATTCATTGATCTGGGCGCGTTAGGCTGTAACCATTGTCAAAAACCATTGGATTGGACAAAGTGTAGGTAAGAATGGTCGGGTGTAGGTGCAGCCTTGGCCGCGCGCTACTAGCGGGGCATGGTTGACACAAAACCATTGATCTGGGCGCGTTAGGCTGTAACCTTTGTCAAAACCACAGTTGTGCGGGAAAAAATACACATACTTATTACAGGAGAGCGATATACTGCATAGTTATTACAGAGCAGATAACAAAAAACACTCATTTCAGCCGTACAGAGATGCGAAATATTGCACACACTAGCATAATTAGAGTCGTGAACTGAGTGCAGCGAACGAATGATGCCCACTAGAGAGTAAATTGGGCACTTTTTTGTTTCACATAGTACCGTAAGGGCGAGGTTGGCAGTACTGTTATGGTACTTTTTTGAAGATTGATTTGAACAATGGCGCTCACTGCTGTAATTTTCGCTATATTTGGAATGGCTGGGTGGGTCACAGACGGCGGAGGAGGAAACATCTATTAAAACATTGCTTCCTGATTTATTTCTCATCCTTTTATAAGGTATTTTGGCGAATTCATGTATTATATAGAATGTTATCGCTCGTTCTATGTTCATTCAGCACTACCGAGAAGGATTCCATTTGTCAGAGAGCTGTCGCATGGTAGGTTACACGATGGTGGTCCAGCCATTCCAACATTCGTGACTTCGTACTTGAAGTTGTTGGAGCTTATTCTATCTGACCTATGTGGTACGAAGCATTGTCCATTACAATAACACTGTGTTCAGGGATGTTGGGTAACAATTGTTCCTGGAACCATTTTAGTCCATGTCTTCATGGTAATCACGAGTTCTTTTCGACCTAAAGAGCAAAAGTGTATTATTAACAAAGCCGTGTGATAGCCCGGCATATAGAATAATAAATCGACCCCCTCTGCCTGACGGCCCTTCCTTGTCCCCTGAACTGAGTTGTCACTCCAACCCTTAGATACTGTGTGACCAGCATTGACCCTCATTTCACCTAACCACACAATATCGATAACATTTTTGCCCTATTAACTTAAGTTTTGAATTTTCCAGTAGCCTATTTTCACCCAATTTTCACCAAATTTTGAAGGTTCTTTAAAGTGAGCATAATTAAGGGAATTCTAAACTTTGGAGCTATTTGGTTCAGTCATTTAGAAATCATAACATTTTATGTAATAAATATGCAAATTTTGAAAATGTCCCAGGTACATCAAATTTAAAGTTATCAATCTAAAACTTCTATGGAATGATCATCAATGGTCTACAAATAAAAATTGGTATTACTTTTAAAATCAGTGCAAATGGTTTATTATTAAAATGTTTTTTTCTTAGAATGACCTGTTGTTCTGTTAAAATATGTCATTTTTTTCAAATTTGAACCTAAATATTTCTGAAAGTTATTAATATTTTTCAAAATGGATTCCACACATTATTAAGACCACAAAGTTGTATGTGCAAAACAAGTTTGAAGGTAATGGGATCAAAAGGCAGGCAACTGGAACATTTAAAATGCTGAAAAATATAGTATTGAGAAAAACCTAACTTTATTAAGAAAAACAGTATTTTAGTGGAATTTCCTGCATCAAGACTTCCCTGAGTTGACAAATCACTTTTCCCACACTTCAGAGGTAACTTATTACTAAACCCATCTTTCTCCCTGACGTTGACACGAAGATTTACTGCCACATTCACCACACAGTTCTGTAAACAAATTTTGGAGGGCACCCATATATGAATGAGAATGTGCTTGTCATTAACACTAGGTCTAACAGTATTCTCCTCACTAAAATAGGCCTATTCCAGTTTTCTGACACTGGCAGAAGAAGTAGTTGCAGCTGTTGAACTTGCATTACTTAACTTCACATGTAATATCACCCCACTGTTTGTCAACATTCAAAATAGCACTATTCCATCTCTTTGTTTCACAGACTTTCGGTTTACGCCATCGACTAGATACAGAATACATCTAATAAACTGCACACAAATCTCTAAAATACCATTAACTTACACAAGTTCCACCACTCACAGTAAACCAATAAAAATATAATTCTTGCGAATAAACTTCACTAAAGCCACTGACCATCAAAATAAACAAAGACGCATGGTTCCACTATGTATCCAAAATGGCCTATACTTTACTACAAACCAAAATACTTCTGTTCGATGTTAAATATGTGCATGTGTATAGTAATGATATTCTTTTAGTGAATGCCATACAGCTAAAAATTATATGGGATAAGAAAATAACATGTACGGTAAGAAAAGTTTCACACTTGACAAACATTGCCTAGGTTACTCATAACTGATAAATTGACCAACAGATGGCACCATAAGCTTGTATTCAGATGATTGGCATGATAATCTTGGCCAAGAGTATGAAATTACAACAAAATTGAGGGGGTTTTTGGTTCTAGGAAGTAGGCGTTGCCCATATCAAGACCTAAGCACGTGTTCTTTAAAAGCCCCCGTAAGGTATTTAAAAATGGCCGTACATAAAAAACAAATGTATATTTAAGTGCCCCAAGTCATAAGGTAACTTCTAGGGCATGAAACCAGATTTTGGTTTTTTGTTTGTAATTTTTGGCCTACAACTCAGTAGGGTCTCCCCATTTCATGTAGGAACTGACACCTCAAAGCCACAATATCTGGCCTCTCCATGATCACCTTCCCCCCATTAATTTTCTTATATTTAAATCCCAGATCGTGCAACACTTTCAGTGAAGAAAGGCTTCCTTGAAATAATTGTGCCTCTCTTAGCAAAAACAAGAAGTTTGCGACATGTTGGAATTTCTTTCCTAAAATAATATCTATAAATATGCCGTCTAACAGCATCTTGTTGAAAGCCATCTAAATTAGTGACCACCCCTTCTCTATGCCTCTTCTTCCCTGGAGTTGATAGTTTAGACGGGCCAGCATCATCAGACAGGAACTTCCCTTCCGTCACTCAGTATGCAGTGATTTCACTCACACCAAGAGTCTTGGAAATTCTTTTCCTCACCTGAACAAATGGAATCAGAGGTTTCTCCCGTAAGCGCATACTTTCCTCTTCTTCCTCCATAAAATTCCTCACCGCACATACCATCTCCTTTACTTGGCTATGGAGAGTCACACCACGGCCTGAAGTTGTTCTGTCGCAGAGAATGGATCCTGGGCCTTCCGCGAGCATGTACCGATGCCATTTTTACACAACGAAAATAGACACGATGATGCAAATAAAAGAAATAAACTCAAAATCTGTATATACACACGCTTCCAACAAAAACAGAAGGATAACGTTTACTGTAGCCTATGAAAGAATAAGCAAATGCACTTCAATATATACACGGGATATTACTAATGGCAGTGACGAGTTAGTTCACAGTAGAACACTGCGTCAAACCATGTGCTCACTGTTGTGTCAGCATTCATTGCAACACTGCTCGCTGTTGCTATGGACACAGTTACCCCTCTTGTCTCCACTCCTCACCTCACTATTCAAGCGGATGGCAGCTTGCACCGTTCATATTTTGTAAATCAGAGTATAACACATAGAATTTAACATGTATGCAGCGTTTAAACCCTAAGTGTTGTCCACGTTGTCATGGAAGATGCAATTTTGTGTCTAGGGGAATTTTGTAAGTGTGAATTCCATTCCATGTCCACATTAAAGCTATTGACACAAGTTGGCAGGCTTGTTTTGTTGAGATAAATTAGAGATGAAAATAGTACAAGAGTTAATACAAGACTCTATCGTTGCCAAGGCTGCAAGATACCAATATAATTGATAGTGATTTTGTACTGCATAAGGAAACAGTAGCAAGGCAGCTGGAATCAAGTTAGACATGTCCAGTCCTCAAATTGTGTTCATGCATCTTTGTAACGATGAATTTGTAACCCACTAAGCTCCAGTGAGATTGAGAAATGGTGTCAGAAAAATTTAAAATCCTGAAGAGATCATGAATCATCAGCAGGGTATAATGGCTGTAGGCCCTATGTGCAGTGCAGGATTTTTTGAGAATATTAATAGCTGGAGGATATTAGATCCTAATAATCGTCAGTAATATATCCAAGATCAGCAAGATATCACCTTTATAGCCTACTTGGTGAAACCTGCAAACTTCATTTTCTACATTCTAAGATTCTTCCAGACAATGTGTTAATGTGCTTGAGATGCTTATATTTATAACCAATATCCTAAATAAAATAATGTCTGTAATACATTTTGTGTGTGCTTATTATAATTTAGTGTAAACATTACTGTGTCATTGGAGGAAGATTACTTGCAATTTGCTAGTGTTCTTGAAGATACGGGCATAGTTTTGTACTCCAGGGCCCTACCAATCACCACATCCATAATTCTCTGTTAAAGCTCTAGATTTACCCATTTCAAACCGATTTACCCAGTGTGTAGTACTGTTAACTGCTTATTTTCCATGTGGCCTGCAAGGATGCCCATGTTCTTTTTCAGGGGGAATGGATGTGGTGAGGATTATGCGATATTTTCTGGGAGGAAGGGGAAGGGGGGGACTGGGTATGTTATAAAATTCTTCATCCCTAGACCACTAGGGTGAAACAAAAAATAGAAAAAATAATTAAAAGTTGAGGAATGCTTTCATTTGAATAATTTGAAGGGTCTCGTTTGACATTTGGTGGAGATCTTGGACATCTTATTGGGAGGGAGATACCATGTCCGTGTAGCCAGCATAGATCCAAATTACAATGGCAAGTATGGTCTTTCTTTAATTTTAATAAATGGAACAGTTCCACCTACATGGAGTAGGGGTAAGTAAAGTGGCTTCTTGTCCAGATGACCTGTTTTGCGAAGGAGTATTTGAAACCTGATATAGGATTTAGTCTTCAAAGCTTCGCACAAAGGCTCTTGATAGAATGATTTGAATCCCACTCCTTGCATCCTGGAAGTGTCTTCCCAACTCAACTGTAAATAAAAGCTAACTGAAAACCACTACCATATCCTTTTCTATTACAAGTACAGTACACACATAAGTGCATGGGGCTGATATCCACGACATTTCAATCCACTGGATTAACTCACAATGAATAAGTTTCCAAGGTCCTTCATTTGTAGTAATATACTTCGTTATAAAAATCTTGAGCCCATAAAACCATAAATTTGACCTAAGCCTAACTGGGAACGGGAGAGAACCGTTAAACATGTCCAACATGAAGGTAGTTGCCACAAGAAGTAAACCTGCCACTGTAGGGGATTGGTGTCAGATAAAAGGCTCTCTGCTAAAGGAGGTAAGTATAATCTCAGCAATTCATATATGTATCTGAAGTAGTCCTATGCATTAAATTTTTGTTGTTGAAAAAGATTGTCTTATGGTAGGCCTTCTCAAAAAAGCAAAATGCTAAAAACCACGAGTGTAGGCTCAAATTTCTTATATTCGTTTTTATTATTTTGGGGCATGAATGACCCTTCCCTTGCAATAAATGAAGCACTGAATACTTTCTCCTAATGCAATGCTTGGTTGTTTCTTCTTTTTTAAAAATTCCAGCTGCTTTTAAAGTTAAACTCACATGTAAACTGGTATATATGGAAACAACTTATTGATGAACGAAGATAAGAGGATAATATGTACAGTTTTGTATATCTGCATAAACTGGAACATCCATTCAACGTTTGTATTACACTGCTTAATATTCTACTGCTCTAAGGTTTTGAGCTAGTGATAGGGGTGGATTTCTTCCACAGCTTTTAACTTTATTTTTGAGTATCCTTAAATTCACAATAACAAATTACTCGGCTATTGGTAGGCTTCTATAGATGAGAATACCTTGGTGCAATCAATGCGGCGAGGCGAGCGAGCGACACCACTCCTCTGACGTCACAGATCCGCGCCATGGCCTGTCTTTCTCGTCGGCCACGTTATCTTCACTCGCTTGGAGTACTGTGCTTTCGTAAGTTAGCGAGACAACACAACCCCAGCAGCTACCTGAAGTAGAGCACGCCCAGGAAGGAGCAGTTTTGCAGGTGTTAACGGAATGGACCAGTATTAAGGATAATGTATGCGAAGAGAACCAATAACGACATTCATTTCGTTGTGATATGACGCATTACTGATTGACAGATGTCGAGAGCACAACCCTTCATTCTCGGATGTATGCAGACGATGTTAACAAGTTTTATGTCAGCAATACTGTTGATCATCACCTCTTTAGTTATTAGTTAGGCTGTAATTTAATTTCTTTCAATTTTATTCTTGTTGTTTTGTTTAGATTAATATTTGTAATATTGTAGTGAGTTAGCCATGAGGTTAGGGGCGCGCAGCTGTGAGCTTGCATTCGGGAGATAGTGGGTGGAACCCAACTGTCGGCAGCCATGATTCGATCCAACATAAAATGAAACATACACACAACAATAACACCAATGACGGAAGGTGCTTCAAAACTTGTTGCCGGCGGACCTGAGCACGTGCTCCACTCCGGGCGAGCATGCAGCACAGGACGAATCTCTTCTTTCCAGCGTGCTAACCTCGATTTTTTTTTAAATTACTAAGACGTAATATAAGCGATACTTGTATGCAATAACAAAGGTAATCAATTGGCAGATAATATTGTAGGAAGATATTATGACGAAAAATTATATGTTCAGAGTTCCTTCATGATAAAAGTTGAGGCTACAAAACCAGTGTAGGGGGATTTCCGTTAAAAGTAAAAGTCCATAAGACCCACAGTCTTTTCTAAACGCTGGATGCTCTACAGTAGAGAAGTGAGGAACTTTGTGTTGGCGGAAACTCCCGAGATTAATTTTGTCATTATGAACACGGTCTACTGAATTCGAATGGGTTCTTTTACATGCCAACAACGTATGACATGCGTATCGTAAATTTTTGCCGCCTTTCAAATATCACTTACCATGGCCAGGAGCGAACCTGCAATCTTGGGGTTAGTAGACCGACACGTTAACCACTCACCCACCGTGGCAAGCATCATCAGCTGAATAGCTTCTATCGCGCTCCACAGAATGACATAACGATGCAATAGTAATAATAATAATAATAATAATAATAATAATCCAGCTAACGAACGGTGTGTACAACAAGCGAACAGTGTACCGCAATGTCAAACTAAGACACTATCGTACAGTTATCCGATCTGAGGCGCTGTACGCAGCAGAATGTCTGGCAATGAATAGGAAGGGTCTGGTTGAGAAATTGGAAGCCAAGGAAAGGAAGATCCTCAGGAAGATCTTAGGGCCGTTGAGAGACGATGGTGAATACAGGATACGGCATAACAATGAGCTGTACCATCATGTAGAAAGGATATCTCAAGTAATTCGGAAGAGAAGAATATCTTTCTATGGCCACTTAACTCGTATGAAACCCGAGAGAATCGCCAATCGGATCTTTACCTAACAAGAAAACCAAGGCCCTGGTTTTGTGAGGTAGAAAAGGATTTGCAAGAAGTAGGGATCACCCACGCCGACATTACGAAACGTTATCTTTTGAAGGAAAAGCTTGGAGCACACCATCAATTCCAAGAAAAAGCGAAATTAAAAACCGGCAAGAAGTGGTCTGATGAAAGAAGGGAGTTTCACAGGCAGCGAATGCGTGAACACGGGGCTAAGATCAAGGCCCCAAGACGGAAGCAGGTGAAATGACGTGGCCCAAACGAAGAAAGAATAATCCTGGAAGGTAGTGTAACCCCCAGAACAAAACCCCATTAACCGCCACTGTGCTATGTCCACTTCCCCGACAAGAGAGAGATTTGTATCAGTGTGTATATTTCGACATACCATTTTTTCTGGAACACAGATCATGTTTGCACCTGCATGAGGACAAAACGAACATCCAGTGAGGCAAAAACGGCCCTTTTCTTAACTATAATGTCAAGTTCCGTGTTAAGCAAGCGTGACGTTCGAAGAAAATAATTGCGAAGACTTGGCAAAGAAGTTAACTTTGTCTTAACCCATTGTGTGTAGTGCCATTGGGACACGCTTCGATGGGCTCAATGTCATTTAGCCTGCATTACAAACAACCGCACCGAGACACGTTGAGGTATTTTGTGTCCAGAGAACAGACACAAAATCACGTAAGGAAAAAAATGCACAGTGTTTGAGGTATCATTATATTTACTTGCAAGATAGTTGTAACTCGTATTTTAACGTTTGTTTACTCCCTGTGTCATCTATTAACTCCTACATAGATGCGTTATTAAAATTACTTTAGTAATTTAGAACTAATGACGTGTGTCCTCCGAGGAGGCCTGGTGGGTGCAGGTCTTTCAAGTTGACGCTCGTGTTTGACCGCGTCATGATGAAAATAAAATGAATGATGAACGTCAAAAACATGCAGTCCCCGAAGCAGGGAATTAAATTTACTAGATAAAAATCCCCACGGTCTGGCCGGGATTCGAACCCAAGACCCTTTGGGCCAATATCTAGCATGCTAACTACTTATTCACGAGGTCTGGTAATCTAGAACTAACTCTATACCACTGTATATAATAATAATATTATTAATAATAATACTAATAATAATATAAATAATGTGAATAATAATTTAATAATAATAGGTATAATAATAATAATAATAATAATAATAATAATAATAATAATAATAATGTGGCAGTTTGGCTAGCCCACACTGTTGGGAGATAAATGTAACTGTTTACCTTTGCCTAAGCTATGTTGTTTTAATGGGCGCCAAGACCTCAATGCAATGTTGAAATCTAAATTTGTATTTAACAACGTCTAGCTCTGGCAGAACACCTTCAAGACACTATTCACTCAGATCGTGGTATGATTTGATCATTAACCCAACAAACAATTGTATCAGGAGAAGGAATTGGTCTATATCTAATGCTACCTACTGAAAGCAAAGATTGCATTGTAAAAGAAATGAATTTATTATATAAAACAAGTATAGCAAAATTAATAATAATAATAAGTATAAAATTTAAATTGGAGCGTTGTGATTTGAATATTACCGATAGAAAATTACGTGAAAACGGAGTATGATAAATTGATTTTACTCTTATTTCCAAGCTATGAAGTTACTGAAATATGAAATGTAAAACAAAGAAAATGAGAGATTGCGTATTTCTGCGTCATTTGCGCTTACCACTGGAAATTGCCAAAGCATTTCCTTCGTACTTGATGATGCTGTGAGCTTCCCACAGTCTCCTGGATGTCGTCATCTTCGTCTATATTTGATGATATACTGGTAGATTAGATAATTCTATGGTCCGTACCTCGGACCCAAACACTCGTACAACCGCACTGGTTAAGTTATACAAAAGTTAGTCCTCCAATCCACGGAACATCGGAGCGATTCCCGCGTACAACATACTCGTCAAGTATTTCACAGATTGTCACTAACTCCACTGAACATCGGAGCGACTCGCACGCGCACCCATACTCCTCAAGTATTTCACAGATTGTCACTAACTCCACTGAACATCGGAGCGACTCGCACGCGCACCCATACTCCTCAAGTATTTCACAGATTGTCCCCGTTGGACGGCGCGCCGAACGATATATGCACACGTTGCATCCCCTCTCCGGAGCCGTCTTCCAGCTTACGTGGTCCTCATTGATTGGCTGAGCACGCCGCGCTATCTTCCCCTCCTCTGGGTCATTACACTCGGCGGGAGGGTTCCGTTTCAACAATTCGCCTTTCCTGGACGATGCGAGCCCGCTTGCGTAATACTTCCCGACAGGATTAAGCTTGTATTTGAATTCCCAGTGAGTCACGTCTCTCAAATACCCTAACTGACAAAACTCCGTAAAATTCCGTAATCAGATAATTTTCTATGATATCGTCGTTCGTAATAATTTGCTTGATAGTGTTTTCTAAGACATAGAAAACCTATCTGTATGCTTATAAGTTTTATAAAATGCTCCGAAATATCTTAATAATAATCATAATAAATTAATAATAATAATAAATTAACATGAAAAATTCTCTTGGCTGAACAATTTGCCGCGTAAATAAATATAGAATGGCTTCCTACTGACTTATGCCAGTGGCATAAAACCCCTCGAAAAACACGTTACATATTCGCCTCGGATCATCGGATGATTTACCGTGACGACGGTCCATTATCCGATTATCCCAGACACGTTAATAAACCCCATCCAAAATACATATTACATAAATGAAATCACCCTAAATTACAGATATATACACTCATAATTTTTCTTCACGCACTTTGCGTCAAAGTTTGTTGTCACTATGGATTGGACTTTGCAACCAGTCCAATGTTTTACATATGGAATAGTGTTCCACGGATATTTCCGCCTCGCAAATTTCTCTATGTTGGAGAAATAGACATAATTAATGTGTGAGCACTATGTATTTATGATGTCATATCACACGCATTGAAGGTGTTCTGATATATTTATATCACCATAGAACTTCCTAATTTCACTGGAGGTCCCTTCCTTATGGTGACATTTAATTCCACTTATCACTGAGCACACGATCACACTATTGTGGCAGCGCCTCGTGACCATAATACATGATCTCTCTTTATAAAAGATTAAATTAATATTGACTTCTGAAAAAAAAAACAGTAAATGCGCATTACATATAACACCAAATATTTCTGTGCCGTAATCGCCCTGTCTTGTTAAGTTCCCGTAGACCATATTCTACTTAATACTAGTTCTCAACACAGATCAATTCTTCTCACACAAATAATACCTTTGTACAAATTATCTGAAATTACACACTTACAAATCTTACATGGCGAGGCCGTAAACAGAAATCACGTGTGCTGATATGTATGAGTTTCATGAAGGACTGTCTCGCATTCTGATGGCCCATCTTTTGCCTCGTGGACGCCTTAAGCAAAAATACCATGTACAAGCGCTCACCCATCTCTAGGAGGCAAATGGGAATTCATCAGCGCTACCAAATTCTGGCCTTGGTGTATCGAGACATTTTAGTGCTCAAGAGCATCCGACAATCCCGTCATATTTCCCTGTACCTTAAAAACTCTCATTTACTTACATACTACCCCCCTGTGCGACTTCTGATACGCCTGCCTTGAAGACCAGATCTTCCACGCAACAGACACCACACTTACTCATTTGATAGGCTGGCTCGCCAGCTAAACACACTCACTTTATGACACATATTTTCGTAGACTATGTATATTATACGTTCCGTATAATCTGTTTCCCTCACTATTCTCCAGCACATATGCTGTTTTCCCAATACGTTTGGAAACTATAAATGGGCCCTCGTAGAGATAAAAGAACTTGGACATGACTTTCCCTAGCTTATTTGACTGTTTCGGCACTCTAAGTAAGACTCTGTCTCCCGGCTCGAATAGGTCAAATTTAGTTTCTTTTTGTTGGCGAATTCTCTTTTGTGCTGACTTAGATAAATTCTGTTTCGCCAACTGGACAATGTAATCCATCCCCGGTTGCTTACCCTCATTTAATCCCAACACCCTCGCTAGTTCATTTTGTGGTCTTTTTCCGAAATGAACTTCGTATGGCGTCAATTTCGTGCTCTCATGCTGGACAGAATTCAGCCAAGTCTCGACCTTGGGAAGATGTCCAACCCAGGCCGCATGCTTGTCATGCACTACAGTCCGAAAAAGACGAGCCACTTCCCTTAATGGACGCTCTGCAGAATTACCCTGAGGGTACCGTACAGAGGAATGAACGTGTGTTATACTAGCTTCCTGCATACTGGTTCTCCATTTCTTTGCAGTAAACTGTGGTCCACTGTCAGATAGTATCCTGAGAGGAATGCCAAACTCAGGTACATACTTATTAATGATCAGACGGCTACACGCTAGTCCCGTGGCTTTCCTTAGCGGATATAGCTTGACATACTTACTAAAAGCGTCAATAACTATAAAAATGTACTCGTAGCCGTACTGTCCTTTAACGATCGGGCCAAATAAATCCACACACAGTAGTTCGCCGGGACTACTGGTGAGAACTGCAGATCTCTCCCCCACTAAATATTTAACTGGATATTTACTCCTTTGACAGGTGTCACACTTAGCTAAAATTCTCCTAACGTCCCTTCCCATTTTACTCCAAATGAAGTCACGACCAATTTCATAGAAGACCTTGGCAGCACCAAAGTGTCCTAATTCCCTATGAATGAACCAAATTAGCTCCTCCCGCAAAGTGGAAGGAACACATATTGCCCACCGATTATTCCTACATTTCCTTGCAAGAAGCCCATCCTGCATCTTGTACGTGAACCGTCCTACTTTCACATACTCTTCTTCACCTATTTCCAACCTAGCCAGTGGCTCCTTTAACTTAACGTCATCACGTTGCTCCACTAGCATATTTCTCAGTGTCTGTAACGATGCCCTGTTGCTACTGTCCACACATGCACCTATTAAAATACCGTCCTCTGCTTTAACCACAGGATAATCCCTACATAAATTAGTGTCCCTTGATAGCATGTCTGCAAGAATGTTATCTTTACCTTTAATATATTTTACTGTGAATTCGTATTCCTGCAGAGCAAGAATCCACCTACTAACTCTGTTAGAACTGAGTTTACAAGTTCTCATATACAGTAATGCATGGTAATCTGTGTGGATCTCAAATTTCCCCCCTACTAAATACATTCTAAATTTCCCTAAACTGAAAACGATACCTAAAAGCTCTAACTCAGTAATCGTGTATCTTTTCTCTGCTGCTGTCAGTCCTCGCGAGGCTAAAGATACAATGCACAGATTACCCTCATCATCTTTCTGACATAATACTCCAGCAATGCCTATATGTGAAGCATCTGTCATAACCACATATTCCTTATCTTTTAACGGATATTTCAGCACTACAGCTTTCTCAAAACTTTCCTTCAGCGCTCTAAAAGCCTGATCATGCTTGGACTCCCATCTCCACCGAGTCCCACTTTTAAGCAATTCCCTGAATGGTTCTACCAACCCAGAGTATTTAAGAACGAACCTCCTGAAAAAGTTGCCAATTCCCAGGTAAGTTTTTAACTGTTTAACATTCTGTGGCACCTCTGCGTTAATTATCTTATTAACCCTACTTTCCTCTGGTGTCACACCTCTACTTGACACTCTATGACCTAAAAATGTCACTTCTGACTGACAGAATGACGACTTAGACAGCTTCAAAGTGAACCCTGCCTGATCTAACTTCTGAAAAACTAATTTTAAATGACATAGATGCTCCTCAAAACTGCGTGAACTAATTACCATATCATCAATGTAAATGGTTACAAACTCTCCTGTGTCATCCCCTAATGCGATGTTTAAAGCCCTAATTAAAGCTGCTGAACTACTCTTTAACCCATAAGGTGTTCTACAAAATTGATAAAGGTTATATTTATGACTAAAAGCTGTAAATGGTCTATCTTCGTACATAAGTGGCACTTGCCAAAAACTGGAACTCAAATCTACACAAGTGAAATACTTCTTCCCCTCAAATGTTTGCATTAATTCCTCTATTGACATAGATTTCAGCTGATCTGAACTAATTCTACTGTTAACCAAACGAGCGTCTAAACAAATACGAACAGTGCCGTCGGTCTTGGGTACCGTGATCAAAGAATTAACATATGGACTGTTAGAGTGCTCAATAATCCCATCTTCAAGCATCTGGTTAATTTGTGCCTCAACTGCACTCTGATAAGCGAAAGGTACAGGATATCTATGTCCTGTGAATACTGACCTATCAATAACGTTCAATGAATGTGTATAGCAATTGGCCATACCAATGCGATCCTCAAAAACTCTCCTATTACACAATAACACATCATAGAGCCGAACGCATTGTTCCACCTCTATATTACCCTGAAATGCAGCATCACGTAACGAGTCCTCTAGACTTCCGTTCGTAATCACACTGCCCACAAAACATGGAGAACCCCGCTCTACGGCTGGCGATATCTCATTTAAAGTACAAATCACACCTACAATACTACTCCTCTGAATATGATCATTGAACGCTACTTCTACTTCAGAATCTCCCCATTTAAATTTCAAACTCCCTACATCATAACATAAGTTACCAGACACTCTACTTAGCCACTCTGAACCCAAGATAACACTGAATACTAAATTTGGAATTACAAGGCAAATCTGCTTCTCTACATGATTATTAATTTTAATGTCTACTAAAACTTGCTTAGAAATTACTTTAGACCTCTTCCCAACAGCTGTGATAACAAAAGTGCTTTTAATTGGCATCTCCTCAAAATTTACTCCAGTTCCTTTCATTTTATCATAAAATGCACTACTTATGCAACTCTTCATACAACCACTATCAATTAAAACATCTGTGTACGCCTCGGACACGTTAAATTTAACTATGGGGCTCTTACTAACCACTTCCTGAATAATACCTTCATCATTTAGTTCATGTAATAATTCATTTCTTACATTTAGGTCATAGGGTTCCTGTATAATTGTATGGACAGGGCATGCTACAGACTGAGATTCTGACCTTACTTCGCAGCCTGGTTCGCGTTTAAAGAACCGCTACAGCTAGCCGTAGTACTATTAACTATTGAACTGGTCTGGTTGTTCTGGGCTGTGTTGTCATTGTTTGGCTGTATATTACTACCACTAGGCTGTCCTCTTCCTTGACCCCTATTCTGGTTGTAATTACTGTCATTATAATTTCTTCCTTGATTTCCCCTGAAATCATTGTTTCTCCCTTGATTTCCCCTGTAATCATTGTTCCTCCCTAGATACTGATTACCATAGCCATTTCCTCTGTTCTGATTTAGCTGATTATTATTATTTCTATTTTGAGCGTTGGCCCCTTCGCCACCGTTCCCTTGAACTTCCTGATGCCTGGCTTCATTAGGTCTATTATTATTATTACCCTGGTTCCTATTGAAATTGTCCTCATAACCCCCTCTCCCTAGTGCATCAAATGTGCTTAACAAATTTTCTACTTGTGATATTGTTTTAGATCCCTTATTTGGGGGTGGTAGGATCTAAAACGGAAGAGTTATTGTGTTGATTTAGAAGAAGGTGTCTAAAAGGGGGTAGCTTCCCGTGGTCGGGCAAGCTGACCAGTGTAGCGTGTTGTTTAGTGTTAGGGTGCTCCTATAAATGATGCAGGAGTGTTTTAGGGGATGGAACTCAATGCAAGGGTCACTGTGCTGGTCGCCCAGCTGTCTGGTTAGATAATCGACTTGTACGTGTCAGCTATATGGCGCGGGCCACCTCTAGCAAGCAGGCCGATATGGAATACAAGGATGCTTACACTAGCAAGTATCTGGCTACCACAAGTCACGTCTAATAGTGACGGAGAGTTCAGGAAGGGAATTAGGGCGTAAAGAAGCGTGTAAACAGTAATGCAGGTGTAAGAAACTGACCAAGTGTTTATTGGTCAGTAATAATGTATATGTGAGTCCCTTTTAAGGGATGTAGTGATGTTACAATGTAAAAGTACAGTCTGTGGATAAGGTTACAAATGTAGGAGATCTGAACACTTGCTGACTCACTCACCTGATGATACCAGCGTAGCCTCCGGCCGTCCCGTTGAAACACTGACAATTGAGAGATCCTCTGACCTCCTTAGGACCCCTTTATATATTCTTCGGCGCTATGCTGTCAGCATTGTAACGGCATAGCTGCCCTAGTTAATAATGTGTCGCTGTGTGTAATAATTGTGCAAGGATTGAGCTGCTTTCTAGAATGGCAAGCTGTCCTTGCGGCGTTGATGGATGTTAGTCTGACTTTACAATGGTTGTCAGTTAGGAGATTTAGATAGATGCCGGGGGGATGGTCTCCAAGGGGTGCATACCCCTGGGGTACTGTACAAGCCTCTTTCCCTATTTAGTTCGCGTCCCCGCGAACGGGAACGGAACTTGGGGTTGGGATGTCGATGTTATGGATGTAGTCGATGTTGTTGTTTTTGAAATCCCCTCGTATCTTCCGTAGATGTCTTCCTCGTCGTCGTGATGTCGTATTGATGTGTGTGCGTGAGATCAGTTCGTGTTCAGAGGGGAGGGTTATGGGATATACATATATACATAACATTGCCATTGGCATAAAAATATTGTAACAGAAATTGACATTTGCATAAAAAATATTGAAACAGTAATTGACATTTGCATAAAAAATATTGAAACAGAAATTGACATTTGCATAAAAAATATTGAAACAGAAATTGACATTTGCACATTTGAAGTGTGATGGAGAGAAAAAAAAATACATGGTACTGATGGTACATTGTTGTGCAGGGAGGAAAAAAACCCAGGGCCGAACGGATGCTTGCGTCGTCCGCCCTATCTTGGGGAAAAAGTGCTCCCTGCAATAAGAAAGGTAGAAGAAAATAGAAAAATGGGTGTTCCAGGGTATAATTTAAGGGAAATATTCAAAGTATTTATTGGTTTGGGCTAAAACGGAACACCCTGACAAATTTGGGCGTTAGTAGAGTAGAAAGGAAAAAACAAAACCGTGTATTCAGTGTTGCCATTATGGCAGTGTTGAATGGCGTGACATATTGTAAGTTTACGTGCATAGGCGTACACTTGAGCATTAATATATATTTGTGTACGCTTTGGGTTTACATTTAATTTACAAGCATGATATAATATAAAATAATAATCTTATTACTAGACCGGTTTGCTCATGAGCCTGGTACCTCGTCTCATTCTCTAGGCCTTCTGTAGCGCTCTCCTCTGTCGACTCATTCTCCTTTCATTTTGCTATTCGCTGAGCTGTAGGTACCTCTTACCTATGGCTGTAGGTTAGTGGTCATGCCGTTAACCTTACCTGTCGCAAATTTTCCCCGTGGGTGGAAAAATTCACCTTGGCAGCGAGGGTAGGTGCTCACAATCTCTGCACCGCCCCTGGCTACCGTATATTGCTTATTATTGAAGCGTATTCATACGTGTGTTTGCGTCAGCGTCGCTCGGTGCCCCACGTCACCTTACGTCGCTGATCGCGGCGCCGTCACCTTATTGGCGCGACTGAAAAATGATGAGGAGTAGTGTGTTTGTGTGACAGAGATAAGGGTATGTGTAATTTGGTGTGGGAAATATATTTACAATAGACATGCTCATGCTCCTTGCTATATGTAAACAAGATGTTCAGTACAGAACATATAGCCTACTTTCTCCTAAATGCATGGGTATTGTTATAACTCTTTGTCTTTTTCAAGGAGTATGATTGAATGTTGGTTGTAGTAGCTTGTTGAAATACAACGTGCTATAGGGATATTAAACATGAATATGAGGTGCCCTTTGCTAGTGCTACCTCTGTACCAAATTTCGTTCAATTCGGTTTCACCGTGTTTGAATTGATAGGGGGAATCGATTTACACACATACTTGGCCACCATCTGCAAACTATTGGGCTGATGTTCTTGCAGTTTGGTCAGAATATGTTTCCCACATAAAGATATGGTGTTGCAAAATTTGGTAGAGACTGGGTTATTAGGTTGGGCGTAATTACATTTTAGCATTAACATTTGGGTGGCCGCGATTACGTTTCCGTCAAGATAGCGGTGATATAAAACATGACACTGAGGTGCCCTTTGCTAGTGCTACCTCTGTACCAAATTTCGTTCATTCGGTTCCACCGTGTTCGAATTAATAGGGGGAATCAATTTTGACATAAAGATAGCCGCCATCCGCAAACTATTAGGCTAATGACCTATTAGATTGGTCAAAGAATGCTCCCTCCATAAAGGTATGTTGTTGCAAAGTTTGGTAGAGATCGGATGGTTATGTTAGTCGTAATTTGGTTTAAGCTTTAAACATTTGTGTGGCCGCCATTACATTTCTGTCAATATGGCGGCGATATTAATCGTGACACTGAGATGCCCTTTGCTACTGCTATCTCTGTACCAAATTTCGGTCCATTCGGTTTCACCGTGTTTGAATTAATAGGGGGAATCGATTCTGACACAAAGATGGCCGCCATCCGCAAACTATTAGGCGAATGACCTATTAGATTGTTCAAAGGATGCTCCCTCTATAAAGGTATGTTGTTGCAAAGTTTGGTAGAGATCGGATGGTTATGTTAGTCGTAATTCAACTTAAACTTTGAACATTTGTGTGGCCGCTATTACGTTTCTGTCAATATGGCGGCGATATAAAACATGACAATGAGATGCCCTTTGCTAGTGCTACCTCTGTACCAAATTTCGTTCCATTCGGTTTCACCGTGTTTGAATTAATAGGGGGAATTGATTTTCACACAAAGATGGCCGCCATCCGCAAACTATTAGGCTAATGACCTATTCATTGGGTCAAAGGATGCTTCCTCTATAAGGGTATGTTGTTGCAAAATTTAGTAGAGATCGGATGATTAGGTTAATCGTAATTTGATTTAAGCTTTGAACATTTGTGTGGCCGCCATTACGTTTCCGTCAAGATGGCGGCGATATATGACATGACACTGAGGTGCCCTTTGTTAGTGCTACCTCTGTACCAAATTTCGTTCCAATCGGTTGCACCGTGTTCGAATTAATAGGGGGAATCGATTTTCACACAAAGATGGCCGCCAACCGCAAACTATTACGCTGATGACCTATTAGTTTGGTCAAAGGATGCTCCCCCCATAAAGGTATGTTGTTGAAAAATTTGGTAGAGATCGGATGATTAGGTTAGTCATAATTTGATTTAAGCTTTGAACATTTGTGTGGCCGCCATTACGTTTCCGTCAAGATGGCGGCGATATAAAACATAGCACTGAGGTGCCTTTTGTTAGTACTACCTCTGTACCATATTTCGTTCAATTCGGTTGCACCGTGTTCGAATTAATAGGGGGAATCGATTTTCACACAAAGATGGCCGCCATCCGCAAACTATTACGCTGATAACCTATTAGATTGGTCAAAGGATGCTCCCTCCATAAAGGTATGTAGATGCAAAATTTGGTAGAGATCGGATGATTAGGTTAATCGTAATTTGATTTAAGCTTTGAACATTCGTGTGGCCGCCATTACGTTTCAGTCAAGATGGCGGCGATATAAAACATGACACTGAGGTGCCCTTTGCTAGTGCTACCTCTGTACCAAATTTCGTTCCATTCGGTTCCACCGTGTTCGAATTAATAGGGGGAAATCAATTTTGACATAAAGATGGCCGCCATCCGCAAACTATTAGGCTAAAAACCCATTGGATTGGTCAAAGGATGCTCCCTCCATAAAGGTATGTTGTTGCAAAGTTTGGTAGAGATCGGATGGTTATGTTAGTCGTAATTTAACTTAAGCTTTGAACATTTGTGTGGCCGCCATTACGTTTCTGGCAATATGGCGGCGATAAAAATCATGATACTGAGATGCCCTTTGCTAGTGCTACCTCTGTACCAAATTTCGTTCCATTCGGTTTCACCGTGTTTGAATTAATAGGGGGAATTGATTTTCACACAAAGATGGCCGCCATCCGCAAACTATTACGCTGATGACCTATTAGTTTGGTCAAAGGATGCTCCCCCCATAAAGGTATGTTGTTGCAAAATTTGGTAGAGATCGGATGATTAGGTTAGTCGTAATTTGATTTAAGCTTTGAACATTTGTGTGGCCGGCATTACGTTTCCGTCAAGATGGCGGCGATATAAAACATGACACTCAGGTGCCTTTTGTTAGTACTACCTCTGTACCAAATTTCGTTCCATTCGGTTGCACCGTGTTCGAATTAATAGGGGGAATCGATTTTCACACAAAGATGGCCGCCATCCGCTAACTATTACGCTGATGACCTATTGGTTTGGTCAAAGGATGCTCCCTCAATAAAGGTATGTTGTTGCAAAATTTGGTAGGGATCGGATGATTAGGTTAGTCGTAATTTGATTTAAGCTTTGAACATTTGTGTGGCCGCCATTACGTTTCCGTCAAGATGGCGGCGATATAAAACATGACACTGAGGTGTCCTTTGCTAGTGCTACCTTTGTTCCAAATTTCGTTCAATTCGCATTCACCGTGTTTGAATTGATAGGGGGGGACAGACATTCAGAGTACACACACTCACACACACACAGACACACACACACACACACAGACTCACACACACACATACACACACACACACAGACTCACACACACACACACACACACACAGACAGACACACTTTTTTCACCCTGTGTTGATCTCATAAGTCTACTTTCATTTTTTGCAAAAATCGAAAGTAGGCTAAAAAAATGTATTAATGGCAACACTTTTTCTGTTGTGTCTATCCGTGGACGCGTTGCTCCCTGGGTTTCCTGTGTTTGGGAAAACGGATTAGTTGTTATCAATACATGACAATACATTACAATATATTATATATGACATTTTCGTGGCAGCGCTTAATTTATAGAATTAAGTGTGGCGCCACTGAAGTCTAATTTACTCTAGGTTATCCTATATTAACCTATCTTAGCCTAATGTTGTCGGGCTTACCTTGGTAACGGATTTTTAGTCACCAAGTGCCGAGATATTCTACCGCAATCCATATATATAATAAAAAAAAAATTCCTTAAGTGTAGGCTTATGCTATATTACATCGAATTATCATGACTTATCATGAGTTGTCGGACTTACCCTGATGCCGGGTTTGTGGGTCATCAGGCGCCGAACGGCTTAATACTATTTACCTTACTTATGGTAAAAAAAAATGGCTGCTATGACTAAGCCGAAAATATGGCCTTACTCTAATGCCGAAATGTGCTGTTCCATTGCCTGGCAACAGCGGTTAATAAATTTGCTTAATCCTAGGTTGCGTGTCAAATGCAACCGTCTTACAGCTAAATTTGGACCAGAACGATAGCCTGAGGCAATTTACTTCCTCAGGACACCACCCGCACGATTCCAGAAACACCGGTTGTCTCTAGAATCGCTGGATTCCGTTCCCTTAATTCTAGGTGTCGACGCTTATCAACTAGTATTAACCGAGTCGCAGGCGGCTTACGGTGCCACTAAGCAAACCGTTTCGCCTGCCGTTCCATCCTGCTCGTTGCCATTGTTGTCGATATGTTGTCATAGTTGGGCCGCCCACGTAACCCTTATGAGGTGCTCGCAATGCTCCTCTCTTAATGCCCATTGACTGCCCGCTGCGTCGCCATTTATGTGGGCATTGGACATTGTCGTCCAATGGCATAATATTATCTTTGCCTTTATCGGCAATCGCATTCTGCTTTTCGCAGTAATATTCGCCTCTATCGGCCGCAGTAGTATGCTTTTCGCATTAATATATCATTTCGCCTCTATCGGCCGCAGTAATATGCCTTTCGCATTAATACACACATCAAAAAAAGTTTTGCATCACCTCGGTTCCCAGATCTCCGGCATATAGACGTTGACTGTGTATATTGTATCCAAGATACAGTCCCTTTGACTGTTCATAGATGTCACTAAAACTGCTCAAAGATGTAAACAACCATGCATGAGCAGGGCCTATTAGACGGAGGGGGTACGACAGCCGATCAGTTCCAGTCATTCCACCAGGACGAAGGTACGCTGCTCATGTTGTCTGTAGTTCTACCATGCCTAGAAGGTCAATACCGCAGTTCGATCGCGTCCGCATTGTTACTTTGTGTCAAGAAGGGCTCTCAACAAGGGAAGTTTCCAGGCGTCTCAGAGTGAACCAAAGCGATGTTGTTCGGACATGGAGGAGGTACAGAGATACAGGAACTGTCGATGACAGGCCTCGCTCAGGCCGCCCAAGGGCTACTACTGTAGTGGATGACCGCTACTTACGGATTGCCGCTCGGAGGAACCCTGACAGCAATGCCACCATGTTGAATAATGCGTTTCGTTCAGCCACAGGACGTCGTGTTTCAACTCAAACTGTGCGCAATAGGCTGCATGATGCGCAACTTCACTCCCGACGTCCATGGCGAGGTCCAGCTTTGCAACCCCGACACCATGCAGCGCGGTACAGATGGGCCCAACAACATGCTGAATGGACCCCACGGAATTGGCATCACGTTCTCTTCACCGATGAGTGTCGCATATGCCTTCAACCAGACAATCGTCGGAGACGTGTTTGGAGGCACCCTGGTCAGGCTGAACGTCTTAGACACACTGTCCAGCGAGTGCAGCAAGGTGGTGGTTCCCTGATGTTTTGGGGTGGCATTATGTGGGGCCGACGTACGCCACTGGTGGTCATGGAAGGCTCCGAAACGGCTTTACGATACCTGAATGACATCCTCCGACCCATAGTGCAACCATATCGGCAGAATATTGGAGAGGCATTTGTCTTCATGGACGACAATTCTCGACCTCATCGTGCACATCTTGTGAATGCGTTCCTTCAAGATAACGACATCGCTCGACTACAGTGGCCAGCATGTTCGCCAGACATGAACCCTATCGAACATGCCTGGGATATGTTGAAAAGGGCTGTTTATGGACGTCTTGACCCACCAACCACTCTGAGAGATTTACGCCGAATTGTCGTTGAGGAGTGGGACAATTTGGACCAACAGTGTCTTGATGAACTTGTGGATAGTATGCCACGGCGAATACAGGCATGCATCAATGCAAGAGGACGTGCTACTGGGTATTAGAGGTAGTGGTGTGTACTGCAATCTGGACCACAAATGCTGAAAGTCTAGCTGTATGATGGTACAACATGCAATGTGTGGGTCTCATGAGCAATAAAACGAGCTGAAATGTTGTTTGTGTTGATCTCTATTCCCTTTGTATTTAACGGTTCCGGAACTCTTGGAACCGAGGTGATGCAAAACTTTTTTTGATGTGTGTATATCATTTCGCCTCTATCGGCCGCAGTAATATGCTTTTCGCATTAATATATCATTTCGCCTCTATCGGCCGCAGTAATATTTCGCTCCAACGCACAGGAGTCTGGCTTCCCGCTATAGAAGCCCTACCTAACTTAAATTTAACTAGAAGTCTAGTCATAATGGGGTCGTCTCTAGGGATAGCTCTCGAGTCCGGCGCTGAGTGAGCTATTTCTCCCGCCATTCTCAGAAAGTCTCCCTGCAGGTCTTGGCTTCGACGACCGTGGCACATAGTGGGTGTAACCGTCTCCGACAAGGGGGATAAGCTATATGCACCCCTAGATCTCGATGTTTGCCCGTGCCAGGTCACGAATGCTTTGACCTCACGTGGTTCGTCTGTTTGGTCTGGTCGTGAAGTTAAGTAAAGTCACTGAGCTGTTGAGCCAACTGGGGTGAGGGTCCACGTCACCTTCCCCAGCTCTGCTCCAGTGTGGTGCCTTTGGCCTTTGGCTAGTGCCGCTATCATCAATCAGAGTGTTTCAGATTCCTTTGTAAAAAAAATGTGGGTGTAACCTGTGTAAATAGTTTAATCTTTGTGTAAAATGTAAAATATTTCCAGTGTTGTGGGGCTGTAGATCTTCTAAGTACATAGACTACTTCTGGTCTACCATTGCTATGTCAGCTTTCCAGCGATAATGCTCTGTTAACCCTTCATGGAGGTGTTAGTAGGGTCTGTGATGTTAGGTACCCTGTTATTAGGATCTGGGGGTAGTTATTTGTAGAGTGGGTTTAAAGTATGGTAGGAAGGGGATGTGCATCTTTGGGCTCAAATAAATGGTGGCCTTGAGCCGGTAATGCTACTAGGAGTGCTCCTATAATGAGTGGACTGGGGCAGGTAATTCCCGGGATTGCAAAAATATGAGAATACCGTGCAGGTTTGATAATAATACCCCTGGTAAATGGATGGGATACTCATGCATGTATATGGATATGAGGCGTCTGCACTCATGTACGGATAGGTGTAGGTTGAGGCATAATACCAATATATTCCTGTCATGCGGGAGTATTTAATTAACAAAAAGTGGTTAATATATATAATTGTGGCCTCATCTCTCATTTGGAGATGCGCATTATGCTTATTTAATGTTTGCCGACCCACCCCTAATACTCAGGTGGTAGCATCGTGATCCAAGGCGTAGCATGCCTTCTCTTTAGACGCATGAAGTCTATCAACCCCTTATGTATACTCTGTAATGTAGTGTAGCTGTTTTGGTCGTGTTCATGTGTCTGCGTTGGTTATGTTGGACGTGAGAAGGTTATGGGAAGGGAGTAAGGTGGTACGCTGGTAGCTTGTTCTCCTGTCATCCTCCCTTGATCCATGTTGGCTTTCTATCCGCGCCTTGGGATAGTAAAGCTTCACGACCTAATCTGGTCTGCCATTTGTAGTGTGAATGTGGCCAGTGGTCGTAGTGCGACTGGCCATGTCCTAATTGCCTGTAATAATTTTTGAAAACTGAAATCCAGAAAGGAAGTTATTGGGGGGGGGAGGTATTGTTTCCTCAGAGCCCCTGTCTGTGTTCGCTTCTAATTAGTGAGCGCGTGTGTGTGTGCCTATGTTCCGCTACACCACGCGGACGGTTGGTCTGTTGCAGGCTAAGTCGTAATATGTATCGCGTGTATGGGCAGAAGGCGCCCGTGACCTGTCAACGTCTTTGCGAACGTGCTCCTATGGGTCCAAGGTAAGTTCCGATCTGTCACGTCTTGTCCATTGCTAAATGTTTTTGCAGTGTTAAGAAAAATGTATGGTGTTGTCATTGTTTTGCGTTCGTAACTTCATGGTCAATGTTATAAACAATAGTGTCTTGTCACCAGCGATATTGCAATGCGACGCAGTCTGCCAGTCAGCAGTTTGTATGTGTAATGTCAGGCTGGGATGTTATTGTTTTAGATTCCTGGCGGCCTTAATGTGGCAATTCATACTGTTTGCTAATACTATTGTGTGGTCACTATTCCGTAAGACCTTTGTCTTATGAAATTATCCTGGCTGTGTCTGGGAAATGTATTTCCCATGTCAGGTGTATTTTGAAATTTTATGCCCGGTTTTTGGCGGGAGGAAATGTGGTATTCCCTGTTCATGTATCTGTATGGGCCAATTTCGGTGTGGTTGGAAGCCTGGATGATTGCCCCCCTTGGTGTCTAATGTTTACTGGGATTGGAACCCGTGATCTTGTGTCATTCTCTGTGTACTATGTATGCGTTGTTCATGTTTTGTGCGCTCCTTGTATGTATTTTGATTGTGTTCCCCGTACCAAAAATACCGTTGGATAGTTAGTTTTTGGTACGAGCGTGGTGTGTGATCATGGGTTCGGACCCGGTTGCCTGTAAAGAATTGACACGACGGTATTTGTGCCGTCCCTATTATGGCACGTTCCCCGTGTATGTGCAATGCGCAAATGAAAGGACGCATACCTGTGCAAAGTTTGTATGTTTTTGGACTCTCCTCGTAGTGTAATTTTGGAAGTTATAGGGTCCTTGGATCGGACGTGAATGATGCGTTTATTCCTGTTCACTAGGAGTTGGCTTAGTTCGTCTGTATGCGTGAAGGTCAGCCAGTCATGCGTGCGTTATCACTGACAGTGTAGAATTACAATGTCGTGAGCTCTTATTTGTTTTATGTTCTGTCCATGCTCTTGTGTCCGGCACGCGTATGTGGGAACTTGATTGCTCTCTGTGTAATTGTGAGTAGTGCTTCTCGCACTGTAAAAAAAAAGAAGGAAACTTGTAGTTTAGCGTGCCCGTTGATCTGTAGATCATGAGCCACGGGCCCTCCGTTTTACGTGGAGTCCAAACCACAGGCCATGGCATTTCACTTCGGAAATCGCACATGCCTTGGCCGCACCGTAAAAGAACCTTCTATTAACTACCTTTGTGTTCCCAAGTGTTGTGTTGACTTGTAACGTGGGTCAAGTATATTCCTATCCATTGTTCAAAATGTCGTTATACACGAGTGTGTCTGGGCCGCTAGTCGCGTGTTTGGTGACTATGTGCCGGAGGCGATTTTGTTGTCCTTCAGTTATGATCATCTTTTAGTGGAACTGTCCCAATCTGTGTTAGCTTCCTATTTTTCTATTCTAGAACTGGATAGCTACCCGACCTTATATTCCTGGTATTCAGAAGGTTGCGGGTTTTGAGACCGTCTTTTACCCAGAGTAATTGTTTCTGGCACTATTCAGGTTGTGTCTCCGGGACAGTTCTGGTGAGTGTTAGGTTCGTATCCCGGTTCGGTCAGTGAGGTCTGAAGGCTATTTCTTGGCCTTCTTTCCACGTCTGCCAGCGGGATCGTTTCCTTTTCTTTTAGTAGTGTTTTACTGTCATGTGGCAATGTAAACTGATTGTGTTATTTCCAGAAACATGCAGGGTTTCCCAAAGTCTGGGATTTTCATCCTACGGTGTGATAGCGTTTTAGCTTGCGTGTTGTTGTGGAAATGAGAAAAAAGTCATATTACGAGCAGTGTAACGTGTCACGTATGCTTATGTATGCGATATATATAGTTCAACTTGGCCAATTTTTCCTTCATCGGGCCTAATGACTGAGGCATAGAAGAGAAAAAAAATGAGCTATGCCCCGCTCCTCATTAAGAGAGCACTTTGAAAAGGTATAGAAGATATATTGTATGTCGCCTGCACCCTGCCTTTTGCTGATTAAAGCGGGTTGCCCGATGGCGATAGTCTGCCAAAATCGTGTCGTAGACACTATGAAAAAAAATGCTTAAAAATGGTAAGTAGGTCCTGATCGTACTATCCACCTAGTAGGTGACGTTAGCACTATAGTAATCTAGTTACGTCTCAGGGAAATCTACCACTTTTGGAAAATAGTCCGAGATTCTTAATTCTTGTGACAATGAGGGCTCTCGCCCGTCACAAGGGAATCTATCAAACTGTTGGGCCGGAACATAGAACACTTAGTCATTTCTACCTAGAAAGACCCGCTTAAGCTCTATGCTGTGTTTTATTGCTTTAGCTGTGTTCGGAATATCTCTTTCCGGCCTTAAGCCGCGTAGCTCACCTGATGGGCTTCTACTTGGCTTTGGATATTAGCACTTTATGTTATCCAAGTTATAATATGGACCCTATGTTCAGTAACCATTGATGGCCTGAGAAAAAAAATGCTAGGTGCCCAAAATAAAAATCAAGAAGGATTTAGAATTATATACTTTTGGTTTAGCCATGTTGCACTGCATATACGTGGAAGGAAAAAAAATGTGCCGTTTACGTTAATGAGTCTGTATGTATGTCCCTACTATAGGTGCAAGTGTTATTAGCTTGTTTCTGTGACCCTGGTGGAAGTCGTTACTCCGGTCCGAGCCTCCTTGCTCGGAAAGGTGAAGGGTTCTGCCCTGCTATGAGATTATAGGCCCCTGAAATCCACCGAGGCGCTTCTTTGCCATTTTTCGGGGGATTTTGTAGCAAAGTAAGCCTGGGCCTACTTCCACCGTAGCGCGTGTCTGTAGTTTTGAGTGTGCCTGTTTGCGAGGGCCTAAATGCGCTCTGCGCTATCCTCGTAGAGTTTACGGGGGTGTGTGTGCTTTTGCCTGAGTGGTTTTGTGAGGTAGGTAATAACATCTTTCCTGTACCCCGTGTATTGTGTGTGAGTGCGTGGTCGCAATGTGCAGGCGTGTATCGTGCATCCTGAGGGACTAATGCCGGTGTTCGCCTTCGTTCTGGCGAACTTGCCCTTTGAACTGGCGGTATAGGCCGCTTAATTGCCTGTCTCCGGCCTGGCAATGTGGTGGCGTGTAGCCTGACCGCTTTCTGGCCCGTGGCCACGGCAGACTCCTGCCATTGTGTTAGCCTATCTGTGTGGGTGTATGTAGGCTTTATGTGTAGTGGGACGGGTTCTATGTCGTCTGCCCATGACGTGGTTACCTCCTGTTGTCTCTGTGTCATGTCATGTGTTTCTGAGAGTCCTGGCTTCAACTCCCTCTCGTTCGTTTGTTCCGAGGGGATTGTTCCAGGCTCTGCCCCACGTTTTGGCAAAATTGCCTTCTGAATCGGAGCTAAGGGATGTGTATTGGTGTAAGCTTGTCCCCGCAGTGTATTGGAGTCTAACCTGGCCGTCTTCTGGACTGTAGCCATGGTGACCTCCTTCCCATGTGTGGCAGTACATGGCGAGAGGGACATCCTCGCAAATTGTCGAGTCAGCGTATCCACGCTTATGTCCTCTCTCGGCTGGGCTGGTGGCCCTGCCATGTACTCGAAAATGGCTTAGTGAGCCCGGAGCTCCTTATGTTCGCCCCAAATTTGGGCGCACTGCCTGTTGAGGCTCATGGCCTGTTGGCAAATTGTTGTATCAGTGTGCTTGTACTCTGTATAGTTTTGTGGCCGCTAGTTGGAGAAACGCTTGCTCGCGAATTAACTCCCTGTACTGGGTGTGTAAAATCGTGTAGTGCACCCTCAACCTGTCGAGGGCTGCATTATTTATTACGGGACCATGTATGGTGCCTAATTGGTCGTGTATTCCGTGCCTTTGGATATGGATCCTACTGAGGTGTTCATGTATGTGATTCAAGAGCGTATGTGCGCATCTTAATCGCGCTGTCCTACCCTCTGACGGGGTGTATGGCTGTTTGCCCTGCATTGCCCCGATTTTTATTTATAGTGCCCGTATTTGTGTTTGCCGGCTTTATATGTGCCTCTGGCATCTGAGCAATAATGCTAATAATATTGGCGTACCCCTACTGCCTCTGTGGCTTTCTGTATGAGGTGCCATTCTAAATGAAATGTATGCGTCTTCTAAGAAAAAGGAGAAGAAAAAAACTGTAACTGTGCGTGTTTGTCAGTGTATCCTATGTCTCTCTGATTCTTTCTGGGGCTGGGGGGTTGGTTTGGGAGAAAAAATTCCCTGTGTAAGTAGTACGGAGCAAAAATGCTGCTATCGTCTAGGAAGAAAAAAAATTCACAATTTTGCTTGGCTTTTTGCGGTACGGAAGGGGTCGTTTTTACTACGAGGGCTCGTTGGTTGAGTCCTGTTCTACTATGCGTAGTACCCCGCGCCTCCACCATCTGTTTTAGATCCCTTATTTGGGGGTGGTAGGATCTAAAACGGAAGAGTTATTGTGTTGATTTAGAAGAAGGTGTCTAAAAGGGGGTAGCTTCCCGTGGTCGGGCAAGCTGACCAGTGTAGCGTGTTGTTTAGTGTTAGGGTGCTCCTATAAATGATGTAGGAGTGTTTTAGGGGATGGAACTCAATGCAAGGGTCACTGTGCTGGTCGCCCAGCTGTCTGGTTAGATAATCGACTTGTACGTGTCAGCTATATGGCGCGGGCCGCCTCTAGCAAGCAGGCCGATATGGAATACAAGGATGCTTACACTAGCAAGTATCTGGCTACCACAAGTCACGTCTAATAGTGACGGAGAGTTCAGGAAGGGAATTAGGGCGTAAAGAAGCGTGTAAACAGTAATGCAGGTGTAAGAAACTGACCAAGTGTTTATTGGTCAGTAATAATGTATATGTGAGTCCCTTTTAAGGGATGTAGTGATGTTACAATGTAAAAGTACAGTCTGTGGATAAGGTTACAAATGTAGGAGATCTGAACACTTGCTGACTCACTCACCTGATGATACCAGCGTAGCCTCCGGCCGTCCCGTTGAAACACTGACAATTGAGAGATCCTCTGACCTCCTTAGGACCCCTTTATATATTCTTCGGCGCTATGCTGTCAGCATTGTGACGGCATAGCTGCCCTAGTTAATAATGTGTCGCTGTGTGTAATAATTGTGCAAGGATTGAGCTGCTTTCTAGAATGGCAAGCTGTCCTTGCGGCGTTGATGGATGTTGGTCTGACTTTACAATGGTTGTCAGTTAGGAGATTTGGATAGATGCCGGGGGGATGGTCTCCAAGGGGTGCATACCCGTGGGGTACTGTACAATATAGTCTTTACGTTCTGGATACAAGCAGCCTCCTTGATCCTATAGGGAAAGTGCCTAAGTAGCAACCTCACCACATCACTTTCCTCCTTCAACCCATCCAGATATTTACACACTAATACCTGCCCTAAAAAGTATTCGGTCATGGTGGAGCTTCCTTTAGGGTTATATTTACCACACACTACTCCCTCACGATGCTGCGACTGTATAACCTCATTCCAGAACTTTTCACAGAATTTCATTTTAAAATCATTGATATCAGTAAACTTGTCTCTGTAGACAGCAAACCAATTCCTCGTTTCCCCCACAAACACTTGTTCTAAAATTTCAACTACCTGGCACCACTCAATACTACTATTTTCCAACCTTTCCCCGAATTTATTTTCTATAGTGTTCATGAACTCCATTGGGCACCCCTGTCGATTGCTGAACTTACCCAGTTCTATCTCCCTGTGTGTGCTATTCACAAAAACTGGCCTATTCTGACAATTTTCTTGCCTGATCCTAGCTTTTAATTTTAACTCTAATTCTGCGATTTTCTCCTCAGCCTTCCTCTCAATACTGTTTACTGTTAATTTAATGTTTCCTTCTGATTCTTCTACTTTATCATATAGCTTTGCTTGTTTCTCCTCAATCTTGCTAATGCTCTCTCTATTACTCTCTCTTAAATCATTTACTTCTGCAACTATTTGTGAGTGGACTTTCTCAATTCTACCCCCCAGCTGTTCCTTAACCTCTTTAGTAGCTACCTGAATTTTGTCAATTTCTCCCCCCAATTGCTTTTTGACCTGCTGTGTTTCCAGTTTCATTAGTTCTTTTAAATTTTCAGCCTGTGTACTGATTCTAATTTCCAACTCCTCCTGTACTTTTCCTAATTTTCTGTCTACATCTGCAATAATCTCTTTAGCCTTTTCTTCCATCACCCCCCTGATCTCACCTCTAATCAGTTCGAATTTGTCACTCATTTCCCTACTGTTTTGTTCTAATTTAGCATTTAAAGTTTCAGTACTCTCTCTATTTTCCTTACTGTTTTGTTCTAATCTGGCGTTTAAAGTTTCATTACTCTCTCTATTTTCCCTACTGTTTTGTTCTAATCTGGCGTTTAATGTTTCATTACTCTCTCTATTTTCCCTACTGTTTTGTTCTAATTTAGCGTTGTTTTGTTCCAGTTTAGCATTTAAAGCGTCTGTACTTTCTTTATTTTCCCTACTGTTTTGTTCTAATTTTGCATTATTCTGTTCTAATTTTGCATTTAAGGCATCACTACTAACTTTGTTCTGATACATGAACTCGAGAAGTAAAGTTTTTAATTCTGGTTGGCCGCCTACACTCCCTGTTTCAGTATCGGGTTTTACCTCCGCTACCCCGGTACTACCATCACTCGACATACTGCTCGTATCATCACTCTCCCGTTGATGACCACTACGTAACCTCATCTGTCTTTCTTTCTCATCCCCCATAATGATATACACTGATACAGACAAATAACCCCCAAAATACAGGCACAGAAATATATACCCTTCTCCTTCCACAAATGTTATCAGGTTTTCAGCCCCAAGTTGTCGGCGACAAATGTGGCAGTTTGGCTAGCCCACACTGTTGGGAGATAAATGTAACTGTTTACCTTTGCCTAAGCTATGTTGTTTTAATGGGCGCCAAGACCTCAATGCAATGTTGAAATCTAAATTTGTATTTAACAACGTCTAGCTCTGGCAGAACACCTTCAAGACACTATTCACTCAGATCGTGGTATGATTTGATCATTAACCCAACAAACAATTGTATCAGGAGAAGGAATTGGTCTATATCTAATGCTACCTACTGAAAGCAAAGATTGCATTGTAAAAGAAATGAATTTATTATATAAAACAAGTATAGCAAAATTAATAATAATAATACGTATAAAATTTAAATTGGAGCGTTGTGATTTGAATATTACCGATAGAAAATTACGTGAAAACGGAGTATGATAAATTGATTTTACTCTTATTTCCAAGCTATGAAGTTACTGAAATATGAAATGTAAAACAAAGAAAATGAGAGATTGCGTATTTCTGCGTCATTTGCGCTTACCACTGGAAATTGCCAAAGCATTTCCTTCGTACTTGATGATGCTGTGAGCTTCCCACAGTCTCCTGGATGTCGTCATCTTCGTCGATATTTGATGATATACTGGTAGATTAGATAATTCTATGGTCCGTACCTCGGACCCAAACACTCGTACAACCGCACTGGTTAAGTTTACAAAAGTTAGTCCTCCAATCCACGGAACATCGGAGCGATTCCCGCGTACAACATACTCGTCAAGTATTTCACAGATTGTCACTAACTCCACTGAACATCGGAGCGACTCGCACGCGCACCCATACTCCTCAAGTATTTCACAGATTGTCACTAACTCCACTGAACATCGGAGCGACTCGCACGCGCACCCATACTCCTCAAGTATTTCACAGATTGTCACTAACTCCACTGAACATCGGAGCGACTCGCACGCGCACCCATACTCCTCAAGTATTTCACAGATTGTCCCCGTTCGACGGCGCGCCGAATGATATATGCATACGTTGCATCCCCTCTCCGGAGCCGTCTTCCAGCTTACGTGGTCCTCATTGATTGGCTGAGCACGCCGCGCTATCTTCCCCTCCTCTGGGTCATTACACTCGGCGGGAGGGTTCCGTTTCAACAATTCGCCTTTCCTGGACGATGCGAGCCCGCTTGCGTAATACTTCCCGACAGGATTAAGCTTGTATTTGAATTCCCAGTGAGTCACGTCTCTCAAATACCCTAACTGACAAAACTCCGTAAAATTCCGTAATCAGATAATTTTCTATGATATCGTCGTTCGTAATAATTTGCTTGATAGTGTTTTCTAAGACATAGAAAACCTATCTGTATGCTTATAAGTTTTATAAAATGCTCCGAAATATCTTAATAATAATCATAATAAATTAATAATAATAATAAATTAACATGAAAAATTCTCTTGGCTGAACAATTTGCCGCGTAAATAAATATAGAATGGCTTCCTACTGACTTATGCCAGTGGCATAAAAAACCCTCGAAAAACACGTTACAATAATAATAATAATAATAATAATAATAATGGGAGTGTGGCTTTGATGTTCATCTTCCACCCGGACGACCGGGGTTCGAATCCCGGTGAAAGAAGGAAGGAAGTTTGTAGCTTTACATGACCGTTAATCTCGCGATCATGAGCGCAGGAAACCTCCATTTTTACGTGGAATGTGAACCACAGTATGTGATATTTCACTTCAAAAATTTCACATTCTTTGACTGGGAATCGAACCGCTCCACCTTGGTGAGAGACAAGCAGCCTGACCACTGCACCACCACGTCCCTTAATTCCCGTGTGTACGTGATCGGAGATGAGATGTAATGAATTTCTATGTAGCTGTTTATTTTACGGCCAGGTTCTCTTTATATTACCAATTTCATCAGGAGAGTTAATGAGAGATGAATGAAGAAGACTGAGTGTTGAAAGGAATCGGCCATTGACCATTAAAAACTTACCATCACAGCAATTACCTGGATATGAAAATGGGGAAACCACGCTAAGCTACAGTATTTCAGAACAGCGGACAGTGGGGTTCGAACCTGCTCGTTTACCGAGTCTGGAGCAACCTGGGCCAATAACTTTGGTCTTATTAGGTTGCATAGTTACCGAGGTAGGTGCTAAAGTGATCACAATAACATACGTTATCAGATAAATTCCGCACCCATCCATGAAGCTGATGATTAATATGTCTCAAGTTCTTAAATGAAAATAAAAATGGTATAAACCTGTGTTATGGTTGTGTCTGTACAAGTGAGGGGATATGAAATTATAATAATGAATAATGATATTGGTTTTACGTCCATTTTAACTACTGCGGCTTTTAGAGACGCCGAGGTGCCGGAATTTTGCCCCGAAGGGGATCTTTAACGTGCCAGTAAATCTACTGACACGGCTCCCTCGCATTTGCGCACCCTCAAATGCCAGCTGACTGCGCCAGGATACGAACATGCAACCTTGGGCCCAGGAAGCGAAAACGTTACCGCTGAGCCACGCAGCCAGCCAAGGATATGAAATTGAGGCTAGAGTTGTGAAGATGGTGATGCCTTAAGATTGGTACAGTCCTGAGGTGCGAGAATACTGGCAACAAGCTTGGACCGAGGAATGGAACATCACTAAGTTTCAACGTGGACGGCATTACGCTATCGTTCGACAATGCCATGGTTCTCCAAATGGAATTCCAACAAACGATACATTACGTCTCTGGTTAGAATATGGTTCAAGCACATTCGAGCCATTTACACAGGATTGGTGTTCTGGATTCTCCATACCATACTGCTCTTGTGATGAGCAGTGGATAGGCGAGTTGAATCACCTTTTCTTCCACCAAAATAATCTTTACACCTAAAAGAGCAACTCCCCCGAAACAAAATTTAAATGATTTTCAACTGGTCAAAGCGATTGTACCCAATTGTGATGACTGTTTCCGTAAACCTGAAAAAAACAAAACAAAAAAACAACAACATGAGACTAATAAATTCATTGGGATTACTAGTTTCGCAATCTCAACAAAGTCCCCGTCCCGTGGTGTAGGTGTAGCACGATTGGTCCTTACCTAGTAGGCCCCGGTTTCGATTCCCGACTCTGCCAGAGATTCGATATCTGACGTGAGGGCTGGAACAGGGTGCATTCAACCTCACGAGGACAATGTAAATGCGAGGTCCTCCGGGCCGATTCATATGGTTATTGTTAAGGTACTTCAACCCAAAAAGTATGGAGATTTCAATTGTTCTGTAGCGACATTACACAAATTGATAATACACGATCATGGAAACCATGGGAGAATTCGCAAACCTAACAATGAAACTAAGAAGTCGCAAAAAAGCAAAATAAAATTACGGTTTTCGCCAAAAAGAAACCTAATAAATCCAATAAAAGTATTCCTAAATACACAAATATGAAAATTCATTCGGCTCAAACAGCTCGATGACAGAAAACTTACGGCCAAAAATCTGAAATCGTTAATATCTCCCTTATGCATTACAATAGCTCCAATCTGTCAACTGATTATTAACCAGAGCCTCACAATGCATAATGCATATCAAGATCGTAGGTAGTAAAATGTAAATTTTGAAAAAAAAAATCGCTATATTGAGCATCCTTAATATATTGCCAAATATAAATTTTGAAATTTCGTATTTTTCGACCGGTTGCTACCGACGTCTACCAACATAGCAAATTTCAGCTCTGTACGTGGTCGGGAAGTACCTACCATTTGATTTTTGATTCTCATAATTGGTCGGATGATAGAATTTTTCCAGTATGATCTGACCCTTCTAAATTCCCTAATAGGTAGAGAGGGAATCAATTCGTGAAGTACCCTACTGAAATAAGAGTAACATGGCAGCCTTCAATATGATTATTCTGCACACACACAAGACAATGACTCAGATGATTTATGTGTATCCTGAGCTCAATGGGTGGGCTAGTTCGTGTGCAGAATGCAATATGTTTTAATCATAAGCAAAACAACGGAAGCATATTTTTAAACGTCAAGCCACTGAACGCGTGAATTCACTAGAGTATAAATAAGCTATTCAGAATCATATTTGCAAGTCAATTCCTAAACTACGTGTGCGAAGTTCAAACATTTACTTAGAACTTAGAATAATACTACTAATAATAATAATAATAATAATAATAATAATAATACTGTAAGTTTATTGCAGCCGAATGGTCAGGAAAAGGTTTACAATATCTACTAATACAATCAATTTTGCACTTGAATGAGCATTCCATGTCTATTTGTTTGATTTTATAAGTTCCTTTAAAGACATGTCCTGTTTTTGCACTAATTGAAGAGGTCAAGCTCGCAATTTTTGCCACATATTTTGTACACGGATTGTTCATTTACTCGATGAAATTTTGTATCTACACACAGTTTTATGGTGGAATCCGTGAATCGTGAGTCCTATGATTGCGCACCTTTGTGTTTGATTACTGTTGGTGCATTGTCTGTTTATCATCCGTTCCGAAGAAGTCGGTATCTATCTCTTTCTCCTTTTGTTTCTTTCTATTACTTCTTTGTAAGAGCCTGTATTTGGTAGTGATTCCTTGAGCCTTATGTCTTCTAGGAGAAAAGTTTCTCTTGCTAGGATATATGCCATTCTGTTTGGTGCATACCTGCTTGCTCCTATGGCCCATTTGATATATCTTGCTTTCACGTTTTCTAGTTTTACCAGGTCACTAATTTTCAGTTTGTCCCATATGAGTTCAATCCCGTATGTAGCGATGGGGGCGATTGTCGTTTCGAACAGTCCAATTGTTGTTGCTAGTTTTAGTTGCACATCGCTCTTATAGCTGCTGCTGGTCTCTCCTGTACATGGATGATGAAAGATGATGCGGTTGTCTTCATTGAAATACCAAGATACTTGAATTTTTGACGATTTTTAGTGGTTCGTTTCTTATCTTCATGATTATTGATCAATAATAATAATAATAATAATAATAATAATAATAATAATAATAATATCGTATGACCTCGGTGCCGGGTGCAAGCTTTGTTATTTGACACCCCAGAGGGCAGCTTGCATGTCGAATTTTGTTGTTCTTTGAAGCACTATGAAAGTCAAGGAGGTTAGATATCTAAGCTCCTTGACACTATAGCGCTTTCTAGTAGAGAAATGAGGAACTTTGATTTGGCAGAAAATCCCGAGATCTATTTTGCCATTATGGACACGGCCTACTGAATTCAAATGGGTTCTTTAACATGCGAACATCGTATGACATGCGTAACGTGATTTTTGACGCCTTTAAGAAAAAAAAATCACTTAACACGGCCAGGAGCGAACCTGCAAGCTTGGCGTTGGTAGTCCGACACGTTAACCACTCACCCACCGTGGCAAGCATTGATCAATAATAATAATAACGACATCGCAATCCCTAACTCGCATAACATCCAACAAATTTATGCTGAGAAAGTGACCAAATGCATGCCTTTGGCTGAAATGATCCGGCAGATATGGTGACAGGAATTTGTTACTGTATTGCCTATCACAGTCTTTTCCACTGGGATCATACCGAAGTCGCTAAGGGCTAACTTCGATAAACTGGGGCTTCATCATAATATGCATACCAGTATGCAGAAAGCAGTCATTTTAGAGACCTGTTCCCTAGTTCGTTCGTTCCTCAACCTACCAAAATAAAGAACTCCAGGTTAGCTATGTGGCTCAGCAGTAACGTTCTCGCCTGTTGTACCTAAGGTTGCAGGATTGAATCCTGGCGCAGTCAGCTGGCATTTGAGGGTGCGCAAATGCGAGGGAGCCGTGTCAGTAGATTTACTGGCACGTTAAAGATCTCCTTCGGGACAAAATTCCGGCACCCTGGCGTGTCTAAAAACCGCAGTAGTTAAAAGGGACGTAAAACAAATAGCATTATTATTATTATTATTATTATTCATTTGATACAGTCATCTATGGACTACAAACACACAACAGTTATCCAGGTCTTCGTCTTTAAGGTGTTTTCCTTGCCGTTTGGCGTCCTGCCAGCTTAACCACGTGAAGGAGACTTCAATGCTAGATTAAAACATTTACATGATAATGTGTGTTTTTTAGCGTATGGCTTTTAGTGCCAGGAGTGTCCGAGGACATGTTCGGCTCGCCATTTTTGTAGCTGCTTCGAGACGGACACCCAATGGGTGAGCTACAAGTACCGTTGGGGAGGGAAGTTGGAATGTAAGGACGAGGAGTTGGAAGGTAGCGGCTGTGGCCTATAGTTAGGGACCAACCCCGGCATTTGCCTGGAAGAAAGATGGGAAACCACAGAAGACCATCTTCAAGGTTGCCGGCGGGGGGATTCGAACCTCCTCGCCTCCCGGATGTGAGCGACTGCCAGCAGTCATGCCGTAACGACCACGGCTAACTCACCCGGTATGATAATGATGATGATATGATAATGATTTTTGTTTTAAGAGGCTGAATAGGGAGGTCATCTATTCCTACAACACGCAGGGCCTACATAATACTGAGAGATTTTGTATACTGTATAGTAGCCTATATCTCGTATTCAGATTTGAGTTGTGAGTAAAGGCAGTCAAAGCGGCTTCGGTGGCGTAGTTGGTAGCATGCTGAGCTTCTATGCCTCTATGCCCATGATCGTGTCGTTGGATTTTTTAAGAGCGTTAAAAATCCCTCAGTATGCCTTCCTTCGGAGGGGAAGTAAAGCCAGCAGGGCCCACGTCATAGATTTATGGCATGAAAAAGAACCTTCTACTGACTACACTTATGTGAATCTAGGTTCGATTTTATTAATGCTCTATTAGTTCCAACGTTCAGCGCCAGGTGATGGCTGCGGGGGTATCTAGTAACCAAGTTCAACAGCTAAGTGTCGTTGACGGTAGCATTTGGTAGCAAAAGTACGAACTACTTGAAAATTGATCGTATGCAGTCCTTACCTGACTCCTCAATCTTTCTTCCACTGAAAGTGCGAGTGTTCTTTTGGGGGGATGCTTCACACTTGCAACTTTAGTTCTGAATCTTGTCCTGTCCCACATTTCAACCAGTCCAATATTTGCCCTTTTGAAGTCTTGATATATCTCCTGAAGCCATGGAGGTTATATCTTCCACTTCTCTTGAAAGTTAAGAATTGTATTAGCTAACCTTATCATTATTATTATTAATAATAATAATAATAATAATAATAACTCCACTTCATCTTGCAGGAATTGCCGATGAAATTGTGTATTATACCGAATAAAAAGTCTGACTGCACAGAAGTGCTCTTTTGTTCCTCATAGACTCGCGAATACTTGGAGATTTCTGTGAGTCCCTAAGGCTAAAACTAAGAGAATGTTGGTACACCTGTGTGCAGCATTCCTAGATGACGCCATGCCCAAGGAGGCGTGGTGAACCTTTCAACTGGCCAACATTTCATTGTTTCTGAAGGAGGAGGCTTGTTTACCTTTATCGTTTATTGATCGCACAGAGCCATTACACGCTGACAGCGACGGGCGTGAGAAGCACACATTGCCCATTGTTCATTGAATATGATGGCTCCCTCGATAATATAGAACAAACAACATGTGTTATAACAATAGCACACGCTATTTTACACATAGCATTAACTCGCGTATGCAGTGGCTTGCATGATCACAGTAATATTCTCTACTTACAGGGCGCAACTTCTGTTCTGTTCCAGTCGATAGCTCCTCTCACAAGATCTCCTGATACGGCGAGTGGCAGCCATCTTCACTTGTCAAGAGAGGTTCACAACATTCGCAAAATTTTACAGTATGTGTTTACTAATCATTCACCCCCTTCCCCCGCAGATTTGCGAAAATTCTGAACTTGTAAATTATATTTGAATTTATGATGCCACTCAATTTACTGTAATATACCCTTTAAAATAACTGGTGATGTGATATTCAATTGCGCAATTCAAATATTTGCCTAACCTGTAGTAGTAGTTGGTTTACGACAAAGAATGAACATCAGATTATAATTTCATGGTTTACCCAAGATTTTTTCTTTTCCTTTCCTAATAATTTTTTCTCTAATCAAGAATTTTAATGTATTTTATCCACGAATGTTTGGTAGTGTTGCTCAAGAATTTTGACTGTCTTTGGTTGGTTCCAGTGGCGGTCCGTGAAGGGGAGCTGCAGAGCTGCAGCCCCCCCCCAGGGTACTTGACAATATCAATTTACACTTTGAACGTAACGGGGTGACGGTATAATTATACGGATCTCTGCTAGACGATTAAAATTTTTCGCAAATATAGGCTGGCTTGTAAATCCGCTTCCCCCCACGGCTGCTGCATCATCTGCAGCAGCTTAAGAACTTAAATCGCACTTCCTGAATCCACTTCCCCCATTGCCAAGGCAGGTCATTAAAGCCTCTTAGGGAGCTTCACTCCATGCAGCATCGATACGAAGTGCCAACACATCTTTGGAAACAATCGGGTATACAGTTTACAAACAGCTCAAATAATGTACTGGCAGTGGTTAACTGCTCCTAATTCGTATTCAGAAAATTAGCAACTAATATTCTAATGCAATAAATTATAGATAGAATCATAATACTATCGCAAGGATAAGCTTAAATCGCAGCGGCTTTTGCTGTAACAGGGCTAGGTTTGTATCACTGAGTGGTAACAGAATCATAAGTAGAAGCAGGAAGTAGGCGCTCACGGCATCTGTTAGGTTCTAGCTGAACTAAGTCCGTCTCCATCCCTCAGCCAGTGAAAGCAAGGAGGGAGGCATTCAAACATTTCCATGACTGGCGCTATTTTCTTGAAGCACTTGTACAATCAGTCTTGCCAACGTGCGAATTATAGCTAAAAATTCTAAAGTAGTATGCTTGAGTGATTTTAACAAATACTTGCATAATATTTCACAGTAGATTTCGCCCTATTTTAATGATACCTAGCAATGTTCCTTGTTTTTACAAAACCGATTTATTTCAGACCAGTCTTCCGTTACTCCAGTGCTCTACACAAGCTGTGGAAGTTACCCCCTTGTTAACAACCGTAGTACGTGCTGTTGGAGTTTGTGTACGGTTGTGTGATTAGCTTGTGATTGTGTTTCAAGTAAATAATGAGTAACACTGTGCAATTTTTACAGTCGCTTCAATTTAGTAGTTTGACGCTTCACGAGAAATGTGATGTAAAGAGTAAGGGTAGACCAACACCTGTATTAGACATCAAACAGTGTTCTACTAGCAGGCAGAAGCAATACACTAGGAGCTTCAATCCTGACGTGTATAAGAAATTTGATTGGCTGTGTGGTTGCGAGGTAAAGCATGCTTTATTTTGTTTTCCATGTATTTTGTTCGGTGGAGAATTCAGCTGGACTCAAAAGGGAATGACAGATCTTAGAAAACTGAGCGAAAAAATTCAGAAACACCCATCTTCCGGAACTCATTTAAATAACATGGTAAATTTTGCAGTGTTAGGGAAAGTGGATATACAGAAAAGCTTAAGTTCGGCATATCAACAATCGGTTGAGCGTCATAACAATGAAGTAACTAGAAACAGGGAAATACTTTCAAAGTTAATAAACTGTATTAAGTTCTGCGGCTTTAATGAGTTAGCGCTACGCGGACATGATGAGAAAGCCGATTCAGACAACAAGGGCGTGTTTCTAAATTTAGTGCAATACACGAGTGAATTAGATTCCTGTTTTCAGAGTCATTTAGAAAGCTCGACAGCATTCAAAGGAACATCGGAAAGCATACAAAATGACTATCTTAGTTGTATGCTGGAAGTATGTCGTGAAAGAATCTTAACTGAAATTGTGGATGTAGATTTCATTTCTCTTCTTGCCGATGAAACTACCGATATCACTGAGAAGTTGCAGTTAGTGATTGTATTGCGATATTGCACTAATGAAGGCAAAGCAGTTGAAAGATTCTGGGGATTTTTTGAGCCAGCTGGTCAGGATGCAAGTTCAATATATGAATGCATTGTTTCTCAGCTACACATAATATTGAAAGACAACAAGGGAAAGTTAATTGCCCAGAGCTACGATGGAGCATCTCTGATGAGTGGCGCAATAAATGGCGTGCAGAAGCGAATCAGGGACGAATACATGAATGCCTTTTTTTTATCCACTGTTACGCCCATCAGCTGAACCTGATTATGGAAAGAGCCGCTAAGAAGAATACAAAAGCTCGAGTATTTTTGGCCAATTTGTCTGCTATCCCAGCATTCTTTTCGAGATCGTCGCACAGGACATCAGTTTTAGATTCGTGTGTGTCCAGGAGAATACCGTCTGCGGGAGCAACCAGGTGGAATTTTCGAGCTAGAACGGTGAACACTGTGTTTGAGAAAAAAGAAGCCCTAGAAGAATGTTTCACTGTGCTAGTCGAGTCAGATCGTTCGAGTGATATTACAGTTAACGAAGCTAGTTCTCTTCTTCGGACACTCGATGATCCAGAATTCAATTTCTGGCTCCGTTTCTTTCATTGCATCATGCCTCATGTGGACATTCTGTACCAACAATTACAGAGTCGTCAGATCGATGTAGGGAAAGTGCGTAGCTGCGTTTCGAGTTTTGTTGAAACTGTCCAGAAAGTCCGAGACTCATTCCATTTGGATAACAACGCTGACGAGAGTGAACAACCTAGAAAGAGACGGAAGATCGGAGGAAGTCAAACGCGTATTGCTGCTGCATGGGAAGTTTGTGACGTCATCAACAATCAAGTCACATCGCGGTTTCAATTTGTTGACCATTTAGTACTTTCTTCTCTTCTGCAAAACGAAAAATTTGAGATACATAAGAACTCATTTCCGGAAGGAGTCTTACGAGCTACCGTACGTGTCTTTCCGATGCTCGAGCCGGACAAACTCAGGGCCGAACTGACTATATTGTATCAAAGAGAAGAATTTCGAAACATTGGTGGTGCTGTAAAACTTTTGAGTTTCCTTCTCACTGAAAACTTAGGTCCGTCATTTACAGAGGTCGTTAAACTGTTACGTATCGCTATCACCCTGCCTATGACTACCGCTGAACCAGAACGCTGCTTCTCGTGCCTCAGGAGGATCAAGACGTACCTCAGGAATGCCATGGGACAAGAAAGACTTACTGCACTTGGAATGCGGTCTATTGAGAAGGGTCTGATAAACAGCATACCGAATTTCAATAACCTTGTCATCGAAAAATTCGTCACGTTCAAGACTCGGCGCCTGGAGCTGATTTACAAATAAGGTAAGTAATGCATGTGCATGCAGCTCCCCAACTACGATATGAGCGAGCCGCCACTGGTTGGTTCCTCAGTTTAGAAGCTGCGACAACGTGGTCATGTAGCCCCGTGTACTTTGGGTGTGTGTAGAATCTGTCTGATAACCGGCGTTAATTGTGATGGCTGTATTAGTATGTGTTATCTGTAATTCAGGTAAGGACTGCAGACGATCAATTTTCAAGTAGTTCGTACTTTTGCTACCAAATGCTACCGTCAACGACACCTAGCTGAGAACTTGGTTACTAGATTCCCCACAGCCAGCACCTGGCGATGGACGTTGGAACTAATAGAGCATTAATGAAATCTAACCTAGAAATTTAGCTTCACACAAGTGTAGTTAGTGGAAGATTCTTTTTCATGCCATAAATCTATGACATGGGCCCTCTGGCTTTACTTCCCCTCCGAAGGAAAGCATACTGAGGGATTTTAACGCTCTTAAAAAATCCGACGACATCGGCCGGGTTTGAACCCACGATCTTGGGCCTAGAAGCATGGAAGCTCAGCATGCTACCAACTACCCCACCGAAGCCGCTTTGACCGTCTTTACTCACAACTCAAATCTGAATACGAGATATAGGCTACTATACAGTATACTAAATCTCTCAGTATTATGTAGGCCCTGCGTGTTGTAGGAATAGACGACCTCCCTATTCAGCCTCATATCATATCATCGTCATTAGCATCATGTAAATGTGTACTCTAGCATTGAAGTCTCCTTCACGTGGTTAAGCATCACCATATTTTCTGCTCCATCTACCCTCACTATTACATCGTTTTCGAATCTAATACATCAGTCTTTGTACGTAATTGATTAAAAGTATTAGCCTATCGAATTTCAAACTACAAATATTTTGCAGAAATTGACACATGATCTTTACTTTTGAGGACATAGACTATAAAATTTACTTGTACAGTACAATAGGCTTACATCATGGAATAAAATGACAATCATAACATCGTAATAGTCATTTCTCTTCTAAAAAGTACATCTGGAGGAGTGGAGATTTTTGGGGCAACATACAGTACTGTGCACTAAATGATTACCGCCTTGTAACATCGCTGTCGGCGTCCACAAGGTTCAGGCTTACAACTAGAGCTGGGATTTTTATGTAGTATCAAGTGGTAAAATATGTAACAAAGAGCATCAAAATATGTAGTAAAATGTGTATAATGGGCAAAATATGTAACATCACATATGTGATATAAATTTACCATTCTGTTACAACAAACAAAACCCAATTTGAATCAAATTTTGTAGCACAATAATCAATAAATGTTTCATGTTCTCTGGAGTCATATAACAATATACCATACATATAATCAATACAAACTTATAATTTTATTTTTATTTTTTACTTTCAACACTCGAGGCACGTTTACACTTTAAATGTTGCAGCACAGTTAACAATTACGTATTTTCGATGTTCTCTGGGGGGTCATCGAAATACATTTGTCACTCAGAATATTTTTATATGCAGAGAATGACCTTTCGAAGTCACATGATGTAACTGGGGAAAATTTCAGGAGGGAGTTTGATGTAAAAATGCCCTCGGGTGGATAAACATTTGGCACTCGCTGTGAAATGTTGAATAACGAACGAGGATTTCTCTTCAAAACATTTTGCAATTTATTCAATATAAGTTACTTGCACTAGTTTTCCCATGTACAGCACTTAGTTTTTAAATAGCAATAGAATCTTGCAGTGGCAATCCTGATGTTTCTAGATGTTTGATACTTTCTGGAAGCCAGCTGAAGTTGCTGCTGATGAAGGCAATCGAGGAGACTGCTTTACCTTCACTAAAAGCAGTTTGTGATTCACATCACATTCAGGATCAAAAGATACTACAGTTTTTATAGCATGTAGATGCTCACTATAGTGCTAAAATATGTAATTTTATGTAATTTCACTAAGAATATGTAGAATACCTGCAAATATGAAAGAATATGTAAAATGAGGTTCAGTTATATTAGCCATGACATAGTGGTATGTGAAGATATATCGTTTCCCAGCATTTAAATAGCAGGAAAAATAAAATGAAATTACATACAAATCCCAGCCCTACTTATAACCCATACCGTCCTTCCTGGGTATGGCGAATGACTTAAAGTCAACATATCCCTGGACATTTCTTCTTTATGTGGATGATGTGATTGACATGGACAGTCAGGACTTGCAGACCAAGCAGATTAAATATCACAGACCATTGCTCACTTCAGACATGGTCATCTCTAACGGGAGTTAATTCAGCATGGCTTAAGAGGAGACATGATGATGATAGTTGTTGTTGTTTTTGTTTTAAGGGACGGTACAACGAGGCCATCTACCCCACGAAAAGTGGAGACAATTCACTGGTGTCCTCCGAACAACTCAAGGCAAAAGTTTTTAAGACTAGAATGCGTCCACTAGGATACAATGTCACCCTATGACGAGGAAGCATTGACAGATTCTCCACACAATGGAGATGAAAATGCGTAGATGGACTCTCCTATAGACGTCAGTGGTATGGTCATGCCATAAGAAGTACAGACCATTCTGAGGCAAACATGGTCCTCCAATTACACCCAGGAGGACGCTGGGCACGTGACAGAGATATGTAAAGTGATGGACAGACATCATCAGAGAAAACATCCAAGATTGAGTCTCGCCACTGCTGCAGTTCAGCTCCATGGCTAATTGGTTAGCGTGATAGGCTTTGACCCAAAGGGTTTCAGGTTCGATTCCCGGCTGGGCCATGGGGATTGTAATCTCCTATTGTTAATTCCCCTGGCTCGGAGACTGGGTGTTTGTGATGAAATTGTACTGTAAATTATCTCTTTTGCTTAGCCCAGCAAGCCTTAGCAATACATTTTATTTTCGTATTAATGGTAATCATAATTAAAATTGTATTGTAAAAATCATTAACCTGTTTGTTCATTAATTATTATACCGACAGTAGTGGCTACGCTGGCTAAAGAGCAGCGTTAGGCCATGGGGCCAAACTCTCTGCTGACTCGGTAGACGCGTGGGTTCGAGCCCCACCGTCGGCCGTCCTTGAAATGGTTTTCCGTGGTTTCCCCATTTTCAACACCAGGCAAATGCTGGGACGGTACCTTCTGACAGGCCACGGCCGCTTCCTTCCACATCCTTGCCCAGTTTCATTCATCTTCATAAATTCCATTTCTCATCCCGACGCGCAGGTTGCCCACTGGCGTCGACTAGAAAGACCTGCACTCGACCTCTCAGGAGGCCACACGACAAAAAAATAATAATATTATACCTGGACATCCTATGCTTTTTAACAGTATTAGCCTAATTACATACTAATAATATACAAAAGTTTAGTGCTTTTCAGTCGGTCAACACGAATATACCCAAAAGAGTTGGGTTATGTCCTAATCCTGAAAAAAAATCACATGAGATTAATAAATACACTAGGATGACCAGTTTCGATCGTCAAGCGATCATCACCAGATCCATTACACTTAGGCTACAAATCTATGTTTGACAATACGGGTGAAAATATTTACAATATGTACACTTATATAGTTGCAGTATTGGAAATGCAACTCGTCGGTATTTGTTAGTTGTGATCTATATGATGTTTCGTGAAATGCTAAAAGTGGTGATAGAACTCCGGAATGTGTCTGTTTGGAGTGACTATATGGTTGCTGTGAATGGTCAAATCTGATTGTACTGTATTGTACAGGCTACTTATCTGGTTAGGTGTCTTTCACACTACAGCAGCGAGCATGGGCGCCCGCAGGATTTTTTCCAGAGGGGGGCCAAGTTATAATTTTCATTTCATTACCCCCCCCCCCAATTTTCGTTTCATTTTTCACTTGCTTCGTGAAATTAATTATTTGACTGGTCTGGAACCGTTGGCTGCTTTATTGCAAGATTGGGAGGAATGTTTTGTTTTTAGTTCACAGTTTTTGTTTTTGTCCATGGTAGTTCGCGTTTCTTCTTTTGTGATTCATTGTCATAATGTTCAGTTATTAAAAACAAGTAAAAAAATAGTGGTATCACCATGTAGCTACTGTACAATAATATAAAAATGAAGCATTTCATTAAAATGCTAATGTAAATCCAGCTCGCCTATTTTCTAAATACGGTAACTGGAGGACATATTTCCAGATATTTTCAAATTACTGAGTTAAATTAAACTGTGGAAATATCCCTACATATGAATCTGCCTAATAATTCAAATAGCACTGTTTCCAAATATTTAGTTTGTACTGGCCGTTACAGCGAATCCATCACGTTTTTCCTCTTCTTAACAAGCTATCAGGAATATACTTCACATTGATCTTCTTAGCATAATGAATTTTGTACGAAGTGATAAATTCGTAATGTACGTAACTCGTACTTGTGACCCCCATGGTTTTAGCAAATTTTCGTTTTAGAAAGAAAATATTTCATTTGATTATTTCTGACCGTTAAGTAAAATATATAAAACTCACTATCGGTAATGTACTTCTTACTTAGTCGCTTTGATAACGACAAACATCGCAGGATCATTTAACTATTATACATTCGTACTTAAGATTGCCACATAAATGTTCCTTGAGTTAAGTGCCTGCCAATGTCTGTTCTGTAATTTTCTTCTTTCAGAAGCACATCATAATGAATCCCCCCTTGAACTTTGGCTTTATCACCTAATTGATCTATATTGAATTGTAACTTTCAGTCGGTCAATACGACTATAAGCCCAATTTAGGGTTAAATTACCTTCTCCGCTCATATACAGTAAGTAGGCTACATATTGCGCAACGGAAATTGCCATGCAAGAAGATTCCATTGGAATCATATAGCCTACAACATTACGAAGTCTATCAGTATTGAATTCACCATTTTGATCTACAGTCTACATTCGATTGAGAGTGCGAATCTCAGCCACTTTGATAACGGCACAAAAACACCGCAGAACTATTTAACTTTTAGCCTGCAAATTGCTTCGATCGTAGAAGATTTAACACTACAGGTTAAGAATTTATAACAATGGTAGATTGCTGTTCATTTGTAGCAATAATTGCTCTGTTCTCAAGAAATGGACCCCAGAACAATGGCACACCATGAATAAAAATATATGGCATTTCGCAGCACGAATAACGATCGCAGTAAGGCAGAACGACGCAAATTTGGACGAGTGTACAACACAGTTAGGCCCGTATTTAGGGCTCCTGGAGCCCCTGGGGGGAAAAAAATAGAAAATAATTGCTATCCCCGACTTAAAATACCGTATGTAGATTTATTAAAGTGTCCTTAACATATGGGACTGATTCTTCAATGAGCGTGTATTTAACTATGAGTGACAAACATTAATATGTGTTTACTAAAATTACAAATTGAAAAAACTCAATACAAATAATTTTCATTTAAATTTTAAAAGATATCATACACGAGCAATGGAAAAAGACGGGTGAGTTTGCCGTAGTCGTTACAGCATGGCTGCAGGCAGTCACTCACATCCGGGAGGCGAGGAGGTTCGAATCCCCCCGCCGGCAACCTTGAATATGGTCTTCTGTGGTTTCCCATCTTCCTTCCAGGCAAATGCCGGGGTTGTTCCCTAACTATAGGCCACAGCCACTACCTTCCAATTCCTCGTCCTTACATTCACACTTTCCTCCCCAGACAACACTCTACACGCGACGGTACTTGTAGCTCACCGCATGGGTGTCTGCATACAGGCAGCTACAAACGCCGGCGAACATGTCCTCGGATACTCCCGGCACTACACGCCATACGTAAAAATACAATAAAAAACACCAATTATTTAAATAACAAGGATCATTCATGCCTTGTCATTTGCAAACAAGATTAGGATTTCATTAGACCAATTTCACTTTCAAGTCACATTCAAATGCAAGAACACCAAGATGACTAACACAATCGCGGTTTGTGTGTCCTTAAATAATCAACATTGCAAATTTGCGACAGTGAATAATTCTCTTGTGTGTGTGTGTGTGTGTGGAGGGGGTTATACTTTAATAAATTGGCGTTTAATGCCCAAGTGTTTTTGTACAGTTTTTTAGATTTTCTTCCGCCCTTAAAACCTGCCACGGTGGGCCGTTGCCCTGTTTGTTCCCCTGTAATTACGGGCCTGAATACAGTAAATGACCCTATATTGTAAGCGCGACTTTAAGGGACCAGTGTTTTACTAGTCAGCAAAGAAAACCTCGTTTTAGGGGCTGAACTCCGCTATCGGTGTTGCAATGTATGAAAATATCTCCAGAACGTGCTTTCAAATCGTCACTGCCAAAGTGAGGTGGTGAAAGTAGTAGCCAGCCTAACCACTTTTGATGGTGTTGGGTAAACATACGATATTTACACCAGGCATAACCATATTGAAAAATGGAGATATGTTTCTATTGGTGGTGTAGTGCATGACATCATTAGAACCATATTTTTAAATATAAATACCTAGTACATGTAACTTCAGCAACATAAAAGAAGTTTTCTATTGCGACATTTGTCGGTTGATTAGCAGAAATTTCAATTTATGAAATAACTGGTGACAATGACCAATCGAATATCAACATTCTCGGAATTCCAGCGGGGGGTCACGGCCCCACCTTGCCCCTCCCTGCAGCGAGCTGTTTCACTTCACTCGGGCACCGGTAACTTTTTTGGGTACATTCGTGTTGACCGACTGAAAAGCACCAAACTTCTGTTTCCTAAGGCGGCACTGAAAAATGGCTTAAAACCCCATAATGTTAATAATATAATTGTAATGTTATGTAGTTAATTTCAATAACTGTAAAATATTAAGCTAGCGCGGCCCGCGAGTGTGAATAGGTGCCGACCCCTGTCCAAAACTAACATTATCAGTAGTAAAACAGAGGGTTTGCCCAATATTGCCCGGGAGTATCTCTCTAATTACTACCTTAAAAATGATGCAGACATTATGAGTTATAGCATTCATTCAGTCCATAATTCGTCAATACCTAACACAATGGAAACCTGCCTAAGGAGGATATTTCTGCGGAGCGTTCTTTTTATATTGCTGTTACTTTTTCAGAGGAACGGCTGTAATCATAATGGTGTCTCGTGACTTGTTATATGCTTCCTTGATTGGGACACATGAATAAGAACTGTGTTGTGAAACATTCACGTCAGCAAGGTATCCTTCTCACCATGTGTTATTCTCTGATTATGTAGTTGTTGAGTCACCAAGTTCTCTTCACACCTGGCCTTGACATGTTAAATTGCAAAATTGGTTTACTGGTGAAATTTGAGACTCCCTCTTAACCCCTTCATCCCTTTGTATTAGGCTACATGAATAAATCGTTACCCAGTTTTATCTTAGTGGTGCCTTATATAGGCTATACTTAAATACGAATTTTTATGCCATTCACTCCGGTAGTTGTGACGCCAACCCCTAGCAAACAGACAAAGAAACAAACAAATATTAAACTGAGGTTGTATTAGTTTATACTTAGGAAGAAAATAACCAGAGTGATGGACGAAACAAAGAGGATATAAAAGTATGCTGGCTAAGGCACGGAAAGCATTTCTACAGAAAATATATATGTTGTCATCAAACTTGGACTGTTGGCGCAGCAGAAAAGAGGAGAATAGAATCGTTTGAAATGTGGTGTTACAGGAGAATGATGAAGATCAGATGGGTAGATAGAGTTACAAACGAAGAGGTATTGAGACTAGTGGGAGAGGAGAGGTGTTTCTGGCGACTGCTAATGAAGAGATGAGATAGGTTGCTAGGACACATACTAAGACACCCAGGAATAGCAAACATAGTTATGGAAGGAAGGGTAGAGGGCAAGAACTGTAGGGGTTGATCAAGGTTAGAATATGTTAAACAGATTGCCTCGGATATAAAGTCGGTAGCTATGTAGGGATGAAACGATTACCTCAGGACAGGGAGGCATGCATCAAACCAGTCAAAAGACTGAAGACTCAAACAGCAACAACAACAACAACATTTGGTCATTACACAAATAATCCGGGTCAAATACTTAGGTATAAAGTTCGAGACGTTTATTTGCGAAATCTTCCGAAACTCAACAGAAACCTCACGTTTCTGTTAATGATCTCTGCATTTGGAACTCGTATCTCACCCTATGGGTGTCCGTTGGAAGCAGCTACAGCCTCAGGCGAGTCAAACATGTCCTTGGACACTCCCGGCACTAAAAGCCACAAATAAATTTGGAAAATATCTCACCCAAAAATAACGCGAAATAATTTAATGTCGCAAAATTGTGAAAGAATACCGTTTCTAAAAGAGGAATCGTAAAATAACATTGAAATACTGTACATATATTTTTAAAAATTTTCCTTCTCGTAAGTTAGCGACATCCAGTGTGGTTAATTGGAAATTCCGTTATTTGTCGATTTTTCCTTCTAAGTTTATTTAGAGAGATGATGATTTCAGCCTTTTATAAAATTAAAATAAAGTTTCTCGATGTTAGATTTTTAAACTATTTCTTCTGAACGGTTATATTAAAATGTTATCTTTTTAAATTTATTTTTGGGCATATTTGTAAATTAATTGAGATATCTTATAAAAGAAGAGTTGGCGAGCCAATGTCTCCATCAGTCTGATAGGTAACTATCCCAAGATGGAACATTGTCATTAAAAGTCTGGCGTCAGGCTCGGTAGTCTGAGCTAGTCTGTTGTCAGCCTCAATTAAGATTGATTACCTATGTAAGCCCCTGTTATTAAATTTCACTCTAAATGCCAGCCAATGAGAGAAAGCGTTCCTCTCTAAACACAACCTACAGCAGACCATGTCCTTAATGGATCTATTTGCATGGTTATGCAATATTATTCAAACCGTACGTATTCTGTAGGATGTTAAGAAACATATATTATGAAGTATAATTAATAATGAAATCTACCTATTACTTACCCCGAGCCCTGTTTCAATAGTTGACCTTAAAAAGGGTAATATATATGCTAAAATATAATTTATGGCGAGTTTGTTTTCGGCTGTGACATGCCGAGTATCTAACACCGGTTCTGTTGACACACAAATTATAGGTTATGGCAGACCATGCCGGCCCCCGCCTTGGGCGGCCAGCTCAGTTCTTCCCGCGGCACGCAGGGCGATGTTGCCGAAACTATTTAGCCTGTCAGGCACATTATATCCATGAAAGCACGGGAGTACCCAAGGGGAGGAATTGGGGGTTTAATATGTACTTAAGCTCTGTCAGTGAAAGATAACAATTATTTCTTATTAGTCTTTTTTTTTTAGCGTATGGCTTTTAGTGCCGGGAGTATCCGAGGACATGTTCGGCTCGCCAGTTTTGTAGCTACTTTGAGACGGACACCCGATGGGTGAGCTACAAGTACCGTTGGGGAGGGAAGTTGGACTGGAAGGGAGAGGAGTCGGAAGGTAGCGGCTGTGGCCTATAGTTAGGGACCAACCCCGGCATTTGCCTGGAAGGAAGATGGGAAACCACAGAAGACCATCTTCAAGGTTGCCGGCGGGGGGATTCGAACCTCCTCGCCTCCCGGATGTGAGCGACTGCCAGCAGTCATGGCTAACACACCCAGTCTTATTACTCTGAAACGTTATAACAATTTCTTCCTGAAGCTGTCACAATTTGTAATATTACTGTATTTTATTCGACGGAACAGAGATGCTGACATCTATACTAATATATAAACGTCTAGTGGTGTCTCTCTGTAACTCTTTCACGCAAAAACTAAAAAAAAATAAATTATAATACAAAAATCACTGCTGAATGACAAGAAAAGTTTTGGGATTTATTTTTCATGTTCCACACGTTTGTATACCTTCTGCAATACTCGAAAATAAAATTTGGTGCCACGCGCACTATCTATAGAGAAGTTGTGGAGCTATTCCAGAACCTTGGTTTAGAAAAGAATCACCTGATTACTCTTGCTGAAAACATATTTGCTGACTCAGTGGCCATATTGCAGCACCATATCTACAAGAATGCCAACACCTGACATTTCTGATAAGAAAATACCACTAGATTTCATATTGTTTAAAAAAAATGTTTGTAATGATCTATGTAATGTATCTAGGATTGAGGGATATGCTGTGTCTTAAGGCATCTTGGTAGAATCCAAGCAGCTCCAGTCATTTATTACATTGTGTATAACAAGAAGTTCCGTGAAGAACTATACAGCCTACTTTTCATGCCAATGATTATTCTACAGTATATCTAGAATAATGACGAAATTAAGTTGGTAATATCGAAATATCTAATTAGTTCAAAATATACATGGCATAATGTAGCCTAATAGAGCACTACAGTTGGCAGCCCTGGTGACTGAATATATTCTTAGTTCCATCTCTTAAGGTACAGAATACAAAATTTGGTAGAAGTCCAATGGACGTTACATGTAGTTAGACACTGGATCTATCAGCACGCGTAAAAGCATGTTGGCAACAATACCATGCGTGTGCTGGTCAGAAATAATCTGAAATATTATGATATCTTGTTGTGCCAATTTTGGATGAAATCTATTTGTTAGTATATAAGTTACATGTATTTTAAAATTAGACCTATCAGCAGGCATAGAATCATGTTGGCAGCACTGACTTATATTAATTACTCCAAATTAATCTAGAAAGTCAGGTGCTATACGTGTGCAAAGTATAGAGCTGTTGGCTTGCATACTTTCTGATATATTGATATTAGGGTAAAAAAATATAGACAGCATTTATTAACAGTTGGCAGCCCTGATTGCTCTTAACAATGCTTATAGTCATATATGTTATGTTACACATAGCACATACGAAATTTGGTTGTAATCCAACTGATAGTATAGAAGTTACATGTATTTTAAAATTGGTACTATCAGCAGGCTTATAATCATGTTGGTAGAACTAATGTATATAAGTTACTCCAAATTAATCTAAAATGTCAGAATATACGTGTCCATAGTTTACAGCTGTCGGCTTGCATACATTCTGATATATTGGTATTTGGATTTAAAAAATAGAGAGAGCAATTATTAACAGTTGGCAGCCCTGGTGGCTCTTAAGAATACGCTCAGTCATATCTGTTCATGTACACATTTTACATACAAAATTTGGTTGAAATCCAATTGATAGTGTAGAAGTTATATGCATTTAAACATTGGACCTATCAAAAGGCTTAAAATTATTTTGGCAACACTGTCATGTATGGCCTCCTGTAAATTAAACTGAAATAGTATTGTTACGTGCCACCCCTAGTGGCACTTTTGTTAACTGGATTACGGTGGGTAGAAAAGCACAACACAGGATGTTCCTTTTAAAGAAATAATTAATTTTATTTCGGCCAGAAAGTTACACTACTCATCAGCAATTACAAGCAATTAGAACCTAACTCCAGTTTCCTCAAGTCGAGAACACTTCCCCTTTCACTTGTCAATGAGCCACAGAAGTTAATCCTCCCGCTAATGAGCCTAGTGGCCTTGACAGAACTACATGCAACTTCTTCCTTTTGTACACAAATTAGAGTTACTTACGATAACTTGCTACACGCAGCTTTGCTGTTCACGAGCTGGGAAACAATGCCACTGGATGCCACTATCTCAGACACTCAGTGAAAGCACACTCACTCAAAACACAGGCAGTCCCCTGTATGCTTCTCACTTCCTCGCTTCACTAGGGGTTTCGCAAGTCACCGCACTTCTGTCGCTCAGGATAAACGCTCACACTAGCTCGTAAAACACAACAACCACTGCTTGACAGGTCGCACTTATATAGCAGGCCGCTGACTCAATAAATGCTTCTAGATCCATCCAGGGTTCACGGCTTCTCGAGGTTTCCATCGCTGGTCCAGTCACGAATATTCTGGACTATCCCTTCGACCTAGTAGCCCTGTTGCATAAGGCGCACGCAATACAGGAGGCAGGGCACAGCCCAGCCCTGGGGCAGTTGTGACTCATGCGGCGAGCGATGACACAAACTCACAGCCGTAACAGTATTATGTACATGTGTGCTAATTTTGGAATAGCTCCCATGCATACTTTGCAAGATATCCAACATGGAGCTCAAATTTCTAGTGCGTTTTTTCAGCAGTTGGTAGCACTGACATCATTTTCAAATATGGACGTGAGATATTCCGGTGCACATCTTTACTCATACTAAATTTGGTTTTGATTGCTCCAGCCGTTTAGGAGTTGATAGGGGGGGGGGGGGACACACACACACAGACAGACAGAAGGACAGACAGACACACATTTTCCAGGATCGATCTCATAAGTCTACTTTTTCCTCATTTTTGCAAAATGTGAAAAGTAGGCTAAAAATCTGTTAAGTAACCCTATTGGTTTAGTGCCCACAAATTAATCTGTGGTTAGGAATGGAGTTTTATTCCGATATTCCAATTGTCATTAAACAAGAAGTTCCGTGACGAACTAAAGAGCCTACTTTTATTAAAATTTAAGATGCATGCCAATGATTAATCTATATGGATCTACCTAGAATAATGACGAAATTAAGTTGGTAATATCGAAATTTCTAATTAGTTCGAAATACTGTATACCTGGTGATCACTTTCGTGATACTTTCAATGTTTAGCTTGGCCCATTTGTCGGTCAAATTTTATTTCTTGTTACCGAGATCCCCGAATGGTAATTATTTCTTTGTAAATGTATTAATTGCTTAAACCAAATGCATAATCTTGTTATCAATCACCTATCCATAGATATTATAGTTCTCACCTTGAAGTGTTCCAGTCGCTCGCTACCTCAAGCTTCCTCACTCCCGACATACAGTGCTCTACTGGTTGATCTGCTGTCTGCGGAGCAGTGTCGACTGACGTCACCCTGACTTTCGTTCGACCAATCGCAGGTCTTTGTCTGGTCGGGCAATCTCCAGCTTCGAGATTGTTCCATGATCACAATTTAAGACGCCACTTGCTGGCGTTCTTCACCACTTCTGATCAATCATCACTTCTGATCACTTCAACCTGCTGGTCACCGCTACTGCATCTCATGACACCATCGCTAGTCTCTACGCTACCTAGCAGTTACGTCACTAGATCTGCACCCTGACGTATTGCTCAAGATGACAAGAATAATTGCCAGCTGTCGTACTCTTCAAGCCGTACCTTAGATGGGGTACTTTGATTCGTCTTTCGAAGTAGCTGCAGTCCTTTCGGCCGCCAACAAATTTTCAAAATGCTCCTGGATCACCACTTGGACGCTATAAGTGTCATTCCTTCGCAAGAGAAGAAGAGAGAGTTGACCTTTTTATCAATTGTGTACTTATCTCTAGGCCATGTACGCCTCCTTCAGAAGAAACTGTGAGGACTTCTTAATCAACGCTTATGCTAGCTGGAACTTTTAAGGAGCTGGCTCTTCAACCCTTTGAGAAGATAAGTTCAATTTTATGAAGAATTTAAATCATACTAGTTATCTTACACTCTTAATCAGTTTTATGGTTCTTTTTTATAAGGTGCATTTTTTTATGTTAAGCTCAACTTCTCTCGAATTAAGCAAGCTTGTTCCATTGGCATTTCCTTAGTCTGGGTTTCTGTCATCAGGCCCTCACACTTTGTTCCATTTATTATTATTCATTTCTGTGATAAGCACTTAAGTGCAATTTGTTTATTGGTTATAAATTTATTATTAGAAATAAACATTGTTAATGTGTGGTTACCTACATTGGTTTTCTAGTGATGTATTTCATGCCCACTACCCCGCACCGCTTCAGTCTAATTTTCTTGACCAGTTGTAGTTATTTTGTCCAGGCTCTCGCCTGATGCGTTCTCCCGTATGGGGAAGTTTTAGGGCAGAACTTTTCTCCACCTGGTATAAAATAGCCTAATAGAGAACTACAGTTGGCAGCCCTGGTGACTGAATATATTCTTAGTTCCATCTCTTAAGGTACAGAATACAAAACTTGGTTGAAGTCCAATGGATAGCATGGACATTACATGAAGTTAAACATTGGATCTAACAGCGCTCGTAAAATCATGTTGGCAACAATGACATACATGTATTGGTCAGATATAATCTGAAATATTATGATCTATTGTTGTGTGAATTGTGAATGAAATCCATTAGTTAGTATAGAAGTTACGTGTATTTTAAAATTGGAACTATCAGCAGGCTTAGAATCATGTTGGCAGCACTGACGTATATTAGTTACTCCAAATTAATCTAGAATGCCAGGTACTATACGTGTGCAAAGTTTAGAGCTATTGGCTTGCATACTTTCTGATATATTGATATTAGGGTAACAAAAATAGAGACAGTATTTATTAACAGTTGGCAGCCCTGGTTACTCTTAAGTATCGGCATAGTCATATCTGTTATGGTACACATAGCACACACGAAATTTGGTTGAAATCCAAATGATAGTATAGAAGTTACCTGTATTTAAAGTTGGACTTCTCAGCAGGCTAAAAATCATGTTGGTAGCACTGACGTATATAAGTTACTCCAAATTAATAAAGAATGTCAGGTACTATACGTGTGCCGAGTTTAAAGCTGTCGGCTTGCATACTTTCTGATATATGGGTATTTGGTAAAAAAATGAAAGCATTTATTAACAGTTGGCAGCCCTGATGGCTCTTAAGAATACGCTCAGTCATATCTGTTTATGTACACATAGCACATACGAAATTTGGTTGAAATCCAATTGATGGTGTAGAAGTTATATGCATTTAAAATTTGGACCTATCAGCAGGCTTATAATCATTTTGGCAACACTGCCATGTATAGCCTCCTGGAAATTAAACTGCAATATTATTATCTATACGTGTGCTAATTTTGAAATAGCTCCCATTCATACCTTCCAAGATATCCAACATGGAGCTAAAATTTCAATTGCGATTTTTCAGCAGTTGGTAGCACTGACATCATTTTCAAATATGGCTGTGAGATATTCAGGTATAGATCTTTACTCCTACCAAATTTTGTTTTGATCGCTGCAGCCGTTTAGGAGTTGATAGGGGGACAAACAGACAGACAGACAGAAGGACAGACAGACAGATGGACAGACAGACAGACACAAATTTGCCCGATCTCATAAGTCTACTTTTTCCTCATTTTTGCAAAATGTGAAAAGTTCGCTAAAAATTGAAACTCAATACACTTAAAGTCACATCACAATGTTTTGGTACAAGTGGAACGTTTAAGTGGCCAAATTATTTTGACATACTGTGGTACCGTATCATTTTCCTCTCCTTGGACCATTTTAAGCCTATTTTCTTTTCCTTCCAACCGTGGAATCCTTCTTTTTTAACAGTTTCATTCTGAAATCCCTCCCACCTCTCTCTCTCTCTCTCTCTCTCTCTCTCTCTCTCTATTGCTTCTTTTTATGTTAGCTGGTTTCTATCCAAATCTTTTTTGACTTCTTAAACCCAAGTTGTTTTAGTTGACTTTTTGTTCGAATTATATTTGAAGATCTGCTTGGTTAACGTGTTGTCATCCATTCTGTATAAATGGCCAATTTGTTATTCAGTCTGTCTGTTGGGTAGTCAGCGCGGAGGCTAGTTGGATCCTCAAAAAGTACCACCATAGGTTGTGTGGGTAGAAACCCACAAAAACACCAGGGAAGTGCTATATTGAGGTGTACTAGGCAAGGCGAGGAGTGAGGTAACTTACTATTGCTTTTCTCACTGAGCCAGCACAGCAGTGACTACTAACCCTATGAGTAGAACCTTTCACAGCACACACAGGCACTGGTTGTGCCCTGAAGGCTATTACTGAACACCACTCATCCCTCAGTAGCTTCCAAATAAGCACAGCCATGAATGAGACCGAGACATTGGTAAAAAGCCAATAGACAAATTTAATGCAAATGTACTGCATTCATCAAGAGATGGATTATTATTATTATTATTACTATTATAGTTATGTTGGGGCATTTAATTGTCATGTCCCCCTTCGTAAAGTATTACTGGATCCGCCACTGCTTGTACTTGAGAACTGGATAACGGTAGCCAGCTGTCTACCTTGTATTCTCGTTCCACTCAATATTCCATTTAAATAGTCGCTACGTCATCACAGATGGTAATATGCTGATATCTTTCAGGCGAACACCCCGCCGACGGCACTCATCTACTGCACTGATAACGAGTGTCCTTCATTTCTAACCCCTTTCTTCCTTCGGGCTCCTTTATTTTCAATCTCCATCATCTTTAATTGAAGTGCTTTGCGTAATCAAGTATCTTTCATCTCTCTGAGGTAGACTACATGTCTTGAACTAAGTAACAAGGCTTCAAATTACTAACTTGAGGTTTTCATGGGGAGACTGCGTAGCCCAGTCGTAGAGGCACTGAGCCTCTAACTGAAGAGGCGTGGGTTCGGTTCCCATCCAGGAGGCAGATTTTAGAAACCTCTTTCAGAAAAGCAATGGCCCTGAGGTTCACTCTGCCTACAACAGAAATGAGCACCAGGGTAATCCCTGGAAGCAAAAGCGGCCGGGCATGGAGCTGACAACTCCATCCCATCTAGTGCTGATGTCAAAAAAGGGTGGAAGCCTTTACCTTCCATTGTTCCAAGGGCTTCCGTGGCCTGTGCGGAGTCTCAAGTGGGGTGTCAGGGTGCACAGTAGTTACCAGAACAACGTCGTAAGCCTACTGTGAGAATCTAAATTACGGGTATTCAACTGTTTACCACTAAATTTGACCTCGAGTAAGTCTTATGCGCATATTTTTCTCATCATACGTAAACGTATATTATTATTATTACATTCATTTCACCTCATAAGTGGGACATATCAACATATCGTCGGCTTGTTTGCAAGACGGTATGGCTAATTCTCTTAAGGTGGCACATTGAGAAACGAGCGAACAATGGAACAGGTCTCCAAGATGACGGCCTTCTGCATGGTGATATGTAGACCAGGATGTATTCCCAATATTTGTAGATTGCGAGCCAGTGATTTGGGGATGATGCCGGTAGAAGAAATTACTATGGGCAGAACCACTACACTTTCCTGTCTCCACATTTGCCGTATTTCCTCAGCCAAGGGCAGATATTTGGTGATTTTATCACAGCAGGTTTGTTGCAGATTATGGGAATTGGGCACTGCAATATCAATTAGGAAGGTTCTCTTCTGCACCTTGTCCACAAGAACGATATCTGGCCGGTTTGCTGGTATGGTTTTATCAGTAATAACTGAACGGTCCCATAACAACTTGTGACTAGGATTTTCCAAAACGGCGTCAGGAACATACTGATAGTAAGGCAAAATATTGTTACGGCTGTGAGTTTGTTTCGTCAACTCGCCGCGTGAGTCACCGCCGCCCCCGGGCTGTGCTCTGCCTCGATGTATTACGTCCGCCTTACGCAACAGGGCTACTAGGACAAAAGGGATGGTCCAGAATATTCGTGACCCAGCCAGTGATGGAAATCTCGAGAAGCCGTGAATCCTGGACGGGTCTAGAAGCATTTATTGAGTCACCAGCCTGCTATATAAGAGCGACCTGGCAAGCGGGGTGGACAGTGTTTTTCGAGCTAGTGCGAGCGTTTACCTTGAACGAAAGTTGTTGGCGACGTGACTTACGAAACCCTAGTGAAGCTGATTCTCTTGACAGCGAAGGAGTGTGAAGCCTACAGAGGAACTGTGTCTTGAACGAGAGTGTTTTCCAGTGCAGCAGAGGTTAGTGTGGTGAATTGCGAAAGCACCGGGGGCTGTTTCCCTAGCCAGCGGACGGCGAGGCAGAGTGTAGTGGTGAGTGACCGGATATCGTAAATAACTGTAGTGCTGCAGGTAGTTCTGTCGAGGCCACCGGACTCATTAGGAGGGATTAACTTCTGTGGCTTATTGACAAGTGAAAGGCAAGTGTTCCCTACGAGAGGCAACTGGAGTGAGGCACAAATTGCTTGTATTTGCTATTTGTGTGGTGTATCTTTCAGGCCCGCAATAAAGCTAATTATATTTCTTTAAAGGAACAATTGTGTTTGTGCTTTCACCCACCGTAATCCAGTTAACGGAAGTGCCACTAGGGGGTGGCACGTAACAATATTATCAGATAATAAGTGCTTTTGAGCAAGGTGTAGGTGCATTATTTTGGCCACTTGGTTGTGCCTTTTCATGTAATCAGTATAGGAGATTGCTTGGCAGCCTCCTGTGATATGTTGAATTGTTTCCGGTTCTAGTTGGCTTCTTCGGCATTTATCATCCTGAATATTTGCCTTAACTATATATTTAAGATAGTTTTTGGTAGCCACAACTTGATCCTGGATTGCAACCATGAATCCTTCAGTCTCAGTGATGAGGCCCGCATGAGTCAACCAGCTGTTCGACGCATCAATGTCGACATGTGTCTGGTTGAGATCATACGGATGACGACCGTGCAGAGCTTTCTGCGTCCACTGCTGAAGCTTGATGGCTGAACATTCCTCATCAGTGGCTAACTGTATATCCCTTACGTGAAGAAGATCCATTGGTGTACACTTGTCATCTGCCTTCACAGCGGCTTGATGTATGGGAGAGTCATGTCTGTCCAGAAAGTATCTCTGAAGGTTCCTCACTTACCTTGCATGCAATTGGATAATGCTCGTGAGCCCTCGTCCACCTCTTTGACGCGGGATTGTCAATCGCTCAACAGCTGACTTTTAGGGTCGAGACATATGTGTTTTGTTAAGATGGTACGTGCCCTAATTAGGATGTTCTCTAAGTCAGTCTGCGACCATTTGATAATACCAAAAGTGTATGTCAGAGCAGGAATAGCATAGGAAATAATAGCCTTAAATGTGTTCTTTCCATTCAACTTTGATTTTAAAATCTTGTTAAGTCGTTGATTGTAGATAGCTACGGTTCTATCTTTAATACATTTATGATCAATTCGATTAGATTGCAGGAGACCAAGATATTTGTAGGTCTCATTACCTTCCATAGGCTTTTTGAAACAACTGTACCGATTTTGCAAATCAGTACATGTTCATCTTATCTTCGAGACGCAGCAAGAGCTCCAGGCCTGGCCGGATTATCATGAGAGCATACACCAGACCTCTTCTGAGAATTCCTTTCGCCAACCTGGCGCCTGACTACTGGTGAAATGGGATCGCCAAGCCTTTCTGCCAGGATTTCTACCCTTCGTGCGAACTGTCACTTAAGGTATTATCGCTAATGGAAAAGGGGGATAAGTCAAGCTTTGATCTGTGAACATTAGAAAGGTGAACATTTCCTGTCAGCTTCATTCGCCAAGCTCTTGTTCTGAGAACAATCTTACAAGAACATTGTGTAACGCCTCAGCTCCTGGAAGGTTTCTACGCAGTAACCTGTGTGGGGTGATATTCAATAGTACCAACTCAAACCTTGGACTCTGGCCTTGGACTCTGGCTTTGTTTTGGCCCGTTGTGCCACTGGTCGCATGTGGTATGACTGGAGTAGGGTGGTGGGGGTACACTGGAATACAGGGGTGCGATCTGTGACTGGAGCGACAGTGTGAGGGGAAGCTTGCTGACGGAAGGACTCTTAAGCGATCGCCTCCGGGGAAACTAAGAGGGCAGTTTTCCCGGAGGGCTGAAATACACCAGGTGGTATGAACTCAATTTGTTAGAAGGGGCAACCGTTCGATGGAACATTAAACTGTGTCATTTGGTATGTCGTTAAGGCCATGTGTCGGTGGACCATATTTTGAGCGGACTGACATTTTTATTTTAGTATATTAGTATGTAATATTTTGGAAGGGCTTGTATAATTTGGTCATTCTTTTATATGTAGTTACTGCAGGGTGGATTATTATTGCCCTATTTCCCGTTAGCTGGATGGGAACCTCGTGGATTTAACTTTGGTCAGATAGGCTTCAAAAGACAGTCAGTGCTGGACTCTGAAGTTTCTCGGACGCTTTCGTTCGCTAAGGAACGCGTTTGTTGCTTTATGCAATTTGTTTGTGAAACGGCACCGGGCCTGAATTTCATGTTGTTAAATTTCCTTTATCCTTGCGGATGATACTGCCCTCAATTCAGTAATTCAATTAATCGTATGATGGGGAAATGTAATATTGCCAACTGGGCAATGTCTGACTTTATTTTATTCACTGTATTACCCGGAACTTGTTTCCGCATTACCCTTAAATATTAGCCTAAGCGGTTAAAGGTTTTAGTTGTAATTCAATTGTAATTCAATTGTATCATTCCTAGATTCTTATTATACCTTGACATTTTGATGTTGTTTTTTTATTTAATGACGGCAGTCAGTAGGAAGATTGTTTCTATTCCTTTCACCATGTGTGGCAAGATTAAAATTGTCGGCCTTCCTGAGTACGTCCACCCTTCCATTAAACAAGCTGGTCTTGACCTTAGCTTCGTCCCGCCTGATCTCTTACCCTAAATCAAATCAGGGTGTTCTTGAATACCACGAAAATGTGGAACATTCACTCCTAGGTTTTTTTTTGCTGAGAACTCAGCTGACCTAGTGAGTAATTAAATTAGGCCCTTTTGGGGTGTTATAATTATTAATTTTTGGTATGGTAATGTCATGTTGATTAATTATTTTGATACGCTGATATTATTATTATTATCACATCTTGGGTTATCAGAAGGGAAAGGGGGGATGAGAGCCTGTACATTTGTATCAGAGGCGTGGTTATTGATTTATTTTCACTACCAGCATTACATTGGTAGCAGGGAGCGTGGTTTGTTCTGTGATCTTGCCATTAGCAAATAATCTTTCCTGCTGACTGATTGCAGTAATTAATTAAAATTAAATTCAGTAACTTAATTAACGTAGATTGGGCCCTCCTCCTTACTAATCTTTTCTCCACATAGGTAGGATTGTTTCAAACTCTGTGTAATGATTAATTTGTGTTCTGTTACATGAAATTTATGTACGATGGCTTCCCGCAAAATCATCGTGAAATACTTATCAGATGAAGAGGTAACCTACGAATTGCTGTTACGTAACCTTGAAGTGCCCAGGGACGCAGAACTAGCGCGCCAGAGTCTAGAGTATGCCGTGAATTTTGCAGCAACCCTTCCAAAGCTGTCAACTGCTAAAATCAAACTCGGTGAGTCAAAGTTATGTGACGCAATTAAAGAAATTTGTAACGTAATTAAGTATTGTTTCAGTGAAGTAGAATGTAGCCCTGTTGATCTCACCAAATTGAAAGCTAGAATTGATTACCTATATCTTCGATGTGTGGATTTGTTGCAATCTGATGACGAACGTCCCATCGCTGATTTGAAAGGTTTATTAGAGGCTGAAGTTAATTTAGTGGAATGTGCTCAGACCTTGGACACTGTTAATCGTGTTAGTGGAAGTGGGGATTTATTGAATTCAACTCCTGCATGTAGCCGTAATGTCTCGACAAATCTAGGCGCCAGTCTGGCTGAAAATGCCACTGGCCAAGTTTGTAATCGTGTCGCTGAACCTGCCGCATTCCGTACCGACGGAATAGCTCGCTTGCCCGACAGCTGTGAGAGTCGAGAGATTTTTCCTATTGTCGGTAACCGCACCTTTAATCATGAAACTGTGACAACAAATTCTGGGCTTGACCAGGCAGCGTTAGGTCCTGATACGGTGATACCAGTTTCGAATACCATTAATCCTAATGCTGTGATGACTTCTGTGCCAAATAATACCAGCAACGTAACCTTCAACCTCCCGGGACGTGAAAATTGTACTTGCAGTTGTAATTGTGTAACTTGTAACTCCGTCTCTGCTGTTGTCGGCTCGCCTCGTGTAAGGAGGTCGGTAATCGAACCCCAGTCTGTCTTAAATTTCCCCTCATCTAGTTGTAATCCTGTTAGTGTCGGTGCTCGAGAAGTAAATTCTAGAGATAATTCCGGGTCTGTTTCATCATTTAAAGTGCCGGGTAACTCAGGTCATCAGGGGCCTACAGTGATACAAAATTCTCCTTCAGAACCGGTTAGGGATTTAAATTCTGTTTATCGAGACTCTCAGGGGAGTGTTTCAAATTCAGGGCGTAACCTCGTTTCTTCATCTTGTTCCGGAAACCAAAATTATGTGCAAGGAAATCTATGTGCCGAAATGCCAGGTCGTCACGTGTCCAATGATGAGCATTCTAATTATTCTGTTTTTTCTAAGACCAGCTTTGGTTCTGTCAGTCACCCCATTTTGGGTTTTGTTTCAAAGTTATCGGGTAGAAGTATGGACACGGTTGAAGGTGTCGTTGATTTTTTGAGAATATTAGTTGATATTCATGAATGTGCTATCCAATTCCGTGTCAGCGACCAAGTGGTCTTTCAATTAATATCCTCCCATGTGTCGGATACGTTGGGAAACTATGTGACTAGTGCCATGTGTGAAGGTTGGAGTGTGGAGAATTTTATGTCCGAGGTGTTGCGAGTATTTGTGCCCATCAGGTCGCTCGATACTGTGAAGGGACGTTACCTGTACCGAGCTCAGGGTATTAACGAGCCGTTAAATTCATACATTGTGGACATATCCAGGTTTGTAAAAGTCTTTAGAGTAGATATGCCAGAGGCAGAAGTGGTAAGGCTTATTTTGGCCGGTGCTACGCCGGAATTTCGGAATTGCCTATGTGTTGGAACTAATCCGAGTACGATTAGGGAACTGCGTGAAGCCGCTATTCAGGCCGAATCCGTGCGTTCGGTTGATATCATAAGGTATGCAACTAGCATGCCCCCTCCCTTCATTAACCCTGTTCCGTTTGTTCGACCTCCCTCGGTTCGACCACCACCTGGGGCCGGCCGTCCTTCCCATAATTCGCCTAGGAGTAGTAGTAATCGTCTTGTGGCGTGCTTCAACTGTGGGCAGCAGGGCCACATAGCATGGAACTGTCCGGTAAAAAGGAATTGACTATTCCGAGACAAGCATCCTGAAATCCACCTTGCCAAGGATCAGCGATGTGCATTGGAAAATGAGATGACGAGGGATGACACCAAAGTTATCGGAGCAAATGGTGTCTGTTCTAAAGTTTCTAATGTAGTTCTACCCTTTCCTATGGTTGAAATTGCAATTAATGACGCAAGTGTAATAGCTTTGTTAGACTCAGGAAGTGCTGCTTCATTGGTTAGCGAGAATTGGTATTTGTCTATGAAACTCATTTGTAAATTCAGTAACCTGTCAAATGTAGATGTTAAGTTGGTTTCTGCCAACGGTGCTCAATTGGACGTTCTTGGTTCTGTGAAGTTTAAGGTTCGGATTCATAAATTTTGTTGGAAATTTTCCTTTTGGGTCATTAAGAATTTGTCATGTCCTATTATTCTGGGCGCTAATTTTTTTGCTCATACTGGCTTACTGCTAGATATGCAACACGAATCATTCTGGTTCAGGTTTTGTTCAGAGGTAAAATTTAAATTTCTTGCTACTGCTGTCCCTAGCGCGAGTGCTCATGTTGTCAACCGTGATGCTGAACCCGTCTTGTCCACCGGGGTTGAATCCTTGGATTTAAGTAATTTATCTGACGCTCAAGCTAAAGAGATTCGAGTTCTGTGTGGGTATTTTCCCGAGGTGTTCACTGACGAATTAGGAATGACTAAGATCCTGGAGTATAAAATTGAAGTAACGGATACTATACCCGTCAGACATCCTCCCTACCGTTTGAGTCCACCCAAAATGTTGGAATTAAAGAAATTAATCGATCAGATGTTACTAGATGGAGTGATTCGACCCTCCACATCAGCATATTCCTCACCTGTGTTCTTAGTACCTAAGCCAAATGGTGGTTTTCGGCCAGTCGTAGATTATCGTAGGTTAAACAAAAAGATTGTTTTAGAATCCATCCCTCTTCCTGATTTACATAGCTGTTTTTCCTGGTTCAAAAACGCCTCCTATTATAGCCTCATTGACCTGACGCAGGCATATTTCCAAATTCCGTTAGCTGAAGAATCTAAGCATCTGACTGCATTCGCCACCGATTGGAATCTCTTTGAATATTGCAGATTGCCTTTTGGCATCTCTACAGGGGGCGCTGTGCTTAGTAGGCTTCTTGATCACGTGTTTTCTGGCATCAAATTTGATTATTTGTATCACTACCTGGACGATGTTGTGGTTTATAGCGAGACGTTCGAAGACCACGTGCGCCATCTTCGTGAAGTATTTGAGAGGTTAAAATCTGCTGGTCTAACCGTAAAGTTGTCTAAAGTGTCCCTTTCTAAACCTAAAATTGCCTTTCTTGGACATGTTGTTTCTGCTGAAGGTGTTTCGGTCGATGACTCCCGAACCCAAGGAATTAGAGATTTTGCATCCCCTAAAAATGTGAAAGGAGTAGCCCGATTCGTGGGAATGGTTGGCTTTCTGCGCAAATTTATACCCAATTTTGCACAGCGGGCGTTGCCACTTAATCATCTGCGAAGGTCTGACGTGAAATTTGAGTGGGGTCCGTCGCAGCAAGCAGCTTTTGACGATTTGAAGGAGGCACTGTGTAGCGCTCCTGTCCTCGCTGTCCCTGATTTCAGTAAGAAGTTTATAATCCAGACTGATGCATCGCTCGGTGCTGTAGCTGCTGTGTTGTTACAGGAAAGTGAGTTAGGTAGACGACCTATTGGTTTTGCTTCTCGAACTCTGTCCCTTGCTGAAGTAAATTATTCCGTATATGAGCTTGAGGGGCTCGCAGTGATGTTTGGACTGGAGAAATTCCGAATGTATGTCGAACATGTTCCTTTCGAACTTGAAACCGATAACCAGGCCCTGAGCTGGGTCCTGGCTAGACCTCGAACCACTGGGCGAATCGCCAGGTGGGCAATCCGTATTTCATCATTTCAGTTCACCGTTCGTCATATAAAGGGTTGTGAAAATGTCATAGCCGACTCCCTTAGCCGCATGTATGAAGAAGTACCTAATAAATGTAAAAATCTCGTTCCCGAGGAAAATCATGAAAATATTTGTGCTGTGTCACTTAAGCGTCTCTATGGAGAAATTCCTGACAGGTGTGAAATTCCCTCTTTAGAGGAACCTGTTTTTGTTGGGGCTAATTCAGCTCAACACATGTTAGTAAATTCACCGTTATTGTTTGGAGACATTGCTGTCCATCAGAAGGAAGATCCCGTCTTGTGTGATTTAATTGCTCGATTAGTTTCTGGAGAAGAGATAAAGCCTTATATTTTAAAGTCTGGTGTATTATGTTGTGTAACTAGGCGTGATAGAAAGCCTAAAGTTGTTTTGCCTACTCAGCTGATAAATGGCATGCTAATGTATTTTCACGAGTCACCCGCTGGAGGCCACCTAGGAATATTCAAAACTCGACAGAAAATAAGGCAGTCTTTTGTTTGGAAGGGTCTCGATAAGGATGTGAGAAAGTTCGTGCTGGGGTGTCATGATTGTAAAGTAAGTAAGCCTACCGTCAGTGGTAAGGTTGGTAAGTTAGCTTCTGAATCTGCGTCTAGGCCCATGGAACGCTTGTATGTGGATTTCGTTGGGCCCCTGCCGAGGTCTAAACTGGGTAACCGTTTTGCTTTTGTTTGTGTTGATGGTTTCTCTCGCTTTTCATGGATTTTTCCCACTAGAAATTGTGACTCTGCTACTGTCATAAGATGTTTAAAGTCTGTTTTCTCTTCCTTTGGTCCTAGTCAATACTTGGTGTCAGATAATGCCAAGGCTTTTGTTTCTCATCAGTTTAGAAAATTTTGTTTTGATTATGCTATTTCCCATGTCACCACGACACCCTATTACCCCAACCCTAGTTTGGCAGAGAGAGTTAACCGAAATTTGAGAGCTGCACTTATCGCATATCATCGTGACAATCATGCCAAGTGGGATTCGTCATTACATTGGTTACCCTACGCTTTCAATACTGCTGAGCATGAATCCCATGGGAAAACGCCGTTCTCACTTATGTATGCGTTCGTCCCAAATTCCCCTCTAACGAATCTGTGGTCACTTCATGATCTGCTTCCTGACCAACCCTCTCCTGATCGTGTCAGAGAAATCTGGAAGGAGGCCAAAGCTGCTATAAAGATCTCGCATGATAAGCTGGCTGAGAGATATAATTTGGGCCGAAAACAGGGTGGATATTCTGTCGGAGATTTTGTGTATGCAAAAAACTTCTGGGCTAAGGCCCCAGGTCGTCAGGTATCAGGTAAACTGCAGCCAAAATATGAGGGCCCCTATGAGATTCTGTCCTTTCCTTCTGAAGTAACAGTGTTATTAGAGGATCTGTCTAGGAAACGTGTTTTTAGGACTCATATATCATATTGTAAACCTGCTAGTGAACGAGAAACTCGAGGGGTGTAAAAGGTGAAATTATGATGTCTATTTCCTGTGAATGCGATATGAAGTTCAGAGCGATGGGAGATGATCTAGTTGTTCCGCTGAAGTCAAATCTCTTATGTCATCTTTGGTAATCCTCAAGAAAGGCTGTGATCTGTTTCTGTTAGCTGAGTTTTGTTCATCGTATTCGTGGTTGATATATTTGAGTAAATTTTTTGGATAATTTAGTGATAATTTTGTTAGGTTGGTAGTGAAATTTCGATTTTATGTGAAAATAAGGTGTAATGCTTGAGAGTGATGCTCATTTCGCTGTGTTGTTCAGCTGCTGACGTGAGGGCTTTAGAAATTGTATCAGTGATCTGGAAAATCTTCGAATTGCAATCTCTTGTCGGTTGAAAATGTGTCTGGTTAGGTTAGTCAGTGGGTTACTTGTAATCTGCGGTATATACTGTTAGACTGCTGACTTGCTGGTATTGTCACAACGTTCATGTGATTGTAGTTGGAATCATAGTTCATGTATCCCCGTATACTTGGGTGTGAAACAGAAAAATTAAGTTCGATTAGCATCAGCTTCGAGCTGGTAGCCAGGCTATAGCGTTAGTCAGTTGTTCTATGCATCGAGATAGTGTTGCACTGGAGATGTCGTGACTGTTCTGGAGAAATTTGAGGTATCTATTAGTTGGTGAGCTAACTCTCGTTCTGTGTAAGGTGCATTTTCTTTGGGGACTACTAACCACCCCGTGCATTTTGAGAATTTATCATTTTGTCACCTCAGTGACCTTGTAATTCTGTGTGTGGAACATGATGCAGTGTGTGCGAGATGTTGAAAGTGGAGAACATGTGAATTTGGGGACAGTAACCGCCCCGTGCATTTTGAAAAATTATCATGCAATCACATCTGTGATCCTGTAATTCTGTATTTTGAGCATGCTGTGGCATGTCGAGGACCGCTGAGTTAGAGAATCTGAAGTTTTGAGGATATTAATCACCTTGTGCTTGTAGAAATGTGTCACATGACACCTATGGGTGTTCGTTGTAGTAAGGTAGATCTGTGTATGGGACCATGGAAGTGGTTTGTTGTCTGTGTGGGTGTAAAGGTTATAAGTGATTTGTGTTTTTTTTTTAAATGGTGGAGCCACGGTCGTTTAGGTATGTCTCGAAAATTGGTTGGTACCAACTTGAATTTGTGTCTAATTTTGCTGAGCTATGTGCTTTGGGAGTAGAATTAGTGTAGCCTCCGCACCGGGCTCGTAGTTGTTGTTGGTTTGATATTGCTTGGGTTCCGTGCCTAGAAGATGGCATCTTAATTTTGAGAAGATGTTTTAATTTTGAACATTTGGTGTAACTTTGGTAAGTTGGTTCTCAGGATAGGTGTGATCACCTTAGTGTCCTGAGTTCGGTTGGTCATCCTACAGGAACTCTTGGGAGTTTGTAGACTGTTAGGATGCGTTGGCGAGTAGCGATGAAGTTATTTGGTGAAATTTGGTTAGGTGCTTGTATGTGAATTGGTTGGATCGTGGTGTCTATTGTTTAACGTGATCTCCCCATTTGGTTATTGTTCTCGTGGAAGCTAGTTGCTGTTTTCTGTCGTTCGTCGGATGGCCACCGTGGACGGTTAGGGACAGCGACTGGTGAAATGAGACAGTGACTTTTGGTATTCATTATGTTTTTATATGTGTCACATACCTGAGACGATCCATATGGTTTGATTATGGTATGTTGTGTTTGTTTTAAAATGTTTTGGTGTTTCCTAAATGTGTTCTGTTTTCCTACGGTACTGCGTGAGGCCATCAAGGTAAATGTAAATTCATTTTTGAGTATGTTTAACTGTTTTGGAAGGGTACCAGTGAGTTCCCCCTTGCATTATTTCTATTTTGATGGTGTTGCCCATAAAATTTCAGGGAATTTCGGTGGGAAAATATCTGAAATTTTGTAAATATTATGGTTTCTGGATGTTTTAGTCAAAAATTGGTTGATATAAGTTGATATGGTTATTCTTGCTAAGTATTGTAGTGAATTTTCAATTAAGCTTGTTAACGTCAGTCATATCGTATAGTTGGTTGCCCCTTTCGTGTGATTTTAATACTTCAAGCGGACCTTTCATTATGCCCTGGAACCCCTGTCTTGGCACAGAACCTTGTTCGTGGCCTCAAGCACCCCGTGTGTGACTTGAAAGACTCTTAAGTGAACTTCGATGGCACACTAATGCATGGTGTGATTTTTTTTTATCCTTCCTGGGATAACTTAAGTTGTTAGGGCTGGTTGACTGGCCTGGAACGCTTGTTCCCTTTAAGGGAACTGTATTTGGACCATACGCTGCTGTTCTGATGTGTGTTTCAGTGGTCGCTATGTGGGACGTGTACTACCAATCTGGGCCCAGTTTGGAGGTACCATCTAGGTCCCATGGCATCATTCTACCCGAGGAGATCTACTTCAAGGTCCGCTGGCGGAGATTGGAGTAGCCTCTTCAGCTGCCAAGAGACCAGCTGGACACCATCACCCTGTTCATCATCTCCCCATCGTCTTCCTTTGGAGGAGGAGGATGTACCGATTTTGCAAATCAGTACATGTTCATCTTATCTTCGAGACGCAGCAAGAGCTCCAGGCCTGGCCGGATTATCATGAGAGCATACACCAGGCCTCTTCTGAGAATTCCTTTCGCCAACCTGGCGCCTGACTACTGGTGAAATGGGATCGCCAAGCCTTTCTGCCAGGATTTCTACCCTTCGTGCGAACTGTCACTTAAGGTATTATCGCTAATGGAAAAGGGGGATAAGTCAAGCTTTGATCTGTGAACATTAGAAAGGTGAACATTTCCTGTCAGCTTCATTCGCCAAGCTCTTGTTCTGAGAACAATCTTACAAGAACATTGTGTAACGCCTCAGCTCCTGGAAGGTTTCTACGCAGTAACCTGTGTGGGGTGATATTCAATAGTACCAACTCAAACCTTGGACTCTGGCCTTGGACTCTGGCTTTGTTTTGGCCCGTTGTGCCACTGGTCGCATGTGGTATGACTGGAGTAGGGTGGTGGGGGTACACTGGAATACAGGGGTGCGATCTGTGACTGGAGCGACAGTGTGAGGGGAAGCTTGCTGACGGAAGGACTCTTAAGCGATCGCCTCCGGGGAAACTAAGAGGGCAGTTTCCCCGGAGGGCTGAAATACACCAGGTGGTATGAACTCAATTTGTTAGAAGGGGCAACCGTTCGATGGAACATTAAACTGTGTCATTTGGTATGTCGTTAAGGCCATGTGTCGGTGGACCATATTTTGAGCGGACTGACATTTTTATTTTAGTATATTAGTATGTAATATTTTGGAAGGGCTTGTATAATTTGGTCATTCTTTTATATGTAGTTACTGCAGGGTGGATTATTATTGCCCTATTTCCCGTTAGCTGGATGGGAACCTCGTGGATTTGACTTTGGTCAGATAGGCTTCAAAAGACAGTCAGTGCTGGACTCTGAAGTTTCTCGGACGCTTTCGTTCGCTAAGGAACGCGTTTGTTGCTTTATGCAATTTGTTTGTGAAACGGCACCGGGCCTGAATTTCATGTTGTTAAATTTCCTTTATCCTTGCGGATGATACTGCCCTCAATTCAGTAATTCAATTAATCGTATGATGGGGAAATGTAATATTGCCAACTGGGCAATGTCTGACTTTATTTTATTCACTGTATTACCCGGAACTTGTTTCCGCATTACCCTTAAATATTAGCCTAAGCGGTTAAAGGTTTTAGTTGTAATTCAATTGTAATTCAATTGTATCATTCCTAGATTCTTATTATACCTTGACATTTTGATGTTGTTTTTTTTATTTAATGACGGCAGTCAGTAGGAAGATTGTTTCTATTCCTTTCACCATGTGTGGCAAGATTAAAATTGTCGGCCTTCCTGAGTACGTCCACCCTTCCATTAAACAAGCTGGTCTTGACCTTAGCTTCGTCCCGCCTGATCTCTTACCCTAAATCAAATCAGGGTGTTCTTGAATACCACGAAAATGTGGAACATTCACTCCTAGTTTTTTTTTGCTGAGAACTCAGCTGACCTAGTGAGTAATTAAATTAGGCCCTTTTGGGGTGTTATAATTATTAATTTTTGGTATGGTAATGTCATGTTGATTAATTATTTTGATACGCTGATATTATTATTATTATCACATCTTGGGTTATCAGAAGGGAAAGGGGGGATGAGAGCCTGTACATTTGTATCAGAGGCGTGGTTATTGATTTATTTTCACTACCAGCATTACATTGATTGTAGATAGCTACGGTTCTATCTTTAATACATTTATGATCAATTCGATTAGATTGCAGGAGACCAAGATATTTGTAGGTCTCATTACCTTCCATAGGCTTTTTGAAACAACCGTCATCAAGTTGAAATGCTCGGGCCTCTAATTTTCCTCGCCGAATGGTGAGGGTGCGACACTTATCTAATCCTAAGGACATTCCAATATCAGAAGAAAATGAAGCAGTTATTGCAATTAGATGTCGATGTGTATCTCAGAGGATGCATATAGTTTAATGTCATCCATATACATCAAATGAGAAATTTTATATTTCACTATACCATGGTGCTTACTGTCGACCAAAATATTATGTGTACTCGAGTTTGAAGGTTGTTTGTGAAGTAACCAATAGACCTACATAAAATCCAATAACATCATCACTTTCGTCGTTCTATTTTACGTTAGTTCATGTAGGTTTGGAATTTTTATATCTATTTTAATATTTTTTATCGCAGTTGGAACACAAAAAGTGCCCGTTTTTAAGCGTGTTTCAACCATGCGTCACATTTAAGAATTATTATCTCACAAACCCGTCATCAGATCGAATCCAAATTTTAACACAATATACATTGGAATGTTGCATAACAGGTTTATTAATTTTAAAATTTTGTGTGTCCAAGAAACAAAGTTGTTATAATTTTTGTAAGGCGACTTTTTCTCGGCTCGGGACGGTTTGAAAATGTAGTTCTTGGTCGCGTTGTAATCCTTATACATCAAAAAGGTATGCAGTATGATTGTGAAATACGTAAATTAATTCAATTATTTTATATCGGTTTGTATTTTTGTACGGGGAATTAAGAAATGGTTCACCAGTTAGCCGCTCCGGTGAAAGCTGTACAGCGCTGCCAAGTTGCGCTCCATCACGCGTCATGGCGCGCCTCGCTCGGAAGTGATGGACTCCATATCAGCAACGCTGTACAGCATTTCCCGGAGCGGCTAGCTGGTGAACCTTGTCTTAATTCCCCGTACAAATACAAACCGATATAAAATAAGTGAATTAATTTACGTATTTCACAGTCATACGGCATAAGTTTTTGATTTAAGCTTATAAGGATTACAACGCAACCAAGAACTACATTTTCCAACGACCCCGAGCCGAGAAACAGTTACCTTACTCAATGATAACAACTTTCGTTCTTGAACACACAAAATTTTGAAATTAATAAATCAGTTATACAACATTCCAATGTATATTGTGTTAAAATTTGGATTCGATCTGATGACGTGTTTGTGTGATAATAATTCTTAAATGTGACGCATGGTTGAAACACGCTTAAAAACGGGCACTTTTTGTGTTTCAACTGCGGTAAAAATATTAAAATATAAATTAAAAATTACAAACCTGCATGAACTAACGTAAAATATTACGACGAAAATGATGATGTTATTGGATTTTATATAGGTCTATTGGTTACTTCACAAACAACCTTCAAACTCGAGTGCACATAATATTTTGGTCGACAGTAATAATTTGGAAAACCACACTTTGCATTGTTCAGCAATGATGATAGCGAATTGAGCGCCAAATAGAACCATAGAGGTCTCAAGCTGTCACCCTGAAAGATACCCCTTTTGATTTCAATAAATCCCGATTCCATACATGTGTCTCCATTATACATTAATAAATTGGTCCCCCAATGGGACATCATATGTTGCAGACTTATAATGATGGCAGGATCAACTTTATATATATTCAGGGTTTGGATTAACTAGGAATGTGGCACTGAATCAAAAGCTTTCTTGTAATCAATAAAGGTCATGTAGAGGTTACGCATCATCTTTCCTGCTTGTTCCATAGTAACTGCATCGATTACAAGTTGCTCTTTGCAACCTTGAGACTTCTTCATGCACCCCTTCTGCTCCTCAGCCAGGATGTTATTACGTGCAATGCAAAATGTAAATATCTTATGCAGGGTGCACAGACAGGTGATAGGTCGATATTTGGAAGGATCATTGGTTCTATCAGCTTCTGGCAGAAGGTATGTTTTACCTCGCATCAAGTAAGAGAGGATAAGCTCTGGAGTTTGGATGAAATCTGTGTAGCAGCAGGCAAGATGCTCATGAATACAAGTGAAACGTTTGATCCAGAAGTTGTGGATGTTGTCTGATCCTACCGCTTTCCAATTATGGGTCTCCTTAACCACACGGGTCACATCTCTGTTGCTTTCGTTCGTTCGATTCTTTATATCGACGTAATCTCTGTGCCTTTGCCTCAAGTTGTTGCTTTAATGTGTCTAGGATCTCAAGGGGACTACAGTTCGGAGGATTATACTCTGCATGTTTACTTTTCGTATGGTTCAACATTTGAACACATTGAACAACCTTCTTACTTCTATTGCCTGCAACATACTGATGTATTCTTCCAATATTTACTCTCAGTTCATCAACAGACTTTCGTAAACGTATCTCCCAAGCTGGCATCTTCTTCTGTCGACCTGAGGTATATTTAGGTCGCCATAATCCACCTCATGTCACTCGTATCACTGCAATCGCTCCACCGTAAATTGCAGTCTGAACATGGTTGATACAATATGATTTCTGGGACAGATGCTGAGAGAGAATGTCGTTCATTGTTACAACAGCGGTAGCAAGTTTCTTAGAGCAATGTTGGTTCGTGATCATGGACCGCTCTATTGGATCTGTCCCTTCAAATTCTATGAGAGCCTTCCCTGGTTCTCCGAGTGCTTTCGGCGATATACTTACATATTTGTCATCTGAAGGAAGATCGGTGTGCCTTTGTTCATTGACCAGGCGTGTACTCTCCTGATCTATGGATTATTATTATTATTATTATTATATTATTTATGTTATTATTATTATTATTATTATTATTATTATTATTATTAATGTATGCAAGCATTTAGCCCTCCAAGGAGTTTGTAGAATCATTAGTGATTGGTCTTGTTCTTCTCATGGGTCTGTCACATGTCTCCATGCGTTTCTCGAGTTTCAAATTGTGGGGCATTGATTCCTGGGGGACGAACTTATATGAGTTGATTTTCTCTTTCTATGTAGTCCGTATGGTTGAGATCCTTTTGGGTGTCTACTAGCCAGCGTACTTCGGTTTGCAGGGTTACATTGTTGATGAAGATTTTCTTGGTCAGTTGCGAGGTGTCCATTCGTGCTATGTGCCCATATAATTTCATACGCCTTTTCTGTGAAACTGAAGTGAATACCATCTTGGACCTTGGGTCCAGCTATTTTCCTCAGTATTTGCCGTTCTATTTTCTCGATGTGTTCTATGTTGATGGTTAATGATGATGTCTCATAATGTGCTATAGCATTAACCATGATGGTTAATTGAACAAGACACGTACCGGTATTGAATTACAATTATAAAATACGAATTGCATCCATCAGTTAATATTTTATTAAAAAAAACAAAAAACATTAAAATGTTTTAGGTTCGAACATGTTTTTACTTGAAATACAATTAATTAATTTACTTATCTTTATTACTGTATGTTAAGACATTTCTCCCCCTCTACTTAGGATTCGAAATTTATTATAATGTATGGTTAACCTCTAGATTAGTTTAGTTTATAAGAATTAGTTATTATAAGGTATAATTTAATTCTTAATTGCTGACGGAGGGATCAAAGTGATCTCGAAACATGTTCCATCCCAAAACATTCTATTGTTTTTCAATTTTAAAAATAAAATATTGACTGGCAGATTCAATTCATTTTATGATGATGTCTCAGTTGCGTTTAGCCTAGTGCTTCTAGGAGAACTGCTGTGTGGTATTGATGGAGTTTGGCTTTGGTGGAAAGCGATTTCTTGTTGTAGATAATCCAGGAGTATTAACTTATTACTATTATGATTACTATTATTATGTATTAATTAATTAAATTAACCTTTAACAAGACAATGCAATTTTTCAAATACGAAGTACGTCCAGAAATTAAGTTCCGTTTGGTAATAACATTAAATTGTGTACAGATACAGAAAAATTATTTATTGCACAAAATTCTACAACCCTTAAACTACTTTTCCACATAACTGCCGAACTGTTGCAGGCATTTGTCGTAGCGTGGCACGAGTTTTTGTATACCTTCTTCATAGACGTGTGCCGCCTGTGTCTTCAACTAGTTGTACGTTCCGCTGCAGCGCAGTTCCCAGTGGCGTAGCTAGACCTGAGGGGGCCCCGGGGCAAGAGTTCAAATGGGGCCTACTCACTATCTCTTGAAAACCTGACCTAACTGCAGACCTTTAATATTAATACTGTTTGAAGATAAGAACTTATCAAAGTGACTGTCTTCTCGAATTCCCCCTTGCGACTTCCCTTTTTCTAAAAATATTTAATGTATACTTCGGCTGTTGGCTCCATAAAATGTCCTAAATAATTATGATATATAATAGCTATAGCTTTTCAATTTGTGAAATTGTGATATCGTAATAAGAAAACTAAGTCTACACAAATATCAATTAGAGAGAGAAGAAAACTGCATGTTAATATATATTGTTAATATATATTTGTTCTTTTATTACTGACAATAATGAAGCTAGAGTAGAAAACCAAAGAGAACAGATAGGATCGTCTATGAAGTACCAGGCGTAAGAAATAAAATACACGCCTGGTCGAAAGCTCAAAATTATAAATGTGTTATACAAATACCTTGAAATAAAATAAATCTATAAATTTTTACTCATTGTTTACAAAAAAAAATGAGTTATTATTATTAAACAAACTATTTAAAAGAAATAAACTTATCAACTAACCTAATTTACACAAAACTTTTTTTCATGCTCTTTGCATCTGCAAACATGTTAATTACATGTGAGAAGTTAAGTTTTCGAGCTCCTTCATTTTCAATCGATAAAAGGGCCAACCTACTTAAACGTTCTTGGCTCATTGTGCTTCTTAGGTAGGACTTGATAATTTTCAGATTGGAAAAAGATATTTCTGCTATAGCCACTTTGATAGGTACAGTCAAGAACATAAAACAAGCAGTACACACGTCAGGATAGTTTGCAACTAGAATGTGATTTTCAATGTAGAGGAGGTCTATCAGTTTGCTTAACAGTCGATATTTTCTTAATTTTAAAGGAAAAGATGCACGCACGCTGAAAATTTGTGCAGGAAATGTTGGCGACACATCTTCAGAAAAAGTCTCGGCGAAACCTTTTGCATCTTTAATCAGTTCGTCATCTGAATCATTGTTCAAGAAATAAGGCTGAACAACTTTGTAGGCATTAATAACTGCCTTCATGCCTTCAAATCTGCTGTTTAACTGAGCCATAATTGTATCAATCATGGGGTAAAACACAGATACCCGAAATCTAGTTTCAGGATTGAGAAATCGGTGGTATACACTAAGTCCATCAAAATCCTTTTTAACTCGCTTTAGTCTTTTCTCAGAAAACTCACAAGGTATTCCACACTTGGAGCTTCCTTTACTCTGTAACATCTAAGAGAGAATTACCTAATAGTTCAATAGCTGAAACGATATCCGTATTTTCAGTTTGAAGACATTTAGATACGATGCTCAGTTGCTGCAAAATCGTTGTTTGTACAACTAACAGAAGCACAAATTCAAAACATCCAATTTTATTTTTCAATCCTATTGCATCATTCCTTTCTTTTGCCTTATTACTTGTCAAAATACGTTTGATTAGCTCTCTCAATAGATCGCCAAACCTCGCCTTTAAAGAAAGAACTGTTTCGTACCTTCCCGACCATCTTGTTGGGTGAGTGTTTTTAACGTTATGTTTGAATTTTCAGATGCATCTTGCAGCCCCAGCCAGTGTTTGATACTGTGTCCAAAAATTGTTGTAGACATTGTGTACATCCTCAAAAGACTGTGATATTTCACGATGGGCTTCTACAGCGTCTTTCAACACCAGATTTAAATTGTGACTTGCACAATGTACGGTACAAAATATGCATGTGGCGCAACTTCTTGAATCTTTTTCTGCACTCTATTGTATACTAAACTCATTACGCTTTCGCCGTCATAACCTTGGCCACGGCATTTTTTCAATTCAAGACCTTTATCTTTAACATATTCCACTATTTTACTTGCCAAACCAAATGCACTTTGATCTTCAACTTTTGTAAAGGAAGTAAACGTCTCGCAAATCTTTATTTCTTTGGGTTTATTTTTTTCATCATTTACCCCTTTGACGTACCTGAAAACTTTACTTAACTGATCAACTTTACTTATATCCTGAGTTGTATCCATAATATCAGAGAAAGAAGGAGAGCTCTGTATTTCATATTTGATTTCTTTCAGCATTTGATTTGCCATCAAATAATTTTAGATGCTAGGGTTTAATTGGTATACACTTTCTGCTGGATTTTGCAAAAGGGTTTTTAGCACAGGGTCATAGTCAGATAGAAGTTCTATCATAGCCTCGTATCCGCACTGGCGATGGAAGATGTGCAGACGCTCTCCACAAGTGGGGAATAGTCCCGTCATCAAAATGTGACTGTGGTGCAGAGAAACAGACAATTCATCACTTAGTGACCGAGTGCCCAAACCATGCATATTGTGGGGACTTCTAGGACTTTTTAACTGTAACAACAGATACTGTATGCTACATAAAGAACATGAATATTTGTATATAGATATATGTAGGAAGGTATGTTTCAACAGCTGGAACTATTATAGAATATCATGTATGTGATAATTCAATGTTTTATGTGCCATACGCCAAATAAATAAATCTATTATAGCCAAGAAATGTTCTTTATTTGGATCTTCCATTTTACTACTTCTTCCGAAGAAAGCAAGGTTACAGGTGGTCAAAGTTAATGAAACATTAACTATTCTTTCTAGAACGTTCCTCCAGTAATTTTTCTCTTCTTTTAACTGTTTTTCTAAAGCATCAATCATTGCTTCATCATTCCTCCATTTCTCAAATATAACACAAGAAAATATGTGGTCATCCGATTGTTCATGAGTTTTAATTCTATCAGAAAGATGTTTCCAGTTGTTTAGTCCCGTACTACCGAAAGTGTTCTCTGAATGCTGAGGGAACAGCCAACATGATTGGCAGTAGACACGGTCTAACCTTTGCGAATAGCAAAGCCAGAGTCTGTTACATTTCATCCCAGAACCTGTTATAAAACTGTAGTAATTAGTTGAAAATGATCTTTTACTTCCTCGTTCATCAGGCTGTTTTGGAAAGGGAGTTCGAGCTTGACTAGGTCCTGATGCTATGATTAACCTTTTCATTTCTGGAATATTGACGGGACTGGGAAATTCAATTTTGTCTTGCAAAACATAATTTTCAGCGTGTCCAGTTGCAGTCGAGCTTACTGCGTCCTTTTTATTATCGACTGGCTGATCAAGACATGAAAGACCACTGTGAGTGGTCGGAGCATCGATTTTATATATTTCAGACTGTTGATGAGCGTCAACATCTGAAAAATATACATAGTGAATTATATTGAGCAATACAATTTAGTGTAGTGGTTTATAGTTGATTGCAGTGTTTTATTTGTAGAAACAGATTCAACTAACTGTTGAACTAAGCCAACCAACTGATTATTGGTTGATTAACGGGACAAAAAGGCTGTGTAACCAATGATGGTCGTCTGTTGAAACATAACCGCTGTGGCGACGTACCAACTACACTACTGCTACTACTCTGCTACTGTGCATTGCTGTGGTGTGATGTCGCAGTGGAGGGGGAAGGGATGGAACGACAAGTCATGGTCATGCGCTGAATGGGGAACAATGCATTGTCTGTCCGGCACCTGGGTCGGGCGCCCGGCTATCAAAAATACTCATAGAATACCACACAAATGGATGGATATATCTTACATTCAAATTGCACTGAACGTGACTAGTTTCTAAACACAAGTTTAGGCGCGTAGTTCCGTACAATTGGGGCCCCTGAACTAAATTGAATTCTCAAATATTTTTCTAGTACTACTTTTATTTATTTATTATTTATTTATTATTATTATTTATTTATAATTTTTCTTTTATGGTTTGGGGGCCCCCTAAAATCGGGGGCCCCGGGGCGGTGCCCCGCTTGCCCCATTGTAGCTACGCCCCTGGCAGTTCCGCATATGCGCGGTAGACGCTCTGTGTCAAGGAGAAGAAACGTGCGCCATTTGGAGAGCGCTGTCAGCCACGTACGCGTTGTTGTGCATGTTTACTCGTACAATGTCGGTGTTGATTGAAAATCCCGCCGCTTGTGAAATCAGATCTGTGATTCGTTTTCTGAATGCTAGGAAAGTGAAACCAATTGAAATTTATCGGCAAATTTGCGAAGTGTATGGACAAAATGCGATGAGTGATTCAATGGTGAGAAGATGAGTCCGACAGTTCAATGAAGGACGTAGTGAAGTGCACGATGGAGAACGAAGTGGGCGTCCATCTTTGGTTACAGAAGAACTGGTTCACGCGATTGATGACAAGATCCGGGAAAACCGCAGGTTTACAATTAGTGCTCTCGCTATGGAATTTCCCCAAATCTCACGATCACTAATTCATGAAATTTGTTACCGAAAAACTGAACTTTCGTAAACATTGCCGACGTTGGGTACCAAAGATTCTTACGGAGCAACACAAAACAAAACGGATGGGTAGTGCACTTCAGTTTCTGACCCGTTACAATGAAGGCGGCGAAGAATTTCTGACACAGATAGTCACAGGATATGAATGAAACTTGGGTTTCTTACGACATCCCTGAAAGGAAGCGGCAATCAATGGAATGGAGGCACACTTCATCCCCAGCAAAGGTTAAGCCGAAACAAATCTTGACACCTCGGAAAATGATGTGCACAGTGTTCTGAGACCGGAAAGGCATCTAACTCATTGATTTCTTACCGCGTGGTCAAACAATCAACGCAGATGCTTACTGCGAGACACTTAGGAAATTGCGCCGCGCAATACAGAATAAGCGCCGAGGGTTGCTGTCAAAAGGTGTTGTTTTTCTTCACGACAACGCACGACCACACACTGCAAATGTGACGAAAAACCTCCTACAGGGATTTGGCTGGGACGTGTTTGACCACCCTCCGTACAGCCCTGACGTCGCTCCTAGCGACTTTCATCTGCTCACACATCTCAAGTCTTTCCTTGGCGGCCAACACTTCAACAATGACGACGAGCTGAAAGAAGATGTTTCCAACTGGTTGAAGACACAAGCGGCAAACTTCTATGAAGAAGGTATCCACAAACTTGTGCCACGCTATGACAAATGTCTGCAAAAGTTCGGCAGTTATGTGGAAAAGCAGTTTAAGAGGTGTAGAATGTTGTGCAATAAATAATTTTTCTGTATCTGTACACAATTTAATTGTATTACCAAACGGAACTTACTTTCTGGACGTGCCTCGTATTTTGTGTTTATGTTTATTTAAATTCAATTTTAATTATTATTAATGTTAACTTTAATTTTTGTTTTTAATTTAACTTTTACAATTTTAACTCAGAATTTTAATTTTGTAGTATTATTACTTATAATTATAAATTTTAATTTTTATATTTAATTCTGCGATTAATTATTGAAATGAGTATTTCTAATTTTAATAATATGCATCCTTTTAATTTTTATATTTAATTTCAATTGTAATTTTATTTTTAGCCTACTTTTCACATTTTGCAAAAATGAGGAAAAAATAATCATATGAGATCACCTGGGTGCAAATGTGAGTCTGTGTCCTGTCTGCGTGTGTGTGTGTCCCTATCGATTCCTAATCGGCTGCAGCTATAGACACTAAATTTGGTATGAGTAAAGATCAATACCGGTACATGAATATCTCACGGTCATATTTTAAAATTACGCCAGTGCTACCAACTGCTGAAAAATCACAATTGAAATTTAAGCTCTATTTTGGATATCTCAGAAGTTATGTATGCGAACTGTCCCAAAATTAGCACAAACGTAGATAATAACATTCCAAATTACTTTTCTGGAGCCCATTCATGACAGTGTTGCCAACAAGGTTCTAAGCCTGCTGTTAGGTCCAATTCTCAAATGCATGTAACTCCTCTACTATCCATTGGCTTTCAACCAAATTTCGAATGTGCTGTGTGTACCATAGCAGATAATGACTATGCAAATTTTTAAGAGCCACCAAGACTGCCAACTGGTAATGAATGCTCTCTCTATTCCTTTTATCCTAAAACAGCAATATATCAGAAAGTATGCACGCCAATAGCTCAAAACTTTGCACACGTGTAGTGCCAAACATTCTAGATTAATTTGGAGTAACTAATATACTTAAGTGCTGCCAACATGATTCTAAGGCTGCTGATAGGACCAATTTGTAAATGAATGCAACTTCTATACTAAAATGGATTTCAACCAAATGTCGTACGGTATGTGCTTTGTGTACCATAACATGTATGACTATGCGTATTCTTATGTGCCAGCAGTGCTGCCAACTGTTAATAAATGCTCTCTCTATTTTTATATCTTGCTATCAATATATCAGAAAGCAAACAAGCCAACAGCTTTAAACGTTGCACACGTATAGTGCCTGCCATTTTAGATTAATTTGGAGTAATTCATATAGTCTACGTCAGTGCTGCCAACACGATTCTAAGTCTGCTGATAGGTCAAATTTTTAAATACATGTAACTTCTATACTAACAAATGGATTTCATACAAAATTGATACAATGGTAGATCATAATATTTCAGATAATTCCGAGCAACACATACATGACATTGTTGCCAACATGATTTGACACGCACTGATAGATCCAATGTCTAACTGCATGTAATGTCCATACTATCCATTGGACATCAACCAAATGTTGTATGACGTGCATTCTGTACCTTAAGAGATGGAACTAAGAATATTTTCAGTCACCGGTCAGAGTCCAAGTCACTGTAGTGGTCTATTAGTAGGCTTGCCAGACGTCCCGGTTTGACCGTGACTGTCCCGGTTTTCAGACAACGTCCCGGTGTCCCGGCCGGTTGTCCTTCACGTCCCGGAAAAAATTAAATTCGATTTTCTAGATGACCAAAAAAGTCTAAAGTAATTAATTGTGTAGGATTATTAAGGATAATAATAATATTGTCATTTAATTCTTCACTGTATGAAAAGTAAAACTATAGGAGAGTGATGGCTTTCTAGTAAATAATATTGTCATCGTATCTTCTTGTTTAGCCATCCGTGACTATACGCGATGGGATAGTCTCTCCGGGCGAGCCTAGTACTGGGTACTCGCTGCACAGTACACCCCCTCGTGCAATAACATAGGACTCGCCCACGTCGGCACTAGGCTTGCGATAGAGATGAAGATGAAACTCAGTCAGTTGTCAGTCCTTGTCACCGGTGCGTGTTGTGTTAGCGAGCTAGCGCTGTTTTATTTATGTTTTAAGTTAAAAGTTTATTCTTTCTCTGTTAAAATGCCAAAACGGTCGTGTAAATTTACCGATGATTTACAGAATGATTTCCCTTTTTTGAAGAAGGTATGTACTGGTAATCAAGATCAAGACGATAGAGTTAAATGTTCACATTGTAATTCTGAGTTTTCGGTTGCTCATGGTGGTCGATCTGATATAAAAAATCATTTGCAATCGAGTAAACACAAAAAGAGTTTAGCATGTGCTGCTAGCTCATCAAAACTGACCAGTATTTTTCAAGAATGCGAGTTCTAATGACAAATATTTAGCAGCAAAAGAGGCGACCTTTGCTTACCACACAGCAAACCATAGCGTAAGTTTCAATTCCAATTCTTGTTCATCAAAACTAATTTCTAAGTTTTTTGAACCTAAATTCTCACTCGGAAAAACTAAGTGTGAAGCAATAGTTTTAAATGTCATAGCCCCATTATCTCAGGAAGAGCGTAAAGAAGACTTGACCAAGTCAAACTACGTATCTGTAAGTGTGGATGCATCAAACAGAAAAGATATAAAACTCGTGCCAATTGTTGTGCGCTAAACAGTTAGACCTAATTCAGGTGTGCAAGTAATGCTGTTAGATTTCAAATCTGTGCAGGGTGAAACATCTGAAATTCTTACAAATCACTTATGCTCTGTCCTGTTGCAAAACGATTTGAACAACAAAGTTGTTGGCTTTTGTGGCGACAACTGCAACACTAACTTCGGTGGTGTGAAAAGAGCAGGGAAAAACAATGTTTTCCATCGACTCAAGAATAGCCTAGGACGGGAAATCAATGGAATCGGATGTGGAGCACACATTGTGCACAACTGTGTGCAAACTGCAGTAGATAGTCTCCCAATCGATATTGAGGCCTTAGTGGTGAAGATTTATAAATACTTGCACATATACACAGTCCGTGTAACTAAACTAAAATCATTTTGTGAATATGCAGAGATAGAGTACCGTAAACTAATTCAACACGGAAACACTCGGTTTCTATCAATGATGCCGGCACTGGAAAGAATTCTACAGATGTTTGAAGGTCTGAAAGCGTTTTTTAGACCAAGAAATATGCCCATCAATAATAAAAAAACTTATTTACTGATTCAAAGGGCGAGCTCTACTTGTGTTTTGTCCACGGACAGCTTGCACTATTTAACAAGGCCATCCTGGTAATGGAAAAAAATAACACGACAGCTTTTGAGGTTGCTGAAGCTCACAAAGCTCTCAAAAGAAACCTGACAGAAAGAAAGGCCTCAAACTTTATCCCTACGGGTGCAAAGAACATCTACAGGAGTCTAGATGAGAAAGTACGTAACAAGGTGAAAGAAGAATTTGATGGCTTTTATGACAGATGCATTGCATACTTATAACTCTGGGAGCTTTGGAACCGCTGAACAGTTTTCATGGGTCAATCTGACGAAAACAGATGCTGTTGATTGGGAAAAAGCCGAAACTTCTGCTGAAATCATCAATAGCAGTCTTCTTGATGAAAATATGAAAATAAACAATATCAGCTGTTTGACGAAGTTGTGCTTGCTAAGGAGTATTTGCAGTCAAATTGGGAACAGTGGAAGCAAAAAGAGACTACCAGAGACATGATTATTTCAAGCGAAGAAAAATGGCTAAGGCTGTTTGGTCATTTCAACGAGAATCGCATAGCAGCCCCCAATCTGGTCAAGATTGTTGAGTATGCCTTCTGCTTACCTTGGACATCAGCACCAGTTGAGAGAGTATTTTCTTTGATGAACAACGCATGGACTGATGATAGAGGTTTGATGAAGGAATCTACAGTTAAAGGCTTGATGATTTGTAAAATTAACATTGGATTAGATTGTGAAGATTTTTACATCAAAATTAAAACCAAAAAAGACTTTCTAAAAAAAGTCCTAGCCAATGAAAAGTACATGTAAATATTGTCCAAGTTTTATTCATTATTCAAAGTGTTTTTTCTTACATGTAACTAATAAATATTAACATGTTTCAATTTATAATTGTCATTTATTATCTATAGCATTAGGAACATACTACCCTCCAAAACTCTAAAAACCAGTCAAGGGTGTGTACCCTTAAATAACCTAGAAGCGGGGGGGGGGGGGGTCCCGGTTGAACATTTTAGATATCTGGCAAGCCTATCTATTAGGCTATACTATCTCAGGTATATTTCGAACTAATTAGAAATGTCAGTATTACCAACTTATTTTCGTCATTCATCTTCTTCTTTCCTTCATCTATCCCTTTTGCCTCTCGGCGTCGGTTCGTCATTATTCTAGAGAGGTATACACACATCAAAAAAAGTTTTGCATCACCTCGGTTCCCAGATCTCCGGCATATAGACGTTGACTGTGTATATTGTATCCAAGATACAGTCCCTTTGACTGTTCATAGATGTCACTAAAACTGCTCAAAGATGTAAACAACCATGCATGAGCAGGGCCTATTAGACGGAGGGGGTACGACAGCCGATCAGTTCCAGTCATTCCACCAGGACGAAGGTACGCTGCTCATGTTGTCTGTAGTTCTACCATGCCTAGAAGGTCAATACCGCAGTTCGATCGCGTCCGCATTGTTACTTTGTGTCGAGAAGGGCTCTCAACAAGGGAAGTTTCCAGGCGTCTCAGAGTGAACCAAAGCGATGTTGTTCGGACATGGAGGAGGTACAGAGATACAGGAACTGTCGATGACAGGCCTCGCTCAGGCCGCCCAAGGGCTACTACTGTAGTGGATGACCGCTACTTACGGATTGCCGCTCGGAGGAACCCTGACAGCAATGCCACCATGTTGAATAATGCGTTTCGTTCAGCCACAGGACGTCGTGTTTCAACTCAAACTGTGCGCAATAGGCTGCATGATGCGCAACTTCACTCCCGACGTCCATGGCGAGGTCCAGCTTTGCAACCCCGACACCATGCAGCGCGGTACAGATGGGCCCAACAACATGCTGAATGGACCCCACGGAATTGGCATCACGTTCTCTTCACCGATGAGTGTCGCATATGCCTTCAACCAGACAATCGTCGGAGACGTGTTTGGAGGCACCCTGGTCAGGCTGAACGTCTTAGACACACTGTCCAGCGAGTGCAGCAAGGTGGTGGTTCCCTGATGTTTTGGGGTGGCATTATGTGGGGCCGACGTACGCCACTGGTGGTCATGGAAGGCTCCGAAACGGCTTTACGATACCTGAATGACATCCTCCGACCCATAGTGCAACCATATCGGCAGAATATTGGAGAGGCATTTGTCTTCATGGACGACAATTCTCGACCTCATCGTGCACATCTTGTGAATGCGTTCCTTCAAGATAACGACATCGCTCGACTACAGTGGCCAGCATGTTCGCCAGACATGAACCCTATCGAACATGCCTGGGATATGTTGAAAAGGGCTGTTTATGGACGTCTTGACCCACCAACCACTCTGAGAGATTTACGCCGAATTGTCGTTGAGGAGTGGGACAATTTGGACCAACAGTGTCTTGATGAACTTGTGGATAGTATGCCACGACGAATACAGGCATGCATCAATGCAAGAGGACGTGCTACTGGGTATTAGAGGTAGTGGTGTGTACTGCAATCTGGACCACAAATGCTGAAAGTCTAGCTGTATGATGGTACAACATGCAATGTGTGGGTCTCATGAGCAATAAAACGAGCTGAAATGTTGTTTGTGTTGATCTCTATTCCCTTTGTATTTAAAGGTTCCGGAACTCTTGGAACCGAGGTGATGCAAAACTTTTTTTGATGTGTGTATATTGAGATGAATCATTGGCTTGAATCTTAAATTTTAAGGAAAGTAGGCTCTTTAGTTCGTTATGGAACTACTTGTATAATTTAATTTCTATTTTTAATTTTTTAAATTTAATATTATTTTCCTACCACCGTAGTTAAGGGTGATACAAAAATATTCGGTATTTCAGAAATGTTAAAACTTCCCAAAGGAAAAATCGTTAAATTAAGTCTGAAAGGTTCAACCGCCAGCACCTTTGATAATATAAATATACCTTATGGCATGCTGCGGGCGCCTGCAGGATTTTTACAGAGGGGGCCAAATTATAATTTTCATTTCCTTACCCCCCCCCCCCTAATTTTCGTTTCATTTCTTACTTGCGTCGTGAAATTCTTTATTTGACTGCTCCCCTTATCCGTTGGCTACTTTATGGCAAGATTGGGAGGAATGTTTTGGTTTTAGTTCACAGGTTTTGTCCATGAAATTTCGCGTTTCTTCTTTTGTGATTAATTGTCATAATGTTGAGGTCTTAATTAAAATGTTAATGTAAATCCAGTTCGATTATTTTCTAAATACGGTAACTGGAGGACATATTTTCAGATATTTCCAAATTACTGAGTTAAAATTAATCTGTGGAAATATCCCTGAATAAGAATCTGCCTAATAATTCAAATAGCACTATTTCCAAATATCTAGTTTGTACTGACCGTTACAGCGGATCCGCCATTTTTTTTATCTTCTTCACAAGTTATCAGGAATACTTCGCATTGCTCTTCTTAGCCTAATGAATTTTGTGCGAAGTGATAAATTCGTATTGTACGTTACTCGTACTTGTGACGCCCATGGTTTTAGAAAATTTTCATTTTAGAAATAAATTATTTAATTTGTTATTGCTGACCATTAAGTAAAATATATAAAACTCACTAAATCATGTACTTCTTACTTAGTCGCTTTGATAACGACAAATATCGCAGGATCATTTAGCCTAACTATTATACATTCGTAGTTGAGTTAAGAGCCTACCAATGTCCGTTCTGTATTTTTATTCTTTCAGAAGTACATCATAATGAATCCCCCCTTGAACTTTGGCTTTATCACCTAATTGATCTATATTGAATTGTAACGTTCAGTCGGTCAATACGACTACAAGCCCAATTAAATTAGGATTAAATTACCTTCTCCGCTCATATAAATAGGCTACATGTTGCGCATCGAAAATTGCCTTGCAAGCAGATTCCATTGGAATTATATAGCCTGCAAAATTACGAAGTCTATCAGTATTAAATTCACCATTTTGTCTCAACTGATCTACCGTCTATATTCGATTGAGAGTGCGAATCTCAGTCGCTTTGATAACGGCACAAAAACACCGCAGAACAATTTAACTCCTTCTTCTCCTCCTCCTCCTCCTCAACCGCTAGGTTGGTGGGTAACATACATGTCTTCCAAAACGTCTTCTTTCTCTGGCCTGTAGTTTCAAATGGCAATCAGTGTGCTTGCCTTTAATGCTGTCTATAAATTGAGTCCTTGGTCTTCTTCGACTCCCCTTTCCTTCGAGCTTCCCTTCGAAGAGTGTGGTGCTTCGATCGCAGAAGATTAAGCACTACAGGTTAAGATTCTACAACAATGGCAGATTGCTGTTCATTTGTAGCAATATTTGCTCTGTTCTCAAGAAATGGACCACAGTACTATGGCACACCTTGAATAAAAATATACGGCATTTCGCAGCACGAATAACGATCGCAGTAAGGCAGAACGACGCAATATTAGACGAATGTACAACACAGTCAGGCTCGTATTCAAGGCTTTCGAAGCCCCTGGTCAAAATGAAATAAAGAAATCTTTGCTACCCCCGACTTAAAATGTGTAGATTTATTAAAGTTTCCTTAACATATGGGTCTGTTTCTTCACTGAGTGTGTATTTAACTATGGGTGGCAAAACTATAAATATGTGTTTACTAAAATTATAAATAGAAAAAAAAACTAATAAAAAGAATTTACATTGAAATTTTAAAAGATAGCATACACAACCAATGGCAAAAACATCAATTATTTAATGCCCAAGTGGTTTTGTACAGTTTCCAGAATTTGTTCTCCCCTAAAACCTGCCACCCTGGGCAGCTGCCCTGTTTGTTCCCCCGTAATTACGGGGCTGAATACAGTAAATGACTAAATATTGTAAGGACGACCTTAAGCAGTGTTTTACTAGTCATCAAAGAAACCCTCGTTGTAGGGGTTGAAATCCGCTATTGGTGTTGCAATGTATAAAAATATCTCCAGAACGTGCTTTCATATCGTCACTGCCAAAGTGAGGTGACGGAAGTAGTAGGCAGCCTAATCACTTTAGATAGCGTTGGGTAAACAGAAACCATTCTGAAAAATGGAGCTATGTTTCCATTGGTGATCTAGGCATGACATCACTAGAACCATATATTTCTGAATATAAATACATAATTATTACTGTACGTCAGCAACATTAAAGAAGTTGTCTATTGTAACATTTGCCAGTTGATTATCAGAAACTTCAATTTTTGAAATAAACTGGTGGCAATGACCATTCGAATATCAACATTCTCGGAATTCCAGGAGGGGGCCACGGCCCCACCTTGCCCCTCCCTGTGGGCGCCCATGTATGGCAGGTTATCCTATAAACAGTAAAAATGTTATTGGTTTTACGTCCCTTTTAACTGCTGCGGCTTTTAGAGACGCCCGGGTGCCGGAATTTTGCCCCGAAGGGGATTTTCATCGTGCCAGTATATCTACTGACACGACTCCCTCGCATTTGTGCACCCTCAAATGCCAGCTGACTGCGCCAGGATTCGATCCTGACACCTCGAGTACAGCAGGCGAGAACGTTACCGCTGAGACACGCAGCCAATATAAAGTGTTAAGCCATCATATAGATGGTGGGATTTAGTACTTACAATGTATTACTGCTCGATATGTCATTATTGCTGTTATCAGTGTCGTAGTTCCTCGTGTTGAGTGCTGTGCCATAGTGCTACACGCAGCAACACTTTAGGCCAGGGGTGCACAACCTTTTTATAAGAGGGGGCCAAGTTTATTTTTACACAATAAGTGGCGGGCCGCAAGTTACATTTCAACATAGGCACTTGCCAAACCCAACCGCTAAAGCTAATTTTACTATTATCTGAATAACCTATTTTACAAGGAGACAAAAATGTGTACAATCAACTTACTTCTAATTCACAAAGGTTTACGGGTATATAAAATAAAATGATACTTTCACAAGGTTGTATTTTTTTCTTTTTACAAAAAACAGAATTCTTAACATCATAGTATATAAAAATGAAAATCGATTTATCATGAAACTGACCATCAAATCAAGTAGTTGCCTAATGCTCCTAATGTGACGCTTGGCATTGTTTTTTTTTTTTTTTTCAATAGTCTATCAATATCAGGTTCAATGTTAGAGATGGCAATGCGCAAGTTTCCCTCCAATAGTGTATCACTTAAACGTGAACGACACTTTGACTTTATTTGTTTCATCAAAGAAAACGATTCCTCGTATAAGTAGGCACTTTCAAATAACGTTGCCGTTTTTAAAGCATGATCTTTGAGCAATTTCATTTCTTTTGGTAAGTAATTACTTCAACTAGGGCCTACAATAAAATATATATTCACGTTTTCAAAAGAATTAAATATTTATCCGCGGGCCGCATAAACTGACTTTGAGGGATGCGGGTTGTTCACCCCTGCTTTAGGCCTACATAAGAGCTGTGGTCCACTCTTAACTCTGGACAGACAATAGTAATATTATCACCCAATACTGACACTCATATATACAAATATTCCAACCTTCATCAGTATTCTAATGCTATCAATCACTCACTCAATCGCACACGGTCAGTAATATTGTTAATGAACATTCAGGTTGTATAGCTGATCAGCTTAATAACATTTCAGGATATGGAAAGAGATAGAGTCAATGTACAGGAAAGCCAATATAGTGAGTTCTCAGATGGGATCAACTTTGTATGCTTCATCGAATTTGAAGGTCTGAAATTATCCCAAGTAAGGTACCAATCATGTTGTAACCGAAATTATTTTGGTTACAAAGCTCACCCTCACGTTTTTCGCCTTGCCTTAATATTTCGTTTTTAGGTTAGAAACATGGCTACCTCTTGCTGGGCCACTGCAGGGAGTTTAGTGTTTTGTGCCAACTAGATTCTCTGTGGTGACCTAGCAGTGAGGTAATAGGGGGCTTTGCCCAATGAAGTTTCATTGCAGGATATATGTTCCTTTTATGATAGTCGGTTGTTCAGATTCTTCTTGTTGGGATAAAATAATGTGAGAGGTTATCTGTTTGTTGGGATAATATAGTATCGGCTTGTTGAGAATGGTGATGTAGTATCTGCTAGAGGTGATAATAAGATGGAAGGCTGGTGAATGGTTATGTTTAGTTGGTTGAAATATAATGTTATGTTTTGGGAGGATAATCAAATATACTGTATAGTGAGCCTTTTTGATGAAAAATAATTGATGCAAGTATTATGTATGAAATGTGTCCAAGCCAGAGGTATGTTTACTAGAGATTCTTATTTCCTTGCGTATTTAACGCTATCTCGACCCCGAAGATTGTTGTTGGTTGAAAGATTTTAATCAGTAAGAATAGATAAGTTTCAATGTTAAGAATATACGCGTTACCATTCTCTGTTAAGGATATTCGACCAGCTTTTTGAGTTTTCTAAGTGACTTCAACGATAGGCTATTTAAACTTCTGTTTGAGTGTTCTCAAGTAATATTAGGCCTAAGTGTAATGATAATGATCAATAAGGGATTGAAGCTGTATTATCAATGACACCCTCTCCTCGATTACACGGCTTGTTATAATCTGGAATGAATTTCTGCACTGGTTGATATTGCTCAAATATGGATAGGAGAACGATGACATTTCGTCTTCACTTCCCCTAAACATCACCGTTACTGAAGAAAGAAAGTAACAGGCCTATCGAGAGTGAATATAGAAAACATCTCAGAAGAAAACAAGTTAGTGTTACCGGTAACTGAAGAAGGCTTAGCATTAATTTTGAAAGGTTTACTTAGGGGCTTTTGACATCGTGCTACCCAGCCTCATCTACGTGTCTGTGTAGATTCTGTTGAGGAGACGACCGTGGCCTTAAGCTAGATACCAACCCGGTATTTGTCTAGAAAAGAAATAGGAGAATCAAGGAAAACCACTTCTAGGAAGGAAGGAAGGTTGTTGTTTGGCATGACCGCTAATCTCACAATCATGAACCGCGGAACCTCCTTTTTATGTGGAGTCTGAACCATAGGACATGACACTTCACTTCAAAAGTCTGATTTGCATTAATCGGGAATCGAACCCGATCTGGGCAAGCAGCATGACCACTTCGCCAACATGCCTCCTTGAATTAGTGAGAGGTTGGCAAGATATTGCATACTAGGTGTGAATATTTGGAAGTTGCCTGAAGATTTAATTAACAGAAGTTTGGCAGACGATGAAACAACTTACACTTAGCAACTATAATTTCGGTGAGAAATTGTATTATACTATAAATCTAGTATTACCTGTTCAGAAAACTAGATACTGTAGTTCCTTAATTCATATATTTTGTGCCAGATCATTTTATATGATTTGCACCCCTCAGTCCATTCAAATCTGTTTTTTTTTCAGCAACCACATGAATGTCGCGATTTCTATCGTTATTTATATGAACTTTACACACACTGTAATCGCATCTCCTTGTTGATGCTATATTTTGAGCACCAGACATAATAAATTGTTTGTTTCGTTGTTCTTAAAATTACAATATTTCTCTCTCGTTTCGTTTTCCACATAAAAGTATTGTCATTATTTTGTGCATAGGTTCAGTTAATGTGCAACTTCCAACTTTGCTGAACAAAACTGGGCATTTCCAAAAATAGCCTATGTTATTTGTAAAATGTACTTAAACTAGCTCAAGTTATTATTACAGGCATTATTGGAACAAGGGAGTTAACACTCTAGGAAAATCAAATTATCATTCAATCTGGAGAAAATGAAGGGTTAGTTCAGTTTTATATGCTTCTGAAAAAAAGATTTTTATTTAGGAAAATATTGAATTTATTTACAACTTATTTGGAAAAGGTTGGTAGTGTTGATTGTGACTTTAAAGAGATGGAACATCAGGTCATCCGTCCCTTGTAACATAGCCTACGTTTAAGAAGAAAACCAGAAGGGTCCCAACCCCCAAAAATGTGAGGAAATCATCATAAGAAAACCAAAGGGCGTTGTTGTGAATGAGTAGATTTAATTCCGGGACATGACTTTATTTAAAGTACCGGGACACCTACCTCATCTCCTGTTCCTAATACAGTATCCCTACAGTATTTCTCAGTAGAATTCCTGCACAAAATCTAGCTAAATAAATTAGATAGTCTCCCCATAGGTGCAAGAAAAGCATTTGAAAAACCGGGTGTGTTTAATTACGTGTCTCACATCTTAAGTAGGAGTACTGTACTATAATCACTACACAAATTAAAGAAGTACTTCCCCCAATTAAAGAAAACATTCGTCCATTTTCTCCGTTGCTCAGAATGGCAATCATGGATATGATTACGACATTCTGACTTCTTAGCTTCTCTGAATCGTTGAAACGCTTTCTATTTTTCTGAATCAGTAGTTGTAGAGGAGAATGGCGTGTCGAGGATAAAATTTAATGTTCGAAACTCGTTCTCTTCCTTCTCCGCACGTTTTCGTTCGCGATAATTTTTACACTTTTCAGCGTTCAAGATTATAATATTAGTACATGAAACAATTGAATTCGTAACTATTAGTAAAATCAATCGACACGTAACTAAGGGCTTGCGTTCTAATAGCAACGTATGGAAGATGACGCAATCTGGTTGCCATGGTGCCGGGAAATTGATAACTCTAATTCCAGATGGATCTCCAGCCCAAAAACGTATCCATGTTAATAGTCACAGCCTGCCATTGTCCCTGACAGTTTGTGGAGTGTGATTCAATGCCAGAGAACCCTGAGTTCCTTAAACATGACGCAACGCACACTACCATAGAACTTAGATTCCTTCTGGCCTTGGATTAGGATTATAACAGCAACTTGGAAACTGGCTAAAGAAAACCTGTCTTGTTAGTTCAGCAATTTCCCACCCACGTCGCAGCGAGCGTGTTGGAACGAAAGCGGGAGGGGTGGAAAGGAAGACAGGCAGATGAAGAATGGTGCAATGTAAATGCGCGAACCGTCCCACACGAAAACATTCCACCTGCCATACAAACAATATCCAGTTAACTTTTTGTTCCTCTTATATGTTTGCTTTTTAAAGAATATGCCCATTAAAATTTAAATTTGAAGACATGCGCCTCGCAGTGGACGCCCGCAGCGCCAGACAAACGGCTGTCAGCCATATCGTAAAGAATAATACAGTCGTGGAATACATTAAATCTCACACACCAGGCCATACAGTGCGTTCATTGCCTGTTCGTGTGAAATCAACAAGTCAAGTCGAGTTACATAAATAAATAACAAGCTTCTATCACATTTACTGATTTATTTTAAATGTTGTTGTAACTCCTGGTGTAATTAAAATTTGTCTGTAGCAGATCTCGATAAAGGGACCGCTTGACGTAGAACCGTATTTTATCCAAGTGTAATAAATTCTTGGGTTAGGAGGTCTATGCAAATAATAAGCGAGAGGTTGTTAAAACTAGTTGTGCCCCCGCTAATGATTTGTTCAGTGTAGCCAACTTATTGAATCAGATTTTGGTTGTTAATTAATCAATGTTGTGGGTTATACGTCCTTTTTAACTGCGGCTTTTAGAGACGTCGTTGTGTCAAAATTTCGCCCTGAATGGGATATTTAACGTGCCAGTAATAATCTACTGGCATGGTTCCCTCGCATTAAAGCACCCTAAAATGACAATTGACTGCACTGGGATTCAATCCTGCAACCTTGGTCATAGCTGGCGGGAACGTTACCGCTGCGCCCACAACCCACCATCGATTTTTAGTTGTCAAAAATGATGCAGCCGTAACATTTCTAGAGGGTGAACGCTGATGTAGTATCCTCAAAAATCCGAAACTAAGGTATTGGTTCTCCGAATTCTGTCTAACCTCCCGAGGTTAGCACTTGTTTTCTCCAGATTCAACGGCATGAGGGCATCAGCAGTCTGGAAATTGGAGAGTATTTAATTTTCCCAACAGTTATGCCCTTTCACTTTCTCTTCGCAAACCCCTCATTCTTCGAGAGGTCGTAATATCTTTTTATTTCTTTACTGACAGCTCTAGTTGGCCCCGTGGTGATCGGGTAGCGCTCCTGCCTCTCATCCGGAGACCCCGGATTCGATTCACGGCTCCGTCAGGGCTTTTAGAAACAGACGCAAGTGCTGGAACGGAGTGCACTTAGCCTGGTGAGGACAATTGAGTAGCTGTCTGATCAGAGGCCACTCTCCGGTAAAATAAAATACGGCCGAGGGGACCCCTCGGGCTGACCATGCGTCACCCCACAATCTGTAGGCCAACATGGCTGGGCAGTGGTCACATGGTAGGCCAAGGCCCTCCAAGGGCTAAATGCCACAGGGTTTGGTATTTTTTAGTGATAACCTATCTATAAAGGAAGCTTTCTGCCTGACATTTTGAATTTTCAGCTCACTCGTTATGTTCATCCCAGATAAGTGTATAGTGTCAAATATACCCTCAGTTTAATTTTTAGCCTACTTTCGATTTTTGCAAAAAATGAAAGTAGACTTATGAGATCAACACAGGGCGAAAAAAGTGTGTCTGTCTGTGTGTGTGTATGTGTGTGTGTGAGTCTGTGTGTGTGTGTGTGTATGTGTGTGTGTGAGTCTGTGTGTGTGTGTGTGTGTACTCTGAATGTCTGTCCCCCCCCCTATCAATTCGAACACGGTGAAACCGAATTGAACGAAATTTGGTACAGAGGTAGCACTAGTAAAGGACACCTCAGTCAAGGTTAGTAGAATACAGGTTGGCTCATAACTCTCGGCCAATGGGAGAGCGCGCGGGAATACGTCACGGGCCTGCTGCGTTTGAATCAGTCATTAGTCCGTAGCGCATTACGTGCTCAGTAAATAATAATTTTTAAGGGTAGCAGCCATTTCAGAGTATCAACTAATGAATTGTTGTGAATAATAGATGACGCTGAACGCTAAATTACATGACTAATTTAATTATACATCTTCTTCAACATAATAAAACTGGTATATACAAACATACTCACAGCCGACTATATCTCCAACAGGCGCAGATCCACACATCCCCACTGCTTGACTAAGCACTGCATTATTATTATAATGGTGTCATTGCTGTTCATTGCTGCCTGCACGTTCGTCTTCATTTCCGCCACTCTCGGAGTCAGCAAAACTGTCACTGATAACAGCTCGCACCACAATGTTGGTGACCCCGCGGAATTTAATTCTCACTTTGTCCAACCACATCAACACTATTAAGTGGAAAACCCCAGAGTAAACAAATTTACCCAATTCTACGTATTTGCCAACAAATTTGACAATTTATTATATTCAATGTAACTGAATAAATTGAATATGCTACAAAATACTATAATAAGAACATGTAAATAACCATTATCTTCATATCTTTGCGGCGGCCAGGGAAATAGTACAGTTTCCACTGTTTATAGGGAGGAAAGTTTCTAAATAATATTTCAACTAATAGCCGCTAAGCTACATTTATGAATCTTCACAAAGTTTAGTACATAAGATTGTGGAAGGCGTTGAACTTGTTCCTATGATGAGAGAGAGTAGCCTATAATTTTCGGTCAGATACAGCACAAACGACATTGCAAATTTACAATTAACTAAATTAGTACGTTCCAAAAAAAGTAAATTAAAAAAATCAAAGTTTATTTTTTTTCATTTTCTGTAAAATTTGGTTTCTGGTGCTTGCAAGGTCCAATTGATGTTTTTGTCTCCTACAACCAGAAACAATTCACTAGAATGTCCACTTTGTGCACCAATACTTCATGAAACAAGTTTCTTGATCTTCTTGTTCACTTTTCTCTCTTGATCACCCGAGTTTTGTCTTTTCAATGTCGATGCTTCTCTTTTTTTCGTATTAAGATATTTTATTCTTATAAATACTCTTTGGCGGCAGAAGCTTGCAACTAGTTTTCGCGGAATGCTAGCGATCTCCTTTGAAACAATATCAGCTGTAACTGCAATGATAAGTTTTCGAAATCTGAACGTATCTCCATGAAACTTCTGATACATTTCCTCCATTTCTTCCACTAAACAACAAACAACAACGAAATCAAGGAATTAACAAAAGACCCCACCAACAAATTCCAAAAACAAATACAAAGTGCGCTAAAAGAAACAGAATACATACTGACCAAAGCCGAAAAATCAAAACTAATAAACATGAACCCGAAAATACCGTCATTGAGGGGACAACCAAAAATACACAAAAAGGAATGCCCAATGAGACCAATAGTCAATTGTAGGAATGCCCCTAATTACAAAATCAGCAAAGAGTTACTAAAAATCTTAAAATGCCGTCTTTCCAACGACAAAAACAACTCTGTAAAGAACACAACAGAACTAGTAACAGCATTGAACACCCTACAAATGAAACCTAGCTTCAGGCTAGTATCCTTCGACGTAACTAACATGTACACCAATATTCCGATTATTGAAGCAATCAACACTATCGAAAACAACTTAAAATCCAACAATTCGGCAAAAGAAATTGAAGAGATTGTGAGATTACTGAGGGTCGTTCTCACCCAAAACGTGTTTCAATTCGACAATAAAATATACACACAGAGAGAAGGCCTAGCAATGGGATCGCCACTAAGTGGGTTAATCGCTGACATCTTCATCAATGCACTAGAAAATGCGTTCTTAGAAAAGACTTCAACAAAGGGAATAGTAATATGGAAAAGATACGTAGATGATGTAATTTGCATCTACGATACTGAACTAACTAGCGAAGAAACAATTCTCCAATCCATTAATAGCCTTCACCATTCTATCAAATTCACTAAGGAATCCGAAATAGACCGGAAAATAAATTATCTCGATATAACTATTGAACGTAAAGACAACGACCTTTCATATTCCATATTCCGGAAAGCAACACAAACCTCGCATGCAATCGACAATCAGTCTAATCACCCCAGTACGCACAAACTAGCGGGTTTCAATTCAATGGTGCACAGGGCTTTAAACATACCCATGTCAAAAGACAACTATAATAAGGAAATAAGAACTATTATGCAAATAGCAAGGGAAAACAACTTCTCGCCAAGCAAAATAAATCAAATTATAGCCAAACATAAAAATAAAGATAAAACGATTCCCAAACCGGACAGTAATGAGAAAAAATTTGCGCGTTTCAACTATGTGAATGCGAATACATATAAAATCACTAACCTATTCAAAAAGCAAGGCATAAAGATAGCTTTCACAACGAAAAACACAACCGCTAGGCACCTCCTAAATAGTAATCTAAATAAACGTGACCCGTATTCAAGGTCAGGGGTATATTCTATAACGTGCCAAGACACCGATTGTCAAGCTAATTACATCGGGCAGAGTGGAAGGCGAGTAGACACACGTTATAATGAACATAGAAATGCGATAAGATACGGAACACATTCAGCCGTGTGCGAACATATGTGTGACGCAGGGCATAGCTTTACCAACATAGAGTCGGACCTTAAAATAATCCATCACGAATCGAAAGGCAGAGCTCTTGACATAAAGGAAGCAATCGAGATACACCTAGCCAAACGAAACAATCCCAACAATCTAAATGAACACACGTTCATGGAGAGCTCACCCCTCTTCACGCTACTAAAAAACACACCCTGTCGGAAACAAAACTCAATTTAGCGACACAGCCAAGCTAGATAAAAAAAAAGGGGGAAATTAGGGGGTTTTTAATAGGTAAATGTTATCTGGATCAGGTGTACGATGTACTTTTTCTTCTGCAATAAACCAAGGCCCATATTAGAGGCAGTATTAAAGGTGCCGGGACGTCCTCATAAGACCGTCAACGCTTAGTTCGAATGGGTTATGCTCCACGCGTGGCGAGGACTAATCCACGGTCTTTAATAGTTGTAGATCCACCTCATTCAATAACATACATCGTATCTAGGTTGGCAACACCTCACATAAACACATCGCGATCACTCCCCACAGCACGTAGGGACAGGGGGGGGAAGGCAGGGAAAAACCAGTCGTTAAGATAACCACCGCAGTCGGCCGCACAGCGAGTTCAAGTGAGCACGGAAACTGCGAATAGCTGTAGTACGGAAGACAATCAGATAAGTAGTTAGCCTAAAATTGTATAGTTTAACCATAGTTTACAACCATATAATCTCTCTAAAGTACAATCTCCGGATAGCCATCACCATTTAGCATTTCACCTAACATATATACTGCATTTAGCATACACTGACAGTTGCAGTACCAATACTGCAACTAAATAATTGTACATATTGTAAATATTTTCACCTGTATTTCAAACATAGATTTTATAGCCTAAGTGTATTGGATCTGATGATGATCGCTTGACGATCGAAACTGGTCATCCTAGTGTTTTATTAATCTCATGTAATTTATTTCAGGATTAGGGCATAACCCATCTCTTTTGGGTACATTCGTGTTGACCGACTGAAAAGCACTAAACTCTTGTTTACTAAGGCAACACTGAAAATATGGCTTCAAACACCACAATCACATTCATACTGCTGAATTGAATTCTCTAATTCCCCGTTTCTTGATTGCAAACAGTTTGCTCGAGTCTCTAAGTGTTGCATGTTTTCCTTCAGTTTTTTGGTTCCTTCAAGTAATGCGTTGAATTTAATGAGAAGATAGTTATATTTTGTGTCAGAATCATTGACATTGACGTCATTGACGACGGAATCATTGTCACTGGAAAATGTCGAATCCAATATTTCGTTTAGTAATTGTTTGTTTTCTTTTTTCTCGGAGCGTTCTGTACGTGAAGTTGTGTCTTGGCACTGTGTTTGAGGCAGTAAATTTAAAGAAGGTATTGACGTATTTTTTAATATTCTAGGGTGAGTATTTGTCAGTCGAGCTCGAATTTCGTCTTCAAAATCACTTGGTTTGAAATGTTTGCTGCAAATCCGTTTGTTATTCGGATCGAATTTATCTTTCCTATGGCATTTCTGCACCCACGTTTTCCTACGATTAGCATCCTTTGGAAATCTGAAGAAAGATATTTTTTCTCCCGTTTTCTTAAGAATTTTTGAATTACTTTTGCAGACTGCAACACTGCAAATTTTTCCCGGCATTTTAAACAACTGAAAGAAAAGAAAACCCAACGTAAAGAAACAACTTATCCATAGGCTAGAATATGCAAAGATAGATTCCATAGTAATCTGATGTAATTAATTTACATTATATTCACCTGTTTATTAATGTGTAATACACCACGTAACACAATTCATATCTTGAACAACAGAAATACTGTAGGCCTATTAACAAACAAGTAAATAACACACCTAGTTTCCTCCGTCCACTGTGTAAATGGAGACTGGGGTGACTCTCGCAGGCCCGATGACGCGTTACCCCCACCCTACTGCCAGTGGAAGGCAAGTTACGAGCCAACCTCTCTTCTACTAACCTTGCACCTCAGTGTCATACTTTATATCGCCGCCATCTTTACCAAAACAGAATGGCGGCCACTCAAATGTTCAAAACGTAAAATCAAATTACGGCTACACTAATCATCCGATCTCTACCAAATTCGGTGACAACATACCTTTATATAGGACGCGTCTTTCACCCAAAATTCAAGGTCATCGGCCATGCCATTTCAGGATGGCGGCCGTGTGAATTATGCAACCATTTTAATAAATAGCTTAAGACCCACCAATTCCGATTATCGAGCCTAGGGGGGTTTAAGCTATCCTGAAGGTCGTGATCCGTTATTTATTATAATTTAATATTATAATATTATACAGTATGAGTGGCTTAAAAGAGCTGAGCCGTTTGTGTCACACGACAAGATGGCAGCTGTCCTCATGTGCCTGTCTTATATTTCAGTAGTTTTAGTATGTTGTATGTGATATACCGTACTGATACAATAATATAAACTTTGTATGAAATGATCTTTAATGAAGATGTACTGCAGTGAAGAAATCGTTTATTTAAAGTCATTATTTGCCAACAGTTTGTATCTAATATGTCAGTTAAGAACACCTAACGTCATGGATACGGTTAGCTTTGGGCTAGCATGTTAGTCTGACACGCAGTTGACTGGGGATCGAGTACTGCTACAGTTAGGTTTTTTTTTCTTGAATTCTTTTACAAATGATGTGCACGAGCTTTTTCCACAGATACTGAATAAAATGTCATTTAGCTCAAAGGAGAGGATAAAGTATACACTCGTATATTAATAAAATCACAGTCCCAGCATCGCACATAAACAGAAGCCATTAGGAAAAGGAGAATAGAAGAACTAGATACACGTTGTCATTAACCACAGCCTTCTTAATGCCTCTGTACGGTGCTGTCCTCTTGTGGGTTATGTGGGTAATATTGTTCCAAACATAACGCTGTGTAAATGCCTGAGCTGGCCTCCTGAAGTATGGCAATTTTGTAATACTGGTAGTTCAACTATTAGCCACGATCGCGCTCCGAATACCTTTAAACACTGCCAGCTGGATCGCCTCCCTCTTGGCTACTTTAAACTGCCTACTCATTCAACACCCATAGAACACTGCCATCGTAGTACATTACGATGGCAGTGCATAGGCGTACAAGATAAAGATTAATTCACTGATAGGTCGCAGCACCACCTACTGTGATTGGGGCGGAAGATTCTTAATTTTGCAGGCTGTCTTAATATAGAGATTAACGGACGTGAATGCATTACAATAAGTTAGTAGTTTTGTTATTCAATCATCATAAAGTATATAATATTGATTTTGACACTTACTGGCTTATTATCAATATAAAAGAAAACAAACAATACATTGTGGTAGGGGTGATTGTGTTAGGGATGAGGACAAAGAGTCATAAAGATACCCATACATTTAGGAGAAAGTAGGCTATATGTTCTTTGCTGAACATCTTGTTATTATTATGAGGTTAGTGTCAAAATTACTGAAGCAAATGCCATGGCAGTTCGTATTAAGTAGAAGGCAACCCTCAAATAGACCTATGCTACAAATAATTTATGTAATGCAAAGGGGTGAGGAGGTTAAGAGTTGTTGTTGTTGTTTTAAGGGGCCTAACATCTAGGTTATCGGCCGAGGGGGGTTAAGAGGAAGCCTGATTGCACAATCCGTATCTATCATATGACATGACAAGGCCTTGTGTGAGGAGGGCTTGGTGGCTCAAATATCTTATTTGAGAATATTGCGAGATGAGTTAGTTATTGTACTTTTAAGGGGCGGAACCACGAGGTTGCTGAAGTGAATGTGTCACAACGCAGTTCTAATGAATGCGTCTCAATCAATTAAGCATATAGCATGTCTCAAGATATCGTTATTCACTTTGGCCATCGAAGTACACGCTACGGTACTTAAACTCTGTCTCCGGCCAGGAGTAGCGACATTGTTGTTTCTTCATTTGAGGGGCATGGGCATCGTAGTCATTCAGCCCCGTGTGTGTATAGACCTATATATATTTTTTGTCTGATAACCCGTGTTATTGTGGTGTTTGTAGTAGTAATAATTCAGATGAGGATTGGGAAGAAGGTGACCGTGACCCAGTGGCGGCTGGCGGTATGTAAAGCTGGGTGTTACACCAAGATTTCTGATGTCGCAATTTTATATGGGTAGTATACACAAGTAACAAAAATGAATTAACTTTAGATACACTAAGTTCTATTAAAACTGAAATACAGTGGTTTTCCAAATTAACTGTACGTTCGACAAATATACAAATTTTAATGACTTTTTTTGGGCTTCTTCCTATAGGAATTCATAAAAAATCAGATGTATGTTACTAAGGGATGCCCTATGCCTGAGTTAATGGGAAGCAGGTTGTCTACGGTTGGCTCTCAATCTCCGGGATAATAAACATTCCCAACATAAAAACATGGCAACCGAAAAGTTAGTACGTTAACGGAAAATGTTATTACCAGAGGCGTAGCGCTATAATACGCCGATACGCCGGGCGTTCCCTGATTTAAAATGTGTATTCATCAGAGAGTAAAATATAACATTGTTTTTATTTGATATAAATGCGGCGTTAGCATATTACATGGCGCTTAGTTATTTTATATCCGTACCCCCCATATAACCAGTCTTAGCCCGGCCGCGGGCTACTGCTGTGCGTTGCTCTTCTTGTCTGTACGCCAGACCTTCTTGGCGTCAAGAGGTATGTACCACCCTGGCCAGGCCATGTTGCAGCGCATGCGCCAGTTCATACTTGTTTCTCGGAAGGGGAGCGCTACCGTACGCTGGCGTTTGCTGGCGTTTGAATTGTATGATCACTGTTCTGTTAACTCAATAGCCCAATCGCTGCGCTAGTGCTATAGTTCGAACTGTAGAAGTGTAGTTCCTTTTAATTGTGGGTGTGTGTGTTTAATGCTGCCAATATGTCTGAAGTAAGTTCACCTGACTCTAATGTTATTAATTTTTTAAAGGCAACTCCTTTGAGCACTTTATCATATGAACAGCGATGTGAATTAAAAACAAAAAGACCAAAGCCAAATTTATCAATTAAAGAAGTCGGTAAAAATCGCACACGGAGTTTTCAGCTTTCTTGGTATGACAGGTTTTCCTGGCTAACTGGGTGTGTTGAAAAAAACAAAATGTTTTGTTACGTTTGCCTTATGTTTGGAGCGAAAGATACTGAATGGTGCACGGAAGGAATTTCGGACCTGAGTAATTTAATTAAAAAGGCTGTAAAACACCAGTCTTCAAAACACCACTTGTTACATTGTGAAGCATTTCATCTGCTAGGTAAAACTCGTATTGAGCATGCATTATCTGAAGCTGCTCGACTACAAGCAGTAAAACATAATGAGATCGTGTCTTCGAACAGGCAGTATGTGCGACGACTCATTCAATCAGTAGTATTTCTCTGTACACAAGAACTAGCCTTCCGTGGCCATAGCGAAGATGAAAGTTCTATTAACAAGGGGAATTATTTGCAATTGTTGAACCTGCTCGCTCAAAATGAATCTATAGTTAGAGACCATTTACAGTCATCATCATTATTAAAAGGAACATCTCCAGACATTCAAAATGACTTGATAGAAGTTACAACAATTGCATTAAATGAAAAAATCAAATCAGAAATAAATAAAGCCCCCTTTCTCTCCATACAAGCGGATGAGACATTAGACGTATCGTGTAAGAGCCAGATGAGCATAATATTTAGATATTGTGTGGATGATAGGATAGAGGAGAGATTCGTCGGCTTTTATGACGTTTCCAAGAATAAAACAGCTGCGGGATTATCAGAAATCGTGCACAAAGTTTTACTTGACTGGGAAGTAAATGGAGAAAAAGTTGTAAGCCAGACATACGATGGCGCAGCTGTAATGGCAGGCAGACAAGGAGGAGTTCAAAAGCTAGTGAAACAGTTTTGCCCATATGCTCTTTTCGTCCATTGTTACGCCCACCAATTAAATTTGGTACTTCTGTATGGCTCAAAAACAATAAAACAGGTTCGTTTGTTTGTCTGTGCCTTGACTGCTTTTCATAGTTTTTTCAGCAAGTCTTCTAAAAGGACGGTTTTGTTGACCGAAAGAGGATTCAAGCTTCCACAAGCTAGCAATACGAGATGGAATTTTCATTCGAGGGCAGTTTTCACCATTATGAAACATTTCCAAGGATTGTATAGTACTTTTGATGAAATTATTGATGATGAAAATAGTGAATGGGACGACGACTCTGTGAACTGTGCCATTGGTCTCAAAAGACATATGGATGACCCTACCTTTGTATATTTGCTATGTGTATTCGAAGCTTGTTTCATTTACACTGATCATCTTTTCAAATTGTTACAATCATCGACAGTGAGTATTGTAACTTGCCATAATGAGATAGAGGCTGTCGTCAAAAGAATAGAAAACTTAAGAAATGAAGATTTCACTGACAGATGCGTTCAAAAAAGCATCCAGTTGAATGTAAACGTAATGTATGATGGCAATAAAAAGAACACTTTGAGAGTGCTAACTTTTGAAATAGTAGATTCACTAACAGCTCAAATGAAAAGTAGATTTGAAGATCTTAATCATCTAAATTTCATTGAGTTAGTACAAGAAAAGAAGTTTAAAGAATACACTGAAACATTCCCCCAGGGCAAATTAGATATTTTGGTAAAACAGTATCCATTCTTTAATGTTAACCAATTACTAAATGAACTTCACATTGTTTATGGAGATCAGACAAAGCATTTAGCTCCAAAAGAGCTTTTAAAATATTTTGTTGCCAACGGTCTCGACTCCATCTATCAGGAAGTAACTAAACTACTGCGCTTAGTACTGACTATTCCAACTACTAAAGCTAGTAGTGAACGCAGCATGAGCACGCTGAAAAGAATTAAAACATACCTTAGAAATTCTATGAGCAATAGTCGCTTGTCGTGTTTAAATTCACTGGCCATTGAAAAACAGTTATTAGGTGAGCTTTCATCAGAGCCGGCATTTCTTGAACACATCATTGACATTTTCGCAGAAAAGAAGAAAAGACGAATGGAGCTGATGTACAAGACTGTGTGAGGTATGTGACAGTATCTTTCATATTAGCTTTTTGATTTTTTCCTTAGTTTGTCGTTATAAACTTTGGCGTCCCCAACTCAAAAGTTCACGCTACGCCACTGGTTATTACTAACAAAAACGGGCACATATTTTGCATAAGGATAGCTTGAACCCAACCAGAGGAACCAGACATGACGTGCGATCTGTCATACGTCTGCGCAATTCATTTTTGCGGAGTTTCATTCAATTTCTGCTTCTTTAATTCATCCAGTTAACACGCTGCTAATGTGTGTGCATCATGTTTTGAGGGAGAAAGGAAACTCCAAAACCGTTCAACTGGTTTGCCTCTTACTACGTATCGGTACAAAACAGCCATTTGAAATATGTTTGAAATATCAGTAGTTTCATCTGCTAGAATGGCAAAAATTTCGGATTCCTTTATTTGCTTTGATACTTCTCCTTGGCAAACCTCCAACATAATTTGTAAAAGTTCATTTTGAATTGTTTTGGACGTACCTTTGAAAACAGTTGCCCTTACCAAATGACCTTTCAACTCAGCGCTAAAATTAATTAGTCCTATGAAAACACCTACATTTGTTGATGTTACACTTTCATCATGACCACGCAAGGCCAGTTCGAAAGAGCCGCAGAAACGAATACAGTTTATTACAATATTTAACACATAGCCTACCTATTGTGCCTAACTTCTTCGTTATATTCCACAATTTTCCTTCTACAGGCACTGTCAAATTGTGCAGCTACGTTAACAGTTCCAAAAAGTGTCAATCTCAAACAGCTGAAGATTCATGTTTCTTTATTTTAGGGCTGAATTTCCGTAACTCTTATTTTGGTCCACGCGGATTCTCCACCAACAGACATGGGAAACAGAATAAAGCGTTTTTAATATCGCATTCACATAACCAATTTTTATTGTCTTAAATATCTCCTTTAAACACCCTCATATACTTATATTTTGGACAATACTTATCTGGTAATGGTCTACCGAGTGTTTTTACTGTAAGTTTATCCTCATCAAGGAGCTGGGAAAACGGTCTAACTAGTAAATTACTTACTAATTAATTTTCACTCACACTCCATGTTAGCCCTTGAAAAATTATTGTTTCAAACTAAACATTCCGTTAAAATAAAATACTAACTTACAAGATACCACAGATGATAAATCTGGGAGCTTTATTGGGAAGTGGCGCGAAAGGCAAACTAACAAAACACTGAATATCGTAGTGAATGCATAGGCCTGCTCACAATCAACCAAATAATAATAATAATATAATAAACGCGTGGCCTCCGGAGAGGCCGAGTGCAGGTCTTTCTAGTTGACGCCCGTGGGCGACCTGCACGTCGTGGAGCCCATCACTTCCGAGTGAGGCGCGCCATGATGAGTGTGGGCTCCATTTCGGCAACGCTGTACAGTTTTCCCGGAGCGGCTAGCTGGTGAACCATGTGTTATTTCCCCGTACAAATACATACCGATATAAAATAAGTGAATTAATTTACGTATTTCACAGTCATACAGCATAACTTTTTGATGTATAAGGATTACAACGCAACCAAGAACTAAATTTTCCAACCACCCCGAGCCGAGAAAAAGTTACCTTACAAAAATGATAACAACTTTGTTTCTTGGACACACAAAATTTTGAAATTAATAAACCAGTTATACAACATTCCAATGGGCGGCTTCGGTGGCGTAGTCGGTAGCATGCTGAGCTTCTATGCCCAAGATCGCGGATTCAAATCCAGCCAAATTCATCGGATTTTTTAAGAGCGTTAAAAATCTCTCAGTATGCCTTCCTTCGGAGGGGAAGTAATGCCACTAATTACACCTGTGTGAAGCTAAATTGAATAGGTTAACAATGTAAACAACGCTCTTAGGTTCCTACGTTCCTTGCCAAGAGCCGACTGCGGTGACGTCTGGTAACTAAGTTCTGTAGAATACTAGTAGTCGTTGACGGTGGCGTTTGGCGGCAAAAGTAGGAACTACTTGAAAATTGATCGTCTACAGTCCTTCCTTGAATTAAAACAAATACACACACTAATACTGTCATCACAATTAACACCGGTTATCAGACAGATTCTACACACACCCAAAGTAAACGGGGCTGCATGACCGCGTTGTCGCAACCCCAAACTTAAGAACCAACCAACATTCCAATGTATATTGTATTAAAATTTGGATTTGATCTGATGACGGATTTTTGAGATAATAATTCTTAAATGTGACGCATGGTTGAAACATGCTTAAAAACGTGCACTTTTTGTGTTCCAACTGCGATAAGAAATATTAAAATATAAATTTAAAATTTCAAACCTACATGAACTAACGTAAAATAGAACGACGAAAATGATAATGGTATTGGATTTTATGTAGGTCTATTGGTTACTTCACAAACAACCTTCAAACTCGAGTGCACATAATACAGTACTTTGGTCGACAGTAGTAGTGTTGCTCGTTTCCTGGCACAAGAAGCCCCTTCCTTCCAGCTCTTGTATGGTTTTCCAGCATTCCTCCATGCTTTGTTTCTATTATCCTATAATTATGATAGACTACGGTATGCTAATTTTCCATTTTCTTTAACCTTTGCGTGATTGTTTTTAATCACTGTTAAAAACTCACAAAATTTGATCCACTATTTTCTTCCTTCATTGAAAATTAAATAATTCTGCTTTCAGGCGCGGATCTAGAGTTTGGCTTTGGGCGGGGGGTCACAGAATCGAAATGGTTAAGAAAAATGGTATCACTAAAAACGCAATCACAAAATAACCAAACGTACAAAACCAGACCAATTTTTTTTGCAAGCTACATGGATAGAAATTTGATGCGTTTAGCGCACCAAAAATATTCGTACAAATTGCAAGGGCGTGTTTTGCGAATTTTACATCGAGCTTCGAGAAAAGTATCAAGGTACGTTACAGTTTCGGCAAGTCGAGTTGGTACCGACAAAGGGAGAAAGTCACAGCTTAAATTGCCAACCAAGTTTGCAGTTTGGACGTCGGCAAAATTTTTTGGTGGGAAAAAAGCCCCAAATTCCTATCCGTGCATTGCTGCACATAGACATCACTATAGACATCGATTCGGTAATCACAAGGTTTGCTAAACAAAATAGGCGAGTTGATTTTGTTATATAAATAATCGTTTTTATATAACAGGCATGAAGTTGTAAATATGTACAGTTGTAACAGAACATAATAATTGCAATAAAGATATTTTCAGTATTGAATAAAATGAAAAAAAAAAACAACAACTGTTTTTCAGTTAACATTCGCTAAGTTTTATTTGTCTGGTTATTGTGCTTTCGTTTTTCGAGTTTGCAAAAAAAAAATTGGTCTCCGTTTGGGGGGTGTCATGGCCCCCGTGACACCCCCCCCCCCCCCTTGAATCCGCGCATGTCTGCTTTGAAAGACATTTGTTATTTCATGTGCACAAAGCTGTGTGTGCATTCAGATAGTCTAGATCAGGGGTCTCCAAACTACGGCCCGGGGGCCACATCCGGCCCGCGGACAGATTTTGTCCGGCCCGCGGAGAGCTAGCATACTTGAAAACTCCTTTTAGAGAACATATTTTTTTATAGCAAATTAAATTTAGTTTACTGAAGTATTCTAATTTTATGTTGAATAATTATTAATATGACATCTACATTGATATGGTCATGGGCTAACTACTCATAACATTGTTGTAGGCTTATTGTTATTGTTTTTGTGATAAGTTGGATAAAGAAACACAGAATTGTAATGAGTAAAGACATGTATAACATGCAGACATATGAAATACTAATGAGATTTATGTAATTGAGATTTTCCACTGACAATAGTTTGTAGTTGTGGACTAATTTTACTTGTACCAATTATTAAAAGAGATTTAAGATGCTCATCAGTTAATTTAGATCTGTAAACATTTTTTGTGTACTTCATTTTGGAGAAGGTCTTCTCACACAAATAAGTAGTACCAAAAACAGAAAACAGCCCACGAGCAAATTTATGCAAATTATCAAATTGTGTCAGTGGAAGACTCTTATAAAATTCCAACAAAGATGAGTTTTGATATTTGTTCTTAATTATATCACTGCACTGTAGTTCAATCATTTCCATTTGAAGTTCCGGGGCTAGGGTTTCAATGTCAGTATCAAAAGGATCCTGAAAAATCTTAATTTGATTCGCAAAGGCATCGAAGTCCGAGAAACGAGTATCAAAATTTATTTTCAAAGCACTCAAAGTTTCGATTGCAAAATCGATAGGAAACTCAGTCTCAGTGGTGTGGCTGAATATTTCACATGTTTTAAAATGTGAAAAACATTTACTTCGTAGTTGTGATTGAAACAGTATCAATTTCTTCCGGAATGATTTGATATTAGTGTATAAATCAGGAAGATGCTGGTTTTCTCCTTGCAATCTCAAATTCAGTTCGTTCACATGTTTTGTCAAATCAACATAGAATGCTAACTTCCACAGCCATGCGTTGTTTTGTAATTCAGTAAGAGGGCGATGCTTTTCATTCAAAAAAATTTCGATCACTGCTCGAAGTTCAAAAAAGCGCTGAAGGACTTTCCCACAACTAAGCCAACGTACGGCAGTATGATAAGGTAAGTCATTTTCTCCAATCTCTTCAATAAATTGTCGGAATTGTCGGTGATTCAGCCCAAAAGATCTCATAAAATTAACAGTTGATATGACTGGTTTCAGAACTTCAGACATATCCAAACATTTTCCGCACAAAGACTGTTGATGAATGATACAATGTAAGACTAATGGTTTTGAACCACCGTCATTTTCTACAGCCTTTGACACAAGAGCGACCACTCCTTTATCTTTCCCACTCATGTTTTTGCCTCCATCAGTTGTAATACATTTCAAGTTTTTCCATCGAAGGTTCTTTTGATTAATGGCCATTTCAACTCCTTTAAAAATATCTGTACCAGTAGTTGTGCCATGAATACTATACATATCAAGAAGTTCTTCATGCACTTCATAGCTTTTATCTACTCCTCGAATATAAATCAACACCTGAGCAGTATCTGACACATCCGTTGACTCATCCAAGGCCAAAGAAAACCACTCAACATCTCCATTTTTGTCGAACAGTTGAGAGGATATATTTTCAGCGATGTTTTCTACCCTTCGAGCCACAGTGTTTGCTGACATACTGACAGTTTTTAATAAATTTACCTTTTCAGGGCACATTTCTTCGGCTGCTGCAATTATGCATTCTTTGATCATTTCTCCATCGGTGAATGGTTTTCCACGTTTTGCAATTTCAAGAGCCACACGAATGCTGGCACGAGTTGCAGCCTCTTGTTCGGTTTTGAGTTTTGTAAATGAAGATTGCTGCGATTTCAATCCGCGCTTCATAGCTTCGAATTTTTCTGTCCGCAAACTTCCTGTATATTTTGAGTAATTTTGAAAATGTTTTGTTTCATAATGACGCTTAATGTTATATTCCTTGAGAACGGCTATGCTTTCATTGCAAATCAAACATAGCGCCTTGTTACTGGACTCAATTACGAAATACTGAATGTTCCACTCATCTTTGAATTTTCTGCATTCACTATCAATTTTTCGCTTCTTTTCCATACTACTAAATCACACACAAAAGCAACAATTCAAATCAAAATACTGTTACAAAGATGTCTTAAACTTAAACACGCACAAACACGTTTTAAGGAGGTACGCACTATTTTATTTCACAACAGTGTCATAGGAACTGACTTGTGGTTGCGCAACTAGCCTTCTTATATATTCCAATTACTGCCATCTAGAAGTGAGTGGAAGACACCAGAACTCTCTCGAACCAACGAGATTACTCTGTACGTGCTATTAGCGCCATCTGTTAGCGATAGAAGGTACTACCTATTTCCGCTTGTGTCCACCAGATGTCGTGTCACGTTACTCCTCATGGCTCGTACTCTACGACTAATCTAGAAATTACAGATAATGACAGGAAAATTAATAATATGCAGTGTTGCCGTTTTTCGGACTTTAGTCCGATTTGCAGCCTTTTTTCAACGTTGCGTACTTTTTCGGACTTTTTTTTTCATCAGTGGACTATTTCACTTTTTACCACCGGCAACAATGATAATATGGTTTTGGCCCTCGGAACTTACTGGAGTAATCAGTATGGCCCTAAGGCTGGAAAGTTTGGAGACCCCTGGTCTAGATCACTATTCCATTGAAAACTTTCGATATGTTGATGGTTAGATCTTTATTCGAGGTAACCACAGGCTACAATTAATCAATATTTAAAACATTCCACTGAGTCACTCTCCCCTGGTGGTCCGGGTTCGAGTCCCAGCTCTGCCAAGAAATTTTAATTCTGCTCTGAGGGAACGGGGTACACTCAGCCTCGTGAGGTAAAACTGTGAAGAGGAGGGTTTGATTCCCATATCAGCCATCTTGGAAGTGGTTTTCCACTTCTACTCCAGGCAAATACTGGGATGGTTCCTAACAAGCCCACGGCCGCCTCCTTCCCTATCCTTATCTGACTTACAAATACACACACTATAACAGCCCTCACAATAACACAGATTATGAGACAAATTCCACATACACGGGGCTACATGACCACGATGTCGCAAAGCCCCTAAATCAGGCTGTTCCAGCCGAGCTGCTCGGCAGTGAGCAGCGGAGTACTCGCTGCCTTGCGTGAGTAAACATGCAATATAGGGCTGTTTGCCAAATGATGAACACTCTACACTCGCACTCCACACTCTCATGTACACTTGCACTCGATCACTCTGTCCACACTCGAAGTGTAAACACTCGGTAATTTGGAACGAATCTGCACTCGCTCTCCCTGCGCGGCGCGCGAAGTATGATCGCTGGCGGCACGAACAGCTGACCGTCTCATGTTTACATTCGTTGCGATCTGATTATCGCGAATAAGAAGGGGTACATCGTATATTTGGCTCTGGCAACTTAAGTATGTGAGAAAAGTAAGCTAATGAGTAGCCGTGGGATGTAAAGGCTTCCATGTCTAATGAAGGATAATATAATTTGCAGTGTATTGCTTAAGAATAAATCTTATTCTTTAGCATTTTACTTCCATTTAGTCCAATGAGATAGTGCTCAATCTCTTGTTAGTGGCTTAAAATTTATTACTTACTTAGGCCTAGGCTACCTACTGAATAAACTGGGAGTTAAGCTTTCAATCTCTTTCATTGGGGAATTCTGAATCTCATCCCACTCCCATTTCCTTGTGTAGTAGGGGTGTACTGTAATCCCTATCAGAAGGTATTGGTAAGGACACAATAACGATCCTGGTACATAATCTTGGAGAACCAGGTTCTATTCCCAATTAATGCATGGTCGACATAAAAAAGAGATGCTGTGGCTCAAAATTGTGAAATTTGATAGTATTGGTTTAACGTTTTCTATAATTGCAACGGTTTGAGATCCCAGGGTGCTAGAATTATCCCCTGGTAGGGTTCTTCAAAATGTCAGTATATAAACAGACACAGGCCTCTTGCATGTAGTAGGCTATAATAGACATGGGGCCTTATAGGCTGCACCAGTGGCGTACGCAGGATTTCCTTCTGGGGGGGGTTCATTCATAGTAATGTCCTATAATAAAAATGATAATTCGAATATAATTCGTAAAAAGCAACAACTCAGTTAAATAAACACTACCGGACCCAAGCGAGAAATCTCGCATGTTCATAAACCACCCTTCCCCGATAGGTTTATAACGAGAGAATTAATTGCAGCATGTTAGAGCTCCAGTATTTGCAAATCGCACACTTCTAACAAAAATTGATATTTATGAAATTAGAATGGAATTCGTCACTGCTAATGTCATTTGTGTGCTGAGTCCATTGATTTATCTTAGCTGTAACACTCACCAGTTATTCGATATTTTTGAAATTATACGATTTGAGTACTCATTCCTTTGACTTACTGTTTCTGAAATCCATGCAAAATGATAAAGGAAAGACCTCATAATGTTAAAATGACACGAAACAGGCGTCACAGCGTCCAAAATGTGAAGTGGACAGCAATTACGGAGCATATTTTCCTACAGCAACAGTATCGACAAATCTCACACTTCGAACATTTTTTTAAAGTCATTTTTTTAAAGAAATTATTGATATTTATGAAATTAGAGTGCAATCCATCACTGCTAATGTCTATTCTCTTTCATTTGAATGCTCATTTGGCACGATCGGTCGCTTGTGAGTGCCACAGGAGGGATCTATACTAATGAAAGAATATATATATGATGATTCTCTTTGCATGAAAACTATTTTAACTATATTTTTCAGCACTTTAAGCAATATTACAAACACAATTGAAAACATAAAAGATTAATAAAAAATACGGAAAAGAGTTTAGCCCAATATAGATATTGCACTAGATACAAAGGGACAAAAAGAAATGTCTAAATTGTCAATCGGGCTAAACCAAAGAATCTGATTAAGTAGATATTTGCCCTGGAATTTGTTGAAGGACTTAGACAAGTCTACTTCAATCGTATATCAAGCCTTCTAGGTTTGACAGACAAGTCATTCAGTACTTCCTCAATTGGTTGGTTTGTTCTTAAGTTTAGGGGTTGCGACAACACGGTCATGTAGCCCCGTGTACTTTGGGTGTGTGTAGAAACTGTCTGATAACCGGTGTTAATTGTGATGACTGTATTAGTGTGTGCTATCTGTTTTTTTTTTTAAATTTAAGTACTGCAACCACAGATTACCTCCCTACAGATAGCCGACAGCCATGCTAATTCTTGGCACCTAAGACTTCAGCGCTGTCTGGTGTTTGGCCGTGGTACTAGTTGACGTGTAGCACGGCCGTGCGGGTAGCCTACCCCACCCCTTCCCCTCGTTCCACTAAATATTCTCGTCCTAAATTCTCTATCCACTTCAATGTTCCGAAAATCACAATCTTCCCAATACTTATAGCACGTTTTTAAGTGAGGAGATAATCATATGATCAACAAGAAATAAATCACAATCAAAATACCAATAACATTTTTTTTTTAATAATACCTAAGTGGGAAATTGTGAATTCCTGAACTCTGAAATGAACAATCACAGCATTTAGGACATGTTAGTTAGTTATTGTTGTTTAAGGGGCGGAACTACGACGTCATCTGCCCCTATTTTAGGACATGACCTCATCAATAATTTACATGTTTACATTTCTTTCAGTTGCAATTGGAGCATATTGCATTGGTGACAAGAATTAGGCTACTAAAAGGCCTGCAGCATATTACTACTCACCTTAAAAATAGGGTCCCTTCCAATTAACCACATTAGGCCTAATTAGGCCTATAACCAATCAGTTATTAGAATATACTGCAAAGGAAAAGTACTGGGAAGGGAGAATATTCATATCTTAAAATGCTTGATGCTGTTAACAATAACAGTAAAATGTTAAGAGAGAATGCCAAGTAAACAGGTGGTGTAACCAGATCACACTAAAATTGTTAGTGCACTTAGTGCCAAATTCATTGGGAGACTGAAATTTCAGAAAAATAATTGGATATTACAAAATGTCTATACAGTAGTTCATTTCATATTCCCTTTTAAAATATATCCAGTTCACCAATTTTTACAGGGTGAAATACAGTAAGTACATCAAAAAAAATCATCGCACACTAATACAGTAAATTCTATGGCATCCTGTGAAGGGGAAAGGAGAAATAGAACTTTCAATGAAAAACAAGAAAAACCTCAATACTGCTAGAAATCATCATTTTATTTAAAAAGTTGTCAACGAAGAAAAATAACAGCGAGAGCCAAGATCACACTTAGCAAAAATACAGAAATCAAATCTGGTCCTCCTAAAAGTACGTGTTGAGGCATGTTCCTTTCTTCTTTCTTGCCAAGGCATAACAGTAGGCTATAGCACAGGATAATGAACCTCTTCCCTCCTTTATGCCATGGCTAACACTGATGAACAGCAAATTCCTACAACACATGCAAGTTTGTATGTTGAAGCAGTAAACTTAATAAAATATGTAATGCTTCAAATGGAGAACTTGAATTTGCTGATATGTGTATAGTTGCACCTACTATAACTACATTTTAAAAGAATCACTTATTGTAGAATCATTGTGTTGTTGATATTAATTCATTTAGCCCCATGTATTTGGAAGTATGTAGGATTTGTATGATAATCTGTGTTATTGTAGTACCTGTAGTAGTGTGTACTGCTCGGGTCTAAGCTGCGTGAACCTGAGAGAAATGTGCATCGCAGTGGTGTTGACGAGTGATGAGGTTCCTTGGTCCGTGCATAGTACAGAACCAAATACACTGAATGAAAGTAGCACGAGTGATAACATTCTCCATAAGGGGCAGATGACCTCGTAGTTCCGCCCCTTGAAAGAACAATAACTCACTACCTATAGGTGTATTTTCCAGAGTTGGAATCTGACAATTCAGCACCACTGGGCAAAAACAGCTGACGACTAGATCGCCCGCATGGCTTGTTGCCATGGAAACTATACAGCGCTGCCAATTTGAATGATGCTATTTCACCACTTGCTTGTCGCCGATCAGTCGCTTGTTTGGTTGCCTCCAGTGCACACTCACCTTGCTGCGTTTCATAATCTGTTGTTTTAATGAGTTATAATTGTTTGAGTTATACTTATTTATACTTTATACTTATATTTATACTTATGATTCATTAGAGACCGTTATTTATGTATGTAACAGTGTTAGTGTCAGTTCTGAGCATCAGGCGAACCATTAATTCCATTCAGTCGCGCGCAGGAACGTAGGCTACCGCCTCTGCTCTTGTAATTAGTAAGACTACTGTGATTAGCTTCTGTCTTCTAAAGGGTGACTTAATAGTCTACACAATGAGCCTATATTTTGTAATTCAATTGTGTGTTACTTGTGACTTGAAACTTATTCTACAGGAAATATAAATAACTAAAAATCACGGAAACAATCACGTGTTGTCGTTTCGCTTTGATCATTTTTGCTTTATGATAGTATTCGTAATATTGTTATTGCTATTCATTACAATAATTTAGGTCTCTCCTCAATTTGACGGGCTAATATTTTGTTTTACAGTTTGCACCAAACAGATTTAAGCATTGGTTTGTTTAAGATTTTGAAAACCATCTGAATAAAAAAGTAATAAATGTAATAACGGTGCTAATGATATTATGAGCATGAGGAAAAGAGCGGGAGGATGGAAGTATGCGCGTGGTGGACAGCAGCATTCGTGGCACCGCTGCCTTTAGTTCAACAGTTCTCCGCCGAACTGTCAGATCCCAACTCTGGATAATACACCTATAACATTCTCTATAGTACATAAATTAGCCAAAATACCTTATGAAACGACGAGAAATAAATCAGGGAATGAAGTTTAAATAGATGTTTCCTCCTCCGCTCTCTGTGACCCACCCAACCATCCCAAAAAGAATCACGACTTATATAGGCAAAATTACAGCTGTGGCTGCCATTGTTCACATCAACTATCATCAAAACAGTACTACCAACCTCGCCAACACCTGACCATTCTAACCATCGTTTCGTCCATTCCAATGGTTTTTGAGAATGGTTACAGCCTAACGCGTCCAGATCAATGATTATTTTATCAACAGTGATTTAGTATGCCACTTTTTATTATCAACAGTGATTTTGTATCCCACATGTTGGCAACAATTTGTGCGCCTCAGTGTGTGCCGCTAGAGTGGACTTTGTTGACAGTTGAATGAGATGCAAGTGCTGTCGGAACATGGCAGCCGTTTTTAAAAGAGCAAAATATAGAAACACATATTTACATACTGGGCGCCAGGGAATGTTGTCCGCAGTGCCTACAAGCTGCTGCGAGAGATTAAGTCACCAGTTACGTTGGTAGCACGGCTGTCGCTTGTATCATAACAAACAGTAAACTTTATACTCACCCAGCCATTCATAACATACTGTTGCACTCTTCCAATAATCTAACTATACGCACTGACGATTTCGACAGCTCACAGCCCACACACGTGGCCTTCGCCCTATCAGGGACACCGTGCTGCGAACTAAACTGATGACGCAACCTCTCGCATCTGCAGAGAACATTTCCTGGCGCCCCGTACTTTAGCACATATATGATGTGCAGTATAATAGCTGGCAGTAGCTTCATAAAATGCCTTTGGGAGTGGCGACCCCATCGTAATAATAGCCTAAAATGGAAATGGCACTTCGAATGAATCGGAAAAGGTTAGGGCGTACCCTGCAGGCGACGCGCAGTTCTTTTGGTACTGGGGGAACTGTGAGAAATGGGCGACCAGTAACCGAAATGAAAGTGGGAATCATGAATGTCATGACCCTGACAGGCAAGGTGGAGGAGGTGGTAGACTTCATGGAGAGGGAGAATGTTGGATTGATGGGGCTGAGTGAAGTGAAATGGAAAGGTAAAGGAAGGAAGAAATTGAGGAAAGGATATACATTATACTGGAGTGGTGGCCAAGAGGCCAAAAATGGCGTGGGACTGATAACCTCGAAACAACTGGAGGAGTATGTTGAAGTGGTCGAGTGTGTGAGTGACAGAATAATGAAAATTAGAATGAAGATGAAAAATGACGTGATGGACTTCATACAAGTGTATGCACCACAGACTGGAAACAGAGAAGAAGATATTGAAGTATTCCTGGAGGATGTAGAAAGAGTAATTTCAGATGTAGAAGTGGTGATCATGGGAGATATGAATGCACAAGTCGGAAACGAGAAACAAGGAAAGGAAGAAGTCATTGGACCATATGGATATGGGAAAAAGAACCGGGAAGGAGAGGAACTTGTAAACTTTTGTGAAAGGAATGGACTGATAGTGGGTAATTCATGGTTTCGGAAGAAAAACAGCAGGAAAATTACGAGATATGGTTGGGGCGATAGAAGAACAAAATCAGTAATTGACTACTTTCTGGTGGAAAGGACTAATCGCAGAAAGCTGATAGATGTGACAGCTTTACCAGGAGAAGCATTTGATGGGGACCATAGAGTTGTGGTGGCAAAATTTAGATGGGAAAAATTGGAAAACCTAAAGGAGATCAGAGAAAGTAAAATAAAAGTATGGAAATTTAAAGACAAAACCGTACAGGAAAATTTTCAGGAGAGATTGAAGCAACAAATCCCAGTTACTGAAGTGGAAAACATAGAAGAGGAATGGTCTCACTTTAAAAAGGCATTTGTTGGTGCAGCAGAGAGTGCTTGTGGTAGGACGTCAACAAGAGTGAAAGAGAAGGAGACACCATGGTGGAATGAGGAAGTGAGGAAAGCAGTGAAAGAAAAGAAGTCTGCATGGAAAGAATGGAACCGAGATCAAACAGAAGAAAGCAAAAGGAAGTATCACGACAGCAAACGGAGGTGTAAGAAAGTGGTAGGAGAAGAAAAGAAGAAAAGTTGGGAAGAATTTACACGAAGAATGGAAACAGATGTAAGTGGCAGTAAAAGGATGCTGTATGGGCTTCTAAGAAGTAAGAGGAAAGAAAGAGTTACTACAAAGCTAGTGAAAAAGGAAGATGGAGAGTTGTTAACACACCCAGAAGAGATAAAGGGACGATGGAAGGAGTATTTCGATAAGCTTTTGAATGTGAGCAATGGTACTGGTGAGATGGAAGTGACACAACCTGACGACTCTATAACAGAAGATGATATAACAATGCTGGAAGTGGAATTAGCAGTACAGAAAATGAAGATGGGAAAAGCAACAGGGGTGGATGAAGTCAGTGTAGAAATGATAAAGGCTGCTGGACCTGTTGGTATGCAATGGCTGTATCGACTGCTAAAGTGTGTGTGGAAATGGAAATGTGTACCAGAAGACTGGAAGAAAGGGCTAATAATACCAGTGTTTAAGAAGGGGGACAAGAAGGTGTGTGATAACTATAGAGGGATCACCCACATATCACAGATAGTAAAAATACTGGAAAGGATATTAGAAAGAAGAATGAGAAGAAAGGTGGAAGGAGAGTTGCAAGAGGAACAGTATGGCTTCAGGAGTGGAAGATCCACAGTGGACCCAATCTTTAGCTTGAGGCAGGTGATGGAAAAGAACTGGGAATATGGAGAGGATTTGATCATGACTTTCATAGATCTAGAAAAGGCATATGATAGTGTCCCCAGAGAGAAGGTATGGGAAACCATGGTTAAGAAGAGACTGGGAAGAGAAATGTTGGAAATGGTGCAAGCAATGTACAACAACTGTGTTAGCAGGGTACTGACCCCAGTTGGAAAGACAGATTGGTTTACGAACAAGACTGGACTAAGACAGGGGAGTGTGCTGTCACCTCTCTTGTTCATAATGGTGATGGATGAAATAGTAAAGGAAACAAAGGAAGCATATGAACATAAAGAAATGAAGTTACTGTTATTTGCAGATGATATTGTGGTCTGGGGAAGGAACACCGAAGAAGTGCAAAAACAACTAGATGCACTGAACGAAAATATTCAGAAGTATGGCCTGAAAATCAGTATAGAGAAAAGCAAGACCATGGTGATGACAAGAGGGGAAAGACAAGGAAAGGGCACTGTGAAAATTGGAAGTCAGAGTTTGGAAATTGTGGACACGTTCAAATACCTAGGAAGTGAATTGATGCAAACTGGTAGGTTGGACATGGAGATTGGCAGGAGGGTACAGCAGAGCAATGCTTTCTATCAAAGTGTAAGAAAACTTGTTTGGGATAAGGAAGTACCAAGGAAAAGCAAGGAGGTAATGTATAAAGTGTATTATGTACCCATATTAACTTATGCAGCTGAGACTTGGACCCTGACAAGCAGGCAAGAGAGTAGAATCCAAGCCAGTGAAATGAAATTCCTAAGAAGTATGATAGGAAAGACAAGGAAAGACAGAGTGAGGAATGAAGATGTTAGGAAGGAAGTTGGGATGGGAAAACTAAATGAGAGAATTGAGAAGAATAAACTAAGGTGGTTTGGACATGTAAAGAGGATGGAGGAAAATAGAATACCAAGACAGATGCTGGAGGCGAAGTGCAAGGGTAAGAGACCAAGAGGAAGACCTAGAACAAGGTGGATGGATTCAGTGAAGAATGGCGTAAGAAAAAGAAATCTGGACTGGGACAAGATCGTGGAAGAAGAATGGTGGAAGGAAAGAGGAAAGTGGAGAAGTGCCATAAATACCCCGACCCGGCAGGAGCTGGATAAGGGGAAATGATGATGATGATGATGATGATGATGTGCAGTAGTGACCAGGGTTCCTAATTTCAATAGGCCTACGTAATATCGCCCAGAAGATGAAACAAGGAGACAAGGTATGTAAAAGTCACATTCATGTCTGATGCAAGTGTATAAGCTGCGTTCTACTTTCATTCAGAATTAATACCTAGGTAAAGTAACATGTGGGAATAAATATACTAGCTAGCCTATATCAACCATTACTTTGGCATACAATAAACCAATTATATTTGTCTTGTATCCATCTCGCTGTTACAGAAAATCATCGACACTAATTACCAAGAATATAATCGGCCCCTTATAGAGAATGTTATCGCTCGTTCTACTTTCATTCAGTGCTACCTTAATTCTGAATGTAAGTGGAATGCGGATTATACTTGCAGCAGACATGAATGTAACTTTTACATACCTTGTGTCCTTGTTTCATCTTCTGGGCAATATTACATATTAAAATTAGGAACCCTGATCACTACCAAACCTCATGATGTGCTAAAGTACGTAAATATGTTTTTCTATTTATTGATATTTTAAAAACGGCTGCCATGTTTCGACAGCGCTTGCATCTCGTTCAACTGTCATCATCGCTCACTCTAGCAGCACGCACCAAGGCGCACACATTCCTGCCAACATGCGAGATACCAAATCACTGTTGATAAAAAGAACTGGGATACAAAATCACTGTTGATCAAAAAAAGAAGTTCATCGGGATGCGTTAGGCTGTAACCATTATCAAAACCAATGTTGTACGAAAAAATTAATACATATTTATTACAGCGGAGCGATATACTGCATAATAATTACAGAGCATATAACAAAAATAACTCATTTCAGCCATGGGGGGGAAAAAATCATTACTGAGAAGTGAAAATATTGCACACACTAGCCTAATTAAGAGCAGTGAACCGAGTTCTGCGCACTAGAGACTAAACTGGGCACTTCTTTGTTTGGCAGTACTGTTATGGTACTGTTTTGAAGATGATTGATTTGAACAATGGCACCCACAGCTGTAATTTTCGCTAGCCTATAGCCTATATGCTGTGATCCTATTTGGGATGGCTGGGTGGGTCACTGACGGCAGAGGAGGAAACATCTATTAAAACATCGCTCCTTGATTTATTTCTCATCGTTTCATAAGGTATTTTGGCTAATTCATCTATTATAGAGAATGTTATCGCTCGTTCTATGTTCATTTAGCGCTACCTTTATTTTAGTAAAACACAGAAGCTATTTATTAATGTAATGGACATCTATGATTGATCCAACCCATAGGACTGCCACCCTCACCTTTCAATAAATAACTAAAATTTTAAGCCTATGATTAATGTAACTAATCCACATGTGAGTCCACATGGGTCATTAATACCCAAAATTCCTCCAGCTTGATATTTTGGAGTGGGTGTAGGTGGGAGGTATACCTCACCCCACACAAAAAACAAAATTGAACCACATGTCTTATGCCTCTTCCGATTTACTCTTTCTCGTTTGGTTTATGAACTCTCAAGTGAGCTTCCCTTTGTTGAAGAACTGAGACTGCAGATGCTTTTGCCAACAACACATGGTTTTGAGACACTAGTTCAGGAAATGAAGTCTAAGAAAGATAGCATCTGGCAAGAATTTTACGCGACTGATGCGATGACATCACGGTACTGGACAGAGAGCTCCTACGAGCTGAGGCACCTGGTAACGAGATTCTCGGTACATGGTTTCCACTTCAAAGTGTGTAATACCGTAACAGAAGATTTCATCAGCCAGACTTAAATTGTGTATGTGCCCTATGTGGTAGAAGATGTGATCGATACCACGTGATGTGGTGTGGGCAGAGGAGGTTATCTCTGTCTCAGTTCTGTTCAAACTAGTTGTAATTTCATACTGCATATTTTGTGCTTTAATAAATTTATTATTATAAAAATAACTAGCTTCATTAAGTCAGGTTTTGGATCAAGAGATCTTACCAAAAAAAAAATACTTAAACATGGCAGTTTTCAGATTGGCCGAGTGAGTAGACCTAATTAGACAGTAATTACAAGTTTCGAACACTTCAAGTCGCTTACAAATTGATTAGGTTATGTTAGTCGCATCGTAGTCATTGTAGGCCTACATGTTACAGCCCACATGCTGTACGATTAATTCAAGTGTACAAAATTAATGAATGAATTAATAAAACAGTGCATTCTACTCCGGGCGGTGAAGGTCACACTTCACCCATCTAGGGCTGAGATGTAGAACTACTGTAGTTACAAGTACTGCCAGTGACAGCGAGACAGAGGTTATCGAGAGGGTGGGCAAGGTAGTCCCAAAGACTATTTTACAAAACAATTAATTTTCTTTTTAAACAGTTACAGCTGAGAGCTGACTGTAGGATGATCACAGCATTGCTGACTGTTTCTGAACACACAACAGCGGTATAGTGCTCAGAGCGAGGGGCAGAACAAGATGCATCACATTTTCAAGCTTTAGCACGCTTCCTTTTCAAGATCGTATTGTTTGTGGAGTTTTCATGTGGACACTGCCGTGAGTATAGAAATGTGGGAACTCTAAACCAAGATATAAACTGGGAGCATAGCGCCCCCAATGGGGGGCTGCAGCAACTCTGGAGGTTGGAGATTTGATTCCCCGCACTGACAGAAGCTGTCCTGAGCGTTGTTGTTCCATACTCCCTCCCAGTGGCGATTACTCCATGTAGGACGTGAGGATCATCACTTTAAATTTAATTTAAAAAGTGCCATCAAAGGAATCTGACTAAATAATTACAGAATAGCCTAATTATTGATACATACCTTGAGTCATCGACTGAGAAGGGATGAAAGGAGCGTATCTCCAACCTCTACTTTTGCAGCCAAGAACACAAGATTCTGAGTGATGTTTTCCCATAACCTACATACAAAATATACAGAATGAGGTACAGAAAACATGAAATACAAAATCTAACAAAAAAATAATTAAATTAGGCTAAAGTCATTAAATCTAGCTTTCTACGACTACGGAAGTCCACAAATAATAATGCATGGCTCTCATAAGAATCCTATCGATAATATCAGCACTCTCTTAAGAAATCAATTTAATAATACATAATGCATTATCGGTACTTACAACAGAAATGGAAATACCGGTACTGGTTTACAGGTTACATCCAATTGAAAACGCCAAGATTACGGCACTTCTTTTTCACAGAACATCAAGAAACACATGTATTTAAGGTGATTGATATTGATAATTTTTGCTGTAAGGGGCCTAACATCTACGTTATCGGCCCCTATTTAAGGCGAAATCAATCGAAAACTCTGGGGAAGAAATATTGCTGTAATGTACAGGAAATGTAAATACACCGCCATGTTTGAACAGAACAGAAGTAGTGTGCGGAAAGGCAATGCCGCCAACCGACAAAAATAATGTTTATTTAATGATAAGTGCCGTAATTATCGTCTGTGAGCAAGATAATTGCAAGGAAATGTCAATTAGGAATTATGTGCATATTTATTGACTAAATATAGTGATATGTTTGCAATTTAATTACAACGTTGTATCATGCATATGTTGGCAACACGATATACACGATATACAGCGCTCCATACGACTGGCACGTGCTACTACACCGATGGTGCCAAATGATCCCTATCTGGTTGACACCCCCTGCTGACTGCAACTTAGAATTTTTCAAATAGTTCCTACTTTTGCCGCCAAGCGCCACCGTCAACGACTACCAGGCCAAGTTCACAACTCAGCTACTAGACGCCACCGCAGTCGGCTCTTGGCAACGAACTTAGAAACCTAAGAGCGTTGTTTACATTAACCTATCCAATTTAGCTTCACACAGGTGCAATTAGTGGAAGGTTCTTTAACATGCCATAAATCTATGACATGGGACCGCCGGCTTTACTTCCCCTCCGAAGGAAGGCATACTGAGGGATTTTTAACGCTCTTCGGCCAGGTTTGAACCCGCTATCTTGGGCATAGAAGCTCAGCATGCTACCGACTACGCCACCGAAGCCGCCTTCCTCAATTGAAACATCAACAGTGTCATGAATGAACATCAAAGCTAATCCATTAAGGCGTTCTTCACTAGTTGAATTCCTTAAATAGTTCTTCAAGAATTTTAAGGACGAAAACGATCTTTCACACGAGCAGGTTGTGACAGGTAAGGTAGCCATGATGACAAGCAGGTTATACACAACTGGAAACATGTTCTTATTGCATATTGACAAAGCATCTATAGCACTCTTGGGCTTCTTTTCAATAGATTTCAGAGTTTGTTTCCAGAGAAGTAGCTCGCCTCTAATATTAAGGGGAAGTCCATAAAATTCAGCTACATTTTCTACTTCAGCTATGCTTTGGTTGGATAGTTCGTCTTCAGTTGTGGTAACTAGCATTTGCAATGGCTGAAGAGTTTCTTTATGGGAGACAAATTTATCATCAAGTGATGAAATAGTTTCTTCAAGAAATGGGATGAAAATAACCCGCCTATAATATTCTTCCGGATCGTTAGATGAAACGTTGTTCCTCATCGTTTGTCGAACAACAGTTCGAGGCTGTACTACAGGCACTCCAAATTCTTTGCAGAACTCTAAAACCGAATTATATGCACACAAAAACCTTGCGTCTGCATCTGCCCTCATTTCTTAAAGAGACCTCTTAACATTCATGGAGGCGTTGATTGCTTGACTGAGATCCAAATTTTCAGTTTGAAGGTATTTGCTGAGAGGAAGTGTGATTTGAAATGCTTCATGAATGACAAATACACTTATCAAGAACTCAAATTTGCTGATAGCGCACAGAAGAAGTTGCGCATCTGTAGCTGCCTTCTTATCAACCCATGCTGCTATTTTTTCTAATGCCAACAATAACGGTTTCAGAAGTTCAATGAATGAACGAACAGACTCGTACTTTTCAATCCATCTAGTTGCACATAACTTCTTGAGTTTACTCACTCGGGGTTTCTCTTCCATACTTTCAACTTCATTTGTCAACACAGCCTGCCTCTTTGGTGAAGTATTAAAAAAGGCATAAGCTCTTTCAATTGTACCCATACAGTTCCTAATCTCTGCAACACTACACCCTTCAGAAATGGCCAGGTTTAAACAGTGAGCACTACAGTGAACATACTGGGCTTTGGAAAACTGTTTTCGTACAATGGCCTGAGCACCTCTGTAGGATCCACTCATGGCACTAGCTCCATCATAACCTTGGCTTACGAGATATTCTGCATCCAGTCCCACACTTTTCAAACCAGACAATAGGCAATTCGCAAGGCCTAACCGAGAAGCATCATTGATAGCAATACATTGCAGAAACTCCTCATGTACGGAATTATCTTGAACGAAACGGACACATAGTGACATTTGCTGCACACCGCTGATGTCTGTGGTCTCGTCAGCAAGAACAGAAAAGTATTTAGCTTTTTTCACCTGATCGACTAACCTTTTCAATATAATGTCATTCAAAAATGAAATAATTTCATTCTGAATCCGTGGGCTTACGTATGTTGCATTTAAGGATGCTGTCATCAAATGTTCCTTTAGTATTGTATCACCAGCTTCTGCTCGAAACTTGAGAAGAGACCTGAAATTTCCCTCCCCTTTCTTGAGAGGCTCATCTAAATTTACAGGTCCCGAATCCCTGTGACCACGGAAAGCAATGCCCATTCGAGCAAGGAAAATCAGATTTAATTATTGGTATGAGTTTCTCCCTGTTGCATAATATGTTGGATTGAACACCCCTATCCAAGCTTATGTCAACAGCAGGTTTTGTACCTTTGTATATGGCGAGAAAGTTCTCAGCCTTTTCCGTACATGCCATATGATACTTGGTTTCTTGGTGTTTTTTGAAATCCTCCTTCGCATTTTTCCAGTTCATGTCAGGAAATTTTATTAGTTTACCTGGCGATGAAGATTGTTTCCCAACAACGGTGCAAAACAACGAACAATATTTACAAAAGGCTCCGTTCTTTGCAGGAGAATAAACTAGCCATTTCCACTCTGATAACCAGTTTAACTGAAATTTCAGATTCCTTGGACCCGATAAAGGGAAATTAAAATTGCTTCCAGGTGTCCAGGCATTTTCCAACAGTTCATTTTTCAGATAATCATCAATCTAAAGAAAAAAGTAAATCACAACATTGAAATAATTAACATGTACCGACACATACGTAAGCCAAGGCCATACAAATACCGGTATAACATAATAGGTAAAGCATCGAAATGCAAATCAGTTACAGAAATAGCGATTATCATGAATCATATTGTAAACACACCTGTTGGCCAGCATAACCTCCTAAGTCTGTTCGATGTATTTGGTCGGTAGCCGGCTTGGTAGTAGCCGATAATTCTTCAAGTTCATTTTCAATTCTTAAAGATGAACTACTTGCAATGGCAGTGTTGCATGTAACATCTACTCTTGGTTTTTTAATAATAAATCGATCCATTACAAATAAACTCGGAAAAAAAGTGCGACTCACGATCTGGCAGTTCACAGATATGCACGTTTAAAGCAGCACGAAGCTGCGTTACGATAGTTACCAATCACACACTTTAACAGTAAAACGACAATATGATATTTCGCCTAGTGTAGTTAGTTATTATTGCTTTAAGTGGAAGAACAGCGAGGTCATCTGCCCCTCTTGCTCCGTTTAACATGTAGTTTAAGGGTGGTTACCCCAGGCCATAACCAGTAGCTAGCGCCAAAGCTGGAGAAGTCTCGTTGCGAGTTGAGTGGAGGTCATTTACCACGTGAAGAACGTGTTCACATTAAAAATATATTACAAAGGAGTAGCCTAAAGAAGCCTCACTGGCAGCAATTCAAAACATTTTCCAGGTGATAGATGGGACAATATAAGGAGTCATGTAAACTAACCCCCCCCCCGTCGGTACGCCACTGGGCTGCACCACATACCTGAACAATCATAACTTTTCAGGCCACGTTAAAACTACTAGCTTGAGAATAATTACCTACCGCCATGTTATGGTACAGCTTCCAAAACCAAGAGCATAGTTTTAAGAGTCTGTATTCTTACCTGCGGTAAATGTTTCCCAGCTCGTCAAAAGAAGATGAATAGGACGTGTGGTATAACTCCTGCATCGTGTTGACTGCGTTAAGTGTGGTACTATACTACAGAAGCCATGAATTCCGTTGTGCACACAAGTAATGGCAAGAAATGGAAGGACTAGCTAGTCATAAATAAAATTTTAAAATTAGTACTTTTATTGTATTTTTGCCTTCTTTCTGCTATTTTTCTAAGAGTTTCACTGAACACTGTGCCCACGTTAAGCCTGCTTTAGATAGGGAGTATTTTCACATCTAGTGAAAAACTTAATTATTAGACATGACAAACATACACAAACAAAGGCAGCTAAGTCACTCTGGTGTGTTGTCCAAGTGCCATGCTAGCTTTCAATTCATCCTAGAAAAAGCAGGTTTTAGAGTCTATTTCAAATGGAGCAGCATGCATTCAAATTCTAGCATGGCATATTGCTTTTTTTGCTCATTTCAGATTAACTGCATTCTGACTAGTTGACAAATCGGTGCATATGACATACATATGAGAGATGCATTGAGACACTGACCCGCATACACACAGGAGTACCTTTCTGTTATTGCCATTGCCCTAGAAGAACAATGTAATCCAAACAGGTTCAGAAAAAGTATTTTTTCAAAAGGCATAGAGTAACTTACATCAATCATTAGGTAGCTTCTAACAATATAATACTTCCATTCCTCAGCACTGAAAACTATTCTTAGCGTTTTGTTAAAAAGAGTTCTACAGTAGTATAGCGGGACAGTCATGCTTCAATCTTGGAACATCCTTAATCAAATAATAATAATGTTATTGGTTTTACGTTCCTTTAACTACTGCAGTTTTTAGAGATGCCAGGGTGCCAGAATTTCCACCCAAAAGGGTATCTTTAACATGCCAGAAAATCTGTGATACGACTCCCTCTCATTTATGCACCAACTGACTGAGCCAGGATTCAATCCTGCAACCTTAGGAACAGCAGGCGAAAACATTACCACTGCGCCATGCGCCTAAATCAGGCAGCACATCCTGTTGAATGAAAACAGGCCTATTATGCAAAATTGTGATGTACCACATGCTGTACCAATGTTGCAATTTTTACTGTTTATAAATACTTTCAGGAATAAAAGGTTGGAACACATTTAAATTAATGTAAACTGTACAGATATGATTTTGAAATTAAATTTCATTTCTCTATTTTATTGACTCTTCATATTATACATTTTTGTTTTCTTCTTATGTATATTGCAGCAATTCCACAAGGGAGGTCTCCCATTTTTTCAGTCTTGGTGTAGATCCTGTCCTGGAGGCAGACGACATCGACAGGGTTGCTGGATGGAGGGGAGAGAATGTAAATGTTGTCAATATAATGGGGCTTATTATAAGCTTCCTTGACAAATTCCTCACCTGCCAATGTAAAGATAGAGATTAGCCAAATTAGGTGCTTAAAAACATTTCAAAATTATGCAGTCATAACATAAGGAAAAATTGTTATATATGCACTTCAACAAAAGTTTGGAACACTGGCATACAGAGTAGTCATACCATATTGTTGCTTCATTGGAGGAGCTTGGACATTGTGGTCATTTAGCCCCGTGTACTTTTGTGTGTAGGCCTATGTACAAGAAAAGTCTGAAGGCTGTAGTAGTGTGTGTATTTGTAATTCAGGTGAGGATTGGGAAGGAGGCGGCCATGGTTTAAGTTAGGAACCATCCCAGCATTTACATGGAGTCGAATTGGGAAACCACAGAAAACCACTTCCAGGATGTATGAGGAGGGAATCGAACCCACCTCTTCTAACGAGGGAGTTAGCACAAGTTGCGATCGCAATAGCAAAATAGTTGTGTTTTACATCTACATTGCAAATAAGCATACAATATTTGCCATGGACAATTACACTGCACCTTACAAGCATGCGCATGTTCAGTCACAGAGTTCAAAAAATGGGTTGTTGGCAGCTATGGGCATAAATTACGAGTATAAACATTAAATTTGGAATAGAGGGTATTCTATTCTTATCACAACTACAATAATTGTGGTGACCAAATCCAAACTGCAGGGGCGTAGTCACCGTATGTACAATTTCTAACGTCACGAGGACAATTATTCCAAATTCTTGATGACTTCAGACCAGAGAGGTTTAAAACAGAGCCAGAACATATTTTTGATGTTCAAACGCAGTGT